>OX451740.1:294560110-296960110 GCA_948472305.1 Vicia faba | reverse complement strand
GCTGGTTTCGCGAAATGTCGCGGTAAGCAAGAGTCGCCACCGTCTTTTATGTTCTCCAATATGGAAAGGACAAAAGCACAGCAAAATTCCTTCTTTGAGAATGTTTCTCGGTTCGGGAGGTAGATTTATAGAAAGGGAAGGTGTTAGCACCCTTTCTATCCATGGTTATCCATGGGCTCTTAGGTACTTGCTCTTATGTTTTCAAAATTTGTTTGCTTTTCAAGTGTGTGTGGGTTTGAAAAAGTTTCGTTTGAAAGACTTCTAGGTAACTCTTGTATCAGTCCTCAAGAGTGTATGAAGTATTTGTTTGAAAACTTGTTGAAAGTGTAGGTGCGAAAAGTTGTTTTGTTTGTTTTGAAAAGAGAAAGTACCCAGGAGAATCTACCTACTCTAAGGAATTAAGCTGTGTAAGAGTCCTTTAGATAGTGCTATCCCACCATTGAGGGGTAGGTAGCACCATCATTGGAGGTGTTCGGATCAATTCGATTATCGGGTCAGTGTGGTCACCGAAGCAATGGTAGGACACCTTAGAAGTAACCCTAATGTCCTAGATCCTTTTATATCCGAGGCAACCGTTTCGAGGCAACTGGATCTTTTGGACAGAAGGGCGACCTCTAAGACACCCTATACTTGATGACCATGTTTCGAGGCAACGAGTGAAGCGTACCCTAGGAGTGGCATGTGCTTTGTGTGTTGTTTTTCAGTTAATTGTCTTTGTACATGTTATTTGTGAGCTACGGATTAATTTTATTTACATACATTCTTTCACGCATTTAACAGTTAGGAATGTGGAAAATAAATTGCAGAAAGATAAATTCTACGCTATTACAAGGCGCGGGTTTATACATCGCCAAAAAAACAAAGACCCGTTTCGTAAAATAAAGTGCGAGAAAATTAAAGAGAGCAAAATTCCTAATAAACTATTACATAGCTGGAGACAGTTACATAAATAATCAAAATAAAATAAATGCGCGCGAATAAAAATTAATCGGGAATGCCTTAAGGGTGTTGACCCTTTTAAGAAAAGAAATGAATTTTTTTGTCCTTTTTTGTGATTAAATGAAATTAAAATTAATAACCAATCTAATTAATTAATTTATTAAAAGAAAAAATGTTTTTGTATTTTTATGTTTTTAATGAAATAAAATAAAAGGAAATAAAATTAAAAGTTAATAAAAACTTAATTCTAAATTTATTTTAGTTATTAAGAAAAAAAAGGTTAAAGTTGCCTAATTAAAATTAACTCAATTTATTAGTATTTATTTACAAAAATAAAATGAAATTAATAATAATAATATTAGTTCTTTTTTGATTTTTTATGAAAATATTAATTATGTTAATAATACTAATAATTAATAATAATAATAAAAAAAGAGTTATAAAAGAAAAGAAAAATAAAAAGATAAAGAGAAATAACACAACCAAAGGGAGGTATGGGCCAGAAATGGGTGTTTGATTGGAATCTGAGGCCCAATAGCACAAAATTCGTTGACTTTCTGGATTGCCAAGAATGCTTGTTGACTGGGAGCATGGTGCTCCTCACCTCTTGGCCCTTGGATGGACGCTTGGGACACTTGGCATGTTGATCTTGTGAGGATATATGGTGTGTCGTCCTTGGAACGCTGTATGCAAGCATGAGAAGAAAAATAATATAACGCGTTAGGGGGACCTGGGGATCGAACCCAGGTCTCAACAAATACCAAGCACGTTGCCAGCCACTGCACCACTTATGCGCGTTTGTTAGAATAATAAGAAAAAAAACATAATATGAAATAAACACACTATATGCTGAACAAAAAGAAAAAAAGCGCGCGCCCATTTGAATCAGCCAATCCCATCCTTCCACGCCTCATCTTCTTCGTTGAAATCTGCAGAAATATAAAACACATAGCGGGGGTTTTAAACCCCCACAAAATGCAAACATTAAAAATAGCGATTAGGCCTCGGAGCCATATAAAAAGGGCGCGAGGTATCTAATGGATTCGTCTCATCACGCCGGTTTCAACCATGTATGTTTGGAGGCTTGATTTTGCAGTATAAGAAAAGCCCTAATTCGGAAGCTCTGAAACCCTAGAACTTAACAATGGCAACTTTCATTTTAAGGCACCATAACCAAATTAAGTTATGTCAAAAGCTTCATAACAATGTCAGCAATGCAAAACAGTAATCAAAACGTATTAATGATGCGTAAAAAATGGATTTTGATTATAAAAAAAATGATGAACCGTGTGACTGTATTGAGGCGATTATTGAAGGGCTAAGGCTTGTTCTTGATGGCAAAAGGTTCCTGGGACTGTTGGGAACGTGTTTGGATCAAGAGAAATGCTTGAATTGCACTGGAAGGTCGAAAACAGTTTTCACTTTTTTGCTTGGATTTTTGAATTTGGTTCTTTTGTTTCAGAGGTTTCTAGGTCGTCCTTCCTGTATGCAAGGCTTATACATATATGCTTGAATGAGAATCAGTCACTATTATGAGCTCTTAACCAATGCAATTATGTTTTGAGATTTCCATAACCACCATTAAAGAAACTTGCCATTTTTGTTCAAAATTTGAATTTTCATGCTCATAATAGGCTTGGAACGAATTTGGCATGTGTATTATGATGCATCAAGGTCATTCAAACCACAAGATATCCTTTGATTAATTTTTTTGATTTTTATTTGAATTTTATGGATTTAAAATGAATTAAATCAATAAAATTAAATAAAAATAGAAAAAATAAATGTTTAATCTTGAATTTAATCATGGGACACGTGGGTAGCATGACAAGGCTGAATCAAGTGGAAAAAGTGGGCCCTTTTGTCAAAAATTGAAGTTTCAAGGATAGTTGACTTTGGCCATTTCACAAAAATTTCCCAACTTCTCCAATGCATATCTTGCTCAATTTTGATCATATGAACATGTTCTTGGACATTTTAGAAAGGTCTTGAAGTCCTCTAACCAATGCCTTTGGTCCCATGTCATTTTGATTTACCAATCTCAAGTTATGGTCTTTTACTTAAAATGCCTTTTTGTTGACTTTTGAAAATGACCTATAATGTTGAAATTGATAACTTTTTGTGAGAGCATTTCTTGGACTTGGAATGTGAAGATGAGTTGTAGGAAATGTCATCCCCTTCAAAATGAGCATTGGATGGGATTTTTCTGATGAACCATGAAAAAGTTATGCCTTGGTCAAGTTACAGTTGACTTTTCAACTGTCCAAAAATAGAAACTTTTGCATCTTGATGATTTTTGAGCCATTCTTGTGGAATCAAGATCAATACTTGATCAAATGATGATTGTGGCTTCAAAATGAGATGTTGACCAAAAATTTTGACTTTTGACTGCCAAATGACCATTTTGCCCCTACAGTTGATTGTGAAGCAATTAGGGTTTTTGACTGTGCAACTTGACCTTGTGAGCCTTGAAACTTGACATGTAGGTGCTTGACAATGTATATGAGCATATGGAACTTGATTGAGCCCTTGAAAACCTCAAATTCCTTGCAAGAACCAAAACCCTAATTTCACTGGCTTAGGAGGATGGTTGACTGTGTAGCCCTTGAGTAGACTTGAGCAAATTGAGATGATGCTTGTCAAGACTTTGAAGAATATGGGAGGGCAAATTTTGGGGTACAACAGTTGCCCCTGTTCAATCTTCTTAGACCTGAGGATGTAGATTGGCTAGCGTGCCTTTCGTGATCCGAAGGTGGAAGATGATTGAACACTAGAGTGCCCAGAAATTTGCACTCACATAGTAGAATATCAGCAGTGTGGTGGCGGGAATAGGATTACAGATGCCATTTGGAGAGATGATGGATAGGCGGATGGGCTTATAGATGCCATCTGGATGTGTGACAGAACCTTGTCGGGAATAGGCTTATAGATGCCATTTGGAAGTGTAATGGGTAGCTACGTCTGAATAAGAAATAGAATGGTTTCCGTGTCTGGAGCATATCTAGTCTGTGTCTAATTGCTGACGTCTGAATAAATAGTAGAATGACCGCCGCGTCTGGGGTATATCCATACTGTGTTTAACTGAGTGACAGAATGTCATCCGAATCTGGATCGTATCTAGACTGTCTTTTGAATGAATCTGGACTAAACAATAGAATAGCATCCGGGCTGGAGCATCTCTAAGTTGTCTTTAGAAGCTTGAATCTGAATAAGCAATAGAATAGCGTCCGGGTCCGGAGCATCTCTAAGCTATATCTCAAAGGAAATCTGAATAAGTATCAGAATGTCGCCATGTCTGGGTTACAACTGAACTATTTCTAGCAGGAAGTCTGAATAAGCATTAGAGCAGCATCCAGATCTGGAGCATCTCTAGGCTATCTCTGGAGAGAAATCTGGAATAAACAATAGAATAGCATCCGTGGTTGGAGCATTTCTAAGTTATCTTTAGGAGTTTGAATCTAAATAAACAATAGAATAGCGTCCGGGTCAGGAGCATCTCTAAGCCATCTCTGAAAAGAACTCTGAATAAGCAAAAGAATAGCGTCCATATCTGGAGCATTTCCCAGCTATATCTGAAAGGAAACTCTTGAATAATCAAAGGAATAACGTCCATCTCTGGAGCATTTCTAAGCTATCTCTGAAGAGAAAATCTGAATAAGCAAAAGAACAGCATCCATATCTAGAGCATTTCCCAGCTATATCTGAAAGGAAACTCTTGAATAAGCAAAAGAATATCGTCCATCTCTGGAGCATTTCTAAGCTATCTCTGAAGAGAAAATCTGAATAAGCAAAAGAACAGCATCCATATCTGGAGCATTTCTCGGCTATCTCTTCGATCTCTTTAATGTAGATATGCCCTGGCTGGATACATGAATCGAATCTGGAATTTATCATCTACAGATATGCCCTGGCTGGATACAGGTATCGAATCTCTAAACTCTTTATGCAGATATGCCCTGGCTAGATACAGGTATCGAATCCACAATCAGTCGCTCACAGATATGCCCCAGCTAGATACATGTGTTGAATCTGGAACTGCGAAAGTTGATAGTAATCATCTCGTTATTGACCTTTTTTCCTGAAAAGGCAAAACGTCAGTTGTATGCAATATTATGATGCATGATGTCATGACGTTATGATGTTCTCAAGCATAAATGAGATTGTGTTATATGATGCGTATATGCATGCGTATGGTGTATGATAATGTGATGTTTATGAATGTATTTTCGTCTAGGAAAATAAATCCTTGACGAATGCCGGGAAGATAACTCCTGGGCTGATGCTGAAGATTAGAGTTCTTCGTTTCCACTGGGGATGTTGATTGTAAGAATAAACCGGTAGGAGAAGATGACTCCGTTGGGGAATAAACTTGTTGGAGAGATTACTCTGCTGGGGAATTACTCTGTGGGGAGAGACACTTCGCTGAGGTTTAACGATAACTCCGCTGGAGATACCGTTGATGAGCTATGTTGGGGAATTTGAGGAACTCCGCTGGGGGATAGGAAGAACTTCGCCGAGGAAGATCTTTCCGTGGTCATTAGCTGAGGATAACCCAGTTATACCCTGGTGGGGAATAACCTTTGAATAGAGCCGGGGAGATGCGTTCGTACTCTGCAGGGGATAAGCTTCCAGAATCTACTGGGGATAAGCTTCAAGAATCTACTGGGGAGATTGATTCAACTCTCCTGGGGAGACTTTGGACTGCACTGGGAAGTGGCTCCACTGGATGTCTGTATTCCGCCGGGGAATAATCTTATATTAAGACGGCCGGGGATGCTTGCTTAGGAAAATCTGCATACTGCTGGAGAGTATTGAGATTTTCTGGGGATACCCAATTTCCTTAAGGCTGACCGTAGACTAACTCTGCTCGGGGGGAGTGTTGCTGACTTGCTGGATATATTGTGCCTTTTTAGGGCTGCTGGGGATCAACTCTGCTTGGGGAGAATTGTTGAAACCTGTCCTACTCTGCGGGGAGTTAAGGTATCTTGGTCATGTTCTTCAGCTGAACTTTCCATGTACCTGGTGTACAGAGCAGCTTGTATAGTTCGGACAATTCTTATTGCCCCTGTTTCTGTGGGAGAAGATACCTGTGGAGGTGCTTGATGACTGCTGATTGACAAATCTTCTTCTGGTAGGCAAGTGACGAGATGACGGGACATAGTTGTACGCTTTGATCCCTAATTTTTTTCCTGGACCGCCCTTTCGGGTTTTCAGTCCACAGGGATACCCATTTTTGCCCAAGCCGCCTTTTCAGGTTTTCGACTTGCCGGGTGTACAGATTTTTTCATTTCATCCCTTATTTTTGCCCGAACCCTTTTGGTTCGCTGGGAAGCCCTTATTTTTGCCTAGGTGTGTCAACCTAGCGGGTCTTTGATTGCGCGTAGTATTTTTCGACTATGTCCATGCTCTCATGATGTAGGGAGGTGCCCCTGTTGTTGTGTTGCCATGCGACCAGAAGATGTTTGATCAGGCAAGATTCGTAGCTGGAACTCATGTCCAATGCCCCAGGTGACTCAGGCAGAGATTTGCCCCAGGCTATTTGGCATTTGAGAGATTCTCCAAATCTTGACTTAACTGCCCCAGATGATGGACAATGATCATGCCATGCCCCTTGGTTGAAAGTGCTTTTGTTCACTAGATATTCGTCGTGCGAACTTCTATGTTGTTCAAACAAATAATCATATGCAAATAATGTTATATCAAAAATGCAAAGCTTATGTTTGTCTTGAAGTTTTTGAAAATGCATTTTTTCATAAAAACAAGTGAATTTTGTAAACTGTGATGTCAACTCGTTATTTTACCGCAAGCCTTAAGGAGTCAGGATACCTTTCGTAACAGTATGCTTTCAAACTAAACCCATGCTTCAGCTAGGACTTTTTGAGGGTTATATCGTGGCCTGGTTCACGGTTTAAGAAACAAAGGATAAAGGCTCAAATTTATTTGTACCCACCCGTTCTTCGTGATGTTCTTCAAACCTAAACTCAGTTGATCGTGCGTTAGACCTTGTTTGAGTCTTTTGCTCTGATATACCAGTGATGGTTCGGATATTGACAATTTATTTTGAATAGGCAGTCATTCCCCCTTTTTTTTTGGTTGAGGGTTTGTGGGACCTCTTTCTTTTTTTGATTTTTGTTATCCCTGCTTTTTTGCCTGAATTGTTTCTTTTGTGATTACAGTCAGCGGGATGCCCCAGTTTTTTGTGTAAGTCTCCTTCATAGGTTTTGACTTATTGGGCTTTTATTTTGAGAGATAATGATTGCATGTCCTTATTATTATAGAGAACCATCATCGTATTTTGTTTTGTAAGGACCTCTTTGGTGCCATTTGTTGTGCACTTGGATTAACTGAGAGAACTACCCTGCCCCAGGTTATGATTAAGGGTTTTAATTTTCGAAAAGAAAAACTCCTACTTCTTTGGCTCAAAGGGGTTGACGAGGGATTATCTTCCTTATAACTCCAGTGTTTAGGAATTGAAACAATGCATGTACCTCATCAGCGGGGTTTGTCCAAAAGCATACTGTAAATTGTGGTATCGTTTTCGTCATCCTCCCTCAAGAGGCTTAGAATTATTAATTCAGAGTTGACATCAAAAAATGAAAGCAGTTTGAATATAGCGAATGCGAATATATTGATTCAAAACAGACATATGCGATGCATTGATAAAGTAAAAGAGTTTGACATGAACAAATGTTTGAACAATCAAAGAAAAATACAACTTGAACATTCGAACGAACAAAAGCTTCTTAGTTTGCACTAGTCATCTCAGATGGAAGATTCTCAGCAGAAGATTTTCATTTTGCCACCCGGCATGAACTCCAGCACCCTTCCGTCGATCAAGTCCTGGATCTTGTTCCTCAAGCTCCAACAGTCGTCAGTGTCATGTCCAAGACTGTCAGAATGGTAGGCACACCTTTCATCAGGATTGTACTTTAGGGAGGTTATGTTTAGATTCTTAGGAGGATCCTTTAAAGCAATCAGCTTGACCTCCAACAAGTGTCTCAGTATCAGTGATGATGGTATACCAGTCTCCGAGAAATGTCTTCCAGACGTATTTCGCTTACGCCGATTACCCTGTTGACGCTGGTGAGGTTAATGTTGGGCTTGTGACCCTGAAGCAAACTGAGGAGCTTTTCCCCGATCTTCTTGCCCCACAGGTGGTTGAATGATGGCTTGCTCTTCAACCTTAGATGTTTGCCCCAGTTGGTTATCCTGAAGAAGTTAGTTGATGAGAACCCTGAGCTCTCCTTGTCTTTGAGATAAGTCTTAGATAAGAGCCATTTGCCCCAGCATCTGGGTTCTCATTGTATCCACCTCAGCTTGTAGACGTTTCAGTCGTTCGTCCTTATCGTCTTCAGGACTGTTCCTGACCAAAGTCCCCATGAGGAGTGTTCTCAGCTCTTCCTACCCCTTGGATAGATTTAGGAGGATCTCCCCGAACCGAGTCTCTTGAGCATGAAGACCCTGGTTGTCTTGTTGGGAAGCCATTGCTGAAATAAACAGCGAAGAAGGTAAGAGACCTGTAAAAGGGTACCTGTAATGCAATGATATGTATGTATGCATGCGATGTTTTCAAGAATATCGCGGGGTAAACAGAGAGACTTGTTAGAATTTGAATCTGGTTGCTTGATGGAAGGCACTTCATTTTGTTGAGAGTCCTTCTTCAAGAGTCAAGGCTCACCATATCGAGTGGGTCATAGCCCCTGACTCAAGTTATCAACCTTGGCTAGAGGAAAATAAATCCCCTTTGCCCCTTGCTAGACACTTTGATTCATCATGACCTGCATCACAAGCCCTTGAGATCCTTGAAATGGATTAGTCTTTATGCAGGATGCATGCAATGGTATGATGTTATGCTATGCATGGAGTGATGTAAGTAGGCCCTGTTATGAGCCCAGATTTAGGACTGTAAGCAAACCCTGCAAGAAACTCAAGTGTCAGATAACAAGAATGCAAGTAGTCAAGTTTGAAGGCACACAAGTCACACCAGACAGCCCTTAGAGTTCAGGCCAGCATGAAGTTTGGGGTACTACCCTCTTGAAGTTGGTGGGCTCAAAAACCTATCCTATCAAAAGTAACCGGGTTCTAAGGAGCTCAATATCATTGGGTTGTTTTCTATGTTCATTGTTTTGATTTAGCCACTGGACTGGCGATCAAAATATTCCAAGAAAACAACCCTCAATGAGTGTAGTATCGAGTATCAACCAACTTCAGACTGCACCAAAGTCAGTCATCTCACTACCCCTAAAGAGGCCAGGATGGTAAAGTAAGGTTCCTAAGGTCAGTTGATGCTTCACGACACCACGCGGCGGCCCCGTACTCTCCTTGACTTGACTCAAGGGTTACCGATACTCACCAAAGTGCCACATCAACGTAGCAAACTGCTTCAACCGTGTCGGTATACCCCGCACAGTTCCCTCACAGTTTGTTGCTACTTTCTAGAAGGTATCCCCCAGATTCGGGATAGGATCTATGAAACTCCCAAAACAAGCCCCCAATATTAAATCAATCAAAGCAAGCAATTGAAAACATGATGATGAACTATTCCTAAGGTACACCCCACTTATTAAGTCCCCAGCAGAGTCGCCAGTTCTGTGATCGGTGGAAATAAAACTGACTGTTTTTTAGCTGGTTTCGCGAAATGTCGCGGTAAGCAAGAGTCGCCACCGTCTTTTATGTTCTCCAATATGGAAAGGACAAAAGCACAACAAAATTCCTTCTTTGAGAATGTTTCTCGGTTCGGGAGGTAGATTTATAGAAAGGGAAGGTGTTAGCACCCTTTCTATCCATGGTTATCCATGGGCTCTTAGGTACTTGCTCTTATGTTTTCAAAATTTGTTTGCTTTTCAAGTGTGTGTGGGTTTGAAAAAGTTTCGTTTGAAAGACTTCTAGGTAACTCTTGTATCAGTCCTCAAGAGTGTATGAAGTATTTGTTTGAAAACTTGTTGAAAGTGTAGGTGCGAAAAGTTGTTTTGTTTGTTTTGAAAAGAGCAAGTACCCAGGAGAATCTACCTACTCTAAGGAATTAAGCTGTGTAAGAGTCCTTTAGATAGTGCTATCCCACCATTGAGGGGTAGGTAGCACCATCGTTGGAGGTGTTCGGGTCAATTCGATTATCGGGACAGTGTGGTCACCGAAGCAATGGTAGGACACCTTAGAAGTAACCCTAATGTCCTAGATCCTTTTATATCTGAGGCAACCGTTTCGAGGCAACTGGATCTTTTGGACAGAAGGGCGACCTCTAAGACACCCTATACTTGATGACCACGTTTCGAGGCAACGGGTGAAGCGTACCCTAGGAGTGGCATGTGCTTTGTGTGTTGTTTTTCAGTTAATTGTCTTTGTACATGTTATTTGTGAGCTACGAATTAATTTTATTTACATACATTCTTTCATGCATTTAACAGTTAGGAATGCGGAAAATAAATTGCAGAAAGATAAATTCTACGCTATTACAAGGCGCGGGTCTATACATCGCCAAAAAAACAAAGACCCGTTTCGTAAAATAAAGTGCGAGAAAATTAAAGAGAGCAAAATTCCTAATAAACTATTACATAGCTGGAGACAGTTACATAAATAATCAAAATAAAATAAATGCGCGCGAATAAAAATTAATCGGAAATGCCTTAAGGGTGTTGACCCTTTTAAGAAAAGAAATGAATTTTTTTGTCCTTTTTTGTGATTAAATGAAATTAAAATTAATAACCAATCTAATTAATTAATTTATTAAAAGAAAAAATGTTTTTGTATTTTTATGTTTTTAATGAAATAAAATAAAAGGAAATAAAATTAAAAGTTAATAAAAACCTAATTCTAAATTTATTTTAGTTATTAAGAAAAAAAAAGGTTAAAGTTGCCTAATTAAAATTAACTCAATTTATTAGTATTTATTTACAAAAATAAAATGAAATTAATAATAATAATATTAGTTCTTTTTTGATTTTTTATGAAAATATTAATTATGTTAATAATACTAATAATTAATAATAATAATAAAAAAAGAGTTATAAAAGAAAAGAAAAATAAAAAGATAAAGAGAAATAACAAAACCAAAGGGAGGTATGGGCCAGAAATGGGTGTTTGATTGGAATCTGAGGCCCAATAGCACAAAATTCGTTGACTTTCTGGATTGCCAAGAATGCTTGTTGACTGGGAGCATGGTGCTCCTCACCTCTTGGCCCTTGGATGGACGCTTGGGACACTTGTCATGTTGATCTTGTGAGGATATATGGTGTGCCGTCCTTGGAACGCTGTATGCAAGCATGAGAAGAAAAATAATATAACGCGTTAGGGGGACCTGGGGATCGAACCCAGGTCCCAACGAATACCAAGCACGTTGCCAGCCACTGCAGCACTCATGCGCGTTTGTTAGAATAATAAGAAAAAAAACATAATATGAAATAAACACACTATATGCTGAACAAAAAGAAAAAAAGCGCGCGCCCTGTTGTACCCCAAAATTTGCCCTCCCATATTCTTCAAGATTTACAAAGAGCATGCTTCAAAATCTCCTCAAGGGTTGCACAGTTCAAGGGCCTCCTAACAGTCAAAATTAGGGTTTTGGTTCTGACAAAGAAAATGAAGTTTCCAAGGGTCCAATCAAGTCCCACATGCTTATAAACATGGTCAAGCATCCTCATACCAAGCTTCAAGACTTACAGCACAAAATTGCACAGTCAAAAACCCTAATTGCACTGCAGTCAACTGCAGGGGCAAAATGGTCATTTGACAGTCAAAAGTTCAAATTTTTGGTCAACATCTCATTTTGAAGCCACAAACATCATTTGACCAATGCTTGATCATGATTCTCAAAGCTTGGCTCAAAAAGTCTCAAGATACAAAAGTTTCCATATTTGGACAGTTGAAAAAGTCAACTGTAACTTGACCAAGGCATAACTTCACATGGATTATCAGAAAAATTCCATCCAAAGCTCATTTTGAAGATAATGACATTTCCTACAACTCCTCTTCACACTTCAAGTCCAAGAAATGCTCTCACAAAAAGTTATCAATTTCAACATTATAGGTCATTTTCAAAAGTCAACGAAAAGGGACTTTAAGTCAAAGGCCATAACTTGAGATTGGTAAATCAAAATGACATAGGACCAAAGACATTGGTTAGAGGACTCAAAGACCTTTCCAAAATGTCCAAGAACATGAGCAAAGCTTAAAAATTGAGCAAGTTATGCCTTGTGGAAGTTGGGAAATTTTTGGATATTTTGAAAAGTCAACATTGATTCAAATGACCTAAAAATGCTAATGGGCCTCCTTTTCTTCCACAATCCATCATCCAAAGCATGTGCACGACTATTTGGCCCAAAGGGAAGTTTTTTATCATTTTTATTTTATTTATTTGAATTTTTAAATGCTAGAAATTCATTTAATTAATTAAAATATATGAAAAATACTAAACCTAGGTTTTTAAATCTTTTTATGCATGATATATACTCAATATTTCGTGCATAGTTAGATTTGGAAAGAATCAATATGATTTGTCATGATTTGGTAGCAAATATGCATGAAAAGATTTGAAAACTAATGCATGGAAAATCAAATATCCTATCATTAATTCAAGGATTCTTTGATCAATTTTCTCAACCCTAATCATTCACAGGTATATATGGATGCAAACCCTACTCCTCAGGGACTCCCAGCCGCGCAAGAACCTGATCAACAAGTTTGCAATTTTTCAAGAAAAATCAAATACTGAAAACTAGGATACAGGGCGATTCAAGGCAAAATATTTGTTCCATTGGCTTGCTGAGACTTCAAGGAAGGAATTGGAATCAAAACCATAAGCTTTAACACCAAGAAACGTGAGAAAGATGGTGTCCTGTACAGAAAATATTTTACATTCTTGCATCTCGATTCATGCATCTTTAGCAATTTTTGATTATTGATTTATGTTCCTTGACTAATTCTGAAGCTAACTACATAATTCAATTAAGTTTTCATGTGCTATACACGATTCCACCATTGATACAGGCTAGGGTTCCTTGAGTTCCAAATTGGGCGTTTCCAGCTATGGTAAAATTAGGACAAGCCAGTACCATGAATGAATTCAGCGTGTTCAGACGGAAAAAAATCAATCCTCGCGCCTAATTTATGTGCTACCATGGCTTAATTGCTATTATCAAAAGCTGCATATTTTGGGGGGGTTCAAAACCCCCGCTAACCTTTTGTATGTTTCAGGGAAAAGCGCACTAAGGAGGAAGACGATGATGTGTAGGCTGCTGATTGGAATATTCAAATTCTCGCGCGAAAAAAAGGCATTAACGTTTGTTTATTTTATTATGTTTATTGATTGTATAATATACAAAGAACTCAAGCAGCGCGTTTGGCAAGCATAGGCATTAGTAATCTTCAGGACCTGGGTTCGAGCCCCAGGTCCCCACTCTCTTTCAATATTTTTTCTGTAAAACTAATTCTATGCAGTTTCAACACTAAGGAACACCATACAACCCCTGGGTCCAACAATGCCACGCGCCACTGAGATTGATCCATTGGCTCTGATCAGAGGAGCACCATATTCGTTGGTCAATACACAGGCATGCTAGTCAAAAGGTCAACAAGGCCAAAACCTTAATGGGCTTAAAATGCTAACAATTCACCTCCAACTGGGGACAGAACCCCCCAAGGTTTGCAAGCTTCTTTTATTTTTTTTTCATTTTTTAGTTTGATTCAATTATTATTTTTAATTAGTCCTTTAATTTAATTATTTTCATAAAAAACATAAAGACAATATAAAATCAGAAAAAGACAAAAAATAAATATTTTTTAGTTAATTAATATTTTTGTAAATAAATTTCATTAAATGATTTTAGTTTTTAAATCTAGGATTCATCTTAATATTTTTTCAATAAAAACCTAAAATTTGTAGAATTAGGGTTTGTATCAATTTTTATCCTTTTTCTTTTCTTTTCACAATAATTAATTATTAAATATTATTTTTGTAATTAAATTACCATGTAATTAGGTTAATTTAGGTTTAACTTTAATATTTTTTTTCTTAATAAATAAAAAATTAGAATTAGGGTTAATTTCTCAATTTAATTCAATTTCATTAAAACCATAAAATGCAAAAATACCAAAAATAATTTCCTTTCATTTTAATTTTCATTAATTTAATCATTTAATTCAATTTCGTTAAAAGGGTCCAACGCCCTCGTTTCTAATTTTAATTCAATTCGCGTATTTATTTCTTTTTCTTTTAATTATTTATGTACCTCTCCCAAAGCCGTGTAATATATTTCTCGCACTTTACTTTCTTTATTTTCTGTCAAATCGGGTCCTGGGAATTTTGGCGATGTGGACCCGCGCCTTTTGTAATAGTTTAGAATTTTACCTTTCCGCGCTTTCTTAAACTGTTAAATAAATGCATGCAAGAATGAATGATAAAAATAAAAACAAACGCGTAGATCACCTTTGACATGAACAAGACAAAAATAAACGAATCTGACACACAAATCACACACCACCCATAGGGTACGCCTCACTGTTGCCTTGCCTCGAAAGGTGATCGTCGAATAGAGGACGTCTTAGTAAGTCCTCATGATCCGGGAACCTGGCATGAGGGTAGCTTCTAAGGTGTCTTCCTATTGCTCCGGTGATCACCATCTCCCGAACCTCGAATTGACCCGAACACCTCCAACGGTGGTGCTACCTACCTCTCAATGGTGGGATGGCACTACTTTAAAGGACATTTACACAGACGAATTCCTTAGGGTAGGTAGACGATTCTTGATACTTGCTCTAATTTCAAAACAAATCAAAAATACTTTTCACACCGACACCTTTTCAAAAAGCTTTCGAAAGAAATCTTTCAAACACTCTTGAGGACCGATACAAGAGTCGAACTGAAATTTTCAAGGAACTTTTTTTAAAACCCACAGTTGAAAAGCAAATAAACCATTTTGAAAACACAAGTGAGCAAGTATCTAAGAGCCCATGGATAACCATGGATAGAAAGGGTGCTAACACCTTCCCTTTCTATAATCTACCTCCCGAACCGAGAGCAATCTCTTTAAGGAATTTTTCTGTGCTTTTGTCCTTTCCATTTGGAGAAAATAAAAGACGGTGGCGACTCTTGCTTCCGCGACATTTCGCGAACCAGCGTTAAACAGTCAGTTCCAGATCCACCGATCACAGAACTGGCGACTCTGCTGGGGAATTAAACTTAAAGTGAGGTGTACCTTAGGGATAGTTCATAACTGTGTTTTCAATTGCTTTCTTTGCTTGCTTTAAATTGTGGGACTGTCTTGGGAGTTCTATAGATCCTAACTCGGATCTGGGGGTACCTTCTTAGAAAGTAGCAACAAGGCTGTGAGGGAACTGTGCGGGGTATACCGACATGGTTGAAACAGTCTGCTACGTTGATGTGGCACTTTGGTGTGTACCGGTAACCCTTGAGTTCAGTCAAGGAGAGTACGGGGCCTCCGCGTGGTGTCATGAAGCATCAACAGACCTTAGGAACCTTAATTGAACTATCTTGGCCTCTTTAGGGTAGTGAGATAACTGACTTTGGTGCAGTCCGAGGTTGGTTGATACTCGATACTACACTCAATTGAGGGTTGCTTTCCTGGAATATTTCGGTCGCCAGTTCAGTGGCTAAATCGAAACGATGAACAATGAAAGCAATCCCGTGATATTGGGACCCTTAGAACCCGGTTACTTCTAATAGGACAGGTTGAACCCACCAACTTCAAGAGGGTAATACCTAGACCTCATGCTGGCCTAAACTTTAAGGGCTTCTCTTGTGTGACTTGTGTGCCTTCGTACTTGACTACTTGCATGCTTGTTATCTGACACTTGAGTTTCTTGCAGGTTTGTTTATAGTCCTTAATTGGGACTCATAACAAAGTATACCGAGTTTCTTGCATGGTTTGTTTATAGTCCTTAATTGGGACTCATAACAGAGTTTACCTACATCACCCCATGCATAGCATGACATCATACCATTGCATACATCCTAACCCATTTCAAGGATATCAAGGGCTTGTGATGCAGGTCATGATAAATCAAACATCTAGCAAGGGGCAAAGAGGATTTATTTTCCTCTAGCCAAAGTTGTCAGGGGCTATGACCCACTTGATATGGTGAGCCTTTGACTCTTGAAGAAGGACTCTTACCAAATATGAAGTTCTTTCAATCAAGCCACTGGGTCCCAAATGCTAACAAATTTTCTTGTTTATCCCGCGAGATCCTTGAAAACATTACATGCATACATACATATCATTACAGGTATCCCTTGTACAGGTTGCTCACCCTCTTCGCTGTTTATTTCAGCATCATGAATCCTGACTCATCATCAACCGAGATGTCTATCAAGGCCCTCCAGGTCCAGAATGCCCAGTTCCAGGAGTTGATTGTGAACCTAGCCCAAGGTCAAAAGGAATTGAAGACTTTGATTCAGCAGAAGAAGAAGAAGAGGACTGTGTGGTTCAACCCTAGACGCAAACCTAGGAATGGCACACAAAATGAAGCTGAGAGGACTACTCCATCTGTTGGGGAAGGCAGTCATCAAGAGGAAAGGGTTCCCAGCCCAGTGGTCTCCGACAACGAGACATATTTCAACGACGAACAATACCCTCTTGCTGAAGACAAGTACAAGCAGTTGGAGGACCGACTGAATGCTATGGAAATCCAACAAGTGCCTGGGATGGATTTTGGAGATTTGGGTTTGTCTACTGGTGTGATCATTCCTCATAAGTTCAAAGCACCATCTTTTACCAAGTATGACGGGGCATCCTGTCCCAAGCTACACCTCAGGTCCTACGTGCGGAAGATTCAACCGTACTCAGTGGATAAGAACTTGTGGATCCACTTCTTCCAGGAGAGTCTTTCAGGGACTCATCTCGAATGGTTCTATCAGCTGGATGGAACCAAGGTTCGTAACTGGGAGGAGTTGGCTATTGCTTTTTACAAGCAGTATCAGTACAATGCCGACCTCGCTCCTACGCGTACCCAACTCCAGAGTATGTCGCTAGGATCGGGAGAAGGTTTTAAAGAGTATGCGCAGAAATGGAGAGACCTGGTTGGTAGGGTACAACCACCACTGACTGACCGTGAACTTGTGGACATGTTCTTGGGGACCCTTTCTGGTCCATTCTACAACCACCTGATTGGGAATTCGTCTGCTGGATTCACAGATCTTATCTTGACTGGGGAGCGAATAGAAGTTGGCATCAGGGCTGGGAAGATTCAAGAGGCTGCACCTTCTGATAAAAAGCCTCATCATGGAAAGAAAGAGTCCAATGCCGTGCACGGTAAAAAGAGCCGTCATGAGGTAGGGGCAACCCAGATCTCCAATCCTAGACCTGCTCAACAAGGACAGGGGCAGCAGCGCAAGGAGAGCGCACCCAAATGACAGTTCACCAAGATCAACATGTCGTTGGATCAAGCACTACAACAAATGTTGAAGGCAGGGCTGATCACCTTAAGGGCTCCTCTTCGGAATCCGAACACTTCTGCTCCTAACTATCATCCCAATGATAGGTGTGCAGATCATTCTGATAGCCCGGGGCATACTACGGACAACTGCTGGCCCCTCAAGAACAAGATTCAAGATATGATCGACGCCGGAGAGATTCAGTTTGAAGTGCCTGAGACTCCGAACATAATCACTGCTCCGTTTCCCAATCATTGAAGACCTTTCGTTTATTTGAATTTCCGAGTTGTATTTTTCTTTGCTTATACAAACAATTAATGTCATAGCAAACTCTTTTATTCTATCAATGCATCGCATATGTCTGTTTTGGGAATTAATACAATTGTCTTCATTATATTCAAAATTCTTTTCATTTTTTTTGTGATGATCAACTCTCGGTTAATAATTCTAAGCCTCTTGAGGGAGGATGACGAAAACGATACCACGATCTTTACAGTATGCTTTTGAACAGACCCCGCTGATGAGGTACAGGCATTGTTTCAACCCCTAAACACTGGAGTTATAAGGATGATAATCCCTCGTCAACCCCTCTGAGCCAAAGAAGTAGGAGTTTTTCTTTTCGAAATTTGAAACCCTTAATCATAACCTGGGGCAGGGTAGTCTCTCAGTTGATCCAAGTGCATAACGAATAGCACCAAAGAGGTCCTTACAAAGAAAGAAGACAGTGATGATTCCGAACAATCATACAGATAGGCAGTCATTATATCTCAAGAAATGAAAACCCAATAAGTCAAAACCTATGAAGGAGACTTACAAAACTGGGGCATCCCGCTGACTGTAATTCCAAAAAAGGAAACAACTCAGGCAAAAAAGAAAGGGATAACAAAAAGTCAGACAAGAAAGAGGTCTTACAAACCCTCAACAAAAAGGAATGACTGCCTATTCAAAATAAGTTATCAACATCCGAATCATCACCGGAAAATCAGAGCAAAGACTCAAACAAGGTCTAACGTATGATCAACTGAGTTTAGGTTTGGAGAACATCACGAAGAGCGGGCGGGTACAAATACTTTGAGCCTTTATCCTTTGTTTCTTAAACCATGAACCAGGCCACGTTATAACCCTTGAAAGTCCTAGCTGAAGCATGGGATAGTTCGAAAGCATACTGTCACGAAAGGTATCCTGACTCCTTAAGGCCTACGGTAAATACAGAGTTGACATCACGTTTTACAAACATTAACTTGTTTTATGAAAAAGAATGCATTTTCAAAATCTTCAAGACAGACATAAGCTTTGCATTTTTGATATAACATTGTTTGCATATGACTATTTGTTTGAACAGCAGGGAAATTCGCACGATGAAAGCCTAGTGAACAAAGGCACTTCCAATCAAGGGGCATGACATGATCATGGTCCATCATCTGGGGCAATCCAATCAAGATTCGGAGAATCTCTCAAAGGCCAAATAGCCTGGGGCAAATCTCCGCTTGAGTCACTTGGGGAACTCCAACGACGAATCTTGCTTGATTAAACATTATCTGGGGCATGGCAAAATACTCTCAACAGGGGCATCTCCCTACACTCCTTGAACGTGGACATAGTCGAAAAAATACTACGCACAATCAAAGACCTGCTAGGTTGACACACCTAGGCAAAAATAAGGGCTCCCCGGCGAACCAAAAGGGTTCGGGTAAAAACAAGGGATGAAAATTAAAAAATATGTACACCCGGCAATTCGAAAACCTGAAAAGGCGGCTTGGGCAAAAAGGGGTATCCCGATGGACTGAAAACCCGAAAGGGCGGTCCAAGCAAAAGTTAGGGATCAAAGCGTACGACTATGTCCCGGCATCTCGCCACTTGCCTACCAGAAGATTCGTCAGTTACCCCCACAGGTATCCTCCCCCACATCAAAAACAGGGGCAATAAAGAGTTGTCTAAGCAATCTGATTGTTCTGTCCTCCAAGGTATCAAGGTAAATTATGTTGAAGAACATAACCAATACAGTTCAATACTTCCCCAGGAGAGTCTAATCCAGTTTCCCCAAGAAAGTTGGAATCCATCTCTCCAAGCAGTAAGCTTATCCCCAGTAGATTCTGGAAGCTTATCCTTGCAGAGCACGCACGCGTCTCCCGGTTTTATTCAAAGAGTTATTTCCTTACCAGGATATAACTGGGTTATCCTCAGCCAAAAGCCACGGAAAGATCGTCCTCGACGAAGTCCTCTTATCCCCAGCGAAGTTTATCAACACTTCCAACACAACAGTGGTATCCCTAGTGAAGTTACCATCAACGTTTCAGCAAAGTACCCCTCTTCCCACAGAGTATTTTCCCCAGCAAGATCGCTATAGTAATCTCCCCTGCAGAGTAATCTCCAAGCATATTCCCCAACGGAGTCATCTTCCCCTACCGGTTCATTCTTGCAGAGCGAAAAGCTCTCTCTTCAACACCAGCCTAGGAGTTAACTACCTGGCACCCGTCAAGGATTTATTTTCTTAGACAATACATTCATGAACATCACATCTTCATACATTATATCATGCATATGCACCATACTACACGAATCTCATCAATTTTGAGGACATTTTGAAATCATGCAGTTCATGCATCATGATCTTGCATACAATTATGTTTTGCCTTTTCAGGAAAAAGGTCAATATAAAGATGATTACTATCAACTATCGCAACTCTTTCTAGATATAGTTCAGATGTGACCCAGATATGGCGACGTTCTGATACTTCTTCCAGATCTCCTTCTAGATATAGTTCAGATGTGAACCAGATATGGCGACGTTCTGATACTTCTTCCAGATTTCCTTCTAGATATAGTTTAGATGTGAACCAGATATGGCGACGTTCTGATACTTCTTCCAGATTTCCTTCTAGATATAGTTCAGATGTGAACCAGATATGGCAACGTTCTGATACTTCTTCCAGATTTCCTTCTAGATATAGTTCAGATGTGAACCAGATATGGCAACGTTCTGATACTCCTTCCAGATTTCCTTCTAGATATAGTTCAGATGTGAACCAGATATGGCAACGTTCTGATACTGCTTCCAGATTTCCTTCTAGATATAGTTCAGATATGAACCAGTTATGGCGACGTTCTGATACTTCTTCTAGATTTCCTTCCAGATATGGTTCGGATGTGACCCAGGCATGGCGACGTTCTGACACTTATTCCAGTTGAAGACATTTCAAGACCTAGACCGGTTCAGTTGATCGACCCTAAGATTTTCTGTTTCTTATCCAGTCCAAGGCCTTCTCTAGTCCAGCTAAATCGACCCCTAACAGATTTCCCTGATAAAGACTCAGTAGAAGTTATCCAAGATTCTCTCAATAATTGCTGTTGAGGTTGAAGTTATCCAAGATTCTCTCAATGATTGCTGTTGAGGTTGTAGTCGCCTATGGTTCTCTCCCCGATACTGCGGAGGTAGTAATCATCCTAGGATTTTCTCAACGATTGCTGTTGAGGTTAAAGTCATCCAAGGTTCTCTCACCGTTCCTGTTGAGGTAGTAACCATCCCTGGTTCATTCATCACCATTTGAAGCTCCAGATTCAGCTCCTGTAACCAGTCAGGACACATCTATACAAAGAGTTTGAAGACCACTCCTGTAACAGGTCAGGTAATCATCTCTCTTTTACAGGTACGCAAGTTCTCGCTAAGGAATCTCTTATGCGACCAACGCCCAGATGGCATCTATAAGCCCATCACCCTATCCATCAATCTCCAAATGGCATCTATAAGCCCATCCACCTTCCATAATCTCTTAGCATGGCATCTATAAGCCCATCGTCCTATCCATCAATCTCCAAATGGCATCTATAAGCCCATTCCCATCATCACACTACTATGTGAGCGCAAATTTCTGGGCACTCTAGTGTTCAATCATCTTCCACCTTCGGATTACGAAAGGCACG
Organism: Vicia faba; assembly: GCA_948472305.1. Taxonomy (NCBI): domain Eukaryota; kingdom Viridiplantae; phylum Streptophyta; class Magnoliopsida; order Fabales; family Fabaceae; genus Vicia; species Vicia faba. Next base: position 296,938,866 of record OX451740.1, on the reverse strand, counting down.
TCAGTCAATCTGCATCCTCAGGTTTAAGAAGATTGAACAGGGGCAACTGTTGTACCCCAAAATTTTCCCTCCCATATTCTTCAAGATTTACAAAGAGCATGCTTCAAAATCTCCTCAAGGGTTGCACAGTTCAAGGGCCTCCTAACAGTCAAAATTAGGGTTTTGGTTCTGACAAAGAAAATGAAGTTTCCAAGGGTCCAATCAAGTCCCACATGCTTATAAACATGGTCAAGCATCCTCATACCAAGTTTCAAGACTTACAGCACAAAATTGCACAGTCAAAAACCCTAATTGCACTGCAGTCAACTGCAGGGGCAAAATGGTCATTTGACAGTCAAAAGTTCAAATTTTTGGTCAACATCTCATTTTGAAGCCACAAACATCATTTGATCAATGCTTGATCATGATTCTCAAAGCTTGGCTCAAAAAGTCTCAAGATGCAAAAGTTTCCATATTTGGATAGTTGAAAAAGTCAACTGTAACTTGACCAAGGCATAACTTCCACATGGATTATCATAAAAACTCCATCCAAAGCTCATTTTTAAGAGAATGACATTTCCTACAACTCCTCTTCACACTTCAAGTCCAAGAAATGCTCTCACAAAAAGTTATCAATTTCAACATTATAGGTCATTTTCAAAAGTCAACAAAAAGGGACTTTAAGTCAAAGGCCATAACTTGGGATTGGTAAATCAAAATGACATGGGACCAAATACATTGGTTAGAGGACTCAAAGACATTTTCAAAATGTCCAAGAACATGAGCAAAGCTTAAAAATTGAGCAAGTTATGCCTTGTGGAAGTTGGGAAATTTTTGGATATTTTGAAAAGTCAACATTGATTCAAATGACCTAAAAATGCTAATGGGCCTCCTTTTCTTCCACAATCCATCATCCAAAGCATGTGCACGACTATTTGGCCCAAAGGGAAGTTTTTTATCATTTTTATTTTATTTATTTGAGTTTTTAAATGCTAGAAATTCATTTAATTAATTAAAATATATGAAAAATACTAAACCTAGGTTTTTAAATCTTTTTATGCATGATATATACTCAATATTTCGTGCATAGTTAGATTTGGAAAGAATCAATATGATTTGTCATGATTTGGTAGCAAATATGCATGAAAAGATTTGAAAACTAATGCATGGAAAATCAAATATCCTATCATCAATTCAAGGATTCTTTGATCAATTTTCTCAACCCTAATCATTCACAGGTATATATGGATGCAAACCCTACTCCTCAGGGACTCCCAGCCGCGCAAGAACCTGATCAACAAGTTTGCAATTTTTCAAGAAAAATCAAATACTGAAAACTAGGATACAGGGCGATTCAAGGCAAAATATCTGTTCCATTGGCTTGCTGAGACTTTAAGGAAGGAATTGGAATCAAAACCATAAGCTTTAACACCAAGAAACGTGAGAAAGATGGTGTCCTGTACAGAAAATATTTTACATTCTTGCATCTCGATTCATGCATCTTTAGCAATTTTTGATTATTGATTTATGTTCCTTGACTAATTCTGAAGCTAACTACATAATTCAATTAAGTTTTCATGTGCTATACACGATTCCACCATTGATACAGGCTAGGGTTCCTTGAGTTCCAAATTGGGCGTTTCCAGCTATGGTAAAATTAGGACAAGCCAGTACCATGAACGAATTCAGCGTGTTCAGACGAAAACAAATCAATCCTCGCGCCTAATTTATGTGCTACCATGGCTTAATCGCTATTATCAAAAGCTGCATATTTTGGGGGGGTTCAAAACCCCCGCTAACCTTTTGTATGTTTCAGGGAAAAGCGCACTAAGGAGGAAGACGATGATGTGTAGGCTGCTGATTGGAATATTCAAATTCTCGCGCGAAAAAAAGGCATTAACGTTTGTTTATTTTATTATGTTTATTGATTGTATAATATACAAAGAACTCAAGCAGCGAGTTTGGCAAGCATAGGCATTAGTAATCTTCAGGACCTGGGTTCGAGCCCCAGGTCCCCACTCTCTTTCAATATTTTTTCTGTAAAACTAATTCTATGCAGTTTCAACACTAAGGAACACCATACAACCCCTGGGTCCAACAATGCCACGCGCCACTGAGATTGATCCATTGGCTCTGATCAGAGGAGCACCATATTCGTTGGTCAATACACAGGCATGCTAGTCAAAAGGTCAACAAGGCCAAAACCTTAATGGGCTTAAAATGCTAACAATTCACCTCCAACTGGGGACAGAACCCCCCAAGGTTTGCAAGCTTCTTTTATTTTTTTTTCATTTTTTAGTTTGATTCAATTATTATTTTTAATTAGTCCTTTAATTTAATTATTTTCATAAAAAACATAAAGACAATATAAAATCAGAAAAAGACAAAAAATAAATATTTTTTAGTTAATTAATATTTTTGTAAATAAATTTCATTAAATGATTTTAGTTTTTAAATCTAGGATTCATCTTAATATTTTTTCAATAAAAACCTAAAATTTGTAGAATTAGGGTTTGTATCAATTTTTATCCTTTTTCTTTTCTTTTCACAATAATTAATTATTAAATATTATTTTTGTAATTAAATTACCATGTAATTAATTAGGTTAATTTAGGTTTAACTTTAATATTTTTTTCTTAATAAATAAAAATTAGAATTAGGGTTAATTTCTCAATTTAATTCAATTTCATTAAAACCATAAAATGCAAAAATACCAAAAATAATTTCCTTTCATTTTAATTTTCATTAATTTAATCATTTAATTCAATTTCGTTAAAAGGGTCCAACGCCCTCGTTTCTAATTTTAATTCAATTCGCGTATTTATTTCTTTTTCTTTTAATTATTTATGTACCTCTCCCAAAGCCGTGTAATATATTTCTCGCACTTTACTTTCTTTATTTTCTGTCAAATCGGGTCCTGGGAATTTTGGCGATGTGGACCCGCGCCTTTTGTAATAGTTTAGAATTTTACCTTTCCGCGCTTTCTTAAACTGTTAAATAAATGCATGCAAGAATGAATGATAAAAATAAAAACAAACGCGTAGATCACCTTTGACATGAACAAGACAAAAATAAACGAATCTGACACACAAATCACACACCACCCCTAGGGTACGCCTCACTGTTGCCTTGCCTCGAAAGGTGATCGTCGAGTAGAGGACGTCTTAGTAAGTCCTCATGATCCGGGAACCTGTCATGAGGGTAGCTTCTAAGGTGTCTTCCTATTGCTCCGGTGATCACCATGTCCCGAACCTCGAATTGACCCGAACACCTCCAACGGTGGTGCTACCTACCTCTCAATGGTGGGATGGCACTACTTTAAAGGACATTTACACAGACGAATTCCTTAGGGTAGGTAGACGATTCTTGATACTTGCTCTAATTTCAAAACAAATCAAAAATACTTTTCACACCGACACCTTTTCAAAAAGCTTTCGAAAGCAATCTTTCAAACACTCTTGAGGACCGATACAAGAGTCGAACTGAAATTTTCAAGGAACTTTTTTTAAAACCCACAGTTGAAAAGCAAACAAACCATTTTGAAAACACAAGTGAGCAAGTATCTAAGAGCCCATGGATAACCATGGATAGAAAGGGTGCTAACACCTTCCCTTTCTATAATCTACTTCCCGAACCGAGAGCAATCTCTTTAAGGAATTTTTCTGTGCTTTTGTCCTTTCCATTTGGAGAAAATAAAAGACGGTGGCGACTCTTGCTTCCGCGAAATTTCGCGAACCAGCGTTAAACAGTCAGTTCCAGATCCACCGATCACACGCCCATTTGAATCAGCCAATCCCATCCTTCCACGCCTCATCTTCTTCGTTGAAATCTGCAGAAATATAAAACACATAGCGGGGGTTTTAAACCCCCACAAAATGCAAACATTAAAAATAGCGATTAGGCCCCTGAGCCATATAAAAAGGGCGCGAGGTATCTAATGGATTCGTCTCATCACGCCGGTTTCAACCATGTATGTTTGGAGGCTTGATTTTGCAGTATAAGAAAAGCCCTAATTCGGAAGCTCTAAAACCCTAGAACTTAACAATGGCAACTTTCATTTTAAGGCACCATAACCAAATTAAGTTATGTCAAAAGCTTCATAACAATGTCAGCAATGCAAAACAGTAATCAAAACGTATTAATGATGCGTAAAAAATGGATTTTGATTATAAAAAAAATGATGAACCGTGTGACTGTATTGAGGCGATTATTGAAGGGCTAAGGCTTGTTCTTGATGGCAAAAGGTTCCTGGGACTGTTGGGAACGTGTTTGGATCAAGAGAAATGCTTGAATTGCACTGGAAGGTCAAAAACAGTTTTCACTTTTTTGCTTGGATTTTTGAATTTGGTTCTTTTGTTTCAGAGGTTTCTAGGTCGTCCTTCCTGTATGCAAGGCTTATACATATATGCTTGAATGAGAATCAGTCACTATTATGAGCTCTTAACCAATGCAATTATGTTTTGAGATTTCCATAACCACCATTAAAGAAACTTGCCATTTTTGTTCAAAATTTGAATTTTCATGCTCATAATAGGCTTGGAACGAATTTGGCATGTGTATTATGATGCATCAAGGTCATTCAAACCACAAGATATCCTTTGATTAATTTTTTTGATTTTTATTTGAATTTTATGGATTTAAAATGAATTAAATCAATAAAATTAAATAAAAATAGAAAAAATAAATGTTTAATCTTGAATTTAATCATGGGACACGTGGGTAGCATGACAAGGCTGAATCAAGTGGAAAAAGTGGGCCCTTTTGTCAAAAATTGAAGTTTCAAGGATAGTTGACTTTGGCCATTTCACAAAAATTTCCCAACTTCTCCAATGCATATCTTGCTCAATTTTGATCATATGAACATGTTCTTGGACATTTTGGAAATGTCTTGAAGTCCTCTAACCAATGCATTTGGTCCCATGTCATTTTGATTTACCAATCTCAAGTTATGGTCTTTGACTTAAAATTCCTTTTTGTTGACTTTTGAAAATGACCTATAATGTTGAAATTGATAACTTTTTGTGAGAGCATTTCTTGGACTTGGAATGTGAAGATGAGTTGTAGGAAATGTCATCCCCTTCAAAATGAGCATTGGATGGGATTTTTCTGATGAACCATGAAAAAGTTATGCCTTGGTCAAGTTACAGTTGACTTTTCAGCTGTCCAAAAATACAAACTTTTGCATCTTGATGATTTTTGAGCCATTCTTGTGGAATCATGATCAAGACTTGATCAAATGATGATTGTGGCTTCAAAATGAGATGTTGACCAAAAATTTTGACTTTTGACTGCCAAATGACCATTTTGCCCCTATAGTTGATTGTGAAGCAATTAGGGTTTTTGACTGTGCAACTTGACCTTGTGAGCCTTGAAACTTGACATGTAGGTGCTTGACAATGTATATGAGCATATGGAACTTGATTGAGCCCTTGAAAACCTCAACTTCCTTGCAAGAACCAAAACCCTAATTTGACTGGCTTAGGAGGATGGTTGACTGTGTAGCCATTGAGTAGACTTGAGCAAATTGAGATGATGCTTGTCAAGACTTTGAAGAATATAGGAGGGCAAATTTTTGGGTACAACACTTGCCAACTGAGCTATGATGCTTATTTGTATATATAATAAAAATCAATTATAATATAATGAAAACAAAGATTCTTGAGAAAAAAAATACGCTAAATTCAAATTGCCCAACCAGGGGGCGCCACGCATCATCTTCTTCCTCCCATCCGTCGTTTTAGCCCAGGATGTTTTTACCTACGGACATTGCGTTGTAGCTACAATCCTGTGTGTTTCAAAATTGTCCATAGGCAATATAAATGACCATGGCTGGTACCAATCAACTCGTCTCATCTTCACGAGTCTCATGGTACCAGAATCAATGTCCAATTTTACCTATCCTGTAAAGCCCTAAACAAGAACATAAAACCCTAGTTATGGCAATATCCTGTACAGGCGTTAGAAATGCAATTAAATGGTACCAATAGTTTGCAAACTCAATGATGAACACGAATATATAATCAAAACATGCATAGGATAAGTAAATCAATGAAATTGAATTTGAGTTTGGAAGCAAATCGTGATACCTGTAACTTATAATTCTAGGCGTGAAAAGGCTTCCAATTGATTGGGATATGTTCCTGGGATATCCAGCAATCTATTGGCAATGTTAGAACGACTTGGATTGGCCTCTAGGATGGAAATTGGATCACCACTTTTCCTTGAATTTTTTCAGTTTTGTTTGCCTCTTTCACGACTGCTCAACCTCTTCTCATGCCTTGGCTCGCTTCTGTATATGTAATACAACTTATTAGGTCAACAAAAACGACCTCAATCTTGCTCATTATGAAGATTTGATTTGGTCTTTTATGGCATATGTTGTCTTTCCAATTTTTCTCAAATTCAATCTTTTTCCAACCAAATCATCCTTGCATGAATTGATTCTCAATTGACAGCTCATGAGATCTTCCTTCAATGAAAAAATCATCCCTAAAACACAATATATGATTTATTTAAATTTATATGAATTTTAAATGAATAAAAATCAAAATAAATAAAATAAATGAATAAATAAAGCATGGAGGGTCCCATAGGTCGTGGACTATGTTAGGAATGAGATGCAAGCATAAAAAGTTGGGCCCTTTTAGCAAAAAATGCAAATTTGAGCACATTTGACTTTTGGCATTTTTGCGAAAAAGGTCAACTTGTACAATGCATAACTCTCTCAATTTTGACCCTGGAGAGGTGTTCTTGGACTTTTTATAAAGCTTAGGATTTTATCTAAGCAACCCTTTTGGTCTCATATCAATTGAGTTTTCCATGTTCATGTATGAAGCTTTGACCTAAAAGGTGTTTTTGTTGACTTTTCAAAATGACCTATAATGTCAAAATTCATATCTTTTTGTGAGTGTATATTTTGAATTTAGGGGGCTGAATATGAATTGTAGGTAATTAAATCCTCTTCAAAATAAGCTTTGGATAAGTCATTTCTGATAAAGGATGAGAAATTTATGCTTGGTCAAAGTTGAGTTGACTTTTCGTGCAAAACCCTAATTTAGCAACTTTTGGGTTTTGATGATTTGTGAGAAATCCTTGATGAATCATGATCAACCCTTGACCAAATGATGAATGATAGTTAAAAATGAGGATGTTGACCAAAAATCTTGAAGTTTGACTGTATGTGAGCCACAATTGACTTTTGACCTAACACAATCGATTTTCAGGCCTTTGAGCAATTGACTGAGAAAACTTCCTCTGCAAGGCTTGAAACTTGACATGGATGATCTTGAGAACATATTAGGACAATGGTGAGAATTTGGGATCCTTTGTACTCAAGCATCTTGATAAAAAATGAAACCCTAATTTGAGGTAGACTGCCTTAGGAGAGAGTTTATCCGGTCAACTCTAGGACTTCCTTGAGCAATTTAAGGACCTCACTTGTCATGTATTGAGAAATATGGGAGGGAAAATTTTGGGGTACAACAGCTGCCCCTGTTCAATCTTCTTAAACCTGAGGATGTAGATTGGCTTGTCTTCCTTTCGTGATCTGAAGGTAGAAGATGATTGAACACTAGAGTGCCTAGAAATTTGCACTCATATGAAGTGACATTTGATTTGCGATATCGGGAATGGGCTTGTAGATGCCATTTGGTAGTTGCTAGAGAATTTTCGGAGATGGGCTTAAAGATGCCATCCGAAGAGGCTTCGATCGCATAAGAGATTCCTTTGCGAGAACTTGTATACCTGTTGTTGAGGAGGACTTTGTTGTGGAATGTTGGTCTCTGTTTTGAGAGAAATAGAGTTTTAGGAGCTTCAGTTGTCCGTTACTCTACTGGAGAATAATTCCGGTTTGGGGAAGCAGAAGTGAACTGTGTGTTTGGTCGAGGTATGTGTTACACCGCGACTTTCTAGGGAAATGTGAAAGTTTGATCAGGTCCAGGTCTTACAGTATTGTGGACTGCTGTCTGGGGATAAGAGAGGAAGAACCCGGATAGTAAGGTTATGATAAGGAACCTGGATGGTAGGGTTACTTCGATACGAAAGCCTGGATAGTAGAGTTGTGAGAAGGAACCTGGATAGTAGGGTTACTTTGAGATGAAAGCTTGGATAGTAGGGCTGTGAGAAGGAACCTGGATAGTAGGGTTACTTCGAGATGAAAGCCTGGATAGTAGGGTTGGGAGAAGGAACCTGGATAGTAGGGTTACTTCGAGATGAAAGCCTGGATAGTAGAGCTGTGAGAAGGAACCTAGATAGTAGGGTTACTTCGAGATGAAAGCCTGGATAGTAGGGATGTGAGAAGGAACCTGGATAGTAGGGTTACTTCGAGATGAAAGCTTGTATAGTAGGGCTATGATAAGGAACCTGGATAGTAGGGTTACTTCGAGATGAAAGCCTGGATAGTAGGGCTGTGAGAAGGAACCTGGATAGTAGGGTTACTTCAAGATGAAAGCCTGAATAGTAGGGCTGTGAGAAGGAACCTGGATAGTGAGGTTACTTCGATATGAAAGCCTGGATAGTAGGGCTGCAGGAACCTGGATGAGGTTGCATTTATTGCCGATGACTACTCTGTTTAACTTCGAGTGTTGATCATGCACCTGCTGGAAATTGTTGATAATAACTGTCTTTTCCTGAAATAAATACAGGGTTAGTTATGTGCGATGCATGAGATGCATTGTATGCTGACGTTCTCAAAATAAATGAGACTATGTTATATGTGATGTATGCACATGTCATGGTGTATGAACATGAAATGCTGACGTAATAATCTGAATATGGGAAAATAAATCCCTGACTACTATTTGGAGAGTATGAGAAATGGTATTCTTGACTGCTGTAATAACCACAGTTCCTTTACTTCTGTTGGGATAGTTAACAAGGATGACTATGCTAGGGATTTGCCCCTTGGCTGATAAATATTCTGCCGGTCGAGACTCTATCTGAGGATGACTCTGCGGGGAATAACTCTGTTGGAGAGGAGATACTTTATTGATAGATCTGCTGATTTGGAGAAACAACTCGGCTGGGGGTGAATTTCTGTTGCTGGTGATAATGAAATATGTTGGAGATTGAATCTCTGCTTGTGAGAGAAATAAACTCTGCTTGGGGAGTAATTTACTAACTCACTCAGTTGGGGAAGGTCATGTCCTGTTTGGGAAAACTAACATCACCGTTCTTGGATACATTTTACTCTGTGGGGAGTGTATGTACCACTACTCATGTTCTCAAGCTTACTCTACCTTGGTACCTGATGGTCAAAGTAACTGTAAGGTTTGGGTACTTCTTGTTTTCCCTGCTCCTGGAATTACAAGTAATTGTCTTTGTTTTTTCATGTAAATATTTATGAGCAGCAATTATTTTCAAATGCATATATTAAAAAATGAACCATTGGATGTTCTAGCAAAATAAAATAGGAAAAAGAAAATAAATCAAAGCTTTGTGAAAATGACTTGTATTGATTTTGAAAGTTGGCCTGTAATAGGCGTTTTTGTACAAGGAGGCTGACGCTCTAGTAAGAGAACGCCTCCGAAAGATAGAAATTACAATTTGTGTTTAAGAAAGAAAAACAGCTATGTGAAATAATCCCATTGGGTTCCAATTCTGCTATTGCCTTTATATCTTCAAGCATCTCATCACTTTGCTGCTTGGCCGAAGGTGGATCAATTTGATTGGCGTCGTCTGAGCTTGATAGTCGATACCGAAGTCTAGTTGCAAGATGATCCAATGAGACATAGTGTTATGCCTTGATCCCTAAGTTTTGCCTGAACCTCCCTTTCGGGTTTTCAGTCCACCGGGATTCCCTTTTTTTCCCAAATCGCCTTTTCAGGTTTTTGACTTGCCGCGTGTATAGTTTTTTTCATTTTCATCCCTTACTTTTTCCCGAACCCTTTTGGTTCGCTGGGAAGCCCTTATTTTTGCCTAGGCCAGTCAACCTAGTGGGTCTTTGATTATGCATAGTATCTTTTCACTATGTCTTCATTGACGGGGTGCGGAAGGTCATCACCGTCCATGGTGGTTAGAATCATAGCTCCTCCCGAAAAAATGTTCTTAACCAAAAATGGCGCTTCGTATGTGGGGGTCCATTTTCCCCTAGGATCACCCTGCGGTAGAATGATGCGTTTGATCACCAGATATCCGACTTGATATTCTTAATGTCTTACTTTCTTGTTAAAAGCCTTGATCATTCGCTTTTGATACGTCTAACCATGACAAATAGCAGTAAGTCTCTTTTCACCGATTAGCTTCAGCTGATCAAGTCGGGTTTGGATCCAGTCGTCTTTGTTCAAACCCGCATCCTTCATAATCCTGAGAGAGGGTATTTGGACCTCGATGGGTAGGACTTCCTCCATGCCATATACCAGAGAGTAGGGTGTTGCCCCTGTCGACGTCCGCGCTGAGGTACGGTACCCATGAAGAGCGAATGGTAACATCTCGTGCCAGTCTTTGTATGTCACCGTCATCTTCTGCACAATCTTCTTGAATTGTTTGTAGAGCTCGGTGATCATTGTGTTATTGAGATTTGTACCATTGTCAGTAATAATCCTCTCGGGTACACCATATCGACAGATCAGATTGTGTCGGATGAACCGCGCCACAGCGTTCTTGGTTACCGTAGCAAAGGAAGCTGCCTCAACCCACTTCATAAAGTAATTAATTGCTACCAGAATGAAACGATGCCCGTTAGGCGCAGTAGGTCTGATCTCGCCGATCATGTCAATGCCCCACATTGCAAAGGGCCAAGGAGCTGTCAAAACATTCAAGGGAACCGGAGGTACATGCACCTTATCAGCATAGACTTGGAACTTATGACAGGTTCGAGGGTGTTGATAACAATCGGCTTCCATGGTGGACCAGTAATATCCTGCCCGTAGGATTTTCTTCGCCATGGTATGTCCACTGGAATGAGTTCCGAAGGTACCTTCATGTAACTCTGTCATGATACTTTCTTCCTCGCTCTTGTCTATGCACCGCAGTAAGGTTGAATCATGGTTACGCTTATAGAGGATTCCATTATTGATGAAGAACTTCACAGTAAACCTTCTCAGAAACTTTTTATCACAGATGCCCCCTCGGGGTATTCTTGAGCCTCAAGATACCTCTTTACCTCGTGAAACCATGGTTTATCTGCTACCTCTTCAGTTTCAATGTCACAGCAGTGTGCGGTTTCATCCATCCTCTCAATGGTAATCTGGGGAGCTTCATTGTCCCACCTAACTTTGAACATAGAAGACATGGTAGCTAGCGCGTCCGCTAACTGATTCTCCTCTCTTGGGAAATGTTCAAAGGTTATCTCCTCAAAGTGAGGGAGCAATGTCAGTACATACTCTTTGTAAGGAATAAGATTCGGGTGCTTCGTATCCCACTCGCCTTTGATATGACTTATTACCAGAGCGGAATCTCCGAATACACTCAAGAACTTAATCCTCAGGTCAATGGCTGCTCGAAGACCCGTGATACACGCTTCATACTCCGCCATATTGTTGGTGCAGTTGAACCATAATCGGGCGGTGAATGGAGTATGACAGCCCTCAGAAGATATAATTACAGCGCCAATGTCGTTACCCAATGCGTTTGAGGCTCCATCAAAATACATAGAACATCAGGATCCTTCCTCAAGTCCTTCATCCGGTCCAGGTTCTTCCTAGTCGGTCACCAACATGATGTTCTCATCCGGGAATTCGAAATTCATGGACTGGTAGTCATCCACGGCCTGATGCACCAAATGATCCGCCAATACACTCCCCTTGATTGCTTTTTGGGTTATGTATTGGATGTCGTATTCGGTTAAGATCATCTGCCATCTTTCTATTCTTCCGGATAAGGAGGGCTTCTCGAAAATATACTTGATCAGATCCATCTTTGATATCAACAAAGTGGTGTGAGTCAGCATATACTGTCTCAGTCGGCGAGCAGCCCATGCCAAAGCGCATCAAGTTTTCTAGAGCAATGAATATCGGGTCTCACAGTCGGTAAACTTTTTGCTAAGGTAATAAATGGCGTGCTTTTTTCGACCAAACTCGTCATGCTGCCCCAACACACACCCCATTGAATTGTCTAACACTATCAAGTATAATATCAAAGATCTTCCTTCAACTGGAGGCATCAGAATTGGTGGTTCTTGCAGGTATTCTTTGATTCTTTCAAAAGCAGTCTAGCATTTATCATTCCACTTTACCACTTGATCTTTCTTCAGCAGCTTAAAGATTGGCTCACAAGTAGCGGTCAAATGTGAAATGAATCGGGCGATGTAATTCAGACGTCCCAAGAAATCTCTAACTTCCTTCTCTGTGCAGGGAGCCGGCATCTCTTGTATGGCTTTTACTTTTGCAGGGTCCACCTGAATACCTTTGTCACTGACAACGAAACCCAGAAGCTTACCAGATCTTACCCCAAAGGTACACTTGTTCGGATTCAACCTTAGCTTGCACGTCTTCAACCTGTCAAATAGTTTCTCGAGATGATCAAGGTGCTCTTCCTCAGTCTGAGACCTGGCTATCATGTCATCAACATAAACCTCAATCTCATGGTGAATCATATCGTGGAACAAAGCGGCCATGGCGCACTGATAAGTTGCTCCAACATTCTTCAACCCAAAAGGCATTACCTTATAACAGAAGGTTCCCCACTGTGTAAAGAAGGTTGTCTTGTCCATGTCCTCAGGAGCCATCTTGATCTGGTTGTAGCCAAAAAACCCATCCATGAAGGAGAAGATCTTGTGTTGCACAGTGTTGTCGACTAGAACATCAATGTGATGAAGTGAGAAGTCATCTTTGGGGCTTGCCCTGTTCAGATCTCTGTAGTCCACACACATCTGTACCTTACCGTCCTTCTTAGGTACTGGAACAACGTTGGAAACCCACTGTGGATAAGAAGTGACAGCTAAGAATCCTGTGTTGAACTGTTTCATGACCTCTGCCTTAATTTTCTCTGACATTTCGGGGCGCATACAGCAGACCTTCTACTTTACCAGAGGGCAGTCTTCTTTGGTTGGCAGGCGATGTACCACAATATCAGTGTCTAAACCAGGCATATCTTCATAGGACCAGGCGAAGATCTCAACATGATCGTGCAGCATCTGTATTAGCCGTTGCTTGACACTAGGCTCCAGATTCGCACCTATTTTAACCTCATTCCTGTCTTCCTCTGTACCCAAATTCACTTACTCAACTGGCTCTTCATGAGGGTGTATGTCCCTTTCTTCCTGTTGTAATAGTCTAGCAAGTTCTCCAGGCACCTCACAATCATTCTCACCTTCGTCCTCGGCTTGGTTGATCGGATTTTCGAAGTCATAACTGGAAGTAGCAGAGCTGTTATCAATGGGATCCATAGTGGATATGGATCTGCAGTATGATACGTGAGTGTGTGTAAGAGAATAGTTGTTTTAATAGAGTAAGAGACAGAAAAGAAAAAACAAGGAGCGCAAAATTTGTAATGCAAGAAACGTCCAATGCTTTATTAATGATAAATGAAATGACAAATAGTAAGCCCTCACAAGCAAAGCCAAGGTGCCTCAGGCAAGGCACCGGGTCGTAAAGTTTCAAACTGTTTATTACAAGTCTTAAAACAAAAGTCAATTACCGCGGAATAAAATAAACACGTATGAAGTCCTTCAAAGTCCAGTTATTTAGTCCACCCTTGGTTGTTGAGTAGATCCAGCTGTCGATGTCTGAATCTTCTGCACTGTCCTCAATTGCATTAACTCCCCGATTGCTGATGTGTAGAGGAGATCTTCCAATCCGTGCGCGCCTAACAGCCCTTTGAGCCCCTGTAGTAAAGCCCATTTGTCAGTTTTGTGAGTGAAATCAGGGAGCCGACCCCAATTGGTACACCCACCTTCTTCAACAACAACCCTGACATCCTTGAGAGAAGCCATCTTTAGCGGAGGTTTGTTGGTAGTAACTTCAGTTGACGCCAAAGTCTGAGGGACCTCTTCGAAGTTCTGACAAGGATTTTCTATGAACTCCCCATCCATCTCTATATAACGGAAGGAATTGAGATGACTCACCATGTACTCTTCTTCACCTTGCACTGTGACAATTTTCCCCTGCACTGGATGCTTCAGCATTTGATGGAGTGTAGAAGTAACTGCACCAGCCCTATGGATCCAAGGACGACCCAGCAAGCAAGAATACGATGGTCTTATGTCCATTACATAGAAGGTGGACCCAAAGGTCTGAGAACCCACTTTAACAGGGATGTCCACCTCCCCGTGCACCATTCTTTTTGACCCATCAAAAGCCCTAACCATAATGTTACTCAGCTTTAAAGTCAAACCTTCACAGTCCAAACGGTCCAATGCTTTCTTTGGCAGAACATTCAGCGAAGATCCGATATCAACCAGCACATGAGCCATAGTGGTGCCCCTGCACTCAATCGAGACGTGCAGAGCATCATTATGATCCCTCCCCTTAACGGTTAGATCCACATATGAAAATCCTAGCCCATTGTCGGCAGTCAGGCTAGCCACACAATCTTTGAACTGATCTGCAGAAGTTTCCTGTGGCACATATGCAGTCTTGAGAAAGGCAATAAAAGACTTTGCATGGGCTTCAGAATGCAACAACAGAGACAACATGGAGATCTTTGATGGGGTCTGCCCCAGCTGTTCGACCACGTTGTAGTCGCTTTTCTTGATAATTTTCAGTAATTCCTCTATTTCTTGTTTAGAGGCTTCCACAATATTTTTTCTAGGCGCCTCCGTCTGGGCAGGCTCACCTATGATTTCTTTGCCCCGAGTCCCAGATGGCTCGGCGACAAGGGTGATAACTGGAGTAAGAACTGGAACAGTAGTTGATGTACTAGCAGATGGAATGATAACAGTTTTATGGACAGTCGGAGGGGAAATCTCGGGAGAAAAGAGTCTTCCACTTCTGGTGACCTTGCTAGCCCCGACAATATTACTGACATCAATATCAGCTTCTTCATTCTTCAACTCTTGCTTAATGCCATGATAATACACATCAGCACCATAGTTCCATGGGACAGCCTTGTCTGAAGTGTACGGGATGGGACCAGGAACGGTGATTGTTAGTGGAGCAATTCTTGGAACAGGTGTAATCCTAACAGGTTTTCTCGAGGAAACCTTGGAAGGATCGGCGGAAATGGTTATGATGGCAACATCTTCACTTGGAACAACAGGAACCGTAGTCTTCTCGAACAAAATCTCTTTATTATCCATCAGGCGCTGAACACCTGACTTCAACAAACGGCAACCAGAAGGTAGAAACGAGCACATGTGGCAACCTTCACCACAACCCGGAAATACACCGGCCAACAGCAGATTCCTCTTAACAGTCATAAGAGGAGTAGAAATTTCTTCAACAGAGGTTACAAACAAATCATTGTCAACAACATTAACCCCACGACCATGCTTGGGCATAGGAGCAGTTATTACATTCGGCTTTTCTGGAGTATGAAACTTTATCTCCTTAGCTTCCAGCAAATCTTGCACTTTGTTTCTCAAAGCCCAGTAGTCATTGGTATCATGGCCAGGACTATCAGAATGGTAGGTGCACCGCGTGTTGGGATTGTATCTAAGAGAGGTAGTATTTGGATTTTTGGGAGCCTCTCTCAATGTGGTCAAGTTGGATTTCAGCAGGTGAGGTAACACTTCAGCCAATGTCATGCTAATGCGGGTAAACTGTCATTGTGGTCTTTCCACCCTCTGTTGATTGTTGTGTTGTGGAGCAACAGCGGGTCTTGCTATCACTACAGCATTTACCGTTGGACGGTGTTCAGATCTGTTTTGTCCTCTTGGGCTATAAACTGCATTGGCTTCCTTCTTACCAGTAAAAGGTTTCTTTATCGAACTCGAAGAGGCATCTTTCTGTATTTTACCAGTTCAAATTCCAGCCTCCACTCTTTCTCCAGTTAAAATCAACTCGGTGAAACCAGACGACGAGCTGTCAATCAAGTGGTTGAAAAATGGACCAGATAACGTCCCCAAAAACATATCAACCAACTCCCTATCAGACAAAGGGGGTTGAAATCTGCCATCCAAATCTCTCTATTTCTGGGCGTAATCTTTGAAACCTTCACCTGCACCCATGGACATACTCTGAAGCTGAGTACGAGTGGGAGAAAGGTCGGCATTATACTGATACTGCTTGTAGAAAGCAGCAACAAGCTCTTCCCAGTTTCAGACATTGAATCCTTCCAACTAGTAGAACCATTCAAGCTGAGTCCCTGATAGACTATCTTGAAAGAAGTGCACCCACAAATTTCTATCAGCAGTGTGGGGTTGAATCTTCCTGACATAAGAGCGGAGATGGAGCTTTGGGAAAGACACCCCATCATACTTAGCAAAAACTGGAGCCTTGAACTTTTGAGAGATGACCACTCTCGATACCAGTCCCAATTCTCCGAAATCCAAACCAGGTATCTTCTGAACTTCCATAGCACTCAGACAGTCTTCTAGCTGCTTGTACCTATCCTCGGCAGGAGGATATTGCTCCTCATCAAAATTAATATCATTATCAGAGACTGCGGGACTAGGGCCCTTTTCCTCTTCTTGGTTCTCCCCTTCCTTGGATGAAGAGGTCAGATCAATTTGATGCTTCAACCTTTCTCCAAACCTTCTGGCCATATTCAGAAGACCGACCTTCTTCTTCTTCTCTTTCAGAATGAGAGTTTTCAGATCCTCTTGCCCCTTAGCCAGACTTATGAACATCTGTTGGAACTGGGCGTTCTGTGCTTGAAGCTCTTTGATGGCTTGATCGGAAGAGATTTCTGCTGTAATAAACAGCGAAGAAGATAAGAAACCTGTAGTGGTACCTGTGATGATGTGCATAATAATGGGATGCGCATGTAATGATTTCAAAGACTTTGGGAGATTTAAATTTGCAAACCGAAAATAAACAAACTTTATTAGCTTAACTTTGAAAGGTTCAACAATGCCCTTAAGGCGTTACAAAGAAGTAAATAAAACAAATCTAAAACTAGAAAAGAAAAATCAAAAGTCCCATGGACGCTTTCTCTTTGTGCTGATGTAGTCATTAAGCACTCTTTCCTCCTCGAGCTGCCTGGTGAGCTTCAAAACCTTCCTCTCTTGCTCATGGAACTGCTCCCTGTAAGTATCTCTCTCATTCTTTAGCTGAATCCAATACCTATGTAGCTCCCCAAGATCAGTGGGCATGTAAGGATAGAGAACTGTGTAAGGAATGTCGTCTTCAGTAGTGGGTTCCACAATCACTGGTAACACTGCCGCATAAGGCATCACAAGCTTCTGGGCACGAGCTCGAACCCATTGGAGGTAAGGCTGCATAGGAAGGGAAGTCTTTGGTCCCAACTCATGGGGGTCAGATCTATTTACCATGCCCCAAGCTCGTATGAACCTCCGACTATGCCCTTTAACATCCTCTTCATAGTCGAATTAATGCAATATCCTCGAGAAGTAACCTATGGGGACCATCTCTTCGAGCACGACCAAATTGTTGCAAAGCCAGACAAGGATTGTAAGTTATACCCCCTCTAATACCAAGTAATGGGACATTAGGATACCCCCCACAACGGTCAATAACAGTAACGTCTTCCATAGCCCGGGAACACCAAATAATATATGTATGAGCAAGTGACATTATTCTATGTGACCAACCCAAACCTTCTTCCTTCTTCAGCACAGACTTAGGGAGGTGAGAAATAAACCACCTCGACAAAAATGGCATGCAGCACATAAGAGTCCCTCTTCTCCTTGTGGTACGAGTATAGAGAGCGTGCAAGATATCTCCAAGCAAGGTAGGCACAGGATTGCAAGAACGGAAAATCTTGATAGCATTCACATCTACAAAGGAATCCGAATTAGGGAAGAGAACCAAGCCATAGATAAGAAGAGCCAAGACATCTTCAAAAGCCTGAAAATCTAAATCATCCCAGAATAGTTGAGCCTGGTCTATCAGAAATTTGGCTAGAAAACCTTCGACTCCGCTTCGAGTTTCCCAATTGGATACCATATCGGCCCGTTTCAAATGCAAAGCTGAGGCAATGACTTCTGGCTTAGGAACTTATTCCATACCTGTGAAGGGTACCTGTTCAAGAATGGATATGCCCAATAGATGAGAGAATTCCTCCAAGGTGGGTACCAACTGATAATCTGGAAAGGTGAAACAGTGATGCTCGGGATCAAAGAACTGAAAAAGTACACTCATCATCTGTTCATTAGGGTTTGAAGTAACCAGGCTGGGAAGTTGACCATGTCTCTTAATGAACATAGAAGTTTCAGAAATTCTTGACACTATCTCTTTGAGTTGGGATGGTATCTCCATAAAGTTGACTCGGATAGTCTTTCTACGTACAGAAGCCATGATCTGCAAAACAGAACAAAGATAAATTCCCCTGGTCTTTGAAATGGTTAGTGTAATGAAGCATGAATGCTATGTTATGATGCATGATGTCATGATAAAACACAGGTATAGAAAATAACAGGGATTGCAAAGGAAAGCGAGTCATACAAATCCCTTAGGTTTAAGGCTTGCATGAGGTCAAAGGTAATACCCTCTTGAAGTTAAGTTGGTTTCAACATGTCCTAGAAAAAGTAATCGGGTTCTAGAGGATCTCAATATCACTGATCATCCTCTATCGGTCATGGTTTCAGCTCACACAATATTTTCTTGCAGCCAGAACTATCTCGAGAGTATGGTCTCAATGAGTGTAGCATCGAGTATCAACCAGTTCTCAGCTTTAGACCGAGGCCAGCTATCTCACTACTTTCTAATGGCCAAGTTGGGCGATTAAAGGTTCTAAGGTCAGTTGATGCTTAACGACACCACGTGGCAGACTCGTATTCTCCTCGTTTCTCCACAAGGGATATTGGTCTATGCTGTACAGTTCCCTCATGGTCTATTGCTATTTACCTAAAAGGTATCCCCCAGATACGGGTTAGGATCTATAGTAACCCCAAGCAAAACCCTTAAAAGTAAGGCAAACAAAACAATCAAGAGAAGCAATTGTGATGAACTAGATCCTAAGGTATACCCCACTTATTAAGTCCCCAGTTCTGTGATACGGTGGCAGAACCGACTGTTTGACGCTGGTTTGTGTTTTGCGTTTTTGTGTTTGCAAAATGTTGTGGTAAGCAAGAGTCGCCACCGACTTTTATTTCATCCAACCGGAAAGGAAAAAAGTACAGAAAAAAAATCCTTTTTCGAGATATTCTGAGTACGGGGGGTAGATTATAGAAAGGGAAGGTGTTAGCACCCTTTATATCCATGGTTTCCATGGGCTCTTAGGTACTTGCTCATCTTTTAAAATTGCTTGTGTATGTGCTTTGTTTTTGAAAAGAGTTTTAACTTCGTGATAACCCTTGTATCAGTCCTCAAAGGTGTGACGAAGTTGTTTTGAAAATTGTTTTGAAATGTGTAAGTGTGAGAAAAGTTTGTTTTGAGCAAGTACCTACTAGCATCTACCTACTCGAAAAAAGATCGTTTCTATTCTTGTTCCTTTAGACAGTGTTATCCTACTATTGAGAAATAGGTAGCACCGTCGTTGGAGTTGTAAGGGTCAATTCGAAAGGGACGTACGATCACTAAAGCAATGTTAGGACACCTTAGTAATAACCCTAGAGTCTTAAGATCGTATTCGAGGCAACATTTCTGAGGCAACATTTCCGAGGCAATATTTCCGAGGCAACATTTGATATTTTTAGACAGGAGGGCAACCACTAAGACACCCTATACTTAATGACCTTTTACCAAAGGCAACCGAAGTATGAGTATACCCTAAGAGTGATATGTGTGAGTGATTTGTTTTCAATTATTTAGTTTTTGCACATTAGGGTTTTCTAACTGTATTAAATTTGTCATGCATTCTTGTCATACAATCCTATTAGCATACATCTAAACAGTCAAATATTTGCGAGAATTAAAATGCGAGAAAGTAAATCTACGCTATTACAAGGCTTTGGGGAGGGGATTAATTACATAGCCAAAAACCCTGGAAAAAGCAATAAATGAAAGCCCTAGATTAAACTATTACAAACCATGAACAATTACAACAATATCGTAAAAATAATAACACGCGTGCGATGAATCGAATACGAGACAACTAGGGTTTTGACCCTTGACTTAAACCTAATTGCGATTGATTAAAAAAAAATTGTTATGTTTTAAGAAAATAATGGAATTGTTAAATTAAAGGAAGATCCTAAGTCTAATTAATTTTAAACTAAGAAAAATAAATTAATTCATCTAAAAGCCTATTTTTGTATTTTTATTTATTTGAGAAAAAGAGCAAAATAAAATTAAATCAAAAGTTTAACCTAATTTCTATTTGATTTTATTTTTGAAAACAAATCACAATTTTCCTAATTTAAACTAAATTAAATTAATTTTGATAAAATAAAAAAATAATCCTAATTTTTGTTGAATTATTGATTTTATGTTTTTTGTGAAAAAAATAATTAATTTATGAATTAAAGAAAATAAAAATAAATATTGAAAGATTTAAATAAATTAAAAGAAAAAGGAAGGAATAATGGGCCTGTATTAGCAATTATGGGGGGTGTGTTGTTGAGGTTCTAAGCCCAAGAGATCCAAGCCTGTTCGACTTCGCCCAATCTAGTGTGCACGTTGACTAGGGGCGCATGGTAGTCCTCCAAAGGAAAGGCATTGGATCTGGAGCGCTTATGAGTTGGATGGCCAGATCCTGATGGTACACGGTGAGTCTTCTGATGCATAGCGCGCTAGATTGCCTGTTGAAGAAAAATATGAAATAAAGGTTGGGACTTGGGGATCGAACCCAGGTCCTTTGCACTTTTCCCATGCACGCTTGCCAACTGAGCTATGATGCTTATTTGTATATATAATAAAAATCAATTATAATATAATGAAAACAAAGATTCATGAAAAAAAACGCGCTAAATTCAAATTGCTCAACCAGGGGGTGCCACGCATCATCTTCTTCCTCCCATCCGTCGTTTTAGCCCAGGATGTTTTTACCTACGGACATTGCGTTGTAGCTACAACCCTGTGTGTTTCAAAAATTGTCCATAGGTAATATAAATGACCATGGCTGGTACCAATCAACTCGTCTCATCCTCACGAGTCTCATGGTACCAGAATCAATGTCCAATTTTACCTATCCTGCAAAGCCCTAAACAAGAACATAAAACCCTAGCTATGGCAATATCCTGTACAGGTGTTAGAAGTGCAATTAAATGGTACCAATAGTTTGCAAATTGAATGATGAACACGAATATATAATCAAAACATGCTTAGGATGAGTAAATCAATGAAATAGAATTTGAGTTTGGAAGCAAATTGTGATACCTGTAACTTACAATTCTAGGCGTGAAAAGGCTTGCAATTGATTAGGATATGTTCCTGGGATATCCAGCAATCTGTTGGAAATGTTAGAACGACTTGGATTGGCCTCTGGGATGGAAATTGGATCACCACTTTTCCTTGAATTTTTTCAGTTTTGTTTTCCTCTTTCACGACTGCTCAACCTCTTCTCATGCCTTGGCTCGCTTCTGTATATGTAATACAATTTATTAGGTCAACAAAAACGACATCAATCTTGCTCATTATGAAGATTTAATTTGGTCTTTCACGGCATATGATCTCTTTCCAATTTTTCTCAAATTTAATCTTTTTCCAACCAAATCAGCCTTGCACGAATTGATTCTTAATTGACAGCTCATGAGATCTTCCTTCAATGCAAAAATCATCCCTAAAACACAATATATGATTTATTTAGATTTATTTGAATTTTAAATGAATAAAAATCAAAATAAATGAATAAATAAATAATGGAGGGTCCCATAGGTCGTGGACTATGTTAGGAATGAGATGAAAGCATAAAAAGTTGGGCCCTTTTAGCAAAAAATGCAAATTTGAGCACATTTGACTTTTGACAATTTTGCAAAAAAGGTCAACTTGGACAATGCATAACTCTCTCAATTTTGACCCTAGATAGGTGTTCTTGGACTTTTTAGAAAGCTTAGGATGTCCTCTAAGCAACCCTTTTACTCTCATCTCAATTGAATCTTCCATTTTCATGTATGAAGCTTTGACCCAAAAGGTGTTTTTGTTGACTTTTCAAAATGACCTATAATGTCAAAATTCATATCTTTTTGTGAGTGTATATTTTAAACTTGGGGGGATGAATATGAATTGTAGGGAATTACATCCTCTTCAAAATGAGATTTTGATGATTCATTTCTAATAAAGGATGAGAAAGTTATGCTTGGTCAAAGTTGAGTTGACTTTTCCTACAAAACCCTAATTTAGCAACTTTTGGATTTTGATGATTTATGAGCAATCCTTGATGAATCATGATCAACCCTTGACCAAATTATGAATTATACTTAAAAATGAGTATGTTGACCAAAAATCTTGAAGTTTGACTGTATGTGAGCCACAGTTGACTTTTGACCTAGCATAGTCGATTTTTAGGCCTTTGAGCAATTGACTGAGCAAAACTTCCTCTGCAAGGCTTGAAACTTGACATGGATGATATTGAGAACATATTAGGACAATGATGAGAATTTTGGATCCTTTGGACTCAAGCATATTGACAAAAAATGAAACCCTAATTTAAGGTAGACTGCCTTAGGAGAGAGTTTGTCTGGTCAACTCTTGGACTTCCTTGAGCAATTTGAGTACCTCACTTGTCATGTATTGAGAAATATGGGAGGGAAAATTTTGGGGTACAACAGACATCAATGAATCATGGACGTTTTCGCATACAAACTTTTGTGCTCATTGTTTTTCTTTTTACATTTTCATTTCTTTCAAGGATAGTTATACCCTTACACACACTCACACTCACAATGCAGGTATACATCCATTCGGGATCCCATGGGTAACGATACTGCTATGGCCTTTTGTTACTCTGAGAATCTAATCTACCAAGCCGAAGAAGAAGGTGAGGAAGATTGTGAAGTACCAGGGGAACTTGCTAGACTATTACCACAAGAAGAGAGAACCATTCAGCCTCACGAGGAACCCGTGGATACAATCAACCTAGGTACCAAAGAAGACAAAAAAGAGGTCAAGGTGGGTTCCAATCTGGAACCCAATATCAAGGAGCGTCTGATTCAGTTGTTACACAATTATGTTGAAGTCTTTGCCTGGTCGTATAAAGACATGTCGGGACTTGACGCAGACATTGTGGTACATCGTCTACCTACAAGAGAGGATTATTCGCCAGTAAAGCAAAAGGTTCGCCGCATGAGGCCATATATGTCAGAAAAGATTAAAGTAGAAGTCATGAAGAAATTCAACACTGGATTCTTGGCTGACACCTCCTATCCGTAATGGGTTGCCAATGTTGTTCCCGTGCCCAAAAAAGACGGCAAAGTACGAATGTGCATGGACTACAGATATTTGAATAGGTGTTGTACCCCAAAATTTGCCCTCTCTTTTCATCAATATTTTCTCACCACAAGACTCTTGGAACTCAAGATCAAGTTAGGGTTTACTCTGCTCAAGACCCCTCTTGGCACTGTTGACCCAAATTAGGGTTTGAGTTTGCACAAAGATGTTTTGACCTAAAATGCCCAAAGTGACTTTCATGCTTCATGTTGGACTCACAAGTTTATCCATACCAAGTTTCAAGCCTTGATTCCAATCTTTGCCCAGTCAATTGGACAGTTGACCTAGAAATCAACTGTATTGGGGAAAAAGTCAACTGTGGCCAATTGACAGTCAAACCTCATGAAATTTGACCCACATAAACATAATGAACTCATATGAACCATTTGGTCAAGTTTGGATCATAATTCCACAAGAAATTTGATCAGATCACCAAAAGGGTAAAATGGTCATTTTTAGGGTTTTGACTGCACAAAGGCAATTTTTGACTGTTTGACCTAACAAATGGAAAACCAAGTTCACATATGGACTCAAGGACTCAATGGCATGGTCTTGACACATTCAACAAGTTCAAAAGATCCCAAATGCATAGGATTGACAGATGAATTTTCCAGTCAACTGATCAAAATTTGACTGTATACTGAAAAGTCAAACTTTGACTTTTTGGTCAAAATCAAGTGCCAAGTTTCATTTTTAATCAAAACATGTCAAATTATGAAGCTTGTTCACCAAGAAACCCAAATTTGCAAATTAGGGTTTAAAATGAAGAAATTTCTTAACTTAGAATTTTTCTAAGTTATGAAACTTTCTTATTTTCTCCTAACTTTGCCCCATTCTTTCACCAAGATGCAAATGGATTCAAAAAAAACTCAAAACATGAAAGTTGTAGTCCATTACAAAATATACAACTTTGATTCACAAAGTTTTCTCAAAGGAAGCTTGTAGATCAAGTTATGATTTTTGGAACAAGGGTGCAAAACATTCTTAACTTAGAAATTTTTTGACCTATTCTAGGCAGGATTTTTGTCCAACTTCATGGCCACTTTTCACATAGTTCCACTTGGAATATCAATTTTCATTACAAAGATGGATTGTAGTACACATTCCAAGATTTCCAAATTGTCAAAGAACTTCTCAAACACCCTTGTGGTTAGGGAGAATCGAATTGGCAAAGTTGGGCAAAAGTCACTTTTGTTCATGACCAAATGCATGTTCATACATTGGCATTTTTCAAGTCAGCTTGTACAAGCTAGATTACAGGCCTCTAATCCTCTTCACACTCAATAATTAAATGCCAAACCATTGTGTTCAAGCATTATTTTGATCATTTGGTCATTACATGCAAGATTAATCTTTAAATGGAAAAAGCATATTTGCCATTTTTGAAAAGGTACACTTTATGTCAAATTCAAAATCCAAGAGGCATGGGCCAGATCTTTGAAGCTAGCATTTGTACACAAATCACTCTGATCAAGAACAAGATATGCAGCATGCTCAAGGACTTGATACATGCCTATAACCCAACTTGCATTTCCTTACTTCAAAAACAAGCAAGATTGCAAAATAGAGACAATCTCTCATTCCTGTAAACACCAACCTAAGCAAACTTTGTTCTCATCTTTCACACTCCCTAACTGACCTAAAGCACGACTCCTTCACCCTCAATCCATCCTCATATCCAAAAGCACAGTTTTTCTGCAAAACAGAGTCCCTGATGCAGATTGACTTCCACAGTCCATTCCACTCGTGCACTTTGGCCAAAAGGAGTTCAAACATGTTCCATACCACCCACTGAAGCTATCCCAAGCATTGAACACAAACTGTAACATCCCTAACATCACTTGCCATTTTCAGTTTTCAGTTTTGCAGGTGGACTTCCATAGCTTGATTCAGAGAGATTCAAAGCAAGCTAAGCATAGGAGAAGCATCCTTGGACTTCAGGCAAGCTGTACTAAAGTTCAAACTCCATTGAAGATACCTCCATTGCTGTACACGACTCAAGCTGAACAGGTAAAAATATGAACTTCTATCTCTCTATCCAGGCATGATTAGGCTTAGGTTTGTGAAGAAAACATGTTCTACTCATAGCCCTGAAACCATCCATGTATTTACTTTTCATTTATATTATGCATGCTGTGAGAATTTTGGCCATGAACATTGAAAAAAACTTAGGTCAGAAATTGGGGATGAAGAAATTCTCCTTCATTTCTGAGAGTTAGGTCAAGATTTTTATATGTATGAATTCGCCTCTTGATGCTCTACATTGTTTATGTTATGAGTTTTTGTTAAAAGTCAAAGAATCAGCAATTTGAATGAAGCATAGAGGGCGCGCGTTTTTGACAGAAGCTGGAGGAAGAAGATGATGTCTTGGGCTGGGCCTGAGCTATCCTTGCTTTTTGCACCCCTTTTCTCATTTTGCACCCCCTGGCCCATTGTGTGGAATATCTATTATTTTTTACTTTTTATTTTTTCTTCTGACTTGATATTTTTTGTCAAAACATAAAAAAACATTAAAAATATTTTTCCATCCATTTTTCCATTTATTTGGCATTTATTTGTTTTATTTAGCATATATATATAAACAAATATATTTCCTTTTTATTTAAAACACAAAACAATAATATAAAAAATATATATTTTTTAGTTATTATTTTTTGTTTATATTTTGAAAACATTTTCTAACAATATACACTTTTGTAAATAATTAATATTTTATTTTTATATATATATTTAGTATATTTAATATATAATATGAATACTTGCATATTTTATTAAATATTTAAGATAAAAATATGAAAATAATACATTTTTATTTTTCATTAATATATGACACTAAAAAATACTTTTTTTTTACAATATACTTCTTTTTTTATTTTTTGTATAAATTAATATATAATATTGTATATAATTAATAAATAATTGCTATTTATTCAAAAATTAGGGTTTTGCCCTAAAACCATAAAAATATAAAAAATTAACCTTTTTATTTCTGTTTATATTTTACATACATAAAAAAACATTTTTGTGCATAATACATTTTGCATATTTATTGTATTTATTTAATTATTGTACAATTAAATAATTTGTATATTCAATATGGATGTAATAGTTTTAGATTTAATTTCTTGCTAAATATCCCCCCATTCAAACATTTGTACCCCCATCCCCGTAATCATGTTGTAATAATTTAGGGCTTTAAATTTCTGCATTTAAAAGCTTTCCAATTATGCCATGATAGACCTAGGGTTTGCATGCAAAATTAAATAACGAATAGCTTGACCTAATTCAAAGACAAAAAGCATGAAAATGGACAACACAATGCACACTTGCACCCTTAGGGTTACTCCACTTGTTGCCTTCAAAAATGGGCCATGTTGCATGTTGAGTGTCTTTGGCAAAACAAATCAAATGATCATAGTCCCTCGATTACGCTTTCTCAAGTTGCCTAAAAATGATCAAGTCCCTTAAAGGAAAAATTGCCAAAGACACTTGGCACTATTGCATTCATGGTCTAAACGATGACCCGCGCCTGTCCCGTTAACATCCTAACACAAGATTGTCCACCAAATACAATGGTGGAACAATACTGTTAAAAGGGTTAAAACATAGGAAAGATCTTTGAGTAAATTTAGGGGTAGCCAACTCTTAGTTACTTGATCAAACTTGCAAAACAAAACCTTGCCTACTTTCAAAACACACATCACAACACAATTTCAAAACAAACTTTCAAAACATTGAAAACTTTTCAAAAGATAAATACACCTTTGTATACATTCAAACATAGATCATTACAAAGGTTGCCACAACAAATGGCCTCTTTTCAAAACCTCTTTCAAAATCACACACAAAGCACCATTTCAAACAATTGAAAGCACCATTTCAAACAATTGAAAATGCAAGGCAAGTGATCTAAGCAAGTAACTAAGAGCCCATGGATAACCATGGATAGAAAGGGTGCTAATACCTTCCCTTTCTATAATCTACTCCCCGAACCCGAGAAAACATCTCAAAGGTTTTTCCTGTGCTTTTTAACCTTTCCTTAGGATAAAATAAAAAGCCGGTGGCGACTCTTGCTAAACCGAAACATTTGTGAAAACAAACGCAAAACTCAAGTCAGTTCTCTCACCGTATCACAGAACTGGCGACTCTGCTGGGGATTAAATTAAAAGTGGAGTGACCTTAGGGCTTAGATCACCCTTTTGCATGACTAATTGTTTGCTTTGATTGCTTTACATCTTGGTTCTCTTGTTTGGGCTTGAAATCCTACACCTGGATTTGGGAAACATTCATAGATAGCAATACGTTGTGGAAACTGTGCGGGGTATACCGACACGGTTGAAACATTAGCTATATTAGTGCGACATATTTGTGAGTACCGGTAACCCTTGAGTTCAATCAAGGAGAGTATGGGGCCGCTGAGTGATGTCACTAAGCACTAATGACCTAGAACCTTACTTGACCATCTTGGCCTTTTATTAGGGGTAGTGAGATGAACGGCTTTGGTGCAGTCCAAAGTTGGTAGATACTCGATACTACACTCATTGAGGGTTGTTTTCTTGGAATACTTTGGTTGCTAGTTAAGTGGCTAAACCAAAACAATGAACATGGAAAACAATCCAATGATATTGAGCTCCTTAAAATCCGGTTACTATTTATAGAACAGGTTTTTAAGCCAACTTCACTCAAGAGGGTACTTACCTATGAAACCTCATGCAAGCCTGAAACTAGGGTTTTTGTGTGACTTGCATGTACATATGTTTGTGCATACATCATGAACATCATAAAGCATCATATGCATCCACTAACAATTTCAAGGGTTTGGATCTTCATCTTTGTTCTTGTTTTGTAGGTCATGGAAATTCTTCGCAGGAAAACTATCCAAGTCAACCTTGTGAGAATCCCTCCTCAACTCAAGGAGCTCACATCTAGAATTCCAGAAAGCTCTCTCTTCAGTGAAAGACATGGTAGACTTCTCAACCTAGTCAACACCAGCATTGAAGAAGACATGGTGAAAGTGTTGTTCCAGTTCTTTGACCCCCTTCACCACTGCTTCACATTCCCCGACTACCAATTGGTGCCTACTTTGGAGGAATTTTCTCAACTCCTGAGAATTCCTATTCTTAATCAACTACCCTACAACGGTACGGAAAAAGAACCAAAGCCTGAAGATGTTACTCAAGCACTACACTTGCAACCATATGACATCAAGGGGCATTGGGAGACTAGAAGTGGTGTCAAAGGCTTCTTAGCAAAATTCTTGTTTGAGAAGGCACAAGAGTGTTGGAACTCCTTAGGTCTGCAAGCCTTTGAAGAGATTGTGGCACTCCTCATTTATGGGTTGGTCTTGTTCCCAAATCCTGACCAACTTATAGATGTCAATGCTGTCAAGATTTTCCTATCGAGGAATCCCATACCTACATTGCTTTGGGACATCCTCCACTCATTTTACACACGAACAATGAGGAAGAGAGGTGTTCTCATGTGCTGTACTCCTCTCCTTGCTAGGTGGTTTATTTCTCACCTTCCACAATCTGTTTTGAAGAATGAGCAAGGCTTAAGGTGGTCACAACGGTTGATGACCCTCACACATTCAGATGTACATTGGTGTTCTCGGTCCAAAGAAAATGTCATCATCATCGATCATTGTGGTGAGTTCCCTAATGTTCCATTACTTGGCATTAGAGGGGGCATTACCTACAACCCTTGTCTAGCTTTGAGACAATTTGGATATGCACGGAGGGATGGCCCTCATGACATGCTGATTCCTGACCTAGTTTTTGACTTCGACAACGATGCACAAGGACTTCGACAAAGATTCATCAGAGCTTGGAGGATGCCTAACAAGGTAGATAGTAAGACACTGGGGCACAAGAACTCCATCCCTCTTGAGCCTTACCTCAAGTGGGTACGAACCCGAGCCCAGAGTCTTATGATGCCTTACCCTCACGTTCTCCCTTTGATCAAAGAGCCTGTTAAGGAAGGAGAGGTTCCCTACACCATCCTACATCCTGACATGCCAACATCATGGGAGGAAATGCAGAAGAGTTGGATCCAACTCAAGGAAGAGCGGAATACTTTTGAAGCCAGCTTCTATGCCAGTGAGAAGAAGGTTTTGGAGCTTACCCGCCGACTTCACGAGGAGGAGACCCTCAACACCTACATCGCACCAAAGAGGATGTGCAACGTCTTTTTACCTTAAGAAGTTTTTGTAATATTTGGCCCATGGGGCATTTATGTACTGACAAAATTTCTTCTTATTAATATGACGTGTGTTCTTTTTGTTTGCAACAATTTTGAATTTCTAAATCCTTGAATGCATTGCATGAATAAACATATCATTCATCATATGCATAAACAGGTCTCCACACCAGGTTTCCTTATCTTTCTGATGTTTATTTTAGTAAGATGGATCTCGAACAGACGGTCAAAGATCTGCAGTCACAAAACTCACAGTTTCAATAGCTCCTAATGACCTTGGCAAAGGGTCAGGAGGATCTAAAAGCACTGCTTGGGAACAAAGAGCAAGAAAAAGTGAAAAAGAAGAAGAAAAGAGTCGGGGTAGCTACACTGGGAAGAAGGTTTGAGAATGTAGCTAGAAGAGTTCTTGAATTCCCCTCCGCATCTGATGAGGGGACCGATAAAGGAAAAGGGGATACATTACCTTCTGAGTCCGAAGCTGAAGAGGAAGAGGTTGAGGAAGATGAAGACTACTCAGAGCAGCAATACCCACCAGCGGACGACAAATACAAAAACCTGGAGGATAGACTGGCAGCTATGGAGCTGCAAAGGGTTCCTGGGTTAGATTTTGAAGAATTGGGATTGATTGTTGGAATTGTGATCCCTCCAAAGTTTAAGGTGCCAATTTTTGCAAAATATGACGGGCTGTCTTGCCCGAAGATGCACCTGAGGTCGCATGTCAGGAAAATTCAACCTCATTCATCCGATAGAAATCTTTGGGTACACTTCTTCCAGGATAGCCTGTCTGGTACACAGCTAGATTGGTTTTACAAGCTTGAGAGGTCAGGGGTACATAGTTGGGAGGATTTGGCAGCTGCCTTTTATCGCCAGTATCAATATAACGCTGACTTGGCGTCAACCTGTACTTAGCTACAGAGTATGGGAATGGCCTCAAATGAGGGATTCAAAGAATACGCCCAGAAATGGCGCGACTTGGCCGGAAGAGTGCAGCCACCTCTTTCTGATAGGGAACTAGTTGATATGTTCTTGGGGACCCTATCTGGCCCGTTCTTCAACCATTTGACCGGGAGCTCTTCCGCATGGTTTACTGAATTGATTCTGACTGGCGAACGGGTGGAAGCTGGTATTAAGAGTGGGAAGATTCAAAGGGATGCCTCTGCATCTACAACTGTTAAAAAGTCATTTCCAGCCAAGAAGGAGGCAGCTGTTGTGTACTCTCAAAAGGGATTGGGGAGAACTGAGCGCCGGCCGACTGTAGGGGCCGTAATGATTCAAAATTCGTCAAATGATCAGCCTCGTAACAATCAATCCAGACCAAATCAGCAATGGGTAGAACGGCCACAACGGCAGTTCACCCGCATCAATATGACGCCTGCACAAGTTCTTACCCATTTGTTGAAGTTGAATTTGACTGGTTTAAAGGAGGCACCGAAAAACCCTAACACCACATCTCCATACTATCATGCCAATGCCAAATGTGCCTACCATTCTGATAGCGCCAGACATGACACCAACAATTGTTGGGCGCTGAGGAATAAAATTCAAGACTTGATAGACGCAAAAGAGGTTGAGTTCGACGCCCCCGAGAAGCCGAACGTAATATCTGCTCCGATGCCAAAGCATGGTCATCATGTTCATGCTGTTGAAGAAGATCTGTATGTTTCTGCTGTTGATGATCTGGTAACTCCATTACTAACAATCAAGTTGAATCTGTTGAAGGCTGGGATTTTCCCAGGATGTAAAGAAAACTGCTACTGTTGTTCCTCCCTACCAATCGACTGTCCATTGCTGAAGATAGGCATCCAAGGCCTAATGGACAGCCAACAAATTATTTTCGAAAAGATTCCTGCTACTCCAACTCCTATCAAAGATGTGTCAATAATCACCATTTCCACCAATATTTCCAAGGTCCCTAAAAAGCATGTTAAGATTACATCCGCTACGAAGTTTGTTCCTCTGAAAATAACCATGTCTGGGCCTGTCCCCTACAAATCTGACAAATCAATACCATGGAATTAAGGTGGAGAAATCTACTACCATGGTGTTAAGCAAGTTGAGATAACTGAAGAGAGCTCTGACGAAGAAAATGCCGACATTAGAAACATTGCCGGTACGAGCAAGATTACCCGAAGTGGGAGAATTTTCTCTCCAGATATTGCCCCTCCAAAGGCAATCTTTGGACCCTCAGCTGCTGCCAAAGTTACTCCTGCACCGATAAAACTTTCTGCAAGAACTCCGCTGATTGAAGAAGCTGTTACTCCTGTGGTTGTCCCTCCTACTTCTGCTGATAAGGGGAAAGGGATCCAAGATGAGCTCGTCAGGACGAGGGCTTAGCCATTGGTCATCCCTGAAACCTCTAAGAAAGAAATGGAGGAGATTCTGAAAATAATTAAGAAGAGTGATTATGATGTGGTAGAGCAACTGGGGAAAACCCCCTCGAAGATCTCCATGTTAGCATTGCTGCTTTATTCTGAAGCTCATGCCAAAGCATTGATAAGATTTCTGAAGACAACCCATGTACCCCAGGAAAACTCAGCCGATCAATTCCAGGATTGTGTAGCCAGCCTTACCGCAGACAACGGCCTGGGTTTCTCTGATGCTGACCTGACTCCGAAAGGAAGAAAGCACAATGACGCATTACATGTGTCAGTAGAATGCCGAGGAACTACTCTGGCCCATGTTTTGGTCGACACTGGTTCTTCTCTGAACGTGCTGCCTAAGAAAGCTCTGGATCGATTAGATTGCGAGGGCTTGGAGCTGAAACCAAGTAATATCATTGTCAGAGCCTTTGATGGATCAAAAAGGATGGTGCATGGGGAGGTCGACGTTCCCATCAAGGTGTGCACTGAAGTATTCCACTCAACTTTCTATGTGATGGACATCCGTCCGTCATACTCTTGCTTGCTAGGAAGACCATGGATACATAATGTTGGGGCAGTCACTTCCTCCCTACATCAAATGCTGAAATACCTTGTCAAAGGAAAAATCATAACTGCACACGGTGAGGAGGAATATATGATCAGCCACCTGAACTCCTTTCGGTATGTAGAGGTGGATGGCGAATTCATTGAAACACCGTTCCAACACTTCGAGGAAATTACTCCCGAAGTTGCAGTAGCAAAGGCAGTAGCTGAGGAGCCCAAGCAGGTAGCCAAGATGGCATCTCTGAAAGACGCAAAGGCTGCAATGAAGGAGGGGAAGAGCTCAACATGGGGTCAGTTACCTGACTTTCCTCACAAAACAGACAAGTTTGGGTTGGGATTTACTGCTGCAGGGCAAAAAGCTATGCGTCGCTATAAAATTGAAAGGACACCCATCAAGATTTCTCCTCATGGAATCAATGCTTTGGAAGACGAAGACAAAGAGGGTAACATTGAAGACTGGATCTTCCCAACCATCGAAGGGGGACTACACAACTGGGAGGCGAAAGACTTCGTCCCCATTACTTTCATTAATCAGTAACTTATCTTTCGAACATTTCCTGTTGGTCTGTAATAATTACTTTTAAACAATCTGCACACTACTTTTTCACCTCATGCCTTGCCCGAGGCATGTAGGTCCGTCTGTAAGGGTTTTGATTCTCTTCATATTCATATGCCATGTTTAATGATTCATTGGACGTTTTTCATTTATAAACTGTTGTGTTCATTTTCTTTCCTTTTGCATTTTTGTCTGTTTAAGGATGGTTATCCCTTACACACACCCACACTCACAAATGCAGGTACCCATCCACTCTGGATTCTATGGGTGACTATTCTGCTATGTCCTTCAATAACTCTGAAGATTTGGTCAATCAGGCTGAGTATGAAGATGACGAAGATTGTGAAGTACCAGGAGAGCTAGCCAGACTTCTACAACAAGAAGAGAGGGCCATCTTTCCTCATGAAGAGTTGTTGGAAACAGTCAACTTAGGAACAGAGGAAGACATGAAAGAAGTACAAGTGAGTGCCAATCTGGAACCAAGTGTCAAGGAGAGTTTGGTACAACTGTTGAATGAGTACATTGAAATCTTCGCCTGGTCTTATGAAGACATGCCGGGTTTAGACACAGACATAGTGGTTCACCGTCTCCCTACAAGAGAGGATTGTCCACCGATCAAGCAAAAAGTCCGCCGAATGAGGCCCGACATGTCTGAGAAGATTAAGGCAGAGGTAATGAAGAAATTCAACGCTGGTTTTCTGGCTGTTACATCCTATCTGCAATGGGTTGCTAACATCGTGCCAGTACCTAAAAAAGACGGCAAGGTCAGAATGTGTGTGGACTACCGGGATTTGAATAGGGCTAGTCCTAAAGATGATTTTCCGCTACCGCACATCGACATTTTGATTGACAACACAGCTCAGCACAAAGTGTTTTCCTTCATGGATGGATTCTCGGGCTACAACCAGATCAAAATGTCCCCCGAGGACATGGAGAAAACAACCTTTGTTACACAATGGGGTACCTTCTGCTACAAGGTGATGCCGTTCGGACTGAAGAACGCAGGGGCAACTTATCAACGCGCCATGGTAGCTTTATTTCATGATATGATACATCATGAGATCGAAGTTTACGTAGACGACATGATAGCTCGATCACAAACAGAGGAGGAACACCTTGAGCATTTGCAGAAGCTGTTTGCCAGGTTGAAAGAGTACAAACTCAGGCTGAATCCAAGTAAGTGCACTTTTGGAGTTAGGTCTGGTAAACTTCTAGGATTTATTGTCAGCAACAAGGGCATTGAGGTCGATCCAGCGAAAGTAAAAGCAATACAAGAAATGCCTGCCCCCTGTACTGAAAAGGAGGTTAGAGGATTCTTAGGGCGCTTAAACTATATTGCCAGATTCATCTCTCATCTGACGTCTACCTGTGAGCCAATTTTCAAATTATTGAAGAAAGATCAGGTAGTCGAATGGAACGACGATTGCCAAGCTGCTTTTGATAAGATCAAGGAGTATTTGCTAGAACCTCCTATTCTGATGCCACCCGTCGAAGGAAGGCCGCTGATCATGTATCTGACCGTTTTGGATAACTCAATGAGGTGCGTATTGGGCCAGCATGACGAGTCTGGTCGAAAAGAGCATGCCATTTATTACCTTAGCAAAAAGTTTACCGACTGTGAGACTCGCTACTCACTGCTCGAGAAAACTTGTTGTGCTTTGGTATGGGCTGCTCGCCGACTAAGGAAGTATATGTTGACTCATACTACTCTGTTGATTTCCAAAATGGATCCTATCAAGTATATCTTCGAGAAGCCTGCTTTATCTAGAAGAATCGCTAGATGGCAAATGATCCTGACTGAGTATGACATCTAGTACACTACCCAAAAAGCTATAAAGGGGAGTGTACTAGCTGACCATCTAGCTCATCAAGCTATCGAAGATTATCAGTCCATGAGATTCGACTTCCCGGACGAGGACATCATGAATTTGGACAACATTAAAGGTAACGGACCGCATGACGGACCTGAAAAAGGATCCCGATGGACCCTGTACTTTGATGGTGCTTCAAATGCACTTGGAAACGGTATCGGTGCGGTACTCATTTCCCCGGAAGGTTGCCACACACCTTTCACGGCCCGACTTTGCTTCAGCTGTACCAACAACATGGCTGAATATGAAGCTTGCATTTTTGGTCTCAAGGCTGCTATTGACCTGGGGATCAAATCTTTGATCGTATTTGGGGACTCGGCTCTGGTTATCAGTCAAATCAAAGGAGAGTGGGATACCAAGCATCCTAATCTTATCCCATACAAAGAACATGTCCTGACATTGTTGCCTCATTTCGAGCAAATCACCTTCGAGCATTTCCCGCGAGAAGAGAATCAGCTAGCAGATGCTCTGGCTACAATGTCTTCCATGTTTAAACTCAACTGGGATAACGAGGCTCCCCAAATCACCATCGAGCGAATGGATGAACCTGCGCATTGTCATGAGATTAATACCGAAGAAGTAGTGGAACAACCTTGGTTTCACGAAATCAAAAGGTATCTCCAGACTAGAGAATATCCCGAAGGAGCTTCCGTAAATGACAAGAAGTTCCTAAGGAAATTTGCTGCCAAGTTCTTCCTGAGCAACTGCATCCTCTATAAACGCAGCCATGATTGTGTTTTACTCCGATGTGTAGACAAAGCTGAAGCAGAGTTAATCATGACTGAGATACACAGCGGTACATTTGGCACCCACTTGAGTGGACATACGATGGCTAAGAAGATTCTAAGGGCAGGCTATTACTGGTCTACCATGGAAGCAGATTGCCATCAACATTCCCGTACTTGCCACAAATGTCAAGTCTACGCTGACAAGATTCATATTCCTCCTGTTCCTCTCAACATTCTGACAGCTCCTTGGCCATTCGCAATGTGGGGCATTGACATGATTGGAGAAATCAAGCCCACGGCGTCCAATGGACATCGCTTCATCCTGGTCGCCATTGACTATTTTACCAAATGGGTCGAAGCAGCTTCCTTCGCCTCTGTTACTAAAAATGTGGTTGCCCACTTCATCAAGCAGAATCTCATATGCCGGTATGGTGTCCCCGACAGGATCATCATAGACAACGGTACAAATCTGAATAATACTATGATCACCGCTCTATGCGAACAGTTCAAGATTTACCATCACAATTCATCTCCCTATCGGCCGAAGATGAACGGTGCTGTTGAAGCTGCGAACAAAAACATTAAGAAGATCATTCAGAAAATGACAGTTACCTACAAGGACTGGCATGAGATGTTACCGTTTGCTCTGCATGGATATCATACTACGACGTGTACTTCAACAGGGGCAACCCCATTTTCTTTGGTATATGGCATGGAAGCTGTCTTACCCATGGAAGTTCAGATTCCTTCTTTAAGGATTATGAAGGACGCTGGTTTGAATGAAGACGATTGGATTCAGACCCGACTTGATCAACTCAATTTGATCGACGAGAAACGACTCGCTGCTGTTTGCCATGGTCAGACGTATCAAAAACGCATGATCAAGGCTTTCAACAAGAAAGTCAGACGTCAAGTATATCAAGTCGGAGATCTCGTAATCAAGCGGATTATCTTACCGCAAAGTGATCCCAGGGGCAAATGGACTCCTACTTACGAAGGACCATTTGTGATCAAGAGCATATTTTCTGGTGGTGCAATGATTCTGACCACCATGGACGGCGACAATTTGCTGCACCCTGCGAACGCAGACATAGTCAAAAGATACTACGCATAAAATAACCCGACAAGTCGAAAACCCGAAAGGGCGGCTTGGGCAAAAATGGGCATCCCGGTGAACCGAAAACCCGAAAGGGCGGTTCAGGCAAAAATTAGGGATAAAACAAAAAAATCTGTACACCCGGCAAGTTGAAAACCCGGAAGGGCGGCTTGGGCAAAAAAAGGGTTTCCCGGTGGATCGAAAACCCGAAAGGGCGATTCAGGCAAAAGTTAGGGAATTAAAGCGTATGACTATGTCTCGTCGGATCACTTTAAGGACAATCTCTTCATCAACCAGCTCCAAGCTTCTGATCAATCCAGTCATCGGCGGACGAAGCATTGAATGGACAGATATTTAGAGTTGTGAAGGCTATAGCGGAATGGGGATCCCATAGAATTGTTTCACATAGCCATCTTTTCTTTTGTATAAAATTTTCAATTTTTTACGACAACATCCTCTTACTAGGATGGTTGTCTCCTTTGTACAAAGATACTCATAAAAGATTAATACAAATACTTTTCCAAATACATAAATTTGCTTTGTCTTCCTTTTGCTCTTTACACTTATGTTTTATTTGAGAAACGTCCAATGTTTTGCTAAATAGGCATATGCATTTGAACATAATCATTTTCTTACAAACCAAGAAAAAGATGATTACTGATAGGTTGAAGGTACAGGTAGATATCTCGATGCCCTTTCAGAAGGAATCCCCAGCAGATTTAAATTCCCAAATTCCTCAATCTAGAACTTAATTCCACAAACAGAGTTAAACTTCAGGATCCTCAGCAGAACAGAAGCTTTCTCAAAACTGATTTCCCCAGCCAGAGGGCCTTCTAGAACTCAATCCCCCTCAGAGTTAAGTTTCAGAATCCCCAGTGGAGCCTTAAAAATCTGGAAATCTTATCCTTAGTCGAAGTCCAACTATCAATCCCCAGCGGAGCTAACACTTCCAACTATCAATCCCCAGCGGAACCAGACTAGTGAACCTTCTCCCCACAGAGATACTTCCCGCCAGACTGAAGATTCTCAATCTTACTTCTCCAGCATGAGTCTCCCAGGTTCTGAACTCCCCAGTAGATATCACTAAAGAATTCCAATCCCCAACAGTGGTCCTAAGATCCCTCAACAATCGAAGATCTTGTTCCCCGAGCAGTCGACAGTCAACAAGGATATCTCAGCTTTAGCACTCAGAGATTCCTGCAATCCCCCGCAGCAGTCAATGATTCATTTTCCCCGGCAACAGTCAAGATTCTCTCATATCCGGCTATTCAGGATTCATCTATCCTCAGCAAGACAGCTCGTCAACTTACATGTGCATTCATTACATGCATATATCATAAACATTGATATGACATATATATTACATCATACATATCATGCAACATAACTTTATGTTTTAACTAACATTTCATCCTTTTCAGGATAAGATTAAAAGGCTATCATTAACAATTATCCAGATACAGTATGGATACACCCCAGACACGGCGGTCATTCTATTACTCATTCAGAATTTCAAGTCAGATACAGTACAGATACACCCCAGACACGGCGGTCATTCTACTACTCATTCAGACTACAGCGATCAGATACAAACTAGATGCGCTCCAGACACAGCAACCATTCTATCTCTCATTCAGATTCACTTGTCCACCTCAAGGTTCAATGCATTCCAAGCACGGATACCATTCTGACCCTTACAATAGCAATTTGATTCTCCCCAGTGCATTCGCCACGGAAGTCATTCTGTCATTTATATAGATCCCAGTTACAGTTTCAGTTACACTCCAGACACAGAAGTCATTCTATTACTCATACGGATCTCAATCCCAGTTACAGTTTCAGATACACTCCAGACACGGAAGTCATTCTGCTACTCATACAAATCTCAACTTCAGATACAGTCCAGATACACTCCAGACACGGCAGTCATTCTGATATTCATTCTACATTCAAACACAGTTACAGCCCAGATACGCCCCAGATACGAAGGCCATTCTTTTGCTCATACAAACTCAGTCTCCGGATATAGTTCAAATACATTCCAGACATGGATACCATTTTTTATCCTCTTTTTTCTGATCTATCACATTACAGTTCAACAAACATTCCAGATGGCATCTCTAAGCCCATCCTCCTACCAGCAATCTCCAGATGGCATCTCTAAGCCCACCCCTCTGTCACCTCCCCAGATGGCATCTCTAATCCCATCTCCAAATGGCATCTTTAAGCCCATTCCCGCACCCATGCTTTGACGAGTGCAAATTTAAGGGCACTCTAGTGTCCAATCTCCTTTTACCTTCGAGACGCGAAAGGCAAACCTGCCAATCTAACTCTTCGGGTGCAAGAAGATTGAACAGGGGAAACTGTTGTACCCCAAAATTTGCCCTCTCTTTTCATCAATATTTTCTCACCACAAGACTCTTGGAACTCAAGATCAAGTTAGGGTTTACTCTGCTCAAGACCCCTCTTGGCATTGTTGACCCAAATTAGGGTTTGAGTTTGCACAAAGATGTTTTGACCTAAAATGCCCAAAGTGACTTTCATGCTTCATGTTGGACTCACAAGTTTATCCATACCAAGTTTCAAGCCTTGATTCCAATCTTTGCCCAGTCAATTGGACAGTTGACCTAGAAATCAACTGTATTGGGGAAAAAGTCAACTGTGGCCAATTGACAGTCAAACCTCATGAAATTTGACCCACATAAACATAATGAACTCATATGAACCATTTGGTCAAGTTTGGATCATAATTCCACAAGAAATTTGATCAGATCACCAAAAGGGTAAAATGGTCATTTTTAGGGTTTTGACTGCACAAAGGCAATTTTTGACTGTTTGACCTAACAAATGGCAAACCAAGTTCACATATGGACTCAAGGACTCAATGGCATGGTCTTGACACATTCAACAAGTTCAAAAGATCCCAAATGCATAGGATTGACAGATGAATTTTCCAGTCAATTGATCAAAATTTGACTGTATACTGAAAAGTCAAACTTTGACTTTTTGGTCAAAATCAAGTGCCAAGTTTCATTTTTCATCAAAACATGTCAAATTATGAAGCTTGTTCACCAAGAAACCCAAATTTGCAAATTAGGGTTTAAAATGAAGAAATTTCATAACTTAGAATTTTTCTAAGTTATGAAACTTCCTTATTTTCTCCTAACTTTGCCCCATTCTTTCACCAAGATGCAAATGGATTCAAACAAAACTCAAAACATGAAAGTTGTAGTCCATTACAAAATCTACAACTTTGATTCACAAAGTTTTCTCAAAGGAATCTTGTAACTCAAGTTGTGATTTTTGGAACAAGGGTGCAAAACATTCTTAACTTAGAAAAATTTTGACCTATTCTAGGCAGGATTTTTGTCCAACTTCATGGCCACTTTTCACATAGTTCCACTTGGAATCTCAATTTTAATTATAAAGATGGATTGTAGTACACATTCCAAGCTTTCCAAATTGTTCAAGAACTTCTCAAACACCCTTGTGGTTAGGGAGAATCGAATTGGCAAAGTTGGGCAAAAGTCACTTTTGTTCATGACCAAATGCATGTTCATACATTGGCATTTTTCAAGTCAGCTTGTACAAGCTAGATTACAGGCCTATAATCCTCTTCACA
The DNA here is from genome assembly GCA_948472305.1 of Vicia faba. Lineage (NCBI taxonomy): Eukaryota > Viridiplantae > Streptophyta > Magnoliopsida > Fabales > Fabaceae > Vicia > Vicia faba. Next base: position 296,898,586 of record OX451740.1, on the reverse strand, counting down.
CTTAATAATTAAATGTCAAACCATTGTGTTCAAGCATTATTTTGATCATTTGGTCATTACATGCAAGATTAATCTTTAAATGGAAAAGGCATATTTGCCATTTTTGAAAAGGTACACTTTATGTCAAATTCAAAATCCAAGAGGCATGGGCCAGATCTTTGAAGCTAGCATTTGTACACAAATCACTCTGATCAAGAACAAGATATGCAGCATGCTCAAGGACTTGATACAGGCCTATAACCCAACTTGCATTTCCTTACTTCAAAAACAAGCAAGATTGCAAAACAGAGACAATCTCTCATTCTTGTAAACACCAACCTAAGCAAACTTTGTTCTCATCTTTCACACTCCCTAACTGACCTAAAGCACGACTCTTTCACCCTCAATCCATCCTCATATCCAAAAGCACAGTTTTTCTGCAAAACAGAGTCCCTGCTGCAGATTGACTTCCACAGTCCATTCCACTCGTGCACTTTGGCCAAAAGGAGTTCAAACATGTTCCATACCACCCACTGAAGCTATCCCAAGCATTGAACACAAATTGTAACATCCCTAACATCACTTGCCATTTTCAGTTTTCAGTTTTGCAGGTGGACTTCCATAGCTTGATTCAGAGAGATTCAAAGCAAGCTAAGCATAGGAGAAGCATCCTTGGACTTCAGGCAAGCTGTACTAAAGTTCAAACTCCATTGAAGATACCTCCATTGCTGTACACGACTCAAGCTGAACAGGTAAAAATATGAACTTTTATCTCTCTATCCAGGCATGATTAGGCTTAGGTTTGTGAAGAAAACATGTTCTACTCATAGCCCTGAAACCATCCATGTATTTACTTTTCATTTATATTATGCGTGCTGTGAGAATTTTGGCCATGAACATTGAAAAAAACTTAGGTCAGAAATTGGGGATGAAGAAATTCTCCTTCATTTCTGAGAGTTAGGTCAAGATTTTTATATGTATGAATTCGTCTCTTGATGCTCTACATTGTTTATGTTATGAGTTTTTGTTAAAAGTCAAAGAATCAGGAATTTGAATGAAGCATAGAGGGCGCACGTTTTTGACAGAAGCTGGAGGAAGAAGATGATGTCTTGGGTTGGGCCTGAGCTATCCTTGCTTTTTGCACCCCTTTTCTCATTTTGCACCCCCTGGCCCATTGTGTGGAATATCCATTATTTTTGACTTTTTATTTTTTCTTCTGACTTGATATTTTTTGTCAAAACATAAAAAAACATTAAAAATATTTTTCCATCCATTTTTTCATTTATTTGGCATTTATTTGTTTTATTTAGCATATATATATAAACAAATATATTTCCTTTTTATTTAAAACACAAAACAATAATATAAAAAATATATTTTTTTTAGTTATTATTTCTTGTTTTTATTGAAAACATTTTCTAAAAATATACACTTTTGTAAATAATTAATATTTTATTTTTATATATATATTTAGTATATTTAATATATAATATGAATACTTGCATATTTTATTAAATATTTAAGATAAAAATATTAAAATAATACATTTTTATTTTTCATTAATACATGACACTAAAAAATACTTTTTTTACAATATACTTCTTTTTTTATTTTTTGTATAAATTAATATATAATATTGTATATAATTAATAAATAATTGCTATTTATTCAAAAATTAGGGTTTTGCCCTAAAACCATAAAAATATCAAAAATTAACCTTTTTATTTTTGTTTATATTTTACATTGAAAAATACTTTTACATACATAAAAAAACATTTTTGTGCATAATACATTTTGCATATTTATTGTATTTATTTAATTATTGTACAATTAAATAATTTGTATATTCAATATGGATGTAATTGTTTTAGATTTAATTTCTTGCTAAATATCCCCTCATTCAAACATTTGTACCCCCATCCCCATAATCATGTTGTAATAATTTAGGGCTTTAAATTTCCGCATTTAAAAGCTTTCCAATTATGCCATGATAGACCTAGGGTTTGCATGCAAAATCAAATAACGAATAGCTTGACCTAATTCAAAGACAAAAAGCATGAAAATGGACAACACAATGCACACTTGCACCCTTAGGGTTACTCCACTTGTTGCCTTCAAAAATGGGTCATGTTGCATGTTGAGTGTCTTTGGCAAAACAAATCAAATGATCATAGTCCCTCGATGACGCTTTCTCAAGTTGCCTAAAAATGATCAAGTCCCTTAAAGGAAAAATTGCCAAAGACACTTGGCACTATTGCATTCATGGTCTAAACGATGACCCGCGCCTGTCCCGTTAACATCCTAACACAAGATTGTCCACCAAATACAACGGTGGAACAATACTGTTAAAAGGGTTAAAACATAGGAAAGATCTTTGAGTAAATTTAGGGGTAGCCAACTCTTAGTTACTTGATCAAACTTGCAAAACAAAACCTTGCCTACTTTCAAAACACACATCACAACACAATTTCAAAACAAACTTTCAAAACATTGAAAACTTTTCAAAAGATAAATACACCTTTGTATACATTCAAACATGGATCATTACAAAGGTTGCCACAACAAATGGCCTCTTTTCAAAACCTCTTTCAAAATCACACACAAAGCACCATTTCAAACAATTGAAAGCACCATTTCAAACAATTGAAAATGCAAGGCAAGTGATCTAAGCAAGTAACTAAGAGTCCATGGATAACCATGGATAGAAAGGGTGCTAATACCTTCCCTTTCTATAATCTACTCCCTGAACCCGAGAAAACATCTCAAAGGTTTTTCCTGTGCTTTTTAACCTTTCCTTAGGATAAAATAAAAAGTCGGTGGCGACTCTTGCTAAACCGAAACATTTGCGAAAACAAACGCAAAACTCAAGTCAGTTCTCCCACCGTATCACAATAGGGAAAGCCATAAGGATGATTTTCCACTCCCCCACATTGATATTCTAGTTGACAATACGGCACAACACAAAGTGTTTTCCTTCATGGACAGATTCTCAGGTTATAATCAAATCAAAATGGCGCCCGAGGACATGGAGAAAACAACGTTTGTCACGCAGTGGGGCATTTTCTTCTATAAGGTGATGCCATTCGAACTAAAGAACGCTGGGGCAACCTATTAGCGTGCCATGGTAGCTTTATTTCATGACATGATACATCACGAAATAGAGGTCTACATGGATGATATGATAGCCAGATCTCAAATAGAAGAAGAGCATCTTGATCACTTACGAAAACTGTTTGAGAGACTGAAGAAGTACAAGCTAAGGTTGAATCCAAACAAATGCACATTTGGGGTACGGTCTGGTAAACTCCTAGGCTTTATCGTCAGCAACAAAGGTATCGAGGTCGATCCTACCAAAGTTAAAGCAATACAAGAGATGCCTGCTCCTCGTAATGAGAAGGAAGTCATATGATTCTTGGGGCGTTTGAACTACATTTCCAGATTCATCTCTCACCTGACAGCTACTTGTGAACCAATCTTCAAATTGTTGAAGAAAGATTAAGTAGTCAAATGGAATGACGAGTGCCAAGTTGCTTTTGACAAAATCAAAGAATACTTACAAGAGCCTCATATGTTGATGCCACCAGTTGAGGGAAGACCATTGATCATGTATCTGACTGTTTTAGAAAACTCAATGGGGTGTGTATTGGGGCAGCATTACGAGTTTGGCCGAAAAGAGCATGCTATTTACTACCTGAGCAAAAAGTTTACCGACTGTGAAACCAGATATTCACTGCTCGAGAAAACTTGTTGCGCTCTGGCATGGGCTGCTCGCCGGCTAAGACAATATATGTTGACTCATACTACTTTGTTGATATCTAAAATGGATCCGATAAAATACATCTTCGAGAAACCTGCTCTCTCCGGGAGAATAGCAAGATGGCAGATGATCCTGACAGAATACGACATACAGTATACTACCCAGAAAGCAATAAAGGGCAGTGCAATAACTGATCACCTTGCCCACCAAGCTGTGGAAGACTACCAACCCATGAAGTTTAAATTCCCAGATGAAGACATCATGACAGTAAACAACTGTGAAGAATTCAGGCCATGTGACGAACCTGAACAAGGATCCCGATGGACCCTGTTCTTTGATGGGGCATCCAACGCACTTGGCAATGGTATCGGTGTTGTACTCATATCTCCTGAAGGGTGTCATACTCCTTTTACCGCAAGACTCTACTTCAATTGTACAAACAACATGGTGGAATATGAAGCACGCATCTTTGGTCTCAGAGCTGCCATAGACTTAGGGATCAAATCCTTAAATTTATTTGGAGATTCAGCTTTGGTCATCAGTCAGATCAAAGGGGAATGGGACACTAAACACCCTAACCTTATCCCTTATAAAGAACATGTTTTGACATTGCTACCACATTTTGAGAAGATTACCTTCGAGCATTTCCCGCGAGAAGAAAATCAGCTTGCAGACGCACTAGCCATAATGTCATCTATGTTTAAACTTAATTGGGATAACGAGGCTCCCCAGATCACCATTGAACGAATGGATGAACCAACACACTGTCACGAGATTAATACTGAAAAAGTAGTGGACCAGCCTTGGTTTTACGAAGTCAAGGGATATCTCGAGGCTCAAGAATATTCAGAAGGAGCTTCAGTCAATGATAAGAAGTTCTTAAAAAGATTCTCTGCTAACTTCTTCCTTAGTAACGACATCATGTACAAACGCAATCATGACTCTGTGTTACTTCGGTGTGTAGATAAGGTTGAAGCTGAAAGGATCATGGCTGAATTGCATAAAGGCACTTTTGGCACCCATTCCAGTGGGCATACAATGGCTAAGAAAATCCTACGGGCAGGTTATTACTGGTCTACCATGGAAGCAGATTGTTATCAACACTCTTGAACCTGCCATAAGTGTCAGATTTATGCTGACAAGGGGCACGTACCTCCGGTTCCTCTAAATGTCTTGACAGCTCCTTGGACCTTTACTATGTGGGGGATTGATATGATTTGGGAAATCAAGCCAACAACCTCCAATGGACACCGTTTCATCCTAGTGGCCATTGACTATTTTACTAAGTGGGTTGAAGCAGCCTCCTCCGCCTCTGTTACCAAGAATGTTGTTTCCCGTTTCATCAAGCAAAATCTCATTTACCGGTATGGTATCCCGGAAAGGATCATCACTGACAATGGTACAAATCTCAACAACACTATGATCACCGCCATGTGCGAGCAATTCAAGATTCAGCATCACAATTCTTCTCCTTACCGGCCGAAGATGAATGGTGCTGCCGAAGCTGCAAATAAGAACATTAAAAAGATCATATAGAAAATGGCAGTCACATACAAAGACTGGCATAAGATGCTACCTGTGATACGGTGGCCAGAACCGGGACTGTTTTTTTTAGGAATGCTGGTTTGGGTTTTGCGTTTGTGTTTGAAAAATGTTGCGGTAAGAAAGAGTCACCACTGACTTTTATTTTATCCAACAAGGAAAGGAAAAAAGCACAGAAAAATTCCTTTTTCGAGATGTTTCTGAGTACGGGGGGTAGATTATAGAAAGGGAAGGTATTAGTACCCTTTCTATCCGTTGTTATCTACGGGCTCTTAGGTACCTGCTCATCATTTTAAAAATTGCTTCTTTGTGTGTTTGTGTGATTTGAAAAGTTTTTGTTTTGACTTAGATTTAACCCTTGCTTCTGTCTTCAAGAGTGTTACAAAGTGTTTTTGAAAACTTTGTTTGTAAAGGAGTGTAAGTGTGAAAAAGTTTGTTTTGATTGAACAAGTACTTAAGAACTAATCTACCTACTCGAAAAAATAATCGTTCTATGTTCGTTTCCTTTAGACAGCGCTATCCCACTATTAGTGAGTGGGTAGCATCATCGTTGGAGTTTTTAGGGTCAACTCGAAAGGGACGTACGATCACTAAAGCAATGTTAGGACGTCTTAGTAATAACCCTAATGTCTTAGATCAATTATCTAAGGCAACAATATCCGAGGCAACCTTTCTGAGGCAACTTTGATCTTTGGACAAAAGGACGACCACTAAAGCATCCTATACTCAATGATCGTTTACCGAAGGCAACCAAGTGGGAGTGTATCCTAGGAGTGCGCATGTGCGAGTGATTCCATTTCAGATTATTATCTTTGCACATTTTAGGGTTATCTAACCGTTTTAAAGTTTTCACATACATTCTTGTCATGCATCCTAATATCAATCATCTAACAGTTTAATATTTTGCGGAATTTAAAGTGCGGAAATTAAACTACGCTATTACAAGGCTTCGGGTATTTACATAGCCAAAAACAAACCCTTAAAAAAATAAAGCGATAAATGAAAAGTAAAAGTCCTAATTAAGCTATTACAACTTGTGAGCAATCACATTAATAGGATAGAAATAAATAATAAAACACGCGCGAGGAAAATTTAAATCGGGAGAGAACTAGGGTTTTGACCCTTTCTAACCTAATTGAAAGAAAATTTGTTTTTGTTGTTTTTAATTATTTTTAAGAAAAGAATTAAGTTTTAAATTAAATACACAATTAATTATAATTAATTTAATTAATAAAAATAAATAAACGGCCTATTTTTTATGTTTTTTTGGTTATTTTAAGAAAAAGGGAAATATAATTAAGTTAAAACCCTAATTGTTCTAATTAATTTTAATTATTTACAAAAGGAATTAAAGTTATCTAATATTAGCAACCTAATTAAATTAATTTAATTTTTTATTAAAAAAATAAAGTCTAAACCTAATTTGGTGAAAAATATTATTTTTGTGTTTTTTTGATAAAAGAATAATTAATTTGTGTTAACGAAATAATTAATTAAATTAATTAAGAAAAATAAAAGAAATAAAAAAGAATAAAGAGAGAGACATGGGCCTGAAAGCAAATTGAGGGGTGCAGATAGTGATTCTGGGCCCAAGAAGATGAAGTCCACGTTTGACTTTCTGAGATCCCATGCCATGCGTTTGATTAGGCGTTTGGTGCTCCTTCATTGGTGGCCCTTGGATCTGGCCATCTGGTCACTTGGCAGATTGGATGATGAGGTCCCATGATGGGCCTTGGTCTTTGGTATGCGCTGGATCCTGAAAAGGAAAATAATATGAAGAATGGGGGGACCTGGGATTCGAACCCAGGCCCCAAGGCACTTCCCACATGCACCAATGCCAACTGCGCTGCGTATTCAGTTTGTACATAAAATAAACAATAATGATAATATGAGAAAAGCAAAAACACTAAGTCCAAAATGCGCGAATTTTCAAATACACGAATGGTGGTTCGCCACGTCTTCGTCTTCTCCAAGAATCTGTTGGTAAAAGTTGAACACTTTTACCTACGGACGTATGTCCGTAGCTACAACCCCTGTCATTCTCAAAATCAAATGCAAACGTGATAAATAAAAACCAAGGCCAAGGATAGATCCGTCTGGACCTGCTGAGTTCAATGGTGGCCCTTTCATGGCCCAATTTTGCTTGTAAACAAAAATCCCAAATCGAAGCTACAAACCCTAACAATGGTGAAATCTCATACAATCCATATAAATGCAATTAAACATTACAGAAAGCTTGCAAATGTTCTAAGGATCAATAATATATGATTAATTCGTGCTATCAATGTCTAAATCATGAAATTCGAATTCAAGAAAAGCCCAAGGTCGTGGCTGACTTACATTGAGTTTTAAGGCCTGGAAATGCTTTTTCTTGATTGGTTTAGGTCCCTTGTGATCCCAGGAAGCAATTGGGATGGTCAAAGAGTCTTGTAGTTGCCTGGAACTATGAATTCGTGCCTGCACTTATTTATGGTTTTTTCCAAGTTTTGTTCTTGTTGCTGCCCCTCCTTCTAGCCTTCCTTTTGGTCTACATACGTTCTTTATGTACTGAGGAATGAATTAGGGTTGTCAATGTGATCACAATCTTCCTCCATCATTGCTTTTGATTTTGATTTGATACACTTGAATATCATTCCAAAAATAGCCTAAAACCAATCTTTTTGTGCACTCCAAGCCTTTACACGATTTCAATCTCATGCTAGCTGTAATTTAAGACGTGGAACAAGTACAAAATCTTGAGTTTTCAATATTTTGGATTTTCTATGATTTGTTTTGATTTAAATTGATTAAATTCAAATAAAAATCAAAATAAATAATAAAAACAAGATAATGACAAGTGGCAAAGGATAGGGCTCGTGGACCATGTTGCCAACTCAAAACAAGTGCAAAAGATTGGGCCCATTTGGCAAAAATTGCAATTTGAGGCATAGTTGACTTTTGGCAATTTTGCAAAAAGGGTCAACTTCACCAATGCATAACTTCCTCAATTTTGACTCTTTGAAGGTGTTCTGGGACTTTTTAGAAAGCTTGAGATGTCCTCTAATAAACCCTTTTGGTCTCATCTCAATTTGGTATTCAATGCTCATGTATGAAGTTTTGACAAAAAAGGTGTTTTTGTTGACTTTTCAAAATGACCTATAATGTCCAAATTCATAACTTCTTGTGAGTGCATATTTTGAACTTGGGAGATGAAGATGGATTATATAGCATGGCATCCTCTTCAAAATGAGCTTTGTATGGGTCATTTCTCATAAAGTATGAGAAGGTTATGCTTGGTCAAAGTTGAGTTGACTTTTCCTGCAAAACCCTAATTTAGAAACTTTTAATTCTTGATGAATTGTGAGCAATCCTTGATGAATCATGATCAACCCTTAATCAAATGATGAAATATACTTAAAAATGAGGATGTTGACCAAAAATCTTGAAGTTTTAATATATGTGGGCCACAGTTGACATTTGCCCTAGCACAGTCAACTTGACATGGATGATCTTGAGAACATATTAGGACAATGGTGAGCATTTGGGATCCCTTGGACTCAAGTATCTTGATGCAAGATGAAACCCTAATTTGAGGTAGACTTCCTTAGGAGGGAGCTTGTCTGGTCAACCCTTGGACTTCCTTGATCAACTTGAGGATCTTTCTTGAAATGTTTTGAGAAATATGGGAGGGAAAATTTTGAGGTACAACACTACGATTCGCTCTGGTTTACGGCATGGAGATTATCTTGCCTATCGAGGTCCAGATCCCCTCTCTGAGGATTATGAAGGATGCATGGTTGAACGAAGACGATTGGATCCAGACTCGACTTGATCAACTGAACTTGATTGATGAGAAGAGACTTATTGATGTTTGCCATGGTCAAATGTATCAAAAACCGATGATCAAGGCTTTCAACAAGAAATTCAGACGCCAAGTGTATCAAGTTGGGGATCTAGTGATCAAACGCATCATACTGCCACAAGGTGATCCCAGGGGAAAATGGACTCCTACCTATGAAGGACCATTTGTAATCAAAAACATATTCTGTGGTGGGGAAATGATCTTGACCACCATGGATGGCGACGACCTGCCACACCCTGCGAACGCGGATATAGTCAAAAGATACTACGCATAAAAGACCTGCTAGATTGACATACCTAGGCAAAACAAGGGCATCCCGGCGAACCAAAAAGGTTCAGGAAAAAATTAGGGATAAAACAAAAAATATGTACACCTGGAAAGTTGAAAACCCGAAAGGGCGACTTGGGCAAAAAAGGGTTTCCCGGTGGACTGAAAACCGAAAGGGCGGTCCGGGCAAAATTTAGGGAATTAAAGCGTATGACTATGTCCCGTTAGATCACCTTACGGACAACTTGCAAACTCGACATTCCTTACCAATTCAATCATCTTCGTACAAGGCAATAAATAGATAAGATGCTCAGAGATACGAAGGCTATAGCAGAATGGGAACCCTATGGGATGATTACACATATCTATCTTTTCTTTGTATTAAAATTTTCATTTTTTACGACGGTGTTCTCCTACTAGAATGTTTGTCTCACTGTACAAAAATACTTGCTTAAAGTCAATACAAAGATATTCCTTTGACAATGCAAAACTATATGTTTTTCTTTACTCTTGTGTTTTGTTTATAAAAACGTCCAATGATTCATTATTGAACATACGCATTTGAACATAATCACTGTTTACAAATAAACAAAATAAAAGACAATTACTGATGGCTTTAAGGGATAGGGAAATCTCTCCAAGTTATTTTCCATAAAAAAATTTCCCCACAATGTGCAATTTAATCCCCAGCGAAACAAAGCTTCCAGTTATCAATCCCCGGTAGAAGTCGTTCAATTTCTCAGGATTTCCCAACAGGATTTTACAAGCAGTATATGGCATTTCCCTCATAACAGAGTTTATTTCTCTGAACGGAAATTCATTAACACTTCGACTTCAAGACATGAAGACTTACATATCCTCAGCAGCAGTCAGGGATTTATTTTCTCCAATCCAACAGCAGTGCAGCAAATTAGCTCACATACGTATACATTGCATCCATATATATCATAAACATTGATAAAAACAAATTCATTTTGTTGTACCCCAAAATTTTCCCTCCCATATTCCTCAATACATGTCAAGAATAATCTTCAAGTTGCTCAAGTTGGCTCAAGAGTTGGACAGTCATACCACCTCCTAAGGCAGTCAAGTCAAAATTAGGGTTTTGTGTTGCATCAAGGTCCTCACAACCAAATGACCTCAAGTGTTCCCTAATGTCCTAATATGTTCTTAAGTTCATCCATGTCAAAATTCAAGCAATGCAGAGGAAGTTTGGTCAGTCAATTGCTCAAGAGACCCAAAAATCCACTGTGCTAGGGCAAAAGTCAACTATGTCCCAAATACAGTCAAACCTCAAGATTTTTTGTCAACATTCTAATTTTTAAGTATAATTCATCATTTGATCCAGGGTTGATCATGATTCATCAAGGATTGCTCAAGATTCATCAAGACTCAAAAGTTGCTAAATTAGGGTTTTGTAGGAAAAGTCAACTCAACTTTGACCAAGCATAACTTTCTCATACTTTATGAGAAATGACCCATCCAAAGGTAATTTTGAAGAGGATTCAATTTCATACAATCCATATTCACACCCCAAGATCAAGAAATGCTCTCACAAAAAGTTACAAATTTGGACATTATAGGTCATTTTTGAAAGTCAACAAAAACACCTTTTTTTCCAAATCTTATAACTTGAGCATGTAAGATCAAAATGAGATGAGACCAAAAGGGTTGATTATAGGACATCTCAAGGTTTCTAAAAAGTCCAAGAACACTTCCAAAAGTTCAAAATTGAAGAAGTTATGCATTGTTGAAGTTGGGCATTTTTCCAAATTTGCCAAAAGTCAACTATCCTCAAAACTCCAATTTTTGACAAAAGGGCACACTTTTTTCCACTTGATATAGTCTTGCCATGCCACACACGTGTCCCATATTTAATTTCATGGCCATTCATTTATTTTTCTATTTTATTTTATTTTTATTGATGTAATTCATTTTAAATCAATATTAAATCAAATAAAATCTAAAAATTGATGTAAAGGGATTCTAGTTATCATTCCAACTTGCAAATACCATGTGATACTCAATCAAACTCGTGCCAAGTTAATTCAAGCACAAAATCTCAGATTTGATGCAAATATGGCAACTTGGTTATGGTGATCAAAATCAAATATTCCATCTTCAATGCACATGGATATTGGTCCAAATTTTGACCTAAACTCATTCCATTATATGCACACAAGCCACACAGACCAAAAACACGCACAAAGCTCTGTTGAAACGGCCAGACAAGAATTGGAAAAAGCTTGCAAAAGTGTGAGATCAAAATCTTGGTTAGAGCACGATTCAACCCAAGATCTCAACGCTACTCCCTTGTCTGACATCCAGTGGAGCTAAAGCAATCAAAACTAGGCTTTGAGACCACTTGAAACGCGTTGTAAGTCATCCTGAACATAGCCCTGTGCACGAATTTGTAACCTTGGATTCTTGCGTTTTCTTGCCAAAATATTGATATATTTGTGATCCTTGCATAATTTCCAAGCATTCTGCATTGTTTGATTTTATTTTCATGGCTTCTAACCCCGTATCCAGAACCTAGGGTTCTTGTTCTTGTTTTTGGGCGTTTTGTGTACAGGCAAAATCAAGACGATTCATGGCTATATTCGTGTTCAGGAAAGCAAGATGAACACGATGATGGCCTTAGCTTGCGTTTACATGGCCTAGGGAGGATTTTTGAGACATCCCACGAATCTTCCTGCGGACAAAAATCCGCAGGTAAATAACCAGGGATTGTTGAAGAAGATGATCACGTGTCTTTTCCCCACTGGCTGTTTCATACCTTGGCGCACGTTTTTATTAATTCCAGCATATTTAGTTGTTTGCTAATATATTAATTATTATCTGATCCAATAACAAATGAGGCATGGTGGCGTGGTGGTAAGAGTGAACGCCCAAAACCAATGGGACCTGGGTTTGAATCCCAGGTCCCCCAAAATGATTATTATTGTTTTCTTGCAGATATTCCAATGAATTTCCAGGTATGAAGACCAACATGCATCTCAAGAATCAACGTGCCAGATGGCCTTCAGGCCAAATCTGTTGGTCATGAATGAAGGACCACCATGGTCTCAGGTCAATGCATGCATAGCCAACCACAAAAGTCAAACAAGGCTGGACGTTTTGGGCCATGGAATTTGCTAGATTCACCTCTTTTTTGGGCCCAGCACCCCCTGAGTATTTCTTTTTACATTTTATTTCTTTTCCTTATTTATTGATTTTATTATTATTATTATTATTATCTTAATTAATTAATTAACCAATTAACTTTTTTTCGTAAAATCAGAAAACCCAAAAATAAAATAATATTTTCTATTTTCATTATTTTTGTAAATAAATTTTAATCAATTAATTTAGTTTTTAATTAGGTACAATTTTAAATATTTTTGCATTAAATTAAAATTAACATAGAATTAGGGTTTTTAATATCTTTTAACCATTCTTATTTTATTTCCTTAAATAATAAAAATCCAAAAATATTTTCATTTAATTAATTAATTCAATTATTAATTTAGGCTAATTTTTTAATTCAAAAATAACAAAAATATGCTTTATTTAACAAAAAGGGTCAAAACCCTAAAAACACTCCGATTTAATTTTTCTCGCGCGCGAATTATTTTTGATCCATATTTCAATATTGTAACTGTTTCGGGAATGTAATAGTTTTAACTTAGGACTTTATTTATTTATTTATCGCTTTTATTTACTTTTCACAATTTAATTTTAAAGGGTTTGTCTTTGGCGATGTAAATACCCGACGCCTTGTAATAGCTTAGATTTATTTTCCGCAATTTCCATTCCGCAACTATTAACTGTTAGATGTTTGAATAATAGGCAATGCATGACAAGATCAACTTTTAATTTAAAACCAACAATAGCTCACCATTAACATGTACAAAGATGATATAACTGAAAAATAATACACTCGCACATACCACTCTTAGGGTACACCTCACTTGGTTGCCTCGAACGTGGTCATTGAGTATAGGAAGTTTTAGAGGTCGCCCTCTTGTCCAAAGATCAAAGTTGCCTCGAAACGGTTGCCTCGGATAAAATGATCTAAGACATTAGGGTTACCACTAAAGTGTCCTAACATTGCTTTAGTAACCACACGTCCCTTAATCGAATTGACCCGAAAACTCCAACGACGGTGCTACCTACTCCTCAATAGTGGGATAGCATTGTCTAAAGGACATTTGCACAATTTAATTCCTTTTTGAGTAGGTAGATGGTTCTTAAGTACTTGCTCCTTTTAAAAACAAAATAAAACTTTTCGCACTTACACCCCTTTCAAACAAAAAAAAACTTCTTTCAAACCCACAAACACAAAGAAAAGCAAACTTTTGAAAACATAATGAGCAAGTACCTAAGAGCCCGTGGATAACCACGGATAGAAAGGGTGCTAACACCTTCCCTTTCTATAATCTACCTCCCGAACCCGAGAAATATCTCAAAAAGGAATTTTTTTGTGCTTTTGTCCTTTCCTTGTTGGATAAAATAAAAGACGGTGGCGACTCTTTCTTACCGCGACATTTTGCAAAAACAAACGCAAACGCGAACCAGCATTCCAAAACAGTCAGTTCTCATTCCCACCGATCACAGAACTGGCGACTCTGCTGGGGAGTTATAAGTGAGGTGTACCTTAGGATTAGATCACTATGTTTTCAATTGTTTGCTTTGTATGCTTTAATTTTGTGGGCTTGTATCGGAGTTCTATAGATCCTAACCCAGATCTGGGGATACCCTTTAGGTAAGTAGCAATAAACTGTGAGGGATCTGTCCGGCGTAGACCGACACGGATGAAGCAGTAGCTACGTTGGTGTGGCACCTTGGTCTGTATCGATATCCCTTGTGTTGGAACGAGGAGAATATGGGTCTTCTAAGGAGTCATTAAGCACCAACTGACCTTAGAACCTTAAATTGACCAACTTGGCCATAGAACAATAGCAGTATGCTACACTCATTGAGACTAAACTCTCGCGATGATTCTGGCCGCAAGGAAAGGTTGTTAAACTGGAATTATGACCGATTGAGGGTAGTCAGTGATATTGAGGTCCTCTAGAACCCGGTTACTATTTTTTAGGACAAGTCTTAACCAACTGAACTGAAAGAGGGTAGTACCTAAGCTCCATGCCAGCCTGAAATCTAAGGGCTCTTTTGTTTGACTTGTGTGCCTTTACCATGTTTGCCTTTTGTGGATATTTGTGGTGTGCCTTTCCCATGACATCATGACATCATAACATTGCATACATCTTGCATAAGGACTAACCTATTTCAAAGACAAGAGGGTTTCATCTTTGCTCTGTTTTGTAGGTCATCATGATGCCCATGCGTAGGAATACTATCCGGATCAACTTTGTCCAAGTACCTACCCTGCTTAAAGATTTGGTTGTCAGGATTCCAGACACTACTTCCTTCATCAGAAGGCATGGTTCTCTTCTCAGTTTGGTCACTTCAAAGTTGGACGAACAAATGATAAGTGTCCTGGTCCAGTTTTATGATCCGATATACCATTGCTTCACCTTTCAAGACTTCCAGCTGGTTCCTACCCTGGAAGAGTTATCTGAGCTGCTTGGTATCTCTGTTTTGGAGCAGACACCATTTACTGGTTGGGAAAAGACTCCTAAGCCCAAAGAAATTGCTGCAGCCCTTCACTTGACCAAGGAGGAGGTAATGGCTAACTGGGAAACTAGAAGTGGAGCTAAGGGTTTTCTGACTAAGTTTTTGGTTGACAAAGCTAATTACTTCTGGGACAGCTTAGACTTCAAGGCGTACGAGGACATTCTGGCTCTCTTGATTTATGGTCTGGTATTGTTTCCGAATCCTGACACTTTTGTTGATATTAATGCCATAAAGATCTTCATCTCTTGGAATCCGGTACCCACTCTCTTGGGTGATATGCTTCATCAGCTCTATGCTCGTACTGCCCGAAAGCGGGGAACTTTGATGTGCTGTGTTCCTTTATTGTCGAGGTGGTTTATTTTGCACCTCCCTAAGTCCGTGCTGAAAAACAAAGAAGGAATGGGCTGGGCTTATAGGATGATGTCTCTTTCTAATGATGACATTATCTGGACTCTCAAAGGTATGGATGAGGTGACTGTCATTGATCGCTGTGGAGAGTATCCTAATGTTCCATTGATCGGACTCCATGGAGGGATTTCTTACAACCCATGCTTAGCTCTCTGTCAGTTTGGAAGAGCCAGAAGAGAAGGGCCTCATGAGATATTGATGCCCCATATCATCTTTGATTTTCAAGGAGATAGCGACGAGCTGCGTCGTAGATTCATAAGGGCTTGGGACAGAGTTCACCGGTCTGACCCACATGAGTTGGGACCAAAGACTTCTCTGCCAATGGAGCCATACCTCAGATGGGTCCGCATCCGTGCCCATAAGCTAGGTATGCCATATGAAGCTGTCAGGCCTGTTACTCTTGAAGTTGCTAATGAGGAGGGGGTTCCCCCAACTATTCTTCACCCTTATATGCCCACTGACATTGGGGCACTGAAGAGATCTTGGAGGCAACTGCGGGATGAACGGGATTCTTACAGAGAGAGGTTCAATGAACAGGAGCAGAAGATCCAGAATCTGACCAGACAGTTGGAGAATGAGCGGATTATAAATGATTATGTCTGCACTGAGAAGAAGAGACCATGGGAGCGTTGATGGACCTTTGATGATTTCTTTTACAGTTTTTATTTACTTTTTAGTATTTCCATTCTTGTAACGCCTAAGGGCAATTTGTTGAACAATTTAAATTTTGAAGTTTAAATCTAATAAAGTGTGTTCCTTTATTGTTTACAAATTTGAATCTCGATTGTCTTTGAAATCATAAATCATACGCATTTCATCCCATGCATCTCATAAACAGGTACCCCATTACAGGTCTCTTATCTTCTTCGCTGTTTATTTTAGCAATCATCATGTCTGCTGAACCTTCCACTGAGCAAGCTATCAAGGCCCTCCAGGCCCAGAATGCCCAATTTCAAGAGTTGTTCATGAATCTAGCTAAGGGTCAGCAGGACCTGAAGACCTTGATTCTGAAGGAGAAAAAGAAAAAGAAGAAGAGGACCATCCTGTTCAATACTGGACGCAGGTTTGGAAATGGGCTGCAGAATGAAGTTGATCTGACCACCTCATCTGGAGGGAAGGATAGTCTACAAGAAAGGAGGGCTCCTAGCCCTATGGTCTCCGACAACGAGACGGACTATGATGAAGAACAGTATCCTCCTGCTGAAGATAAGTACAAGCAGCTGGAAGACCGTTTGAGCGCTATGGAAATACAGAAGGTGCCCTATCTGTACTTCGGAGATCTGGGTCTATCATCTGGGGTGGTGATTCCCCATAAGTTCAAGGCACCTGCCTTTGCCAAGTATGACAGAGCTTCCTGTCCAAAGCTGCACCTCCGGTCATATGTGAGGAAGATCCAGCCTTACACTGCTGATAAGAACTTGTGGATCCATTTCTTTCAAGACAGTCTCTCAGGGACTCAACTTGAGTGGTTCTATCAGTTGGACGAAGCCAGTATCCGTAACTGGGAAGATTTGGCTACTGCATTTTACAGGCAGTATCAGTACAACTCCGACCTTGCTCCTACGCGTACCCAACTCCAGGGTATGTCAATAGGAACGGGTGAAGGATTTAAAGAGTATGCTCAGAAATGGAGAGACCTTGCCGGAAGGGTGCAACCACCTTTGGCTGAGCGTGAACTTGTTGACATGTTTCTGGGGACCCTGTCTGGTCTATTCTTTAACCATCTAATTGGAAGCTCTTCAGCTGGGTTTACAGATCTTATTTTAACTGGTGAGAGGATTGAAGCTGGTATTAAGGCTGAAAAGATACAGAAGGGTGCCTCATCGAGCACCGAAAAGAAACCGTTTAAGAAAGAGTCCAGTGTTGTCTACAGTTCGAGAAGACAGAATAGACTTGAACACCGCCAAGCTGTCAATGCGGTTGTTATTTCAAAACCTACTGGTACTCCTCAGCATCACAACCAATAAAAGGACGAGAGACCTCAAAGGCAATTCACTCGTCTCAGCATGACTTTGTCTCAGATTCTGCCACAATTGCTGAAGACCAATTTGGTGACTCTAAAAGAAGCTCCGAAGAATCCAAGCACCACATCACCAAAGTACAACCCTAATGCCCGTTGCGCTTTTCACTCTGATAGCCCGGGGCATAATACAGATGATTGTTGGGTTTTAAGGAACAGGGTGCAAGACCTAATTGAGGCGAAGGAGATTGAGTTTGAGGCGCCCGAGAGGCCTAATGTTGTGACTGCTCCCATGCCCAAACATGGAGTAAATGCTGTAGAGGAAGACTTGTTTGTAGTTTCCATGGATGATATTGTTACCCCTCTGATGACTGTCAAGAAGAACCTGTTGCTAGCCGGTTTATTTCTGGGCTGTGGTGAAGGTTGCCATATGTGTTCTGTTTTACCTAATGGTTGCCCATTTCTGAAGTCAGGTATCCAAAACCTGATGGATAATAAGGAGATCCTGTTTGAGAAGATTGTTGTTCCTTTCGTTCAATCTGAAGAAGTTTCCATTATTACCATTTTCGACAATTCTTCCAAGGCTCCCTCGAGGAAGCCTGTTAGAATTACATCTGCTCCGAAGATCGCGCCTGTAATCATCATTGTTCTAGGGCCCATCCCCTATACCTCTGACAAAGTTGTCCCTTGGCACTATGGGGCAGATGTTTATGTTCTTGGAGTTAAGCAAGAGTTGGATGCTGATACCGGCGTCAGCAACATTACTGGGCCTGCTAAAGTCACCCACAATGGTAGACTTTTCTCACCTGATATTGCTCCACCAACTGTCCGAAGACCTGTTGTCATTACACCTGCAAGTGTACCTACTGCCATTCCTGATCAAGTTCTTAGTCCTACCCCTGTCGCCGAGTCATCTAACGCTCGGGGCAAAGGGATCACCACTGATGTGCCTGCCCAGACGGAAGCACCGAAGACCATTATTGTTGAAGCTTCCAAACAGGAGATGGAAGATATTTTGAAGATTATTAAGAAGAGTGATTACAACGTAGTTGAGCAGCTGGGGCAAACCCCATCCAAGATTTCTATGTTGTCACTATTGATGTGCTCAGAGGCCCATGCTAAGGCTCTGATTACCTTCCTGAAAACTGCCCACGTGCCACAAGAGACATCAGCTGATCAGTTTACCGATTGTGTGGCCAATTTAACTGCTGATAATGGTTTGGGTTTCTCCGACGCTGATTTGACTGTTAAAGGGAAGAACCACAATTATGCCCTGCATGTCTCCATTGAATGCAGGGGCACTACTCTTGCACATGTATTGGTTGACATTGGTTCCTCGTTGAACTTCTTCCCGAAGAAAGCTCTAGACCGGTTGGATTGCAAAGGGTTGGAGCTAAGGCCAAGTAACATCATTGTCAGGGCCTTCCACGAGTCTAAGAGGATGGTGCATGGTGAAGTTGATATTCCAATTAAAGTTGGTTATCAGGTCTTCAATTCTACATTCTACATGATGGATATTCGGCCATCCTATTCTTGTTTGCTGAGTCGTCCATGGATCCACAAAGCTGGAGCCGTAACCTCAACGCTCCACCAGAAGCTGAAGTACCCGGTCAGAGGGAAGATTGTGACATTACAAGGGGAGGAAGAGTACATGGTCAGCCACCTTAACTCGTTCCGATACGTAGATATGAATGGGGAGTTTATTGAGACCCCATTTCAGCATTTTGAAGAGGTCCCTCAAACACTGGCATCAGCTGAGACTGTGCTTGAAGATTCTCCTATGAAGATGGCTTCCTTAAAGGATGCCCGGGCTGTTATTGAGAAGGGTGAGTATGCAAATTGGGGCCGACTCCCTGATTTTAATCAGAAGACTAACAAGTTTGGTTTGGGTTTCACTGCAGAAGCTCAAAGGGCTGTTCGAAGTACAAGGATTGGAAGACCTCATGTGTTCATCAATAACTCGGGAGTAAATGCCATTGAAGATGATGTGGAGGAGTCTGAATTTGACAGTTGGATCTATCCTACGACCAACGGTGGACCAAGCAACTGGACAGCAAAGGACTTCATCCCTATTACTTTTGTTAACCAGTAATGAACTCTTTGTTTTGAATTTGTAACAGACAATGTTGTGAAACTTTATGGCCCGGCGTCTTACCCGGGGCACCGTGGCTTCATTTGTGAGGGCTTTTGTGTGCCATTTTCATATATCATTAATAAAAGCATTGGACGTTTCTTGCATTTCAAATTTTGCGCTCTTTGTTTTTCTTTATTATATATTGCAAAACAACTATTTTACACACACTCACATATACAGGTCCACATCCACTCTGGATCTCACTGGTAACGACTCTGCTACTGCCAGTTATGACTTCGAAAATCCGATCAACTTAGCCGAAGACGAAGGTGAAGATGATTGCGAAGTGTCGGGCGAACTTGCAAGACTGCTACTCCAGGAAGAGAGGGCCATTCAGCCACATGAAGAGCCGGTGGAAACAGTGAATCTGGGTACAAAGACAGATAAGAAGGAAGTCAAGATCAGTGCAAATCTGGAGCTTAGTTTGAAACAACGGTTGATTCAGATGCTGCATGACTATGTTGATATCTTTTCCTGGTCTTACGAAGATATGCCTGGATTGGATACTGACATTGTGGTTCATCGCCTGCCTACCAAAGAAGATTGTCCTCCGGTAAAACAGAAGGTTCGCCGTATGCGCCCAGAGATGTCTGAGAAAATCAAAGCCGAAGTTATGAAACAGTTTGATGCCAGTTTTCTAGCAGTGACTTCTTACCCTCAGTGGGTTGCCAATGTGGTTCCTGTACCGAAGAAGGATGGTAAGGTTCGAATGTGTGTTGACTACAGGGATTTGAACAGGGCAAGTCCTAAGGATGACTTCCCTTTACCTCACATCGACGTTCTGGTTGACAATACTGCTCAGCACAAGGTATTCTCCTTTATGGACGGTTTCTCCAGTTATAATCAGATAAAAATGGCTCCCGAAGACATGGAGAAGACCACCTTTGTTACTCAGTGGGGTACCTTTTGCTACAAGGTCATTCCTTTTGGGTTGAAAAATGTCGGGGCAACATATCAGCGTGCCATGGTTGCTTTGTTTCATGACATGATCCACCATGAGATTGAATTTTACGTCGACGACATGATTGCGAGGTCCTAGACTGAGGAGGAACACCTTGACCATCTACAAAAGCTTTTTGACAGGTTGAAGTTGTACAAACTGAGGTTAAACCCGAACAAGTGCACCTTCGGGGTGAGGTTTGGTAAGCTACTGGGTTTCATCGTGAGTGACAAAGGTATTCAAGTTGACCCTGCCAAAGTGAAAGCCATACAAGAGATGCCAGCTCCCAAGACAGAGAAAGAAGTCAGAGGCTTTCTAGGACGGATGAACTACATTGCCCGATTCATCTCGCACCTAACTTCTACTTGTGAGTCAATCTTCAAGTTACTGAAGAAAGATCAAGTGGTACGTTGGAACGATGAATGTCAGGCCGCTTTCGAAAGGATCAAAGAGTATCTCCAAGAGCCACCCAACGTAATGCCACCAGTTGAAGGGAGACCTCTGATCTTATACTTGACAGTACTTGACAACTCAATGGGGTGTGTGCTGGGGCAGCATGACGAGTCTGGCCAAAAAGAGCATGCTATTTATTACCTTAGCAAAAAGTTTACCGACTGTGAGACCCGATACTCACTGCTTGAGAAAACTTGTTGCGCTTTGGTATGGGCTGCTCGCCGGCTGAGACAGTATATGCTGACTCACACTACTCTGTTGATTTCAAAGATGGATCCAATCAAGTATATCTTCGAAAAGCCTGTCTTGTCTGGAAGAATAGCAAGATGGTAGATGATCTTGACTGAGTATGACATCCAGTACACAACTCAAAAAGCAATTAAGGGAAGTGTATTGGTGGACCATTTGGCACATCAGGCAGTGGATGATTACCAGTCTATGAACTTTGAATTCCCGGACGAGAATATCATGCTGATAACTGATTGTGAGACACCTGGACCGGATGAAGGACCTGAGGAGGGATCCCGATGGTCTATGTATTTTGATGGAGCTTCGAACACTTTGGGTAATGGAATTGGCGCTGTGATCATATCTCCTAAAGGCTCTCATACTCCGTTTACCGCCTGATTGTGTTTCAACTGCACCAACAATATGGCGGAGTATGAAGCATGCATCATGGGTCTTCGAGCTGCAATTGACCTAAGGATAAAGTTTCTAAGTGTCTTCAAAGATTCCGCTCTCGTGATCAGTCAAATCAAAGGCGAGTGGGATACGAAACACCCAAATCTTATTCCTTACAAGTAGTATGTATTGACGTTGCTTCCCCATTTTGAGGAGATAACCTTTTAACACTTCCCTAGAGAGGAGAATCAGTTGGCGAATGCACTAGCTACGATGTCTTCTATGTTCAAAGTCAAATGGGACAACGAGGCTCCCGGGATCATTATTGAAAGATTGGAAGAACCTGCATATTGATGTGATCTTGAGACTGAGGAGGTAACAAAAAAGCCCTGGTATCATGAGGTGAAGAGGTATCTTGAAGCTCAGGAGTATCCCGAGGGTGCATCTGTTAATGATAAGAAGTTTCTGAGGAGGTTCGCGGCGAAATTCTTCATCAGCAATGGCATTCTTTACAAACGTAACCATGATTCGACCTTACTGCGTTGTGTGGATAAGAATGAAGCAGAAAGGATCATAGCAGAGCTACATGAAGGTACCTTCGGAACCCATTCTAGTGGACATACCATGGAAAAGAAAATCCTTCGGGAAGGATATTACTGGTCCACAATGGAAGCCGACTGTTATCAGCATTATTGGATATGTCACAAGTGCCAAGTCTATGCTGATAAGGTGCACATACATCCAGTTCCTCTGAACGTCTTGACGGCACCTTGGCCTTTTGCAATGTGGGGCATTGATATGATTGGCGAGATCATACCTACGGCATCCAACGGGCATCGTTTCATCCTGGTAGCGATTGATTACTTTACGAAGTGGGTTGAAGCAGCTTCCTTTACTACGGTAACCAAGAACGTCGTGGCACGATTCATTCGGCACAATCTCATTTGTCGATACGGGGTACCAGAGAGGATCATTACAGACAATGGTACCAATCTTAATAACAAGATGATCACTGAGCTCTGCGAGCAATTCAAGATACATCATCACAACTCTTCTCCCTACCGGCCGAAGATGAATGGGGTTGTCGAAGCGGCAAATAAGAACATTAAGAAGATTGTGCAGAAGATGACAGTGACATACAAAGACTGGCACGAGATGTTACCGTTTGCTCTTCATGGATACCGTACCTCAGCACGGACGTCAACAGGGGAAACACCCTATTCCTTGGTTTATGGCATGGAGGAAGTCTTTCCCATCGAAGTTCAGATACCCTCTCTTCGGATCATGAAGGATACAGGTTTGAGCGAAGATGACTGGATTCAGACCCGACTTGATCAATTGAATCTAATTGACGAAAAGAGGCTTACCGCTATTTGTCATGGTCAGACGTACCAAAAACAGATGATCAAGGCATTTAACAAGAAAGTTAGACGACAAGAGTATCAAGTTGGGGACCTGGTAATCAAGCGCATTATTCTACCTCAAGGTGATCCCAGGGGAAAATGGACTCCTACTTACGAAAGGCCATTTGTGGTTAAGAACATCTTCTCAGGAGGAGCTATGATTCTAACCACTATGGATGGTGACGACCTTCCTCACCCCGTCAATGCAGACATAGTGAAAAGATACTACGCATAATCAAAGACCCGCTAGGTCGAATGGACTAGGAAAAAATAAGGGCTTCCCGGCGAACCAAAAGGGTTCGGGCAAAAATAAGGGATGAAAATAAAAAATTTGTACACCCGGCAAGTCGAAAACCTGAAAAGGCGGCTTGGGCAAAAATGGGTATCTCGGTGGACTGAAAACCCGAAAGGGCGATTCAGGCAAAAGTTAGGGATTAAAGCGTAACGTTATGTATCATTGGATCACCTCGCATCCAGACTTCGGTATCAACTATCAGGCTCGGACGACACCAATCAATCAGATTCATCTTCAACTAAAGCAGCAAAGTGATGAGATGCTTTAAGATATAAATGCAATAGCAGAGTTGGAACCCAATGAGATTATTCACATAGCTGTTTTGTTTTCTTTGTTCGGCGGCGTTCTCTTACTAGGACGTCATCCTCTTGTACAAAAATGCCTATTTACAGGCCAAACTTCAAAATCAATACAAATTCATTTTCAGACAAATTTCAAATTGTTTTTCCTTTATCTGTTTTGTTTTGCAAAAAACGTCCAATGTTCATTTTTGATATATGCATTTGACATTAATTGCTGCTCATAAATATTTACATGCGAAACAAAGGACAAATTACTGGTAATATCATAAACAGGGGCAATAAGAATTGTCTGAGCTGTCTAGTTGCTCTATCCACCAAGGTACCAAGGGAGGTTCAGCTGAAGAATATGACCAAGATACCATCACTCCCCACAGAGTAAAACAGTATTGGTAACTCTCCCCCCTGAGACTTGCAACTATGAACGAATCAGCAATGCTCTCCCCAAGAAGAGTTAATCTACCATCAGCCCTGAAAAGGTTTGGTATCCCCAAAAGGTCTTAATAGTCCCCAACGGAGTATAAAGACATTCCCCAACAAGAATAAGAGCATCTCCGGCAGTCTTAATATTCCTCAACAGAATATAAGAATGTTCTCCGGCGGAATACAAGATACCCCAGTGGAGTCATTTCCCCAACGTAGTCTAAAAAAGGCTTCCCCGCCAGAGTTGAGTCATCTCACCCAGTAGATTCTGGAAGCTTATCCCCTACAGAGCACAAATAAATCTCCCCAACCAAATTCAGAAGGTTATCCTCACAAGAGACTAACTGGGTTATCCTCAGCAAGTTACAACTGAAAGATCATCCCCAACGAAGTTCTTTCTATCCCCAGCGGAGTTCATCATTAAAATCCCCAACAGAGCTTATCAACAGAATCCCCAGCGGAGTTATCATTAAAATCTTCAGCAGAACGTCTCTTCCCCAGAGTAATTCCCCTCGGAGTAACCTCTTCATCATTTTATTCCCCAACGGAGTTCTTTTCTCCTACAGGTTTATCATCTTCGTTCATCATCCCCAGCGGAAACGAAGAACTCAACTCTATTCTCCAACAGCTCTGGGATTTATTTTCCCCAGCTAAAACATTATATCCCCATACATCATGATACATGCATATACGCATCATACGAATACAATCTCATTTATTTTGAGAACATCATTGCCTGATCCATATCATGCATTGCATATGACTGACCTTTACCTTTCAGGAAAGATGCAGTTAAGTCCCCAGCTTAGTCAAAGACCTGACCAGTTCTTAAATCTCAATTGAATTATCCTCGGTTGAATTTCAGATAAGGTTCTCAATCTCGACAGTTTCTCTACGTCATAGTGTGGACAAGTATTATAACCTCAACGGTCTACTCCATTGAGCACGAGTCAGCTCCTAGATCTTGATGTTTTCCTCCATCATAGTGTGGACAAGTTCTATAACCTCAACGGTATACTCCATTGAGCACGAGACAGTTCCTAGATCTTGATGAAGATGTTTCCCTACGTCATAGTGTGGACGAGTACTATAACCTCAACGGTCTACTCCATTGAGCACGAGTCAGTTCCTAGATCTTGATGTTTTCCGCTGTCATAGTATGGACAAGTTCTATAACCTCAACGGTATACTCCATTGAGCACGAGACAGTTCCTAGATCTTGATGAAGATGTTTGCCTATGTCATATCATGGACAAGTTCTATAACCTCAACGGTATACTCCATTGAGCACGAGACAGTTTCTAGATCTTGATGAAGATGTTTCCCTACGTCATAGTGTGGACGAGTACTATAACCTCGACGGTATACTCCGTGGAGCACGAGTCAGTTCCTAGATCTTGATGTTTTCCTCCTTCATAGTGTGAACGAGTTCTATAACCTCAACGGTATACTCCATTGAGCACGAGACAGTTCCTAGATCTTGATGAAGATGTTTTCCTACGTCATAGTGTGTACGAGTACTATAACCTCAACGGTATACTCCATTGAGCACGAGTCAGTTCCTAGATCTTGATGTTTTCCTCAGTCATAGTGTGAACAAGTTCTATAACCTCAACGGTATACTCCATTGAGCACGAGACAGTTCCTAGATCTTGATGAAGATGTTTCCCCCCAATTGAATTATGGACAGGTGCTCAAGACTCAGCCGAGGCATTCTCCCAGTTGAAGTACAGGCCAGATTCTTAAATCTCGACAAAGGTTAGACTTCCCTAGTGGAATCTCTTACAACAACAGGTATACAAGTTTTCGCTAAAGGAATATCTTATGCGATCGACACTCCTGTAGATGGCATATGTAAGCCCATCCTCCTACCAACAATCTCCAAATGGCATCTGTAAGCCCATTCCCGACATCACAATGCTGATAATACACCATGCGAGTGCAAATTTTTGGGCACTCTAGTGTTCAATTATCTTCCACCTTCGGATCACGAAAGGCT
The DNA here is from genome assembly GCA_948472305.1 of Vicia faba. NCBI lineage: Eukaryota > Viridiplantae > Streptophyta > Magnoliopsida > Fabales > Fabaceae > Vicia > Vicia faba. Next base: position 296,872,646 of record OX451740.1, on the reverse strand, counting down.
CAAAAGCCAATCTATATCCTCAGGTTTAAGAAAATTGAACAGGGGCAACTGTTGTACCCCAAAATTTTCCCTCCCATATTCCTCAAGACATGTCAAGAATAATCTTCAAGTTGGCTCAAAGTTGGACAGTCAAACCACCTCCTAAGGCAGTCAAGTCAAAATTAGGGTTTTGTGTTGCATCAAGGTCCTCAAATCCAAATGACCTCAAGTGTTCTCCAATGTCCTAATATTTTCTTAAGTTCATCCATGTCAAAATTCAAGCCTTGCAGAGGAAGTTTGGTCAGTCAATTGCTCAAGAGACCCAAAAATCGACTGTGCTAGGGCAAAAGTCAACTGTGTCCCAAATACAGTCAAACCTCAATATTTTTTGTCAACATTCTCATTTTGAAGGATAATTCATCATTTGATCAAGGGTTGATCATGATTCATCAAGTATTGCTCAAGATTCATCAAGACTCAAAAGTTGCTAAATTAGGGTTTTGTAGGAAAAGTCAACTCAATTTTGACCAAGCATAACTTTCTCATACTTTATGAGAAATGACCCATCCAAATCTCATTTTTAAGACGATGCAATTTCCTACAATCCATCTTCACACCCCAAGATAATTAAATGCTCTCACAAAAAGTTACAAATTTGGACATTATAGGTCATTTTTGAAAGTCAACAAAAACACCTTTTTTACCAAAGCTTATAACCTGAGCATGGAAGATAAAAATGAGATGAGACCAAAAGGGTTGATTAGAGGACATCTCAAGGTTTCTAAAAAGTCCAAGAACACTTCTAAAAGTTCAAAATTGAAGAAGTTATGCATTGTTGAAGTTGGGCATTTTTCCAAATTTGCCAAAAGTCAACTATCCTCAAAACTCCAATTTTTGACAAAAGTGCCCACTTTTTTCCACTTGATATAGTATTGCCATGCCACACACGTGTCCCATATTTAATTTCATGGCCATTCATTTATTTTTCTATTTTATTTTATTTTTATTGATTTAATTCATTTTAAATCAATATTAAATCAAATAAAATCTAAAAATTGATGTAAAGGGATTCTAGTGATCATTCCAGCTTGCAAATACCATGTGATACTCAATCAAACTCATTCCAAGTCAATTCAAGCACAAAATCTCAGATTTGATGCAAATATGGCAACTTAATTATGGTGATCAAAATCAAATATTCCATCTTCAATGCACATGGATATTGGTCCAAATTTTGACCTAAACTCATTCCATTATATGCACACAAGCCACACACACCAAAAACACGCACAAAGCTCTGTTGAAATGGCCAAACAAGAATTGGAAAAAGCTTGCAAAAGTGTGAGATCAAAATCTTGGTTAGAGCATGATTCAACCCAAGATCTCAACGCTACTCCCTTGTCTGACATCCAGTGGAGCTAAAGCAATCAAAACCAGGCTTTGAGACCACTTGAAACGCGTTGTAAGTCATCCTGAACATAGCCCTGTGCACGAATTTGTAACCTTGGATTCTTGCGTTTTCTTGCCAAAATATTGATATATTTGTGATCTTTGCATAATTTCCAAGCATTCTGCATTGTTTGATTTTATTTTCATGGCTTCTAACCCCGTATCCAGAACCTAGGGTTCTTGTTCTTGTTTTTGGGCGTTTGGTGTACAGGAAAAATCAAGACGATTCATGGCTATATTCGTGTTCAGGAAAGTAAGACGAACACGGTGATGGCCTTAACTTGCGTTTACATGGCCTAGGGAGGATTTTTGAGACATCCCACGAATCTTCCTGCGGACAAAAATCCGCAGGTAAATAACCAGGGATTGTTGAAGAAGATGATCATGTGTCTTTTCCCCACTGGCTGTTTCATACCTTGGGGTGCGTTTTTATTAATTCCAGCATATTTAGTTGTTTGCTAATATATTAATTACTATCTGATCCAATAACAAATGAGGCATGGTGGCGTAGTGGTAAGAGTGAACGTCCAAAACCAATGGGACCTGGGTTCGAATCCCAGGTCCCCCAAAATGCTTATTATTGTTTTCTTGCAGATATTCCAATGAATTTCCAGGTATGAAGACCACCATGCATCTCAAGAATCAACGTGCCAGATGGCCTTCAGGCCAAATCTGTTGGTCATGAATGAAGGACCACCATGGTCTCAGGTCAATGCATGCATAGCCAACCACAAAAGTCAAATAAGGCTGGACGTTTTGGGCCATGGAATTTGCTAGATTCACCTCTTTTTTGGGCCCAGCACCCCCTGAGTATTTCTTTTTACATTTTATTTCTTTTCCTTATTTATTGATTTTATTATTATTATTATTATCTTAATTAATTAATTAACCAATTAACTTTTTTTCGTAAAATCAGAAAACCCAAAAATAAAATAATATTTTCTATTTTCATTATTTTTGTAAATAAATTTTAATCAATTAATTTAGTTTTTAATTAGGTACAATTTTAAATCTTTTTGCATTAAATTAAAATTAACATAGAATTAGGGTTTTTAATATCTTTTAACCATTCTTATTTTATTTCCTTAAATAATAAAAAACCAAAAATATTTTCATTTAATTAATTAATTCAATTATTAATTTAGGCTAATTTTTTAATTCAAAAATAACAAAAATATGCTTTATTTAACAAAAAGGGTCAAAACCCTAAAAACACTCTGATTTAATTTTTCTCGCGCGCGATTTATTTTTGATCCATATTTAAATATTGTAACTGTTTCGGGAATGTAATAGTTTTAACTTAGGACTTTATTTATTTATTTATCGCTTTTATTTAATTTTCACAATTTAATTTTAAAGGGTTTGTCTTTGGCGATGTAAATACCCGACGCCTTGTAATAGCTTAGATTTATTTTCCGCAATTTCCATTCCGCAACTATTAACTGTTAGATGTTTGAATAATAGGCAATGCATGACAAGATCAACTTTTAATTTAAAATCAACAATAGCTCACCATTAACATGTACAAAGATAATATAACTGAAAAATAATACACTCGCACATACCACTCTTAGGGTACACCTCACTTGGTTGTCTCGAACGTGGTCATTGAGTATAGGAAGTTTTAGAGGTCGCCCTCTTGTCCAAAGATCAAAGTTGCCTCGAAACGGTTTCCTCGGATAAAATGATCTAAGACATTAGGGTTACCACTAAAGTGTCCTAACATTGCTTTAGTGACCACACGTCCCTTAATCGAATTGAACCGAAAACTCCAACGACGGTGCTACCTACTCCTCAATAGTGGGATAGCATTGTCTAAAGGACATTTGCACAATTTAATTCCTTTTTGAGTAGGTAGATGGTTCTTAAGTACTTGCTCCTTTTAAAAATAAAACAAAACTTTTCGCACTTACACCCCTTTCAAACAAAAAACTCCTTTCAAACAAAAAAAACTTCTTTCAAACCCACAAACACAAAGAAAAGAAAACTTTTGAAAACATAATGAGCAAGTACCTAAGAGCCCGTGGATAACCACGGATAGAAAGGGTGCTAACACCTTCCCTTTCTATAATCTACCTCCCGAACCCGAGAAATATCTCAAAAAGGAATTTTTCTGTGCTTTTGTCCTTTCCTTGTTGGATAAAATAAAAGACGGTGGCTACTCTTGCTTACCGCGACATTTTGCAAAAACAAACGCAAACGCGAACCAGCATTCCAAAATAGTCAGTTCTCATTCCCACCGATCACACATTTCATACAACATGACTTTGCATTTTAGCTAATATTTTACCCTTTTCAGGATAAGATTAACAGCTACCATTAACAATGTCCATACACGGATGCCATTCTGATACTCATTCAGATTCAACTTTCAGATACAGTTCAGATACGCTTCATATATGGATGCCATTCTGATACTCATTCAGAGTCAACTTTCAGATACAATTCAGATACGCTCCAGACACAGATGCCATTCTGATACTCATTCATACTCAACTTTCAGATACAGTTCAGATACGCTCCAGACATGGATTCCATTCTGATACTCATTCAGATTCAACTTTCAGATACAGTTCAGATACGCTCCAGACACGGATGCCATTCTGATACTCATTCAGATTCAACTTTCAGATATAGTACAGATACGCTCCAGACGCGGATGGCATTATGATACTCATTCAGAGCTTCTTCCAGATACAGTTCAGATACGCTCCAGACACGGATTCCATTCTGATACTCATTCAAAATCAGCCTCCAGATGCGGTACAGATACGCTCCAGACACGAATGCCATTCTGATACTCATTCTTTCAGCTTACAAATTACAATTCAGCAATCACTTTGGATGGCATATAAAAGCCCATCTCCAACAACTTTCCATCACCTCTCTAAATGGCATATTTAAGCCCATTCCCTTTACCTTCACATTATTGAGTGCAAATTTCTGGGCACTCTAATGTCCAATCATCTTCCACCTTCGAGTCACGAATGGCAAAGCTTGCCAATCTAACTCTTCAGGCTTAAGAATATTGAACAGGGGCAACTGTTGTACCCTAAAATTTTCCCTCTCACTTATCAAGAATTTGCTCACAAGATCTCCTTGGGCTCAAGACTGCACTAGGGTTTGATCAGCTCAAGACACCTCCTTAGGCACTGATGACCAAAATTAGGGTTTGAGTTTGCACAATGATTTTTGAATTATCAATGATTCATATGAATTTCATGGACCATTGTGGACCCCCAATACTACTCATTCCAAGTTTCAAGCCTTAGATCACACTTTGGATCAGTCAATTGAACATTGACCTAAAAATCAGTTGTATTGGAGAAAAAGTCAACCATGGCCAATTTACAATCAAACTTCATAACTTTTTATCCACATCAACATCTTAGACTCATATGTATCATTTGATCAAGTTTGGACCATAATTCCTCAAGAAATTTGATCAAATCAACTGTGATACGGTGAAAGAACCGACTTGAGGTTTTGCGTTTGTGTTCGCAAATGTTTCGGTTTAGCAAGAGTCGCCACCGACTTTTTATTTTATCCAAAGGAAAGGTCAAAAAGCACAAGAAAGACCTTTTAGATGTTTACTTGGGTTCGGGGGATAGATTATGAAAAGGGAAGGTGCTAGTACCCTTTTCATCCATGGTTTTGCATGGTGTGATCGGTGGATCTGGAACTGACTGTTTAAAATTGTAACGACAGATACCTCTTCCACAGGAACAAAAGGAACAGCGGTCTTCTTGAACAGAATCTCTTTGTTGTCCATCAGGCTTTGGATGCCTAACTTCAGCAACGGACAACCAGTAGGGGTAACAGCACACAAAAGGCAACCCTTGCTACAACCCGGAAATAAACCGGCCAGGAGCAAGTTCCTCTTAACAGTCAATAGAGGGGTAGCTACATCATTCACAGAAACTGCATACAAGTCTTCATCAATGGCATTTACTCCATGCTGGGGCATAGGAGCAGTCACAACATTTGGCCTCTCAGGCGCTTCAAATTGTATCTCTTTCGTATCGATAAGGTCTTGAACCTTATTTCTCAGGGCCCAGCAATCATCAGTAGAGTGCCCCGGGCTATCGGAGTGATAAGCACAGCGGGCATTTGGATTATACTTAGGAGATGCAGTGTTCACAACCTTCGGAGCCTCTCTGACGGTCACCAAGTTGGTCGATAATAACTGTGGCAAGATTTGTGACAAGGTCATGCTCAACCGGGTAAATTCTCTTCTGGGTCTCTCAGCCCTTGGTTGGTTAGGTTGCTGAGGAGCGGCAGCAGGCTTAGCAATCACCATCGCGTTGACAGTTTGGCGGCGTTCTGGTTTGTCTTGCCTCCTAGGCCCATACACAGCACTGGCCTCCTTCTTAAAAGGTTTCTTCTCAGCACTTGAGGATGCACCTTTCTGAATCTTCCCTGATTTCATTCCAGCCTCTATCCTTTCCCCAGTCAGAATGAGGTCAGTAAACCCTGCAGACGAATTGCCAATGAGATGATTGAAGAATGGCCCGGATAGGGTCCCCAAGAACATATCTACCAACTCACGGTCGGTTAATGGTGGCTTCACTCTACCAGCCAGGTCCCTCCACTTCTGCGCATACTCTTTAAAACCTTCTCCTGATCCTAACGACATACCCTGGAGTTGGGTACGTGTAGGAGCGAGGTCGGCATTATATTGATACTGCTTGTAAAAAGCAGTAGCCAACTCCTCCCAGTTACGAACCTTGGTTCCATCCAGCTGATAGAACCATTCGAGATGAGTCCCTGAAAGACTCTCCTGGAAGAAGTGGATCCACAAGTTTTTGTCCACTGTATACGGCTGAATCTTCCGCACATAAGATCTGAGGTGTAACTTAGGGCAGGACGCCCCGTCATACTTTGTGAAAGATGGTGCTTTAAACTTGTGCGGGATGATCACACCAGAAGATAAACCCAAGTCTCCGAAATCCAAACCAGGCACTTGTTGAATTTCCATGGCATTCAGACGGTCTTCCAACTGCTTGTATCTGTCTTCAGCTGGAGGATACTGTTCCTCATTAAAATCAGTCTCGTTGTCAGAGACTACCGGACTTGGAGCCCTTCCCCCCTGGGGACTGCCTTTGCCTACAGAAGAACCAGCTTCCTCATTCTGCAGTGTGTTACCAAACCTCTGGCCCGTGTTGAATAGGACATTTCTCTTCTTCTTCTTCTTGACCAGCAGAGCCTTCAGCTCCTCTTAACCTTGAGCCAAACCCATGATCAGCTCCTGAAATTGTGCGTTCTGAGCCTGAAGGGCCTTGATAGACTGCTCGGTAGATGATTCAGGGTTCATGATGCTGAAATAAACAGCGAAGAACAGTAAGCAACCTGAAAAGAAGAGTACCTGTTATGCACATGATGAATGATATGTGTTTATGCAATGCATTCAAGGGTTCGAAAGTTCAAATTCGTTGTAGACAAAAAGGAACACACGTTATCATTAAGAAAATAATTGTTTGGTACATCAAAGCCTCATGGGCAAACATTACAAAGCAAATCAATCCCAAAAGACACTACGCATCCTCTTCGGGGCAATGTAAGTGTTGAGATTCCTTTCCTCGTGCAGTAGGCGGGTGAGCTCCAAGACCTTCTTTTCACTAGCATGTAGACTGGTCTCCAGAGAATTCCGTTCTTCCTTAAGCTGGATCTAACTCTTCTGCATTTCTTCCCAGGATGTGGGCATGTCAGGATGTTGAATGGTGTAGGACACCTCTCCTTCCAAGACTGGCTCTTTGATCACAGGGAGAACATGAGGATATGGCATCACTAACTTCTGGGAGCGGGCTCGTACCCACTTGAGATAAGGCTCCAACGGGATGGAATTCCTGTGCCCCAGGGTCTTGCTGTCTATCCTACTTGGCATCCTCCAAGCTCTGATAAATCTCTGGCGAAGTCCTTGTGCATCGTTGTCAAAGTCAAAAACTATGTCAGGAATTAACATGTCATGAGGGCCGTCCCTCCGAGCATAACCAAACTGTCTCAAAGCCAGGCACGGATTGTAAGTAATACCTCCTCTGATTCCAAGTAAAGGAACATTAGGGTACTCCCCGCAACGATCAATGATAGTGACATCCTCTCTGGACCGAGAGCACCAATGTATATCAGCATGTGTAAGAGTCATCAATCGTTGTGACCATCTCAAACCCCGCTCATTCTTCAGGACTGATTGTGGAAGGTGCGAAATAAACCACCTTCCCAGGAGAGGAGTGCAGCACATAAGAACACCTCTTTTTCTCATGGTTCGAGTGTAACATGAGTGAAGGATGTCCCTAAGCAACGTAGGTATAGGATTCCTGGACATGAAGATCTGGACGGCACTGACATCTATAAGCTGATCTGGATTAGGGAACAACACCAAACCGTAGACAAGGAGGGCCACAACTTCTTCAAAAGCTTGTAGGTCAAGGGAGTTCCAACTTTCTTGGGCCTTCTCAAACAGAAACCTGGCTAAGAACCCTTTGATACCACTTCTAACTTCCCAATGTCCCTTGAGGTCAGATGGTTGTAGGCGTAGGGCTCTAGCAATCTCTTCAAGATTGGGTTCCTTTTCCGTACCGTTGTAGGGTAGTTGACTAAAGATAGGGATCTTCAGAAGCCGGGAGAACTCTTCCAATGTAAGCACCAGTTGATAATCCAGGAAAGTAAAACAGTGATGCAGAGGGTCAAAGAACTGGAACAGGACCTTTATCATATCTTCCTCAATGTTGGTGTTGACCAAGCTGATGAGTCTTCCATGTCTTTCACTGAAAGAAGAGCTCTCGGGAATCCTGGATATAAGCTCCTTAAGCTGAGGAGGGATCCTTACAAGGCTGATCTGAATTGTCTTTCTACGAACAGTTTCCATGTCCTACAAAACAAGAACAAAGATGAAGATTCGAACCCCTGAAATGGTTAGTCAATGCATATGATGCGGTATGATGTTATGATGCTATGATTAAACACACCACAAATATTCACAAGAGCAAACATGGTAAAGCACACAAGTCACACAAGACAAGCCCTTAAAGTTTAGGCCTGCATGGGGTCTGGGTATTACCCTCTTGAAGTTGGTGGGCTCAACCTGTCCTATCAGAAGTAATCGGGTTCTAAGGGTCCCAATATCATTGGATTGCTTTCATTGTTCATCGTTTCGATTTAGCCACTGAACTGGCGACCGAAATATTCCAAGAAAACAACCCTCAATTGAGTGTAGTATCGAGTATCAACCAACCTCGGACTGCACCAAAGTCAGTTATCTCACTACCCTAAAGAGGCCAAGATGGTTCAATTAAGGTTCTTAAAGTCAGTTGATGCTTCACGACACCACGCGGAGGCCCCGTACTCTCCTTGATTGAACTCAAGGGTTACCGGTACATACCAAAGTGCCACATCAACGTAGCAGACTGCTTCAACCATGTCGGTATACCCCGCACAGTTCCCTCACAGCCTTGTTGCTACTTCCTAAGAAGGTATCCCCAGATCCGGGTTAGGATCTATAGAACTCCCAAGACAGTCCCACAATAATAGAACAAACAAGTCAAAGCAATTGAAAACACAAGTGATCTTAGTCCTAAGGTACACCTCACTTTATAAGAGTCCCCAGCAGAGTCGCCAGTTCTGTGATCGGTGGATCTGGAACTGACTGTTTAAAGCTGGTTCGCGAAATGTCGCAGAAGCAAGAGTCGCCACCGTCTTTTATTTTCTCCAACATGGACAGGACAAAAGCACAGCAAAATTCCTTATGAGATAGTTTCTCGGTTCGGGAGGTAGATTTATAGAAAGGGAAGGTGTTAGCACCCTTTCTATCCATGGTTATCCATGGGCTCTTAGATACTTGCTCATTGTGTTTTCAAAAGTGTTTGCTTTTCAAGTGTGCGTGGGTTTGAAAAAGTTTCTTTGAAAGATTTCAGATCGACTCTTGTATCAGTCCTCAAGAGTGTTTGAAAAATTGTTTTTGAAAGCTTTTTGAAAGTGTCGGTGTGAAAAGAGTTTTTTGATTTGTTTTGAATTAGAGCAAGTATCTACGAGTCATCTACCTACCCTAAGGAATTAAGCTGTGTAAATGTCCTTAAGGTAGTGCCATCCCATCATTGAGAGGTAGGTAGCACCACCGTTGGAGGTGTTCGGGTCAATTCGGGTTTAGGGACAGTGTGGTCACCAGAGCAATAGTAGGACACCTTAGAAGCTACCCTTATGCCATGTGGCATGGACATAAGGACTTACTAAAACGTCTTATACTCGACGACCACGTTTCGAGGGGCAAGGCAACAGTGAGGCGTACCCTAAGAGTGGTGTGTGAATTTGTGTATCGTTTTCAGTTATGTTTTATCTTGTCATGCATTGGGTGAGCTACGCTTTGATTTTATTTGGGCCATTCATTCTTTCATGTGATTAGCAGTTTAAAGGTGTGGAAATTAAAATGCGGAAAATAAAGGTCCTACGCTATTACAAGGCGCGGGTCTATACATCGCCAAATTAACAAAGACCCGTTTTTTAATAAAATGCAGAAAGTAAATAAAGTTCCTAATAACTATTACAAGGCTTGGGCAATTACATTATATTTAAAACGAAAAATAAGAACAAACGCGCGAAAAGAAATTAGAATCGAATATGCGAGGGCGTTGGACCCTTTAAAGAAATTAATTAATGATTAAATAAAGAAAAGAAATTGCTTTTTTATGGTTTTTGGTATTTATGAAATAAAGAAAAAAAAGAATTAAAATTAGAAGTTAAATAAAACCCTAGTTCTAAGTTGTTTTTAATTTTTTAAGAAAAATATTTAAGTTTTAACCTAATTTACCCTAATTACTTAATGACATGTTTATTTACAAAATAATTAATAATTAATAATAATAATAAGAAAAAGAAATTATTTATTGAGAGAAAAGAATAAAAATGCTAAAAACCTAGTTTCTACCTTTTTTAGTTATTTAAGAAAAACATTAAAATTTTAACCTAATGTTACTAAGTTAATTATTAAAATTTATTTACAAAAATATTAATGGATTAAATATTAAATAAACATATTTTATTTTTTTGATTTCTGATTTTTGTATTATGAAAATTATTTTTGTGAATTAAATAAAACAATAAAACAAATAAAAGAATAAAAGGAAAATTAAAATAAAGAACAAAAATATGCAAACCATGGGGGTGGCTGACCCAATTGAGAGGTGTATTGTAGAGCAATTTGGCCCATTGAAACAGGCCCTTTTTGACTTTCTGGCGCTTGCATGCAGAGGGGTTGACTAACGTACATGGTGGAATTCACGTGATGGCCTTTGGATGAGGTCTCCTGGGCGCGTGGCAAGCAAGCAGGCGAGGGTGTATGATGAACCTTTGAGAGCACACTGCATAGAAGCATATTAAGAAAAATATTATGGAAGAAGTGGGGGACCTGGGAATCGAACCCAGGTCCCAGTACCTGCATGCCAACACAACAGCCAACTGAACCAACGCGCGCATTTGTTAGTATAATGGAACGTGAATAATATACATGAAAACAAGCGCTAGTGGCCTGAAGCAAGAAATCACGCGCGAACATTTGAATTATCCAGTCATGCTTGGACACATAGGCTTCATCTTCTCCATTTGCCTGTAAACAAAAACGAATAGCGGGGGTTTTAAACCCCCACTAATTGCAAAACCTGAAAATAGCGATTAGCACATAGAGCAATATAAATTGGGCGCGATGTGTGAGTTCAATTCGTTTAGATGTCACGAATCCATTGGTACCAGTCTAAAGGGATAATTTTTCCAGATGAAGAAACCCCTCTTTCAAAGTTTCTGAAACCCTAAAGTGCATTCATGGTGAATTCTTGTAAAGGCCGTATTAATTCAATTCAAAGGTACCATTAGCTTCAGAATGCTCATGTTAGTATAAATCAAACATTAAAAGTCATGAATCATGCATGGAATTCAAAATACGATTATGAAAAATTTGGAAAAGAAAGCAGTTTTGTTCTACCACTTCTCTGCACGTGGAGGCTTGGTTTCGATTGCCAAAGCTTCCTGGATCCCTTGGCAAGCTTTTGGAATACTTTTGCAGCCTTGAAACGAGCTCTAGCTAGGTTTTCAGTTTTCAAATTTTTGTGAAAAAAGTGCAATGTTGTTCTTTGTCTTGGGCGCAGCTTCTTCTGTCTAATGCATTAGGGTTATGTTCTATATGTATCTGAGCATGATTAGGTTAAGAAAAACAAGCCCATAATCCATGCATTGATGACTTGGATATTTGATTTTCCATGAGATCAATTTCAATCTTTTTGCCTTGAAACTATTGCCAATTGTATAGAATCTTTCCTTTTGAGTGATGCACGAAATATTTGATTCATAATGGATGAAAATGCTGCACAAAAAGATTCAAAACACATGATTTAGTATTTTTCTCATAATTAATTTTAATTAAATGAATTAATAGGATTAAAAATTCAATTAATTAATTAAAAATAATAAAATAACTCCCTTTTAGCTTAATTGGTCGTGCATGGCCTTTGGGTAATGATTCATGGAAGAAATTGAGGCTCATTAGCAATTTTGAGGCATTTGAAGCAAAGTTGACTTTTCAAAATTCCCAAAAATTCCCAACTTCCACAAGGCATATCTTGCTCAATTTTTAATATTTGATCATGTTCTTGGACATTTTGGAAAGTTATTGAAGTCCTCTAACCAATGTCTTTGGTCCCATGTCATTTTGATTTACCAATCTCAAGTTATGGTCTTTGACTTAAAGTGCCTTTTTGTTAACTTTTGAAAATGACCTATAATGTTGAGATTGATAACTTTTTGTGAGAGCATTTCTTGGATTTGAAGTGTGAATATTAGTTGTAGGAAATGTCATTATCTTCAAAATGAGATTTGGATGGAATTTTTCTGATAAACCATGTGGAAGTTATGCCCTGGTCAATTTGCAGTTGACTTTTTCAACTGTCCAAAAATAGAAACTTTTGCATCTTGAGACTTTTTGAGCCATGCCTTGAGAATCATGATCAAGAATTGATCAAATGATGTTTGTGGCTTCAAAATAAGATGTTGACCAAAAATTTGGACTTTTGACTGTCAAATGACCATTTTGCCCCTGTAGTTGACTGTAAAGCATTTAGGGTTTTTGACTGTGCAATTTGATGTTGTGAGTCTTGAAATTTGGTATATGGATGCTTGACAATGTATAAGGGCATATGGGACTTGATTGGACCCTTGGAAACCTCAATTTCTTTGCCAGAACCAAAACCCTAATTTTTGACTGTTAGGAGGCCATTGGACTGTGCAACCCTTGAGAGATTTTGAACCTTGATCTTGGAAAATCTTGAAGAATATGGGAGGACAAATTTTGGGGTACAACACATGGGCTCTTAGTTACTTGTTTAGATCACTTGCTTTTGCTTTTCAATTGTTTGAAATGGTGCTTTTGTGTGTGGTTTTGAAAATATTTTGAAAAGAGGCCTTTGTTTAGGCAACCTTTGTAATGATTCTTGTTTGAATATATACAAAGGTGTTTGTCTTTTGAAAAATGTTTCAATGTTTGAAAGTTTGTTTTGGGAAATTATTTTGAAATGTGTGATAGTTTAAAAATAGCAAGGATGTTTGCAAGTTTGATCAAGTAACTAGGAGCATCTACCTACCTACTCAAAAGTCTTTCCTACACATTTTTAACCCTTTTACATTGTTGTTTTACCATTGTATTTGGTAAACAACCTTGTGTTTGGATGTTAAACGGGACAGGCGCGGGGCATCGTATGACCATGATAACAATGTTGCCAAGTATCTTAGCAAGTTTGTGAGGGACTAGATCATTTTTGTATAGGCAACCAAGATAGTGTCATCGAGGGACTATGATCTTTTGTTTGATGTTGCCAAGATACCTAGCATGCATACTATGGCCATTTTAAAGGCAACAAGTGGGTGAAACCCTAGGGGTGTTTATGTGTATTGTGTTGTCATTTTTCATGCATTTTTGTCTTGTGTTTAGTCATGCTATTTTTTTTTTATTTTGGTCTTTTGCATACAAACCCTAATTTATTATCATGGCATTTGAAAGCGATAAAATGCGTAAAAGTAAATCTAATACTATTACAACATTGATATGGAGAGGGGGATACAAGTTTGAATAGGGGGGTATTGCTCAAAAATAAAGCCCTAAAACTATTACAACCATATGGAATTTAATTTACAAATAAATAAATGAACAATTATTTAAATATGCAATTAAATATAAACATGCAAAATGTTTTTGTATTTATTTTTATGTATGTAAAAATGAAATTATTTAATGTCTCATAAATAAGAAAACAAAAATGATTATTTTTAGAAAGGGTGAAAACCCTAGTTTTTGGTTTTTTAAAAGAAAATGTATTATATCATTTATTTACTTATTTTTTATGTACAAGAAAATAAATAAAAATATATACAAAAATGTTAAAAAATAATATTTGTGAGAAAATAATATTTTAAGTATAAAAATAAAAATGTATAATATTTTTATATTATTTATAAATTTATTTAAGAAATAAAAGTATATATTTATTATTAAACTATTTTTATGCCTAAAAAATAATAAAAATAATAAAATAAAATGTGAAAATATAAGAAAATATTTTTGATGATTTTTAATATTTAGAAAAAATAAATAAAAGTCAGAAATGTAAAAGAAATGAAAAATAATACAAAAATAAATCAAATGGGCCAAGGGGGTGCAGAAAGCAAGCTAGGGGGTGCCAAAAGTAAGGCAAACCAGGCCCATCCCAATTTCACACTTCATCCCTGTCCTTGGAACGAAAACACGCGCGCCATGGTTCAAACTGGTAACTCCAGCATACGTGCTTAAAAACAAAAACTTGCAACATGAAAGTTATAGCTCATCATCACACGATTCTAACCATGTAAAAAACTTGATCTAACTCTAAGAAACCAGGGAGAATTTTATCACCCTCAATTTCTGACCTAAAAAATTCAGCAACTTCAACATCCAAATTCTCCTAGCTCAGCTAACATAAATGAATTCTATGCATATGTACAGTTCAAGGACATTAAGGTCTACATTTTTGCTTCACAAACTTAAGCCTAATGATTCCTAAATAAGGAGATAGAAGTTTGTCAAATACCTGTTTCAGCCAAGTTCGAGTATGGTAATGCAGCAACTTTCAGTGAGGCCTGAGGTTCTTTTGAGCTTGTTTGATGTTCCCTTGACATGTCCCAATGCTTAGTTTGCTTTGAAATGGCCTGAATGTCTCTATAGAACTCAACCTGCAAACTCAGAATTTTAAAAATGGTGAAGCTTGAAAATGCAGTTACAGTTGCTTGAGAAGGGTTGGGATAGTTCAGATGTATTGTTTAGAATGTGTTTGAAGTGATTTGGGACAAAACGCACGAGTGGAAATGGTTTTGGCTTGTGATTTGCAGAACTTGCCCTGTTTTGGGCAGAAATGAAGTTTTTGTGCTTAAGGGTGATTTAGAGGATTGTAGCTCGTGTTTCTGGCTTGGTATATTATGTTGAACTTGTTTGAAATGTGCACAAGTCTTGCTCTTATCAGATTACAAAGTTATGTGGACTTTGCAAGGTTTCTTATTTTTGAAGCAAAAGGTGAGAAGTGACCATGCCAAGGTGGTACAAGCTAGCACAAATCTTGCTGAGAGTTGGTACACATTTCCTGATATTAGTGAACTTTGTTTGCTGCAAGAACTTTGGTCCATGGCTCAAGAAATACAATTTGACATAAAGTGTGCTTTATGAAAATGGCATTGCTATCTTTTTGCCAAAAATGGAAAACCTTTGTATAATGCTCTAAAGCTCAGAACAAAGCCTTCATCCAATGTGTTTGCATTTAATTTATGAGTGTATAGAGGATTAGAACCTGTAAACCAAGTACAAGCAAGGTTTGGACAGATTTGCAACTTGTATCAATGTGCAAAATGTCTTGGCCAAAAGTGATAATTTTCCATTTTCAATCCTTCGATTCTCCATAACCATAAATGATTTTGGAGAGTTCTTGGACATTTTGGAAAGCTTGTAACATGCCCTATAATCCATATTTGAAATGCATTTTTAGATTCCAATTGGAACTATGTTAAATATTGCCATGAAGATAGGTCAAAATCCTGCATAAACTAGGGCAAAATTTCATTAAGTTAGAAAGTTTTTGGACCCTTATTCATAAAATCATAACTTGATATTCAAGAATCTTTTGGGAAAACTTTGTGAATAAAAGTTGTATATTTTATGGAGGACTACAACTTTAATGTTGGAAGTTTTCTTTGAATCCAATTGCATCATGGTGAAAAAGTTGGGAAAAATAAGAAATTTTCATAACTTAGAAAATTTCTAAGTTATGAAAATTTTCCATCTTAAACCCTAATTTCCAAAATTAGGTTTCTTGGTGAACAAGTTACATGTTTTGACACATCTTGGGGAAAAATGACCCTTGGCACTTGATTTTGATCAAAAAGTCAAAGTATGACTTTTCAGTGTATAGTTGATTTTTTATCAGATGACTGGAAAATTCATCTGTCAATCCAATGCATTTGAGATCTTTTGAACCTTGTGATTAGGTCAAGATGATGCCATTGAGTCCTTGAATCCATGTTTGAACCCAATTTTCCATTGGCTAGGTGAAAAATCAGAAATTTCCCTTTTACAGTCAAAACCCTAAAAATGACCATTTTACCCTTTTGATGATCTGATCAAATTTCTTGAGGAGTTGTGGTCCAAACTTGATCAAATGGTTCATATGAGTCTATAATGTTGATGTGGATAAAAAATTATGAGGTTTGACTGTAAATTGGCCACAATTGACTTTTTCCAAATACAGTTGATTTTTAGGTCAACTGTCCAATTGACTGGGCAAAAATTTGATTCAAGGCTTGAAACTTGATATGAGCAATTTCATAGGTCCAACATGAAGTATGAAAGTCACATTGAGCATTGGAAGTCCAAAAATCATTGTGCAAACTCAAACCCTAATTTCAGGTCAATAGTGCTAGAGGAGGTCTTGAGCAGAGCAAACCCTAATTCTGTCTTGAGTCCAAAGAGTCTTGTGAAGAAAATCTTGATAAAATGAGAGGGAAAATTTTGGGGTACAACAACTGCCCCTGTTCAATCTTCTTGAACCTGAAGAGTTAGATTGGCGAGTGTGTCATTCATGACTCGAAGGTAAAAGATGATTGGACACTTGAGTGCCCATAAATTTGCACTCGTCAAAATGTAGTTGAGGGAATGGGCTTAAAGATGCCATTTGGAAAGGTGACAAAATCTTGTCGGAGATGGGCTTAAAGATTCCATCCAAGGAAGTTGATCGCATAAGAGATTCCTTTGCGAGAGCCCGTATACATGTTGTTGAGGAGGACTACGCCGGGGAATGCTGGTCTCTGTCGTGGTAGAAATAGAATTTTAGGAGTTTCAGTCGTCTGTTATTCTACTTGGGAATCATCTCTTGGTTGAAGAGGTGAAAATGAACTGCTATCTGGTCGTGCTCCAGGCTTTACAGTGTCTGCTGAGGAAAATAAGACTGACTGCTATCTGGTCGATTCCAGGCTTCACATTGACTTACCGGGGGGGTGAGATTAAAATTTCTATCTGGTCGTTCTTCAGGCTTCACAATTTCTCAATTCTTATCTGGTCGTACTCCAGGCTTTAGAAGGAATTAAGTTGTTATCCGGTGGCCTCCGGGCTTCAACTTGAATTTAAGGCATACTAATATTCGGTCGATTCCGGGCTCCTTAGTAATTAGCCAAGTAAATTGCTATTTGGTCGAAATCCAAGCTTCACAATGTCTTAAACTGTTATCTGGTCGAGTCTAGGCTTCAATGTCTTTGGAGAAATCAAGATGCTATCCGGTCAAATTCGGGCTTCATAACTTGAATCCAAGGTGTACCACTATCTGGTCGATTCCAGGCTTCATGGTGCTTTGTGGAAATCAAGATACTATCCGGTCGAAACTGGGCTTCATAACTTGCGTTTAAAGATATACCACAATCTGGTCAATTCCAGGCTTCATGGTACTTTGTATTGCTATCTGGTCGACTCCAGGCTTCACAGTAATTTGCTAGGGATTCAACTATTTTTCCGGTCGATCTCCGGGCTTCAGTATGATCAAGATATTATTTGGTCGAATCCGGGCTTCATAATTTGAACTGAATCAGGAATCTGAGCATTGATTTGAATAAGCAATAGAATAGCATCCGTGTCTGGAGCATCTCTAAGCTGTATTTGAGCTTTGAATATTTGTTAAAGATAGCTGTTAATTTAATCCTGAAAAGGATAAAATGTTAGCTGAAACACAAAGTTATGTTGCATGAAATGTATGATGCAATAAATGTGTTTTATCAATGTTTATGATATATGAATGTAATGTAAGCGCATGTAAGCTGATTAGCTGTCTTGCTGAGGAAAATAAATCCTTGATAGCTGGAGATAATAAAATCTTTGACTGCTGCCGGGGAAAATAAACCCTTGACTGCTGCTGGAGATTCAAAACCTTTGACAACTTCCATGGGGATGTGAGAATCCTTCACGACTTTCCTGGGGATATAGGGATCCTTCAAGTCCTTCGAAGTTGGAAGATGATAGACATTCTGTTGTAAGAACAATGCTGAGTGTTGCTTGAGAAACCTGCTTGGGGAGTCCCGAGAACCTTGATGACTGTGGCTGGGTGTTGTACCCCAAAATTTGCCCTCTCATGTTTTCAAAGGTCTTCCCTTACATGGTTGGTCACAAACACTTGCCTAACGAAAATAAAGTTTTTTGAAGATGAACAAGGTGTCTTTCGATTGGCATCTGGGAAAAGTCTTCGATTGGGTATCCAAAATCCTTCGATACAAGCTTGACTCACCAGTCCTCAATTGGGAATTTGGAACTCTTCGATCGAGCTTTGATTAGTAAGCTTCAGTTAGGTGTTTGGAACCCTTCGATCAAGCTTTGGTTCTCAAGTCTTCGATTGAGCGCTGGACCCCCTTCGACCAAGTCAATTTCACAATGCTTCGACTATGCATTAACTACTTCAGGCTTACCTTCGACTCACGAGGCAAGAATCTCCTTCAAGTTTGTTTCGATTCACAAAGGAAAAGGCCCCTCAACTTGCCAGCACACCAGGCAAGAGGCCCATTCAAAGAACATGTAAATGACTCATTCGAAGAACATGTAAAGGTCCATTTGAAGAAGCATTCAAAGGGTCAACTCGAAGAACATTCAAAAGGTTCATTTGAAGAAGCATTCAAAAGGCCCATTCGAAGGGTACATAAGAAGTCCATTCGAAGGAGGCAACTCAAGACCAATCGAAGAGCATGGCCTGGAGGCATTCGAAAATCAAAGGTGTCCAGGTTCATTCAAGATTCCAAAGAGACATGAATATTTCAAAAAAGGAAATCTTTTAATATGTTTGATTCTTGTCTCATGGCTTTAAAGGCCTGGTTAAATGGTTGTCCCTTGCCATTTTCATGCACCCTCACACTCCTATAAATACGAGGCCAATGACACATTACAAAGCGAAGTGGATCTACAAAGGGCAAGTCAGCTTTCGATTTTCATCATGTTGGAGGCCCAAACAGCTCATAACAGGCTGGCAGTAACGCATAAAAGCAGATTGGCACGTGATTGAATCAAATATAGTAAGTCTTTATGAAGAAATCAAATCAAATCTCTTCATGATAATGGGCCAAGATTTGATACACAAATATTGACCTAAATTCCTTTGTCTATATAAACCTCATGCTCACAAAGAAAAAAAACGCACGGAGGTTGCCTTAGAAGAAACGATGCCTGCCCCACGAGATTCCATAAAGCTGCCAAAGATTGTCACACTAAAAGCCAGTTTTGCGCGTAGTATTTGTCTAGACTAACATTTGAATCGTGAAGCATCCCTCATACAACCCCCCTGTGGGTAATTTTTCCTTTGATCTCAAACTTTTAAGTATGATTTAAATTCATGTTGAACATATATACATATTGCTGCTAATATTCATGTGTGTTTGAGTGAGTTACATCTGAGTAAGAAGGCACGATCTGAGCTTACCTTCGATTGGCACAGCTATAACTCGTTTTCGATGGGTTAACACCATAGGGGGAAACTGAGCATGCAGATTCGATATTTAAATTAAATACTGTGTTTTTGTCTTTAATGTTACATTGCAGATTCGTTTGTACCAATAAACATATTTCAACTAGGTTGGTGAGGAAGAGGTGTTGCAGCGAAAAGGACCTGGGTTCGATACCCAGGTCATATATTTTGTGTTTTGTGTTTCTAACAAACTTCCTTGCAGAATTCTAGATCGGAGGATGTCATATCCAGATCGAACGCCCCGTACGTGCAGTCTCGTAGGCACCTTCAATCAGCCCCTTGGATCGAAGGGAAACCCAAGCCCCTTCGAATCCCAGGTCCCCCAAAACTTTAATACATTTTGTTTTCAGGTAATCCCGCGCAGCGTGCAAGAACGTGGTCCACCATATGCCTCAGGTACCCATGCGCCAGGTGGTTCCAGATCCAGATCCAGTGGTCCAGGATGAGGTTCACCATGAACCTTGATCAACAAGCGCCCAGGCAATCTGAAAGTCAACACAGGCTAGAGTACGTTTGAGCCTGGGAATTACCATTCAAACACCAAGTTTAAGCCCAACACCCCCCCCCCCCTTTGGTTTATTCTTTTCCATATTCCTTTTATTTAGTTTGTTTTATTATTTTTGTTAATTAACCAACCAATAATTTTTTTTCTCATAAAAAATCAGAAAACACAAAAAATAATATTTATTAATTTCACTATTTTATTTTTGTAAATAAACCATTAATTTATTTATTTAGTTTAATTAGGTTTAATCTTAACATATTTTGCATTAAATTAAAATTGATTTAGAATTAGGGTTTTGATATATTTTTACCTTTCTAATTTTATTTCCTTAATTAAAATAAAACTCAAAAAATATTTTCTTTTTAATTAATTAATCATTAGTTAGACTTAATTCTTAAATCAAAAAATGACAAAAAAAAATATGCTTTATTCAATGAAAAAAGGGTCAAAACCCTAGGACGTTCCGATTCAATTTTCTCGCGCGCATATTATTGTTGATCCATATAATTGTAATTTCTCTGAGGATGTAATAGCTTTAACTTAGGACTTTATTTGTTTATTTATTGCTTTTATTTACTTTTCGCATTTAATTTTAAGGTTTTGTTTTTGGCGATGTAAATACCCGACGCCTTGTAATAGCTTAGTTTTATTTTCCGCAATTTATTTTCCGCAACCATTAACTGCTAGATGTTTGAATAATAGGCTATGCATGACAAGATTAACCTTTAATTTAAAATCAACCGTAGCTCACCATAACATGTACAAAGATAATATAAACTGAAAAACAATACACTCGCACATGCCACTCTTAGGGTACGCCTCACTTGGTTGCCTCGAACGTGGTCATTGGGTATAGGAAGTTTTAGAGGTCGCCCTCTTGTCCAAAGATCATAAGTTGCCTCGAAACGGTTGCCTCGGAAAAATGATCTAAGACATTAGGGTTACCGGTAAGGCGTCCTAACATTTCTTTAGTGGCCACACGTCCCTTAAATCGAATTGACCCGAAAACTCCAACGACGGTGCTACCTACTCCTCAATAGTGGGATAGCATTGTCTAAAGGACATTTGCACAGTTTAATTCCTTTTTGAGTAGGTAGATGTTCTTAAGTACTTGCTCCTTTTAAAACAAAAACAAAACTTTTCGCACTTACACTCTCTTCAAAACAAAAACTCTTTTCAAACCCACAAACACAAAGAAAAGCAAACTTTTGAAAACATAGTGAGCAAGTACCTAAGAGCCCGTGGATAACCACGGATAGAAAGGATGCTAACACCTTCCCTTTCTATAATCTACCTCCCGAACCCGAGAAACATCTCGAAAAGGAATTTTTCTATGCTTTTGTCCTTTCCTTGTTGGATAAAATAAAAGACGGTGGCGACTCTTGCTTACCGTGACATTTTGCGAAAACAAACGCAAACGCGAACCAGCATTCTAAAACAGTCAGTTCTCATTCCCACCGATCACACTGGGGATTGAGAATCTACAATCTGTTGGGAAATAAGAATAACTCTGCGGGGAGAAAGTTTATTCTGTTGGAGAGTAGTAAAAACTCTGTGGGGAATAGCTATACTGCTGGAGAGTTTTCAAGAGTTTGGGTTGTATGCCAATCTACTGGGGAATTATCTGAAGTTGTCGTCTGGTTAGCTGTCAGGCTTCAAAGCAACTTGCTGGGAAATTATCTGGTTTTAAGACAACTCTCTGGGGAATTAGAGGAAATTGGAGGGTTTTCCACCGGGGTTTAAAGGTTGGAGTTTTGGACTCCGTTGGGGAAGAAAGTTTCATCTTTGCTGAGGGTCTGTAGTTCAAAGTTTTTGGCTCCCCTGGGGATTGGGAGTTTGAAAACTTAGCTCTGGTGGGGACTTTGAAATTTAATTCCACTGGGGATATGTATTTCAAGGTTTTAGCTCCGCTAAGGATCTAGATGATGTACTGCAGGGGATTTCTCTTGGAATAGCCTAAAGACGTTTTTCCCATACTTTCAACCTGTCAGTAATTATTCTTTCCCATTTCGTTTATTTGTAAATAGTGATTATATTCAAATGCATATGATCATTTAATAAATCATTGGACGTTTTCAAATAAAACACAAGTGTGTAAAAAAAAGAATAAAAGGCAAGTTGTTTTCTGCACTTTGAAGTATCTTTGTATTAACTTTGTGTAAGTATTTTGTACAAAAGAGACAGACATCCTAGTAAGAGAACGTTGTCATAAAAATTGAGAAGAATTTATACAAAGAAAGACGGCTATGTGTAAAAATTCCATGGGGTTCCCATTCTGCTATAGCCTTCGTAACTCTGAATATCTTGTCCATTCGTTGCTTCGTCCGAAGATGATTAAGTTGATCAGAAACCTGGAGCTTGTCTGTGAAGAGATTCTCCTTAAAGTGATCCGACGAGACATAGTCATACGCTTTAATTCCCTAACTTTTTCCTGGACCGCCCTTTCGGGTTTTCAGTCCATCAGGAAACCCTTTTTTGCCCAAGTCTCCCTTTCGGGTTTTCAACTTGTCGGGTGTACAGATTTTTTGTTTATCCCTAATTTTTGCTTGAACCACCCTTTCGGGTTTTCGATTCACCGGGATGCCCTTTTTTGCCCAAGTTGCCCTTTCGGGTTTTCAACTTGTCGGGTCATTTATGTGTAGTATCTTTTGACTATGTCTGCGTTCGCAGGGTGCGGCAGGTCATCACCGTCCATGGTGGTTAATATCATTGCCCCACTAGAAAAGATGTTTTTGATCACAAATGGTCCTTCGTAAGTAGGAGTCCATTTGCCCCTGGGATCACTTTGCGGCAAGATGATCCGTTTGATTACAAGATCTCCGACTTGATATGTCTGGCGTCTGACTTTCTTATTGAAAGCCTTGATCATCCGTTTTTGATACGCCTGACCATGGCAAACAGCAGCGAGTCGCTTTTCATCAATCAAGTTAAGTTGATCAAGTCGGGTCTGAATCCAATCGTCTTCACTCAAACCAGCATCTTTCATGATTCTCAAGGAGGGAATATGAACCTTGATAGGCAAAACAGCTTCCATGCCATATACCAAAGAATATGGAGTTGCCCCAGTTGATGTACGTGTCGTGGTACGGTACCCGTGTAGAGAAAACAGTAACATCTCATGCCAGTCCTTGTAGGTGACTGTCATCTTTTGTATGATCTTCTTGATATTTTTGTTCGCAGCTTCGACAGCATCGTTCATCTTTGGTCGATAGGGAGATGAATTGTGATGTTGAATCTGGAACTGCTCACACAAAGCGGTGATCATAGTATTGTTCAGGTTTGTACCGTTGTCAGTGATAATCCTTTCGGGGATACTGTACCGACAAATGAGGTTCTGCTTGATGAAGCAGGCAACCACATTCTTTGTAATGGAGGCGAAGGACGCTGCTTCGACCCACTTGGTGAATTAATCAATGGCCACCAGGATAAAGCGGTGTCCATTGGATGTTGTTGGCTTGATTTCTCCAATCATGTCAATTCCCCGCATAGCGAATGGCCAAGGAGTTGTTAAGACGTTGAGAGGAACTGGAGGTATATGTACCTTGTCCGCATAGATTTGACATTTGTGACAAGTACGGGAATGTTGATGGTAATCAGCTTCCATGGTAGACCAGTAATAGCCTGCCCGTAGAATCTTCTTAGCCATCATATGACCGTTTGAGTGAGTGCCAAAGGTACCATTGTGCAGTTCAGCCATAATCTGTTCAGCTTCAAACTTGTCCACACAACGGAGCAGAATGCAATCATGATTGCGCTTGTATAGGATGCCATTTCTCAAGAAGAACTTAGTTGAGAACCTCCTCAATAACTTTTTGTCGTTGACTGAAGCTCCTTCAGGGTATTCCTGAGCCTCGAGATACCTTTTGACTTCGTGAAACCAAGGTCGGTCCACTACTTCTTCGGTATTAATCTTGTGAAAATGTGCAGGCTCGTCCATCCGTTCAATGGTGATTTGGGGAGCCTCATTATCCCAGTTAAGTTTAAACATGGAGGACATTGTAGCTAGAGCATCTGCTAGCTGATTTTATTCTCGCGGGAAGTGCTCGAAGGTAATCTGCTCGAAATGAGGTAGCAATGTCAAGACATGTTCTTTGTATGGGATGAGATTGGGATGTTTAGTATCCCACTCTCCTTTGATCTGACTGATGACCAAAGCGGAGTCCCCAAACACAATCAAAGATTTGATCCCCAGGTCTATGGCAGCCTTGAGACCAAAGATACAAGCTTCATACTCGACCATGTTGTTGGTGCAGCTGAAGCAGAGTCTGGCGATGAAAGGTGTATGACAACCTTCTAGTGAGATGAGCACAACACCGATATCGTTACCAAGTGCATTGGAGGCACCATCAAAGTACAGGGTCCATCGGGATCCTTGTTCAGGTCCTTCATACGGTATGTTATCTTCAATGTTGTCCAATGTCATAATGTCTTCGTCGGGGAAGTCAAACTTCATGGATTGGTAATCTCCGACATCTTGATGAGCTAGATGGTCAGCTAGCACACTCCCCTTTATAGCTTTTTGGGTCGTGTACTGTATATCGTATTCAGTCAGGATCATTTGCCATCTAGCTATTCTTCCAGATAAAGCAGGCTTTTCAAAGATGTACTTGATCGGATCCATCTTAGATATCAGTAGAGTGGTATGAGTCAACATAAACTGCCTTAGCCGACGAGCAGCCCATACCAAAGCGCAGAAAGTTTTCTCGAGCAGTGAGTATTGGGTCTCACAGTCGGTAAACTTTTTGCTAAGGTAATAAATGGCATGCTCTTTTCGGCCAGACTCGTCATGTTGACCCAGTACGCACCCTATTGAGTTATCCAAAACAGTCAGATATATGATTAGCGGTATTCCTTTGACGGGAGGCATCAAGATAGGAGGTTCTAGCAAATACTCCTTGATTTTATCAAAAGCAACTTGACAATCATCATTCCATTTAACCACCTGATCTTTCTTCAACAGCTTGAAGATTGGCTCACAGGTTGATGTTAGGTGAGAAATGAACCTTGCAATGTAGTTTAGGTGTCCCAAGAAACCTCTGACCTCCTTCTCAGTGCGAGGGGCAGGCATTTCTTGTATAGCTTTGACTTTGGCAGGATCAACCTCGGTGCATTTGTTGCTGACAATAAAACCCAAGAGTTTACTGGACCTGGCTCCGAAAGTGCACTTGTTAGGGTTCAGTCTGAGCTTGTACTCCTTCAACCTGACAAACAGCTTTTGCAGATGGTTGAGGTGTTCTTCTTCCGTTTATGATCGGGCTATCATGTCGTCTACGTAGACCTCTATCTCATGATGTATCATATCATGAAACAAAGCTACCATGGCGCGTTGATAGGTTGCCCCAGCATTCTTCAGTCTTAATGGCATCACTTTATAGCAGAACGTACCCTATTGTGTAACAAAAGTAGTTTTCTCCATGTCTTCAGGTGCCATTTTAATCTGGTTGTAACCTAAGAATCCATCCATGAAAGAAAATACCTTGTGTTGAGCTGTACTGTCAACCAAGATGTCAATGTGTGGAAGTGGAAAGTCATCTTTAGGGCTAGCCCTGTTTAAGTCTCTGTAATCCACGCACATTCTCACTTTTCCGTCCTTCTTAGGCACGGGAACAATGTTAGCAACCCATTGTGGATAGGAAGTAACAACAAGAAACCCAGCATTGAACTGCTTCATCACTTCAGCTTTGATCTTTTCAGACATGTCGGGCCTCATTCGGTGGACCTTTTGTTTAATTGGTGGACAGTCTTCTCTTGTAGGGAGACAGTGAACCACAATATCTGTATCGAGTCCCGGCATGTCTTCGTAAGACCAGGCGAAGATCTCAACATATTCATTCAACAGCTGAATTAAGCGCTCTTTGACACTTGGATCTAGGTTGGAACCCACTCTGATTTCTTTTCTGTCTTCATCAGTACCCAAGTTGATTGTCTCTAACAGCTCTGCATGGGGTAGGATAGCCCTTTCTTCCTATTGTAACAGTCTAGCCAATTCTCCCGGCACTTCACAGTCTTCATCACCTTCGTATTCGGCATGGTAGACCAGATCTTCAGAGTCACTGAAGGCCATAGCATAATTGTTACCCATGGAATCCGAAATGGAAGGGTACCTGCATTTGTGAGTGTGGGTGTGTGTAAGGGATAGCCACCTTTAAGAAAATAAAATGTAAAAGGAAATAAAATGAACACAAAAGTTTATATGTGAAAACGTCCATGATTCATTAAAATGGCATATGAATATGAAAAATCAAACCCTTACAAATGGACCTATGTACCTCGGGTAAGGCACAAGGCTAAAAGTGTACGAATTGTTTAAGAATTATTACAAACCAACAGAAATGTTTGAAAGATAAATTACTGATTCATGAAAGTAATGGGAACAAAGTCCTTTGCCTCCCAATTGCATAGTCCTCCATCCACAGTAGGGAAAATCCAGTCTTCCAGGTTTCTCTCCTCTTCACTATCCTCCAAAGCATTGACTCCATGATGGGTGATCTTTACTGGTGGCCCTCCATCCCGGGAGCGACGTACAGCCTTTTGAGCAAAAGTAGTGAAACCCAAGCCGAATTTATCAGATTTGAAAGGAAAGTCGGGTAGCTGCCCCCAGATTGTGGATCCGCCTTCTTCAATCACAGGCTTTGCATCTTTGAGGGATGACATCCGAGGCACAGGTTTGGTAATCATGGGTACATAAGACACTGTCTTGGTTGCTGCAATCTTAGGACAAACCTCTTCAAAGTGTTGGAAAGGGGTCTCTATGAATTCACCATCCAATTCTACATAGCGGAAAGAATTTAGATGGCTTATCATGTATTCCTCTTCTCCATGAATTGTTATAATTTTCCCCTGGACAGAGTACTTGAGCATTTGATATAGAGAAGAAGTAACTACTCCAGTATGGTGAATCCAGGGTCTTCCCAACAAAAAAGAATATGAAGGACGAATGTCCATCACATAGAATGTGGAGTTGAAGGTTTCAGTTTCCACCTTAATCGGGATGTCCACCTCCCCGTGGACCATCCTTTTAGAACCATCAAAGGCTCTGACAATTATATTGATGGGCTTCAGGGTTAGGCCTTCACAGTCCAATCTGTCCAATGCTTTCTTCGGCAAGACATTTAAAGACGAACCGGTGTCTACCAGAACGTGAGCTAGAGTAGTCCCTTTGCATTCCATCGAGACATGCAACGAGTCATTATGCTTTCTTCCTTTAGAGGTTAAATCGGCATCGGAGAATCCTAGACCATTGTTAGCTGTTAGACTAGCTACACATTCCTGGAACTGATCCGCGGAGGTTTCCTGGGGCACATGGGTCGTCTTAAAGAATCTGATCAAAGCTTTGGCATGAGCTTCTGAACAAAGCAGCAGGGCCAACATAGAGATTTTTGAGGGGGTTTGCCCCATTTATTCCACAACATCATAATCGCTTTTCTTGATTATTTTCAAAATCTCTTCCATTTCTTTCTGAGTGGTTTCAGGGATAATCATTGGCTGAGCCCTCGTCCTGACGGGCTCTTCTTGGATCCTTTTCCTCTATTATCAGCAACAGCAGGGGGGACAACCACAAGAGTCACAACTTCTTCAATAATTGGAGTTCTCGCAGATATGTTGACCGGTACAAGGGTAACCTTAGGAGCAGCTGAGGGTCCGAAGATTGCCTTTGGAGGTGCAATCTCCTGAGAGAAAATTCTTCCACTGCGGGTGATTTTACTCGTTCCGGCAATGTTTCCAATGTCGGAAGTCTCTTCATCAGAACTTTCTTCAGTTGATTCAATTTGTTTAATACCGTGGTAGAAGATCTCTCCCCCATAGTTCCACGGTATTGATTTGTTGGACTTGTACGGGATAGGCCCCAGCATGGTTATCTTCAAAGGTACAATCTTCGGATCGGATGTAATCTTAACAGGTCTTTTGGAGACCTTGGAAAGATTGGCGGATATGGTAATTATTGAAATATCATTGACAGGAGTCGGTGTAATAGGAGTCTTTTCAAAGAGGATTTCTTGATTATCCATTAGGCGTTGGATGTCTAACTTCAACAACAGACAGTCGGTTGGTAAGGATGAACAAAGGTAGCAATCTTCTTCACAGCCTGGGAAAATCCCAGCCTTCAGCAAATTCAACTTGATTATCGGTAGCAGAGTCATCAAATTATCAACAGTAGCAACAAAAAGATCTTCTTCAATAGCATGGGCATGGTGGCCATGCTTTGGCATTGGAGCGGAGATCACATTCGGCTTTTCAGGGGCGTCAAATTCAACTTCTTTAACATCTATTAAATCCTGAATTTTATTTTTGAGGGCCCAACAATGGTTGGTGTCGTGCCCCAGGATGTATGAATGATAAGCACATTTGGCGTTGGCATGGTAGTAAGGAGAAGTTGTATTCGGATTCTTCGGGGCCTCTCTCAATCTGGTAAGGTTTAACTTCAGGAGATGGGGTAAAACTTGAGCGGGAGTTATGTTTATCTGAGTGAATTGTCGTACAGGCCTTTCCACCCTTGCTTGCTTGGTTCTTGGTTGATTGTTTCTGGGCTGATCAACCGCAGACTTCTGAATCATTACGGCCCCCACCGCTGGCCGGGGCTCAACTCTTCCTTGACCTCTTTGGGAGTAGACAACTGAGACTTCTTTCTTTGCTGGAAAAGGCTTTTTTATGGCAGCGGAAGCAGATGTATCCTTTTGAATTTTCCCACTCTTGATTCCGGCTTCAACTCTCTCACCAGTTAGAATTAACTCGGTGAACCCCGCAGAAGAACTTCCTATCAGGTGATTGAAAAAAGGACCTGACAGTGTACCCAAGAACATGTCTATAAGCTCTCTTTCAGATAATGGTGGCTGCACCCTTCCCGCCAAGTCTCTCCATTTCTGAGCATACTCTTTAAAGCCTTCATTTGAGACCATGCCCATACTCTATAATTGAGTACGGGTTGGTGCTAAGTCCGCATTGTACTGATACTGCTTGTAGAAGGCAGCAGCCAAATCCTCCCAATTATGCACATCAAACCTCTCTAGTTGGTAAAACCAGTCCAACTGCATCCCCGAAAGACTGATCTGGAAGAAATGGACCCACAGATCCTTGTCAGAAGAATGTGGTTGGATTTTCCTGACGTAAGATCGCAGGTGCATCTTGGGACAAGACAACCCATCGTATTTAGCAAAAAGAGGCACCTTAAACTTAGGGGGAATTACAATTCCAGAAACCAACCCTAGTTCCTCAAAATCCAGCCCAGGCACTCTTTGTACTTCCATGGCTGCCAGACGTTCTTCCAAATTCTTGTACTTGTCATCTGCAGGAGGATACTACTGTTCAGAATAGTCTTCATCCTCTTCTTCCTCTTCTTCCTCAGACTCAGATGGCACTGCAGCTCCCTTTCCTTTTCCTACCCCTTCATCAGATGTTGAGGGGAAATCCAGGACCCTTCTAGTTTGACCTTCAAATCTTCTACCCAAAGTAGCCACACCAACTCTCTTCTTTTTCTTTTTCTCTTTTTCCTTTTCCTTTTCCAGCAAAGTTTTGAGCTCCTCCTGACCCTTAGCCAGAGTCATGAGTAGTTGTTGGAACTGTGAATTTTGCGCTTGCAAATCTTTAACCATCTGCTCAATATCCATCTTGATGAAATAAACAACAGAGAGATAAGGAAACCTGGTGTGAAGACCTGTTTATGCATATGATGAATGATATGTATTCATGTAATGCATTCAAGGATTCAGAAATTCAAATTTGTTATAGACAAAAAGGAACACACGTCATATTAATAAGATAGAATTTGTTAGTAGATAAATGCCCCATGGGCAAAATAATATAAAATTCTAATGTAAAAAGACGTTGCGCATCCTTTTTGGTGCAATGTAGGTGTTGAGAGTCTGCTCTTCGTGAAGTTGACGAGTAAGTTCCAAAACCTTCTTCTCACTGGCGTAGAATTGGGCTTCAAAAGTGTCGCGTTCTCTCTTGATCTGTATCCAACTCCTTTATAAATCTTCTAGTGATGTTGGCATGTCAGGATGTAGGAGGGTGTATGGAACCTCTCCTTCCATAACAGGCTCTTTGATCACAGGGAGAATGTAGGGGTAGGGCATCATAAGACTCTGGGCGCAGGTTCGTACCCACTTGATGTAAGGCTCAAGGGGTATGGAATTCTTGTGTCCCAAGGTCTTACTGTCCACCTTGTTGGGCATCCTCCAAGCTCAGATAAACCTTTGTCTAAGTCCTTAAGCGTCATTGTCAAAGTCAAAAACCAAGTCTAGAATCAGCATGTCATGTTGGCCATCCCTTCGGACACACCCAAACTGCCTCAGAGCCAAGCAGGGGTTGTAGGTAATACCTCCCCTAATGCCAAGTAGAGGGACATTAGGGAATTCCCCATAATGATCAATGATGATAACATTTTCTCTGGATCGAGAACACCAATGAACATCTGAATGTGTGAGAGTCATCAACCGTTGTGACCACCTCAAGCCTTTCTCATTCTTCAAGACTGATTGGGGAAGGAGAGAAATAAAACACCTTGCTAGAAGAGGAGTACAGCACATGAGAACACCTCTTTTCCTCATTGTTCGAGTGTGAAATGAGTGGAGGATATCCCCAAGCAATGTAGGCATCGGGTTGCGAGCCATGAAAATTTTGACAGCATTGACATCTATAAGCTGGTCAGGGTTTGGGGACAAGACCAAACCATAGATGAGAAGGGATACAATCTCTTCAAAAGCTTGCAGATCTAGAGAATTCCAGCATTCTTGAGCTTTCTCAAATAGAAAC
Source organism: Vicia faba (assembly GCA_948472305.1). Taxonomy (NCBI): domain Eukaryota; kingdom Viridiplantae; phylum Streptophyta; class Magnoliopsida; order Fabales; family Fabaceae; genus Vicia; species Vicia faba. The sequence continues at coordinate 296,841,917 of OX451740.1, read as the reverse complement.
TTTGCCAAGAAACCCTTGACACCACTTCTAGTCTCCCAATGGCCTATGACATCAGATGGTTGCAAGTGTAGGGCTTGAGCAACATCTTCAGGCTTTGGATATCTTTCCGTACCGTTGAAAGGTAGTTTATGGAGAATAGGAATCCTCAAGAGTTGAGAAAATTCCTCCAAAGTAGGCACTAGCTGGTAGTCAGGAAATGTGAAGCAGTGGTGTAGGGGGTCAAATAATTGGAAGAGAACTTTCACCATGTCTTCCTCTGTGTTGGAATTGACCAAGTTGAGAAGTCGACCATGTCTCTCGGTGAATGGAGAATACTCTGGAATTTGGGAAGCAAGCTCCTTGAGTTGAGGAGGGATTCTCACAAGGTTGACCTGAATAGTTTTCTTGCGAAGGGATTCCATAACCTACAAAACAGGAACAAAGATGAAGATCCAAAATCCTTGAAATGGTTAGTGGATGCAAATGATGTTTCATGATGTTCATGATGTTATGCACAAGTATATGTACAAGCAAGTTGTTGTACCCCAAAATTTGCCTTCTCTTTCTTCAGGAAATCATCTTGGATTTTCAAAATCCCTCTGAAACAAATCTAAGTCCAGAATTGTCATTTTTTGCCCAAACAAACCACTTACAGGAGCAAGATGATACCAAGCTCTAAAGACAACGCTTTCAGCTTGAGAAAAATTAAATTCTAAGTACTTGGAATTTTTCTCTAAAAAAATGAGTGTTTAAGGAAAATCAGCGCTTCAGAACTTCTGAACCAAACTTCAGATGGAAACGGTCAGAAGTTGCAAGCTTGGCTCAGCGCAGTCAGAAGTTGGCTCTTCAGCAGCTACATCAGCTCAATCGGAAGTTGTAAACGTGGTTCAATATGTAAGCCTCAGTCAGAAGTTGCCCCTTCAGCAGTTACACAAGCTCAGTCAGAATTTGCTAAAGGAATGCAAGAGAAGCAGGGAAGTCTGAAGGCTCCTCCTGAACATGCTGAATTCAGAAGATGAAAAGGTCAGAAGAGTGGGTGTTACACTGGTACAGAATCTCTAAGCCCAGGAGATCCAGAAGTAAATCCAAGGAACGTATCAGAAAATCAGGAGAATCTCCAGAGCTTACTAAGACAACAGGAAGCCAAGGCCAGAGCATGGTTTACGCTGCTGATTCAACGTTGGTTTCCATTACCAGAATATTGATGTTGATAGGTCTTATCACCATTTAATGCCCATTAATGCTTCCAACCACTCCTGAACATTCACGTGTGTTTTGGAAAACGCTTTTGCACAGATTCTGGCATGGGTCTTCACGCCACCGCCCACTTCAGAGGTCACTTCTCCCCAATCTACGCCTGCTGCTGCAACCTAGGCTGAAAGCTATCTGTATCACAACTTCCCAGGAAATTTTGTCAAAGAACAAATTCAAACTCTGTTGGCGCCTTAAATGTTCAAGGCATCCACAAGAAACTTGCCTATAAATAGAGATTCTTCACCACTGCAAAAGGGGGTTCAAGAAAAGAAACAGAAATTGCTAAGTGAGAAACAGAACTCTTAGCAACACAGCGTTCTGAAGCTCTGCCAAAATCTCCAGTTTTGTTTCATAACTTTGAGTTTCTTAACCTTCAAACTTCATCAAATATCCAGTTCTTTTCTGTAAACCAAAGACACCCTCTCCAAACATCTGACCCTACATACGTATACACCTTTACTTCCCCTTTTCAAATCTGTCCAGAACACCACCAGAACCAAAAGCTAAACTTTCATCCACAACTTTCCCAACAGTCAGGTAAGCACCTGCTGACCCTCATCACGCTGTTAAGCATCATCAGCTGTGCATATTCAAATAACATAATGTAAATATCATGTTGTTGCTGTTCATGTTCTGAGGATTTTCGTACCTCAGAACGTTCTGAGCCAGTATAGGACTTGCCTGTGACCCTGGTGGTTCTGACCTCTGAAACATTTTTATTTGCTGGATCTGTTCCAAATATGTTTCCTGTTTTGTGGAGTAACAACAGAATTGCAGATGTTCTGATTAGCACAGGGAAAAGCCAAGTGCTGACTTTGACGTTAGCACCTCTGAAGCCTGTTTTGCTGTCAATGATATCAGAACCTCTGAGAGTTATTGCCTTTTCAGCAGAATCAGAACTTCTGGTTTCTCCACTAACAAACTTCTGTCTTGCAGCGCAGGGAAATCAGAACTTCTGATTTCTCCACTAACAAGGTTCTGTTTTGCAGGTGCCAGAGTCAGAAGTTCTGACTCATCCAGTTTCACCAACAGGTTGATCATCTGGCAGCGGATCTGAGTCAGAACTTCTGATGACCTCCCAGCAGCGCGCGGGCTCCCTCTCTCTCTCTCTATATCTTGTTTTTTGCTATTTTCTTTTTTGTCTATTTTTCTCGTTGAACCCCCCATGTACAAATATGTATCCCCCTCCCCTAATTGTTGTAATAGCGTAGGATTTTATATTTCCGCTTCTTATTGCTAGTAATTAGGACATGTATGGCAAGATAAAATCAATGAAATAGAAAAACCTAATTCAAAGAAAATTCTTGTATGCAATAAAACACACTTGCACACTTGCACCCCTAGGGTATTCCACTTTGTTGCCTTCAAAATAGGCCATATTGCATGCTAGGTTTCTTTGGGTAAAAACAAACAATCAAATGATCATAGTCCCTCGATGACGCTTTCAAAATGTTGCCTAAACAAATGATCAAGTCCCTTAAGCAAATTGCCAAAGACACTTGGCACCATTGCATGCATGGTCCATACGATGACTCGCGCCCGTCCCGAATAAACTTCCTAAACGCAAGATTGTCCACCAAATTCAATGGTGGAACAAAATTGTTAAAAAGGGTTAAAACATAACAAAAAACCTTTGAGTACAATAGGGTAGACAAAACTCTTAGTTACTTGAGATCAAACTTGCAAAAACACTTGCCTTCTTTTCAAAAACCACAATCCACAACACTTTCAAACAAACTCTCAAAACATTTTGAAACATCTTTTCGAAAAGATACACGCCTTTGTAAAATATTCGAGTAAAGAATTGTTACAAGGTTAGCCTAAGACAAGGCATCTTCTTCCAAAACATTTTCAAAAGCACTCACACACACACACCATTTTCAAGCAATCGAAAATCAAGGCAAGTGATCTAAAAACCAAGTAAACTAAGAGCCCATGGATAACCATGGATGAAAAGGGTGCTAATACCTTCCCTTTTCATAATCTACCCCCCCGAACCCACGAAATATCTCAAAAGGTTTTTGCTGTGCTTTTTTAACCTTTCCTTTAGGATAAAATAAAAAGTCGGTGGCGACTCTTGCTCAACCGCACAAGTGCGAATACGAACGCAAAACACTAGTCAGTTCTCCCACTGTATCACAGAACTGGCGACTCTGCTGGGGAAAATAATAGAAGTGGGGTTACCTTAGGGTTTAGATCACCTTTACCTTCTTGCTTTGATTGACTTGATTGCTTTATCTTTTCGGTTCTTGTTTGGGTTTGTTGTGAATCCTCCACCCGGATTTGGGGTGCCTTTTTTAGGTAAATAGCAAAAAAACTGTGAGGGAACTGTGCGGGGTATACCGACACGGTTGAAGCAGTAAGCTATGTTAGTGTGACATATTTGTGAGTACCGGTAACCCTTGAGTAGTCAAGGAGAGTACGGGGCCGCTGTGTGATGTCATGAAGCACTAACGAACTCTTAGAACCTTAATTGACCATCTTAGCCTTTTTAGGGGTAGTGAGATGACCGACTTTGGTGCAGTCCAAAGTTGGTAGATCCTCGATACTACACTCTTTTGAGGATTGTTTTCTTGGAATATTTTGGTCGCCAGTGAGTGGCTAAACCGAAACAATGAACACAGAAAACAATCCAATGATATTGAGCTCCTTAGAACCCGGTTACTTTTGGTAGGACAGGTTTTAACCAACGAACTGAAAGAGGGTAGTACCTGAACCTCATGCAAGCCTAAACCTAAGGACTTGTCTGCTTTGTGTGAATATGTTTGCCTGTATATACACTCACTTGCTTGTGCATACATGTACATAACATCATGACATCATACCATAGCATTTTCAATAACCATTTCAAGGATCTTGAGGGTTCTTTTGATGCAGGGTCACGTTGAACCGGACGTCTGTCAAGGGGAAAGGGGTTTCTCCTCTAACCAATCCAAAGTTCAAGTGCAACAACTTGAATCAGTGGCTATGACCCACTCGACATGGTGAGCTTGATTCTCGTGGAAAGACATCCACCGATACAAAGTTCTCCAAACAAAGATCAAGTACAACAACTTGAATCAGTGGCTATGACCCACTTGACATGGTGAGCTTGATTCTAGTGGAAATACATCTGCCGACACAAAGTTCTCCAATCAAAGTTCAAGTACAACAACTTGAATCAGTGGCTATGACCCACTTGACATGGTGAGCTTGATTCTAGTGGAAAGACATCCACCGGTGCAGAGATCCCCAATCCAAGAGCAGAGTTCAACCTCTAACATTTTCTTGTATTTACCCCAAGAGATCCTTGAAAGCATGCATCCACATATCATGCATTGCATTTTGACAGTCTTTCCTTTTTCAGGTTTCCTTACTCTCATACTGTTTATTTCAGTAAGAGATGGCTCTAGAAAGGTCTGTCAAAGACGTCCAAGACCAGACTGCTCAGCTGCAGGAGATGTTCCTGAACTTGTCTCTGGGGCAAGAAGAGATGAAAGCTCTCCTCACAAAGGGCTTGGAGAATTCCAACAATGCCAGGAGTGATCAGATTGCGGAGCTGCAGTTTGATCTGACAACACTGAGGACCCAAGTGATGGGACAGTTGGTGGGCCAGATGGCTCTCATCCAAGACCTATCCCAAAGACAAGAGGAACTCAGAGTTCTTGTCCGCCAACTGCTTCCAAACAACCAACTGGGGCAAACATCTGAGGTCGAAGAGCAAGTAACCGCTCAACCTCCATCCACTCAAGAAGACAAGGGGAAAGCTCCTTTGATTGTTTCAGGGTCACAAGCCCATCAACAACCTCGCCAGCGTCAACGGGGCAATCGGCGTAAGCAAGAAAAGTCGGGAAGACAGTTCACGGAGACTGAAATACCATCATTCTTCATACTGAAGCGCCTGTTGGAGGTCAATTTGCTCACCGTAAAGGACCCTCCTCAGAAGCTCAATACCTCATCTCCTCACTATAACCCCGACGCATTCTGTGTTTACCACTCCTACAGCCCGGGACACGACACCAACGACTGTTGGGCCTTGAAGAACAAGATTCAAGATCTGATCGACATTGGGGTGCTGGAATTCATGCCAGACGGCGAGATGAAAATCTTCCGTTAAAGGGTTCTCCACTTGAAGTGACGAAGCTCAAGCTGAAAGACTTTTGCTTCTTTTTGAATTTTCAAAGTTGTAATTTCTTTTTGCTGTCAAACAATTATCTGTTGATGTTAAACTCTGTTTTCATTAATGCATTGCATATGTTTGTCTTGAACTCATCCATGCGCTTCACTACTCTTATGCTTTTCTTTATGATATTTAACTCTTGATAAAAAGCTGTAAGCCTTTAGAGGGAGGATGACGAAATAATACCATGATCTTATACAGTATGCTTTTGAACGGACCTTGCTGATGATGTACAGGCATTTCTTTCAATCCCCAAACACTGGAGTTATAAGGAAGTTAATCCCTAGTCAACCCCTTCGAGCCAAAGAAGTAGGAGTGTTCTGTTCTAAACAATCAAAACCTTTGATATAAACCTGGGGCAGGGTAGTCTCTCAGTTAATTCAAAAGAAAATGCGCATTGAAGTCGCAAACTCTCAGTTCGTAATACAACGAACGATGTCAAAAAAGAAAGCATTCCTTTGGATTCAAAAGACAAGGATGGTTCCCTATCATATAGACAGTCAATCTCTCAACAAAAAAAACGAGAAAAAAGCCCACCGAGCCAAAACCTATAAAGGAGGCTTAAGAAAGCTGGGGCATCCCGCTGACAGTAATCCCGAAAACGGTAACAGTCAGGCAAAAGTTAGGGATAACAAATCAAAATCAAAATAGTGAGGTCATTACAAAGTCCTCAACAACATGAAAAAATGTTGGAAGAGAAAAAAGGAGATGATGACTCTTCCCAACTTCAAACTGGTAAACCATCGCCCAAAAGTCGTTCCAAACTCAAAACAGAGTGTGACGCACAATTAACTGAGCTTAGGTTGAAGGACATCACGAAGAGCGGGTGGGTACAAATATACTTTGAGCCTTTATCCTTTGTTTCTTAAACCATGAACCAAGCCACGTTACAGCCCTTTAAAAGTCCTAATTGAAGCACGGGTTAGTTCGAAAACATACTGTTACAAAAGGTATCCTGACTCCTGTAAGGCTTTACTCTAAATCTTGTGTTGATTTGTCTTATAAAAAGTTTTCTGCGAAAAAACGCATTTTTCAAAACTTCGAGACAAACATAAACTTTGCATTGCTTGAATACCACTGTCTGCATTTGGCTTTTTGTTTGACAGCGAAGAATTTCATACAGCGAATGTTCGGAGGAACGAAAACTCTCTCAGTAAGTCAAAATCACTTCAAGAGGCTTACACTTCCATCACATCTCCTATCAGCAAAGGGCATGACATGTCACAATTCAATTAACCTAGGGCAGTCCAGTCAAGGTCCAACAGACCTTTCAAAGTTCAGTTAACCTGGGGCAGTCCAGTCAAGATTTCAAAAAAAAAATCTCTCAATATGCAGAGTAATCTGATTCAAGACTCCTTCATCACCACTTGGGGCATTCGAATGTCAAAAGTATTCAAAAAACCAGATGAAGTTTTACACAAGCTCATCATCAGGAAGCCCTACACCGGTTCCTCTTCAAGATTTCTGAAAATAGTTCACGGGTTCTCCAAGTAACGGATGTTAACCTATCACTTGTTCAGATTCTTCTTCAAGACTTCTGAAAACAGTTTATGGATTCTTCCTAAGTAACGGATGTTAATCTATCAGCTTGTTCAGATGCAACCTTTGAATTTAGTTTACGGACGCTTCCCAACAACGGATGCGGCTCTATTGCTGATTCAACTTCAAGATTTCTGAAAACAGTTCACGGGTTCTCCAAGTAAACGGATGTTAACCTATCACTTGTTCAGATTCTTCTCAAGACTTCTGAAAACAGTTTATGGATTCTTCCCAAGTAACGGATGTTAATCTATCAGCTTGTTCAGATGCAACCTTTGAAATTAGTTTACGGACGCTTCCCAACAACGGATGCGGCTCTATTGCTGATTCAATTTCAAGATTTCTGAAAACAGTTCACGGGTTCTCCAAGTAACGGATGTTAACCTATCACTTGTTCAGTTTCTTCTTCAAGACTTCTGAAAACAGTTTATGGATTCTTCCCAAGTAACGGATGTTAATCTATCAGCTTGTTCAGATGCACCTTTGAAACAGTTTACGGACGCTTCCCAACAACGAATGCTGCTCTATTGCTTATTCAATCTCAAGATTTCTGAAAACAGTTCACGGGTTCTCCAAGTAAACGGATGTTAACCTATCACTTGTTCAGTTTCTTCTTCAAGACTTCTGAAAACAGTTTATGGATTCTTCCCAAGTAACGGATGTTAATCTATCAGCTTGTTCAGATGCACCTTTGAAACAGTTTACGGACGCTTCCCAACAACGGATGCTGCTCTATTGTTTATTCAATCTCAAGATTTCTGAAAACAGTTCACGGGTTCTCCAAGTAAACGGATGCTAACCTATCGCTTGTTCAGATTCTCCAGAAGCTAACTCCACTCAGAGTCAAGCTTCATTTATCCCCAGCAAGGCTAAAACTTCAAATTACCATCCCCAGCGGAGCCAGACCATTGAACCTTCTCCCCACAGAGTTTTGGAGAGGGCAAATCTTGAGTTCCCCAGTGAAGTCGCCAGAGTTACTTCCCATCAAGCTAAAGATTCTCAATCTGGCCTCCCCAGCATGAGCCTACTAGTTTGGAACTCCCCAGTAGAGGTCATCAGGAATTCTCTTCCCCAGCAGCAGCCAAGGATTTATTTTCCCCGGCAGCAGTCAAGATGCTTTTATCTTCAGCCCTCTCGGATTCATATATCCTCGGCAAGATTAGCTCATCAGCTTACATGCGCATTCATCGCATTCATGTCATAAATATTGGTGTCACGTACATTGCATCATACATCATAACATTGCATACAACTAACCCTTTGCCTTTTCAGGTAAGATCAGTCGACAGACACAAATCATCTCCCAAGATTCATCCAGAAATAGTTCAGATATGACCCGGACACGGCGACATTCTGATACTTATTCCAGACATATTATCAGGAAACCCTACACCGGTTCCTCTTCAACTTCAAGACTTCTGAAAGCAGTTTACGGATTCTTCCCTACAACGGATGTCAATCTACCGACTTGTTCAGACTCTTCTCAACTTTTGAAAACAGTTTACGGATGCCTCCAGATACGGATGTCAATCTATTGCTTATTCAGACCCCCAGCTCAGAGATGGTCCTAAGTATGGACACCTTTCTGATACTCATTTCCAGATGGCATCTCTAATCCCATCCCCGACAAGTTTCTGATACTCATTTCCAGATGGCATCTCTAAGCCCATCCCCGACAAGTTTTTGTCACTCTTCCAGATGGCATCGTTAAGCCCATCTCCAAATGGCATCTATAAGCCCATTCCCGCCATCACATTGCTGATACTCTACTATGCGAGTGCAAATTTCCGGGCACTCTAGTGTCCAATCTCCTTTTACCCTCGAGTCGCGAAAGGCAAACTTGCCAATCTAACTCTTCAGGTTCAAGAAGATTGAACAGGGGCAACTGTTGTACCCCAAAATTTGCCTTCTCTTTCTTCAGGAAATCATCTTGGATTTTCAAAATCCCTCTGAAACAAATCTAAGTCCAGAATTGTCATTTTTTGCCCAAACAAACCACTTACATGAGCAAGATGATACCAAGCTCTAAAGACAACGCTTTCAGCTTGAGAAAAATTAAATTCTAAGTACTTGGAATTTTTCTCTAAAAAAATGAGTGTTTAAGGAAAATCAGCGCTTCAGAACTTCTGAACCAAACTTCAGATGGAAACGGTCAGAAGTTGCAAGCTTGGCTCAGCGCAGTCAGAAGTTGGCTCTTCAGCAGCTACATCAGCTCAATCAGAAGTTGTAAACGTGGTTCAATATGTAAGCCTCAGTCAGAAGTTGCCCCTTCAGCAGTTACACAAGCTCAGTCAGAATTTGCTAAAGGAATGCAAGAGAAGCAGGGAAGTCTGAAGGCTCCTCCTGAACATGCTGAATTCAGAAGATGAAAAGGTCAGAAGAGTGGGTGTTACACTGGTACAGAATCTCTAAGCCCAGGAGATCCAGAAGTAAATCCAAGGAACGTATCAGAAAATCAGGAGAATCTCCAGAGCTTACTAAGACAACAGGAAGCCAAGGCCAGAGCATGGTTTACGCTGCTGATTCAACGTTGGTTTCCATTACCAGAATATTGATGTTGATAGGTCTTATCACCATTTAATGCCCATTAATGCTTCCAACCACTCCTGAACATTCACGTGTGTTTTGGAAAACGCTTTTGCACAGATTCTGGCATGGGTCTTCACGCCACCGCCCACTTCAGAGGTCACTTCTCCCCAATCTACGCCTGCTGCTGCAACCTAGGCTGAAAGCTATCTGTATCACAACTTCCCAGGAATTTTTGTCAAAGAACAAATTCAAACTCTGTTGGCGCCTTAAATGTTCAAGGCATCCACAAGAAACTTGCCTATAAATAGAGATTCTTCACCACTGCAAAAGGGGGTTCAAGAAAAGAAACAGAAATTGCTAAGTGAGAAACAGAACTCTTAGCAACACAGCGTTCTGAAGCTCTGCCAAAATCTCCAGTTTTGTTTCATAACTTTGAGTTTCTTAACCTTCAAACTTCATCAAATATCCAGTTCTTTTCTGTAAACCAAAGACACCCTCTCCAAACATCTGACCCTACATACGTATACACCTTTACTTCCCCTTTTCAAATCTGTCCAGAACACCACCAGAACCAAAAGCTAAACTTTCATCCACAACTTTCCCAACAGTCAGGTAAGCACCTGTTGACCCTCATCACGCTGTTAAGCATCATCAGCTGTGCATATTCAAATAACATAATGTAAATATCATGTTGTTGCTGTTCATGTTCTGAGGATTTTCGTACCTCAGAACGTTCTGAGCCAGTATAGGACTTGCCTGTGACCCTGGTGGTTCTGACCTCTGAAACATTTTTATTTGCTGGATCTGTTCCAAATATGTTTCCTGTTTTGTGGAGTAACAACAGAATTGCAGATGTTCTGATTAGCACAGGGAAAAGCCAAGTGCTGACTTTGACGTTAGCACCTCTGAAGCCTGTTTTGCTGTCAATGATATCAGAACCTCTGAGAGTTATTGCCTTTTCAGCAGAATCAGAACTTCTGGTTTCTCCACTAACAAACTTCTGTCTTGCAGCGCAGGGAAATCAGAACTTCTGATTTCTCCACTAACAAGGTTCTGTTTTGCAGGTGCCAGAGTCAGAAGTTCTGACTCATCCAGTTTCACCAACAGGTTGATCATCTGGCAGCGGATCTGAGTCAGAACTTCTGATGACCTCCCAGCAGCGTGCGGGCTCCCTCTCTCTCTCTATATATCTTGTTTTTTGCTATTTTCTTTTTTGTCTATTTTTCTCGTTGAACCCCCCATGTACAAATATGTATCCCCCTCCCCTAATTGTTGTAATAGCGTAGGATTTTATATTTCCGCTTCTTATTGCTAGTAATTAAGACATGTATGGCAAGATAAAATCAATGAAATAGAAAAACCTAATTCAAAGAAAATTCTTGTATGCAATAAAACACACTTGCACACTTGCACCCCTAGGGTATTCCACTTTGTTGCCTTCAAAATAGGCCATATTGCATGCTAGGTTTCTTTGGGTAAAAACAAACAATCAAATGATCATAGTCCCTCGATGACGCTTTCAAAATGTTGCCTAAACAAATGATCAAGTCCCTTAAGCAAATTGCCAAAGACACTTGGCACCATTGCATGCATGGTCCATACGATGACTCGCGCCCGTCCCGAATAAACTTCCTAAACGCAAGATTGTCCACCAAATTCAATGGTGGAACAAAATTGTTAAAAAGGGTTAAAACATAACAAAAAACCTTTGAGTACAATAGGGTAGACAAAACTCTTAGTTACTTGAGATCAAACTTGCAAAAACACTTGCCTTCTTTTCAAAAACCACAATCCACAACACTTTCAAACAAACTCTCAAAACATTTTGAAACATCTTTTCGAAAAGATACACGCCTTTGTAAAATATTCGAGTAAAGAATTGTTACAAGGTTAGCCTAAGACAAGGCATCTTCTTCCAAAACATTTTCAAAAGCACTCACACACACACACCATTTTCAAGCAATCGAAAATCAAGGCAAGTGATCTAAAAACCAAGTAAACTAAGAGCCCATGGATAACCATGGATGAAAAGGGTGCTAATACCTTCCCTTTTCATAATCTACCCCCCCGAACCCACGAAATATCTCAAAAGGTTTTTGCTGTGCTTTTTTAACCTTTCCTTTAGGATAAAATAAAAAGTCGGTGGCGACTCTTGCTCAACCGCACAAGTGCGAATACGAACGCAAAACACTAGTCAGTTCTCCCACTGTATCACAGAACTGGCGACTCTGCTGGGGAAAATAATAGAAGTGGGGTTACCTTAGGGTTTAGATCACCTTTACCTTCTTGCTTTGATTGACTTGATTGCTTTATCTTTTCGGTTCTTGTTTGGGTTTGTTGTGAATCCTCCACCCGGATTTGGGGTGCCTTTTTTAGGTAAATAGCAAAAAAACTGTGAGGGAACTGTGCGGGGTATACCGACACGGTTGAAGCAGTAAGCTATGTTAGTGTGACATATTTGTGAGTACCGGTAACCCTTGAGTAGTCAAGGAGAGTACGGGGCCGCTGTGTGATGTCATGAAGCACTAACGAACTCTTAGAACCTTAATTGACCATCTTAGCCTTTTTAGGGGTAGTGAGATGACCGACTTTGGTGCAGTCCGAAGTTGGTAGATCCTCGATACTACACTCTTTTGAGGATTGTTTTCTTGGAATATTTTGGTCGCCAGTGAGTGGCTAAACTGAAACAATGAACACAGAAAACAATCCAATGATATTGAGCTCCTTAGAACCCGGTTACTTTTGGTAGGACAGGTTTTAACCAACGAACTGAAAGAGGGTAGTACCTGAACCTCATGCAAGCCTAAACCTAAGGACTTGTCTGCTTTGTGTGAATATGTTTGCCTGTATATACACTCACTTGCTTGTGCATACATGTACATAACATCATGACATCATACCATAGCATTTTCAATAACCATTTCAAGGATCTTGAGGGTTCTTTTGATGCAGGGTCACGTTGAACCGGACGTCTGTCAAGGGGAAAGGGGTTTCTCCTCTAACCAATCCAAAGTTCAAGTGCAACAACTTGAATCAGTGGCTATGACCCACTCGACATGGTGAGCTTGATTCTCGTGGAAAGACATCCACCGATACAAAGTTCTCCAAACAAAGATCAAGTACAACAACTTGAATCAGTGGCTATGACCCACTTGACATGGTGAGCTTGATTCTAGTGGAAATACATCTGCCGACACAAAGTTCTCCAATCAAAGTTCAAGTACAACAACTTGAATCAGTGGCTATGACCCACTTGACATGGTGAGCTTGATTCTAGTGGAAAGACATCCACCGGTGCAGAGATCCCCAATCCAAGAGCAGAGTTCAACCTCTAACATTTTCTTGTATTTACCCCAAGAGATCCTTGAAAGCATGCATCCACATATCATGCATTGCATTTTGACAGTCTTTCCTTTTTCAGGTTTCCTTACTCTCATACTGTTTATTTCAGTAAGAGATGGCTCTAGAAAGGTCTGTCAAAGACGTCCAAGACCAGACTGCTCAGCTGCAGGAGATGTTCCTGAACTTGTCTCTGGGGCAAGAAGAGATGAAAGCTCTCCTCACAAAGGGCTTGGAGAATTCCAACAATGCCAGGAGTGATCAGATTGCGGAGCTGCAGTTTGATCTGACAACACTGAGGACCCAAGTGATGGGACAGTTGGTGGGCCAGATGGCTCTCATCCAAGACTTATCCCAAAGACAAGAGGAACTCAGAGTTCTTGTCCGCCAACTGCTTCCAAACAACCAACTGGGGCAAACATCTGAGGTCGAAGAGCAAGTAACCGCTCAACCTCCATCCACTCAAGAAGACAAGGGGAAAGCTCCTTTGATTGTTTCAGGGTCACAAGCCCATCAACAACCTCGCCAGCGTCAACGGGGCAATCGGCGTAAGCAAGAAAAGTCGGGAAGACAGTTCACGGAGACTGAAATACCATCATTCTTCATACTGAAGCGCCTGTTGGAGGTCAATTTGCTCACCGTAAAGGACCCTCCTCAGAAGCTCAATACCTCATCTCCTCACTATAACCCCGACGCATTCTGTGTTTACCACTCCTACAGCCCGGGACACGACACCAACGACTGTTGGGCCTTGAAGAACAAGATTCAAGATCTGATCGACATTGGGGTGCTGGAATTCATGCCAGACGGCGAGATGAAAATCTTCCGTTAAAGGGTTCTCCACTTGAAGTGACGAAGCTCAAGCTGAAAGACTTTTGCTTCTTTTTGAATTTTCAAAGTTGTAATTTCTTTTTGCTGTCAAACAATTATCTGTTGATGTTAAACTCTGTTTTCATTAATGCATTGCATATGTTTGTCTTGAACTCATCCATGCGCTTCACTACTCTTATGCTTTTCTTTATGATATTTAACTCTTGATAAAAAGCTGTAAGCCTTTAGAGGGAGGATGACGAAATAATACCATGATCTTATACAGTATGCTTTTGAACGGACCTTGCTGATGATGTACAGGCATTTCTTTCAATCCCCAAACACTGGAGTTATAAGGAAGTTAATCCCTAGTCAACCCCTTCGAGCCAAAGAAGTAGGAGTGTTCTGTTCTAAACAATCAAAACCTTTGATATAAACCTGGGGCAGGGTAGTCTCTCAGTTAATTCAAAAGAAAATGCGCATTGAAGTCGCAAACTCTCAGTTCGTAATACAACGAACGATGTCAAAAAAGAAAGCATTCCTTTGGATTCAAAAGACAAGGATGGTTCCCTATCATATAGACAGTCAATCTCTCAACAAAAAAAACGAGAAAAAAGCCCACCGAGCCAAAACCTATAAAGGAGGCTTAAGAAAGCTGGGGCATCCCGCTGACAGTAATCCCGAAAACGGTAACAGTCAGGCAAAAGTTAGGGATAACAAATCAAAATCAAAATAGTGAGGTCATTACAAAGTCCTCAACAACATGAAAAAATGTTGGAAGAGAAAAAAGGAGATGATGACTCTTCCCAACTTCAAACTGGTAAACCATCGCCCAAAAGTCGTTCCAAACTCAAAACAGAGTGTGACGCACAATTAACTGAGCTTAGGTTGAAGGACATCACGAAGAGCGGGTGGGTACAAATATACTTTGAGCCTTTATCCTTTGTTTCTTAAACCATGAACCAAGCCACGTTACAGCCCTTTAAAAGTCCTAATTGAAGCACGGGTTAGTTCGAAAACATACTGTTACAAAAGGTATCCTGACTCCTGTAAGGCTTTACTCTAAATCTTGTGTTGATTTGTCTTATAAAAAGTTTTCTGCGAAAAAACGCATTTTTCAAAACTTCGAGACAAACATAAACTTTGCATTGCTTGAATACCACTGTCTGCATTTGGCTTTTTGTTTGACAGCGAAGAATTTCATACAGCGAATGTTCGGAGGAACGAAAACTCTCTCAGTAAGTCAAAATCACTTCAAGAGGCTTACACTTCCATCACATCTCCTATCAGCAAAGGGCATGACATGTCACAATTCAATTAACCTAGGGCAGTCCAGTCAAGGTCCAACAGACCTTTCAAAGTTCAGTTAACCTGGGGCAGTCCAGTCAAGATTTCAAAAAAAAAATCTCTCAATATGCAGAGTAATCTGATTCAAGACTCCTTCATCACCACTTGGGGCATTCGAATGTCAAAAGTATTCAAAAAACCAGATGAAGTTTTACACAAGCTCATCATCAGGAAGCCCTACACCGGTTCCTCTTCAAGATTTCTGAAAATAGTTCACGGGTTCTCCAAGTAACGGATGTTAACCTATCACTTGTTCAGATTCTTCTTCAAGACTTCTGAAAACAGTTTATGGATTCTTCCCAAGTAACGGATGTTAATCTATCAGCTTGTTCAGATGCAACCTTTGAATTTAGTTTACGGACGCTTCCCAACAACGGATGCGGCTCTATTGCTGATTCAACTTCAAGATTTCTGAAAACAGTTCACGGGTTCTCCAAGTAAACGGATGTTAACCTATCACTTGTTCAGATTCTTCTCAAGACTTCTGAAAACAGTTTATGGATTCTTCCCAAGTAACGGATGTTAATCTATCAGCTTGTTCAGATGCAACCTTTGAAATTAGTTTACGGACGCTTCCCAACAACGGATGCGGCTCTATTGCTGATTCAATTTCAAGATTTCTGAAAACAGTTCACGGGTTCTCCAAGTAACGGATGTTAACCTATCACTTGTTCAGTTTCTTCTTCAAGACTTATGAAAACAGTTTATGGATTCTTCCCAAGTAACGGATGTTAATCTATCAGCTTGTTCAGATGCACCTTTGAAACAGTTTACGGACGCTTCCCAACAACGAATGCTGCTCTATTGCTTATTCAATCTCAAGATTTCTGAAAACAGTTCACGGGTTCTCCAAGTAAACGGATGTTAACCTATCACTTGTTCAGTTTCTTCTTCAAGACTTCTGAAAACAGTTTATGGATTCTTCCCAAGTAACGGATGTTAATCTATCAGCTTGTTCAGATGCACCTTTGAAACAGTTTACGGACGCTTCCCAACAACGGATGCTGCTCTATTGCTTATTCAATCTCAAGATTTCTGAAAACAGTTCACGGGTTCTCCAAGTAAACGGATGCTAACCTATCGCTTGTTCAGATTCTCCAGAAGCTAACTCCACTCAGAGTCAAGCTTCATTTATCCCCAGCAAGGCTAAAACTTCAAATTACCATCCCCAGCGGAGCCAGACCATTGAACCTTCTCCCCACAGAGTTTTGGAGAGGGCAAATCTTGAGTTCCCCAGTGAAGTCGCCAGAGTTACTTCCCATCAAGCTAAAGATTCTCAATCTGGCCTCCCCAGCATGAGCCTACTAGTTTGGAACTCCCCAGTAGAGGTCATCAGGAATTCTCTTCCCCAGCAGCAGCCAAGGATTTATTTTCCCCGGCAGCAGTCAAGATGCTTTTATCTTCAGCCCTCTCGGATTCATATATCCTCGGCAAGATTAGCTCATCAGCTTACATGCCCATTCATCGCATTCATGTCATAAATATTGGTGTCACGTACATTGCATCATACATCATAACATTGCATACAACTAACCCTTTGCCTTTTCAGGTAAGATCAGTCGACAGACACAAATCATCTCCCAAGATTCATCCAGAAATAGTTCAGATATGACCCGGACACGGCGACATTCTGATACTTATTCCAGACATATTATCAGGAAACCCTACACCGGTTCCTCTTCAACTTCAAGACTTCTGAAAGCAGTTTACGGATTCTTCCCTACAACGGATGTCAATCTACCGACTTGTTCAGACTCTTCTCAACTTTTGAAAACAGTTTACGGATGCCTCCAGATACGGATGTCAATCTATTGCTTATTCAGACCCCCAGCTCAGAGATGGTCCTAAGTATGGACACCTTTCTGATACTCATTTCCAGATGGCATCTCTAAGCCCATCCCCGACAAGTTTCTGATACTCATTTCCAGATGGCATCTCTAAGCCCATCCCCGACAAGTTTCTGTCACTCTTCCAGATGGCATCGTTAAGCCCATCTCCAAATGGCATCTATAAGCCCATTCCCGCCATCACATTGCTGATACTCTACTATGCGAGTGCAAATTTCCGGGCACTCTAGTGTCCAATCTCCTTTTACCCTCGAGTCGCGAAAGGCAAACTTGCCAATCTAACTCTTCAGGTTCAAGAAGATTGAACAGGGGCAACTGTTGTACCCCAAAATTTGCCTTCTCTTTCTTCAGGAAATCATCTTGGATTTTCAAAATCCCTCTGAAACAAATCTAAGTCCAGAATTGTCATTTTTTGCCCAAACAAACCACTTACAGGAGCAAGATGATACCAAGCTCTAAAGACAACGCTTTCAGCTTGAGAAAAATTAAATTCTAAGTACTTGGAATTTTTCTCTAAAAAAATGAGTGTTTAAGGAAAATCAGCGCTTCAGAACTTCTGAACCAAACTTCAGATGGAAACGGTCAGAAGTTGCAAGCTTGGCTCAGCGCAGTCAGAAGTTGGCTCTTCAGCAGCTACATCAGCTCAATCAGAAGTTGTAAACGTGGTTCAATATGTAAGCCTCAGTCAGAAGTTGCCCCTTCAGCAGTTACACAAGCTCAGTCAGAATTTGCTAAAGGAATGCAAGAGAAGTAGGGAAGTCTGAAGGCTCCTCTTGAACATGCTGAATTCAGAAGATGAAAAGGTCAGAAGAGTGGGTGTTACACTGGTACAGAATCTCTAAGCCCAGGAGATCCAGAAGTAAATCCAAGGAACGTATCAGAAAATCAGGAGAATCTCCAGAGCTTACTAAGACAACAGGAAGCCAAGGCCAGAGCATGGTTTACGCTGCTGATTCAACGTTGGTTTCCATTACCAGAATATTGATGTTGATAGGTCTTATCACCATTTAATGCCCATTAATGCTTCCAACCACTCCTGAACATTCACGTGTGGTTTGGAAAACGCTTTTGCACAGATTCTGGCATGGGTCTTCACGCCACCGCCCACTTCAGAGGTCACTTCTCCCCAATCTACGCCTGCTGCTGCAACCTAGGCTGAAAGCTATCTGTATCACAACTTCCCAGGAATTTCTGTCAAAGAACAAATTCAAACTCTGTTGGCGCCTTAAATGTTCAAGGCATCCACAAGAACCTTTCCTATAAATAGAGATTCTTCACCACTGCAAAAGGGGTTCAAGAAAAGAAACAGAAATTGCTAAGTGAGAAACAGAACTCTTAGCAACACAGCGTTCTGAAGCTCTGCCAAAATCTCCAGTTTTGTTTCATAACTTTGAGTTTCTTAACCTTCAAACTTCATCAAATATCCAGTTCTTTTCTGTAAACCAAAGACACCCTCTCCAAACATCTGACCCTACATACGTATACACCTTTACTTCCCCTTTTCAAATCTGTCCAGAACACCACCAGAACCAAAAGCTAAACTTTCATCCACAACTTTCCCAACAGTCAGGTAAGCACCTGCTGACCCTCATCACGCTGTTAAGCATCATCAGCTGTGCATATTCAAATAACATAATGTAAATATCATGTTGTTGCTGTTCATGTTCTGAGGATTTTCGTACCTCAGAACGTTCTGAGCCAGTATAGGACTTGCCTGTGACCCTGGTGGTTCTGACCTCTGAAACATTTTTATTTGCTGGATCTGTTCCAAATATGTTTCCTGTTTTGTGGAGTAACAACAGAATTGCAGATGTTCTGATTAGCACAGGGAAAAGCCAAGTGCTGACTTTGACGTTAGCACCTCTGAAGCCTGTTTTGCTGTCAATGATATCAGAACCTCTGAGAGTTATTGCCTTTTCAGCAAAATCAGAACTTCTGGTTTCTCCACTAACAAACTTCTGTCTTGCAGCGCAGGGAAATCAGAACTTCTGATTTCTCCACTAACAAGGTTCTGTTTTGCAGGTGCCAGAGTCAGAAGTTCTGACTCATCCAGTTTCACCGACAGGTTGATCATCTGGCAGCGGATCTGAGTCAGAACTTCTGATGACCTCCCAGCAGCGCGCGGGCTCCCTCTCTCTCTCTATATCTTGTTTTTTGCTATTTTCTTTTTTGTCTATTTTTCTCGTTGAACCCCCCATGTACAAATATGTATCCCCCTCCCCTAATTGTTGTAATAGCGTAGGATTTTATATTTCCGCTTCTTATTGGTAGTAATTAGGACATGTATGGCAAGATAAAATCAATGAAATAGAAAAACCTAATTCAAAGAAAATTCTTGTATGCAATAAAACACACTTGCACACTAACACCCCTAGGGTATTCCACTTGTTGCCTTCAATAAGTGGGCCATATTGCATGTTAGGTCTCTTTGGGAAAAAACAAACACAATCAAATGATCACAGTCCCTCGATGACGCTTTCGAAAGTCGCCTAAAAATGATCAAGTCCCTTAAGGAAATTGCCCAAAGATACTTGGCACCATTGCAATTATGGTCTAAACGATGACCCGCGCCCGTCCCTTTCACATCCTAACACAAGATTGTCCACCAAATGCAATGGTGGAACAAAATTGTTAAAAGGGTTAAAACATAACAAAAATCTTTGAGAACTTTAGGGTAGATAAACTCTTAAGTACTTGTCTATTTACCAAGAAAACACTTGCCTTATTTCAAAATCCACTTCACAAACACTTTCAAAACAAACTTTCAAAAACCTTGAAACATCTTTTCAAAAAGACAAACACCTTTTGTAAAACATTCGAGTAAAGAATTGTTACAAGGGTAGCCTACACAAGGCATCTTTTTCAAAACCTTTTCAAAGCCACACACAAAGCACCATTTCAAACAATTGAAAACCAAGTCAAGTTGATCTAAGCAAGTACGTAAGAGCCCATGGATAACCATGGATAGAAGGGGTGCTAATACCTTCCCCTTCTATAATCTACTCCCCGAACCCAAGAAAAATCTCAAAGGTTTTTGCTGTGCTTTTTAAACCTTTCCTTAGGATAAAATAAAAAGTCGGTGGCGACTCTTGCTCAACCGAAACATTTGCGAAAACAAACGCAAAAACACTAGTCAGTTCTCCCACCGTATCACAGTAAGGCTCAAGAGGTATGGAATTCTTATGCCCCAATGTCTTTCTATCTACCTTGTTCAACATCCTCCAAGCTCGGATAAATCTTTGGCGATGACCTTGATCGTCGTTCTCATAGTCAAATACCAAACCTTGAATGAGCATCTCATGTGGGTCATCCCTTCGGGCGTAACCAAATTGTCTTAAGGCTAAACAGGGGTTGTAGGTGATACCTCCTCTAATGCCAATTATAGGGACATTAGGGAATTCTCCATAACGGTCGACAATAGTAACATTCTCTATAGATCGGGAACACCAATGAATGTCTGAATGTTTGAGTGCCATCAACCTATGTGACCACCTTGAACCTTGCCCGTTCTTTAATACAGATTGGGGAAGATGCGACATAAACCATCTTGCCAAGAGAGGAGTACAACACATAAGGATACCTCTTTTCCTCATAGTGTGAGTGTGAAAGGAATGTAGGATGTCCCCTAGCAAAGTAGGCACCGGGTTACGAGACATGAAGATTTTGATGGTGTTCACATCTATGAGTTGGTCAGGATTTGGAAACAAAACCATCCCATAGATGAGGAGAGCCACAATTTCCTCAAAAGCTTGCAAATCCAAAGAGTTCCAACAGTTTTGGACTTTCTCAAACAAGAAATTTGCTAGGAAACTTTTGACACCACTCCTTGTTTCCCAATTAGTTGTGATATCAGATGGTTGTAAGTGTAGAGCTTGAGCAATATCTTCTGGCTTTGGATCTCTTTCATTACCTTTGAAAGGTAGTTGATTGAGAATGGAAATCCTCAAGAGTCGGTAGAATTCTTCCAAAGGTTGCACAAGTTGATAATCGGGAAGTGTGAAGCAATGGTGTAAAGGATCAAAGAACTGGAAGAGCACCTTCATCATGTCTTTATCAGTGTTAGAGGTAACCAAGTTTAGTAGGCGACCATGTCTTTCGGTAAATGGAGAGTTTTCAGGAATCCTTGATGCTAGATCTTTAAGTTGAGGAGGGATCCTTACAAGGTTGACTTGAATGGTTTTCCTACGAATAGAATCCATGTCCTAAAAAACAGAACAAAGATAAATCCCAAGATCCTTGAAATAGTTAGTAAATATGAGTATGATGTTATGATGTTTATGATGTCATGTACAAGTATATATAAACAAACAAAGCAAACAAGTCCTTAGGTTTAGGCTTGCATGGAGTCTCATAGGTAAGTACCCTCTTGAAGTTTAGTTGGCTCAAACCTGTCCTAGTCATAGTAACCGGGTTCTAAGGAGCTCAATATCATTGTTTTGTTTCCTTGGGCATTGTTTCAGCGCAAGCCTCTTTAATGGGGACCGAAATATCTTAAAAAACCAAACCTCAATGAGTGTAGTATCGAGTATCTACCAACTTCGGACTGCATCAAAGTCGGTCATCTCACTACATCCTAATGGCCAAGTTGGTCAAGTAAAGGTTCTAAAGTTCATTAGTGCTTCATGACATCACTCAGCCGCCCCGTATTCTCCTTGACTAATCAAGGGCTACCAGTACCCACAAATATGTCGCACTAACGTAGCTATTGCTTAGACCATATCGGTATACCCCGCACAGTTTTCACAATGTATTGCTACTTATCATTTAAATGATCATTTGATAATGTTTGGTACTTTGGATTAATAATAAGTGTGGTACGGTGGGAGAACTGACTTGGGTGTTTTGCGTTTGATTGCAAATGTTGCGGTTAGGAAGAGTCGCCACCGACTTTTCTTTTATCCAAAAGGAAAGGTGAAAAAGCACAGGAAAGACCTTTGACATTGTTCCTTGAGTTCGGGGGGTAGATTATTAAAAGGGAAGGTATTAGCACCCTTTTCATCCATGGTTTTCCATGGACTCTTAGTTACTTGCTAGATCACGTGCTTTTGTTTGAAATTGTGCTTTGTGTGGTTTTGAAAGTATTTTTGAAAAGAGGCCATTGTTTAGGCAAACTTTTTAATGATTCTCGTTCGTAAGAATGTATACAAAGGTGTTGATCTTTTAAAAATGTTTTCAAGTTTTAAAAGATGTTTTTGGAAGTGTTAGCGTTTGTTTTGAAAATAGCAAGAATGTTTTTGTTTTGAAATTAAGCAAGTAACTAAGAATATTCTACCTACTCAAAAATCTTTCATGTTCGTTTCCTTTTTCCTTTGACATTGTTATCTTACCATTGATTTGGTAAGTAACTCTATCTTTGGATGTAAAAGGGACGGGCGTGGGTCATCGTATAACCATGATTAGCAATGTTACAAGGTATCTTATCACTTTTATTTAGGAACTAAGATCATTTTGAAAGGCAACTTTTGATAGTGTCATCGAGGGACTATGATCTTGTATTTTGCTTGTCTTTGCTAAGATACCTCACATGCGTAATATGGTCATTAGTGTAAGGTAACCAAGTGGATTTACCCTAGGGGTGCTTGTGTGCAAGTGTATTGATTTTCATGCTTTGTTTTTGTCTTGAATTAGGGTTTGCTACTTGTTGATTTTATCTTTCCATACAAACCCTAATTACTAGCATTTATATAAAGCGATAAATTGTGGAATTTAAAATTACTACGCTATTACAATACTCATGGGAGGGGGTGTACAAATTTACAAATGGGGATTGCAATAAAATTAAACCTAATTACCTATTACAATCATATTGAATATTGTACAAAATTGAAAATAAAATGCAAGAATATAAATAGAAAAAAGAAAAGATTTTTTTTTTGTTTTTACGAAAGGGGTTTTATCCTAATTAAGTGAGATGATTAATGAAAAATGAATAAAATTTAAACCTAAATTAATTAAGAAGAAATAAGTTAAAAAAATGTATTTTAGGGTTTTTTGTGAAAAGGTTTTAACTTAATAAAAATAATATGAAAATTAATTAATTAAAATAAACCTAAGTTCTAAATTAATTTTGAATAAATAAAAAGAAAAGAAAAGAAAATAATAATTAAGCCTAAGTCTAAATATTAATTATTTAAGAAAAAGAAATTAATTTGTTTAAGAAAATGTTTTTAGTCTTTTTGTTTTATAGAGAAAATAAAATATATAAGTGTAAATAATAAAATATTTTTTGGATTTTTATTAATAAAAGTAATAATAATATTAATGATAATAAATAATAAAAATATTAAAGAAAATAAAAATATAATGAAATAAAAAAAATAATAATAATAATTAAAGAAAAAATGGGCCAGGGGGTGTTGAAGTAAATCAAGGGTAGTGAAAAGAAAAAAAACAAGAGGCCCAAATAGAAGCCTAGACGCTGCAAAAAAAACTCAAAAATGTCAAAAATAGTGGGAAAAAAATGCAAAAGGTCACGCTGGGGCTTGAACCCAGGACCTAAGGGTGACAGGCGCGCGCTTTAACCACTGAAGTGGTGATACATCCGTTAACTTGTGTGAAAGGATAAATACATAACACAAAACGCGCCCTGATTACACTTCATCTTCAACCTCCAGCCAAAGGATCTGTAACTCTTTCATCTCTCAACAAAAATGAAAAGTTCAAACATGAAAGTTGTGGCATTTCTTCCCACGAATCCAACCATGTAAATAACTTAAGCTAACAGTCAAAGATGAATGAGAATTTTTCTAGCCCTAATTTAAAACCTAAAAATTTCAGAAACTTCAACTCTAAAATTCTCTAAGCTCATATCATAAACATTGATATAACATATATTGCATCATACATCTCATGCAACATAATTTTGTTTTTAGCTAACATTTCGTCCTTTTCAGGATAAGAATAAAAAGTTATCCTTAACAGTTTCAGATGCAGTTTTACACGGACTCATCGTTAAGCAACCCTACACCGGTTCCTATTCAACTTCAAGATTTCTGAAAACAGTTCACGGGTTCTCCAAGTAACGGATGTTAACCTATCGCTTGTTCAGTTTCTTCTCAAGACTTCTGAAAATAGTTTATGGATTCTTCCCAAGTAACGGATGTTAATCTATCAGCTTGTTCAGATGCAACCTTTGAAATTAGTTTACGGACGCTTCCCAACAACGGATGCTGCTCTATTGCTGATTCAACTTCAAGATTTCTGAAAATAGTTCACGGGTTCTCCAAGTAAACGGATGTTAACCTATCACTTGTTCAGATTCTTCTCAAGACTTCTGAAAATAGTTTATGGATTCTTCCCAAGTAACGGATGTTAATCTATCAGCTTGTTCAGATGCAACCTTTGAAATTAGTTTACGGACGCTTCCCAACAACGGATGCTGCTCTATTACTTATTCAACTTCAAGACTTCTGAAAACAGTTCACGGGTTCTCCAAGTAAACGGATGTTAACCTATCACTTGTTCAGATTCTTCTCAAGACTTCTGAAAACAGTTTATGGATTCTTCCCAAGTAACGGATGTTAACCTAACAGCTTGTTCAGATGCAACCTTTGAAATTAGTTTACGGACGCTTCCCAACAACGGATGTTGCTCTATTGCTTATTCAACTTCAAGACTTCTGAAAACAGTTCACGGGTTCTCCAAGTAAATGGATGTTAACCTATCGCTTGTTCAGTTTCTTCTCAAGACTTCTGAAAACAGTCTATGGATTCTGCCCAACAACGGATGTTGATCTATCGCTTGTTCAGACTCTTCTCAACTTTTGAAAACAGTTTACGGATGCCTCCAGATACGGATGTCAATCTATTGCTTATTCAGACCCCCAGCTCAGAGATGGTCCTAAGTATGGACACCTTTCTGATACTCATTTCCAGATGGCATCTCTAAGCCCATCCCCGACAAGTTTCTGATACTCATTTCCAGATGGCATCTCTAAGCCCATCCCCGACAAGTTTCTGTCACTCTTCCAGATGGAATCGTTAAGCCCATCTCCAAATGGCATCTATAAGCCCATTCCCGCCATCACATTGCTGATACTCTACTATGCGAGTGCAAATTTCCGGGCACTCTAGTGTCCAATCTCCTTTTACCCTCGAGTCGCGAAAGGCAAACTTGCCAATCTAACTCTTCAGGTTCAAGAAGATTGAACAGGGGCAACTGTTGTACCCCAAAATTTGCCTTCTCTTTCTTCAGGAAATCATCTTGGATTTTCAAAATCCCTCTGAAACAAATCTAAGTCCAGAATTGTCATTTTTTGCCCAAACAAACCACTTACAGGAGCAAGATGATACCAAGCTCTAAAGACAACGCTTTCAGCTTGAGAAAAATTAAATTCTAAGTACTTGGAATTTTTCTCTAAAAAAATGAGTGTTTAAGGAAAATCAGCGCTTCAGAACTTCTGAACCAAACTTCAGATGGAAACGGTCAGAAGTTGCAAGCTTGGCTCAGCGCAGTCAGAAGTTGGCTCTTCAGCAGCTACATCAGCTCAATCAGAAGTTGTAAACGTGGTTCAATATGTAAGCCTCAGTCAGAAGTTGCCCCTTCAGCAGTTACACAAGCTCAGTCAGAATTTGCTAAAGGAATGCAAGAGAAGTAGGGAAGTCTGAAGGCTCCTCCTGAACATGCTGAATTCAGAAGATGAAAAGGTCAGAAGAGTGGGTGTTACACTGGTACAGAATCTCTAAGCCCAGGAGATCCAGAAGTAAATCCAAGGAATGTATCAGAAAATCAGGAGAATCTCCAGAGCTTACTAAGACAACAGGAAGCCAAGGCCAGAGCATGGTTTACGCTGCTGATTCAACGTTGGTTTCCATTACCAGAATATTGATGTTGATAGGTCTTATCACCATTTAATGCCCATTAATGCTTCCAACCACTCCTGAACATTCACGTGTGGTTTGGAAAACGCTTTTGCACAGATTCTGGCATGGGTCTTCACGCCACCGCCCACTTCAGAGGTCACTTCTCCCCAATCTACGCCTGCTGCTGCAACCTAGGCTGAAAGCTATCTGTATCACAACTTCCCAGGAATTTCTGTCAAAGAACAAATTCAAACTCTGTTGGCGCCTTAAATGTTCAAGGCATCCACAAGAACCTTGCCTATAAATAGAGATTCTTCACCACTGCAAAAGGGGTTCAAGAAAAGAAACAGAAATTGCTAAGTGAGAAACAGAACTCTTAGCAACACAGCGTTCTGAAGCTCTGCCAAAATCTCCAGTTTTGTTTCATAACTTTGAGTTTCTTAACCTTCAAACTTCATCAAATATCCAGTTCTTTTCTGTAAACCAAAGACACCCTCTCCAAACATCTGACCCTACATACGTATACACCTTTACTTCCCCTTTTCAAATCTGTCCAGAACACCACCAGAACCAAAAGCTAAACTTTCATCCACAACTTTCCCAACAGTCAGGTAAGCACCTGCTGACCCTCATCACGCTGTTAAGCATCATCAGCTGTGCATATTCAAATAACATAATGTAAATATCATGTTGTTGCTGTTCATGTTCTGAGGATTTTCGTACCTCAGAACGTTCTGAGCCAGTATAGGACTTGCCTGTGACCCTGGTGGTTCTGACCTCTGAAACATTTTTATTTGCTGGATCTGTTCCAAATATGTTTCCTGTTTTGTGGAGTAACAACAGAATTGCAGATGTTCTGATTAGCACAGGGAAAAGCCAAGTGCTGACTTTGACGTTAGCACCTCTGAAGCTTGTTTTGCTGTCAATGATATCAGAACCTCTGAGAGTTATTGCCTTTTCAGCAGAATCAGAACTTCTGGTTTCTCCACTAACAAACTTCTGTCTTGCAGCGCAGGGAAATCAGAACTTCTGATTTCTCCACTAACAAGGTTCTGTTTTGCAGGTGCCAGAGTCAGAAGTTCTGACTCATCCAGTTTCACCAACAGGTTGATCATCTGGCAGCGGATCTGAGTCAGAACTTCTGATGACCTCCCAGCAGCGCGCGGGCTCCCTCTCTCTCTCTATATATCTTGTTTTTTGCTATTTTCTTTTTTGTCTATTTTTCTCGTTGAACCCCCCATGTACAAATATGTATCCCCCTCCCCTAATTGTTGTAATAGCGTAGGATTTTATATTTCCGCTTCTTATTGCTAGTAATTAGGACATGTATGGCAAGATAAAATCAATGAAATAGAAAAACCTAATTCAAAGAAAATTCTTGTATGCAATAAAACACACTTGCACACTTGCACCCCTAGGGTATTCCACTTTGTTGCCTTCAAAATAGGCCATATTGCATGCTAGGTTTCTTTGGGTAAAAACAAACAATCAAATGATCATAGTCCCTCGATGACGCTTTCAAAATGTTGCCTAAACAAATGATCAAGTCCCTTAAGCAAATTGCCAAAGACACTTGGCACCATTGCATGCATGGTCCATACGATGACCCGCGCCCGTCCCGAATAAACTTCCTAAACGCAAGATTGTCCACCAAATTCAATGGTGGAACAAAATTGTTAAAAAGGGTTAAAACATAACAAAAAACCTTTGAGTACAATAGGGTAGACAAAACTCTTAGTTACTTGAGATCAAACTTGCAAAAACACTTGCCTTCTTTTCAAAAACCACAATCCACAACACTTTCAAACAAACTCTCAAAACATTTTGAAACATATTTTCGAAAAGATACACGCCTTTGTAAAATATTCGAGTAAAGAATTATTACAAGGTTAGCCTAAGACAAGGCATCTTCTTCCAAAACATTTTCAAAAGCACTCACACACACACCATTTTCAAGCAATCGAAAATCAAGGCAAGTGATCTAAAAACCAAGTAAACTAAGAGCCCATGGATAACCATGGATGAAAAGGGTGCTAATACCTTCCCTTTTCATAATCTACCCCCCCGAACCCACGAAATATCTCAAAAGGTTTTTGCTGTGCTTTTTTAACCTTTCCTTTAGGATAAAATAAAAAGTCGGTGGCGACTCTTGCTCAACCGCACAAGTGCGAATACGAACGCAAAACACTAGTCAGTTCTCCCACCGTATCACACAAGTCACACAAGATCCTAGTTTAGGCTTGCATGGGGTTTCATAGGTAAGTACCCTCTTGAAGTTTAGTTGGCTCAACCTGTCCTATAAATAGTAACCGGGTTCTAAGGAGCTCAATATCACTGGATTATTTTCTGTGTTCATTGTTTCAGTTTAGCCACTTTACTGGCAACCGAAATATTCCAAGAAAACAACCCTCAATGAGTGTAGTATCGAGTATCTACCAACTTCGGACTGCACCAAAGTCGGTCATCTCACTACCCCTAAAAAGGCCAAGTTGGTCAAGTAAAGGTTCTAAAAGTCCATTAGTGCTTCATGACATCACTCAGCGGCCCCGTATTCTCTTTGATTGACTCAAAGGCTACCGGTACCCACAAATATGTCGCACTAATATAGCTATTGCTTCAACCATGTCGGTATATCCTGCACAGTTTCCACAACATATTGCTATATACCTATGAATGTTTCCCAAATCCGGGTAGAGGATTTCAAACCCAAACAAAAGAACCAAATGTAAAGCAATCAAGGCAAACAAGATAAGCATGTAAAGGTGATCTAAACCCTAAGGTAACCCCACTTTTAGATCTTTCCCCAGCAGATTCGCCAGTTCTATGATACGGTGGGAGAACTGACTTGAGGTTTTGCGTTTGTGTTCGCAAATGTTTCGGTTTAGTAAGAGTCGCCACCGACTTTTTATTTTATCCAAAGGAAAGGTCAAAAAGCACAGGAAAGACCTTTGAGATGTTTACTTGGGTTCGGGGGGTAGATTATGAAAAGGGAAGGTGCTAGCACCCTTTTCATCCATGGTTTTCCATGGGCTCTTAGTTACTTGTTTAGATCACTTGCTTTTTCTTTTCGATTGTTTGAAATGGTGCTTTTGTGTGTGGTTTTGAAAATATTTTGAAAAGAGGCCTTTGTTTAGGCAACCTTTGTAATGATTCTTGTTTGAATATATACAAAGGTGTTTGTCTTTTGAAAAATGTTTCAATGTTTGAAAGTTTGTTTTGGGAAGTTGTTTTGAAATGTGTGATAGTTTGAAAATAGGAAGGATGTTTGCAAGTTTGATCAAGTAACTAGGAGCATCTACCTACCTACTCAAAAGTCTTTCCTACACATTTTTAACCCTTTGACATTGTTGTTTTACCATTGTATTTGGTAAACAACCTTGTGTTTGGATGTTAAACGGGACAGGCGCGGGTCATCGTATGACCATGATAACAATGTTGCCAAGTATCTTAGTAAGTTTGTGAGGGACTAGATCATTTTTGTATAGGCAACCAAGATAGCGTCATCGAGGGACTATGATCTTTTGTTTGATTTTTCCAAGATACCTAGCATGCATACCATGGCCATTTTAAAGGCAACAAGTGGGTGAAACCCTAGGGGTGTTTGTGTGCATTGTGTTGTCATTTTTCATGCATTTTTGTCTTGTGTTTAGTCATGCTATTTGTTTTGATTTTGGTCTTTTGCATACAAACCCTAATTTACTATCATGGCATTTGAAAGCGATAAAATGCGTAAAAGTAAATCTAAGACTATTACAACATTGATATGGGGAAGGGGTACAAGTTTGAATAGGGGGGTATTGCTCAAAAATAAAGCCCTAAAACTATTACAACCATATTGAATTTAATTTACAAATAAATAAATGGACAATTATTTAAATATGCAATTAAATATAAACATGCAAAATGTTTTTGTATTTATTTTTATGTATGTAAAAATGAAGTTATTTAATGTCTCATAAATAAGAAAACAAAAATGATTATTTTTAGAAAGGGTGAAAACCCTAGTTTTTGGTTTTTTAAAAGAAAATGTATTATATTATTTATTTACTTATTTTTTATGTACAAGAAAATAAATAAAAATATATACAAAAATGTTAAAAAATAATATTTGTGAGAAGATAATATTTTAAGTATAAAAATAAAAATATATAATATTTTTATATTATTTATAAATTTATTTAAGAAATAAAAGTATATATTTATTATTAAACTATTTTTATGCCTAAAAAATAATAAAAATAATAAAATAAAATGTGAAAATATAAGAAAATATTTTTGGTGATTTTCAATATTTAGAAAAAATAAATAAAAGTCAGAAATGTAAAAGAAATGAAAAATAATACAAAAATAAATCAAATGGGCCAAGGGGTGCAGAAAGCAAGCTAGGGGGTACCAAAAGTAAGGCAAGCCAGGCCCAGCCCAATGTCACACTTCATCCCTGTCCTTGGGACGAAAACACGCGCGCCATGGTTCAAACTGGTAACTCCTGCATACGTGCTTAAAAATAAAAACTTGCAACATGAAAGTTATAGCTCATCATCACACGATTCTAACCATGTAAAAAACTCGATCTAACTCTAAGAAACCAGGGAGAATTTTATCACCCCCAATTTCTGACCTAAAAAATTCAGCAACTTCAACATCCAAATTCTCCTAGCTCAGCTAACATAAATGAATTCTATGCATATGTACAGTTCAAGGACATTAAGGGCTACATTTTTGCTTCACAAACTTAAGCTTAATGATTCCTAAATAAGGAGATAGAAGTTTGTCAAATACATGTTTCAGCCAAGTTCGAGTATGGCAATACAGCAACTTTCAGTGAGGCCTGAGGTTCTTTTGAGCTTGCTTGATGTTCCCTTGACCTGTCCCAATGCTTAGTTTGCTTTGAAATGGCCTGAATGTCTCTATAGAACTCAACCTGCAAACTCAAAATTTAAAAATGGTGAAGCTTGAAAATGCAGTTACAATTGCTTGAGAAGGGCTGGGATAGTTCATATGTATTGTTTAGAATGTGTTTGAAGTGATTTGGGATAAAACGTACAAGTGGAAATGGTTTTGGCTTGTGATTTGTAGAACTTGCCATGTTTTGGGCAGAAATGAAGTTTTTGTGCTTAAGGGTGATTGAGAGGCTTATAGCTCGTGTTTCTGGCTTGGTATATTGTGTTGAACTTGTTTGAAATGTGCATAAGTCTTGCTCTTATCAGATTACAAAGTTATATGGACTTTGCAAGGTTTCTTGTTTTTGAAGCAAAAGGTGAGAAGTGACCATGCCAAGGTGGTACAAGCTAGCACAAAGCCTGCTGAGAGTTGGTACACCTTTCCTGATATTAGTGAACTTTGTTTGCTGCAAGAACTTTGGTCCATGGCTCAAGAAATACAATTTGACATAAAGTGTGCTTTATGAAAATGGCATGGTTATCTTTTTGCCAAAAATGGAATAAACCTTTGTATAATGCTCTAAACCTCAGAACAAAGCCTTAATCCAATGTGTTTGTATTTAATTTATGAGAGTAGATAGGATTAGAACTTGTAAACCAAGTACAGGCAAGGTTTGGACAGATTTGCAACTTGTATCAATGTGCAAAATGCCTTGGCCAAAAGTGATAATTTGCAATTTTTAATCCTTCGATTCTCCTTAACCATAAATGATTTTGGAGAGTTCTTGGACATTTTGGAAAGCTTGTAACATTCACTGGAATCCATATTTGAAACTAATTTTGAGATTCCAATTGAAACTATGTGAAAAATTGCCATGAAGATAGGTCAAAATCCTGCCTAAACTAGGACAAAATTTCACTAAGTTAGAAAGTTTTTGGACCCTTATTCACAAAATCATAACTTGAGATCCAAGCATATTTTGGGAAAATTTTGTGATCAAAGTTGTAGATTTTGTGTAGGACTACAACTTTCATGTTGGAAGTTTTCTTTGAATCCAATTGCATCATGGTGAAAAAGTTGGGAAAAGTTGGGAAAAAATAAGAAATTTTCATAACTTAGAAAATTTCTAAGTTATGAAAATTTTCCATCTTAAACCCTAATTTCCAAAATTAGGTTTCTTGGTGAACAAGTTACATGTTTTGACACATCTTGGTGAAAAATGACCCTTGGCACTTGATTTTGACCAAAAAGTCAAAGTTTGACTTTTCAGTGTACAGTTGATTTTTGATCAGTTGATTGGAAAATTCATCTGTCAATCCAATGAATTTGAGATCTTTTGAACCTTGTGATTAGGTAAAGATGATGCCATTGAGTCCTTGAATCCATGTTTGAACCCAATTTGCCATTGGCTAGGTGAAAAATCAAAAATTGCCCTTCTACAGTCAAAACCCTAAAAATAACCATTTTACCCTTTTAATGATCTGATCAAATTTCTTGAGGAGTTGTGGTCCAAACTTGATCAAATGGTTCATATGAGTCTATAATGTTGATGTGGATAAAAAATTATGAGGTTTGACTGTAAATTGGCCACAGTTGACTTTTTCCAAATACAACTAATTTTTAGGTCAACTGTCCAATTGACTGGGCAAAAATTTGATTCAAGGCTTGAAACTTGATATGAGCAATCTCATAGGTCCAACATGAAGTATGAAAGTCACATTGAACATTGGAAGTCCAAAAATCCTTGTGCAAACTCAAACCCTAATTTCAGGTCAACAGTGCAAGAGGAGGTCTTGAGTAGAGCAAACCCTAATTTTGTCTTGAGTCCAAAGAGTCTTGTGAAGAAAATATTGATAAAATAAGAGGGTAAATTTTGGGGTACAACATCATCAAAAGGGTAAAATGGTCAAAATTAGGGTTTTGACTAAGAAAGGGCAATTTCTAATTTTTGACCTAGCAAATGATCAATTGATTTAAGGCATGATCTCAAGAGTCCAATTGCACCATTTTGACCTAATGACATGGTTCAAAACATTGCAAGTCCATTGGATTGACAGATTAATTTTACAGTCAACTGATCAAAAGTCAATTGTATACTGAAAAGTCAAACTTTGACTTTTTGGTCAAATTGGTTTAAGGCGTGATCTCAAGAGTCCAATTGCACCATTTTGACCTAATGATCAATTGGTTTAAGGCATGATCTCAAGAGTCCAATTGCACAATTTTGACCTAATGACATGGTTCAAAACATTGTAAGTCCATTGGATTGACAGATGAATTTTACAGTCAACTGATCAAAAGTCAACTGTATACTGAAAAGTCAAACTTTGACTTTTTGGTCAAATTCAAGTGCCAAAGATCATGATTCATCAAAACATGCCAAAATATGAAACTTTTTCATCAAGAATTCAAGATTTCATCTTGAAATGTTAAAATTTCTTAACTTAGAAATTTTTCTAAGTATGAAAATTTTCTTATTTTTTCATAACTTTAAGCCAAATTTTCACCATGATACAAGATGATTAAAGAGAAACTTCCAACATGAAAGTTGTATATCTCCATGAAATATACAAATTTTCTTCACACAACTTCTTCCAAAAGTGCTTGGATCTCAAGTTATAATTTCAATGACATATGGTCATGAAACTAAACACTTAGTGAAATTTTGCCCTAATTTGGTCAGGATTTTGACCTAACTTCATGGCACTTTTTCACATAGTTCCATGGGGAGTATTCAAAAGAAATTCAAAGATGGCTTGTAGAGAACATTTCAAGCTTTCCAAAATGTCCAAGAACTCCTTGATATCATTCTTGAGTAGGTAAAATCGAAGAGATAAAATTAGGGTTTTGTCACTTGAATTATAAGTCATTTTGGATGAACACATGAACCAAATCAATGTTAGGCTGCATAATCTTTGCTTTGCAGGCCTCAAACTTGTTTGTCACTCCGTAATTAATGGATTACATAAACTTTTGAGCTATAATCCAAGTGATTTAAACTTTATCCAATTCATATTGCCATTTTGGGAAGAAAGTTAACAATACCATTCTTGAAAAGCAAGCTTTATGCATAAAGTCCACTCTTGAGCCTCTAACTTGTTCCCTCTGATCACACTTCATCTACAAAGTCAGAAGCAAGTGTGTTTAAAGCATAACCACTCTATCTTAGCAATTACACAAGGCATTGAAACTTGTTTTCTCAAAAATCACAAGTTATGCATAAACATGTAATTTCAAATTTTGATCAACAACAAGTCTCCAAACTTATTTCTTATAAATAGAAGCACTATTTGTGAGCTAGAACACGAGATTGAAGACCCTAAAACTCACTCAAACCCCCCTCTAGCCAGAAACTGTCTCAAAACACCATTGTTGTGAAATTCTGACTTTACAAACCAAACTCCAAATCCCCTTGTGCGTTCTTTGGCCTTTCACTTCCAAAAGCTTCTAAACATCAAATACAAACCATCCAAAGTCCATTTGTTCAACTGTAACACCTCCATCATCAAGTTCCATTTTCAAAAATAGGGGTCTGCAACTTGACTTCTCCAGAGCTTCTCAGCCACTTTCAGCTCAAGCTAATCATTGCATTAGCTTCCTGGGACCTCAAGGAAGCTAACCTGATCCTTGCAGCTCATTGAATCAAGCTTATTTGCATTTCACGATTTCCAGTTTTGAGGTATTTCACTTGAACTTCTATCTCATCATTTAAGCATCATTAATGTTTATTTTGTGAAGGAAAGATGTAGACCTCATTGCCACGAAGCTGTACATATCCATAGTTTGCATTTACATGGCCTGAGCTTGGAGAATTTTAGAGTTGAAGTTTCTAAATTTTTTAGGGTTCAAATTAGGGCCAAAGAAATTCTCATTTATTTTTGACTTTTAGCTTTAGTTATTTACATGGTTAGATTCGTGAGGAAGAATGCAACAACTTTCATTTTGTCACCTTCCATTTTTGTTGAGAAATGAAGAAGTTGCAGGTACACTGGCTGGAGGTTGAAGATGAAATCATCAGGACTTGATTTGCCTTACATATTTATTATTTTGTTTATATGAACTGATGTATAGCCACCCTAGTGGTAAAGTGTGCGTCTGTTAACCTTTGGGACCTGGGTTCGAGCCCCAGTGGTACCCATTTTGTATTTTTTCATATTTTTGCATTTTCTGACTTTTTTTGCAGGGCGCCTGGGCCTTTGGGCTTTTTGTTGTTTTTTTTTACTAGCTAACCTCCCTGCCTGCTTATGCACCCCTGGCCCAATTTATTTTATTTGTTTTTCTTAATTATTTTTCCACTAATATTAAAAATCATAAAATATAAAAAAATGCTAGATTTATACTTTGACTTAATTTATTTTATTTTTCTCACAAAAAATATTGTTTATACTTTATTTATTTTTTACTTATTATTTTGTAAATATAATTAAAACTAGGTTATTAGTTATTTTCTTTCATACTAAT
Organism: Vicia faba; assembly: GCA_948472305.1. NCBI lineage: Eukaryota > Viridiplantae > Streptophyta > Magnoliopsida > Fabales > Fabaceae > Vicia > Vicia faba. The sequence goes on along the minus strand of OX451740.1, from coordinate 296,806,971 downwards.
TAAAATATGTTATTTTTGATATAAAAAAAGGACTAAAAATATTTCATGATGCCATAAATATTTTCAAGACAAAAATACCAAAAAATACTTTTTTTCTAAACTTATTTTCATTAATCAATAGAACTAGGGCTTTATTTAAAACCTTTTCTTAAATAAATTCAATTTTAATTAATTATTTTCTTTAATTAATTAGGTTAAAATGATTTTCCTTTTTTCTCATAAAAATCCAAAATACCCATTTTCTTAACAATTACATTTCTTGTATATTTATTTCATCTTGTACATTTAAATCTTTGCACATCAATACCTATTCAATATGGTTGTAATAGACTAACTAGGTTTATATTTTTTGCAATCCTCATTTCAATTTGTACACCCCCTCCCTACAAATATTGTAATAGCGTAGTAACTTTAAATTCCGCAATTTATCGCTTTATATACAAATGTTAGTAATTAGGGTTTGTATGGAAAGACTAAAACCAATACTTAGAAAAACCCTAATTCAAGAAAAAATCAGGCATGAAAACAATACACTTGTACACAAGCACCCCTAGGGTTATCCCACTTGGTTGTCTTATACAAAATGACCATATTATGCATGTGAGGTATCTTAGCAAAAACAAACGAATACAAGATCATAGTCCCTCGATGATGCTATCTAAGTTGCCTTACAAATGATCTTAGTCCCTAAAAAAGAATGCTAAGATACCTTGCATCATTGTTAATCATGGTTATACGATGACCCACGCCTGTCCCGTTTACATCCAAAGATAGGGTTGCTTACCAAATCAATGGTAAGACAACAATGTCAAAGGAAAAAAATGAACAAGAAAGACATTTGAGTAGGTAGATTGCTCCTAATTACTTTCTCCATTTCAAAACAAACATCCTTGCTATTTTCAAAACAAACACATACACTTTCAAACATCTTACAAAATTGAAAACATTTTCAAAAGATCAAACATCTTTGTATACATTTTTACGAACAAGAATCATTACAAAGATTGCCTAAACAATGGCCTCTTTACAAAATACTCTCAAAAAACCACACAGAGCACAATTTCAAACAAAAGCAAGTGATCTAGCAAGTAACTAAGAGCCCATGGAAAACCATGGATGAAAAGGGTGCTAATACCTTCACTTTTCATAATCTACCCCCTGAACTCAAGAAACAATCTTAAAGGTCTTTCCTGTGCTTTTCACCTTTCCTTTTTGGATAAAAGAAAAGTCGGTGGAGAATCTTGCTAACCGCAACATTTGCGATCAAACGCAAAACCCTCAAGTCAGTTCTCCCGATGTATCACAATCACCATCTTCCAAACTCAAAAATAGTACTTTGTAACTTGACTTGGTTGGAGTGATTCAGCAACTTTCAGCATAAAGTAAGGATTGGAACAACTTCAAGGAGGCCTAAAGAAGCTCGATCAATCACCACTTCACACCCGGAAACATCCATGCATGTTCTAAAGTTTTCACTTCAAGAGGTAAATTTTCTCAAACTGTAATATCTTTATCCATACATCATTTGCTTTTGCTTTCAAAAGGATACAATAGCACAGATCAAAGAGAAAACTTAGCAAAAAGGCAGGTCATGGGCTAACACGGATGCCCGTTCACACGACACAGCCCGTGTCAGTTCAGCTGAGTTGGAAATTTGGCAAAACAGGTAGGACAGGGGCTGACACGGGTTGAATGTGAGTTAAGTAAACCTTAGGTTGTAACATAATGGGATTTGATTCAGTTTGGTTCGGTTTGCAAAATATAAACCGTGAACTAAACCGTGCGGTTTTGTTAAAAGATGGCCCAAATACATCCAAACCAAATGTGGTTTTTTACGAGTTTAGTTTGGTTTGCGGTTTTATATTGAGTTGGTTCAGTTTTGAACACCCCTAATTAAGAGAGAACCTCACTTCAGGTGTATATAATACATTTTCAATGAAAGTTAGGATGAAAAGCTAATTGTGCCAATATATTTAGCTACAATATAAGAGCCATTCATAAGACATACATTGATAAATCTAATCTTATGATATAAACTAAATAAGTGCAGAGAGGAACATACATGGTAGTTAACACCTGAGTCAATAATCCAAAAATTAGATTTGGTGTTAATTGAGCCAGATATAGTGGATACACTTGTTTTTACCAAAGATCTCATTTGATTGATGATCAAATAGTGGATGATGTAGAAATATGATTTGAGCTAGGCACTGAATTAGAAGCTTATGAATGATGTATCAAATTTGTTTGCTGTAACAAGTTAATTAGATGAATGTATTTTTCTTAAGTTATACCAGTTTGGTTATTTAATACACTTTCTTCTCCATTGTTAACATGTTATTGTGCATCACCCTTAACAACACTAGATGTATGTTGTACCCCAAAATTTGCCCTCCCGTATTCTTCAGGAAATTGCCAAGTCATGCTTCAAAATTCCCCAAGGGTTGCACAATGCAAAGGTCTCCTATACAGTCAAAACTAGGGTTTGTGTTCTGATCAAGAAAAGGAAGTTTCTAAAGGTTCAATCAAGTCCCACATGCCTACAAATATGGTCAAGTATCCTCATATCAAGTCTCAAGGCTTTCAACACAAAATTGCACAGTCAAAACCCTAAATTGCACTACAGTCAACTGTAGGGGCAAAATGGTCATTTGACAGTCAAAAGTTCAAATTTTTGGTCAACATATCATTTTGAAGCCACAAACATCATTTGATCAATGCTTGATCATGATTCTCAAAATTTGGCTCAGAAATCATCAAGATGCAAAAGTTTCCTTATTTGGACAGCTGAAAAAAGTCAACTGAAATTGACCAGGGCATAACATTCACATGGATTATCAGAAAAATTCCATCCAAAGCTCATTTTGAAGATAAAGAAATTTCCTACAACTCATCTTCATACTTCAAGTCCAAGAAATGCTCTCACAAAAAGTTATCAATTTCAACATTATAGGTCATTTTCAAAAGTCAACAAAAAGGGACTTTAAGTCAAAGGCCATAACTTGAGATTGGTACATCAAAATGACATGGGACCAAAGGCATTGGTTAGAGGACTCAAAGACCTTTCCAAAATGTCCAAGAACATGAGAAAAGCTTAAAAATTGAGCAAGTTATGCCTTGTAGAAGTTGGGAAATTTTTGGATATTTTGAAAAGTCAACATTGATGCAAATGACCTAAAAATGCTAATGGGCCCATTTTTCTTCCATAATTCATCATCCATGACATGTGCACGACCACTTGGCCCAAAGGGAAGTATTTTCTCATTTTTTATTTATTTATTTGAATTTTTATTTATATTAATTCATTTAAATCATTTAAATATGTGAAAAATATTTAACTTAACCTAACAAATCTTTTTGTACATGTTTTAGCCTCAAGATTTCGTGCATATGCAAATTAGGAAAGATTTGGATTGATTGGCTTGATTGAGAACAAAAAGCACATGAAAAAGATATGAAAATCATGGTGAAAAAAAATCAAATATTGGATTCTTTAATTCATGGATCTTTGGACAGTTTTTGTTAACCTAATGCATTCACTACATAAGCATAAACCAAAACCTAATCATGGTACACGCACAGCTGCTCAGAATACTCCATTGATAACCTAAAATTTTCTCAAAAAAGTCAATACTGAAAACCACTTTTGAGGGCGATTCAAAGGATAATTCTTGTTCCATTAGCTTCCTCAAGGTCCCCTGAACGTGCCTCAATCAAAGACAGTCATCCAAACCTCAAGAATCGCTGTACAGAGCCCAGAATTTTCTCATAAAATTGCATACTCGCATCTTAATTTTGAGACATTTTCATGACATTTAGTTTATGTATTCTTATTCAGTGATGCCTTCTGATGCTTACCATGTGAACTAATTGCGTTTTTATGTGTTGTATGCAAAGATACCATTGTTGATATTTAGGGTTTTTCAACCTTAGAATTAGGGCTTTTGAAACGAGGCAAAATCAGAACTCCTGACCACCATCATTCAAACCAGCGCATGAAGACGAAGACCATGGAACCCTCGCGCTCAATTTATGAGCGTTGTGGGGCTAATCGTTATTTTCTCGTACCTCACCTATGGCAACGTTTATAAAACCGTTGCTAGTTTGTTATTATTTTCAGGAAAAAAAGAAAACACGAGGAAGAAGATGGTGGTGGCAAGACGTGATAGGCCAATTCAAAAATTCGCGCGCTGGAGGCATTAAGGGATTGTTTTCCTTTATTATATTTGTTTGCTTATTATATATCAAAAGCGTATGAATTGGTCTAGTGGCAGGTGCGTTTGTTGGTAACGTCCAAGACCTGGGTTCGAGCCCCAGGTCTGAATTATTTCCCATATTATTTTTCAATAGCAATTCCCATGCGCTTCAAGGCTGCAGGCACACCATATGCCTTCAAGAATCTCACATCCACGTGCCCCTGGAGATCAGATCAAAGGCTCAAGATTGATGAACACCCTAGGCCTGGTCAACGCTTCAGTATGCTACCAGGAAAAAGTCCAAATAGGCCTTGCAAAGTTGGGCTCAAATTATTGATTAAAGCCTCCCATCTGGGGACTGATACCCCCAAGGTTTGCAACATTTTGTTATTCTTTTTTATCTTTTCATTATTTTTTATCTTTTTTAATTATTATGCTTTTAGTTAAATTAATTATTTTTATAAACATAAAAAAATATCAATAAAAATCAGAAAAAGAGCAAAATACAATAAATATTTTATTTTAATTATTTTCATAAACAAATTACATGTAATTAAATTTAGTTTTTTTATTAGGTTAATTTTAATACTCATAACAAAAATCTAAAAAACATAGAATTAGGTTTAATTAAGGCTTTTATTCCTTTAATTTTTTTCTTTTTTCACAATAATATTATTATTTTATTTATTCTCATAATTAAAATTGTAAATTAATTAGGGTTTCATTTAGGTTAAAAAACTTCAATATTTTTCTTAATAACTTAAAAACCATTAGAATTAGGGTTTGCATCCCATTTTGACTTTAATTAATTCTCTTTTTCATTAAATTCTTAAAATACTAAAAATACCAAAAACAAGTCCTTTCTCTCCTTTAATTAATTAATTTCTCATTAATTTAATTTTTTGCCAAAGGGTCCAACGCCCTCGTTTTATTCGTAATTTCTTATTTCTTTGCGTATTTATTTTTTTGTCATTTATAATACTTATGTATCTCTCCCGAAGCCATGTAATAACTTTCTCGCACTTTTAATTTCTTTATCTTTTTTTGTCAAATCGGGTCCGGTTTAATTTTGGCGATGTGGACCCGCGCCATTTGTAATAGCTTTAGATTTACTTTTCCTCGCAACTTTTAACTATTAAACAAAGCATGAAAGAATGTATGGACAAAATAAAACGAACGCGTAGAACACCAACGACATGACAAGATAAATACAAATGAAAACGACACACGAATCGCACACACCACCCCTAGGGTACGCCTCACCGTTGCCTTGCCCTCGAAAGGTGATCGTCGAGTAGAGGACGTTTTAGTAAGTCCTCATGATCCAGGAACCTGGCATGAGGGTAGCTTCTAAGGTGTCTTCCCATTGCTCGGTGATCACATTGTTGCCTTGTCCCTCGAACGTGGTTGTCAAGAATAGGACGTCTTAGTGAGTCCTTGTGTCCATTGATCAAGTTGCCTCGGAACGGTTGCCTCGAATAAGTTGCCTCGGAACGGTTGCCTCGGAATTAAAAAGGATCAATGACATAAGGGTAGCTTCTAAGGTGTCCTACTGTTACTTGGTGACCACAATGTCCCTACAAACTCGAATTGACCCGAACACCTCCAACGGTGGTGCTACCTACCTCTCAATGGTGGGATGGCACTACTTTAAAGGACATTTACACAGACGAATTCCTTAGAGTAGGTAGACGACTCTAGATACTTGCTCTAACTTCAAAACAAAACAAAAACTCTTTTCACACCGACACCTTTTCAAAAAGCTTTCGAAAGCAATTTTTCAAACACTCTTGAGGACCGATTCAAGAGTCGAACTGGAATTTTCAAAGAAACTTTTTTAAAACCCACATTGAAAAGCAAACAAACAATTTTGAAAACACAATGAGCAAGTATATAAGAGCCCATGGATAACCATGGATAGAAAGGGTGCTAACACCTTCCCTTTCTATAACCTACCTCCCGAACCGAGAGCAATCTCTATAAGGAATTTTTCTGTGCTTTTGTCCTTTCCATTTGGAGAAAATAAAAGACGGTGGCGACTCTTGCTTCCGCGACATTTCGCGAACCAGCGTTAAACAGTCAGTTCCAGATCCACCGATCACAGAACTGGCGACTCTGCTGGGGACATCTTTATAAAGTGAGGTGTACCTTAGGGTTAGTTCATAACTGTGTTTTCAATTGTATTGATTTGCTTGCTTTAAATTGTGGGACTGTCTTGGGAGTTCTATAGATCCTAACCCGGATCTGGGGATACCTTCTTAGAAAGTAGCAACAAGGCTGTGAGGGAACTGTGCGGGGTATACCGACATGGTTGAAACAGTCTGCTACGTTGATGTGGCACTTTGGTGTGTACCGGTAACCCTTGAGTTCAGTCAAGGAGAGTACGGGGCCTCCGCGTGGTGTCGTGAAGCATCAACAGACCTTAGGAACCTTAATTGAACTATCCTGGCCTCTTTAGGGTAGTGAGATAACTGACTTTGGTGCAGTCCGAGGTTGGTTGATACTCGATACTACACTCAATTGAGGGTTGCTTTCCTGGAATATTTCGGTCGCCAGTTCAGTGGCTAAATCGAAACGATGAACAATGAAAGCAATCCCGTGATATTGGGAACCTTAGAACCCGGTTACTTTGATTAGGACAGGTTGAACCCACCAACTCCAAAAGGGTACTACCCAGACCCCATGCTGGCCTTAAACCTTAAGGGCTTGTCTTGTATGCCTTGTGTGCCTTACATGTTTGTCTTTGTAAATATCTGTGGTATGTTTAATCATAGCATCATGACATCATCCAGCATCATATGCATTGACTAACCATTTCAGGGGTTCGAATCTTCATCTTTGTTCTTTGTTTTGTAGGACATGGAAATTGTTCGTAGAAAGACAATTCAAATCAGTCTTGTAAGGGTTCCTCCTCAGCTTAAGGAACTTATATCCAGGATTCCCGAGAACACGTCATTCAGTGAAAGACATGGAAGCCTCATCAGCTTGGTCAACACCAACATTGAGGAAGATATGATCAAGGTCCTGTTCCAGTTCTTTGACCATCTGCATCACTGTTTCACCTTCTTGGATTATCAGTTGGTACCTACATTGGAGGAGTTCTCCCGGCTCCTGAAGATTCCTATCCTTGATTAGCTACCCTTCAACGGTACAGAAAAGGAACCTAAGCTTGAAGAGATTGCTAAAGCCTTGCACCTACAGTCATCTGACCTCAAGGGACATTGGGAAGTTAGAAGTGGTATCAAAGGGTTCTTAGCCAGGTTTCTATTTGAAAAGGCCCATGAATGTTGGAACTCCCTTGATTTTCAAGCTTTTGAAGAAGTGGTAGCCCTCCTTGTCTATGGTTTGGTGTTGTTCCCTAACCCAGATCAGTTTATTGATATCAGTGCTATCCAGATCTTTATGTCCAGAAATCCTATACCTACATTGCTGGGGGACATCCTTCACTCATGTTACACTCGAACCATGAGAAAAAGGGGTGCCCTTATGTGTTGCACTCCTCTCCTGGGAAGGTGGTTTATTTCGCACCTTCCACAATCAGTCTTGAAGAATGAGCGGGGTTTGAGATGGTCACAACGGTTGATGACTCTTACACATGCAGATATACATTGGTGCCCTCGGTCCAGAGAAGACGTCACTATCATTGATCGTTGCGGGGAGTACCCTAATGTTCCTTTACTTGGAATCAGAGGAGGTATTACTTACAGCCCATGCCCGGCTTGGAGACAGTTTGGTTATGCTCGGAGGGATGGTCCTCATGACATGTTAATTCCTGACATAGTTTTTGACTTCGACAACGATACTCAAGGACTTCGCCAGAGATTTATCAGAGCTTGGAGGATGCCCAGTAGGATAGACAGCAAGACACTGGGGCACAGGAATTCCATCCCGTTGGAACCTTATCTTAAGTGGGTACGAGCCCGCTCCCAGAAGTTAGTGATGCCTTATCCTCATATGCTCCCGGTAATCAAAGAACCAGTCTTGGAAGGAGAAGTGTCCTACACTATTCAGCACCCTGACATGCCCACATCCTGGGAAGAGATGCAGAAGAGCTGGATCCAGCTTAAGGAGGAACGGAATTCTCTTGAGACCAGTCTACATGCCAGTGAAAAGAAGGTTTTGGAGCTCACCCGCCTGTTGCATGAGGAGAGGAATCTCAACACTTACATGGCTCCAAAGAGGATGCGCAGTGTATTTTGGGATTGATTTGCTTTTGTATTATTTTTGCCCATGAGGCTTTGATGTACTAAACAATTATTTCCGTAATGATAACGTGTGTTCCTTTTTGTCTACAACAAATTTGAACTTTCGAACCCTTGAATGCATTGCATAAACACATATCATTCATCATGTGCATAGCAGGTTTTTCCTCTTTTCAGGTTGCTTACAGTTCTTCGCTGTTTATTTCAGCATCATGAATCCCGACTCATCTGCAACTGAGACAACCATCAAGGCTCTTCAGGCGCAGAATGCGCAGTTTCAGGAATTAATCATGGGTTTGGCTCAAGGCCAGGAAGAATTGAAGGCTCTGCTCCTGAAGAAGGAGAAGAAGAAGAAGAAAAGGACTGTTCCGTTCAACTCGGGCCGAAGGTTTGGCAATGCTCTGCAGCAGGAAGAGGCTGGTTCTTCTTTTGCAAGGGTACTCCTCAGGCAGAGACATGGGTTCCTAGTCCGGTAGTCTCTGACAACGAGACTGATTTTAATGAAGAGCAGTACCCTCCGGCAGAAGACCGTTACAAACAGTTGGAAGATAGGTTGAATGCCATGGAAATACAACAGGTACCTGGGCTGGATTTTGGAGATCTGGGCTTGTCTACTGGTGTGATCATCCCTCGGAAGTTCAAAGCACCATCTTTCTCTAAGTATGACGGGGCATCTTGTCCCAAGCTGCATCTAAGGTCCTATGTTCGGAAAATTCAACCGTACTCTGCGGATAAGAATTTGTGGATCCACTTCTTCCAGGAGAGTCTTTCAGGGACTCATCTCGAATGGTTCTATCAGCTGGATGGGACCAAGGTTCGTAACTGGGAGGAGTTGGCTACTGCTTTCTATAAGCAGTATCAATATAATGCCGACCTTGCCCCTACACGTACCCAACTCCAGGGTATGTCGTTAGGTGCAAGCGAAGGTTTTAAGGAGTACGCTCAGAAGTGGAGAGACCTGGCTGGCAGGGTGCAGCCTCCATTGACTGATCGAGAGTTGGTAGACATGTTCTTGGGGACCCTATCGGGGCCATTTTTCAACCATCTCATTGGGAACTCGTCTGCAGGGTTCACTGATTTGATTCTGACTGGAGAGAGAATTGAGGCTGGGCTGAAGTCTGGAAAGATTGCGAAGGGTGCATCATCTAGTTCTGAAAAGAAGCCCTTCAAGAAAGAGGCTGGTGCTGTGTATGGCCCAAGAAGGCAAGACAAACCCGAACGCCGCCAAGCTATCAACGCGGTGGTAATCTCTAAACCTGCTACTGCTCCACAACAGTACAACCTACCCAGAGCTGAGAGACCCAAACGGCAGTATACTCGACTCAGCATGACTCTCTCTCAGATCCTGCCGCAACTGTTATCAGCCAGTTTGGTGACCCTTAGGGAGGCCCCGAAGGTCGTGAATACTACATCCCCCAGGTACAATCCAAATGCCCGTTGCGCTTATCATTCCGATAGCCCGGGGCATAACACAGATGACTGTTGGGCCCTAAAGAATAAGGTGCAAGACCTTATTGATGCAAAGGAGGTACAGTTCGAGGCACCTGAGAAGCCCAATGTGGTTTCAGCTCCCCTGCCTGCTCATGGAGTGAATGCTATTGGGGACGAAGATGAAGTGGATGAAGCTGAGTTTGATAGCTGGATCTACCCGACAACCGACAGTGGACTTAGCAATTGGAGTGCAAAGGACAATCTATCTGTTTCTCTTGTTACTAAGTAATGAACTCCTATGTTTTTGGTATCTGTAATAAACAATAATAAACTTTTGGCCCGGTGTCTTACCCGAGGCACCGTGGTTTCATTGGTGAGGGCATATAAATTGTCATTTCATATATCATGAATAAAAATCTTGGACGTTTTTTCGCATTGCAAATCTTATGCTCCTTTTCTGTCTTTCTTTCCTTTACATATATTTCAAAACAGCTGTATTTACACACACACTCACTCATACAGGTTTCAATCCACTCTGGATCTCACTGATAACAACTCTGCTACTGCCAATTATGACTTCGAAAATCCGATCAACTTAGCCGAAGACGAAGGTGAAGATGATTGCGAAGTGCCTGGCGAGCTTGCAAGACTGTTACTTCAGGAAGAGAGGGCAATTCAACCACACGAAGAGCCAGTGGAAACCATAAACCTGGGCACAGAAGCAGACATGAAAGAGGTAAAGATTGGTGCCAATCTAGAGCTCAGCGTGAAGCAACGGTTGACTCGAATGCTGCATGATTATATGGAGATCTTTGCCTGGTCCTACGAAGACATGCCCGGGTTGGATACCGACATTGTGGTCCATCACTCGCCGACTAAGGAAGATTGCCCTCCGGTTAAGCAAAAGGTCCGCCGTATGCGTCCAGAGATGTCTGAGAAGATTAAAGCCGAGGTTATGAAGCAGTTTGATGCCGGGTTTCTTGCAGTGACTTCCTACCCTCAGTGGGTTGCTAATGTGGTTCCGGTACCTAAGAAGGACGGTAAGGTCAGAATGTGTGTTGACTACAGGGATCTGAACAGGGCTAGCCCCAAGGATGACTTCCCCCTACCTCACATTGATGTCCTTGTTGACAATACAGCTCATCATAAGGTGTTCTCTTTCATGGATGGTTTCTCAGGTTACAATCAGATCAAGATGGCACCTGAAGACATGGAAAAGACTACGTTTATTACTCAGTGGGGCACCTTCTGTTACAAGGTCATGCCATTCGGGTTGAAGAACGCTGGGGCAACCTACCAACGTGCCATGGTTGCTTTATTTCATGATATGATCCATCATGAGATAGAAGTGTATGTTGACGACATGATCGCAAGGTCCCAGACTGAGGAAGAGCACCTAGATCATCTGCAGAAATTGTTTGACCGGTTGAAACTGTACAAGCTGAGATTAAATCCGAACAAGTGCACCTTCGGGGTAAGATCTGGGAAGTTGCTAGGCTTCGTGGTCAGTGACAAGGGTATTCAAGTGGACCCTGCCAAGGTAAAAGCTATTCAAGAGATGCCAGTCCTTAAGACAAAGAAGGAAGTCAGAGGCTTTTTAGGACGCCTGAATTACATCGCTCGATTCATCTCACACCTGATTGCTACCTGTGAGCCAATCTTCAAGCTGCTGAAGAAAGATCAGGTAGTACGTTGGAATGATGAATGTCAGGCTGCTTTTGACAAGATTAAAGAGTATCTCCAAGAACCACCCATCCTTATGCCACCGGTTGAAGGGAGACCTCTGATACTATACCTGACAGTGCTCGACAACTCAATGGGGTGTGTGCTGGGGCAGCATGACGAGTCTGGCCGAAAAGAGCATGCCATTTATTACCTAAGCAAAAAGTTTACCGACTGTGAGACCCGATACTCACTGCTTGAGAAAACTTGCTGCGCTTTGGTATGGGCTGCTCGCCGGCTGAGACAGTATATGCTGACTCACACTACCTTATTGATCTCAAAGATGGATCCTATAAAGTACATATTCGAAAAGCCTGCTCTGTCTGGGAGAATTGCAAGATGGCAAATGATCTTGACGGAATACGACATTCAGTACACAACCCAGAAAGCCATCAAGGGAAGTGTATTGGCAGACCATTTGGCACATCAAGCTGTAGATGATTATCAGTCAATGAACTTCGAGTTTCCGGATGAAAGCATCATGATTGTGACCGATTGTGAAGTACCTGGACCGGATGAAGGACCTGAACCAGGATCCCGATGGTCTATGCACTTTGACGGAGCCTCCAACGCTTTGGGAAATGGTATCGGCGCCATAATCATATCACCTCAAGGTACTCATACTCCACTCACTGCCCGGCTATGCTTCAACTGTACCAACAACATGGCGGAGTATGAGGCGTGCATCATGGGTCTTCAGGCTGCGATCGACTTAAGGACCAAATTTCTAAGTGTCTTCGGAGATTCCGCTCTTGTGATCAATCAGATTAGAGGAGAGTGGGATACGAAACATCCAAACCTGATTCCTTACAGAGAATGTGTGTTGACCCTGATCCCCCACTTCACAGAGATAACCTTTGAACATTTTCCAAGAGAAGAGAATCAGCTGGCGGACGCGTTAGCTACAATGTCTTCTATGTTTAAGGTCAAATGGGACAACGAGGCTCCCCGGATCATCATCTGGAAACTGGACGAACCGGCATACTGTTGTGATCTCGAAACTGAATTGGTGACTGAGAAGCCTTGGTACCATGAAGTGAAGAGATATCTGGAAACCCAGGAATACCCTGAAGGTTCCTCTATCAATGACAAGAAATTCCTGAGAAGGTTCGCAGCCAAGTTCTTCCTTAGCAACAGCATCTTGTACAAGAGAAACCATGATTCAACCTTACTGCGCTGTGTGGATAAGATTGAAGCAGAAAGGATCATGGAAGAGCTACATGAAGGGACCTTTGGTACACATTCCAGTGGGCATACAATGGCTAAAAAGATCCTCCGGGCAGGATATTATTGGTCCACAATGGAAGCTGACTGCTACCGACATTCCAGGACATGCCATAAGTGCCAGATTTATGCAGACAAGGTGCATGTTCCTCCAGTTCCGCTGAATGTTCTGACTGCGCCGTGGCCGTTTGCAATGTGGGGCATAGACATGATTGGCGAGATTAAACCTACGGCATCTAATGGACATCGCTTCATCCTGGTGGCGATTGACTATTTTACAAAGTGGGTCAAAGCAGTATCCTATGCTACGGTAACCAAGACTGTTGTGGCACGGTTCATTCGTCATAATCTGATCTGTCGATACGGCGTCCCAGAACGAATTATTACAGACAACGGTACCAATCTGAATAACAAGATGATCGCTGAGCTCTGCGAACAGTTCAAGATACAACACCACAATTCTTCTCCTTACAGACCGAAGATGAATGGGGCTGTAGAAGCAGCAAATAAGAACATCAAGAAAATCGTGCAGAAGATGACAGTGACTTACAAAGATTGGCACGAGATGTTACCGTTCGCTCTACATGGATACCGTACCTCAGCTAGGACGTCAACCGGGGCAACTCCTTTCTCTCTGGTTTATGGTATGGAGGCAGTCTTGCCGATCGAAGTGCAAATACCCTCTCTCCGGATAATGAAGGATGCAAATCTGAACGAAGATGATTGGATCCAAACACGACTTGATCAGCTCAACCTCATTGACGAAAAGAGACTTGCTGCTATTTGTCATGGTCAGACGTATCAGAAACGGATGATCAGGGCATTTAACAAAAAGGTCAGACCACAGGAATATCGAGTCGGGGATCTGGTAATCAAGAGAATCATCCTTCCTCAGAGTGATCCAAGGGGCAAATGGACCCCTACGTACGAAGGGCCATTTGTGGTTAAGCATGTGTTCTCAGGAGGAGCAATGATTTTGACCAATATGGATGGTGACGACCTTCCTCACCCCGCCAATGCAGGCATAGTTAAAAGATACTACGCATGAAAAAAAGACCCGCTAGGCTGACATGCCTAGGCAAAAATTAGGGCTTCCCGTCGAACCAAAAGGGTTCGGGCAAAATGAAGGGATGAAAATGAAAAAAATCTGTACACCCGGCAAGTCGAAAACCTGAAAAGGCGGCTTGGGCAAAAATGGGTATCCCGGTGGACCGAAAACCCGAAAGGGAGGTCCAGGCAAAAATTAGGGATAAAGGCGTAATACTATGTCTCATTTGGTCACTTTGCATCCAGAATCCGGTATCTACACCAAGTTCAGACGGCATCGATCAGTCAACTTCACCTTCAACCAAGGTCGTCAAGTGATGAGACGCTCGGAGTTATAAAGGCAATAGCAGAGTTGAAACCCAGTGGGATCATTCATATTTCACACAGCTGTTTTATTTTCTTTTGTACAAAGTTTGTATAAACTCTCTTGTTCGGCGACGTTCTCTTACTAGGACGTCAGCCTCTTGTACACAAAACGCCTATTTTCGGGCTATTCAAAAATCAATACAAATATATTTTCAGTTAAACGTGTCAAGTGTTTTTCTTTTTCTGTTTTGTTTTGCGAAGAACGTCCAAGGTTCAATTTGTGATATATGCATTGACAATAATTTGCTAACTCATAAATATTCGCGCACGAAACAAAGGAATTAATTGCAGGTAACACTAGATACAGGGGCAATAAAGAGTTGTCTAAGCAATCTAATTGTTCTGTCCTCCAAAGTACCAAGGTAGGTTCAGCTAAAGAACATGACCAGTACATCTAAATTCCCCAGAGAGTGAGCCAATAAGTCAATACACTCTCCTCAAGCGAAACTACTATCAATCTTAAGGAAGTTGGGTATCCCCCGCAGATCTCAACATTCCCCAGCAGCTTATACAAGCATCCCCGGCAGTCTTGGTCAAGATTGTTCCCCGGCAGCATATCAAAACTTCCCCCAGGAGAGTCCAATCCAGTTTCCCCAGGAAATTTGGAATTCATACCCCCAAGCAGTAAGCTTATCCCCAGTAGATTCTGGAAGCTTATCCTCGCAGAGCACGAACGCGTCGTCCGGCTTTATTTAAAGAGTTATTTCCTTAACAGGATATAACTGGGTTATCCTCAGCCAAAAGCCATGGAAAGGTCGTCGTCAACGCAGTTCTTTCTTACCCCCAGCGAAGTCTATCAACACTTCCAACACACAACAAGGGTATCCCCAGCAAGTTATCTTCATCAACTCAACAAAGTATCTCTCTCCCCACAGAGTATCACTCCTCAGCATGGTCGCTAGAGTATTTTTTTCCCCCGCAGAATCTTCCATTTGCCAAGTTTATTCCTCAACGGAGTCATCTTCTCCTACCGGTATTCTTGCAGTTATCATCCCCAGCGGAAGCAAAAGCTTATTCTTCAATATCAGCCCAGGATATGACTTCCCGGCACCCGTCAAGGATTTACTTTCCTAGACGAAAAATACATTCATAAACATCTTCATACATTATAGCATGCATATACGCATCATGAACATACAATATCACATATTCAAAGAACATCACGCATGTCATACATCATGACATCGCATACAACTAACGTTTTGTCTTTTCAGGACAAAGGTTAATACAAAGATGATTACTATCAATGGTCGCAACTAAAGATCCGATTCCTGTATCTTGCCAGGGTGTATCTGTTGATGACCATTACCAGATCTGATTCCTGTATCTTGCCAGGGTGTGTCTGAAGAGTTCGAGGATCCGATGCCTGAATCTTGCCAGGGTGTATCCGTTGAAGACTAGCATTACCAGATCCGATTCCTGTATCTTGCCAGGGTGTGTCTGAAGAGTTCGAGGATCCGATACCTGAATCTTGCCAGGGTGTATCCGTTGAAGACTAACATTACCAGATCCGATTCCTGTATCTTGCCAGGGTGTGTCTGAAGAGTTCGAGGATCCGATACCTGAATCTTTCCAGGGTGTATCCGTTGAAGACTAACCTTACCAGATCCGATTCCTGTATCGTGCCAGGGTGTGTCTGAAGAGTTCGAGGATCCGATACCTGAATCTTGCCAGGGTGTATCCGTTGAAGACTAACCTTACCAGATCCGATTCCTGTATCGTGCCAGGGTGTGTCTGAAGAGTTCGAGGATCCGATACCTGAATCTTGCCAGGGTGTATCCGTTGAAGACTAACATTACCAGATACGATTCCTGTATCTTGCCAGGGTGTGTCTGAAGAGTTCGAGGATCCGATACCTGAATCTTGCCAGGGTGTATCCGTTGAAGACTAACATTACCAGATCCGATTCCTGTATCTTGCCAGGGTGTGTCTGAAGAGTTCGAGGATCTGATACCTGAATCTTGCCAGGGTGTATCCGTTGAAGACTAACAATACCAGATCCGATTCCTGTATCTTGCCAGGGTGTGTCTGAAGAGTTCGAGGATCCCATACCTGAATCTTGCCAGGGTGTATCTATTGAAGACTAACATTACCAGATCCGATTCCTGTATCTTGCCAGGGTGTGTTTGAAGAGTTCGAGGATCCGATACCTGAATCTTGTCAGGGTGTATCCGTTGAAGACTAACATTACCAGATCCGATTCCTGTATCTTGCCAGGGTGTGTCTGAAGAGTTCGAGGATTCGATACCTGAATCTTGACAGGGTGTACCCGTTGAAGACCAACATTACCAGACTCGATTCCTGTATCTCGCCAGGGCACGTCTGAAGAATTCAAAGAGCCGACTCCTGTAACCAGTCAGGACGCATCTATACCAAGTATCTGAAAACCAGCTCCTGCAACGTGTCAGGTACTCATTTTTCTTTCGCAGGTATGCAGGTTCTCGCTAAGGAATCTCTTACGCGATCAACATCCAGATGGAATCTATAAGCCCATCGTCCTATTCATCAATCTCTAAATGGCATCTATAAGCCCATTCCCATCACCACACGGCTACTATGTGAGCGCAAATTTCTGGGCACTCTAGTGTTCAATCATCTTCTACCCTCGGATTACGAAAGGCACGTCAGCCAATCTGCATCCTCAGGTCTAAGAAGATTGAACAGGGGCAACTGTTGTACCCCAAAATTTTCCCTCCCATATTCTTCAGGAAATTGCCAAGTCATGCTTCAAAATTCCCCAAGGGTTGCACAATGCAAAGGTCTCCTATACAGTCAAAACTAGGGTTTGTGTTCTGATCAAGAAAAGGAAGTTTCTAAAGGTTCAATCAAGTCCCACATGCCTACAAATATGGTCAAGTATCCTCATATCAAGTCTCAAGGCTTTCAGCACAAAATTGCACAGTCAAAACCCTAAATTGCACTACAGTCAACTGTAGGGGCAAAATGGTCATTTGACAGTCAAAAGTTCAAATTTTTGGTCAACATATCATTTTGAAGCCACAAACATCATTTGATCAATGCTTGATCATGATTCTCAAAATTTGGCTCAGAAATCATCAAGATGCAAAAGTTTCCTTATTTGGACAGTTGAAAAAAGTCAACTGAAATTGACCAGGGCATAACTTTCACATGGATTATCAGAAAAATTCCATCCAAAGGTCATTTTGAAGAGAAAGACATTTCCTACAACTCATCTTCATACTTCAAGTCCAAGAAATGCTCTCACAAAAAGTTATCAATTTCAACATTATAGGTCATTTTCAAAAGTCATCAAAAAGGGACTTTAAGTCAAAGGCCATAACTTGAGATTAGTAAATAAAAATGACATGGGACCAAAGGAATTGGTTATAGGACTCAAAGACCTTTCCAAAATGTCCAAGAACATGAGAAAAGCTTAAAAATTGAGCAAGTTATGCCTTGTAGAAGTTGGGAAATTTTTGGATATTTTGAAAAGTCAACATTGATGTAAATGACCTAAAAATGCTAATGGGCCCATTTTTCTTCCATAATTCATCATCCATGACATGTGCACGACCACTTGGCCCAAAGGGAAGTATTTTCTCATTTTTTATTTATTTATTTGAATTTTTATTTATATTAATTCATTTAAATCATTTAAATATGTGAAAAATATTTAACTTAACCTAACAAATCTTTTTGTACATGTTTTAGCCTCAAGATTTCGTGCATATGCAAATTAGGAAAGATTTGGATTGATTGGCTTGATTGAGAACAAAAAGCACATGAAAAAGATATGAAAATCATGGTGAAAAAAAATCAAATATTGGATTCTTTAATTCATGGATCTTTGGACAGTTTTTGTTAACCTAATGCATTCACTACATAAGCATAAACCAAAACCTAATCATGGTACACGCACAGCTGCTCAGAATACTCCATTGATAACCTAAAATTTTCTCAAAAAAGTCAATACTGAAAACCACTTTTGAGGGCGATTCAAAGGATAATTCTTGTTCCATTAGCTTCCTCAAGGTCCCCTGAACGTGCCTCAATCAAAGACAGTCATCCAAACCTCAAGAATCGCTCTACAGAGCCCAGAATTTTCTCATAAAATTGCATACTCGCATCTTAATTTTGAGACATTTTCATGACATTTAGTTTATGTATTCTTATTCAGTGATGCCTTCTGATGCTTACCATGTGAACTAATTGCGTTTTTATGTGTTGTATGCAAAGATACCATTGTTGATATTTAGGGTTTTTCAACCTTAGAATTAGGGCTTTTGAAACGAGGCAAAATCAGAACTCCTGACCACCATCATTCAAACCAGCGCATGAAGACGAAGACCATGGAACCCTCGCGCTCAATTTATGAGCGTTGTGGGGCTAATCGTTATTTTCTCGTACCTCACCTATGGCAACGTTTATAAAACCGTTGCTAGTTTGTTATTATTTTCAGGAAAAAAAGAAAACACGAGGAAGAAGATGGTGGTGGCAAGACGTGATAGGCCAATTCAAAAATTCGCGCGCTGGAGGCATTAAGGGATTGTTTTCCTTTATTATATTTGTTTGCTTATTATATATCAAAAGCGTATGAATTGGTCTAGTGGCAGGTGCGTTTGTTGGTAACGTCCAAGACCTGGGTTCGAGCCCCAGGTCTGAATTATTTCCCATATTATTTTTCAATAGCAATTCCCATGCGCTTCAAGGCTGCAGGCACACCATATGCCTTCAAGAATCTCACATCCACGTGCCCCTGGAGATCAGATCAAAGGCTCAAGATTGATGAACACCCTAGGCCTGGTCAACGCTTCAGTATGCTACCAGGAAAAAGTCCAAATAGGCCTTGCAAAGTTGGGCTCAAATTACTGATTAAAGCCTCCCATCTGGGGACTGATACCCCCAAGGTTTGCAACATTTTGTTATTCTTTTTTATCTTTTCATTATTTTTTATCTTTTTTAATTATTATGCTTTTAGTTAAATTAATTATTTTTATAAACATAAAAAAATATCAATAAAAATCAGAAAAAGAGCAAAATACAATAAATGTTTTATTTTAATTATTTTCATAAACAAATTACATGTAATTAAATTTAGTTTTTTTATTAGGTTAATTTTAATACTCATAACAAAAATCTAAAAAACATAGAATTAGGTTTAATTAAGGCTTTTATTCCTTTAATTTTTTTCTTTTTTCACAATAATATTATTATTTTATTTATTCTCATAATTAAAATTGTAAATTAATTAGGGTTTCATTTAGGTTAAAAAACTTCAATATTTTTCTTAATAACTTAAAAACCATTAGAATTAGGGTTTGCATCCCATTTTGACTTTAATTAATTCTCTTTTTCATTAAATTCTTAAAATACTAAAAATACCAAAAACAAGTCCTTTCTCTCCTTTAATTAATTAATTTCTCATTAATTTAATTTTTTGCCAAAGGGTCCAACGCCCTCGTTTTATTCGTAATTTCTTATTTCTTTGCGTATTTATTTTTTTGTCATTTATAATACTTATGTATCTCTCCCGAAGCCATGTAATAACTTTCTCGCACTTTTAATTTCTTTATCTTTTTTTGTCAAATCGGGTCCGGTTTAATTTTGGCGATGTGGACCCGCGCCATTTGTAATAGCTTTAGATTTACTTTTCCTCGCAACTTTTAACTATTAAACAAAGCATGAAAGAATGTATGGACAAAATAAAACGAACGCGTAGAACACCAACGACATGACAAGATAAATACAAATGAAAACGACACACGAATCGCACACACCACCCCTAGGGTACGCCTCACCGTTGCCTTGCCCTCGAAAGGTGATCGTCGAGTAGAGGACGTTTTAGTAAGTCCTCATGATCCAGGAACCTGGCATGAGGGTAGCTTCTAAGGTGTCTTCCCATTGCTCGGTGATCACATTGTTGCCTTGTCCCTCGAACGTGGTTGTCAAGAATAGGACGTCTTAGTGAGTCCTTGTGTCCATTGATCAAGTTGCCTCGGAACGGTTGCCTCGAATAAGTTGCCTCGGAACGGTTGCCTCGGAATTAAAAAGGATCAATGACATAAGGGTAGCTTCTAAGGTGTCCTACTGTTACTTGGTGACCACAATGTCCCTACAAACTCGAATTGACCCGAACACCTCCAACGGTGGTGCTACCTACCTCTCAATGGTGGGATGGCACTACTTTAAAGGACATTTACACAGACGAATTCCTTAGAGTAGGTAGACGACTCTAGATACTTGCTCTAACTTCAAAACAAAACAAAAACTCTTTTCACACCGACACCTTTTCAAAAAGCTTTCGAAAGCAATTTTTCAAACACTCTTGAGGACCGATTCAAGAGTCGAACTGGAATTTTCAAAGAAACTTTTTTAAAACCCACATTGAAAAGCAAACAAACAATTTTGAAAACACAATGAGCAAGTATCTAAGAGCCCATGGATAACCATGGATAGAAAGGGTGCTAACACCTTCCCTTTCTATAACCTACCTCCCGAACCGAGAGCAATCTCTATAAGGAATTTTTCTGTGCTTTTGTCCTTTCCATTTGGAGAAAATAAAAGACGGTGGCGACTCTTGCTTCCGCGACATTTCGCGAACCAGCGTTAAACAGTCAGTTCCAGATCCACCGATCACAATGTATTTGCAGACACTTTCTTTTTTCCAAAGTTAGGAGGAAAGACATGTTTTTTGTAGCATATATATGGATTAACCTGAATTATTATAATAGGTGTAGATTTTATTGTGGTTCTTATGGTTGTTAAAACCATTAGATAATTCAAATGATTTACCTTGATCTTGTGCTTTCCTTGAGTCATAAGCATTGATGAGTGTATTAGATTCTTCAAGAGCAACATTGTTATTAGGCTTATGAAGTAATGCCACATCATAATTTCTTCTTGAATAACAATATAATATATATTATTTATTGAAGGCCAAATGCTCCATTTATAAAACTTGAGTTTTAATTACTGAAAAAGTTTCATTCAAACCCGTCAAGAACTGATATATGGTCTTCAAGGAGAAAATCGAGCACATAACGCTCTACTCCACACATGTATTAATAAATGTTGGTACAAATTGGCATAGGTTTAAAGGAATTGAGTTCTTCCCCAATACCATGCATTTAGGTGAAATAGTCAAGAATAGACTTGAATCATTGCTTGAGAATGTTGATTTCAGCGTAAATATTTGAGACACACATTCGATTGATTTTGGAAAAATATTCATTAGGACCAATCCATAAATAAATAGCATTCTCCCAAAACACAATTGTATTAGCTATTATTGGTTGGTGCATTAACAGAATTCAAAATCTATGAATAAACAAGGTAATTACACTGTCCCCGCGCACCTCTATTAAGATTAGTAAGATCAGGGATGAAAATTGATCCATCTATGAAAGCTAACTTATTTTTAGCGCCAATAGCTTGTTGCATTGATCGATACCATGATATGTAGTTGGAGCCATTTAATTGAGGTGTAATATTAACAAGGTTCAGACCTTCACTCGGATAAACATAGTAAATCGAATCAACATCGCTATTAGAGATGCGATTTGCAGCAAGAGCAACTCGTGGTGGCATAATGTTGGATCGAAGAAGAATTTGCAAAGAAACTAAGAGAGATAATGTTGGAATAATATAGCAAGTGTGAGTAAGTGGGGAAATAGTCCCACATTGGATAGGAATGTGGAGACTTAAGTATATATAAGTGGGAGAACTCACTCACCTATTACCTTAAGGTTTTAGGTGGATAAGTGGTGTGTCTCTCACAAAGGTGCTTATTGCTCCTAGTATCTCCCCCCAACATGGTACCAGAGCCTTTGGTTCGAGAAATGGACCGGAAGAGACTTGTATCGAAATGCGCCCAGGAAGTGGTGTTTCGTTGCAAGATGTCAATGACGGTACAAGTGAGGGAGCATTATGGATCACACTTGAGGGGAGGTGTTGGAATAATATAGCAAGTGTGAGTAAGTGGAGAAATAGTCTCACATTAGATAGGAATGTGGAGACTTAAGCATATATAAATGGGAGAACTCACTCACCTATCACCTTAAAGTTTTAGATAGATAAGTAACGTGTCTCACACAAAAGTGTCTGGTCTTACACTATGTATTAATAGTCCTAATAACTCTCCCTAACAAATAAATCATTGAGTGACTACGACTAATACCATATTAAAAATAATAAACTCATAACTTGAGTTTGAAGAAAGTGAATGAAATCAATGATCCCCTCGTACATTGATCGAAGAGGGAAAAAGTATAAATACAAGAGAACTAATCATCATTATAATTATTGAGTGGAAATTCTTCTCCAATTTTTTAGATGAATGCATAGTCTTTTAATGTAAATTTAATGTGATGATTACTATGACAAATAATATTTTAATATATATAATTAATTTTTCAATTAAATAATTGAGCTTAAATGGTCTTAACTTATATATAAAAAAATTTAAGTCATAGAAAGAAATTTGGCGGCAAAACTGAGATAATTTTAGTCATTATATTCATTTTATTTTACTTTATTAAAATTGATTAAGTCATAGAAAAAATGTTGCCGCCAAAAGGTCATTTTAATCATTTTCTATAGATTCATTTTATTTTATTTTATTTATCATTTAGTTTAATAAAAATTAACTATCTTCCACTAACTTTCCACTAACTCACGAACTTTCCAGTAACTTATCATATTTATTTATTATTTTTCATTAATTTTTAAAAACTAACTTCTACTAACTTTTTATATTAATTATTTTTTTTGTAATTTAATAAAAACTTTTTTAAGTAACTTTTATATCAATTTTAGTTTATTTTAATAATTAGTTTATAAAAATTAACTTCAGTCACATCGGAATGTGATTATTTAGTAAAAACTAATATAAATCACTTAATTTAATTTAAAAATATATAAATGTAAGAAAAAAGTAAATGTAATTATTTAATAAAAACAAACTTGACTCAATTAATTTAAGAAAAAAGTTAATATGTGTTTCAAAGACACAAATTAGTAAATTATTTGTTAAAATATTTTTTGAAACGTGTGTATTAAATATTTGAAATTTTAAATATGATTTTATTATATTTAATTATATTTAAATATTTTTAATTATACTTAAATATCTTTAATATATATTTTTAGAGTACATATTATCATAACCCTTAATTTAATTAAAGAAGTTGAAACATATATGTAAGTAATCAACCCACATTAATTTATGGTCACATTTATTGTATCGTTGAATTTTTCTACTTTAGCATTTTGATATGTTATTCAATTATTTTTCTATTATTTTTTATGTTTTTTATATTTTTTTGTATTAGGAATCAACATGCCACAGATAAAGGGTTTCTATATGGAATTGAGGTATTTTACAATTATGTTGTTGAATTCTTTTTCTTCAAATTATTACATTGTTTAAGAGTCATTTTCATTATATTTCAATAGAATATACATTATGTTGTTTCTTTAAACTATAATACTTATAAATAATAATTTAATAAAATTTAAGACTAGTTATAAAAAAATTTAATTATTTACTAATCGTTAGAAAGAAATTGAGTTTTAAATTTTAAATAAAATATTTTTTGTTGTTACATGAAGAGTACTTAATCTTACTAACAAACACAATGTTGAGCTGTCAAATTCATAACTGTTTTTGCTATTTTGTAGTGTAGTTTAGTTAGCTTATGGTACAAGACATCCTTCTTTTATATATATATATATATATATATATATATATATATATATATATATATATATATATATATATATATATATATATATATATATATATATATATATATATATATATATATATATATATATATATATATATATATCCTCTTTGTAAACCTTTGATAATCAATGATAATCACTTTCTTCATCATGTTCATTGGAATTCATAATATGGTATCAGTCTCCATCAATGAACGACTTTCACTTCTCATTCAATCTTCATTACACTATTGAATTTTCTTCACAGTTTCATTCATGATATTCATCACCTTGATGAATTTCTCTCTTTCTCATTTCTTGTTTCTTCTTCGCATCTGACTTTGTTGTTTTTTGGTTACCTCGCATCTTTGAAGATTCATCATCGATCCAACCATGCCTCCGCGTCTCGCACCAAACTCTCAACTTGATCTTGACTCCATCTTCTACATTCACCCTAGTGAAGGTCCTAAGTCAGTTACAGTCACTCCAAAGCTTGATGGTTCCAATTACCTCACATGGAGTCGTTCCATGCAACGGGCGTTAGGTGCCAAGAACAAACTGAAATTCATCGATGGTTCCACAGAGATTCTTGATGAAGAACACCTCAATTTCATTCAGTGTCAACGGTGCAATCATCTCATTCTTTCGTGGATCATCGATTCGTTAGTGATCAAATTGCTTCTACTATTCTTTTCCATGAAAATGCTATTGATTATTGGAATGATCTACATGAAAGGTTTTCCAAAGCTGGTCGAATTCACATTTTGACTCTGCGTTCTAAAATCAATAATTTGAGACATAATTCAAGGTCTGTCATGGAGTATTTTCTTGAAATCAAGGGTTTGTGGGAAGAGCTTAACTCCCACAGGCCATTACCTATATGTACTTGTGCTCACAGATGCAGATGTCAGGCTGTGCAGAAAGCTCAAGAACATCATCTTAAAGAACAGGCTATACAGTTTCTTACTGGACTTGATGACAAGTTTTCAGTTGTTAGAACTCAAGTTTTAACTATGGATCCTTTACCCTATATGAATTGCATTTACCCTCTTATTATGCAAGAAGAGAGTCATCATTAAAACACCACACTCATTGATGAATCATATATACTTGTTAATGCGGCTCACAAATTCGATTTCAAGCACAAGGGTGGATTTCACAAGAATACTCCTAGGGTTTGCACCTTTTGCAATAGGACTAGCCACACTGTTGACTTCTGCTATCAAAAGCATGGCCATCCTAATTTTAACAAGAATAAATCTTCAGTTAATGCTAGCCAAGTGGAAACTCCATCAACTGATGCTACTACAGACACCCCTAGTGTGCATAATCAAATGCCCATCACACAAGCTCAATATGATCAACTTATCACTTTGCTACAAAGCTCTAACATTTTTGCACCTATTGCCAGTTCCACCATAAATCAAGTATCCATTAGCCAACTTCCCTCTGATTAATCCTCAGGTATTGTTTGTAATACCATGCAGGACATAATCAAATTTCCTCATTCATGGATCTTAGATTCAGGTGCAAACGACCATGTATGTTCCTCTTTACACCTCTTTCATTCATACTACAAAATTACACCAGTTAGAATTACTTTACCTAATGGTAATAGCACAATTGTCCAATACGCTGGTACTGTTAGATTTACACCTCTTTTATACCTCAACCATGTCCTCTTAGCACTAGAGTTCAAGTTGAACCTCATTTCCATATATAAATTATGCTATTCTTTGAAATGTTTTGCAAACTTTTATGTTGATCAACTTTCTTTGCAGGAAATGAATACATTGAGGATGATTGGTTTGGGTAGAAAAGAGAATGGCTTGTATATCTTGCAGATCGAGGACACTCATTCTGAAGACTTCCCTGCATCTCACCAAGCTCAAATCCAACTCAACCTTCCCACTAGAGCCAACACATGTCATACCAGTGATTCCTTTCCTCCTCCACACAGTCAAAACATTGTTATCCCTAAGTCAGCTCTATGGCACTTTCGACTTGGTCATGTATCCCCTAAGAGGATAACTCAAATGTCCAAATTGTATTCTTCATTTGATTTTGATAGTCATGCTACCTGTGACATTTTCCATTTGGCTAAATAAAATCACTCAAGAAATTCCATAGCTTCTCATAAGTTTGAACTTTTACATTTTGACATTTGGGCCCTTTGTCCATTCCATCTATTCATAATCATAGATATTTGCTAACTATTCTTGATGACCACACACGATTTGTTTTGATAATACTGCTAAAGTATAAATCTGAAGTATCTATACATGTCCAGAATTTTATCACCATGATCATTAACCAATTTCATGTCACACCAAAAACTAGCAGGACAACTAATGGACCTGAATTCTTATTACATCAGTTTTACTCTTCCAAAGGCATCATACATCATAAGTCTTGTATTGAGAATCCTCAACAAAACGGATGTGTCGAAAGAAAACACCAAAATCTCCTAAATGTAGGTAGAGTTATCCTATACCAATCCAAACTCCCTAAATCTTACTAGTCTTATGCTATACAATTTTCCACTTTTATCATCAATCATGTTCCAACACCTCTCCTTCAAAACCAATCACCCTATCAAATACTCCATAATATTATACCTGCCATAGACACATCCAAGGTGTTTGGATCCCTTTGTTATGCCTCAACACTTCAATTCCATAGAACCAAATTAGATATACGTGCCAGAAAATCTATCTTCATTGGATACAAAACTGGTATGAAAGGATATATCTTGCTAGATTTCACACTTCTGAGATTTTTGTATCCAGAAATGTAATATTTCATGAGCATGTTTTACCCTATAAACCTATTAACCAAACAACACATACATCATGGTCCTACTTTCCTTCTAACCAAGCTAATAACAATGATATATCATTAGTCATTCATAACCAAAATGGCTCACCTCACTCACCACATGTCATCCCTAGTTCACCACATGCTGACTCATTAGACAACAATCAACCTGATTTCTCTGACCCTTTTACTCCACCTCTTTCCCCTGATACTGTACCACTCACCAGAGCCTCTTCTAGAATAAGGCAACATCCATCGTATTTGCAAGACTATATGTGCAATTCTCTTCATACTTCAAAACAAGCATTCACATGTATTTCTTACCCTATGTCTCATTACATTTCTCATGAACACTTATCCTCCACATTTTTCCACTATGCTTTGTCCTTAGTTTTTAATATTGAACCTAAGACTTATACTGAAGCATCTAAACATGAATGTTGGAAACAAGCCATGCAACTTGAACTTTCAACACTCGAAAAGAATGAAACCTGGAAGATTGTTGACATTCCACCTGGTGTTAAACCCATTGGCTGTCGTTGGGTATGTAAAATTAAATATTTGGTAGATGGTTCTATTGAAAGATTCAAGGCATGATTAGTAGCTAAGGTTTATAATCATATCGAGGGTCTCGATTATTTTAATACTTACTCACCGGTTGCTAAGATAACTACTGTCAGAACCATCATTGCCCTAGCTTCATGCAAACACTGGTACATACATCAACTCGATGTCAATAACACGTTTCTGCATGGGGAGATCGAAGATAATGTTTACATGGTTATTCCTCCTGGAGTGCATACAAGCAAGCCTAATCAGGTTTGTAAACTTGTAAAATCTTTATACGGCCTTAAGCAAGCTAGTCGAAGATGGTATGAAAGGCTCATAACCTTTTTACTTGCACAACACTACACACATGCTAATTCTGATCACTCTGTCTTTGTCAAAACTCACGATACCTCCATCACTATATTATTGGTATATGTTGATGATGTCATCAATACTGGTAATGACATTACAGAATTACACTCCATAAAGGTAGCCTTACACTCCACTTTCAAAATAAAAGATCTGGGCAAGCTGAAATATTTCTTGGGTATCGAAGTTTCACACTCTACTGCTGGCATTCTCCTGTATCAACGCAAATATTGCTTGGACCTAATAGAAGACTCAGGGTTCCTTGATTCAAAACATGTGTCTACTCCAGCAGATCATACTGTTAAATTGCATCATGATACAAGTGAACCTTATCGAAGACTCATAGGGAAACTACTATACCTCAATGCCACGCGACCAGATATCACTTTCTACACACAATAGATAAGTCAATATTTGTCTAACCCTATAGTCACCCACTTTAAAGCTGCTTGTCGAGTTTTAAAGCATCTTAGATCATGTCCAGCTCGTGGCATTATGTTTCCACGTGATTCCACATTGCAACTGCATGGATATTCTGATGCGGGTTGGGATTGGGCTGGTTGCTTAGACACTCGCAGGTCTATCTCTGACCAATGTTTCTTCCTTGACAGATCATTAATATCATGGCGCTCCAAGAAACAATTGACATTCTCACGGTCATCATCAAAAGCCGAGTATCGTGCCTTTGCTTTTGTCACGTGTGAGCTTCAATGGCTATTATATCTCCTACAAGATTTTCACATCACATGAATCAAAACTTCGGTCATTTACTGTGACAATCAAAGTGTGATTCATATTGCTTCCAATCCTATTTTCCATGAACGCACGAAACACTTAGAGATAGATTGTCACATTGTTCAAGAAAAGCAAACTAAAGGAGTTCTCAAGCTTCTTCCTGTCTAGTCCAAAGACCAACTCACAGATTTGTTCACTAAGCCCTTCCTTCCTCAGCCTTTTAATGCTCTTTTAGCCAAGTTGAAGATGATAAACATTTATCAACCTTCAACTTATGAGGGGATATTGAACCTTACTAGCAAACATAGTGTTGGGTTGTCAAATTTTATTACAAAGTAATTAAGAGAGTTAATTACATACATAATTGTTTTTGCTATTGTGTAGTGCAATCTAGATAACTTATAGTGCAAGTCACCCTTATATATATATATATATATATAGGGGACATATCAAGTGAGAAAGGGGTCCCTTATATGAGAGTGAGAGGAGTAATTATAAGCCATTGGATCAAAATTTATGACTAAGATTAAATAATGTTTTAAGTTATCACGTGAGTTTGTTTCTATCTATCTATTTAATTGTGTTTTCTTTTAATAAAACCTTTTCTCTTCCCTAAAGTCTTGCAATATTTTACTAATAACCTCAACTTTTACTCTTCCATTCTAAAGCCTTGCATCTCTTCACCTACTACCTGCAATTCTACTGCTACACTCTTTTCATTTTGTTCCAATCTTCAACATTTTCGGTAAGTTTGTTTCCTCTTTCTCTCCATCTACTATTTTCATGTTAGTTATATTATTGTTTTCTTTACTGTTTCCATGTTAGTAATATGCTAGTACTTATTTGGTCATTTATAAATATGAAATGGAACAACACTTATTAATATTTTTTTGCAGTATATACTACTTTTGGAAGCAATGGGAGGGCACAAACCTACTGTGATCATAACAGATCAAGACCCAGCTATGAAGATTGCAATAGAGAAGGTATTTAATGGTTCTTCACATAGATTTTGCATGTGGCATATTTTAAAAAAAGTTTCAGAAAAGGTAGGCGTTTCCTTAAATGCCAACATTGATTTTAATA
The DNA here is from genome assembly GCA_948472305.1 of Vicia faba. Taxonomy (NCBI): domain Eukaryota; kingdom Viridiplantae; phylum Streptophyta; class Magnoliopsida; order Fabales; family Fabaceae; genus Vicia; species Vicia faba. Next base: position 296,777,543 of record OX451740.1, on the reverse strand, counting down.
ATCGTCTTAAGTCATGTGTTTGGAATTCAGAGACTCCTGAAGAATTTGAGTCAAGATGGAATAGTATTATTAGTGATTTTAAATTAGAGGAGAATGGTTGGCTTTCTCAAATGTTTGATATTAGAAGTATGTGGATACCAGCCTATTTTAAAGATATATTTATGGCGGGAATTTTGAGAACAACTTCAAGATCAGAGAGCGAAAATTCATTCTTTGGAAATTACTTGAACAAGAACCTTAGCTTGGTGGAATTTTGGATGCGATTTGATTCTGCAATAGAGGCACAAAGGCATAAGGAACTTCTTGCAGATAATGATTCACTTCATTCTTTTCCAGAATTGAAGTTGCAAATGGATTTAGAGAAGCATGGTAGAGAGGTATATACTCATGAAAACTTTTACATATTTCAGAGAGAGTTGTGGAGTGCATGTGTAGATTGTGGAATAGAAGGAAAGAAAGAGGAAGGTGAGAACTCATTGTTTTCTATAATAGATAACATTGTGGTAAATGGAAACAAATTGAGCAAATATAGAGAGGTTGTGTATCAACTTTCAAATCATATTGCACATTGTTCATGTAAATTGTTTGAGTCTGAAGGCATGCCCTGTCGACATATTCTTTTTATATTGAAGGGAAAAGGTTTGAATAAAATACCAAGTCATTATGTTGTTAATAGATGGACGAAGTTAGCAACAAGTAGATCCGTTTTTGCTTCCGATGAAAATGTGTTGGAGGAGTGTTCTAAATTTGAAAGTGAAAGTAAGTTAATCTCAAATGCATGGGCACAATTTTTTAAATGCATGCATATGGCTGGTACAAATAAAGAGAAGTTGCTCCTCATTATAAATGATGGTGCTAGTACTGAATCAAAATTGGCTAAGATGAAGAATGATATTGCACCAACAACCTTAGATGAATTAGAGGTTTTCATCGGTTCTAATGTACCAAAAGAAATTGATATTTTTCCACCTGAACATTCAAATACCAAAGGATGTGGAAAACGAATCAAAGGGGGAAAAGAGAAAGCAATGGAACAACAAAAAAAGCGAACAAGATTTTGTAAATCTTGTAAACAATTTGCGTATCATGATAGTCGCAACTGCCCCACGAAATCTTCATAATTTTTGGTAAGAAACATTTATATTTCAGCTTTATCTTTAGAGATTTAGTTTATTGAAATGCTTAACTTTTCATATTACTTTTACTCAGGATCTGGTTGAAAATTTGGAGCATAATGAAGAATTTTAATTTCTATCATGGATGAAGTAACTTGCTCTGTTGGATGAAGTAACTTGCTCTATTGGTTGAAATAATTTGCTCTGTTGGATGAAGTAACTTCTTGATTGTTGAAGTAACTTGCACAGTTGGATGAAGGATTTTAATTTGAAACTTTTGTCATGGATGTAATGGAGTTTAATTAGCTTTTTATTTTTGGAACTTTGCAATTTGTTTATAGTTTCTGGATGAAACTTTGTAGTTTATTCATTTTGAAGTTTATACTTTGAAAGTAAGAGTATAATATTATTTAAGGTCTCTAAAATATGAGTGTGATTCATTCTTACAGTGAAATTGTCAAGCATCTAAATATAAATTCCAGTAAGAACTAATTTTAAATTAGTTACAATGAGAACTAATTTTAAATTCATTATTAGAGTATGATTCATTGTTACAGTAAATTATAAATTTATTATAGGATTGTCAAACGTCAATTCATAATGTGATTCGTTATTATTATGATATGATTCATTCTTATAATAAAACTAATTATAAATTCTTTCAGTTACAGGAAGAACATATTTTTTAATTCTATTAACTAATTTGTGTTAATATATAATTTTGGTGTGTTTATTAGGAATGTTATCAATGACATGCTGATATTATTAATTGCAGAATAAAAGCTACTAAAGAGAGACATAGAATAGGAGAGAGAAGAAAGAGTAAAAAAAAGTTAACGTAATAAATGAGGAGAGAGAAGTAAGATTTAGAAGAAAAAAAATAACTTCATCAATGAATTTAAAACATAAGCACGTGACTCACTTATTCATTTATTATAATCTCAACCATCCAATGTAATCTAAAGGCTAAAAAGAAACCCTCTCACTCTCACATAAGAAAGACTTTCTCATGAGATATGGCCCATATATATATATATATATATATATATATATATATATATATATATATATATATATATATATATATATATATATATATATATATATATACACACATGGGCGGATTCACGTTGGGGCTAGGTGTGGCTATAGCCACACCAGTTTTTTCATTTTCTTTTTATATTATATTATACATTGAGGTTTATAACTAGGATAATTAATTTTTTTAATTATATATAAACACTAAGGCTTATTAAAATAATTAATAAAAACATATTACTAACTCACTTTTCTCTCGTAACTCTTTCTTTCAGTTTTCTCAAATGTTTTAAAAATCGGACCAGTTATCAAAATGGTAAGGATATTGAATCAATGATTTATTGGTCGAATCATTGAGTCACTGATTGAACTGTGTGACTAGTATGACTAAACTGAATTAATACAGATAACTCGGTTAAATAAACGAGTCTCTATAAATTTTTTATAGATATTAAACCAATCGAACTGAATGACTCGGTCTCTAAAAAATATCACGAAACTTATAAAATTTTAAAATGTCATAATTTCACAAGTTCTTTATTTAAATTCAAGTTCTAAATATATATTCATCACACATAACAAAATATTCAAATAAAATTTGAACAAAGTTAAATTGCAACATAAAATTAATAGCAAAATAACGTGTCTAATATATTTAGTTCTAAAGAGAGAAAATTGATCCAAATAAGTTATGAACAAAGTATGCAAATATTTTAATTTAAATTTTTCTTAAAAAATGATTAAACTAACAATTAATCCACCGATGTTTGAAAACTGTCGGATCTTCAGTTTTTACAGATTTTGGCGGTTCTGGCTAGTTTACACCAATTCAATAGCTTGGTCGGTCTAGCAATCAAACTAGATTGGTGACACCTTTGATTCTCAATTCAGTCCAGTTTTAAAACACTACTTTTCTCTCTCTCAAGTTGTAACTTCTTTTTCTAGTTATCTCAAACCTCACCATCTCTCATGCTTGTCTCTTTCTCTCATATTTGTTAATCTTTCTTTTTCTTTTTCTAATTTTTTTACTTGGCTTAGTTGCATTTATTTATGGTGATTGAAAATCAAAGATAAAGGGAGTATTTCAATTTTCTCTTATTCTTTTCTCCTTTTTTAGCTAAACCATAAAACCACAATTTGTTAAAAAAATCAATTTGCTCAATTTCTCATAAATGATTTTCTTTATAATAAATTGATTTTACCGTTCTCTTTATAGTATGAATAAATTTTTTAAATGGTTTCATTGTTCTCTTTAGTTCATACTTTCTTTTATATTTAGCCACACCAATATATAATGACTGGATCCGCCCCTATATATATATATATATATATATATATATATATATATTCTCTTTGTAAACCTTTGATAATCAATAAGAATTATTTTCTTCATCATGTTCATTGGAGTTCATAATAAAAAGAAATTAAAAATAACCCAAATAATGGTTGACATGTTTATTTAAGGGAAAAAAAACAGACAAACGATAATGGGGAACTGAACCAAACCCTCGTCAGGTAGTGGCCAAATGTCTGATAACGAGAGTGCGAGCATCACGGACATTATGTTATCATTGTCCTCCTCGCCCGTGATTCGGACCGCAAGGGACCCACTCATCCCAACATTAAAATCCTTCCCCCAAAACGTGTCACTCTCGCCGCGTCTCTCTGAATGCTGAATACTTCACTTCAACCAACCAAACATCGCAATACATTTGTATTACTCCTTGTGGCTCTAACTTCCAACACTGTCTTCTTCTATTTCTCTTTCTTTTGTTTTTTTTCGTCACCACATACATTCTCTCAGTATTGTTGTTAACGTGTCGTTTGTTCACTCACTCGCTGATATTTTTTTAGACGGAAGCTCCATGGATCCGACACGGGCTTTTGTCAAAACTGTTAAACGTGTTGTTGTTAAGGTTTGCAACAACGTGTTTTCTGTTATGTTTCTTGATCCAAATGTTTAGATCGATGTGAATGTGAAATGGAAGTTGATGAAGTGATCTTGACATTTTGTTGTTTGGATTTATAGTTTATTTTTAGAATTTTTTTTGTAGTAAACACGTAAAAGAGGTCTAGATAAAATTTTCGGTTATGATGTTTATGATCTATCAACAAAAATGGTTTTCTTATGTACTATTGATAAAACTTTTAAACTCTGTATGTTTGTGTATCTCATCCATGATAATATACTATTGATTTTTTAAACTTTTTTTTTTTTTAATTTTGTATGTTTTCTTGATTATAAAGTTAATTATTTATAATGATTTGTGATATTGATATACATGAAGGTTGGAACAGCTGTGGTTACTCGAAGTGATGGTAGATTAGCATTGGGAAGACTTGGAGGTCTCTGTGAGCAGGTGATAACATATAACGTTTAACACCAAGATTTTAAATAATAGTCGCGGTCGTGTAAAGGCTTCGCAGTTTCAGTGGATACTTGTGATATTGATTGCGGTTCACACCATTTGAATTAACCATAGTTTCTTTTTCATTATAAAAACAGTGAATAAGGATATCGGTATCAGCAGCACCTTTCAATACAGTTTTGCGGACTGTTTTTTAGAACCTTTATGACACTACATAAGCCAGAACTATAATACTTGTATTTGATACTTTCTAGTTTCTTCAAATTATGCAGATCCGAATCTAGTAAAATAACCAAATATTTTATTGTACTATATAGTGCTTTTAAACATGTAGAGAGAAGACCATTAGATTTTGTAGTAAGGAAAGTAGACCAGATGGAGAGAAGGCAAACAATTAGAGGAAGAGAAAGACCTAGAAAAATCTATAAAAGAAGTTATTAAAAAAGATCTCGAGATAAATGATTTGGATAGAAGTATGATCTTTGATAGAACATTATGACAAAAATTGATCCATGTAGCCGACTTCATTATGTGATATTCTTCATTGGTTATGTGGTTTTTCCTTAACTAGAAGCTACTGTTTATGCAGCTTAAAGAGCTAAATACAAGAGGATATGAGGTTATATTGGTGACTTCGGGTGCAGTTGGTCTTGGCAGGCAAAGACTAAGATATCGCAGATTGGCCAATAGCAGGTTTTTTAATCTATCTTATGCATTGTGGAATTTGGAAAGAACATTATTTTTCCGTGTTATGCTATTTAGTATAAAATGTTGTCAAATCGCGGCTATAGTAGCACTATGACACTATTGATGGCAAATTTTGAACAAACGGCTATCTTTTATGATCCATTGACAACAATGAATTCGCATAGGATTGTAAGATCTTCTGCGATTTTTTCATGATTCTGTCACGATGAAGCTGATATAAATTTACTTGTTATGTAGCTTTTCTGATCTTCAAAATCCACAATATGAACTTGATGGCAAAGCCTGTGCAGCTGTTGGACAGAGTAGTCTCATGGCTCTCTATGATATCATGTTTAGTCAGGTGCACACAAAATCAAGTTTTTAATTCAATATGCTGCGAATCTTATATAATGATTCCTTCCACATTGCTTTAACATAAGAACTGAACTGATTCCTTATTATTGATGTGACTTTCCCTGATGCAGCTTGATGTGACTTCATCCCAACTTCTTGTGAATGATGGATTTTTTAGGGATACCGATTTCAGAAAACAACTAACTGATACCGTTCACTCGTTGTTAAGTTTAAGGGTCATCCCTATTTTCAATGAAAATGATGCTGTGAGTACTAGAAAGGCACCATATGAGGTATGCTTCTTTTCCTTAAAATATTTCACTTCGATTAGCATTGTCCGTTTCTAATTTGCTTTTGAAAAATCTTAAACATTATTAGGTTAGTTTTCTCGTTTTTCTTGACGAAGTTACTTTTAAATGCAAGCTTCTGCAGGACTCATCTGGTATCTTCTGGGACAATGATAGTTTGGCTGGCTTATTGGCTTTGGAACTCAAAGCCGACCTTCTTGTTTTACTGAGTGATGTCGAGGGCCTCTATAGTGGTCCTCCGTCTGATCCAAAATCGAAGCTGATTCACACTTATGTAAAAGAAAAACATCAAACCGAAATTACTTTTGGAGATAAGTCAAGATTGGGAAGAGGGGGTATGACTGCTAAAGTTAATGCTGCTGTCTGCGCCGCTTATTCTGGCACTCCCGTGATTATTACCAGGTATCATGTAGTTCTTAATATTTTTTTGCTAAGTGATGTTCAAAATTTTGCAATTTTCTGACATTGAATTACACTTCAACCTCCTTTAGCGGCTATACTAATGACAACATCATGCGAGTGCTTCAAGGAGAAAGAATCGGTACGGTCTTTCATAAGGATGCTCACTTGTGGACCAGCTTAAAGGAAGTAACTGCACATGAAATGGCTGTTGCAGCACGCGACAGTTCGAGGAAACTTCAGGTAGTAACCAATTCAGAATCCGAAAAACAAGGTCTATTTTCATGAACTTCTTCAAGTGTTGATTTAACATAAAAACTATTTTTGGTTTCAGATTCTAAATTCTGAAGAAAGGAGGAAGATATTGCTGGATGTGGCTGATGCATTAGAGGAAAATGAAAGTATGATAAGGATTGAGAATGCTGCTGATGTTGCTGATGCTGAGGAAGCTGGGTATGAGAGATCACTTATATCGCGTTTAACACTGAGACCTGAGAAGGTAAGAACTTTACTTGTTCAATAATGAAAGATACATGTGTTAGACTCGTATCGGATAGTGATATTTCTTCAATATTTTTTAACAAGTGTCTCAAAAGTATCCCGATTTTTATCTGACCTTGATTTGTGTATTTTCAGATTGCTAGTCTGGTAAAGTCTGTTCGCAAGCTGGCAGACATGGAAGAACCTATCGGTCAGATTTTAAAGAGAACTGAGGTCATAACCCTATATAATCATCTCACAAATCAGTTAATAACTAACACTTGAAATTGGTTATGTGCTATTGTATTAATATTAAACAGTTTCAACTACTTACGTGCTGAATGATGTAACTGAATTTCGATGTTCAGAATTCAATTTTGTCAATTCTGATTACTGTTCTTTGTATCCAGCTAGCAGATAAACTCATTTTGGAGAAAATATCATGTCCTCTGGGTGTACTTCTAGTTATATTTGAGTCTCGACCCGATGCTCTTGTTCAGGTTATAAGATGTCTATTTTTTCTCGATTCGTATCTATCCTACATCTTCAATACAAATGTTTAATGACAAAAAAATAAATAGAGTTATGAGATTATGTCTATGATTGATTTTCTTAATATGTTGAAGTTGAACATTGATTCTTACAACGATTCATGAAATGGATCAATAGATAGCTGCATTGGCAATTCGAAGTGGAAATGGTTTAGTGCTCAAAGGAGGAAAGGAAGCGAAACGATCTAACGCGGCCTTACACAAGGTTTGTTGATTTTATTTAGTGTTAAACATGTTTGTAGTCGATAAACCAATTCATCGAAGTGTTGAATAAGCGAGAGACTTAACTTTCATACTTATTTTCTTCATTATTGCAGGTCATTACTTCGGCTATTCCAGATAAAGTTGGTGAAACACTTATTGGGCTTGTGACTTCAAGAGAAGCAATTCCTGATCTTCTTAAGCTCGATGACGTGATAGATCTTGTGGTCCCCCGAGGGAGTAATAAGCTTGTTTCTCAGATTAAGGATACTACGAAGATTCCCGTTCTTGGTCATGCTGGTAATATATATAGTACATTATAAGTTTCCTATTTGTGATAAAACTTCAAAACGAACAATTTTCATATATATTAAGGAAAAAAATGTAGTATATCTAATGTGTACATTTTGTGTTATGCAGATGGAATATGTCATGTATATGTTGACAAAGCTGCTAATATCGATGTGGCAAAGCAGATTGTTAGGGATGCAAAGACTGATTATCCTGCAGCCTGCAATGCAATGGTTATTACAGTTTAAATCCCATTGAATGCCTCATTACTCATTTTCAATTGAATCTATATATTGTATCATGGTGATCGTAGGAAACTCTTCTTGTACACAAAGATCTGTCAGGAAATAATGGACTGGGTGAACTTGTTGCTGAACTCCAACGAGAAGGTTTGATTTTATAGCTTATTTTTTTATCGAATGTGTATGTGTCCGTGTCTATGTCCGTGTTTGTGTCTGTCATTTTCACAGTAATAGGATAATAACATGGTTGTTGTATATTGATTTAAATGCAGGTGTTCAACTATATGGAGGACCAAGAGCTAGTGCCTTATTAAAAATTGATGAAGCAAAATCTTTACATATGGAGTATGGTTCACTGGCTTGTACAATTGAAATTGTAGATGATGTGTTTGCGGCAATAGACCACATACATGAAAATGGAAGGCATGTTTTGGTTCCTTGCAAGGCTTGTTTATTTTCACTCTTTTATCGGCATCATTAAGTATCTTATATCAATCTTAAGTATTTGTCGTTTCCTGTTTCTGCAGTTCTCATACTGATTGCATTGTTACAGAAGACAGAGAAGTTGCTGAAACTTTCTTACGTCAAGTCGACAGGTATGTGAAGAATGCTTCGTTCTAAAACAAAGAAAAAGTTGTACGCTTATTTGAGTTGTCTGACATATATCTCACGGATATCGAACACGGCAACACCCCTAATCTTCCTTTAACATAAGTAGGATCCATACTTTAGTATGTTAATTATAGATAAAGTCACGAGTTTTAGTATGTTTCTCTGATATAACACTTGAAAATTAACTCTTACCTGATAGTGCTGCTGTATTCCACAATGCAAGTACAAGGTTTTGTGACGGTGCACGATTTGGGCTTGGTGCAGAGGTATTTTACTTTCAAGAAACATGCTGTGATAATAGTAATAATAGCAGCAAAGCTATTCATATTTTTCAAATGTTCTCAGTTTTGTTATTTGATTATCAGGTTGGAATAAGCACAAGCAGAATTCATGCTAGAGGTCCTGTAGGAGTCGAGGGCTTGCTAACAAATAGATGGTATGGAATTTCGCAATGTCTCTTTTTATTTTCTAAACGAATGCAACGGACTTAATAAAACATCAACAAACTTTTTCTATTTATGTGTTGTTTTCTTTACGTTCTCGATCAACGGGGTTTACTTTGCTAAAATGCAGGTTATTGAGAGGGAATGGGCAGGTGGTAGATGGTGATCGAAATGTCACTTATTTGCACAAGGAACTTCCAGTACAAGCATAATAAAAGCTATGCAATTAGTTGAATCAGAGATTTGTTTCACATTTTATGGAACATGTTCAGGGCAAAGAAAATTACTCTTTGAATAAGAGTATTATTTGGCTGTGTACTAAGTTTCTCTTTGATAAGTTACTGTTTGGGAATGTGAAATGCAGTGACATATAAACATATATAGATACAGCACTAGCCATCTGAAACAATACTTCTTTGTGTAGTTGAATAATCATACATTTATTATTCTTCTATTGTTAGAGTTCTACCGTTTAATTCTGAAAACTACAAATAAACAGCTGCATTTAGTGATACAAAGGTGCATGAAAACAACTTAAAATCAATGAAAAATTAAAGGAGATAAAGGGAAAGAAGGACACCGAGAAATATACGTTTAGTCTCAATTTCTTGAGACCTAAGTCACGGGCACGGGAATAAGACAATTCGCTAGTGATTTCTTGAGACCTAAGACACCACTTAACTGTTAACAGAAAAGTAACAGAAACAGATAGATAGGTATGTATTCCTTGAAGTGTAAGTCACGTGTTTCGTGACTCTCTAACTCCCTAATCCATGCTTTCAATTATGTACATGGTCACAGAAACATTAAGAAGCAGAATATTCTTTTTGCATGTCAATGGTTTATCTTTTAAGTATTTGACAAATTCTTACCATCAAAGATTATGAGTAAATTAGTAACAGGTATCAAAATATTTCAGAATTTTCATGCACTTTTTGTATTACAATTTTATCCTTTTACTAAAAAAAACAGCTAAATATCATTGAAATAAGAACAATCCCACTACAATAGGAACAATGTCATTTAAATCTTTACTTTGATTTTATTTGTCAATTGTTTAACTGATATATGCCCAAAAACTTACAACCATATGCAATATAATAAACATACAGTTAAGCGCAATTGAATATGTCGAAAACCAAGACCGATTGGCCATCCAATACGACTCCTCTTCCTTGTGAGTTTGCGTTATAAGGTGGATGAGACCATTTGATGTTGATGTCAAAGCTGCTTTCAATATGCTAGGACCCTGCACCAATGCAACATTTTAAACTGTTAAACTGAGATTTCACTTTCATATATTTCAATCGTACCTTATACAGGAAACTAGGTACTATATATATACATAGAAAATCCTATTTCTAATTATAACTAAATCAGGATAATTATAACCAAATCAGGGTAATTATCAATTAATAACTATATTCCTATTCTAGTTCCTACATTCTTGTTGACAGCTAACGCCAACACTCCCCCTCAATTTGGTGCATAGATGTCTCGAATGCCCAACTTGTCAAGTGCGTTGTAGAAGTCTCTACTACATACGGCTTTTGTGAGTATATCTGCTAATTGGTCTTCAGATTTAACAAACGGAAATTGAATTATCTTGGTCTCCAAATTTTGCTTAATGAAATGTCGATCTACTTCCACGTGTTTGGTCCGATCATGTTGAACCGGATTATGAGCAATTTCAATTGCAGACTTGTTGTCACAAAAAAGATTCATCGCACTATCCGGAACAAAGCCAATTTCAATTAACAGTCTTCGAAGTCAAAGAAGCTCACACAGACCTTTAGCCATCCCTCGAAACTCTGCTTCAGCACTTGATAATGCTACCACCTTTTGTTTCTTACTTTTCCACGTAACCAAATTTCCTCCAACAAAGGTAAAATAGCCTGAGGTGGATTTTCTGTTGGTGATATCTCCTGCCCAGTCAGCGTCTGTATAGCCTTCAACTTGTACATGATTATTCTTTGTGAACATCAAGCCTTTTCCAGGCGAGGACTTCAAGTACCGCATGATTCGAATTACTGCGTCCATGTGATCTTTACTCGGGTTGTGCATAAATTGGCTTACTACACTTACCGCATACGCTATATCAGGTCGTGTCTGAGATAAGTAAATAAGTTTTCCAACCAATCTCTGGTACCTTCCTTTGTTCGTTGGCACTTGATCTGGATATTCTCCAAGTTGGTGGTTCTGGACAATTGGAGTATCTACAGGTTTACAGTCAAGTAGCCCAACCTCTGATAAAAGATCTAGGATATATTTTCGTTGAGATAAAAAAATGCCTTTCTTCGACCTAGCAACTTCAATACCTAGAAAATATTTGAGTCCACCTAGATTTTTCATCTCAAATTCGGTTGTCAGTTGTTTTTGAAGTTTTGCTATTTCCTCAGAGTCATCTCCTGTAATAATCATATCATCTACATACACAATCAAAACTGTGACCTTACCTTGACGGTGTTTCAAAAACAACGTATGATCCGAGTTACTTTGTTGGAAGCCATATTTTTTCATTGCCAGGTTCAATCTCCCAAACCACGCTCTAGGAGATTGCTTCAAACCATACAAACTGCGTTGCAATTTACACACCATCTTAGTCTCATAATTTGTCATGTATCCCGGAGGGATATCCATATATATTTCTTCTTTTAAGTGTCCATGGAGAAAGGCGTTTTTCACATCTAACTGATGCAATGGCCAATCAAGATTTGCTGCAAGAGATAAAAGAACTCTGACAGTGCTTAACTTGGCAATAGGAGAAAAGGTTTCTTGATAGTCTACGCCATATGTTTGTGTAAAGCCTTTAGCTACAAGTCTTGCTTTGTACCTTTCAATAGACCCATCAGCTTTGTACTTGATAGAGAAAACCCACTTACACCCTACTGGTTTCTTTCCTTTTGGTAAAGGGACAAGAGTCCATGTCGCATTCTTGTTTAATGCCTCCATTTCTTCATTCATAGCTTGAATCCATCTAGGATCTTCATTGGCCTCTTCAACGTTGCTAGGTACACTGTGTGAAGATAGCTCATTTGCAAATTTCTTAAGGGGTTCAGACAAGTCCTTCATAGAGACATAATTAGCAATTGGATATCTCGATCTATGATCCTCTTCTTCAGGAGAGTAACGCTTCGGTGGTTTTCCTCGATTATGCCTGTGAGGTAATTCATAGCTAACAGAGATATCACCATTATTATTGTCAGGAGATATAGGAGAGCTTACCTCAATGATATTCTCAGGAGATGGATCGTTGAGTACTGGAGAGGGGGGGGGGGGGATTCCGATACTTCAACTTCAGGACTCATATGTTCTGTTTGAATTTGACAAGAATCACTAAAAGCTTCAGTTGATGGTATATCAATATATTTGAACCAGTCAAATGTCAACCAATTTGACTCTTCTTCTGGTGTCTCCCCCTGAAGAGAAGAATTGGGTGATACCGAGGAGTAGAAATGTTCAAATTCCAAGAATGTAACATCCATAGTTACATAAATGCGTCGAGTAGTAGGGTCATAGCAGCGATACCCTTTCTGGTGTACACCATATCCCAAAAACAGGCAGCGAATTGCACATGGATCAAGTTTTGTGCGCTGGTTTTTATGTAGGTGAACAAACGCAACACACCCAAAGACGCGAGGTGGCAGCATTTGTATTGTAGGCAGCGGTACAAATGTGGACAAGGTCTGCAACGGAGTTTTAAATTCAAGAACCTTCGATGGCATCCGATTAATGAGATATACTGCTGTAGTAACAGCATCAGTCCAATGGTGTTGAGGCACATGTGCTCCATGTAGAAGAGCACGAGCAGTTTCCAGGATATGGCGATTTTTCCGTTCTGCAATACCATTTTGTTGTGGAGTTTGTGGACATGTGGTTTCGTGAATAAGTCTGTGTTTGTTGAAATACTCACGGAATTGGTGATTTACAAACTCCCCACCATTATCAGAGCGAAGGATCCTAATCTTCTTTGAATATTGAGTCTGAATCATTTTATGAAATTGTTGAAATATGTGTACCACTTCATTTTTTTGTTTCAACAAATAAATCCAAGTCATTCGAGTGCAATCATCAACAAATATCACAAACCACCGATAACCAGAGATAGAGGATTTTGGGGATGGACCCCATACATCAGAATGGATTAAAGCAAAAGGAACATTACTTTTATTCATACTTAATGGAAAAGTGACTCGATGACTCTTGGCTAAAATACAAGCTTCACATTTGAAGTTCAACAAAGATGTATCTGAAAATAAATTTGGGAACACATGTTTCAGGTAGCCAAACGAAGGATGGCCTAATCGACGATGCCAAAGTAAAGCTTGCTCCATTTTGTTGTTTCTTGGATAATGCATGTGATGCGCTCGGCCTACACTGAAATCCTCCATATAGTACAGTCCCCCTCTCTTAGTACCACGCCCAAGGATCTCCTTCGAGAGAAAATCCTGAAGGAAACAAAAAGATGGATAAATTAGCACAACACAGTTCAAGTCTTTTGTAATTTGACTCACAGACAACAACTTATGAGATAGAGAGGGAACAAGTAGTGTATTTGAAAGCAAAAGGGCTGGTGATAACATCACAGTTCCAGCCCCTGTTACCGCCGATAAACCACCATTTGCGTTGGCAATACTTGAGCGCCGAGGGGTTGAACGTTCGGAAAAATCCGTAGCATCAAACGTCATATGATCGGTAGCTCCGGAATCAAGTATCCATGCATTAGAATCATCATCATCATTAGAGCAAATTAGTACATTACCTTCAGTGGTGTGGGAACTTGAATTCGGAATGAGGGAAAGATGTGGTTCAGCAGTAGCTACCGCAACTTTGCCCGGGTTGCTCTCAGTTGTATCGCGACACTTTCGAGCCTGAAAGTTTGTCCACCAGTCTGGATAGCCATGAAGCTTAAAACATGTCTCACTAGTATGTTTGTTACCTCCACAATGAGAGCACTTAGTGCCATTAACTGGTCCTTTATGTTTGGATTGAGACAATATCTTAATTTGACACCCCTAGATGCGAGAACTGCTCCAGATGATTCATTGGAGTTGTCTGTCATCACTGCCTGACGGAGAGTTTCCCTCCTAACATGTGCATATGCTTGCTCCACAGTTGGAAACGGTTTCATTTGTAAAACATCACTTCTGATATTATCTAGGCGGTCATCTAGTCCATCCAAAAACACATACACTCGTTCTTCTTGGACAAGTGTACTGTAGTGTTGGATATCAACTTGACATGTCATCGGATTTGGACGACGAAAATCTATCTCACGCCAAAGTCCTTGGAGATCGTTATAATATTTTTCAAGAGAACCACCGGCTTGTTTAAGACGTGTCACCCGTCGCCGAAGGTCATACACCTGGGAGGTATCACTGCCATCAAAGTATGTGGTAGCAATTGCATCCCACACCAGCTTGGCAGTGGAGAATCGAATAAAGTTGCTGATTAGAGAAGAGTCCATTGAGTTGATTATCCACCCCTTCACAATCGCGTTGTCAGTCCGCCAACGTCGAAACGTAGGGTCTGTTTGAGGGGGTTGCGGGAGATCTCCATTGATATATCCCAGTTTGTCTTTGCCCGAGATATACATCTCGACCACCTGGGACCAAAGGGGATAGTTGCTGCCATCTAACTTGATGCCAATCGGTGCCACCGTATGGTCAGAGCCAATTTGTGACGGGGCTGAAGCACGGTTCAGAACTTCCGTCATTTTCGTCGTCAACTCAGCAAGAATAGAAGACGAGGTAGCCTCATCGGAGTTTGAATCCGATTCGGCCATGGAAGAAGGATGAAAGTGTTACCGTAGGTCTGGATTAAGACCTAGCTCTTGATACCATGTTAAACTGAGATTCCACTTTCATATATTTCAATCGTACCTTATACAGGAAACTAGGTACTATATATATACATAGAAAACCCTATTTCTAATTATAACTAAATCAGGATAATTATAACCAAATTAGGGTAATTATCAATTAATAACTATATTCCTATTCTAGTTCCTACATTCTTGTTGACAGCTAACGCCAACATAAACTCAGCAACATCTACATAACTTGCAAGTGAAGCGATCTATCAAGCTCCGAAAAAGTTTGAAAAGTTCACAACGGATAAATGTATATGCATATCTAATACTCTTTCATACCCCCTTGACACCAATGAAGACAACCTATCAGTCACATTACTAGGAGGGGCTTCTAACCGATTGAGTAGAGAAATAGTTGAAATCGGAGACATTGGTTCTAAAACCAAATCATTTGTAGCCATAAACAGTGATGATAACTAATTTCAAGCTTGTATGAGTTAGGATCTTGTATACACTAATGTCGGAAGTTATAGAGGCTACACGATGAATTCCATCTATAGAATCGCATTGATAATAACAATAATATGAAGAAGCACGTGGTTCGTAAATTTGTAATATCTGTTGACTTGATTTAAACTGTGGGGCAATGCAAGGATCGACAAGTTTGTTCTTTACTTCATTCATCATCAAGTATTTATTTTCATCCAATTCAGTTATGCTCTTGTACAAGGAATCTGTGCAACCAAGCGGAGAATCTCCTTCTAACATGCATACAACTCCTCCCAAAGGAAAAGTTAGAAAACTAACAAGGAAGTCAGCAAAATCTTCTCCTCCTTGAGCAAACAATATCTCGCTATCTGTTTTTCTAAAAAATAATTTCAGCTTGATTTGGATGCTACTATTGTTTGGAATGTCACAAGTGAAAAAACTTGTCCCCTCGAGAAATTCTTTCTTTCTTAAGAACAAATTAGCCAATGATGATGACAGATAGCAAGGAATACTTCAATAGATCCAAAACCTCTTTCTTAAGAACAAATTAGTCAATGATGACTTGGATAGCAAGGAATATTTCAATAGATCCAAAATCTGCTTAAAATAAGTTCTGGAGACAGAAGAAAATGTTCACCACAGTTGGATCATCAATTCTAGGGTCAAATTGAGGGAGCATTTACGCTGAAATTTTTTTCTTATGAGCAATACACTTTTGTGAGAAACACACCACATACTCAACCAAAACCTTAAGATTTTTGGTAAATATGTGGTGTGTCTCTCAAAATGTGTTGCTCATAAAGAAATGTCTCAATATAAAAAATGTTCCCTCGTGTTGACTTCCAAATTGATGCCTAAACAGTCGTATCATGAACTGTTGGTTCGAGTGAAGGACTGGATACAAATGTATATGGATGAAAGAACTTCTGCCTAAGTGGAGCATTGTAGATAGACTCACATTTGATGGGGAGTGTTGAGAATAACAAGTGTGAGTTGGAAACGTTGAGAAACAAAGTATGGGGAAGTCCCCCATTGATTAGAAAAGTGAGACTTGAGCATTTATAAGTAAGGAAACTCACACACCTAACACGTTAAGGTTTTGGGTGAATATGTGGGTGTCTCTCACAAAAGTGTGCTGCTCATAAAAAGAAAAAGCTTCAACATAAAGACTCCCTCGTGTTTACCCCCAAATTGATGACTGAACAGTTTCTTCACAATGAAGTAATATCTCCGGAACTTCTCTCTCTACACATTCTCTATAAATACACATAAAATGAAAATACTTTCTCATTTTTATTTTTTTAAATATAAGTTAAATTAATCTGTTTAGCAGAAGAAAAAGAATATTGAAATAAGCAACTCTCTTGCATTTCCAAAAACAGAGAAAATGTCATGCAACATTTATAACTATCATCTTGTCTTCTCTCTATCACAATAGCTCACTTTAAAAGTCTATCTTCTTGGTACTAACAAATAAAACTAATATAAATTTTAGGAAAAAAATATTTTTTACAAAATAAACAGAAGCTAAATTATAGGTGAAATAATGGTTGCCAAATAACCTTGTTATAAATCTAGTAAGAATTCAACCCAAACTCAAATAATAGATATGTTTAGAAGACATTCCTTCAATTCACATTTAGAAAATAATAATTCAATGTCAGATTACATCCTGAGTTTCTTCAAATGGAGGGCATGAGAAATCATATCACCATTTCATATTTCTCCATCCCACAAATCTTCAAGACTTTTGTATGGACTACAAGTTTCATGAACTGCAAAGTCCCCTCTAAGTAGCCTTTGCTGTATCAGACAACAAACAAACAAATAAAAGAATGTTCGATGCATATGCATGTGTGTGCGCAAGATTGATTGATTTTTATGTTTTCAAAGGCATTGATCAAACCTGGTGAATCTGTGAGAATTTTGAGAAGAATTCTGGAGGGATACACCAATCAAATAAGCTAAGGTTCTCTTTGATTCTTGATTCATTTACACTCTTTGGAAGAACACTGTGACCACTTTGGAGTCCCCATCTTAGAGCCACTTGTGCTGGAGACTTGTTAAGTTTTTCAGCAATTTCAATCAGAATTGGTTCCTTCAAGATTTCTCCCTTTACCCATGATCCAGGAGAACCTAGAGGAGAATATGCCTGTAAAATATGCATTTGTTGTTAACAATATGTAAGCAAAAAAGAACCTCAAATACATAAATGCAGGATCCAAAAAAAAAAAAAATCATCTACATTAGTCAGAGTATTACTGTGAGATGAACACCGGTAGACATGCAGAAATTATGAAGCGCAGGTTGTTGCCAAACAGGATGGCATTCAACTTGGTTAACTGCGGGTGGAATCTTAGCATATTTGAGTAAGTCCTGCAGCTTCTTAGTTGAAAAGTTGCTGACACCGATTGCGCGAGCTTGACCTGAGGCAAACAAACCCTCCATCGCATTCCATGTCTCGGAAAGACATAAAGGAGCCATGACCTCAGGGTCCCAACCCTTTGATCCTGACTTTGTCCTAAAAGGCCAGTGTATCTGTGACAAAATAATTTACTATCAAAAGCATCAATTTTTCATACAACCATCTTCAATTTCAGTATCGCGCTCTAAGACGAGTTTAAAATCAAGAGCCGTACAAGATATAAATCAATGTAGTCAAGCTGCAGGTCCTCTAGAGTCTTTGTCAGTGCCTTTGAGACATCTTCAGGTGCACAGTCACTAACCCTGCACAGAGATAATTCACCACTCTTCAGAGCAATGTAAAATACCAAATCAACTTTAGTTTTATTTTAAATTCTCGAGTAACCATGTGTAGGTTACCCGAAGTTTAACCATGGAAAAACAAATAGAGACCCTATTTAACCACGATTTAATCATAACAATATTTTATGAGGCCCAGTTTAGCCACGGTTTTACTGTCACAAATTTTGGATCTTGTGCGTTAACCCGCCTTGCACGCCCTCAAAGACGGCCCTTCCTATGAAATTTTGTAGCAAAGATAGTCCCTCAAATATTAAATATCATCATACTTGTCTTCTAAATAATCTGTTTCACTAAATTGATCCCCATAGTGCTTAGATATACAAACTTTTCAACAAACTAGTCTTGTTGTGTCATCAATTCATTCATTTTCAGGGATGAACTTGGTGACAGTTGTATACTTTTGAGCTACTAATTTGATGACAGAAGTCTAAATATGACTACAGCGACATAGTAATCTTCCGAGGAGTCAAATGAGGGTCCACTTTTCATTCTCTTCTGGAGGCAGATATATTATAATCAACTAATAAATGAAATACATATTAAGTACTCTCAAATACATCAAAAGCTTGATTTGGAAAAAACAAGATCAATAATCTTTGAGTATAATAAACAATTAGTCCAAACACATACCATAGCTTTGATGTGATGAACATTTCACTACGCTCTACTACCCCAGTCGAAAACAGTGTTTTCAATGCCTCCCCTACCTGCATCAAATACAAATTCCCTAGCATAAAAAAATCCAAAGCAAACCCTACACAAATTTTAAATTTTGGTTACCTCTTTTTCATTATCATATACCCGAGCACAATCTATGTGTCTGTAGCCAGCCTGCACAAAAGCATTGAGGCAAATCAAATTGAAAGGGTGTCCGGTGTCTGAAACATGTTAATGTCTGATTCCGCCACACATGTGATTGCATTCAATTCAACCACTTTCGTTTATTATGAAAGTACGAAAACATTAGGGCACAAAAATGCAGAGAAACTACCTTAACTGCAGAAACAACAGCATGACCAACAACACCAGGAGAAGCTTTCCATGTTCCAAGACCAATTGCTGGTATCTTTGCACCAGTATTCAGATCAAAATGTTGAGGACCGTGTATATCCATCTTCTCCTGCATAAAACCCAAATCAAGATATAATTTTTTTAAAAAAAACATCACTAATTAATCCAAAAATCGAAAAACAAAAACAAAAAAAAAAAAAAAAAAAAAAGTAAACTTTGAACGAATTTGAAATCCAAATTGAGCAAAAATCAGCCATCTAGAGACATTGCTCCGTTATTATGTGTTTTTATTGAAAAATTGTTGAAGAAAATGTGACATGAAACAAAGGGTTGGGCATAAAAGATGGATGATTGCATTGAAGAGAATGGGAGAAAGAAAGTAAAAATTCATTACCAAATACAGTTATCGAATGGAAGTAGTTGCAACAATCTATATCAAAATGAAAATGTAACCACCAGTTCCCCCTGCCTAATAGATGGAAAAAACTTATTTAACACTTGATTTTACAAATAACAAATCATATTTATTAATTAAAAATTAAAAAAAAAAAATATTCTCTCTCTCTCTTTGATAATCATAATCATTCTATAATGTCAATTTAATAAAATATTAAATTTTAAATAAATTAAGTATTTTCTCTATTCTTATTAATTGTTTATAATATTAAGGATTTATGTTTGTATATATATATATGTAAGATTTTATTTTTAATAGATTTGGAGAAGAGTTTGATCCATGCATTCAAAATATATTTATTAATTATTATTTACACGGTCAATAGATCACAACCATTTAAAAATATTATTTTATAAATAATTAAAATATAAATTAAATATTATTAAATTTTTAATGACCACAATTAATTGACGGTGTAAAATATTTTATATTATCAAAACATATCAATTAAATTATATTTAAAAAATTATTTTATTTATAAATATAAAATATAAAAAATGCTACTTATTGATAGTTCTTTTTCAAATAATAACAAAATCTTATATGATAATAACTTCTCAATAGTAAAAATTTCTCAATAGTAAAAATGTCTAAATCTAAATTGATTCAAATAAAAATTGTAAATTTATTTTAGAAAATTAAAAATCGTAAAAAATTGAATATTATTAAATGTGTTTGGATATCATTTTTTAAAAACTGTTCGGTTCAGATCAAATTTTAGTTTAATTTTTCAAAATTGATTTAAATTAAATCCAACGGTATGTATATATTTTTCTACTTATTTATTTTTATTAATATGATATGTTGTATTATTTTATTATTTGTTGATACATAATTTTTTAATTCTATTTATTAGTTTAATTTAATATATTCATTTTTATTATTTTATTTGTTTCAATTATAATTTATTATTTTCATTTGGTAATATTATTTTTTAATACATAATATATTATATATTATATCAAATTTATTATTTATTTATATTTTTAAAATTTTAAGAAAAATATATTTTATAATTTAAATATCTAAAAATTGATTCAAATTAAAGTTTGAAATTAGATCGAATCTGGATCAAAAAATTTTAAATTATTATTCAAAAACAAATTGAACTACAAAAAAATATTATTTTTAAATCGGATAAATTTTTATCTCAATCGACTTAAAGTGCATTTCAAACACCTTTATTCAAAAGGATATTTTTTTTCATCCTAGAATAATTGACTCTATTGACCAATTCAAATTTACATAAATTAAAAACATGTATAAATAAATAAGAGATAATATTAATATTATCAAATTACCTTTACTAATATTTTTATAAAATAATTAATTTAACACAAATAATGATTTTGTTCCTTAATTGTCATTGTGCTCAAGGAGCATTTATATTATGGCTTTTTTTTTATCAGTAATATATTTTGTGAGAGATATTCATTTAAAATTTTAAAATGATAAGTATTTAGATTTTTTCACTTAAAAATGTGAAACTTCTCCGCATTCATATTTTTTTTATAAGACTCCACACCTATTTTTTTAACACTTCTAATTTATAAGAAATTTGTACTATCATACGGATTCCGTCCAAGTTCATAGTATAAGTTACATCATTTATAAAGTATTAATTCATTCTTCAATTGATTTATATTCATATAGTTTCAAATATACGTTAATGTTACACTTGCTTTTTAAATATTGATTCGTACTTATAATAAATCGTACAATCGATTCTCTAACTTCAATTATATTAAACAGTAGCAAAATAAAGATTTTAAAAGACGGACATTAAAATTCACAATCTACAGCTAGTATCTCACAAATGCGTTCATATCTACCCGTAGATCTATGAGATACTTGCTTCTTCACCAAGATTATCAAATACTTTTGCTTTATGTTGCAAGCACTAAGTCGTTAGCACAGATACTTACATTATGAAAAGGAAAATGAGAATAAATTGGACAGTAATAAATAGTCTTATATCCTAATGTCACTTTGGGTGAGTTTTTGTCAGTGTTTCAAAGCTTCCGAATGAAATATATATATAGTTATAATAGATTTATTATCACACTTATATGTGCTTCATTTTTTATCTTCTTCGATCTTTAATCTTATTCATATTAATGAAACAATTGTGGCTAAGACGTTGAAAAAAGCTATTCTTATATTAAGAACTACATACTATTTCAAAATATATAAAAATATATTGCTATCCAAAATCATATTATATAAAAGACTTACATAAATCAATTTTACACATATTTATTACGGTACAACTAAACATACGCAGTGTACATAATACCATTCTATTATGCAGTATCATTTTATTATGTTGTCTAAATACATGTTAGAAAATTTTCCTTCGTGTCAAACTGCTCAGCTAAATTGACCCCCAACTTGTTGATCTGATTAAAAGACATATTTCTTGCTCTAGTACGTGGCCTTGTATTTGGTTGAGTATTGAAAGTTGAATTAAGCAAAAGTACATTGAAAATAACTTATTGATACATAGTAGTGATATAATCCAGAATTGTTGAGATTGCAACTTGATGATTTATTTACAGCAACTCTATTGAATGATGAATTATTTTCTTTGTCCTTTTTTTTCCATCTTTTTTGCTCTCTTTTACTGAAGTATACACGTTCTATCCATCATTGCCTTTTGAACTCTATTCCTCGTCAAAATATTAGAAAAATGAAGGTGTTTATTGTCCATAAGGTGTTTCATTTTCAACTGAAACAATTGTTGTTGATTTATGGGTTACACCTAACGAATAATTATCTTAAAGCCATATCAGGTTTATGTAAAGTAACAGGGATTAGGCCTTGTGACCTGCATAAATCATGTTACTTGCTTAATAATGCTTAAGTATGTATGAAGATGTAAGTATAAATAGTAGTGTCTTACTTAAATAAACTAAGATTGTCTATATAATTGTTCTGTTTGCACTATATAATTTGAGTTTCCAACTTTTCCTTCTATTATTTGATTCCCTCAAAATTTAATTTCATAAAAAAAAATAATCATTATCATCTACAGAGTATGATAACTATATACATCTACTATACAAAGAAAATAATAGCTACATCTAGTTATGCTAAAGATGTTGAGTCCCAAAACCTTAATAATAAGTGGAACAAAGCTCCATACTCTTATTGGATTGTTCAAACATAAGTCTCCATTAATTATAGTAGCATGAAGAATTCAATTCTAATATGTACTAAATAAATTTACAACAACATGAAAACTAATTGCAAGAATAAAAATCAAGTATAAATAATGAAAAGCAATTGTAAATCATGTTGAAAAGTGCTATATTAATCATCATCGAAGCTCCATATGTTGAAGAGTTTGATTTGGATTTGATTGGGATCAACTTCGAAAGCGACGACAACAACATGACTGTAGAAAATGATTCAAGATGTAGGGTTAATTAGTGACGAAGAACATCAAATAATCAAAGGCGTCTCTTGAATAATAAAACACATGTACTGTAACAACAACACGAATATCTCAAGTTTCAACCTCAAGGAAGTTTGCTTATAGCATCTCCTAGGGTCATTCATCAGAAAATTTCACCTAATATATATTTTATGGTGTATTATTCATAGGTATAGATGATTGACATTAGAATAAATCAATAAAACTTAGAAAAAAAATTTTGAGCATGACTTCGAATCTGCACAGCAGTCTTTGTGCCAACATGTTCTGTGGTGAAAATAAAGGATCCAAAAACTCAGGCCATATTTTCTGATTCATTCATAAATTCAACCTTTTTGCAAGAAAAATATTTATATGATATACTTGTCTAAGATATGTACATTCTAAACTATTAATACCTTCGATTTTTCGCCAAGCTCGACCATACAACTTTAAAGCCTCAAGGAACTTCTTATGTTCTTCATCTGTCCCATTCTCTCTCTGCTTTGTGATAGTATATGGTTTCTTTACCTAAAAAATGTACAAAAATTTGATTAAATTAAAACATATGTAACAGAAATAATCAAAGTTTATAAAATAAAAAATTGATTAAATACTAATTCATTCATAAATTCAACCTTTTTGCAAGAACAATCTTTATATGATATACTTGTCTAAGATATGTAAATTCTAAACTATTAATACCTTTGATTTTTCGCCAAGCTCGGCCATACAACTTTAATGCCTCAAGGAACTTCTTATGTTCTTCATCTGCCCACTTCTCTCTCTGCTTTGTGATAGTATATGGTTTCCTTACCTAAAAAAATGTACAAAAATTTGATTAAATTAAAACATATATAACAGAAATAATCAAAGTCTATAAAATAAAACATTTCACAAACCTTCAAGGCATGGTCATATCTGTAACGCCCGTTAATTTAATTAATTATTTAATTAAATTAATGGTTGAAAATATTGTTGAAATTGTTAAGTTGCGGAAGGTCGAGAAATTTTGATTTAAATTGCTAAGTTGTTATTTGGTTGATATTTAATTGATTGGTTGATTAATATTAGCAATAATATTAATATAGATATTAGAGTAATATAAGGTTTATTAGTTGGGCTCATTATTTGGTTGTATGGAGTAATAGGTGGGGTGTGAAAGTGAGGCCCAATAAGAATATTAATAATTATAAGGTTAAGCTAATTATAAGGAATTAGGTTAATTGAATAAGTCTTGGAGAATTTGGTACGTGAGAAGTTGCAAAGTTACAGAGTAAAGAGGAAAAGAGGAAAAGGTTGGAAAGTTTGGCAAGGCTAGGTTCGATCGAAGAATTATAGGGCGGTCTCCAATCCAAGATAAGGGCGGGGTTCTGACTCTATAATGAGAATTATGATGAATAGTATGTAGCAATTGGGTTGGTGTAATTGTTGTACGTGTAATTGTTGTTTATGTGTTCATGAATGATGTTGAATTCTTCTGCATAATTATTAATATTAACTGTCTATGTTGGAATTTATCTATCGATGTAATTATTATTAATTTACTATGTTACTGATGTATCATGTTGTTATAAAAATACTGGTAATCGAAGGAAAATTTGGGAAAATTATGGGTTAGTATCAGTATCAGTATCAGACTGAAGTCTTTGAAGAGGCGGCGTGGAAAGCAGTTTGTGCCGAAGGGCACAAAGGCTGTGCCGGACGGCACAAAACTGATGGATGTGCCGAGGGGCACACAAGCATGCAGATCGGCATGGTGTGAGTAATTGTTATACCGGGGGGGGACAAGCATGTGTGTCGAGCGGCACCATGCCTTGTGTGCTGCTTATGTTGGTTCTTGATCCATGAAGTTTTAGTATGTTTCAACCAAAGGTAATAATTATGTAGAATGATTATAATTGAAGTACATGTATGTTGTACCCCAAAATTTGCCCTCGCATTTTTCCTCAAGAAATCACAGCTTCAGGCGTTTCCTGATTTTTCAAACTGGCTCAAGAATCGGTCAAACAGACTTTTCTCGTCAGTCAGACACAATTAGGGTTTTATTGATTTTCAGGGCTCTGGAATGTTTCACACAGTTGGCTTAGGGTTTTGGTTGACTTTGGCTCAGTTTCGATCAGGCGAACGTTCTTTGGCATTTAATCAGGAATTAGGGTTGTTCATGCGCGGTTCTTCAGAAAGATTTAATTCTACGGTGCTTTGCAAGTTATTCCGAGATTTGGTTTGAATTCGCATTGTTTGACTTAATCAGTAAAAGAATGCATTTGGATTGAATTCACGTTTTGTTTGATTAAACCAGTCAAAGGATACATTCAGTTTGGATTTGCAGTGTTTGGTAAAAAAATCAGTAAGAAGGGGAATGCGTCTGATCAGTTATTGTGTTTGACTTTGCTTTGCTTTGGATGTTGGAAGCGCCAAGTTTATTATTTTGATCAACATTGAATCAATGTTTAGTTAATTATTTATTATTCTAAAAATTAAATAGCTGAAATTTAATTTTCAGTTATTTTAATTTAAAGAATTATAAATAATAAATAAATAATTGAAAAAAGAGGAAAAAGAATTAATTGGATAGTAAAAACTTTTATTTATTTTTAAATTATTCGTACAATTATTGTTTACAATTTATTTACAACAATGATTTTACAAGTAATTTAAACCTAAATAAAACTATCCTAAACATTTTTTCTAATCTTCATTTCTTCATCTGCTATCCCTTGCTCCAGTGCTCCATTTTAATTATTCATCTGCAAAAGAAAAGAAGAAGAGTCAAATAGCAGATAAATAAATAAATAAAAAAAGAGACAAATTACAGTTCATCATTAAGGGCCACTGATTGGGATCAGTTAGCCCTCATTGCAAATCACGGGATTTCTCCCGGTTCACAAAGAGGGACAAATATTTATTTGCTAAACTTTGAATGCACAAAGTCAAAATTGCACAATTCAAAAATTGTCAAACTGCATAGTTCAAAAGCAAACAGCAAGTCCAAACTAAAAGTCCAAACTCAAACTTTCTGCCAAAAGTACAAAACACTCTAACAAGGCTACCCAAGCTGTCAAAAAGAAGATTTGGAAAGATATCAAAAGCACAAAATCTGGAGGAAAAGAGACAAAAATGCAGAGAAAGCATGATATGCAAGCAACATGGTTCATTTTCATCATTTCCCAAAGTGTGGCCCTTTCAGATAAAGTACAATGCAAACATTATTTTAATGCTAAATTGTACTGAAGAGAGAGAGAAGATAAAAAGAAAGCAGGCTTAGGCTTGAGGCATGAAGGTAATATAAAACAAACTGAAGACAGTACAGTAAAAGGAGGAGATCAGAAAGATATCAAACAGAGATAGCCAACTGTCAAAACCCTCCAGATACAAAAACCTGCATATGCCAAAATCTGCCTGTTATCAAACCAAACACATAACCATCAGTAATGTCCAAACCTGCATGAACCAAAAGCCATAAACTGCATTCCATAGCCTTAAACCAGTAAATACACAAAACCAGTTCAAAACACCCAATCTGCCTGAAGCCTTCAAGCACACAAACATAACTAACATCCCAAAACCTGCAATTAAACTAAAATAACTTGCCTGAAGCCTCACTAAAGCTAAAACCTGTGAAACATCACAAGCCTAAAACCTGCAGCAAAAGTCAGTTCACAATAACCAGAACAAAGCTCCCAATCCTAAAACCTGTTTTGAAACCTCACAAAACCATAAACCAGTGGAAACCTGCCTTAAGCTTGCATTAAGCCTAAAACCTGTAAAGAACCAGTACAACCTGCTAAGCCATAAGCTTAAACCTCATAAGCCTAAGACCTTAACCCTGTCCAGCCTTAACCATAAAACAACAAACCTGTATTGACTCAAGCCAAAAAACATTCAAACCTCTAAAAACCCTGTCAAACTGATCCCAACATATAACCAAAGAAACATAAACTCAATGCTCACAAGTCATCAAAGGCCATAACCAAGCCTAAAGAACCAGAGGCAACATCAAACACAAAAGCCCACACAAAGCCTCAGAGGAACCCTCATCATAGGCCAATATACACGAAAAGGCAGCATTAACAAGCCAAAGAAGCATCAAGGCAGCACAAGTGTACAGAAGGCAACTCAAAGCAAGGCAAAGAGAGAAGCGTATCAATACGAGACGCCCTCAGAAAGCTCATCACTGGTGTTATACCCCAAAATTTGCCCTCCCATATTCTTCAAGAAATTGCCAAGCCAAGTCACAAAATTCCCCAAGGGTTGTGCAGTGCAACAGTCTCCTAAACAGTCCAAATTAGGGTTTTGAGTCTGATCAAGAAAAGGAGGTTTTCAAGAGCTCAATCAAGTCTCATATGCTTACAAACATGGTCAAGCATCCCCATATCAAGTTTCAAGGCATTCAGTTCAAGATTGCACAGTCAAAACCCTAGATTGCACTACAGTCAACTGTAGGGGCAAAATGGTCATTTGGCAGTCAAAAGTTCAAATTTTTGGTCAACCTATCATTTTGAAGCCACAAACATCACTTGATCAATGCTTGATCATGATTCTCAAAATTTGGCTCAGAAATCATCAAAGATGCAAAAGTTGCTATATTTGGACAGCTGAAAAAGTCAACTGAAATTGACCAGGTCATAACTTTCACATGGATTATCAGAAAAATTCCATCCAAAGCTCATTTTGAAGAGAAAGACATTTCCTACAACTCATCTTCATACTTCAAGTCCAAGAAATGCTCTCACAAAAAGTTATCAATTTCAACATTATAGGTCATTTTCAAAAGTCAACAAAAAGGGACTTTAAGTCAAAGACCATAACTTGAGATTGGTAAATCAAAATGACATGGGACCAAAGACATTGGTTAAAGGACTCAAAGACCTTTCCAAAATGTCCAAGAACATGTGAAAAGCTTAAAAATTGAGCAAGTTGTGCCTTGTAGAAGTTGGGAAATTTTTGTGAAATGGCAAAAGTCAATTATCTTTGAAAATCCAATTTTGACAAAAGGGCCCCATTTTTCTCACTTTGTCCATCCTTGTCATGCCACACACGTGGCCCATGGTTGATTTCAAGACCAAATGTTGACTTTTTCATTTTTATTTAATTTTTGATGATTTAATTCATTTTAATTCATTAAAAATTCAAATAAAATTTAAAACTCAATGTAATGGTGTCAAATGAATTTGGACAAGTTCTATACATCATGAATCAACTCAAAAATCAGGCCAAGGTTCATTTACACACTAGGTCTAGGTTTTGGCTAGAAAATAGGAAAAATGGTTAATGAATGAAACCCTAATGCCAATTCTTTCTCAAGCATGGATTAAGGTCAAATAGCAAGCCTATTCAATTGGAGGATGATCACTGAGTCCAACCCTAACTGAAACATAGCACAAAGCACGCTGAAAAGGCATTTGGACATTTGAAAATTTGGACATATATTGCAAATCTGAAATCAATGCGAGGGACCTTTTCAAGCCAAAATTTTTATTCCAATAGCATCCTGGGACATTCCTGAACCTTTCTCAATCGTTCACAACACGCAAAACGCCCTGAATTGGTAGTTAGAACTCAAACTGAACCTCAAAAATCTTGAAATCGCATTGCATAATCTAAGCATTCTTTGGCATTTTTTTTCATGGATTCTTGTTTATAATGATGTTTCTGAACTAACCACTATATTTAATTGAGTTTTCATGCCCTCCACGCGATTCTGCCATTAACAAACATTAGGGTTTCTCAGCTTCGAAATTAGGGGTTTCCAAGAACGGCAAAATTGGACGTTCCTAATACCATGGTTGTATTCGGGACATGGAGACGAAGAAAGATGCATCCTCGCGCTTAATTTATGTTAAGAAGAGAGCTATTCGCTATTTTTTGAATCACCCCTAACGCAACAGTATAAAAACCGTGGCCTCTGAGTTATGTTTTTGCAGGGACGAAGACGAAGGCATCGTGGCAAGACGTGATTCGTCTATTCGAATTGCGCGCGTTTTTAAGTGCTACGCGTTGTTTTGTTTTTTTATTATTTTCGTACCATAATATGTTAACTGATATTCGTTGGCTCAGTGGCAAGCGTGAGTTCCATTAGCCTTCATGACCTGGGTTCAAGTCCCAGGTCTACACAATTTCCATTATTTTTCTGTTCAAGTTCCTATGCAGGTTTCCCACTGAGACGCACCATGCTCCTTCATCCTCCCACCATCCACGCGTCCAAAGGGCAGCAAATCAATGGTCAAGATTCAATGCGCACCATATACCAAGTCAACAGGCGTGCATGTGATCCAAAAGTCAACAAAATCTCACAAATAATTGGGCCAGGCTTGCACCTCCAAACTCAAATCCACACCCTCCTGGTTCTATCTTTTTTTTCCTTTTTTAATTTTCTTCATATTCTATTATTTACTTTTTTTTACTTTCTGATTTAATTAATTTTTACAAAAATATAAAAAACATTAAAAATACAGAAAAGGCAAAAAACAATATAATTAATTTTGATTCTTTTTTTTTTAAATAAATTAAAATATCATTTAGTTTAATTAGGTTTTAATGATAACTTTAATTCTTTTTTCATAATAAAAATCCAAAAAATGTAGAATTAGGGTAATTATTAATTTTTACATCCTTTTTAATTCTTTCCCTTTTTCTCACAATATTATTATTTATTATTTATTTTCTATAAATCAAAAATTGTATATAAATTGATTTAGAATTTAATTAGGTTAGAAATTAAATCTTTTTCATAATAAACTTAAAAAACGATAGAACTAGGATTTTAATTTTAATTAACTTTTCTCTTTTTCTTTTAAACCTAAAAAACACAAAAACATTATTTTTCATTTAATTTTTAATTTTAAAATTCCTTGATTATTTTAATTATCTGTTAAAGGGTCCAACGCCCTAATTTTGTTTAGTCTTTATTTCGCGCATTTATTTTACATTGTTTAAATACCTCTGTATATGCCCCAAAGCCATGTAATTAAAAACTCTCGGACTTTTTATTCGCTTTATTTTATTTTCAGTCAAATCGGGTTCGGTTTTTTTTTTTTGGCGATGTGGACCCGCGCCAGTTGTAATAGTTAGATTTATTTTCTCGCAAATATAACTGTTAATAAATATGCATGAAAGAATGAATGCCCGAAAAATAAAATTGAATCGTTAGATCACCAATGCATGACAAGACAAATAATGAACTGAAAATGACACACAATTCGCACACACCACCCCTAGGGTACGCCTCACTGTTGCCTTTCGAAAGGTGGTCGTCGAGTAGAAAACGTCTTAGTAAGTCCTCATGGTCCGGGAACCTGGCATGAGGGTAGCTTCTAAGGTGTTTTCCCATTGCTCCGGTGACCACCACGTCCCTAAAACTCGAATTGACCCGAATACCTCCAACGGTGGTGCTACCTACCCCTCAATGGTGGGATGGCACTACTTTAAAGGACATTTACACAGACGAATTCCTTAGGGTAGGTAGGTTCTCGTAGGTACTTGCTCTCTTCAAAACAAAATTCAAACTCTTTTCACACCGACACACTTTCAAAAAACTTTCAAACAAACTTTTCAAACACTCTGACGTACGAGTTGAATTGAAACTTTTCAAAGAATATTTTTGAAACCCACAATTGAAAAGCAAGCACACATTTTGAAAACACATTGAGCAAGTACCTAAGAGCCCATGGATAACCATGGATAGAAAGGGTGCTAATACCTTCCCTTTCTATAACCTACCTCCCGAACCGAGAGCAATCTCTTAAAAGGAATTTTTCTGTGCTTTTGTCCTTTCCTATTGGAGAAAATAAAAGACGGTGGCGACTCTTGCTTCCGCGACATTTCGCGAACCAGCTTTAAAACAGTCAGTTCCAGATCCACCGATCACAGAACTGGCGACTCTGCTGGGGATATCTTATAAAGTGAGGTGTACCTTAGGGTTAGTTCATAACTGTGTTTTCAATTGCTTTCTTTGCTTGCTTTAAATTGTGGGACTGTCTTGGGAGTTCTATAGATCCTAACCCGGATCTGGGGATACCTCTTTAGAAAGTAGCAACAAGGCTGTGAGGGAACTATGCGGGGTATACCGACATGGTTGAAGCAGTCTGCTACGTTGATGTGGCATTTTGGTGTGTACCGGTAACCCTTGAGTCAGTCAAGGAGAGTACGGGGCCTCCATGTGGTGTCATGAAGCATCAACAGACCTTAGGAACCTTAATTGAACCATCTTGGCCTCTTTAGGGTAGTGAGATAACTGACTTTGGTGCAGTCCGAGGTTGGTTGATACTCGATACTACACTCAATTGAGGGTTGCTTTCCTGGAATATTTCGATCGCCAGTTCAGTGGCTAAATCGAAACGATGAACAATGAAAGTAATCCCGTGATATTGGGAACCTTAGAACCCGGTTACTTTGATTAGGACAGGATGAACCCACCAACTTCAAGAGGGTACTACCCAGACCCCATGCTGGCCTTAAACCTTAAGGGCCTGTCTTGTGTGCCTTGTGTGCCTTACATGTTTGTCTTTGTAAATATCTGTGTTTAATCATAGCATCATGACATCATCCAGCATCATATGCATTAACTAACCATTTCAGGGGTTCGAATTTTCATCTTTGTTCCTGTTTTGTAGGACATGGAAACTGTTCGTAGAAAGACAATTCCAATCAGTCTTGTAAGGATCCCTTCCCAGCTTAAGGAGCTTATATCCAGGATTCCCGAGAACTCTTCATTCAGTGAAAGGCATGGAAGCCTCATCAGCTTGGTCAACACCAACATTGAGGAAGATATGATAAAAGTCCTGTTCCAGTTCTTTGATCCTCTGCATCACTGCTTTACCTTCTTGGACTATCAGTTGGTACCTACATTGGAGGAGTTCTCCCGACTCCTGAAGATCCCTATCCTTGATCAGCTACCCTTCAACGGTACAGAAAAGGAACCTAAGCTTGAAGAGATTGCTAAAGCCTTGCACCTACAGTTATCTGACCTCAAGGGACATTGGGAAGTTAGAAGTGGTATCAAAGGGTTCTTAGCCAGGTTTCTGTTTGAAAAGGCCTATGATTGTTGGAACTCCCTTGACTTACAAGCTTTTGAAAAGGTTGTGGCTCTCCTTGTTTATGGTTTGGTGTTGTTCCCTAACCCAGATCAGCTCATTGATATCAGTGCTGTCCAGATCTTTATGTCCAGGAATCCTATACCTACTTTGCTGGGAGACCTCCTTCACTCATGTTACACTCGAACCATGAGAAAAAGAGGTGTCCTTATGTGTTGCACTCCTCTCCTGGGAAAATGGTTTATTTCACACCTTCCACAATCAGTCCTGAAGAACGAGCGGGGTTTGAGATGGTCACAACGGTTGATGACTCTTACACATGCAGATATACATTGGTGCCCTAGGTCCAGAGAAGATGTCACTATCATTGATCGTTGCGGGGAATATCCTAATGTTCCTTTACTTGGAACCAGAGGGGGTATTACTTATAGTCCATGCCTGGCTTGGAGACAGTTTGGTTATGCTCGGAGAGATGGTCCTCATGACATGTTGATTCCTGACATAGTTTTTGATTTCGACAACGATACTCAAGGACTTCGCCAGAGATTTATCAGAGCTTGGAGGATGCCTAGTAGGATAGACAGCAAGACACTGGGGCACAGGAACTCCATCCCTTTGGAGCCTTACCTCAAATGGGTACGAGCCCGCTCTCAGAAATTAGTGATGCCTTATCCTCACATGCTTCCAGTAATCAAAGAACCTGCCTTGGAGGGAGAGGTGTCTCATGTTATTCAGCATCCTGATATGCCCACATCCTGGGAAGAGATGCAGAAGAGCTGGATCCAGCTTAAAGAAGAACGGAATTCTCTTGAGACTAGTTTGCATGCCAGTGAAAAGAAGGTTTTGGAGCTCACTCGCCTGTTGCACGAGGAAAGGAATCTCAACACTTACATAGCTCCAGAGAAGATGCGCAACATATTTTGGATGTGACTTGATCTTTTTGTATTTTTGCCCATGAGGCTTTGATGTATTAAAACAATGGTTTTCTTAATAATAAAGTGTGTTCCTTTTGGTCTACAACAAACTTGAATTTTCGAACTCTTGAATGCATTGCATAAACACATATCATTCATCATGTGCATCATAAATACTCTTCTTTTCAGGTTGTTTACCGTTCTTCGCTGTTTATTTCAGCATCATGAACCCTCCTGAATCATCAACCGATGCGGCTATTAAGGCTCTTCAGGCGCAGAACGTCCAGTTTCAGGCGCAAAACGCCCAATTTCAGGAGCTGATCAAGGGCTTGTCTCAGGGTCAACAAGAGTTAAAGACCATGCTGTTGAAGAAGACTAAGAAGAAGAGGAGGACTGTGCTATTTAGCACTGGGCGCAGACTCGGGAACACCTTGCAAATTGAAGCCGAAAGGACTCCTCCATCTGTGACAGAAGGTAGTCACCAAGAAAGGGAGGTCACTACTCCTGTGGGCTCTGATACTGAAACAGACTTCAATGACGACCAGTACCCTCCTGCTGAAGACCGGTACAAACAGCTGGAAGATAGATTAAAGGCTGTGGAAGTTCAACGGGTACCTGGATTGGATTTCGGAGACTTGGGGTTATCTACTGGAGTGGTGATCCCGCACAAGTTCAAAACACCTGCCTTCGTGAAGTATGATGGGGCTTCCTGTCCCAAGATGCACCTCCGTTCTTATGTAAGGAAGATCCAGCCTTACACAGCAGACAAGAACCTTTGGATCCACTTCTTCCAGGAGAGTCTTTCAGGGACTCACCTCGATTGGTTCTATCAGCTAGATGGAATCAGCATTCGTAACTGGGAGGATCTGGCCACTGCTTTTTACAAGCAGTATCAGTATAATGCCGACCTCGCTCCTACGCGTACCCAACTCCAGGGTATGTCGCTAGGGTCGGGTGAAGGTTTTAAGGAATATGCTCAGAAATGGAGAGACCTGGCTGGCAGGGTGCAGCCACCATTGACGGATCGGGAGCTGGTAGATATGTTCTTGGGGACCCTATCTGGTCCATTTTTCAACCACCTCATTGGTAATTCCTCGGCTGGGTTCACTGACCTAATCCTGACTGGTGAAAGGATTGAGGCTGGTATAAAATCAGGGAAGATACAGAAAGTTGCCTCCTCCAATACTGAGAAGAAACCCTTCAAAAAGGAGGCTAGTGCTGTATATAACTCCCGGAGAACAGAGCGACCTGAACACCGCCAATCTGTCAGTGCGGTAATGATTGCCAAACCTGCTGCCGCTCCTCGGCCAACTAATCCACAAAAGTTTGAAAGACCCCGGAGAGAGTTTACCCGGTTAAGCATGACCTTATCACAGATCCTGCCACAGTTGCTATCCACCAATTTAGTGACTGTCAAGGAGGCTCCAAAGTTTCCCAACACTGCATCTCCCAAGTTCAATCCAAATGCTCGCTGTGCTTATCACTCTGATAGCCCGGGGCATAACACAGATGACTGTTGGGCCCTAAGGAACAAAGTTCAAGACCTCATTGATGCAAAGGAGATACAGTTTGAGGCGCCCGAGAAGCCAAATGTTGTAAATGCTCCCATGCCCCACCATGGAGTGAACGCTGTTGAGGAAAATTTGTATGTAGCTTCGGTGGATGATGTTGCTACTCCGTTGCTGATGGTTAAGAGGAATCTGTTGTTAGCCGGTCTATTTCCGGGATGTAGCGAAAGTTGCCCTCTATGTGTTGCTTCCCCTGTTGGTTGTTCTCTATTGAAGTCAGGCATCCAAAACCTGATAGATAATAGAGAGATTTTGTTTGAAAAGACTGTTGTTCCTGCTGCTCCTGTTGAAGAAGTGTCAATCGTTACCATCTTCAACAACTATTCCGAGGCTCCTTCAAAGAAGCCTATACAAGTTGTGTCAGTTCACAAGAATGTTCCCATCACCATTACTGTTCCGGGGCCTATACCCTACAAATCTGATAAGGCTGTCCCATGGCATTATGGGGCGGATGTTTATGTTCTGGGTGTGAAACAAGAGTGCAACATTGATACTGGTGTCTCCAACATCACCGGGCCTGCTAAGGTCACTCGTAGTGGAAGACTGTTCTCACCAGACATTGCTCCTCCAGCAATTCATAGGCCTTTGATCTTCACACCTGCCAGAGTGCCTGTCTCTCCTTCTGACCAAGTATCCACCCCTGCTGCTGAGTCATCTGATACTCGGGGCAAGGGAACTGCTGCTGATGTGCCTGCCAGGACGGAGGCACCAAAGACCATTGTTGAGGCTTCCAAGCAGGAAATGGAAGAAATTCTCAAGATAATAAAGAAAAGTGATTTCAATGTTGTGGAACAGCTGGGGCACACCCCCTCTAAAATCTCCATGTTGTCACTGCTGCTGTGTTCAGAGGCCCATGCAAAGGCTCTGATTGCTTTCTTAAAGACTGCCCACGTACCCCAAGATACGACTGCTGACCAGTTCACCGATTGTGTGGCCAACCTAACTGCTGATAATGGCCTGGGTTTCTCTGATGCCGATCTGACAGCAAAGGGGAAGAACCATAATGATGCCCTGCATGTCTCCATTGAATGCAGGGGCACTACTCTTGCTCATGTGCTGGTTGACACAGGTTCTTCATTAAATGTGCTGCCCAAGAAGGCTCTGGATAGGCTGGATTGTGAGGGTCTAGAGCTCAAACCAAGTAGCATTGTTGTCCGGGCCTTTGACGGGTCCAAAAGAATGGTGCATGGTGAAGTGGACATCCCAATCAGGGTTGGGTCACAGGTATTCGATTCAAAGTTCTATGTGATGGATATCCATCCGTCCTATTCTTGTTTGCTGGGTCGCCCATGGATCCACAAAGCTGGAGCTGTGACTTCTACATTGCATCAGAAGCTCAAGTACCCGGTCAGGGGGAGGATCGTAACAGTGCAAGGGGAGGAGGAATACATGGTCAGCCACCTCAACTCTTTCAGATACGTGGAAATGGATGGGGAGTTCATTGAAACCCCCTTTCAACATTTTGAGGAGGTACCACCAACCTTGGCAACAGCAGAGGATGAAGAGGTTTCTCCTATGAAGATGGCCTCCTTAAAGGACGCCCGGGCTGTGATCGAAAAAGGCGAATGTGCAAACTGGGGCAAGCTTCCTGATCTTACTCCTAAGACTAACAAGTTTGGGCTGGGTTTCACCACAGAAGCTCAGAAAGCAGTGCGCAAGGCGAGAATTGGAAGACCTCCGTTGCTCATCACTCAGCATGGAGTGAATGCTATTGGAGAGGAAGATGAAGTGGAAGAGTCAGAGTTCGATAGCTGGATCTACCCAACGGCCGACGGTGGATTGACCAATTGGACTGCTAAAGATTTTACACCAATAACTTTTGTTCCCCAGTAATGAATTTCTTTGTTTTTGATTTGTAATAAACAATAATTTGAGACTATATGGCCCGATGTCTTACCCGGGGCACCGTGGTTTTATTTATGAGGGCTTTTTTGTTTGTCACTATCATATATCATGAATAAAAGCATTGGACGTTTTTCACATTTCAAATTTTGCGCTCCTTTTCTTTCCTTTCTTTACATATTGCAAAACAGCTGTATTTACACACACTCACTCATACAGGTTTCAATCCACTCTGGATCTCACTGGTAACGACTCTGCTACTGCCAGTTATGACTTCGAAAATCCGATCAACTTAGCCGCCGACGAAGGTGAAGATGATTGCGAAGTGCCTGGTGAACTTGCAAGACTGTTACAACAGGAAGAGAGGGCAATTCAACCCCAGGAGGAGCCAGTGGAAATAATAAACTTGGGTACTGAGGAAGACAAGAAAGAGGTGAAGATTGGTGCCAATCTAGAACTCAGCGTGAAGCAACGGTTGACTCAGATGCTGCAGGATTATAAAGAAATCTTTGCCTGGTCCTACGAAGATATGCCCGGATTAGATACCGACATTGTGGTCCATCACTTACCTACTAAAGAAGATTTCCCTCCGGTTAAGCAAAAGGTCCGTCGTATGCGTCCAGAGATGTCTGAGAAGATTAAAGCCGAAGTTATGAAGCAGTTTGATGCCGGGTTTCTTGCAGTGACTTCTTACCCTCAGTGGGTTGCTAATGTGGTGCCGGTACCTAAGAAGGATGGCAAGGTCAGGATGTGTGTTGATTACAGGGATCTGAACAGGGCCAGCCCCAAGGATGACTTCCCTCTACCCCACATTGATGTCCTTGTTGATAATACAGCTCAGCATAAAGTGTTCTCTTTCATGGATGGTTTTTCAGGCTACAATCAGATCAAGATGGCACCTGAAGACAGGGAAAAGACTACCTTTGTTACTCAGTGGGGCACCTTCTGTTACAAGGTCATGCCGTTCGGGTTAAAGAATGCAGGGGCAACCTACCAACGGGCCATGGTTACCTTATTTCATGATATGATCCATCACGAGATAGAGGTGTATGTGGACGACATGATCGCTAGGTCCCAGACTGAGGAAGAGCACCTTGATCATCTGCAGAAACTGTTTGACCGGTTGAAATTGTACAAGCTGAGGTTGAACCCGAACAAGTGCACCTTCGGGGTAAGATCTGGAAAGTTGCTAGGTTTTGTGGTCAGTGATAAAGGAATTCAAGTGGACCCTGCTAAGGTCAAAGCCATTCAAGAGATGCCAGTTCCTAAAACAGAGAAGGAAGTCAGAGGCTTTTTAGGACGCCTAAATTACATTGCTCGCTTCATCTCTCATCTGACGGCCACCTGTGAGCCAATCTTCAAGCTGTTGAAGAAAGATCGGGTAGTACGTTGGAATGATGAATGCCAGGCTGCTTTTGACAGAATCAAAGAATATCTCCAAGAACCACCCATCCTTATGCCACCAGTTGAAGGGAGACCTTTGATACTTTACCTGACAGTGCTTGATAATGCAATGGGGTGTGTGCTGGGGCAGCATGACGAGTCTGGCCGAAAAGAGCATGCCATTTATTACCTTAGCAAAAAGTTTACCGACTGTGAGACCCGATACTCACTGCTTGAGAAAACTTGCTGCGCTTTGGTATGGGCTGCTCGCCGGCTGAGACAGTATATGCTGACTCACACTACCTTGTTAATCTCAAAAATGGATCCTATAAAGTACATATTCGAAAAGCCTGCTCTGTCTGGGAGAATTGCAAGATGGCAGATGATCTTGACGGAATACGACATTCAGTACACGACCCAAAAAGCCATCAAGGGAAGTGTATTGGCAGACCACCTAGCACATCAAGCTGTGGATGACTACCAATCAATGAACTTCGAGTTTCCAGACGAAAGCATTATGATAGTAACTGACTGTGAAATACCCGGACCGGATGAAGGACCTGAACCAGGATCCCGATGGTCTATGCACTTTGACGGAGCCTCCAATGCTTTGGGAAATGGTATCGGCGCCATAATCGTATCTCCACAAGGTACTCATACTCCACTCACCGCCCGGCTGTGTTTCAACTGTACCAACAACATGGCGGAGTATGAAGCGTGTATTATGGGTCTTCAAGCTGCGATTGACCTGAGGATCAAATTTCTGAGTGTCTTCGGAGATTCCGCTCTGGTGATCAATCAGATCAAAGGAGAGTGGGATACGAAACACCCAAACTTGATTCCTTATAGAGAATGTGTGTTGGCTCTGATCCCCCACTTCACAGAAATAACATTTGAGCATTTTCCAAGAGAAGAGAATCAGTTGGCGGACGCGTTAGCTACAATGTCTTCAATGTTCAAGGTTAAATGGGATAATGAAGCTCCCCGGATCACCATCTGGAAACTGGACGAACCGGCATACTGTTGTGATCTTGAAACTGAATTGGTGACTGAGAAGCCTTGGTACCACGAAGTGAAGAGATATCTGGAAGCTCAGGAATACCCTGAAGGTGCTTCTGTCAATGATAAGAAGTTCCTGAGGAGGTTCGCAGCCAAGTTCTTTCTTAGCAATGGCATCTTGTACAAGCGAAACCAGGATTCAACCCTACTGCGTTGTGTAGATAAGACTGAAGCGGAAAGAATCATGGAAGAGCTACATGATGGGACCTTTGGTACACACTCCAGTGGACATACCATGGCAAAGAAGATTCTACGGGCAGGGTATTACTGGTCCACCATGGAAGCTGATTGCTACCAACATTCTAGGACATGCCATAAATGCCAGGTCTACGCAGATAAAGTGCATGTTCCTCCGGTTCCCCTGAATGTTCTGACTGCGCCTTGGCCATTTGCAATGTGGGGCATAGACATGATCGGTGAGATAAAACCTACGGCATCCAATGGACATCGCTTCATCCTAGTGGCGATTGATTATTTTACGAAGTGGGTTGAGGCAGCATCCTATGCTACGGTAACCAAGACTGTTGTGGCACGGTTCATTCGGCACAACCTGATCTGTCGGTACGGCGTCCCTGAGCGGATCATTACAGACAACGGTACCAATCTAAACAATAAGATGATCGCTGAGCTTTGCGAACAGTTCAAGATACAGCACCACAATTCTTCTCCTTACAGACCGAAGATGAATGGGGCTGTAGAAGCAGCTAATAAAAACATCAAGAAGATTGTGCAGAAGATGACAGTAACGTATAAGGATTGGCACGAGATGTTACCGTTCGCGCTACATGGGTATCGTACCTCAGCTAGGACCTCAACCGGGGCAACTCCTTTCTCTCTGGTTTATGGCATGGAGGCAGTCTTGCCAATCGAAGTGCAAATACCCTCTCTCCGGATAATGAAGGATGCAAATCTGAACGAAGATGATTGGATCCAGACACGACTTGATCAGCTCAACCTCATTGACGAAAAGAGACTTGCTGCTATCTGTCATGGTCAGACGTATCAGAAACGAATGATCAGGGCATTTAACAAAAAAGTCAGACCACAGGAATATCAAGTTGGGGATCTGGTGATCAAGCGAATCATGCTGCCTCAGAGTGATCCAAGGGGCAAATGGACCCCTACGTACGAAGGGCCATTTGTGGTTAAGCATGTGTTTTCAGGAGGAGCCATGATATTAACCAACATGGATGGTGACGACCTTCCTCACCCCGCCAATGCAGACATAGTTAAAAAATACTACGCATGAAAAAGACCCGCTAGGCTGACATGCCTAGGCAAAAATCAGGGCTTCCCGTCGAACCAAAAGGGTTCGGGCAAAATGAAGGGATGAAAATAAAAAAATTTTTACACCCGGCAAGTCGAAAACCTGAAAAGGCGGCTTGGGCAAAAATAGGTATCCCGGTGGACTGAAAACCCGAAAGGGCGGTCCAGGCAAAAATTAGGGATAAAAGCGTAATACTATGTCTCATTGGATCACTTTGCATCCAGAATCCGGTATCTGCATCGAGTTCAGACGGCATCGATCAGTCAGCTTCACCTTCAACCAAGGTCACCAAGTGATGAGGCGCTCGGAGTTATAAAGGCTATAGCAGAGTTGAAACCCAGTGGATCATTCATCTTTCACACAGCTGTTTTATTTTCTTTTGTATAAAACTTGTAATAAACTCTCTTGTTCGGCGACGTACCTCTTACTAGGACGTCAGCCTCTTGTACACAAAACGCCTATTCATAGGCTATTCAAAATCAATACAAATATACTTTTCAGTTAAACGTGCCAACTGTTTTTCTTTTCTGTTTTGTTTTGCGAAGAACGTCCAAGGTTCAATTTGTGATATATGCATTTGACAATAATTTGCTAGCTCATAAATATTTGCATACGAAACAAAGAATTGATTACAGGTGACACTAGAAACAGGGGCAATAAAGAGTTGTCTGAGCAGTCTGATTGTTCTATCTTCCAAGGTACCAAGGTAGGTTCAGCTAAAGAATCCAACCAGATATCTTAAGTTCCCCAGAGAGTGGGACAGCAAGCCAGTGCATTCTTCCCCAGCATATCAAAGCATATCTTAAATTCCCCAGGAGAGTCCCATCCAAGTTCCCTAGGAAAGATGGAATTCATCTCCCCAAGCAGTAAGCTTATCCCCAGTAAATTCTGGAAGCTTATCCTTCACAGGACACGAACACGTCGTCCCGGCTTTATTCAAAGAGTTATTTCCTTAACAGGATATAACTGGGTTATCCTCAGCCAAAAGCCAAGGGAAAGTCGTCGTCAACGTAGTTCTTTCCTACCCCCAGCGAAGTCAATTCACACTTCCAATACAACAACGGTATTCCCAACAGAGTTACTATCAACATTCAGCAAGGCATCACTCTTCCCACAGAGTATTACCTTCCAGCATGACGCTAGAGTATCTTTTCTCCCCGCAGAATCTTACATTCGCCAAGATTATTCCGCAACGGAGTCATCTTCTCCTACCGGTATCCTTGCAGTTATCATCCCCAGTGGAAGCAAAATCTATCCTTCGACATCAGCCCAGGATACGATTTCCCGGCACCCGTCAAGGATTCATTTTCCTGGACGAAAACATACATAAAACATCACATACATCATTATAGCATGCATAACGCACTGCATCATACAAATCTCATTTATGTTGAGAACATCATTGCTTGATCCATATCATGCATTGCACATGACTGACTTTTATCTTTCAGGGAACATTCAGTTAAGTTCTCAAGACATTTCAAGACCTAGACTGGTTCAGTCAAAGGCCTCCTCTGGTTCAGTTAAATCGTCCCAAGATTTTCCTGATTGCTTATCCAGTGGAAGACATTTCAAGACCTAGACTGGTTCAGTCAAAGGCCTCCTCTGGTTCAGTTAAATCGTCCCAAGATTTTCCTGATTGCTTATCCAGTGGAAGACATTTCAAGACCTAGACCGGTTCAGTTAAATCGTCCCAAGATTTTCCTGATTGCTTATCCAGTCAAAGGCCTCCTCTGGTTTAGTTAAATCGTCCCAAGATTTTCCTGATTGCTTATCCAGTGGAAGACATTTCAAGACCTAGACCGGTTCAGTTAAATCGTCCCAAGATTTTCCTGATTGCTTATCCAGTCAAAGGCCTCCTCTGGTTCAGTTAAATCGTCCCAAGATTTTCCTGATTGCTTATCCAGTGGAAGACATTCCAGGACCTAGACCGGTTCAGTTAAATCGTCCCAAGATTTTCCTGATTGCTTATCCAGTCAAAGGCCTCCTCTGGTTCAGTTAAATCGTCCCAAGATTTTCCTGATTGCTTATCCAGTGGAAGACATTTCAAGACCTAGACTGGTTCAGTCAAAGGCCTCCTCTGGTTCAGTTAAATCGTCCCAAGATTTTCCTGATTGCTTATCCAGTGGTAGACATTTCAAGACCTAGACTTATCCAGTCAAAGGCCTCTCTGGTTCAGTCAGATCGACATTAAGATCTCCCTGATTCTTATCCCAGCAGAAGACACCCCAGATTTTTCTCAACGAGCGTTGTTGAAGTTAAAGTCGTCCAAGGCTCTCTTACCATTCATGCTAAGGAAGTAATCGTCCCTGCAACGTGTCAGGTACTCATTTTCTGTTTTGCAGGTATGCAGGTTCTCGCTAAGGAATCTCCTATGCAATCAAACACCCAGATGGCATCTATAAGCCCATCATCCCATCCAGCAATCTCCAAATGGCATCTATAAGCCCATTCCCCCATCATTGCCAACATGTGAGCGCAAATTTCCGGGCACTCTAGTGTTCAATCATCTTTTACCCTCGGATTACGAAAGGCACGTCAGCCAATCTGCATCCTCAGGTCTAAGAAGATTGAACAGGGGCAACTGTTATACCCCAAAATTTGCCCTCCCATATTCTTCAAGAAATTGCCAAGCCAAGTCACAAAATTCCCCAAGGGTTGTGCAGTGCAACAGTCTCCTAAACAGTCCAAATTAGGGTTTTGAGTCTGATCAAGAAAAGGAGGTTTTCAAGAGCTCAATCAAGTCTCATATGCTTACAAACATGGTCAAGCATCCCCATATCAAGTTTCAAGGCATTCAGTTCAAGATTGCACAGTCAAAACCCTAGATTGCACTACAGTCAACTGTAGGGGCAAAATGGTCATTTGGCAGTCAAAAGTTCAAATTTTTGGTCAACCTATCATTTTGAAGCCACAAACATCACTTGATCAATGCTTGATCATGATTCTCAAAATTTGGCTCAGAAATCATCAAAGATGCAAAAGTTGCTATATTTGGACAGCTGAAAAAGTCAACTGAAATTGACCAGGGCATAACTTTCACATGGATTATCAGAAAAATTCCATCCAAAGCTCATTTTGAAGAGAAAGACATTTCCTACAACTCATCTTCATACTTCAAGTCCAAGAAATGCTCTCACAAAAAGTTATCAATTTCAACATTATAGGTCATTTTCAAAAGTCAACAAAAAGGGACTTTAAGTCAAAGACCATAACTTGAGATTGGTAAATCAAAATGACATGGGACCAAAGACATTGGTTAAAGGACTCAAAGACCTTTCCAAAATGTCCAAGAACATGTGAAAAGCTTAAAAATTGAGCAAGTTGTGCCTTGTAGAAGTTGGGAAATTTTTGTGAAATGGCAAAAGTCAATTATCTTTGAAAATCCAATTTTGACAAAAGGGCCCCATTTTTCTCACTTTGTCCATCCTTGTCATGCCACACACGTGGCCCATGGTTGATTTCAAGACCAAATGTTGACTTTTTCATTTTTATTTAATTTTTGATGATTTAATTCATTTTA
Source organism: Vicia faba (assembly GCA_948472305.1). Lineage (NCBI taxonomy): Eukaryota > Viridiplantae > Streptophyta > Magnoliopsida > Fabales > Fabaceae > Vicia > Vicia faba. The sequence goes on along the minus strand of OX451740.1, from coordinate 296,733,912 downwards.
ATTCATTAAAAATTCAAATAAAATTTAAAACTCAATGTAATGGTGTCAAATGAATTTGGACAAGTTCTATACATCATGAATCAACTCAAAAATCAGGCCAAGGTTCATTTACACACTAGGTCTAGGTTTTGGCTAGAAAATAGGAAAAATGGTTAATGAATGAAACCCTAATGCCAATTCTTTCTCAAGCATGGATTAAGGTCAAATAGCAAGCCTATTCAATTGGAGGATGATCACTGAGTCCAACCCTAACTGAAACATAGCACAAAGCACGCTGAAAAGGCATTTGGACATTTGAAAATTTGGACATATATTGCAAATCTGAAATCAATGCGAGGGACCTTTTCAAGCCAAAATTTTTATTCCAATAGCATCCTGGGACATTCCTGAACCTTTCTCAATCGTTCACAACACGCAAAACGCCCTGAATTGGTAGTTAGAACTCAAACTGAACCTCAAAAATCTTGAAATCGCATTGCATAATCTAAGCATTCTTTGGCATTTTTTTTCATGGATTCTTGTTTATAATGATGTTTCTGAACTAACCACTATATTTAATTGAGTTTTCATGCCCTCCACGCGATTCTGCCATTAACAAACATTAGGGTTTCTCAGCTTCGAAATTAGGGGTTTCCAAGAACGGCAAAATTGGACGTTCCTAATACCATGGTTGTATTCGGGACATGGAGACGAAGAAAGATGCATCCTCGCGCTTAATTTATGTTAAGAAGAGAGCTATTCGCTATTTTTTGAATCACCCCTAACGCAACAGTATAAAAACCGTGGCCTCTGAGTTATGTTTTTGCAGGGACGAAGACGAAGGCATCGTGGCAAGACGTGATTCGTCTATTCGAATTGCGCGCGTTTTTAAGTGCTACGCGTTGTTTTGTTTTTTTATTATTTTCGTACCATAATATGTTAACTGATATTCGTTGGCTCAGTGGCAAGCGTGAGTTCCATTAGCCTTCATGACCTGGGTTCAAGTCCCAGGTCTACACAATTTCCATTATTTTTCTGTTCAAGTTCCTATGCAGGTTTCCCACTGAGACGCACCATGCTCCTTCATCCTCCCACCATCCACGCGTCCAAAGGGCAGCAAATCAATGGTCAAGATTCAATGCGCACCATATACCAAGTCAACAGGCGTGCATGTGATCCAAAAGTCAACAAAATCTCACAAATAATTGGGCCAGGCTTGCACCTCCAAACTCAAATCCACACCCTCCTGGTTCTATCTTTTTTTTCCTTTTTTAATTTTCTTCATATTCTATTATTTACTTTTTTTTACTTTCTGATTTAATTAATTTTTACAAAAATATAAAAAACATTAAAAATACAGAAAAGGCAAAAAACAATATAATTAATTTTGATTCTTTTTTTTTTAAATAAATTAAAATATCATTTAGTTTAATTAGGTTTTAATGATAACTTTAATTCTTTTTTCATAATAAAAATCCAAAAAATGTAGAATTAGGGTAATTATTAATTTTTACATCCTTTTTAATTCTTTCCCTTTTTCTCACAATATTATTATTTATTATTTATTTTCTATAAATCAAAAATTGTATATAAATTGATTTAGAATTTAATTAGGTTAGAAATTAAATCTTTTTCATAATAAACTTAAAAAACGATAGAACTAGGATTTTAATTTTAATTAACTTTTCTCTTTTTCTTTTAAACCTAAAAAACACAAAAACATTATTTTTCATTTAATTTTTAATTTTAAAATTCCTTGATTATTTTAATTATCTGTTAAAGGGTCCAACGCCCTAATTTTGTTTAGTCTTTATTTCGCGCATTTATTTTACATTGTTTAAATACCTCTGTATATGCCCCAAAGCCATGTAATTAAAAACTCTCGGACTTTTTATTCGCTTTATTTTATTTTCAGTCAAATCGGGTTCGGTTTTTTTTTTTGGCGATGTGGACCCGCGCCAGTTGTAATAGTTAGATTTATTTTCTCGCAAATATAACTGTTAATAAATATGCATGAAAGAATGAATGCCCGAAAAATAAAATTGAATCGTTAGATCACCAATGCATGACAAGACAAATAATGAACTGAAAATGACACACAATTCGCACACACCACCCCTAGGGTACGCCTCACTGTTGCCTTTCGAAAGGTGGTCGTCGAGTAGAAAACGTCTTAGTAAGTCCTCATGGTCCGGGAACCTGGCATGAGGGTAGCTTCTAAGGTGTTTTCCCATTGCTCCGGTGACCACCACGTCCCTAAAACTCGAATTGACCCGAATACCTCCAACGGTGGTGCTACCTACCCCTCAATGGTGGGATGGCACTACTTTAAAGGACATTTACACAGACGAATTCCTTAGGGTAGGTAGGTTCTCGTAGGTACTTGCTCTCTTCAAAACAAAATTCAAACTCTTTTCACACCGACACACTTTCAAAAAACTTTCAAACAAACTTTTCAAACACTCTGACGTACGAGTTGAATTGAAACTTTTCAAAGAATATTTTTGAAACCCACAATTGAAAAGCAAGCACACATTTTGAAAACACATTGAGCAAGTACCTAAGAGCCCATGGATAACCATGGATAGAAAGGGTGCTAATACCTTCCCTTTCTATAACCTACCTCCCGAACCGAGAGCAATCTCTTAAAAGGAATTTTTCTGTGCTTTTGTCCTTTCCTATTGGAGAAAATAAAAGACGGTGGCGACTCTTGCTTCCGCGACATTTCGCGAACCAGCTTTAAAACAGTCAGTTCCAGATCCACCGATCACAACTGGGCTAAGCAAACCAAACAAGGCATCAATCTCAGCATATTCAAGCATACAAAAGGCAAAGGTATCTCAAGGCAACATAAGCAGAAGCATGCAGTAAAAGAGAAGAAGAAAGAAGATATAAGGGTTTTCAGAGTAAACATCACAAAACCTAACACAAACCAGTTTTCCCAAGCTAGCTTCCAGCATCATCAAACCTTCGCTCTCAGCCGTCCAACGCGCCTCCGGGTCAAACTCCTCCTCCATCTCCAAAAAGTTTTCGTCTCCAAAAAGGTAAAACTCTTCCCTTTCCTTAAAGCATCTCACAAAACATAAACAAAATTAGAAACTGTCAAAGACTATTAGCTCACATGCGCGAACTAAAACAAAGAATGTAAAACGAGAGGTTATCACCTTTGGTTGTCATTGTCGTGCTCGACTATGGAGGGTGGAGGAGCAGACGGTGGCGCTTGACAACCACGCATGGAGCTGTGTTCAGAAGCCATGGGCAAGAGGAACTCAGGCGAAGGTGGAAGAGGACGAACAAAGTGACACAAACGGCGCACAAACCCTAACGCGTTTCAAATGAAAACAATAATCAAACCCTAAAAAATGTTGTGAAACCACAATGGGCTTTGCCCCATCAGATGCCCTAAGCCCAAAGCACGTTCCAAGTTGACACCCCCCATTTCTCTTCTGCTTGGGCCATAACCTCCCTTAGAGCCCATTTCTAATTTCTGTCAAAAAACCATTTTCAAAAACTATCTATATTCTTTTTTAATTAATTAACATGAGTTTTTATTACATCAAATTTTTTACAACATAATTCTAATTTTTTGGAGCACAATATATTTTATCCCTCTAACTTAAAATATTTTTATTTGTACATTAATGCCTTAGTACATAAACATACATTGTTTAAAACACTTTTTTTTATTTTCATTTAACTTATTTCGATTTATACATAAATTCTTTAAGTTAATACAATTCCTTTTCTTGGAAAATATTTGTACATAAATATATAATTTTTCTCAAGATTAATACTTCATTTGTACATTAATACTTTAACACTTTTAAAATATATTTTTCAATATACATAAACTTTAAAACATTTAATTAAAATACTTTTTGTACATATTAAAGAATATACAAGATTACAAAAGATTAATTAAATAAATATCTAATTCTTTTCTTTAAGTTAAAACAATGCTTAATAATATATTCGAATTCACATTTTCCTAACCTGTAAATAATTACATATACAAATATACATACACGTATACACGTACACTTACACAATATACTTACATTTGATACATTATACATTTGCTTATTTTGTATATTCGTTACATTTACATTTGATCGCAAATTCGATTTGGTTGTAATCTATTGGACACTGCATTCCTAAGTCTCATCCCCATTCGTAAATTTGTACCCCCACTCCCGGATACTTATTTTGTAATAGCGTAGACTTTAAATTCTTGCAATTTACCGCTTTCAATTATACCATGGTTAGACCTAGGGTTTGCATGTACATAAAATCAAACGCTAGATAACCTAATACAAGACAAATACATGAAATCAATACACAATCACACTTGCACCCCTAGGGAATTCCACTTGTTGCCTTCAATAAATGGGCCATATTGCATGTTAGGTCTCTTTGGGCAAAACAAACACAAATCAATTGATCATAGTCCCTCGACGACGCTTTCGAAAGTTGCCTAAAAAATGATCAAGTCCCTTAAAGGAAAATTGCCCAAAGATACTTGGCACCATTGCAATTATGGTCTAAACGATGACCCGCGCCCGTCCCTTTCACATCCTAAACACAAGATTGTCCATCAAATGCAATGGTGGAACAAAATTGTTAAAAGGGTTAAAACATAGCAAAAAAATCTTTGAGAACTTTAGGGTAGATAGCTCTTAAGTACTTGTCAACTTGCAAAACAAAAACACTTGCCTATTTTTCAAACCACACTTCACAAACACTTTCAAAACAAACTTTCAAAAAAACCTTGAAACATCTTTTCAAAAAGACAAATACCTTTTGTAAAACATTCGAGTAAAGAATTGTTACAAGGGTAGCCTAGACAAGGCATCTTTTTAAAACATTTTCAAAACCACACACAAAGCACCATTTCAAACAATTGAAAACCAAGGCAAGTTGATCTAAGCAAGTACCTAAGATCCCATGGATAACCATGGATAGAAAGGGTGCTAATACCTTCCCTTTCTATAATCTACTCCCCGAACCCAAGAAAATATCTCAAAGGTTTTTGTTGTGCTTTTTAAACCTTTCCTTAGGATAAAATAAAAATTCGGTGGCGACTCTTGCTCAACCGAAACATTGGCAAAAACAAACGCAAAACCATAGTCAGTTCTCCCACCGTATCACAGAACTGGCGACTCTGCTGGGGAGTTACTTAAAAGTGGGGTTACCTTAGGGTTTAGATCACCTTTACTTTCTTGCTTTGATTGACTTGATTGCTTTATCTTTTGGGTTCTTGTTTGGGTTTGTTGTAAATCCTGCACCCAGATTTGGGGCACCTTCCTAGGTAAATAGCAAAAAAAATTGTGAGGGAACTGTGCGGGATATACTGACATGGTTGAAACAGTAAGCTATGTTAGTGTGACATATTTGCGAGTACCGGTAACCCTTGAGTTCAATCAAGGAGAGTACGGGGCCGCTGAGTGATGTCGTGAAACACTAACGAACTCTTAGAACCTTAATTGACCATCTTAGCCTTTTTAGGGGGAGTGAGATGACCGACTTTGGTGCAGTCCGAAGTTGGTAGATACTCGATACTACACTCATTTGAGGGTTGTTTTCTTGGAATATTTTGGTCGCCAGTTAAGTGGCTAAACCGAAACGATGAACACAGGAAACAATCCAATGATATTGAGCTCCTTAGAACCCAGTTTCTATTTTAGGACAGGATGAGCCAACTAACTTCAGGAGGGTACTTACCTAAACCCCATGCAAGCCTAAATCTAAGGACTTGTTTGCTTTGTGTGAATATGTCTGTCTGTATATACACTCACTTGCTTTTTGTGCATACATGTACATAACATCATGACATCATACCATAGCATTTTCAATAACCATCTCAAGGATCTCGAGGGTTCTTTTGATGTAGGGTTACATTGAACCAGACGTCTACCAAGGGGCAAGAGGTTTCTCCTCTAAACAAATGCCATCAAAGATCAAGTACAACAACTTGAATCGGTGGCTGTTGTACCCCAAAATTTGCCCTCCCATATTCATCAAGAATTGTCAAAGTCAAGGTCACAAAATTCCCCAAGGGTTGTGCAGCTCAACTGTCTCCTAGACAGTCAAAACTAGGGTTTGAGTTCTGGTCAAGCAAATGAACTTTTCAAAGGTCCAATCAAGTCTCACATGCTTACAAAGATGGTCAAATGTCCTCATATCAAGTTTCAAGGCATTCAGCTAAAAATTACACAGTCAAAACCCTAGATTGCACTACAGTCAACTGTAGGGGCAAAATGGTCATTTGACAGTCAAAAGTTCAAATTTTTGGTCAATATATCATTTTGAAGACACAAACATCATTTGATCAATGCTTGATCATGATTTTCAAAATTTGGCTCAGAGATCATCAAAGATGCAAAAGTTGCTATATTTGGACAGCTGAAAAAGTCAACTGAAATTGACCAGGGCATAACTTTCACATGGATTATCAGAAAAATTCCATCCAAAGCCCATTTTGAAGAGAAAGACATTTCCTACAATTCATCTTCATGTTCCAAGTCCAAGAAATGCTCTCACAAAAAGTTATCAATTTCTACATTATAGGTCATTTTCAAAAGTCAACAAAAAGTGACTTTAAGTCAAAGGCCATAACTTGAGATTGGTGAATCAAAATGACATGGGACCAAAGGCATTGGTTAAAGGACTCAAAGACCTTTCCAAAATGTCCAAGAACATGTGAAAAGCTTAAAAATTGACCAAGTTATGCCTTGTGTAAGTTGGGAAATTTTTAGGAATTTTGAAAAGTCAACATTGATGCAAAAGGCCTAAAAATGCAAATGGGCCCATTTTTCTTCCAAATTTCTTCATGCCAAGCCTATGCACGACCACTAGGCCCAAAGGGAAGTATTCTCATATTTTTTAATTATTTATTTGAATTAATATTAATTTATATTCATTTAAATGATTTTAATATATGAAAAATATCAAACTTAACCTAAAAAAATCTTTTCATGCATGTTTATTCATAATATTTCGTGCATATCCCAATTAGGCAAATTTGGATGAGATTTGGATCATGATTGAACAAAAACCATGAAAAAAGATATGAAAAAGATTTTCCAAAATCAAATATGTGAAATCATAATTGCAAGAGATTTTTGTTGAAATTGTTGACCTAATTGCTTCCTTACAAGTACCTGATTACAAACCTAATCAAATGAGACTGGAAGCTGCGCATAAACAAGCATTGCATATTGAAAATTTTTCACAAAAACTCAAACACTGAAAACCAGTTTCAAGCTCGATTCAAACCCCAATTCTTGTCCTATTAGCATCCTGAGACCTCATTGAACATCTCTCAATCATTAACATCAACTAAAGCACAAAGAATCGTTGGTTAGAACTCAAACTGCAAAGCGATTTTTTTGAAATCATATACCACGAATCATACATCTTTTGCATTTTTTGTTTATGAATTCTTGTTTCTCATGATGTTCTAAAGCTAACCATACTAACTAATTTTATTTTTGAGCAATATACGTGAATCTGCCATGAACGGTCTTTAGGGTTTCAGGAACTCAAAAAGGGGGTTTCCCAATACAAGTAAAATTAGGCCATCTCAATACCATGGTTGAGTTCAGCGCACCAAGACGAAGAAGAATGCATACTCGCGAACAATTTATGATGCCCAGGGTTCTATTCGCTATTTTCTTGAATCACCTCTAAAACCACGCTTCAAAAACCGTTCCCATTGAGATTTATTTTACAGGGTGAGGAAGACGAAGGCATCGTGTCCATCAGCCATTGGATAGTTTGAATTTCGCGCGAATTTCCAAAAGCGCTCACGTGTTCTTTTTATATTATTCATGTTATATTATATGTTAAATGTGAACGTGATGGCTCAGTGGTTAAGTGCTACGCTTGTAACCTTCAAGACCTGGGTTCAAGTCCCAGGTCTTCAACAATTTCCTATTATTTTTCCTTTGGTAATCACATGCAGGCATAAGATAAGGATTCACCATACGTCTTCAAATCAAGCCACACACGCGTCCAACATGATCAGATCAAAGGCTTAAATTAAGAGAACACGCTAGGGCCAAGTCAACACGTTAGCATCCAATTGACAAAGTCAACGAGGGCCATGCTTATTGGGCCAGAATTCCCAGGCCTACCTCCTTATTTGGGGCAACACCCCACCCTGGTTTGCATTTTTTATATTTTTCTTCTTACATTTATTTTTATTGTATTATTTATTCTTATGGCTTTAATTAATTTATTTTTTCTATAAAATATAAACACATTATAAAAATCAGAAAAATACAAAAAAATATAATATTTATTTTATTATAATTATTTTCATAAATAAGTTAGAATGTAAATTATGTAGTATAATTAGGTTTTAATTTTAATTCCTTTTTAATAAAAAATCCAAAAATATAAATTAGGTTTTAATTGTTAATTCTTTTTATTTCCTTTTTTTTTTCCACAATAATAATTATTATTTATTTATTTATTTTATAATTAAAATTGTACATAAATGAATTAGGTTTAATTTAGGTCATATTTTAATTCTTTCATAATAAATAAAAAAATATTAGAATTAGGGTTTGCCGTCTAATTTAATTTCAATTAACTTCCTTTTTTTCATTAAATCTAAAAAACACAAAAATATCATTTTCATTTAATTTTAATTTTTAATTCCTTATTAATTTTAATTATTCGCGAAAGGGTCCAACGCCCAGTGTTTAATCATTTAATTTTGCGCATTTATTTTATGTCGTTTAATTATAAATTTGTAAATCTCCCAAAGCCATGTAATTTAAATTTCTCGCACTTTTATTTATTCGCTTTATTTATTTTCCGCTAAATCGGGTCCGGTTTAATTTTGGCGATGTGGACCCGCGCCTTTTGTAATAGCTTTAGAATTTTTACTTCTCGCAATTTTTAACTGTTAATCAAGGCATGCAAGAATGAATGATAAAATAAAAACAAAAGTGTAGATCATCCATAACATGACAAGACAAAAATAAATGAACATGACACACAAATCACACACCACCCCTAGGGTACGCCTCACTGTTGCCTTGCCTCGAAAGGTGGTCGTCGAGTAGAGGACGTCTTAGTAAGTCCTCATGATCCGGGAACCTGGCATGAGGGTAGCTTCTAAGGTGTCTTCCCATTGCTCTGGTGATCACCATGTCCCTAAACTCGAATTGACCCGAACACCTCCAACGGTGGTGCTACCTACCTCTCAATGGTGGGATGGCACTACTTTAAAGGACATTTACACAGACGAATTCCTTAGGGTAGGTAGGTTCTCAAGGATACTTGCTCTAATTTCAAACAAATCAAAACATACTTTTCACCAACACTTTTTCAAAAGCTTTCAAAGCAAATTTTTCAAACACTCTGACGTATGAGTCGAACTGAAATTTTTCAAAGAAACTTTTTAAACCCACATTGAAAAGCAAACAAACAATTTTGAAAACACATTGAGCAAGTATCTAAGAGCCCATGGATAACCATGGATAGAAAGGGTGCTAACACCTTCCCTTTCTATAACCTACCTCCCGAACCGAGAGCAATCTCTTTAAGGAATTTTTCTGTGCTTTTGTCCTTTCCATTTGGAGAAAATAAAAGACGGTGGCGACTCTTGCTTCCGCGACATTTCGCAAACCAGCATTAAACAGTCAGTTCCAGATCCACCGATCACAGTGGCTATGACCCACTTGACATGGTGAGCTTGATTCTAGTGGAAAGGCATCCACCGATACAAAGTTCTCCAGTCAAAGATCAAGTACAACAACTTGAATCAGTGGCTATGACCCACTCGACATGGTGAGCTTGATTCTCGTGGAAAGACATCCACCGGTGCAAAGTTCTCCAATCAAAGATCAAAGTTCAAACTCTAACATTTCCTTGTGTTTACCCCAAGAGACCCTTGAAAGCATGCATCCACATATCATGCATTGCATTTTGACAGTCTTTCCTTTTTCAGGTTTCCTTACTCTCCTGCTGTTTATTTCAGCAAGAGATGGCTCTAGAAAGGTCTGTCAAAGACATCCAAGACCAGACTGCTCAGCTGCAGGAGATGTTCCTGAACTTGTCTATGGGGCAAGAAGAGATGAAAGCTCTCCTCACAAAGGGCTTGGAGAATTCCAACAATGCCAGGAGTGATCAGCTTGCGGAGCTGCAGTTTGATCTGACAACATTGAGGACCCAAGTGATGGGACAGTTGGTGGGCCAGATGGCTCTCATCCAAGACCTATCTCAAAGACAAGAGGAACTCAGAGTTCTTGTCCGCCAACTGCTTCCAAACAACCAACTGGGGAAAACATCTGAGGTCGAAGAGCAAGTCACCGCTCAGCCTCCATCCACTCAAGAAGACAAAGGGAAAGCTCCTTCGCTTGCTTCAGGGTCACAAGCCCATCAACAACCTCGTCAGCGTCAACGGGGTAATCGGCATAAGCAAGAAACGTCGGGAAGACAGTTCACGGAAACTGAAATACCATCATTCTTCATACTGAAGCGCCTGTTAGAGGTCAACTTGCTCACCCTAAGGGATCCTCCTCAGAAGCTCAATACCTCCTCTCCTAACTATCGTCCCGACGCAGTTTGTGTTTACCACTCCTACAGCCCAGGACACGACACCAACGACTGTTGGGCCTTGAAGAACAAGATTCAAGATCTGATCGACATTGGAGTGCTGGAATTCATGCCAGACGGCGAGATGAAAATCTTCCGTTAAAGGGTTCTCCACCTGAAGTGACGAAGCTCAAGCTGAAAGACTTTTGCTTCTTTTTGAATTTTCAAAGTTGTAATTTCTTTTGCTGTCAAACAATTATCTGTTGATGATTAAACTCTGTTTTCATTAATGCATTGCATATGTTTGTCTTGAATTCATCCATTTGTTTCACTACTCTTATGCTTTTCTTTATGATATTTGACCCTTGATAAAAAGCTGCAAGCCTTTAGAAGGAGGATGACGAAACAATACCATGATCTTATACAGTATGCTTTTGAACAGACCTTGCTGATGATGTACAGGCATTTCTTTCAATTCCCAAATACTGGAGTTATAAGGAAGTTAATCCCTAGTCAGCCCCTTCGAGCCAAAGAAGTAGGAGTTTTCTGTTCTAAACAATCAAAACCTTTGATATAAACCTGGGGCAGGGTAGTATCTCAGTTAATTCAAAAGAAAATGCGCATTGAAGTCGCAAACTCTCAGTTCGTAACACAACGAACGACGTCAAAAAAAAAAAGAAAAGCATTCCTTTGGAATCAAAAGACAAGGGTGGTTCCCTATCACATAGACAGTCAATCTCTCAAAAGAGAAAAAGCCCACTGAGCCAAAACTTGTAAAGGAAGCTCGAGAAAGCTGGGGCATCCCGCTGACTGTAATCACGAAAATGGGAACATTCAGGCAAAAGTTAGGGATAACAAATCAAAATCAAAATAGTGAGGTCATTACAAAGTCCTCAACAACATGAAAAAATGTTGAAAAAGAAAAGGAGATGATGACTGTCTCCCCAAATTCAACTAGTGAACCATCACCCAAAAGTCGTTCCAAACTCAAAACAGAGTACGACGCACAATTGACTGAGCTTAGGTTGGAGAACATCACGAAGAGCGGGTGGGTACAAATATACTTTGAGCCTATATCCTTTGTTTCTTAAAACCGTGAACCAAGCCACGTTACAACCCTTCAAAAGTCCTAATTGAAGCATGGGTTAGTTCGAAAGCATACTGTTACAAAAGGTATCCTGACTCCTGTAGGGCTTTACTCTAAATCTTGTGTTGACTTGTCTTATGAAAAGTTTTCTGCTAAAAATGCATTTTTCAAAATTTCGAGACAAACATAAACTTTGCATTGCTTGAATATCACTGTCTGCATTTGGCTTTTTGTTTGACAGCGAAGAAATTCATACAGCGAATGTTCAGAGGAACGAAAACTCTCTCAGTAAGCAAAATCACTTCAAAAGGATGACACTTCCTTTACAAATCTCCTATCAACAAGGGGCATGACATAGCACAGTCCAGTTAACCTGGGGCAGTCCAGTTCAGGTCCAACAGATCCTTCAAAATCTAGTTAATCTGGGGCAGTCCAGTCAAGATTTCAAGAAATCTCTCAATGTGCAGAGTAATCTGATTCAAGACTCTTTCATCACCACTTGGGGCATTCGAATGTCAAAAGTGTTCAACAATTCCTTCATCACCGAAGAAGATTGATATAGTTCAAGATGTGACCAAAGATTTGGCGACATTCTATAACTTATTCAGACTTTCCTTCCAGATATAGTTCAAGATGTGACCCAAGTTTGGCGACATTCTATAATTCATTCAAGAATTCCTTCTAGAAATAGTTCAAGATGTGACCCAGAGATGGCGACATTCCGCAACTTATTCAGATTTTCATTCATGATATAGTTCAAGATGTGACCCAAGATTTTGGCGACATTCTATAACTTATCCAAGCCTGCTTCCAGAAATAGTTCAGATGTGACCCACGATTTGGCGACATTCTATAACTTATTCAGATTTGTTTCTAGAGATAGTTCAAGATGTGACCCAGAGATGGCGACGTTCAGTAACTTATTCCAGACCAACACCTGCAGCAATCAGAAGATTCTTGCAATCCCCAGCCAAAGAACCTTCCAGAAGCTAATTCCACTCAGAGTCAAGTTTCATTATCCCCCAGCGAAGTTAAAACTTCCAACTATCAATCCCCAAGCAGATTGAAGACTCTCATTCTCAGTTCCCCACAGAATATTCGAATATTCTCTGGTGAAGATCTCCTCAAGACAGGATTTTCCAGTAGTTTGGCATACAACCCAAGCTTCTGATTTCCCCAACAGTGGTCCAAAGACTTCTCATTTTCCAACAATCAAGGATTCTTGCCCTCCACAGCAGCAGTCAAGGAATTGTTCTCCCCGGCAGCAGTCAAGATTCTTTTATCTTCAGCCATCCAGGATTCATTTATCCTCAGCAGTATCTCATCAGCTTACATGCGCATTCATCACATTCATGTCATAAACATTGATGTCACATACATTGCATCATGCATCATAACATTGCATACAACTAACCCTTTACCTTTTCAGGTAAGATCAGTCGACAGACAAAGATCATCTTCCGAGATTCATCCAGAAATAGTTCAGATGTGACCCGGACACGGCGACATTCTGATACTTATTCCAGATTCACTCAGATGCAGTTTTACACGGACGCATCATCAGGAAACCCTACACCGGTTCCTCCTTCAACTTCAAGACTTCTGAAAATAGTTCACGGGTTCTCCAGTAACGGATGTCAACCTATCGCTTGTTCAGATTCTTCTCAAGACTTCTGAAAACAGTTTATGGATTATTCCCAACAATGGATGTTAATCTATCGCTTGTTCAGATGTAACTTTTGAAAACAGTTTACGGATGCTTCCCAACAACGGATGCTGCTCTATTGCTTATTCAACTTCAAGACTTCTGAAAATAGTTCACGGGTTCTCCAGTAATGGATGTCAACCTATCGCTTGTTCAGATTCTTCTCAAGACTTCTGAAAACAGTTTATGGATTCTTCCCAACAACGGATGTTAATCTATCGCTTGTTCAGATGCAACTTTCGAAAACAGTTTACGGACGCTTCCCAACAACGGATGCTGCTCTATTGCTTATTCAACTTCAAGACTTCTGAAAACAGTTCACGGGTTCTCCAGTAACGGATGTCAACCTATCGCTTGTTCAGATTCTTCTCAAGACTTCTGAAAACAGTTTATGGATTCTTCCCAACAACGGATGTTAATCTATCGCTTGTTCAGATGCAACTTTTGAAAACAGTTTACGGACGCTTCCCAACAACGGATGCTGCTCTATTGCTTATTCAACTTCAAGACTTCTGAAAACAGTTCACGGGTTCTCCAGTAACGGATGTTAACCTATCACTTGTTCAGACTCTTCTCAAACTTCTGAAAACAGTTCACGGGTTCTCCAGTAACGGATGTTAACCTATCACTTGTTCAGACTCTTCTCAACTTTTGAAAACAGTTTACGGACGCTTCCCAACAACGGATGCTGCTCTATTGCTTATTCAATCTCAACTCCTGAAAACAGTTCACGGATTCTCCAGACATGGATGTCAATCTATTGCTTATTCAGACCCCCAATTCAGAGACGTTCCAAAACATGGGTGCCTTTCTGATACTCGTCCACTCACCATTGACATACAGTTCAACATTTCCAAATGGCATCTTTATGCCCATTCCCAGATGGCATCTCTAAGCCCATCCCCCGACAAGATTCTATCGCATCGGATGGCATATTTAAGCCCATTCCCAGATGGCATCTCTAAGCCCATCCCCCTACAAGATTCTATCGCATCGGATGGCATCTTTAAGCCCATTCCCAGATGGCATCTCTAAGCCCATCCCCCGACAAGATTCTATCGCATCAGATGGCATCTTTAAGCCCATCACCAAATGGCATCTCCAAGCCCATTCACCTCTACCATCACATCGCCGAGTGCAAATTTTCTGGGTACTTTAGTGTCCAATCTTCTTTTACCTTCAAGTCGCGAAAGGCAAACTTGCCAATCTAACTCTTCAGGTTCAAGAAGATTGAACAGGGGCAACTGTTGTACCCCAAAATTTGCCCTCGCATTTTTCCTCAAGAAATCACAGCTTCAGGCGTTTCCTGATTTTTCAAACTGGCTCAAGAATCAGTCAAACAGACTTTTCTCGTCAGTCAGACACAATTAGGGTTTTATTGATTTTCAGGGCTCTGGAATGTTTCACACAGTTGGCTTAGGGTTTTGGATGACTTTGGCTCAGTTTCGATCAGGCGAACGTTCTTTGGCATTTAATCAGGAATTAGGGTTGTTCATGCGCAGTTCTTCAGAAAGATTTAATTCTACGGTGCTTTGCAAGTTATTCCGAGATTTGGTTTGAATTCACATTGTTTGACTTAATCAGTAAAAGAATGCATTTGGATTGAATTCACGTTTTGTTTGATTGAACCAGTCAAAGGATACATTCAGTTTGGATTTGCAGTGTTTGGTAAAAAAATCAGTAAGAAGGGGAATGCGTCTGATCAGTTATTGTGTTTGACTTTGCTTTGCTTTGGATGTTGGAAGCGCCAAGTTTATTATTTTGATCAACGTTGAATCAATGTTTAGTTAATTATTTATTATTCTAAAAATTAAATAGCTGGAATTTAATTTTCAGTTATTTTAATTTAAAGAATTATAAATAATAAATAAATAATTGAAAAAGGAGGAAAAAGAATTAATTGGATAATAAAAACTTTTATTTATTTTTAAATTATTCGTACAATTATTGTTTACAATTTATTTACAACAATGATTTTACAAGTAATTTAAACCTAAATAAAACTATCCTAAACATTTTTTCTAATCTTCATTTCTTCATCTGCTATCCCTTGCTCCAGTGCTCCATTTTAATTATTCATCTGCAAAAGAAAAGAAGAAGAGTCAAATAGCAGATAAATAAATAAATAAAAAGAGACAAATTACAGTTCATCATTAAGGGCCACTGATTGGGATCAGTTAGCCCTCTTTGCAAATCACGGGATTTCTCCCGGTTCACAAAGAGGGATGAATATTTATTTGCTAAACTTTGAATGCACAAAGTCAAAATTGCACAATTCAAAAATTGTCAAACTGCATAGTTCAAAAGCAAACAACAAGTCCAAACTAAAAGTCCAAACTCAAACTTTCTGCCAAAAGTACAAAACACTGTCACAAGGCTACCCAAGCTGTCAAAAAGAAGATTTGGAAAAATATCAAAAGCACAAAATCTGGAGGAAAAGAGACAAAAATGCAGAGAAAGCATGATATGCAAGCAACATGGTTCATTTTCATCATTTCCCAAAGTGTGGCCCTTTCAGATAAAGTACAATACAAACATTATTTTAATGCTAAACTGTACTGAAGAGAGAGAGAAGAGAAAAAGAAAGCAGGCTTAGGCTTGAGGCATGAAGGTAATATAAAACAAACTGAAGACAGTACAGTAAAAGGAGGAGATCAGAAAGATATCAAACAGAGATAGCCAACTGTCAAAACCCTCCAGATACAAAAACCTGCATATGCCAAAATCTGCCTGTTATCAAACCAAACACATAACCATCAGTAATGTCCAAACCTGCATGAACCAAAGGCCATAAACTGCATTCCATAGCCTTAAACCAGTAAATACACAAAACCAGTTCAAAACACCCAATCTGCCTGAAGCCTTCAAGCACACAAACATAACTAACATATGCCCAAAACCTGCAATCAAACTAAAATAACCTGCCTGAAGCCTCACTAAAGCTAAAACCTGTGAAACATCACAAGCCTAAAACATGCAGCAAAAGTCAGTTCACAATAACCAAAACAAAGCTCCCAATCCTAAAACCTGTTTTGAAACCTCACAAAACCATAAACCAGTGGAAACCTGCCTTAAGCTTGCATTAAGCCTAAAACCTGTAAAGAATCAGTACAACCTGCTAAGCCATAAGCTTAAACCTCATAAGCCTAAGACCTTAACCCTGTCCAGCCTTAACCATAAAACAACAAACCTGCATTGACTCAAGCCAAAAAACATTCAAACCTCTAAAAACCCTGTCAAACTGATCCTAACATATAACCAAAGAAACATAAACTCAATGCTCACAAGTCATCAAAGGCCATAACCAAGCCTAAAGAACCAGGGGCAACATCAAACACAAAAGCCCACACAAATCCTCAGAGGAACCCTCATCATAGGCCAATATACACGAAAAGGCAGCATTAACAAGCCAAAGAAGCATCAAGGCAACACAAGTGTACAGAAGGCAACTCAAAGCAAGGCAAAGAGAGAAGCGTATCAATACGAGACGCCCTCAGAAAGCTCATCACTGGGCTAAGCAAACCAAACAAGGCATCAATCTCAGCATATTCAAGCATACAAAAGGCAAAGGTATCTCAAGGCAACATAAGCAGAAGCATGCAGTAAAAGAGAAGAAGAAAGAAGATATAAGGGTTTTCAGAGTAAACATCACAAAACCTAACACAAACCAGTTTTCCCAAGCTAGCTTCCAGCATCATCAAACCTTCGCTCTCAGCCGTCCAACGCGCCTCCGGGTCAAACTCCTCCTCCATCTCCAAAAATTTTCCGTCTCCAAAAAGGTAAAACTCTTCCCTTTCCTTAAAGCATCTCACAAAACATAAACAAAATTAGAAACTGTCAAAGACTATTAGCTCACATGCGCGAACTAAAACAAAGAATGTAAAACGAGAGGTTATCACCTTTGGTTGTCATTGTCGTGCTCGACTATGGAGGGTGGAGGAGCAGACGGTGGCGCTTGACAACCACGCATGGAGCTGTGTTCAGAAGCCATGGGCAAGAGGAACTCAGGCGAAGGTGGAAGAGGACGAACGAAGTGACACAAACGGCGCACAAACCCTAACGCGTTTCAAATGAAAACAATAATCAAACCCTAAAAAATATTGTGAAACCACAATGGGCTTTGCCCCATCAGATGCCCTAAGCCCAAAGCACGTTCCAAGTTGACACCCCCCATTTCTCTTCTGCTTGGGCCATAACCTCCCTTAGAGCCCATTTCTAATTTCTGTCAAAAAACCATTTTCAAAAACTATCTATATTCTTTTTTAATTAATTAACATGAGTTTTTATTACATCAAATTTTTTACAACATAATTCTAATTTTTTGGAGCACAATATATTTTATCCCTCTAACTTAAAATATTTTTATTTGTACATTAATGCCTTAGTACATAAACATACATTGTTTAAAACACTTTTTTTATTTTCATTTAACTTATTTCGATTTATACATAAATTCTTTAAGTTAATACAATTCCTTTTCTTGGAAAATATTTGTACATAAATATATAATTTTTCTCAAGATTAATACTTCATTTGTACATTAATACTTTAACACTTTTAAAATATATTTTTCAATATACATAAACTTTAAAACATTTAATTAAAATACTTTTTGTACATATTAAAGAATATACAAGATTACAAAAGATTAATTAAATAAATATCTAATTCTTTTCTTTAAGTTAAAACAATGCTTAATAATATATTCGAATTCACATTTTCCTAACCTGTAAATAATTACATATACAAATATACATACACGTATACACGTACACTTACACAATATACTTACATTTGATACATTATACATTTGCTTATTTTGTATATTCGTTACATTTACATTTGATCGCAAATTCGATTTGGTTGTAATCTATTGGACACTACATTCCTAAGTCTCATCCCCATTCGTAAATTTGTACCCCCACTCCCGGATACTTATTTTGTAATAGCGTAGACTTTAAATTCTTGCAATTTACCGCTTTCAATTATACCATGGTTAGACCTAGGGTTTGCATGTACATAAAATCAAACGCTAGATAACCTAATACAAGACAAATACATGAAATCAATACACAATCACACTTGCACCCCTAGGGTATTCCACTTGTTGCCTTCAATAAATGGGCCATATTGCATGTTAGGTCTCTTTGGGCAAAACAAACACAAATCAATTGATCATAGTCCCTCGACGATGCTTTCGAAAGTTGCCTAAAAAATGACCAAGTCCCTTAAAGGAAAATTGCCCAAAGATACTTGGCACCATTGCAATTATGGTCTAAACGATGATCCGCGCCCGTCCCTTTCACATCCTAAACACAAGATTGTCCATCAAATGCAATGGTGGAACAAAATTGTTAAAAGGGTTAAAACATAGCAAAAAAATCTTTGAGAACTTTAGGGTAGATAGCTCTTAAGTACTTGTCAACTTGCAAAACAAAAACACTTGCCTATTTTTCAAACCACACTTCACAAACACTTTCAAAACAAACTTTCAAAAAAACCTTGAAACATCTTTTCAAAAAGACAAATACCTTTTGTAAAACATTCGAGTAAAGAATTGTTACAAGGGTAACCTAGACAAGGCATCTTTTTAAAACATTTTCAAAACCACACACAAAGCACCATTTCAAACAATTGAAAACCAAGGCAAGTTGATCTAAGCAAGTACCTAAGAGCCCATGGATAACCATGGATAGAAAGGGTGCTAATACCTTCCCTTTCTATAATCTACTCCCCGAACCCAAGAAAATATCTCAAAGGTTTTTGCTGTGCTTTTTAAACCTTTCCTTAGGATAAAATAAAAAGTCGGTGGCGACTCTTGCTCAACCGAAACATTTGCGAAAACAAACACAAAACTATAGTCAGTTCTCCCACCGTATCACAATGTAGATTGAGGAAAACCAATTAATTGCATACTTTAGTAACAATAATAATAATAAGTAGATATCATAAGAAGATAAGTTAGCAGAAGAATATCACAGTAACTCATTAATTAGCAGAGTAGTAAATTAGTAGAGTTGTTTTAGTAGTAGTAACTAATAGAGTATTAATACATAGCAGAATTGGTTTATAATAGATATGTTTAGTATAACAATCGTAGAGTTGATATTTAACAGAACTAATTAGTTGGATACTTTAGCAGCAGTAACAGAGAATTAATTATAGCAGAGTTAATTTAATGGAGTTGGTATATGTATATAGCAGAATTGGATAGCAGTGTAGTATTAAGTTGTCAGAAACTAATAAGGAATACTAGTATAAAGTATAAATAATGGGACGTTTATCCGGTAATTAATTAGCAGGATTTGATCGATTTGTCCAAATAATTATATGGAACAATTGTTGTGGTTAATTATGAAGTTGCAGGTGGTGAATTTTGTTGCATTGTCTCTAACTACTGGCAAGAATTAAGTTGTAGGCTTGTTGCCAAAGTTGAATTGTTGTGGTTATGTTGTTGTTAATATTTGTTGTTGTTGTTATTATGTTGCCTCTATTTATTGGAAATATAAAGTTGGAGGCATATGGCCAATGTTGATTTGTTGATTAGTTGTTGCTGAGATGTTGTTATTATTAAGTTATTGTTGAATTACCTCTATTTACTGGTAATAATGGTGATGTGGGCTTATGACTTGCGATGGATGATGATTGTTATGAGTATGTGATAGTGTGTTCATTGAGTCACATACATTTGCATACTCTGTGATGGCCTGGATTGGTAAACTTCGAAGAAGGCTCATGCCTTGGTGATGCGTCTATTTATTGGCAGATTTTTAAGATGGGAGTTCTGCTCCAATGGTACCATATGCATGTGCATTGTAATTGAGTCGCAGTTGATGTTGCATCTTGAGTTGTGGTGATGATATATTTGTTGTTGCTTTATGTTGTTGACTTGTTATAACGGGTATTATCTAAAATCTGTGAATTAGTAGTTATGCCATGTTGATGTTTTTTCGAGATTAAAGTGGTAATTTTATATGATCTGATTTATTATATTATTTATCATACGACTTATTATATTGTCTGATATCCCATCCCTTCTGTTTGAATGTTCCCCCTGTTGGTAACGTGCGGATAATCAAGAAGGATAGTTGTTACCTTCGTTAGTTCGAGTTGGAGTCATCGCTCTAATACGTAGCACTCGGGGGGGGGGGGGGGGGGGGGGCGATGAACGTTTGATGTTTAGTTGTTGATATTTATTTCAGTTGATCAATTTTAAGTTGGTTACGTGAAATAATTGTTGTCTTGAAGTTGTTTTAGTTGAATAGGAGATGTTAAGTGAATTGAAGTTGAGTATGTATATTCTGTTGCTTATCAATAAAAAGTTGTTTGATTTTAAAGAATAAATTAGGTTGTTATCGGTTCATCCGAGTTAAGTGTTATGTATCTGCTTTATATGCGATTAAATGAAGTTTGATTTTAAGTTGTAAATGTAGCATCCTATTTATGTTGATCTCTGATTTTATTATCCGTCGAGTAGGAATGGAGTGTTATATTAGTGGTATCAGAGCAGGTCGGTCTGTCCGACCAAGTTGTCTAATGTTGTTTGTTCCTTAGTACGTGACAAGTGTGTGAAACACTGTCGGTGCTTTATTGGTTTTCTAATCGCTTGTATGCAGGAGTTGGTTTGAAGATAAGTGGGGGAGAATATTTGCTTCTCGGATATGTTCCAGTTGTAAGATGTTAGTTTAGTATGTTGTTGATGTCGACAGTGCAAGCATTGTTGAAGTTTTGTTGTTTCCCGAATCCGAAGGTGACATGGATTAAAGATTTTGTTTGTTAATCAAGTTGGGACGTCTTGAGGTAGAATGATCAGACATTGTTGATGTTTACTTCTCGAAGGATGATGAGCAATGTAACTGTTGTTGATATACGAGTAGAGTGTGAATCCATGATGTTTCTGAAGGTGATTGTTAAGTAACCAGGATAATTTTTAGAAGATGGAATTTAGAAAGTTGCGATGTTTCAGCGCTGCTGATGGACCGCAAAGTTATAGGTTTGAGTAGCCCTTACATAAGATGTCGATGTTTGAACGGTGATATAGTGACAGATTGTTGTAGACCTTGTCGTGGGATCCTTGTGAGTGATTGTAAAAGTTGTTGAAGTTGTTAGGAATGTTTTGAATCACGAGTCAGAGTCGGAAATGCAAGCTGATGAGTACGATTTCAAGAAATTAGAATGGAAAGTGTTGGTACTGGTGCAAAGAAATTTTTTTATGATGTTATCGTAAGATGTGTAATAGTATGTCGCTGCATGACATCGGTGTTCGCATTTTCGGATAACTTTGGAAATTCATATCTTGTGTTCCGAGTATCGGATTGGCGTTCCGTTTGAACCCGTGAGGAGATAGAAATATATTATATCTTATGAAAATGTTTCAAATACGAAAGATGCATTCCTATGTGGAGGGACTTAGAAGTCGGGTACGGAACTAGAGGCTTTTTGGGCATAAATGGTTATTATCGCAGTTGTTCGAGACGAGGTCAAGCATAATATGTTGTTGGCAATTAAGTTGAGAAATGAGATATTCGGAATTGAAAAGGATAGTCGTTCATCATTTCAAGTATGAGATGTTGCATGTGAAGAAAGTTTTGTAGAACTAAAGAAAAGATTAACGACTGCTCCGGTATTGGTTTTGCCTAATCCGAGTGAGTCATTTATAGTGTATTATGAATACGTCTAAGATGGGACTTAGTGGTGTGCTAATGCTAAATGGAAAAGTCATTTCTTGTTCTTATAGACGACTCATAGTTCATGAGAGGAATTATCATACGCGTGACTTAGAGTTAGCAGGGGTGGTGTTTATGTTGAAGATTTGGAGTCATTGTCTTTTGGTTCTAGATTTGAAGTATTTGGCGACCATAGGAGTTTATAGTATTTATTTGATCAGAAGAAATTGAATATGAGACAACAAAGATGGTTGGAGTTGTTGAAAGATTACGATTTCGATTTGAATTATCATCCAGGTAAAGATAATGTCGTGGTTGATGTTTTAGGTCGAAACACTTTACATATGTCGGCAATGATGGTTAAAGAATTGGAATTAATTGAACAGTTCAGAGAAATGAGCTTAGTTTGTGAAGTGACACAGAACAGTGTTATGTTAGGGATATTGAAGATTAATAATGATTTTCTAGATAGTATCAAAGAAGCTCAGAAGTTAGTGTGGAACTGGTAGATTCGGTGGTTGGACTCGATCAATTTGAAAATGATGATTTCAAGTTAGATGCACAGGGTGTGTTGAGATTATGTAATCGAATTTGTATTCCTGATGATGCGGAGATGAAGAAAGTAATTCTTGAATTAGAGAATGCTTAACCGTCGAGTAAGGCTAAGTGAGTGTAATATGGACCGTATAATATGTTGAGTGTTGGTGTCTTATCGACAAAATTGAATGAGAGGGAAATTATGGAAGTATTTGTAAACCTCATTGGAAATTATTAGATTATGGTGCTTTGAGTGACTTGAGTACAAGTTCTAAAGGAACACTATTATAGTTTGGTAACGATGGTTTATACTCCATTATGGTTGTCAGTTATCTATTGACAAATTGAGGAACTTATCACCCTTAATCTCTTGTTGATAGTATATGAGATCGTGTTGGATGGTATAGATTTATCTTATTGTCTTAATGGTGTGAAAAGTGATTGATGTTATATCGTGATGATAGTTGCTCACCAGTTTGTGTGAAGTAATAGAGGAATTGCTAAGAATGAATTGAGACGTATTGAACAAGTCGGAGTGGCGAGTTATATGCAAATTAATGTCGCAAAGTGAAAGATTGAGAGTATCAAGTGAACAATGGTTTTATGGTGGGTGTTGAGGAAGGTCTGAAACTAGATTGAAACTTGCGAGCTAGATAATTGATGAAAATTTTAATGAGGACGGTGACTTAAGGTGGATTATCAGAGTTGCGCAGCTGAAGCGTGATATGGCGCAATGGCTATGTGTGTACGACCCGTTAGAAGTGAAGGATTAAAACATCAGAAGCCAATGGGAATGGTGTGTCTTAATCTACATGCTTGATTTGGTGGATTATTGATATAAATATGTTGTGCCAGAGCATTATGTTTGCTAGTAAATATTTACGGACTTTATAAGGATATTAATGTGGTTGTTGGTTGATGGTGACTTGTGTGTATAATTGTTGAGTTATACAGTTAAGTTGATGTTGTAATAATTTTGTTATCATCATTGAGATGTTATTGTTGATTTCCGTGAGTAAGGAATGATACTCCATAATGTGACGAAGTTGATTATGTTTCTTGTGTTGATGTCACTATAAGAGTGATACGACAATATGAGTAGAGTTGTTGGGCATGTTGTTGATAATTGACATACGAAAATGAAATTGTGTATGTGTTTTGATGTTGAAAGGTTGTTAAGATGATATTGCGATGATGTATATCCAAGTATAAGTGTGTTATAATTATTGCTACTTTAAATGTTGATATGTCAGATTATGGTGGAGTAGTTGAGATACTAGTACCGATCATGTCGTGAAGTGTTGAATGATTGGCATGTGTGTAATTGATTTGAATCGTGTTGAGTTATTGAGTTATCAGGAAAGTAGTGGTCAAAGTGTTGCCAAACGCAACTTGGAAATCAACGAGTTGGATGCGAATATCGTACTAAGAGTGGTAGTATCGAATATATTTTCGAGGACGAAAATATTCTAAGTGGGGGAGAGTTGTAACGCCCGTTAATTTAATTAATTATTTAATTAAATTAATTACGGATTAATGGTTGAAAATGTTGTTGAAATTGTTAAGTTGCGGAAGGTCGAGAAATGTTGATTTAAGTTGCTAAGTTGTTATTTGGTTGATATTTAACTGATTGGTTGATTAATATTAGCAATAATATTAGTATAGATATTATAGTAATATAAGGTTTATTAGTTGGGCTCATTATTTGGTTGTATGGAGTAATAGGTGGATGTGAAAGTGAGGCCCAATAAGAATATTAATAATTATAAGGTTAAGCTAATTATAAGGAATTAGGTTAATTGAACAAGTCTTGGAGAATTTGGTACGTGAGAAGTTGCAAAGTTACAGAGAAAAGAGGAAAAGAGGCAAAGGTTGGAAACTTTGGCAAGGCTAGGTTCGATTGAAGAATTTTAGGGCGGTCTCTAATCCAAGGTAAGGGTGAGGTTCTGACTCTATAATGGGAATTATGATGAATAGTATGTAGGAATTGGATTGGTGTAATTGTTGTACGTGCAATTGTTGTTTATGTGTTCCTGAATGATGTTTAATTCGTCTGCATAATTATTAATATTAACTGTCTATGTTGGGATTTATCTATCAATGTAATTGTTATTAAGTCGCTATGTTACCGATGTATCATGTTGTTATAAAAATACTAGTAATCAAAGGAAATTTTTGGAAAATTCTAGGTTAGTATCAGTATCACACTGAAGTCTGTGAAGAGGCGGCGTGGAAAGCAGTATGTGCCGAGGGGCACAAAGGTTGTGCCAGACGGCACAAAACTGATGGATGTGTCGAGGGGAACAGAAGCATGCATATTGGCATATTGTGAGTAATTATTGTGTCGGGGGGGACAAGCATGTGTGTCTAGTGGCATCATGCCTTGTGTGTTTCTTATGTTGGTTCCTGATTCATGAAGTTTTAGTATGTTTCAACCAAAGGTAATAATTATGTAGAATGATTATAATGGAAGTACATGTAGATTGAGGAAAACCAATTAATTGCTTACTTTAGTAATAGTAATAATAAGTAGATATCAGAAGAAGACAAGTTAGCAGAAGAATATCATAGTAACTCATTAATTAGCAGAGTAGTAAATTAGTAGAGTTGTTTTAGTAGCAGTAACTAATAGAGTATTAATACATAGCATAATTGGTTTATAATAGAGATGGTTAGTATAACAATTATAGATTTGATATTTAACAAAGCTAATTAGTTGGATACTTTAGCAGCAGTAACAGAGAATTAATTATAGCAGAGTTAATTTAATGAAGTTGGTATATGTATATAGAAGAATTGGATAGCAGTGTAGTATTAAGTTGTCAGAAACTAATAAGGAATATTAGTATAAAATATAAATAATGGGACGTTTAGCCGGTAATTAATTAGCAGGATTTGGTCGATTTGTCCGAATAATTATACGAAAAAATTGTTGTGGTTAATTATGAAGTTGTGGGTGGTGAATTTTGTTGCATTGTCTCTAACTATTGGCAAGAATCAAGTTGTAGGTTTGTTGTCAAAGTTGAATTGTTGTGGTTATGTTGTTGTTAATATTTGTTGCTGTTGTTATTATGTTGCCTCTATTTATTGGCAATATAAAATTGTAGGCATATGGATAATATTGATTCGTTGATTAGTTGTTGCTGAGTTGTTGTTATTATTAAGTTATTGTTAAATTACCTCTATTTACTGGTAATAATGGTGACGTGGGCTTATGCCTTACGATGGATGATGATTGTTGTGAGTATGTGATAATGCATTCATCGAGTCACATACATTTTCATACTCTGTGATGGCCTAGATTGGAAAACTACGAAGAAGGCTTATGCCTTGTTGATGCCTCTATTTATTTGAAAAAAATTTAAGATGAGAGTTCTGCTCTAATGGTACCACATGTATATGTATTATAATTGAGTCCCAGTTGATGTTGCATCTTGAGTTGTGGCGATGATATATTTGTTGTTGCTGTATGTTGTTGACTTGTTGTGATAGGTATTATCTAAAAGCTGTAAATTAATAGTTATGTCGTGTTGATGTTTTGTAGAGATTAAAGTGGTGATTTTATATGATCTAATTTAATATATTATTTATCATACAACTTATTATATTGTCCGATATCTCATCTTTTTTTTTTAATGTTGCCCTCTGTTGGTAACGTGCAGGTAATCAAGAAGGATAGTTGTTACCTTCGTTAGTTCGAGTCGGAGTCGTCGCTCTGATATGTAGCACTCAGGGGGATGAACGCTTGATGTTTATTTGTTGATATTTATTTCAGTTGCTGAATTTTAAGTTCGTTACGTGAAATAATTGTTGTCTTGAAGTTGTTTTAGTTGAATAAGAGATGTTAAGTGAATTGAAGTTGAGTATGTATATTTTGTTGCTTATCAATAAAGAGTTGTTTGATTTTAAAGAATAAATCAGATTGTTATCAGTTCATCCGAGTTAAGTGTTATGTATCTGCTTTATATGCGATTAAATGAAGTTTGATTTTAAGTTGAAAATGTAGCATCCTATTTATGTTGAACTCTAATTTTATTATTATCTTCCAGGTAGAAATGGGGTGTTACAATATCCACATGAAAATTCGAGGAGCCATAACCCTAAACCATGACAGTTATATCAAAAAGTATCAAAATTCAAGGAGTCATAACAGTTAACACCACGTGAAACCATGACTTTACTCAAAAAGATTAATGTACCTAAAGTTTGGTCAGCAAAATGATGCAGAAAACTTGATGTTTTGTTCAACTTGAGCATAAAAAAACAGCTTTACATGTACCCAGATAAAAAAAGAGAGACCATAATGTGTATTTTACGTACCTCTGGGACTGTAACTCGTTGGCTTATACTGATGTTAAAAACGTGTTTAGTAGAAAATATCAATTTAAAGATTAAACCTCACACTCTCGTGATTTTGAATGAAGCCGCATTCCTTAACCATGAGATTTTGCTCTCGCTCCCCCATTTAAATATAGGAATGTATTTTGAAAACTGAACAGGTTCTAATTAATCCTAAAGCACTCTCGTTGTATTTAGGATTAATGTCTAGTTTCTACTATCTGGTTCGAATCCCACGCTCTCGTAGTGTCGGCTCGAACCTTAGTTAATTTTCCACTCTCGTGACTAAATTGTGTTAAGTGACATCTCACTCTCGTGACAAAGCTATTTAAATTAAGATTAAAAATAAAGACTGAAACTGAATTTTCAAATAGATATTAAGCCAACTTATTATTATTATTAATAACAATAATAATAATAACAATAATAATAATAACAATAATAATAACAATAATAACAATAATAATAATAATAATAACAATAATAATAACAATAATAATAACAACAATAATAATAACAATAACAATAACAATAATAATAATAATAATAATAATAATAATAATAATAATAATAATAATAATAATAATAATAATAATAATAATAATAATAAAGCAATAAAAGGAAACCTGTAAAAGTTGAGAATAAATTGTGAGACTTGAAAAAAAGATGAAACTGAAGTAACTTTTATTAAAGCGGTAAGATTTGATCCAAGCGTTACACAAATTGTAGGCCTAATACTATTGGTGTGGTAGTTCCCCAATGTGAGAAACTACCACTTTTACAAAGTGATTTTCTGCCTAAAGCTATGAAGTACTTCCGCGTACAAAACTTGGATTCTCAAAAATGAATGCTTGGTCGTTTTTTATAGGGAGAACTAATGGAAGTTAACATGTGAGAGGTAGTGGAGATCATGGGAAGTTGAAGAAGGTGGAGATAGTGGGAAGTTGGAGACAGTGGAGATAATGCAGATCATGGTCGGAGAAGTTGACGAAATCATGGGAGCTTCGTTGTGGACGTGAAGAGAACTTTGTGTTTAACACTGAAATTAACTTGTGTCGAGCGCCATGCAATGTGTGCCATGGGGCACACATATTTTCAACTTGTTCTGATCGTCATACTATGTGTGCCGACGGGCACACATATTTGACTTGCGTGGAGCGCCATACTATGTGTGCCGAGGAGCACACATATTTGACTTGTGTCGAGCGTCAGAGAGGTGTGACATCCGTCACAACCTCCTGATATGAATTTTCTGCTGCTTTTCTGCTATTTTGTGATTTTTAGTCTATTTCTTCTCCTTTTCTCAAGTAGGTCTTGTGGAATACAAATACCTGAAACAAATTTAAAATACCAACATAATGCAACATAATTAACAGAAAATGGTACTAAAATGCATGCAAGTCGAGCCAAATATATGATATAATTTCACGTTATCAATTTCACAATATTTGATTCAATATTGTTGACCTAATCTTTTTCATTATAAATAGACAACATGTTCATACATCCAAACACACGAAAATTTACCTCAAGAACAAGTCCTAAAAATCTCAAAATTGTTAAAACTAGGGCAACTTGAAACCTTCATCTACAGCCTTGTTCAATCTGTTTCAAGCATTCCATCATGTTCCTAAAGTTCTCAGGAGTTCATCCCATTCATCCTTGAAGCCTGAAGCGTGCTAGATCATCACATCTCAACATCACCGGTTTGGTAGTTTTCGTGAATCTCAAAATTTTAATCTATGCATATTTAATTAATTTGATGCATGTATACATGTTCATGATCATGTTTAGGGCTGTTTTGATCCATTATTTGCAAGCTTTGATGCAGGGATCGTGAGATACCGTTGTTAAGGCAGCTTGGAACTTTTTCTTTGTATCTCATATTACAATCATTTTCAGGCTAAACTAACATCTCCACTGGATTCGCAAGGGTTAAATTAGGGGGATATGATCCCTTTTATGATCTAAATCTTGTTATTTTTGCAGGTTGGAAAATCTTCTCACCGGAGAAGACGACCGGAGCTAGGGCTTCGACGCTTCTGTGATTCACTTGATTTTATTATATATTCATTTGTTTCTGTTCTATAGAAAAAACACAGTGTAGCGCAGTTAGTTGGAAACTAAGGCATGTAACGTGAGAAGCGTGGGTTTAATCCCTACGTCTTACAAAAAAATTGTTTTTCCAAACTAACGCACATGTTAATATTATATCGATTAGTTCTTATTCCTAAACATAAAAGTAGCATTGGTGCAGTGGTTGGAAGGAAACATGTGAAGCTAGGGGCGTGAGTTCAACATCCACCTAATGCAATTCTTTTTTCCTTATTTTACTAACCCTAATTTTCATCATATTTTACTAATTATTTTTTTAATTAATAATTAACTAATCTAATCTTTTTTTTAATACTAACAAATTAGGATTAGGTTTTAGTTAGTAATTAAATATTTCTTATATTTTTTTTTATTTACTAATTAATTAATTAATTAACTAAACTTTTCTTTTTAATATTAAAATTAATTAGAATTAGGTTTTTAATTACTATTATCATTTAAACTATTTCTACAAAAATCACAAAAAAAAATTTCATTTTAACATTCTATTTTCTATTTTCTTTCTTTGCTATTTAAATTTATTAGACAAAGTGTATAGGTCACACTCTCCGATGTAATAGCGTAGATTTATATTTTTCTCGTATTTTTCTTCTAATTATGTATTTGCTCCGAAGATGTAATAGCGTAGGTTTACTTTTCCGCAAATTTTTATACCTATGTATCTCTTTCATAGCCATGTAATAGCATAGGACTTTATATTCCGCACTTCATTTTTCTGTACATATTTAATTGCTAGTAACTAGGGTTTGTATGGTAAGATTAAAAATAAATATAGAAAACGCTAAATTCTCAAGATAAAATAACTGAATCAATACACTTCGCACACTTGCACCTCTAGGATATCCTCTCTTGATCACGCCCCTCGAAAGTGGGGATGCTTTAGCAAAAGATCATCAATCAAATTATCATGTCTCTTTCGAATAAAGATCATAGTCCCTCGATGACTCTTCAAAGTTGCCTACAAAATAATCTAGTTCCTACGAGTAAATGATGGTAGTCCCTCTGATACAATTGCTAAAGTGTCCTTACATGTTGCCTTCGATGATCCTACACATGTCCCTTCACATCCAATAGATGGGGCTACATACCAACTAATAGTATGGATAGTACTATCTATAACGGAGAAGGAAAAGAATAAGAAAGACTTTAGTGGGTAAGAACTCCTAATTGTTTGCTCAGAAACTTTTTTCACAAACAAATACATTTTTCACACTATATTTTCAAATAAATATTTTTAAAAACACTTAGTATACATTTTTGAGGATTGATACAAGAATCATTACAAAGTTAGCCTTACATTGGCATTTCAAAATATTTTCAAACAAATCACACACACAAACAAAGAAAGTTTTCAAAGTGAGCTAAGCAATTAAGAGCTCATGGATAACTACGGATGAAAAGAATGCTAACACCTTTCCTTTTCATAACTTATCCCCCGAACTCAAAATCTATCAAAGGTCTTTCATGTTCTTTTCACCTTTCCTAAATATTGGATAAAAGAAAAGTCAGCGGTGACTTTTGTTATCCGCACATTTGGATAAAACCAAAAAAGTCAATTCTCCCACCGTATTACATTATGTCTCTATGTCGGTGACTTGTTAATAACAGGTAGCTGCAAGAAGAAGATCGAAGACTTCAAAGGAGATCTCAACAAAGAATTCGAAATGTCTGATCTGGGTGATATTTCATACTTCCTTGGCATCGAATTCTACAAGAGAAGTAGAGGTTTGATGAT
This sequence comes from Vicia faba, assembly GCA_948472305.1. Taxonomy (NCBI): domain Eukaryota; kingdom Viridiplantae; phylum Streptophyta; class Magnoliopsida; order Fabales; family Fabaceae; genus Vicia; species Vicia faba. The sequence goes on along the minus strand of OX451740.1, from coordinate 296,703,202 downwards.
GCATCAAAGAAAATGTGCAGGAGAAATTCTTAAGAGATTTTAGATGGAAGAATGCAACTCGACTTCGACACCTGTAGAACCAAGACTACAACTGTCAAAGGATGCCGATGAAGATGACGTCGATCCAATCCAATACAGAAGACTTATTGGATCACTAAGATATGTTTGTCATATGAGACTTAACTTAACATACAGTGTGGGTATGGTAAGTAGATTCATGCAGAAGCCCAAGGTATCACATCCAACAGCGGTGAAGAGGATACTAAGGTATCTCAAAGGAACTCTCAACTATGATATTTTGTTTTCTGCGGCTGATAAAAGAAAAGAATGCAAGTTAGTGGGATACACTGATTCAAGTTGGTGCAGTGATACTGAGGATAAAAAATCCATAGCAGGATATGTGTTTATACTAGGTGGTGCACCAGTTGTTTAGAGTTCGAGAAAGGAATCAGTAATTGCATTATCATTGTGCGAAGCAAAGTACATAACTGCTTCTCTTTGTGCATGTCAAGCAATTTGGATGGTAAGCTTGGTCAAAGAGATAACAGGGAAAAAAATCATAGAGCAATCACCATGAAGATGACAGCATGTCAGCTATCAACCAGGCTCTGATACCACTGTTAGAGGCAATTCTGAGAGAGCATTCTTTATTTGGGACACATCTTTTGTGAAAAATATGCTACATATACACCTATCACCTTAAGATTTTAGGTGAATATGTGGCGTGTCTCTCATAAAAGATGTGTCCCAAATAAAAAATGCTCATTCGGAATTGCCCCTAACATTTATGTTGAATTAAATCTTCCATTAGATTGTTTACTTCATTTGTTTTTTCAATTGTTGTTTTAATGTTATCATTGTATCATTTGTTTATTTCAATCCCTCACTATTGTAATGATTGCTTCTGTTGAAGCTTTTCAGCTAGATTTAATCTCCATTGGTGTAATACTAACCTTTAGGACTTGTAATGACGGCATTTCCTTAGAATTTGTAAGACCATCTTCATTCATTCTTGTAATGCAATTCCTTGTTCCTACTGTAAGTCGGATTTCTACTCGAGATCTTGTTTTGTCATATTACCGTTTGAGTTTCTTTCTGATTCCACATTTGATTCTGAATTTGACAAAATATCATGACTTTGAAAATCTGCCTGTTTAATCTGAAGTTGCCCTTCTTCCCTGTCTTGAAATTGTTTACGAGCTTGACCATTAATTGCCTACAGTTAATTTCTTGCTATAAAAGTATGCAGTTCCTGTAGTAACTGTTCATAATTCACAAAACCTCTATTCTTAACCGAGCAAATATAATATGCTTTTAGCTCGTCTAAAAATCATAATTTATCTCATGACTATGTAAATGACCAGAAGTAAATAAAAGTGAACACATTTAACTTGCATCTCAAGAATGAAAGGTAAACAAACACAAATGAGGACCACCCAGAGACTCTTATATTGATTGAAGGGCGAATTAAAACTATGAATATCAATTTAAACCAATCCAAGTTTTTCAAAAATTATTAGCTTCCTTAAGTAACTCTCATATCATGATACATAACATAACATGCTTTGACACTAAATATCAGTCTCAAAAGTATTACAGATCATTTCTTTTTTACTGGACGAAGCTCTTCACTTTCTTCAGCCACAATAAGTATTCCTTGTTGTCTTTGTTAAACATGTATTCCTGCAAAAAGTTGGTTGTGCCGGCTGTTATCCCCCGGATCTCAAGATACTTGAGAAAAGCCTTCTGCAGATTTTCATCCAAATCACTGTAAAAAAGAACAGAAACATTAGAAACTGTAATAGATGCATTCTACGATAAAGTTAAATGACAACATATATTATTAAATGCTTACGTGAACTCAGGTCCCTCGTATACCAGCTCGTCTTCAGAATCGTCAGGCTTCTTTATCGACAAGCTATCAATCGAAACCTCGTCTGGGAAAGCAGTCAAGCCAAACTCTAGGGACACCCCATTTCCTTTGAAAACAGTCACAACCAAAGGAATGCTAGATTCAGTATCATTCTTCTCATTGTCATCTGCATCCTCGTCGCCCTCGTTTTCTTCAGGTGTCATGTTAGGGATGTCAACTTGAACTGTGATGATTTCATCGTCGTATTGTCTTTTTAGTCGAATAGTTCTTTCTCCAGGATTGTCTTCAATCTCAAAAGGAAATCCAATAGGAATTTCAACCTGGAAAAGTTGCAGAAAAGTGACAAATGACAGTGAATATCAAAGCAATTGTGCTCCACATACACATCCTATGATAATCTCTGTTATTCCTGACCCCTGAAAAGATCCACAGGTTGCACAAATCTAAAAGGGAAAAACTTTTCTATCTTAAATCTTGCTGCTATAATACATAATTTTATGTGCCAGGAAAACTCATCAGTATAGAACAACACTCAAAGCTGATAATGATTGTCATGCATTTTCATATACCAAAGGTAATCCACAAACAATAATATGGTATTTTCTCACATTCAAACAATATTTCAACGTTTAGATGAGAAAAGGCTGAAAAATTGTTTTGCTCATTGGAAAGAGCAATTCAAGAGTTATTCAGACCTACTTACAACATATACTTGATAGAGACAAATCAAAGAAAATTAGGAAAACTCATCGGTATATGGTATGACACTCAAAACTGATAATTATTGTCATGCATTTTCACATATCAAAGATAATCCACAAACAATAATATGATACTTTCTCAAATTCATACTACATTTCAACTTTCAGACGAGAAAAAGGGTTGAAAACACGTTTTGCTCATTCGGAAGCAGCAATTCAAGAGCTATTCAAACCTACTTCTTACAACATATGCTTCTTAAACCTATGCTGATTTTTCAACTTACTGTCAGATGTCGCCGGGCGACGCTTTTTGGTCGTCGGGCGATGCAGGACAGTCAGTAATGCGTATTTATGGGTAAAAACACATTTTTTGGATATGTTTTTGAGTATTTTTGATCCCAACTCCATCATCCTTCATTTTTTGATAGGATTAGCTTAGAAAACAACATCGAAACTTGCATACGGATGATCCGGGGTGGATTGCTCATCAATCGGCGTTGACAAACCGGTAGATTTGTGGTTCATTTCTCTTCCTCTTTTGTATTCTTTATGTGTTGAGTTTGTATATGTATTTACTTTGAACTCGTGTATATTTGTCACCCATATACTGTCTGTGTTAGGGATTTGGGTTGTTATAAACATATACTACTTAAATTCTTATCTAGGATGATTATCTGTTAGTTTCTGAACTCTAGAGATAGATTTAGAGCTAACATCTACTTGGGTATCAGAGTTTAATTCCTCTGTGTGGTTGTGTTATGCTGAGAGATCGTCAGTGCGATTACATAGTTGTCTTCTGTGTTGTTGAGGAGGTAGAGAGATCATTTCCTTGGTGATAAAGTCAATCTCTCAATTTGGGTTAAAAATGACTTAGGTTGTGAGTGATAGATAGTGAATTGATGAGTATTGTTAGGTTGAATTTAACTGGTCGATAGATTTAAGTCTGTGATGAGTAGATCATATGCAGGCTTGATAAGTTCTTCTTTAGTTTTTTCTTTTATTTACATTTATTTTCTGTTGATAAAATTTTCTTTACAAATTCATTTATCCTCAAACTCATTAACGAGAGAATTGTCGAACGACAACTCAATAACCAATCTCTGTGGACACGATAAATTCCCGGATAAATATTTCTAAAACTTTTGTTGCTTGCCGCTATAACGCTCCAACAAAATGGCGCTGTTGTCGGAGATTGGTTCTATTGTCTTTGCATTGCGATAATTCTTTTGTTTTTGAATTTTGTAATTAATGTATATGTTGTATAGAAATTGTACATTAACTTGTATATGATATTTGTGCATATATGTGTTTTCACGTATTGTTGTAAATTGTCTTGTTTTCGTAATGTTTGTTGTGTGATTATTAGGACATTTTTTTTAGATTTGCGCGGTGTGATAATACCATGGCATGACGAGAGGAGGTTACTAGCTCGCACAATAAAGGCATCGAACTTACGATGTAAAACAAACATGTTTGTATTTGTTTACGTGTGTGGTGATTTGTGCTTTAACAAGTTGAAACAAGAAAATGTTCTGAATTTCAAATCTTCACTTTTCAACTTCCTATTCATTTTCACCCGGTTTTCATATCGTTATTTGTATTGGTTTTGTTATGTGAATTTGTGTTTTTCGAAAGCTTGTCGTGTTTAGCTTGATAAGTTTTGTTCGTTGTATATATTGTAAATTTTGTACATTGAAATTTTGTAGGAGTATTATTTTTCTAATTCTTTTGTTGTTGGTTGCACTCAAGTTTTGGTCAAATAACTTGTAGAATATTGAGGTGATTTGTCAAGTTTGATCGTTTCGACTTGCAAATGTGTGGTAATGATTTTTGTTAAAATTTTGTATACGTTCAAGGTATGTGTTTATCGCTTTCTATACTTTAGCATATTCATGATACTTAGACTTTTTACAATTTTTATGTCATTCACTCTTTTGTATACTTGTACATTTGTGAATCACTTTAGTTCCCTTTTTACTCATAAATGTGAGAAACATTTCCATTGTTCATATATGTTGGAGGCCACATTCTTGTTTTAACGGGATTTTATTATGTTTAATCTTTTGTTTGTGTTGATTGTATGAATACATGAAAGTGATCAAGATGTTTTGTTTGATTTTGAGCACAACTACCTTAGTCAAATAGTCAATTCACCTTGTGAATGTGTGATCATTAGTAACCTCTTTGAGCTTTTGGTTGATATTTATGTTTTTTCTGCTAAATACTTGTCTATGAGTGTTTAGTTCACCTTTTTGCATAGATGTTGATTCGTTGTTTTCTAGAACCCTCAATCATTATTTTGGTTTAAATTTTTTACTTTGCCTTAGAAAGTATGGAGTATTTACTAAGATGTTGGTTGAAGATGTTGGTTGAATTCAAGTTGGAGAGAGGGATGTTTATATGCTTATGTTGTGATTGCTTTGAGGTTGAAAAAAAAATGTGTAAAAGAAGTGATAGAAAAAGAAAGGAAAAAAAATAAAATTTTTGAAAAGGAAAAACAAAAAGAGTATGGAATAATATTGTGTTAAAAAGTGATGTGTGTTTGGGGTAACACTTGTGATAAAGAAGAATTATGATTGGAATTTTATTGTTTGAAACTTTGTGAAAGTAATTACTCCCTTAGGTTTAGGCAAATTTTTGTTTCAATTAGCTTTAGGACTTATCACTTATTTGTTAACCAAGCCACATTACAACCTTGAAAAGCCCTTGAGATTCTTGCTTTTATATTTTCAATGTAAATTTTTGGATGAATGCATAATTTAGTCTATTGTTTGCAAGATTGTTGAATGAATGAAAATATCCAATTTTTGTGTGTTTTTCATCTACCAATGATTGTGTTTGCTAGGTGTGATTCATTTGCGAACTAGTATTTTTTTAGAATGTTTGGCATAATTTTTGTATTTAGCATTTAATTCGTGTTTATGTTATAGTTGTAGTTTAGTGGTAAGTATTTACTTTGTGTGTATTGTTTTTCATTTGAACCATTGCATTTGTTTTCTGTTTTCAAAACCTGTTGATTCATGATTCGTTGATTATCGTCTTTTGCTTTTTTAAGTTTATTTGCCTTTGTTTGAGGACAAACAATGTTTTAAGTTGGGGAGAGTTTGATGAGTACTAAATTGTTGTGAATTTGAGTGTGAATAATTAGCACTCATCGGCTTAATTCATTTGTTTTTTGTCAATAAACCTCAATTTTAGTGTATATTCGATATAGTTTACTTTATAGTGTATTTATTGCGTTATTGTGTAAATATCATTGAGTTTAATTGATTTTATCTCATTTTTGTAGGTATTCAAGCATTGATATTTATGCATTGTTAGATAGAGCATTAAATAAGCTTTTCAACGCTTCCGACCGTGCGCGAATCGGAGTTACGGTTCTCAACTTATGGCTGAAATTGTGCTGGTTTTTCAACTTACTGTCAGCCGTCACCGGACGACGCTTTTTGGTCGTCGGACAACGCTGGGGCGACATGAAGCGTGGGAAAAACGCAGTTCTGGTCGCCGGACGACACTTTTTGATCGTCGGGCAATGCAGGACAGTCAGAAATGCGTATTTAGGGGTAAAAACACATTTTTAGGATATGGTTTTGGGCATTTTTGATCCAAATTCCATCACCTTTCATTTTTTGATAGGATTAGCTTAGAAACATTGAAGCTTGCATACGGATGATGCGGGATGGATTGCTCATCAATCGGCACTGACAAACCGGTAGATTAGTGGTTCATTTCTCTTCCTCTTTGTGTACTCTTTATGTAATGAATTTGTATATATATTTACTTTAAACTCATGTATATTTATCGCCCATGGCGTTATATTAAACTTGCTTTATAAATCTTCGTCGATTGTTGTCCTGGATTTTTGCTCTGTGCTAGAGATTTGGATTATTATAGACATATACTGCTTAAATTCTTATCTAGGATGATTATCTGTTAGTTTTTAAACTCTAGAAATAGATTTAGAGCTGACATCTACTTGGGTATCAGAGCTTAATGTCTCTATGTGGTTGTGATGTGCTGAGAAACCGTCAGTGCGATTACATAGTTGTCTTCTGTGTTATTGAGGAGATAGAGAGATCATTTCTTTAGTGATACAGTCGATCTCTCGATTTGGGTTAGAAATGACTTAGGTTGTGAGTGATAGGTAGTGACATTGATGAATATTATTAGGTTGAATGTAACTGGTCGATAGATTTAAGTCTATGATGAGTAGATTATATGCAGACTTGATAAGTTCTTCCTTAGTTTTTTCTTTTGTTTACATTTATTTTCTATTGATAACATTTTCTTTACAAACTCATTTATCCTCAAACTCATTAACGAGAGGGTTGTCGAACGGCAATTCAATAACCAATCTTTGTGGACACGATAAATTCCCGGATAAATATTTCTAAAACTTTTGTTATTTGCCGCTATAACGCTCCAACAGCTTGTGCAATCATTCTAAACTATAGTGAAATCTCTTCCGCGTTGGCAAGAGGACTAAAGTACTCTTAATCTGTGAGGGGAATCAGTATACATTTGGTATTCATTTACTTTCCGCACTTTATTGCTTTCATCACCATAATCAAAAAATAAAAACTTTAAAAAGAAAGCAAAAATTGATCATCACTTAATTCACCCCCCCTCTCAGACGCATTATTAACTTACAAAAATCATACTGATCTTGAAACTAAATTCCACATGATGCCAAGTGAGCAATAAGAAATATATGGATGAAAATTTTACAACTAAGGGATAAAAGGCTTTTTAATCAAACCAAGTTATATCATATTTTGGCAACTGTTATGTAAATTTCATTAAATTAAATACTATACACAAACAACTAAAACAGGCAAACAAAGAATCCAAGATAAACAGCTAACTCGTAACAGCAAGATAATCATACTTATTTTTAAGTACTAAAAGATACAACAACAACAATAACAACCAAGATTTATCCCACTAAGTCGGGTCGGCTACATGGATCAACTTTTGCCATAATGTTATATCTAGGACCAAGCTTTTATTTAAATCGTTAATCTCGAGATCTTTCTCAATAATTTCTCTTATCTCCTTACCACAGAATCTACAGATCTTCTCTCTACATGCCCAACTCACCTAAATCCATTTTCCACCACCTAATAACCACTAAAAGATAAAGCACTTAAAAGCATATATATATATATATATATATATATATATATATATATATATATATATATATATATATATATATATATATATATATATATATATATATATATATATATATATAATGGCAGCAATTTAAATACCTACATAGTTTTGTCGAATTATGATGCCAATCTAAATCTTAATGACAGTTAGGTTAGCTTATTAACGAATTGAGTAGAGCATATGAAGACAACAAATGCAGATTGCAAAAATCAACTCTTACACTGTCACCAGTATAATACAAATAAGAAGAAATTAAAAGTTACCCACAAACACAACAAAATTGAACTTTCACTACTTTACTCAATTCACACCAACTACATCCAAACTTCTACCAAACTTCTAGCTACATTGATACAAAACATCATTTCTCCTTCTAGTGACGCCGGAATGAACGGCTATTTACCACGATCCACAATTGACAACACTGGTTACAAACATTCCAGAATTTCTACACCTTATAAAGAAGTGGAACAAAGATAAATTTACAACAAACCATCACTACAACTATCAACAACAAAACCAGTATCATGTTAAAGATTATGCTTCAATCAATGCATAGGAACAAAGCTCAAAATAGGGAAAAACAATTTACTAACATATAGAACTTCAATCTAATAAACTTACTAACCCAACATACAAAAAAACGAAAGCGGAAGGAAAAGAAACAAATTTCGAAGAAATTTACAAGTATAACACACTAGAGAAAAACAAAGGGGGTTAAATGTAATAGTAAAAAATTACTTGTTCAGTAGCTTGATTATCCTCGAGGGCGCAATTGATTTCAGATTGAAGTATTTGAACAAGATTATCATCTGCGCTCGATTTCTTTGCGACGGCGTTAGCGAAGCTACGAGAGGGAACAAAAGGAGTCATCTCTTGGTGAGGAAGGAGTTTGACAGAGAGTGCGCTGTGCAAGGTTCTGGAAGATGAAACCGCCGTGCGGCGCCCAGCCAGAGGAATAACGGCGGCGGAGGCACGACGAAGGAGGGTGTACATAGCCATTTGAGAGTTGAGTGATGCAGGGTTTAGTGTTAGGGTTTTGGGATTTTGCAACTCGCGGTTCTCTTTATTTATAGGTACTCGAATAATTCAGAGAATGTTTAATTACATTTTGGCCCTCAAGTATTGTAACTTTGGTTTAGTTGATGGTAAGATTCCTCAAATCTAAACTTCTTAGACCACCTCTAACGAGAGGTTTCTCATGTTGGTTCTTCAAGTGACAATGTTTTTTCTCTTTTCTCCAATGCTCCAGTTAACCAACGGATTAAAGTATTCAGTGGTTCTTATTTTTTTTTTAATATTTTAAAATTCAAAGCAGCAGTCAAGTAGCCGTTGAACGGCTAGTTAATTTAATTTTTTAACTTATTTTTCAATTATAAATATAGTGTTTTAGGAAAAAATTTATCAACATCAATTTTCTTTCACTTTTATTTTCTCTTAAATTTCAAGTTTCTCTCTCAAAACTTCATCTAAATTTTCATCTTTTTACTTCAACTTAAAATTGTTTAGGCCAAATGGATCATAATCATTTTCATTATCAACAAGCTATGTTCAATTACATGCAAAATAATCAAAATCCTAATTCTCAAAATGCTCAAATTCCATCGGTGTCAACAAACCCCGCCATATTTTTTCCGTCACCAAACAATCCAAATATGTTTCCTAGCCCTCAAATGAATTCTAATAGTATGGAATTTTTTTGTCATGAACCGGAAATACCGATTGGATTTATGTCCGATTGTCAACTTCCACCCTTTTCTACTCAAGTTGGTGCTGAAAAAGAAAAAAGGGTTGACGTTAAAAAAAAATCTCGAGAGCAATTTACAAGGGATGAGGATATACTTCTTATCCAATCATGGCTCAATGTTTCAAAGGATCCAATTGTGGGAGTTGATCAAAAGGCTGAGAATTTTTGGGTAAGAGTCGTTGCCAATTATAACCAGTATCGTGGACAATCGCGGGAAAAGGTAGGGGGACAATTAAAATATCGATGGCGTCGAATAAATGGCATGGTTCAAAAATTTGTTGGGTGTTACAAACAAGCTGTTAATGGAAAGAAAAGTGGGACATCGGAGAACGATATCATGGCCTCTGCACATGCTTTTTTTGCTCAGGATCAAGGTACAACATTCAATCTTGAGTATGCATGGCGACTGTTAAAAGATGAACCTAAATGGATGGGAGAATCGATTGGAAGTTCTTCAAAAATAACAAAGACTTCCACTAGTGGGGCATCATCGGAGAACCCAGATACACATTCAAGTTATGAGTTTAACTCATCATCACCAATGGAGCGTCCAATGGGACAAAAAGCAGCAAAAAGGAAGGGTAAGACAAATAATATTCCAACTGCAACGGAAGATGCAAGGAATAAAAGAACAACAGCAATGGAAAGACTAGCGCAATGTAAGGAGGACGAGATAGAAGTAAAGGTAATGCAAATCATGATGAAAGACACTTCTACTATGAGCGATAGTCAACGAGATATTCATGAAAAATATTGTAATAAGATGAGAAAAAAAATATGGAATGTAGTTAATATCACTTATGTAAAATGGTCATTAGTACCACTTTAATTTATCAACACCTATGTAAAATGGTCATTAGTACCACTTTAAATTATAATAAATATTATGTTATTCAAACTAGCCGTTATTCAAACTAACAGTTATTCAAACCATTATATATATACTACCACTTATGTCATTGTTTTCTCATTCTCATCTTATTATTTTCTCATTTTTCTCTCATTCTTTACTCACTAAAATGGATTCAGACAATTCAGAGAATTACGATCAAGAATTTTGGGATTTGATTGAAGAAGAATTTATGGACGACAGTGATGAAGAACAACAGCTTCAGAATGAACGTCAATCTGGAAGTTCCTCTCGACCAAAGAGAAGAACAACGATAGGTCGAGGTCGTGAAGAAGGGCACAATCGATTATTCAATGACTACTTCTCGGAAAATCCAGTATACACAGATGTTCAATTTTGAAGAAGGTTCAGAATGCATAGGCATGTATTTCTTCGAATTGTAGATGCCCTTGGAAATCATGATGAATATTTCCAAATGAGGGTCGGCGCAACTGGTAAAATGGGTCTTTCACCATTGCAGAAATGTACATCTGCTATTTGTATGTTGGCGTATGGGTCTCATGCTGACTTTGTAGACGAATATGTTCGAATCGGTGAAAGCACTTCAATTGAGTGCTTACAAAGATTCGTTCAGGGCGTGAATGTTGTATTTGGGGATGAGTATTTGAGAAAGCCTAACAACACTGATGTTGAACATCTTTTACAAATGGGAGAGTCACGTGGCTTTCCAGATATGTTGGGTTCCATTGATTGTATGCATTGGGAATGGAAAAATTGTCCTGTTGCATGGAAAGGACAGTATTGTCGAGGTGATCATGGTAAGCCCACAATCATGCTTGAAGCAGTGGCATCACAAGACTTATGGATTTGGCATGCTTTTTTTTTGGTATTGCAGGTTCAAACAATGACATTAATGTGTTAAACCAATCCAACGTGTTTAACGATATTTTGGAAGGACATGCTCCCAATGTGCAATATACAATCAATGGGACACCATATAATATGGGGTATTATTTAGCAGATGGTATATATCCTGAGTGAGCTACATTTGTCAAGACCATTTCAATGCCACAGGGAGAAAAGAAAAAATTATTTGCTCAACATCAAGAATCAGCTAGAAAAGATGTGGAGCGGGCATTTGGAGTGCTTCAATCTCGATTTGCAATTATACGTGGCCCAACGCGTGCCTGGCACATGGAGACCCTCAAGCATACCATATATGCCTGAATTATATTGCACAACATGATTGTGGAAGACGAACGACATATATATGGAGGTAATTTTGATTACTCGTATGATAGTGTGGATAACAACAACTCAACAACTGAAACATTTAGCGGTCATCATCCGAATCTTGCAACAAGACTACAAAGAAGAGCTAGTATTCGTGAAAACAAGTTCATCGTCAACTTCAAGGAGATTTAGTCGAGTATATTTGGGAACGTTTTGGACCTGAAGATGATGAAATTTAAGTTTGATTAATTATGTGATGTTATTTATTTTTATTGTTTTTAATTATATGTCATGTATTTGAGATTAATTTTAATTATCATTTTAAATTATAAGTTTAATTTGAATTTTATTTATTTTATATCAATTTTAATTTAAATAATTAAAATTATTATTTAAAAAAAATATTAAATTTAATATGAATAAAATATTAATATATAAAGTAAAGTTGTGGGACCCAATATGAGTTCTTCATAGTTGCACCATTGGAGTGAAAAACTAATTGAGTTGCTTCAAGCTGACGTGGCTTAATAGGTCCCACAAAGAACCCAAAAATAGATTCACGATTGGAGATGCTCTTACTCTTCTAAATTTGTGTTTGAATTCATCGATTAAATTTTGTGGAATATAACATGATGGAACAGAACAGGGAGAAATAGAATGAAATAAAGATTTCATTTAATATTTATAAGTTTAATATAATAGAATCAAATAAGATAATTTATTCTATTACATACATCATAAATTGGAGAAATAATTGTTGAAGAATAATTGACTAAAACATATATATATATATATATATATATTATAATATATATATATATATATATATATATATATATATATATATATATATATATATATATATATATATATATATATATATATATATATATATATATATATATATATATATATATATATATATATATATATATATATATATATATATATATATATATATATATATATATATATATATATATATATATATATATATATATATATATATATATATATATATATATATATATATATATATATATATATATATATAATGTAAGTGAGATTTGTTTTACATTTTCGTAAAAGAATTTTTTTTTATTCTCTCTATAATATGAAGATTCTTTATCTATGACTATGGGTGCACTATTTCAACTCGTTCTATTTTTTCCAACATAACATATATGTTTTATCTGATGTGGATTTTTTTTATAATTTCTTAACAAATGTGGCATTTTGTTTTTACATTTCCATCTTTAAATAATATTCCTACAAGATAGGGTTTCGAAGGTTCCATTTTTACATCTGAGTGTGGTTTATTTGTTCATCTTTACTGTTTGCCGAAGCTAGGGCTCAAAGGTTCGTAGATGTTCTTATATTTGATTCCAATTTTATCGATATTCATCTTGTTTGGGTTTGAAAACACATGTGAAAGTAAAAGTTCATCCATTGGTAACTTAAGTCGACTGAGTTTGCCTGGATGTGGATGTACTGAACCAATGAAGATGTGAGTATCAAACACCATTGAAAACTATAATAAAAAATTATGGAAATGTCGAAATTGAGGGGTAAGTTTATGTTCATGTTTTTCTTTGATTTTCACTTTAAATTAACTCTTACATTTGTTCTGAACCTAATTGCATAGTGGAATAAGTTGTGAAATTTTCATGTGGGACTATGAGGTTGGCCAGGTTCAAAGAACTCAAAAGATTCTCACAAATTGTTGTAATTGTGAAATGACAATGGGTTATTTGAGGGAATATGCGAAGGACCTTGGCAAGGAAGTTGGAATTGAAATTGGCAAGCAATTTGGTGTAGAATTTAGTTTAAAGAAGCTTGAAAAGACCAAGACAAAATTTGAAATGGAGAAGAATAAAAGTTATTGGTTGACGATTTCGCTTGCGGTGTCCTTGATTTTGTTCTCTATTGTTGTTAAGTTAATGTAATTTATTGTGTATCACGTGATATTGTGATGTATCACTCTATCAATATGTACTTTATATAATGGAAAAATTAATATTAGTTAAAATTGTGGTCTGCTATTGTACTTTGTTTTAAAATTTTGTTAAGACATAACAAATGTATGATTGAATAATACTTATAAAACATAGAGTGTAACCAAAATAAGGCATGGATAGTAAGTAGCACATAAAATGCATAAGTCTTTAAAAAGTGACACTTATAGTGCATCAGACTTAACACAAATAAAATGGCACATAAAATGCAACATTACATAGATAATCATCATCGGTCAATTCAGACATAACAAAATGGCACATTAAATGCATCATTATAAACATAACTTAAATATACTATTAGTTACATAATACATACATACTCTCTCCAGTCTCATTTATAAGAAAAAATTAACTTTTTATATACATTGAATAAGTAATGTATTTGGACAATATATTGTCCAAATACATTACTTATTTATTTAATGTATCTAAAAAGTTAATTTTTTCTTATAAATGAGACCGGATGAAGTATAGTATAAGACCAACCTATTAAATACATTTTATATTAAAATATTTAATTATTAATAAGTATTAAAATATTTTAATCTTATCGTGTAAGAAATTATATTATTCTTTTAAGTAATTGTTCATTAGCTAATTATTTTATTTAGACGTTTCTATTAAAATTTAGTTTTGTAGATAAAAGGTCGATAAATGAATAATTAGAATATTTTAAAAACTGAAATTCTTTTTTTTTTATGAATTCCAAATCTGACATCATTTTTTTAGAAATTCATCCATGTTGTATGGAAAATCTTAACCCATGTTTTTGTTAAAAAGAATTAATAGGGAGATACTTAACTAAACCCTTGTTTTGATCAAGTTTTTAAAATATAAACCTCGCGGTTATTGAAAAGTCCTAATCCATCTTACACTATAAAGAAAACTGAGTTTGAATTCAAAATGGTTTAAGTAAAATTTTGGGTTACAAAGTTTCCTTAATTTCATCCTTATTTTTATTTGAAATATGAAAATATTTCCATCGTGTTTGAAATTTTAATTTTCTTGTTATTTTTGTAAATTTGAGTTGGCCCCTAATGTAGTAATTATTTGGTTGCTAAAATCATTTTAGTTGTCTCTATTCTAATTTGGAGTTGTAGAAACTTTATACAATAATTTTGTTTTGAAAAACTCTAATCTCTTCCCATTGAATATGAAAACTCGCTTTATATTTTATTTGTGTTGATTGTAGAAACTGTAAAGTTAATCTTTGTTCTATTTTCAAGGATATAGATTTTCAACTCGGTTCTTGAAAACAAACTTTAAACTTCATATCTTTTTATTAGTTTCATACACTCTAATATGAATCTACCTATTTTATGAATAAGTAGGCATTTATATTAATTAAAAATTTCATCTTGTTGAAATAATGTTCCAAAAGTAAAATAGAAGGACTTTTATTTGAATTTTCAAACTCCTATCCTTTCATCATTTTAAAATCATGTGAGCTTTGGAGTCGAATAAATTGGTTCTAATTTTATTTTTTATTGTTTATGTTCAGTTATAAGTTTTATACCAGCCACGATTTTTACCTGTTGTGAACCAAGGGACTCCTGGATTCTAGTGTGATAAACATAAGTTGCGATTGAGAGGAAAAATAGGCTCGCGTATTGTATAATCTTTATGGACCCTTAGAGTAAAGACCGGTGTGTAGGAACCCTACTCGTGAGGGTAATGACACTTTCCCATGTTGATTATAACGAAACTAATAGTTAGGTATTATAGAATAAATTATATAATATATAATTTTTTTGAAGAAAAAAAGAGAATTTAATTTTAGTTTTTTTTTTTCCAATAAATTTAATCCTGTTAAAAAAAATATAACTACTAGTTTTATATATATTATGTGTTTGAGTATGATTATGTGATATGGGTGAATCTTTGTTTGTTTGTGATTGTTATTATTTGTGTGGTTGTGATGTGAATCGATTACGATCGGAAATGGATGATTATGTAAATTTTAAGATGATGTACTTGATGATGTGATATTATATGGTTGTTTGATTGCCTAAATGGCGAGATTACATTTGCATCATCATGACATGACATGTGTATTTTTGTGTGGTGCCTTAATGGTAGGTTATCTTCCCCATTGTTATTGGATGAATTATGTGTGGGGTCTTAGTGGCGGACTGATTATATCTAAATTATTTAGATTTAAGAGTATGCACATTCACACATAAAGATAATTGTAGAATAAAAACTTTGTGAATTTGATTTCGCTTAAGCTGTTATATTTTGTATAATTTGTTTTATAATATCGTTTTAGATGCATTGTTTGATTTGATATGGACAATGGAAGATTGACCGTTTACAAATAACATATTATGTATGAAGAAATTAAAGATACAAATTGATCGTGATAGGATGTTGCATGTGCTCGTGGGAATGAAATTGGGTTTTTAATTGAATTTGTAATTTTTTAAGGAAGATTAAGGGTTTTGAACTTATAATTTTATTTGTATGGACATTTATTTTTATTATCAAAATTCTAGAGACGAGGATTTGTAATATTTTAAATAGTTTATTTTCAAAAAAATTATTTAATTATGGTTTTAGAATTCTAGAGACGAGGATTACTTCATTTAAAAAAATAGTCATATTTTTAAAAGAAAATAAGAATTTTAAATTAATGTCTTAGATACAAATCTAGGATATTACATAAAGTGCATCATCTGACATTTCTTTTTCTTCCAAGATTTCAAGGATCCGGTACATACCCCTAGCTTTGAATCAGGTCCATGAGCACTTTTTTCATGTGTACTTGTTCCTTCATCATGTTCTATCAATGTGATTGACTGGTCAAAAGTTGAACCCTTACCTATAATCGATTTTTGAAACCATTTCAAGTTTAATCTTCCACTCTACCTTTTTATCATCTTCATAACATGTTTCTTCTTCTCTTTTTTTTGGTTGTGTTTGACTTGCAACAACATTCTTATCAACTTGACTTGTATTAACCACACATGAATAAGCTTGACTTGCAACAACATTGTTCTTAGCTTGACCTACATCAACATGGTCTTGCACATTTGCCTGCATATTAGCCTACACATCAACATGGTCTTACACATTAGCCTGCATATTAGCCTGCACATCAACATCAATATTTTTCTGCACATTAACATTCTTCTTCTTTGGCTCAACTCCAGCATGTTCTGCTTTGGGTTTCCTTTAAACAAGAAAAAATAATATTTATGTTACATTTAAACCATCATAGCGCAAATAACTAACAAAGTGCACAAAAAATCATATATTACCTTTCTTTTCAAAGCATTAGGGTCTTGTATAAGGCTCTTGTATGACAAAGTATTATGTCCAAATTTGTCACATTTGGTGAACTTATAAGCTACACCAGGTCTTCTTGTCCTAGCACCATCCTCGTCATATTCCTTTGTCCTAATCTTCATTGGTCTTCCTTGTCCATTTTTATACACAAGAGGTTGTAATTCATCAGTTTGGACCTCTAGCCACATCTCCTGTCCATTTATAGGACTCACAGAAAATCCATAACAAAGTGCATACTTCTCTCTTGTATAACAGTCATCAACAAAATCATCGGGGTTTTATTTTCTATAACTCAATGCAACAATAATTCATCACTAAAACATTCATCATCTTAAATTTTATTTTTGGGCCTACCTAGTAATCTTGCAACTATGTCTCCTTCATTTATAGGTATAATTACATCAACTCCATGAAATCTATCTACAAGAGCAGTAGCTCTATAATCGTCACTATCATCAAACCCTCCAACCACCTCATCATCTAATTGTTCCATATCTGCCCCCCCCCCCCCCCCCATTAACACACTCAAGAACCCTTACTTTCAGTTTTATGTCATTAACATCATGTTCCATAAAAATATCTCCATCAACTTGAGTTGCACAAGCATATGCAGCAAAATCGTATGCATCATCATCCTTCCTTATCTGAAAGAAATCATCATCTATTTCCAAATTTTTCATCCACAACCTATAAGTTCCTTCTTTATAACCCCACTTATTCACCAACTTACGAATTTTAGCCATTATCCATTTCTTAATGTGTTAACCTGAAACAATCGTATCAACACCCCCTATGTATATGATATCATTCTTATGGACTATTATAAATTCACCCCCGTGGTGAAAAATCACATTAAAATGTTGCATGTTATGTGAAATGGATTCAAAAAAAGATTTAAAGTTCAATGGCGTCTTCAACGTGCTTCAACTAATACAAAAAGAAACTCAAACATTAGAAGAGAAGAGAGATCGAAAAAACTAACCTCAAACATTGGAAGCTTCAATGACGTCTTCTATCATGCTTCATCTTTAATCGTCCAGAAACAAGCTCGTTTTCGTCTTCACTTCAACCGTTCAACTTCGTCTTCGTCTTCGTTCCAAGGAAAGTTGTCTAATTTGGGATTTACAGACTAACCCTAGCATTTACAGAGGGGTAATTAAATAGGACAAATACGAAAGTTAAGAAATTTTAAAAAAAATCCACGTATGATAAAACATATATGCCACGCTAGAAAAAAATGGAATCTAGGTTGAAATAGTGCACCCAAGGGCCATAGACAGAGAATCTTCATATTATAAGGGGAATAAAAAAATTTAT
This sequence comes from Vicia faba, assembly GCA_948472305.1. Taxonomy (NCBI): domain Eukaryota; kingdom Viridiplantae; phylum Streptophyta; class Magnoliopsida; order Fabales; family Fabaceae; genus Vicia; species Vicia faba. The sequence continues at coordinate 296,684,997 of OX451740.1, read as the reverse complement.
TTTATAGGGGTGTAAAGCGGATCTCGCTTACATTGTAGGGAGTGTAGTATATTTAACCCTATATATATATAATAAAAAAATAGAAGGAAAATGGGAAACAAGTTGCGTCACTACATTTTTTAAAGGACAAAATTAACCCTCTTAAGAACTACATTTATTGATCTAGGAGATATAAAATTATTATGAATAAGTCTTTTGACTCTCTGTAAAAGATCTACTACTTGTGGTGCTAGGAAACTAAAAGTGTCAAAGGTAAATAGTATAAAAAGCATGTTGATTGTTGGAACATGCTTTTTCATGTTTGGCCACTTTACTTGAAGCGGATTTAAGGGTTGAATGTCCCATAGTTAAACCTTTAGTCCTTACTTCCTCCAATGGGGAAACCTCTCTCAAGTCCATACATAACCATGTTTTCCTTCTGCCCACCCGTACACAAGAATACATGTCGGCCTAAGTAACGATCTCCCCTCAGATGGGTCGGTCAAGAACTTCATAGGCACCTCTTTATTCACAAATACTCTGGCCCACAAAAGTATATGAAATAGGGCATCCCTAATAGGGTCATGTCAGTATTTGAAGCTTAGAACCTCCCTACAATGAATCGTGTGTTCCCAATTTTATCCAAACATGCGTTGCAACAAATAGGGCAAACCACATCAATAGGAAATAAAGGAATCATAAGGCGATATCTTAGAATATTACAGTACTCCCCCGGTGACATATGTTGACATATCTCATCAATAGGAATAACAAGGAGAAAGTCCTCAACATGTGTGACTTGCAAACAACTAAAAACTACTTTTTGTCTTGTGGTTATGTCAAACTTTGCACCTATATCCTAAACACTTTTAATAAAAAAGGAATTCACCAAATCATGTTGTGCTTTAGGAGGGACGTCTCCTTGCTAGTAAAACTGCTAAGGTCAAAATCTATAATAATAGCACTAAGATCATTTAAAGCTTTTTTGAAATTAGAGTCCATACCATATACCTTACTGTTGTACCCCAAAATTTGCCCTCCCATATTCTTCAAAATTTGCCAAGTCAAAACTTCAAAATTTCCCCAAGGGTTGCACAGTTCAAGGGCCTCCTAACAGTCAAAAACTAGGGTTTTGGTTCTGACAAAGAAGTTGAAGTTTCCAAGGGTCCAATCAAGTCCCATATGCCTATAAATATGGTCAGGCATCCTCATGGCCAAGTTTCAAGACTTACAGCACAAAATTGCACAGTCAAAAACCCTAATTGCTCAACAGTCAACTGTAGGGGCAAAATGGTCATTTGACAGTCAAAAGTTCAAATTTTTGGTCAACATCTCATTTTGAAGCCACAAACATCATTTGATCAATTCTTGATCATGATTTTCAAGGCATGGCTCAAAAAGTCTCAAGATGCAAAAGTTTCCATATTTGGACAGTTGAAAAAAGTCAACTGTAACTTGACCAAGGCATAACTTCCACATGGTTTATCAGAAAAATTCCATCCAAAGCTCATTTTGAAGAGAAAGACATTTTATACAACTCCTCTTCACACTTCAAGTCCAAGAAATGCTCTCACAAAAAGTTATCAATTTCAACATTATAGGTCATTTTCAAAAGTCAACAAAAAGGGACTTTAAGTCAAAGGCCATAACTTGAGATTGGTAAATCAAAATGACATGGGACCAAAGTCATTGGTTAGAGGACTTCAAGACCTTTCCAAAATGTCCAAGAACATGATCAAAGCTTAAAAATTGAGCAAGATATGCCTTGTGGAAGTTGGGAAAGTTTTGGGTATTTTGAAAAGTCAACTTTGCTTCAAATGCCTTAAAATTGCTAATGGGCCACATTTTCTTCCAAGGTTCATCATCCAAAGCATATGCACGACCATTTGGCCCAAAGGGGGTTTATTTCATCATTTTTATTTATTTATTTGAATTTTTAATTACAATTAATTCATTTAAATTAAATAAAATATGGAAAAATACTAAACCAAAGTTTTTAAATCTTTTTGTGCAGAATAAACTCCCCTTAAAGGCTCAAGATTCGTGCATAACCAAAATTGGAAGGTTTTGCCATGATTGGAATCAAAAACATGTGGAAAAAGATTGAAAAAATATGCCATTAAATCCAATATTTGATTCATGATTGCATTGATCTTTTGATTCAAAACTCAACCCTAATTCATTCCTTACATATACTAATGCAAACCTAATGCACAAGGACCTCTAAGCTGCGCCCCATCTGAAGAACCAAGTTTGCATTTTTACCAAAAAAATCAAAAACTGAAAACTGCCTTGGAGGACGATTCAAAGGAGAATATTGATCCCATTAGCTTGCCAAGACGTTACTGAACCTGACTGGACACTTTTCCACGCCCATAGCACCCAGAATTGGTATATAGAACTCAAAGTTTTTCACACTTTATGCATATTCGTGTTTCGATTTTTAAGCATCCTCATTGCATTTTCTTTATTGATTTATACTAATTGAACCGTTCTGAATCTAACCATGACCTCCAATTGAGTTTTCGTGTACTATAGGTGTAGCGATAAAAAATGTAGCGGGGTAAATCGGAGATCGAATTATTGATTAATTCGTCTCACAAAAGCAAGAGTCGCCACCGCGCTTTATTGTTTCCAAAGGAAAAGGGAAAAGAGCGAAATAAAACCCTAAATATGCAATGTAAATAATACTTTTTTTAAAAGTAATGAAAATACAAGGCGTTTTTGAAAAGAGATCTTATGGTTCGGGGGTTGGTTATACAATGGGAAGGTATTAGCACCCAATGTATCTATAGTACTCTATAGGAACCTTTTGAAATATCTGTTTATTTAAAATTGATTGCTTGATTAAAAATAAATCGTTTTGGCCGAAAAGGGATACATACGGGTTTTTGAAGATTCGACGACCTAACGTCGAAGTTTTTGCTTAAAGGGTATAAATTTTGAAAAGATTGAATACTTGAAGGAAAATTATCCTAAGTTTTATTGAAAATGCAAATATTCGCGCGATTAGACTTGAGGACATGAAGTCAACAAATTTATCGTTTTCCCTTTGGATTTAAACGTAAACGGAATAAACAAATAAATATGAAATAAATAAACAGAAAAATTATGCGGATAATGATTAAATATCAATTAAATTTGAACATGCATTTTATATGATTTTTGTTTAATATTAATGAAAAGAAAGTATTTTTAATAGTTTTCAATTTTACGCATTTTAAAAATGGATAAAAGTAAAATGAGAATCAATTAAGGGGAATAAAATATTTTTTTAGTTTTTTAAGTCTCTATATTTTTTATATATTTTAGCATTATGATAGAAATGTTATTTAAAGCTGTTTAATTCTATTTTTGTGTTTTTAGAGTTATTAAGTAAGTAAGACTTAAAAGTTATTAACTTAAAACCTAATTCAAAAAAGGATATTTAAAAATTATTAACTTAAACCTAAAGTTTTAAATTAATAAAAGTGATTCAATTATTTATTTTAAAAAAGTTTTGATATGAATTATCTTCATTTAATTAAACTTATAATTAAAAATTAAACTAATAAAATTCTAAAGGGCTAAAGAAATCAAATAAAAAGAAAAAAAAAAGGGTCAAAATTAAAAAAGAAGTAAAATAACAAACCAAATGGGCTAGAGAGTTTTGAGGGAGAGCCCAAATGTCGCTTGTCGTTTTCCACAAAATAATAACGTGCAAGTTGCTCGTGAAGAGCTGCCGCTTGTCGTTTTCCCAAAATCAATTCAGAAGGAAATTACGATGACACTGGCAGAGAATAACATCTTCATTAGAAATAAACATGAATCAATCTTTCCCGAGGAGATCATATACTTAAATGTGCAAAATAAATGCACCAGTCGTCTAGGTCGCAAACTCACTGGGGAAAATCAAAGAGATAGCTTATGCAAGAGGAAACAACTTCATCCAGGAATAAACCAGAGAGGAGACAGTCAAACAAGACTCTACCCAATGAGAAAGTAATTCGATTGGGGATTCATCCTATCCAAAAATGGACAAGGTAAGCTGACTCAAAAAAATCATCCACAAGGATTAGCTCAGTTGGGGGATTTAGAAAGGAAGCACATTTTCTGCCTAAGCTAACCTTCTACTTGGAAAGAAATATGTACGTTGTTCGAATAAACAAAGTACGACCCAAAATCAACGGCGAATATGGATATGCATGCTGATATGAGTGTAAATGAGTAAATGAATGTTATGCTGACAAAACAGACAGATGGAATATCTTGAAGATAATAAAATGTCACAGCACGATAGATACTCGGCCAATCCTAAAAAAACGGAAGATAACTGGAATTGGAATCACATAACAACGTCGGAGCGTAACGCTACAAGGCTCAAGTCTTCTGAGGAGAAAAGTATCCAAATCCAAACTTACAATACCAATAAACCACTGGCATGAGACGAAGTGTACCGCACTTCAAAAACTCCAAACAAAGGTAGCCAAAACAACACTTAATTGGAACCACTGGGGGGTCACCAACTTAGCACCACTATAACCAAGCGCGCACACAGCCAACACTTCATGACGATTTTGAAAGAAAACAAGTTCATCATGCAAGTAAAAATTACTGTACTGTTTTGCATTTCATGGCTTGACCATCTTCGAAACGACTGTTAATATTCCTTTCGTTATTCACGACACATTTTAGAAATAAGAATATTTTAAATACTTTGTTTCAAATATTGCCGTAAAAATTAAAATTTTGCCCACAAAAGGTAACGCTCAAATTTCATTAATAAGCTGGTGGTTCGTTAACAATGTGCCTCCAACAGTTTACAAAAGTTTGGGAAATAGTACATGAAATAAAAGGTTACACAAAAACAATGATCACTATTCTCCCTAACAACTTTGAATTCCAAAATGTGCTCAAATGCCATAGCCGGGATGACCAAAAGCTTGCCTAAGCGAAATACTTCTTGACTGCATCGGTGTTCAAGGGACGCGGGAGTTCTTCACCGTCCATATTGGTGAGAATCAAGGCACCTCCAGAGAAAACTTTCTTAACGACATACGGTCCTTCATAATTCGGAGCCCACTTGCCCCTTGAATCAGGTTGGAAAGATAAAATTTTCCTGAGCACAAGGTCACCTTCTCTTAACTCGCGCGGTCGAACCTTCTTATCAAAAGCCTTCTTCATTCTCTGCTGATACAATTGACCGTGACACAACACCGTCAATCTCTTCTCTTCGATTAAATTCAACTGATCATATCTACTTTGACACCATTCAGCCTCAGAAAGTTTAGCTTCCATCAACATACTCAGAGACGGAATCTCAACCTCCACGGGGAGTACTGCTTCCATACCATAAACTAGGGAAAAAGGGGTCGCGCCCGTTGAAGTTCTAACTGAGGTACGGTATCCGTGTAGAGCAAACGGAAGCATTTCATGCCAATCTTTATAAGTTACCACCATCTTCTGGATAATCTTCTTGATATTCTTGTTAGCAGCTTCGACAGCCCCATTCATCTTCGGTCTGTAAGGAGAAGAATTATGATGTTCGATCTTGAACTCTTCACAAAGCTCTCTCATCATCTTGTTATTCAAATTCGAACCATTATCAGTGATGATCTTGCTCGGGATACCGTATCGGCAAATGATCTGATTCTTGATAAATCTGACTACCACCTGTCTGGTTACATTAGCATAAGATGCTGCTTCCACCCATTTAGTAAAATAATCGATCGCTACCAAGATGAAACGATGACCATTTGAAGCTTTGGATTCAATCATTCCAATCATATCAATGCCCCACATAGAGAAAGGCCAAGGTGAAGATATAACATTGAGGAGGGTCAGCGGCACGTGCATCTTGTCCGCATAAATCTGGCATTTATGACATTTCTTCACATACTTGCAGCAATCAGATTCCATGGTCATCCAATAGTAACCAGCTCTCAACATCTTTCTAGCCATCGCATGTCCATTGGCATGAGTGCCAAAGGATCCTTCATGTACTTCTTGCATCAGCATGTCTGCTTCACGTCTGTCCACACATCTGAGCAAGACCATGTCATAATTCCTCTTATACAAAACTTCTTCATTGAGGAAGAAACTGCTTGCTAATATTCTCAACGTCTTCCTATCTTTGTTGGATGCCCCAGGCGGGTACTCTTGAGTTTGAAGAACACGTTTAATGTCATAGAACCACGGTTTGTCGTCGGTAACCTCTTCTATTGAGAACACATGAGCAGGTCTATCAAGGCGCATAACTCTGATTGTAGGCACATCGTTCCAACCATTCACTTGAAACATTGAAGACAAAGTAGCCAAAGCATCAGCCATTTGGTTCTCATCTCTAGGGATATGGTGTAATTCCACTTTGTTGAAGAAAGTTAACAACCTTCTAGCATAGTCTCTGTAAGGGATCAAACCAGGATGACGAGTTTCCCATTCTCCTTTGATTTGATTAATCACCAATGCCGAATCTCCGTAAATATCAAGGATCTTAATCCTTAAATCCACTGCTTCTTCGAGACCCATAATACACGCCTCATACTCCGCCATGTTGTTCGTGCAGTCAAACTTCAGTCTCGCCGTGAATGGGATATGAGTACCTCGGGGAGTGACGATGATTGCCCCAATTCCATTCCCATAGGAATTCACAGCTCCGTCAAATATTAAACCCCAACGGGATTCATGATCAGGTCCTTCTTCAGGTAACGACTCTTCACAATCTTTAGCTTTTAAGTACATAACATCTTCATCTGGGAAATCAAACTTGATGGATTGATAATCATCAATTGGTTGGTGAGCCAAATGATCGGCTAAAATACTCCCTTTGATCGCTTTCTGAGTGTGATATTCAATGTCATATTCAGATAACAACATCTGCCAACGAGCTATTCTTCCAGATAAGGCGGGCTTCTCAAAGATATACTTGATCGGGTCCATTTTGGAGATCAACCAAGTAGTGTGATTAATCATATACTGGCGCAGACGGTGAGCAGCGCAAGCTAAAGCACAACAGGTTTTCTCAAGCAATGAGTACCGAGACTCACAGTCTGTGAATTTCTTACTCAAATAATATACAGCATGTTCCTTTCTTCCAGTCTCATCTTGTTGACCAAGCACACATCCCATGGAATCTTCCAATATAGTCAGGTACATAATCAAAGGTCTTCCTTCCACCGGAGGAATCAAAATGGGAGGTTCAAGTAAATATTCTTTGATGCTGTCGAAAGCTCTCTGACAATCTTCTGTCCACACACATCCTTGGTTCTTTCGGAGAAGCTTGAAAATCGGCCCACAGGTAGCAGTCATATGAGATATAAACCTAGAAATGTAGTTCAGTCTCCCAAGGAATCCTCTTACTTGTTTTTCCGTCTTGGGTGCGGGCATTTCCCGAATAGCTTTGACTTTATCAGGATCTACTTCAATACCTTTCTGACTGACAATGAAACCCATAAGTCTTCCAAAACGAACGCCAAAAGTGCACTTGTTGGGATTAAGACGGAGTTTGTACTTCCTCAAACGCTGGAATAACTTCAATAAATGTTCCAAATGATCCTCCTCAGTCTGTGATTTGGCAATCATGTCGTCCACATACACTTCGATCTCCTTATGCATCATGTCATGGAACAAAGCAGTCATTGCCCTTTGGTATGTTGCGCCAGCATTCCTCAAACCAAACGGCATAACCCGATAACAGAAAGTTCCCCAAGGTGTAATGAAAGCGGTCTTCTCCATATCTTCCGGTGCCATCTTGATTTGATTGTAACCAGAGAAACCATCCATGAAAGAAAAGACTTTGAACTTGGCAGTACTGTCGACCAATACGTCAATATGAGGTAATGGGAAGTCATCCTTCGGACTAACTCTATTCAGATCTCTGTAGTCTACACACATCCGAACTTTGCCATCTTTCTTTGCAACAGGAACTATGTTGGCTAACCACTGAGGATAAACCGACGTAACAAGGAAACCTGCGTTAATCTGTTTCTGAACCTCCTCTTTGATCTTGTCTGCCATATCGGGACGAGTCCTTCTCAACTTTTGCTTGATCGGCGGACACTCGGGTCTCAACGGTAAACGATACTCCACAATGTCATTGTCCAACCCTGGCATATCTTGGTAGGACCAAGCAAACACGTCAACATACTCCTTGAGAAGCTCCAACATCTTCTCCTTAACTTCCGGAATAAGCAATGCTCCGACTTTGACTTCTTTTCTATCTTCTTCATCACCCAAGTTGACCAACTCTAAAGATTCTTCAAACGGCTGAATAGTCTTTTCATCATGCTCAAGCAAACGGGAAATCTCAACAGGAATCTCTTCCTCATCCTCTTCTTCGGCTTTGAACACAGGGAATTCAAAGTTGGGAGAGGGCATAGGATCATTGTTTTCGATGGTTAAGTCATGGATTAATCTGCACATATGATTATGCTTTATTTTAGAAATCGATTTGTGCAAATAAAACAAAAGGTTATTAATTAATTTTCATTACTATTTCCCCGAAAAAGTGAAAAATAAAACAGTAGTGGACAAAATAACATTTTTATTCATTAAAGGGAAATACTTGAAACAAAGAGCCCAGACATTTCTCTTTTGCCTTGGGCAGAGCAAAAGGAATTATTTTTCATAGCCCGACACAAAATACGTTTCGCCTTGGGCAGAGCGAATTTTTTCAAAGAAAAATAAACAAAACATTACTCGGAAATGTGCATAACCACAGGAACATCAACAGCTATCCAGTTTTGGCAAGCCAATCCAGGCGTCACAAAAACGGGTAAATCTTCCTCGGAATCATCATCTATGATAGCATCAACCTCAGGATGTACAAACCCTGCACTTCGGAAGACCTCTTGAATCGGACGAACAACCACCTCTTTCTTGACTCTTGCAGACACTGGATGAAAACCCAGACCTTCCCCAGACTTGTTCTCAGGTAACGTCAACACCTGGCCCCATCCTTCGGCCGAACCACTTTCCACCACTCGTCGCGCATCCTCAAAAGAAGAGATGGATGCCCCTTGCTTCTTCACTGTATTCTTAGCAACAGAAAGACCTTGGAACTGGGTTCCAACATCCTCGTCCGCATCAATAAAAGAGAATGATGATAAATGGCTTACCACCATAGCTTGCTCTCCCCCAATCATCACTAGCTTCCCATGCCTTACAAACTTTAGTCTCTGATGAAGCGTAGAGGTGACTGCCCCGGCATCATGGATCCAGGGACGACCCAATAAACAACTGTAGGCAGCACGAATGTCCATCACTTGGAAAGTGATTTGAAAAGTATGGGGACCAATCACTATAGGGACATCCACTTCACCAATGACTGTCTTCCTAGAACCATCAAACGCTTTAACAATTACTCCACTGGGTCTCATAGGAGCACCTGGATATGAGAGCCGAGATAATGTAGTCTTGGGCATCACATTCAACGACGAACCTGTATCCACCAACACACTTGATAAGGTATCATTTCCACAACTGACTGAGATATGCAAAGCCATATTGTGGTTTCTCCCCTCCTCCGGGAGTTCTTCATCACTGAAACCAAGATTGTTACACGAAGTTATATTTCCCACAATTCCATCGAACTGGTCAACTGTCACATCATGATCCACGAACGCCTGGTCCAAGACCTTCATCAAAGCTTCTCTATGGGCACCAGAATATCTCAGTAAAGCAAGCAAGGAAATCTTGGAAGGAGTTTGCAAAAGTTGGTCCACAATCTTATATTCACTTCTCTTGATAAGCTTCAGGATCTCATCATCCTCAGGGTGAGGGATAGGTTCACTGGATCGGCCTATCTCAACCCTTGGTTCAACATTTCTTACTGGAATCTCCGCCGGTATGGGCCTCCTAACTTGAACTTCTGGTCTCTTCAAAGGTACTGCTGCAAAAACACGTCCACTTCTCGTAACTCTACTCACATCAGCAATGTTAACAAAAGACGGTCTCGTTGGTATAGGGACTTCTACCCCATTCTCAATCATTGTGGCATTATACTTATACGGTACAGCTTGGTCTGAGCTGTAAGGCACAAGGCCAGGTGGGTAAATAATCAAAGGATCAACAGGTGCAGTCTGATTGTCGTAAGCAATCTCTACTGATTCAGGCAAATTAAATTGTGGTATGATAACATTCACTTCATCCTCCGGATTTCGGTCATAGGTAATAGTGATAACTCTCTGATCTAGCAACTTCTGAATATCCTCCTTCACAATAGGACAATCAACCTCTCTTGAACAAAATTCACAAACATCATAATCATGCTGGTGCCTCACAAAGGCAAGTCTTCTCAAACTCTGATGTAACCTGATCAACGACTCTCTTATATGTTCAACTTGAAAAACTCGAAACTTCCCCGGACAACCTTCCACCATATTCACTGAAGCTGCCCCATGTCGAGGCAAAGGATTATCTCTAACATTTGGATTAACATCCTTGAAAGACAAGATACCATTCTTAATCAATCTCTGCACGTCCGCCTTCAGAGCAAAGCAATTCTCAAGGTTGTGCCCCGGCGACCCTTGATGATATTCACAAAACTGATCCGCCTTGTACCACGGAGAAGTACTGTTCGGTGCGACAGGAGGAGGCTTTGTCGTGATGAGATTCTTTCTGATAAGAGCAGGGAACAATTCAGTATAAGTCATAGGAATGGCATCGAACTGCGGTTTTCTGGGTGAACGGTTCTGATTGTTGAATGGATAAGCCTGTTGTCGAGGCTGCTGCTGAAATGGCCGTTGTTGAGTTGGTGGAGTTTGATGAGCTGGGGTCATCAAAGCTGGGCGGACAGCCGGAGTGACTGCCGCAACATGAGAGTAACCTCTCCTAGGTCTACCTGGGAACAAAGCGCTGACATCCTGCTCTTTTCTTTTCGGGAAAACACTTCCAAACTTCTTCGCACTGCTAGACGGACTCCCTTCTTTAACCAAACGCCCCTCGCGAATCCCTTCCTCTAATCGCATACCCATGCTTACCATTTCGGTGAAGTCACTGGGTGCGCTGGCTATCATTCTTTCATAGTAAAAGGAACCTAAAGTCTTCAAAAATATCTTCGTCATCTCTTTCTCCTCAAGAGGTGGATAGATTTGAGCAGCAATTTCACGCCACCTCTGGGCGTATTCCTTAAAAGATTCCCGGTCTCTCTGCGACATCGCCCGAAGTTGATCCCGGTCCGGCGCCATGTCAACGTTGTACTTATACTGGTGAACAAAAGCTTCGCTAAGATCGTTAAAGTTACGGATCCGAATACTGTCTAAGCCCATATACCACTTTAGAGCAGCACCCGTCAAACTGTCTTGAAAATAGTGAATCAACAAGTCATGATCATTGGAATACGTAGACATCTTTCTCACGTACATTGTCAAATGGCTCCTAGGACACGAATCACCCTTATATCTCTCAAAGTCTGGAACTTTGAATTTTGCTGGAATCTTGACATTCGGAACTAAACAAAGGTCATGCGTGTTCTTCCCAAACAAATCTTTCCCCTTCAATGCTCTAAGCTCTTTCTGCATTTCCTGGAACTGATCTTGAAATTCTTCCATTCTATCAAAGAGACCCAAACTTTCAACAGGCTCGGCAGGGTAAGTAGGTTCATTCAAGTAAGGCACGGAGTGGACCACAGGAGCAACGGTTGTCATAATCGATTGCGGAAAAGGTGTTACAGACGGAATTACTGGCGGCATAGCAGTTGTCTCTGGCTGAGGAAGAGACAAAGCAGGTTGAAACAAAGGTTGTACGGCAGGCTGATACCCCTCTGGCACAAAATTGTAAGGCATTCCCCACGGAAAACCTTTCGGCATCTGATGTTGAAGCGGAGAGTTGATTTGAGTCACGGAGGCAGGAACTGTGACAATCTCGGAAACCACTGGAGTTGAAGTCTGAATCTCAGCAGATGTAGTCGATGGCTAATTCTGAACAGCCACCAAACTTTCCACTAATGCAGTCAACTTTTCCATCTCGACACGAAGTGTAGCAACTTCCCCATGAAGCTCATGATTTTCCTGTTCCAAATCTTCCATTTTCCTTTGACGATTGGCCCGAGTGTCGTATCGGTGAGACAGCTTGACAACCTTCGGGAGTGGAAAAAGAACAAGGATAAAACTCTAGAAAACATGTGACGTGGAATGTGGAATGATGCATGATGTGCGATGCAAATGATGATTCATTTTAAAAGTTTTTCAAGGAACTTTAATAATTTTGCATACATCAATGGTAAAGGAATTTGGAACAACAAAAACTCAATCCATTAATCGAAAGCGATAAATTACAACTTACAATTTGGAATATCAAAACAGTAAATTACAACTTTGGGATAACAAATCCAATAATGAAAGCAATGAATTACAACTTCGAAACATGAAATCCATAATAAAGTGATAAATTACAATTTTAAAACATGAAATCTAAAATAAAACAATAAATTACAACTTTGGAGCATGAAGCCCATAATAAAACAATAGATTACAACTTCGGAGCATGAAGCCCTTTTACATAGTTTTACAAAATGACATCAATAAAACAAACTAAAAGCTAAAGATCACTCAGAATCCTCAGATGAAGGACCAAACACCAGCTGTAACCGGAGCTTCTTGATCTTCTCTTCGTAAAAGTCTTCCATCTCTTTCTTCTCAGCCATCAGTCGATCAATGACTTCCTTCTGCGGATTAGGAAGGAGAGCCACGCTTTTCGAACCTTCCCTCTTTCTCTTCCTTTCACTAGCATACTTCTTCAGCAAGGCATCCTTCTGACGAAGCTTCTCGTCGTGATCAATGAACCGTCCGTCTTGAATAAACAACAACTCCTCCTTTTCCTTTAACTGTCGAGTCAGGACTCGATTCTCATATTCAGACATATGGTACTTTTCCTTCCAAGCATCCCTCTCGGACTTCATCCTAGCCAGATTTCCTTGGTACTCTCCTATATCCGCGATAGGGATGACAACAGATGATGGTGCAATGGCAGGGAATAAAGGTTTCTCAAGTTTATAGGGCATCTTGAGAGCACAAGCCCTAGCACGGACCCACTGTAGGTAAGGCTCCAAAGAAACGGCACCTCCATGTCCCAACATATCCCTCCCTTTTCTATGGATGTGGCGCCAAGCTCCTTCGATCTCCCTCTTAGCTGCCTGATGATCTTGTCCTTCCTGAAGAAAGAAACCACTCACATGGATGTTGTTTGGTTTATCTCTCATCGGGTACCCGAACTGACAGCGCGCGAGAACAGGGTTATAGTTGATTCCACCTCTCGTACCGAGAAGAGGTACGTTAGGAAAAGCCCCACAGCTATCAATGATCTCCACGTCGTGGTAAACTCGATTATACCAGTCGATGTCAAAATGAGTGAGGGCCATAATCTTTGGCGCCCAACGCGGTTCCTTCTCGAGATCCCAGAAAGCATCAGACCCAGGTAGATGCGAGACGTACCACTGATACAGCAACGGTACGCAACAAATAATCATCCCTCCTTGATAAGAGTTTCGAAGATGGATGGAGTAATATGTATCTCCTAGCAGCGTAGGGACCGGATTTCCAATCAGGAAAATTCTAATGGCGTTGATATCCACAAACTTATCAATGTTAGGGAATAAGAATATACCATATGCGAGTAAGGCAAACACGTCTTCGAAGGCAACAGTATCCTTTGTCTCAGCAAAATGACGAGCTTTCTTCAACAAAAACTGCACCGGCAAACCCCGGATTCCCCCTTTCGTAGTCATGTTCTCCTCTACCTCTGACTTCTTTAAGTGGGTGATGGTTGCTATCTCGTGAGATTTGGGCTCCTCTTCTAATCCAGAAAAGGGAACACAGTCGGTGATCGGCAAACCAAGTATATAGGAGTACTCCTCTAAAGTGGGCATCAACTGGTAATCCGGAAAGGTGAAACATCGATGCAAAGGATCATAGAATTGAACCAACGTGTTGAGGATGCCTTTCTTCATCTTGCGCTTCATGAGCGGTACGATGGACCCATATTTCTTCTGAAAATTCGTCGGACTCTCGATCTTCGGAATCAAACTCTTCAGTTCTTCAATCTCGGGCTCCTTGAAACTAAAGCTTCGAGTATTTCTCCTTCCAAGTTCCATAATAACCTGAGATGTCTGCAAAAATCATTCCGAAGTTCCTTGAAAAACAAGTTTTTTACAAAGATGTTGATGAATGCATGAATGAATGATAATGCAACAGTCACACACAAGCTTGCAAACATGGGGTTCAAAGGTTCAACGTTCAGCATGGAGTCGAGGGTAAAGCCCACCCAAAGGTATGTACTAACGGTTCAATCACACCTGTAAGACATGGTTCTAAGAGTTCCCAGAGTCTACATTCCTCCTTCGGATATTACCAACGTCTTGATTACTCAATAATTAGCAATATTCTCAAGAGAAACTCGTCCGAGCGTAGCATCGCGTAACAACTACTTCCGAATTACTCCGTTATAGTCTCCGCGCTACACCTAAAAAGGCCAAGATGGGTTAGGGTTCTACGGTCCTCAACTTCTCGGGCTCCTAGGTCGAAAATAATAATGTCTTCCCGATTACTCGGTAAACAAATATTAAGTTCAAGAGGGCCTTCCATTGAGTGGGGGATCTCATGCCTCCTTCTTCGGGATTACTCCCTCAAAGTTAACATGACTATACCGCCCGTCCTATTCCTTAAGTATTACTTAATCCGGGTATAGGATTCGTCCTTTGCAAAAACCCAAACACCCCAATTTAAACATATAATCAAGCAAATCAACTAATAGTAAAACATATAAGACAAATTAGGCTTAACCCACTTAGGGATGGACCAGCAAGAGGTCAATCTTTCCCCAGCAGAGTCGTCAATTCTGTAGCAATAAAAAATGTAGCGGGGTAAATCGGAGATCGAATTATTGATTAATTCGTCTCACAAAAGCAAGAGTCGCCACCGCGCTTTATTGTTTCCAAAGGAAAAGGGAAAAGAGCGAAATAAAACCCTAAATATGCAATGTAAATAATACTTTTTTTAAAAGTAATGAAAATACAAGGCGTTTTTGAAAAGAGATCTTATGGTTCGGGGGTTGGTTATACAATGGGAAGGTATTAGCACCCAATGTATCTATAGTACTCTATAGGAACCTTTTGAAATATCTGTTTATTTAAAATTGATTGCTTGATTAAAAATAAATCGTTTTGGCCGAAAAGGGATACGGACGGGTTTTTGAAGATTCGACGACCTAACGTCGAAGTTTTTGCTTAAAGGGTATAAATTTTGAAAAGATTGAATACTTGAAGGAAAATTATCCTAAGTTTTAATGAAAATGCAAATATTCTCTCGTTCGTCTTCTTCTCCGATCGTCCTCTTCATCCTCGCGCGTTATTCTCTTCAATCGCTACTGAAATCTCCTCCTGTCTATGGCCACCAGCTCCCACTGTCCTCTTCCCTCTAGCCAAACGTTAAAGGGGCGACGGATTCTACAGTACAAGTTCGTTTTATCACTCGTTTTAGGGTTTCATTGTAAATGCATGTTCATGTTCTTTCTGCTTGATTCTGATTTTGTTTTATTGTTTGTGTGAGGTGTTATGAAAGTAAAAGGGAAAAAGGAAATCGTTACCTAGAGGCGGAGACGGAGGAGGAACAGCTGGGTGCGACGGAGGCCACGGCAAGGAAGGACAGACGCGTGAGTTGGCTTGGCTTGGTATCCTGGTACTCTGTTTCTTCTCTTCTTGCCTGTTACCGTGTATGTTAATGTTGCCTTGATGCTTTTGTTGAAACGAAATTTGACTAGCTTGCCTTCTTCTTCTTTCTGACTTTGCTACTGCTACTGTATGCCTTCTGTTGCCTTGAACGTTTTTGAATGCTATGTTGAGATAACCATTTTGACTAGCTTGATGCCATTGACGTTTTTTCTTTTTTCTTCCTGATTTCGGTATGCTTTGCTTTTGGCCAATGATGCACGTATTGAGGCCTCACTGTATGCTTGGGTTTAGAAGTTGGTTTTGAGGGCTTCACACAGGTCTTACTGTATGCTTGAAATGGTTCTAGTTTCGGTAATGCAGTAGGTGTTTTTTTTGGTATGTTTATGGGTTTAGACAGGTTTGGGGTTCTGAT
The DNA here is from genome assembly GCA_948472305.1 of Vicia faba. Classification (NCBI taxonomy): domain Eukaryota; kingdom Viridiplantae; phylum Streptophyta; class Magnoliopsida; order Fabales; family Fabaceae; genus Vicia; species Vicia faba. Next base: position 296,668,963 of record OX451740.1, on the reverse strand, counting down.
ATGGTTTATGCAGTAGCAGATGTGGCCTTGAATTTACTGGTTTTTTACTAGTTTTAGGCCATGACAAGTTTTGACATGGTTTCAATGGTTTATGCTTTGCTGGTTTGAGATGGTGATGGTGTTGGTTGGCTTAGGATTCTACTGGTTTTTGAAATGCAGTAGGCTATGGTTCTTATGTGATATTGGTTTGATGGCTCAATCAGGTTTTTTGAGGTTTAGGCCATATTGTTTGATTTACGTGGGTTTTGCGTTTGACAGTAGGCTGTGGTTTTTGGTGTATCAAATGGTTGAGGTTTTTGATGATGTAGTTGAATGGTTTAGGCCATGTTATGGTTTTGGTTCTCCAGTGGTTCTATGCAGATTGCAGGTTTATGCAGTAACAGGTTTTTGGAGGGCTTGAGGAAAAGAAGCTTTTTGCTTTTTTGATAGTTTTTTTGCTTGGAGATAGATTGATGATGAATGTGTATAGTGATTTTGTTATGTTATAACCACTTCGGCCTCCAGGTTCCCGTTGAGGGCTTTGGTATATTTTTTTAATATATTCTTGGTACTTCTGCACCCTTACTGCTCCATATGGTTTGTCTCTATTCCTATTTCATGTTTTTACTTCCTACTGACTGTGTTACTGCAGTTTGTCTTGTATCTCTTCCTGCCTAAACTAAAACCTGCAAAAACCAATTTTTTCTCTCTTCTCTCTCTCAAGTACATTGATACATAAAATGATGTGTACTATTTTTTTCTGAAATTGTAACAGAGCTGGAATATGATGAATGAGGAAATATTATTGCTTGCAAAATTGTTTAAACTGCATCTTTCTTTAACTTCCAATGCAACAGTAGAGCCTATGTTTTGGCTTCTACTATGTGGGCATAGGTTTACGTTGGCTTTGTTTGCTTGCATATGTTGTGTATATTTGAAATGTGCATGGGACTTTGAAAAATTCAATGGATTTTTTTAACTATGCAGTTTTAAAATGAAATGAATTTTGTGCATGTTTCACAATTGTGCATTCATTTATGAAATAAAAAATTCCTCCCTTTTTTGTGAACCGGGAGAAATCCCGTGATTTGCAAAAAAGGGTAAACTGATTCCAGCCGTTGCTTTTAATGATGAACATAAAATAATTTTTTGCTTTTAATTATTTGTTCAATTCTAATTTTCTTTTAATCGTTTTGCAGGTAAAATCAAGTGAGCAGACAAAAAGACATTGGATAGAAGATGTAGAATTAGGAAACATTAGATTAATTTTTATTTCATTTTAACTTTGTAAAATTATTATTGTAAATTTGTTGTAATAAATACAATATTTACACAATAATTGTACAATTAGAAGAAAATGAATAAAATTCCAATATTTGCCAATTAGTTTCCTCCTTCTCTAATTATTTATTTTATCGTTTACAATTCTTTAAATCGTACAATAATTGAAAATAAATTTCAATTACCTAAATTCAGAATAATAAACAAATAAATAAATAATATCATTGATCAATTAATAGTTTCAATTATTTAATTCATTATTCATAATTTTCTAAATTATAATAATTAAAATAGAATTTCAATTATTTTAACTTAGAATGATAAATAATTAAATAATCATTATTGACCAATTAATGAACTTTTTTCGAATATTTATTATATTATTCATAAATCTTTAAATTATGTAATAACTGAGAATAAATTCCAGTTATTTAAATTTAAGATAGTGAATAATAAATAAATACTGTCTGCACGATTAATACGCCTCTTTTCTAATGTTTATTTTATTATCTATACATCTTTAAATTATATAATAATTGAAAACAAATTCCAATTATTTAAATTGAAGATAATAAATAATTAATAAACCTTGTTTTAGCATGAATCGATTAAATAATTTAGTGTTCAAAATAAATAGCTCTCGGCCTGAAAAAAGTTATGAATTTTTAAAATCAATAGATCAAAACACTTGTAATGTAATGGTGCAGATGGGAGATGGTATCTTAGGTCAAAATTTGGGGTACAACAATAGGAGAATCCACCATTGGAGCTTTCTAGGTTTTCAAAAACCTTAAAAGAGGGCTTCGTCCATATGGGAAAATTGAACCATAAGAATTATACCATCGAACTCATGATGTTCCACTGAACCTAAAACATCCCTCGCGCTTTTTTTTATATGCAGCCAATTTCTATTCGCTATTTTTTAGCACTTCAGATTGTGGGGGTTCAAAACCCCCGCTATTTGATGTTCTTTTTCAGGTCAAAACGCATGGACGAGGAAGAAGATCAGGTGGCATGATATGGTTGGTCTATTCAAAGAGTGGCGCGCGTTTTGCTGACTCAGACCACTAACGTTTGTCTTTTCTTATAATAATTATGGTCCATGTAATTAACAAAGAAAGTCAGCAGCACAATTGGTCAGGCGTTGTATTGGTAAACTTTGGGACCTGGGTTCGAACCCCAGGTCCCCCTATCCCTTCAATATTATTTTTTCTAATATCATCCTATGCAGTTTCAGTCCAAAAGACCACCATGCGCCCACAATCTCAGCATGCCACATGGCCAATAACTCCCATCCAAGGGCCCTGATCTGATGGATTCCATACACCCTGGTCAAACGTGCTACACGCGCCCAGAAAAGTCAGACAAGGCCTTGAAACAAGTGGGCCTAATTGCTAGACAATTCCTCCAGTTTGGGGACAACACCCCTTTGGTTTGCTCTCTTCCATTCTTTTTTTTCTATTTTTATTTGTTTTGTTTAATTTTAATTTTATTCTTTAAATTAATTTATTTTCATAACATAAAAAACAAATAAAAAATCAGAAAGTCACAAAAATATAAAAACATATTTTATTTAAATGTTTTCTTGTAAGTAAATGAGGTTAATTAATTTAGTTTTTAATTCTAGGATTAATTTTAACGTTTTTCTTAATAAACTTAAAAATTGGTAGAATTAGGGTTTTAATCACTTTTATCTTTTTCTTTTCTTATATCATTATTAATAATTAATTATATATTTTTGTAAATAAAAATTGTATTAATTAATTAGGTTAACTTTAGGTTTAATTTTAACATTTTTTTTAATAAATTAAGAATAGCTAGAATTAGGTTTAAATTCCATAATCTTCTCATTAAAAATCCATAAATATAAAAAACTCAAAAAAAATCTTTTCTTTTTTATTTTAATTTAATTAATTTGTTGATCATAATTTAATTTCATTAAAAAGGGTCCAACGCCCTCGCTTTCGATTATTAGTTCATTTCACGTATTTATTTCTTTTCTTATAATATTCATGTAATTCTCCCAAAGCCATGTAAATTTGACATTTATATTTCTCGCATTTTATTTCTTTATTCAAATCGGGTCCTGGATTAAATTTGGCGATGTGGACCCGCGCCTTTGTAATAGCGTAGGAACTTTAATTCTCGCACTTTTTAACTGTTAACAAATTTGCATGCAAGAATGAATGTCAAAATAAAAGCAATGCGTAGATCACCAATTACATGAACAAGACAAAAATATCTGAAAACGACACACAAATCACACACCACCCCTAGGGTACGCCTCACTGTTGCCTTGCCCCTCGAAAGGTGATCGTCGAGTAGAGGATGTTTTAGTAAGTCCTCATGATCCGGGAACCTGGCATGAGGGTAGCTTCTAAGGTATCTTCCTATTGCTCTGGTGATCACCATGTCCCGAACCTCGAATTGACCCGAACACCTCCAATGGTGGTGCTACCAACCTCTCAATGGTGGGATGGCATTACTTTAAAGGACATTTACACAGACGAATTCCTTAGGGTAGGTAGACAACTCTAGATGCTTGCTCTAATTTCAAAACAAACGAAAATCTTTTCACACCGACACCTTTTCAAAAAGCTTTCGAAAGCAATTTTTCAAACACTCTTGAGGACCGATACAAGAGTCGAACTGGAATCTTTAAACGAACCTTTTCCAACCCACTCACACTTGAAAAGCAAACAAACATTTTGAAAACACAATGAGCAAGTATCTAAGAGCCCATGGATAACCATGGATAGAAAGGGTGCTAACACCTTCCCTTTCTATAACCTACCTCCCGAACCGAGAGCAATCTCTATAAGGAATTTTTCTGTGCTTTTGTCCTTTCCATTTGGAGAAAATAAAAGACGGTGACGACTCTTGCTTCCGCGAAATTTCGTGAACCAGCATTAAACAGTCAGTTCCAGATCCACCGATCACACTTACTATCTTTCAATATATGGTCATGTAACAGTCAATGTTGGACTCTATAATCCACAAAAGAGCATGAAGAAGTCTCTACTGACGATAACAAGCCCAATACCCCAACTCTAATGGGTAAAGAAGCCACCATCCATTGAAGGTCCCCGAAGAAATAACCTCCACCAACCACGATGTCTTCAATCACCATTCAAAACTCTTTATAGAGCAAAATAGTTGCTTCCTCCATATGATTAAGTTGGCACATTCTTAGGCCAAAAAAATAATTTAGAAATACCCATGCAGGATCAAAGTAGAAAATATTCACTTTGATGATCCCTTAGTTGTAATAGAAGATGTATAAAATCAACAAACTAGAAGCTCTATTTATGGACAACCCCTTGATAAAGCCTTAATCATGACTAATAGTCCCTCCAAGTAACTTCATCTCCAAAACCAACCTCTCAATAATTGTGGGAACAAATCTTCACAAAGTTTACTACCATCACACGAAGGGGAAAAGATCTCAATCTTATGAGTATTCAATTCGAGATCTAAACATGGACCTGTCTCCCAAATAATGTAGAGGGTTTTAGCCACCTCATATGAAACACTTATATTGGTCTCGTCATCAAGAAACCGAGCATGGAGAAGAAGCTTACAGTTATATATAACCTGATGAATAAGTGAGTGTAACATAAGAACAAAAAGAAGCAGGCCTAGTGGGTGCACTCTACTGGTTGACATAATATGTCCATTCCCAAGGTACAACCTTGTTGCTTAGTCATAAATAAAATCAACCCACATAGAAATAGACGGGCATTTCACTCTGACCTCACGCAATAGTGTTAATTAATCTACCATATTGAAAGCATTTGAGACATGTATCGTGAGCATAGCCAAAGAAATATTTATGTGTCACTTGCTTAACACCTTATTTTCACTAAGCAAAATGGCCTTAGCACCACCCGATACCCCAACCCCAATGAAATTCATTGAGATAATGTGTCACATATTTGATGACATTTTTCATAACAACCTTGGATATTAACTGCCTCCAAAGAACCCATAATAATTGGTTGTATCCCACCATCAGGCTTTAATAACAACGTCAAGGGTGCAGAGGCGACAAACTCTACTAATCTCATAGGATATATTCTTCTTAGACATAAGTTAATATGTAGAGTGATTGCATATATAAAATTTATTTCCGTAATAGAACATTCTCCTTACGATGTGTCTAATATATGTTGATCTCACAAACCACCTATACCATATGACTTCACTTTGGGAAATGATTTAATGCATTTGAAGATAATATCAACATCACCCACTGGAAAGCTTCGAAGAACAAGGTGGTAGGGATGGAAGGAGGTGGTCTGTATAGGGGCTTAGTCTTCAAAACCTTAATTATATGCTCATTATATGGGGCCACCCTGGATGACTCCAACATTTTTACGACTACTATGAAGTGGCCATCTACAACCCTACAAAGGAATTTCTTAACATTAGAGCTCATCTTCTTATATTTATCCTCAAATGATCTCCCATATGACCTAAGTTATCTTTCTTAGAGGTGCCCAATGTAACACCCCTTCTAAAATACCCCGAATAATATTAATTATATCAATTATTAAAGACATATTCCATCAGAGTTAACACGGAACAAGGGATGTCACAATTATGAAATAAATAAAACTTCCAATAAGACAGTAGTCATGCTACACTGAGGGTCATTATTCAAATAATTCAATCAACTCAAGACCATGTCTTACACAACAGAAAAATACCATAACCAAAACGGAATAAACCAAAACATAATTATTCCCAATGAAATTCAAAGAAACAATTGAATAATAACTAATTCCTCAAGTAAACGTTCCCCAGTGTTACAACCTATCAGAGCACGACACTGACACGCGGACTTAAAGTAACATAGCTCTAGAGCCATCCTCACCAACTCCTGAGCTGCTAACTTTAATCTGAAATGGTTAAAGTAAGGGTGAGATTTCTCATAATTAACATGCATTATAAGCTTCTCAATCAACATTATATCACAAGCATATTATTTCACCCATTTTAGCATAAATTCAGATTCAACACGCAGTTCCAATCATACAAGTCATTATGCACAAATCAATAATCAACCAAAGAATTATAACACTGGAAGACATCCTAACATGTTACAATTCCATGCAAACACAAATGCAGACACAATGCATGTGGTACCAACACATGACCAAGTCACCCAAAACTGATCCATCATCAATCGGATACAGCAACCATCAATTCGTCCATAAACACCCGGACACGAATCCAGCCTAACCACCCATCATCACCCGGGTATCGGTTAACGGCAATACAAGTCAAATTCCACACAATGGGAATTAACTTCACCAAAACAATGCATATGCACGCACATCACTAGCATGCAACATCAAATCAGTTTATGAAATACATCAATTTATCATAACTGAACCAAAACCAAAAACATGACATCTCAACGATCATGCACACCATCATTAGCAACATAAACATGCCTTTCATTCACACAATACTAATACATCCATCCATCACAGGTTCACTGCTACATACACACCCATGTGCGTTAGCCAATAATCACTTATTCCGGGATTTGACTCATTTTCAAAATAATTTCAGGTTTTAGGAAATCTTTTCATTTTATAAAATAGAGCATTAAATTTAAGAAATAACGTCCAAAACGGCACTCAAAACGGACTTACGGTTTGAAAGTTATGAATTTTCAAAGTTTAATATTTTTCAAAAAGTTACAGCAAAACCCGGTTCCTACATATGCAGGAACCGGTTCATGAGAAGTTCAAAAATCACGCTTCTGGAAAATGTATGGGAACCCGGTTCCTACCTATACAGGAACCGGTTCCTACGTGCATTTTTGCTAGTTTTTATAAATTCACACAGTGGAACCCGGTTCCTCCCCACTGGGAACCGGTACCCACGACCTGCAGAGTCAAATTCTGCACTTTTGACAGCATTTATTCATTCTAAACCAATTCCAAACATACCCATACGAATTGCAACATGAGAAACACCAAAACACATCCATTTTGCACCATTATAACATCAAACAACATTATTTCATCATTCCTTTTTATCATCTGACACCCTAATGGTTTTCAACCTACAATTCGACGCAATAGGGACAATTCTACGGAACCCTAGAATTCTAAATCGGGATTCCCTAACATACTATGATCCATACTATTGAATATCTAAACCGATAATACGAATTAACTAATCGAAATCACCCCTTACCTTGTGGGTTCTTCGAATTCTGACGCTTCCGGTTTTCTCCTTCTTTTTCCTCTTCTCAAATGCACATATGATGAATATTCCAAAATAACTCTCTTTCTCTTCTTTTTCCTTTTAATACTCCTTTTATTATTCCAATAAAATAATTAAATTAGTAATTAGTAAGAGTAGAGTATTTTACCCCTCACACCCTCTAATCACTCTTCACACCACCAATACTTCTTTCCTTTAATTAATTAAATTAATTCCAATAATCCAAAAATACCAATAATTAAATTTCCAATTAAATTAATAATTAAAAATTCTAATTATTTAATAATCAGATTATTTGGGGTGTCACAACTCTCCCCAACTAAAAGAGTTTTCGTCCTTGAAAACATACCTTAGACGAACAGTTCGGGATACGAGTCCTTCATCTGACTCTCCAGCTCCCAAGTGACATTTCCATCTGCTGGTCCTCCCCAAGCCACTCTTACCAACGCGATCTCCTTGCCTCGCAACTGTTTCAACTTCCGATCCTCAATTCTCGCAGGTACCGCTTCCACAGTCAAATTCTCTCGTACCTGTATATCGTCTACCCGAATCTCATGAGACGGATCAGCAATGTACTTCCTTAGCTGAGATACATGAAAAACATCATGCAAATTTTCAAGTGACGGCGGCAAAGCAATCTGATAAGCAACTTTCCCAACTCTCTTGGTAATCTGAAACAGACCAATAAAACGTGGAGTCAACTTCTTTGACTTCAAGCTCGACCAATACCAGTCATCGGAGTAACTCGCATAAAAACATGTTCTCCTTCGCTAAACTCAAGATCTTTCCTCCTCTTATCGTGATAACTTTTCTGACGACTCTGAGAAGTCTTCATCTTCTCCTGAATCATCTTAATCTTTTCCGAAGTCTGTTGGAAAATTTCCGGTCCAATCACAGCACTCTCTCCAGATTCATACAAACACAACAGTGTCTGACACCTCCTACCATACAATGCCTCAAACGGAGCCATACCAATGCTCGAATGAAAACTATTGTTGTAGGTAAACTCAATCAATGGTAGATAACTATCCCAAGCTCCACCTTTCTCCAACACACAAGCTCTTAACAAATCTTCCAACGACTGAATCGTTCTCTCCGTCTGACCATCTGTCTGTGGATGATAAGCGGAACTCAAACGCAACTTAGTACCCAAAGCTTCTTGCAATCCCGTCCAGAATTTAGATGTAAACCTCGGATCTCGATCCGACACAATACTAGAAGGAATACCGTGCAAACTCACAATCTTCTCAACATACAATTTTGCCAACATTTCCATCGGATAATCCATTCTTATCGGAATAAAGTGAGCAGATTTCGTCAACCGATCAACAATAACCCAGATAGAATCACAATTCTTCGATGTCCTTGGCAAACCAGACACAAAATCCATAGAGATTCCATCCCATTTCCATTCCGGAACAAACAATGGTTCCATCAATCCTGACGGTTTCTGATGCTCAATCTTCGACTTCTGACAAACCAAACAAGCATACACAAACTCAGCAATTTCCTTTTTCATTCCCGGCCACCAAAACAACTTCTTCAAATCATGGTACATTTTAGTAGCACCAGGATGAATACTCAATACACTACGATGTCCTTCTTCCAAAATACTCTTCCTAATCTCTGCAACATCCGGAACACACACCCTATTACCAAATCTCATAACACCATTCTCATCAATCCGGAACTCGCCTCCTTGACCTTGGTTGATCAATGTCAATTTATCAACTAACCCAACATCGGACTTCTGTCCATTCCGAATTTCTTCCAGAATACCACTAGTCAGTTTCAACATACCCAATTTCACACTATTCGGAGTAGTTTCACATACCAAACTTAAATCTCTGAACTGCTCAACCAAATCTAACTCACGGACCATTAACATCGACATATGCAAGGACTTCCTACTCAAGGCATCCGCAACAACGTTTGCCTTACCAGGATGGTAATTCAAACCGAAATCATAATCCTTTAGAAATTCTAACCATCTCCTCTGCCTCATATTCAACTCTTTCTGATCAAAGAGATACCTCAGACTTTTGTGATCATTGAACACCTCAAACCAAGAACCATATAAATAATGCCTCCACAACTTCAAAACAAACACAACAACTGCCAACTCCAAATCATGAGTCGGATAATTCCTTTCATGTACTTTCAATTGTCTCGAAGCATAAGCCACCACCTGCTTATCTTGCATCAACACACCACCTAATCCCATTAATGATGCGTCACAATACAGAACAAAAGACTTAGTCGGATTTGGCAAAATCAAGATCGGAGCACTTGTCAACCTCCTCTTTAGATCTTGAAATCCTTTCTCACATTCAACATCTCAAACAAACATCTGACCCTTCCTGGTCAACTTAGTCAACGGTAACGCTAATTTGGAAAATCCTTCTATAAACTTCCTGTAATAACCTGCAAGACCCAGAAAACTACAGATCTCAGAAGCATTCTTCAGCGCTTCCCACTGAGATACTGCTTCTACCTTCGTAGGATCCACAAAAATTCCATTCTTGGAAATTACATGGCCAAGAAAACTTACTTCACTTAACCAGAATTCACACTTGGACAACTTCGCATAAAGCTTCTTCTCTTTCAACAATTCCAACACAACTCTGAGATGTTCTGCATGCTCTTCATTGCTCTTCGAATAAATTAGAATATCATCAATGAACACCACCATAAACTTATCAAGATACAGATGAAATATCCTGTTCATATACTCCATGAAAACACCAGGTGCATTAGTAACTCCAAACGGCATAACAGAATACTCGTAATGTCCATACCTCGTTCTAAATGCAGTTTTCTGAATATCTTCCGACTTCACACGAATCTGATGATATCCAGATCTCAGATCAATCTTACTAAATACATAAGCTCCAACTAGTTGATCCATCAAATCATCGATCCTCGGCAAAGGATACCGATTCTTGATTGTAACTTTATTCAGCTGTCTGTAATCAACACATAATCTCATTGAACCTTCTTTCTTCTTAACCAACAACACCGGAGCACCCCACGGCGAAACACTCGGACGAATAAACTTCTTCTCAAGTAACTCCTCCAACTGTTTCTTTAACTCCGCTAATTCAGATGCCGACATATGGTAAGGCGCCATCGACACCGGACTAGTTCCAGGAATCAAATCTATAGTAAATTCTACCTCCCTCTCAGGTGGCAATTCACTAACGTCTTCCGGAAACACCTATGGAAATTCATTCACCACTGGCAATCCATCACTCTTTGCTTTTCCCTCCGCTTCTATTGCAGAACACAACATAAATACCACAACACCATCTTTCACAACTAGGTTCATCTGTTTAACCGACATAGTCACATCTTCGACACCAACCTCTTCGGAAAAATAACCGTCTTTGCAAAACAGTTGATATGAACCTGGTTGAATTCCAACCAGTTCATTCCAAGGACGATATCAAGTTGTTCTAACGGTAGGCACACTAAATCCATACCGAAACCCCTACCAAAAATCACAATAGGACAATTCCTACAAACATACGAAGTAGTCACTGAACCTGACACAGGAGTATCAATAACAATACTTCCATCCATATTAGAAATTTCCAAATTCAATCTTTTAGCACAATCCAAAGCAATAAAAGAATGCGTAGCTCCAGTATCAATAATCGCAATCAAAGGTATGTCATTAATAAAACATGTACCTTTAATCAGCCGATCATCTGGCTTAGTCTCTGACCCAGACAATGCAAACACTTTACCACCAGCTTGCTCCTTCTTGGGTTTTGTACACTGAGGACGAGTATGACCTTCTTCACCACAGTTGTAACAAGTCACCACTCTTACTCTGCAATCATTGGCCACATGGCCGAGTTTCCCACACTTAAAACACTTCTTATCATTACTTTTGCAATCCACCATACGATGTCCTGTCTCACCACACTTGTAGCACTTAATGGAAGAACTAGAATCTCCTCCACCAAACTTCTTCCAACCACCGGGTCTCTGATTACTTCTATCATAAGGCTTACCACGATCCATCGGTTGCTTACCCTTCCTATCAACATACCCTCGAGCATTTGACTTAGTGCTAGCAAGATCCTCCTCTAAAATCCTACTACAGTCAACCAGATCAGGAAATCTTCGGATACGCTGATACCGAATACCCTGCTTAATCTCATCACGAAGACCATTCTCAAACTTGATACATTTGGAAAATTCTCCATCTGCATCGTTAGTATAATGAGCATAATACTTCGCTAACTCAGTAAACTTCGAAGCATACTCACTGACAGTCTTGTTACCCTGCTTGAGTTCCAAAAACTCAATCTCCTTCTTGCCTCTGATGTCCTCAGGAAAGTACCTCCTCAGAAAAGCCCTCCTGAACACAGCCCAAGTCAATGCAATACCATCTTCTTCCATTTCAGTTCTGGTAGCAACCCACCACTCACCAGCTTCCTTTGCTAACATGTGAGTTCCGTATCTCACCTTCAGCCCTTCAGCACAGTCAATTACTCTGAAGATCCTCTCGATCTCCTTCAACCACTTCTGAGCACCTTCGGGATCATGTGCACCCTTGAACAACGGAGGATTATTCCTCTGAAAATTCCCCAATTGTCGGTCAGCACCAATCACAGCTCCCTGCTGGTTCCCTCCGAGTACTCCAACCAACATTCCCAATGCTTCAACAATAGTATCGTCGTCTCTTCCGTTACCTATTCTGGCCATTGTTCTGTAACATTACAAAACAACCTCATCCACACACAAGTATCGATAGTGTCATCTTACACTAGTCGCACACAAAAGGGATAACGACACAAGACAAGACCGACTATGCTCAGATACCACTATTGTAACACCCCTTCTAAAATACCCCGAATAATATTAATTATATCAATTATTAAAGACATATTCCATCAGAGTTAACACGGAACAAGGGATGTCACAATTATGAAATAAATAAAACTTCCAATAAGACAGTAGTCATGCTACACTGAGGGTCATTATTCAAATAATTCAATCAACTTAAGACCGTGTCTTACACAGCGGAAAAATACCATAACCAAAACGGAATAAACCAAAACATAATTATTCCCAATGAAATTCAAAGAAACAATTGAATAATAACTAATTCCTCAACTAAACGTTCGCCAGTGTTACAACCTATCAGAGCACGACACTAACACACGGACTTAAAGTAACATAGCTCTAGAGCCATCCTCACCAACTCTTGAGCTGCTAACTTTAATCTGAAATTGTTAAAGTAAGGGTGAGATTTCTCATAATTAACATTCATTATAAGCTTCTCAATCAAGATTATATCACAAGCATATTATTTCACCCATTTTAGCATAAATTCAGATTCAACACGCAGTTCCAATCATACAAGTCATTATGCACAAATCACTAATCAACCAAAGAATTGTAACACTGGAAGACATCCTAACATGTTACAATTCCATGCAAACATAAATGCAGACACAATGCATGTGGTACCAACACGTGACCAAGTCACCCAACACTGATCCATCATCAACCGAATACATCAACCATCGATTCGTCCATAAACACCCGGACACGAATCCAGCCTAACCACCCATCATCACCCGGGTATCGGTTAACGGAAATACAAGTCAAATTCCACACAATGGGAATTAACTTCACCAAAACAATGCATATGCACGCACATCACTAGCATGCAACATCAAATCAGTCTATGAAATACATCAATTTATCATAACTAAACCAAAACCAAAAACATGATATCTCAATGATCATTCACACCATCATTAGCAACATAAACATGCCTTTCATTCACACAATACTAATACATCCATCCATCACAGGTTCACTGCTACATACACACCCATGTGTGTTAGCCAATAATCACTTATTCCGGGATTTGACTCATTTTCAAAATAATTTCAGGTTTTAGGAAATATTTTCATTTTATAAAATAAAGCATTAAATTTAAGAAATAACGTCCAAAACGGCACTCAAAACGGACTTACAGTTTGAAAGTTATGAATTTTCAAAGTTTAATATTTTTCAAAAAGTTACAGCAGAACCCGGTTCCTACATATGCAGGAACCGGTTCCTAAGAAGTTCAAAAATCACGCTTCTGGAAAATGTATGGGAACCCGGTTCCTACCTATACAAGAACCGGTTCCTACGTGCATTTTTGCCAGTTTTTATAAATTCACACAGTGGAACCCGGTTCCTCCCCACTGGGAACCGGTTCCCACGACCAGCAGAGTCAAATTCTGCACTTTTGACAGCATTTATTCATTCTAAACCAATTCCAAACATACCCATGCGAATTGCAACATGAGAAACACCAAAACACATCCATTTTGCACCATTATAACATCAAACAACATTATTTCATCATTCCTTTTTATCATCTGACACCCTAATGGTTTTCAACCTGCAATTCGACGCAATAGGGACAATTCTACGGAACCCTAGAATTCCAAACCGGGATTCCCTAACATACTATGATCCATACTATTGAATATCTAAACCAATAATACGAATTAACTAATCGAAATCACCCCTTACCCTGTGGGTTCTTCGAATTCTGACGCTTCCGGTTTTCTCCTTCTTTTTCCTCTTCTCAAATGCACATATGATGAATATTCCAAAATAACTCTCTTTCTCTTCTTTTTCCTTTTAATACTCCTTTTATTATTCCAATAAAATAATTAAATTAGTAATTAGCAAGAGTAGAGTATTTTACCCCTCACACCCTCTAATCACTCTTCACACCACCAATACTTCTTTCCTTTAATTAATTAAATTAATTCCAATAATCCAAAAATACCAATAATTAAATTTCCAATTAAATTAATAATTAAAAATTCTAATTATTTAATAATCGGATTATTTGGGGTGTCACACCCAACACACTATCAACTAATTTGGAAAGATCATATATGTTTCTCCAAGTAGCAAAGCACTCCAAAATGCAATGCTGTTGCAAGAAACCCTGATTTCCAGACTTGCGATCCTGCCTATTCTGAGGCTTAACCACCATTAAAGTAAAACGAGGAAGAAGTAACAACCAAACCCAAGAACCTATTGATCACGACTCAGTAACCACCTTATAAAGAGCATCTTTCAATGCTTGAGAGAAATCAAGACGACACTTAAAAGGTATACTCTTCACGGTGAAAATAGATATTGTAAGGACTCTTTCTAACAACCTTGCATCCAATACAAGTTGTTCGTTTGTTTTGAGGTTATTTGAGTCTATTGTAGATAGATTTACAATACCCACAATCTGACTTCTCGGCTCATATGTTCTAAGAGTAACATAAACAAGGCCATGGGGATGATGACATGCCCGACTCATGGCATGAATTCTCACACACCTTCCATATAACCATTACTTGACCACCCTTAAATACTCCTCCAAGGCCATAAATAAATCCCGATCATTCTTAATTGCATTTCATATTGCACTTTTCCCTTCGTCACTACAGAGGTGTAACGTCTTAAGATTAGATACCATACGAGAAATACTTTTGCTCCCATCCTTACTATTAAGACAATAACGAAACTATCAAAATGGACAATGTAAACCTTTTATTTGAGTAGAAACCATGGACAATGTAAAATCGTGTTTCTCCCTTACATAATACAAAAGATGTAGTTGAGGAAATTTAACAAACACCTTGTAGGAAACAACAAAAGAGAAGTTCGTCATGGTTGTGTTGTTGTCTGGCTCTACATCATTGACCCATAAAATCCAACATCTAGAAGGTTACTCTTTAAAGACTAATAAAAAAGGTTTGTTTCAGACAAAATGGGGAATAAGTTTGGTGTGAAATGGATATTGTGGGGTTTGTAAGTTGGTGTGGTTTGTAATTAGGAAATTTATTGGTATGAATGAAAAAGTCAGTAAATTAGTATGGAATGTATTTCATCGCGTTTCATTCCACTTCATACGTTATTTGCAAACCCAAACAATGTAATATGACTATATACATCTCCATTTTATTTCATTTTGTTTCATCACACTATACCAATTCAAACATACCCGAAAAAGATTATTTTTAAAAGTAAAACTCATTTAAATAGTGTTGTACCCCAAAATTTGCCCTCTCATTTATCAAACTTTTCTCACAGGATCTCTTTGACTCAAGACTGGATTAGGGTTTGGTCAGCTCAAGGCATATCTTCTTGCACTGATAACCCAAAATTAGGGTTTGAGTCTACACAAGTATTTTTAGACTATCAATGCTTCATATGACTTTAAAACATCATAATGAACCCCTAATATCACTCATGACAAGTTTCAAGCCTTGAGCCATATTTTTGATCAGTCAATTGGACAGTTGACCTAAAAATCAGTTGTATTGGGAAAAAGTCAACCATGGCCAATTTACAATCAAACTTCATAATTTTTTGATCCATATAAACATTTTAAACTCACATGTATCATTTGGTCAAGTTTGGATCACAATTCCTCAAGAAATTTGATCAAATCATCAAAAGGGCAAAATGGTCAAAATTAGGGTTTTGACTGAGGAAGGGCAATTTTTGATTTTTAACCTAGCAAATGACCAATTGAGTTCAAGCATGATTTCAAGGATTCAATTACATCATATTGGCCTAATTACATGGCTCAAAACATTTCAAATTCATTGGATTGACAGATGAAATTTGTAGTCAACTGATCAAAAGTCAACTGTACACTGAAAAGTCAAACTTTGACTTTTTGGTCAAAATCAAGTACCAAGGGTTATAATTCATAAAAACATGTCAAAATGTGAAACTTGTTCCCCAAGAAAACCAAATTTGAAAATTAGGGTTTGAATTTGAAATTTTTCTAACTTAGAAATTTTCTAAGTATAGAAAATTTTCTTATTTTTTCTCAACTTTAGGCCACTTTTTCACCATGATGCATAATGATTCAAGGAAAGTTACCAACATGAAAGTTGTAGACCTCCATGAAATCTACAAATTTTCTTCACACACTTTTCCCTAAAGATGATTGTATCTCAAGATATTAATTTGTGAATACATGGTCATGAACTTGTTAACTTAGTGAAATTTTGCCCTAATTTAGGCAGGTTTTGGACCCAACTTCATGGTTACTTTTCACCTAGTTCCAAGAGGTATCTCAAAATGCATTTCAAAGAGGAATTATAGAGCATATTTTAATATTTCTAAAATGTCTAAGAACTCCCCAAGATCATTTTTGAGTAGGGAGAATCGAAGAGATGAAGTTGGAAATTTCTCACTTTTTTGTCCAAGCCATTTCATGAAGAACAAAGTTGAAAATCAATCCTATGCTGGCTAATTCATGTTGTACAGGTCCTAAACTTGTTCCACACTCCTTAATTAAATGCTTACTCAGTTGACAAAGCTTTGATCCATGCTTTTGAACCTTTGTCCAACTTGTAATTCCATTTATGGAAAAAAGGTTCCATTGCCATTTTGAAAAAGGTCAACTTTTGCAAACTTTACAATTTTGAGCTTTGGACCTGTCCCCTTGGCGCATACAGGTCTCACAGGTCTCAAGTAAGTTGTACAAACTGATACCAACCCTAAGGGAGCAAGTACAAGCATGACAAGTATAGTCACTTCACTTCACTTTACTTCAAATGCAAGGAAAGTTGCAAAAAGGCCAGAGATTGCAGATCTGTTGGAGAGCTGACCTAAGACCATTTCAATACTAATATACAAACATTATGCAACACAATAAAGAGGGAGCAAGGACCTGAAACACTCTCAACCAGCAAAACACCAAAAAACTATCCAAAACTGCAGACTTGGCATAAGCACATCCATCTTCCATTTGGCTCGTGCGTTTTGAGTTTGGACCATTCAAACACCTTACATGCTCGATACCTAGTCAATCCAAGCCTTCATCCCTGTTCTGTAATCACTCCTCCACCATCTGCCATTGTTGACTTCAGAGCTTGCAGTTTGACTTGTCCAAGGAGTTCCATCTACTTTCAGAGCAAGGCAAGGGTTGGGATACATCCAGGGAAGTTCAAGGAAGCTCAAGCAAGCATCATGCCTCCCTCAAACTCACCCCAATTCCATTCACGATTCCAACTGAAGGAGGGTGTCTGGCCAAGCTTGAGGAAGAAGACAACTACAGGGCAAGGGCGCGTTTTGTGTTATATTGTTTTTGCTTTCCAGAAGACAATGGAAGTATAGCCACCCCAGTGGCAAAGCAGCGCGCTGGTGAGACCCATGTCCTTGGTTCGAACCTGCGCGCTACTTTTATATTTTTTTCACATTCTTTTCTTTCCATTTTCTTATTTTTGCAGGTTTGGGCTCAGACTGTAGACTTAGCATTTTTTTGCTAGCTTACTGCATCCAGTTTTCTCACATCACCCCCCCTTGCTAACTTTCTATATTTTATTTTTATTTTGTTTTATTCTCACATTTAATATTTTAAATATCTTCTTTAATGAATAAAAATCCCAAAAAATGTAAATTAATAATATTTCACTTTTATCTTATTTTTATTTTATTTCTCACATAAAAATATATTTTATTTTAATAGGATATCATTTATTTTCTTAATAAACTTGTAAATATAATTAAACATATTTAGTTTAATTTATTTTTCATTTCATACCTATAAATACTTATTTTTGCACATATAAAATTTTATATTTATATACAATATTATTTATTATTTTTATACAAAAAAATACACAAAATAATACATATAAAAACTTTATTTTCTCTTAAATAATAATTAGGGTTAAACCCCTTTCAAAAATTAATTCTTTTACCTTATATTTTTAGGTTTAGATGAAATTTTCTTTTACATAAAAACAAGACACAAAAATCCTTTTACATGTACATTGCATTGCATTTTCTTTAAATATTGTATTGTATTTGTTCTAATTCGTACAAATTCGATTTGGTTGTAATAATTTATTTAGGTCTATATTTTTGCAAATCCCCATTCAAATTTGTATTCCCCCCTCCCATAAAATTGTTGTAATAGCTTAGAAATATTTACATTATGCAATTTATCGCTTTATATGCCATGATTAGTAATTAGGGTTTGTATGATAAGAACAAAATAAAGCAAAATAGAACACCCTAAATATAAGACAAAATCAAAGCATGAAAATGATATACTTGCACACAAACACCCTTAGGGTTTCCCCACTTGGTTGCCTAAACAAAATAGCCATGTTACGCATGCGAAGTATCTTGGCAAAACAAAACAAATATAAGATCATAGTCCCTCGATGACGCTATTCAAAAGTTGCCTTACAAAATGATCTTAGTCCCTCGAAAACACTAAGATACCTTGCAACATTGCTAATCATGGTTATACGATGACCCACGCCCGTCTCGTTTACATCCAAAGATAGGGTTGCTTACCAAATCAATGGTAAGACAACAATGTCAAAGGAATAGAAAATGAACAAGAAAGACATTTGAGTCGGTAGATTACTTCTAGTTACTTGCTCCATTTTCAAACAACAATCCTTGCTATTTTCAAAACAAACACACACACATTTAAAAAACATCTTACAAACATTGAAAACATTTTAAAAAAGATAAACATCTTTGTATACATTCTTACGAATGAGAATCATTACAAAGATTGCCTAAACGAATGGCCTCTTTTACAAAATACTTTTCAAACCACACAAAGCACAATTTCAAACAAATAAAAGCAAGTGATCTAAGCAAGTAACTAAGAGCCCATGGAAAACCATGGATGAAAAGGGTGCTAATACCTTCCCTTTTCATAATCTACCCCCCGAACTCAAGAAATAATCTCAAAGGTCTTTCCTGTGCTTTTTTCACCTTTCCTTTTGGATAAAATAAAAGTCGGTGGCGACTCTTGCTAACCGCAACATTTGTGATAAAACACAAAACCTCAAGTCAGTTCTCCCACCGTATCATAGAACTGGCGACTCTGCTGGGGAGTTTTATAAAAGTGGGGTTACCTTAGGGGTTAGATCACATTTATTTGCTTACATTGTTTGACTTGTTTGCTTTATATTATGGTTCTTTGTTTGGGTTTGAATCCTCCACCCGGATTTGGGAAACATTATAGGTAAATAGCAATACATTATGGAAACTGTGCGGGGTATACCGACATGGTCTAAGCAATAGCTATGTTAGTGTGACATATTTGTGGGTACTGGTAGCCTTTGAGTCAAACAAAGAGAATACGGGGCCGCTGAGTGATGTCATGAAGCACTAATGAACTTCTAGAACCCTTTACTTGACCAACTTGGCCTTTAGGATGTAGTGAGATGACCGGCTTTGGTGCAGTCCGAAGTTGGTAGATACTCGATACTACACTCATTGAGGGTTGGTTTCATGGGATATTTCGGTCGCCATTGAAGAGGCTTGAGCTGAAACATTGACCAAGGAAACAATCCGATGATATTGAGCTCCTTAGAACCCGGTTACTATTGTTAGGACATGTTGAGCCAACTAAACTTCAAGAGGGTACTTACCTATAAAGCCCCATACAAGCCTAAACTAAGAACTTGTTTGATTTGATTGTATATGCATACTTGTACATAACATCATGGACATCATGAACATCATATGCATCCACTAACCATTTCAAGGATTTTGGAGATTCATATTTGTTCTTGTTTTGTAGGATATGGATTCACTTTGCAGGAAAACTATCCAAATCAACCTTGTAAGAATTCCTCCACAACTCAAGGAGCTAGCTTCAAGGATCCTTGAGAAATATCCATTCACCGAGAGGCATGGTCGTCTACTCAACTTGGTCACCTCCAACACAGAGGAGGATATGATGAAGGTTCTCTTCCAGTTCTTTGACCCTTTGCATCATTGCTTCACATTTCCTGACTATCAACTTGTGCCTACTTTGGAAGAATTCTCTCAACTCTTGAGGATTCCTATTCTCAATCAACTACCTTTCAACGGTACGGAAAGAGATCCAAAGCCAGAAGAGATTGCTCAAGCTCTGCACTTGCACTCATCTGATGTCACAACTCATTGGGAAACTAGGAGTGGTGTCAAAGGCTTCTTGGCAAAGTTCCTGTTTGAGAAAGCCCAAAGCTGTTGGAATTCCCTAGACTTGCAAGCTTTTGAGGAGATTGTGGCTCTTCTTATCTATGGAATGGTCTTGTTCCCTAATCCTGACCAACTCATAGATGTGAGCGCCGTCAAAATCTTCATGTCACGCAATCCGGTGCCTATATTACTAGGGGATATCCTGCACTCTTTTCACACTTGTACAATGAGGAAAAAATGGGTCCTTATGTGTTGCACTCCTCTCCTGGAAAGATGGTTTATTTCTCATCTTCCCCAATCAGTCTTAAAGAATGAGCAATGATTAAGGTGGTCACAGAGGTTAATGACGCTTAAACATTCAGATATTCATTGGTGCTCTCGATCCAAAGAGAATGTTATCATTGTTGACCCTTGTGGGGAATTCCATAATGTACCTCTACTTGGCATTAGGGGGGCATCACCTACAACCCATGCTTGGCTCTAAGACAGTTTGGTTATGCCCGAAGGGATGGCCCACATGATATGCTGATTTAAGGCTTGGTATTCGACTACGATAACGACGATCAAGGTCTTCTCCAGAGATTCATCCGAGCTTGGAGGATGCTGAACAAGGTGGATAGCAAGACTTTGGGAAACAAGAATTCCATCCCTCTTGAGCCTTACCTCAAGTGGGTACGAACCCGCGCTCAAAGCCTTATGATGCCTTATCCTTCCATTCTCCCAGTGATTATTGAGCCTGTTAAGGAAGGAGAAGTTCCATACACTATCCTACATCCTGACATGCCCACATCACTCGAAGACCTACAAAGGGATTGGATACAACTCAAAGGAGAGCGAGATACTTTAGAAGCCCAATTCTATGCGAGCGAGAAGAAGGTTTTGGAACTCACTAGGCTACTTCATGAGGAGCAGACTCTAAATACCTACATAGCACCAAAGAGGATGCGTAATACTTTTTTATCTTAGAATTTTGTATTATTTTGCCCAAGGGGCATTGATGTACTCAATTTCTATCTTATTAATATAACATGTGTTTCTTTTTGTTTGAAACAAATTTGAATTATTTAAAATCCTTGAAAACATTGCATATATACATATCATTCATCATGACATAAACAGGTCTTTTGCAACCAGTTTCCTCATCTCTCTACTGTTTATTTCAGTAAGATGGATCTCGAACAGACGGTCAAAGATCTTCAAGCTCAAAACACGCAGTTTTAGCAGTTACTCATGACCTTAGCCAAGGGGCAAGAGGAGTTGAAGACTCTGTTAGCTGAAGAAAGAAAGAAGAAAATAAAGAAGGTCACTAGGGTTTTGAACATGGGGATAAGATTTCAGGGACAGACTAGAAGAACCTTGAATTTTGCAACCACTTCTGAGGAAGGAGAAGGAAAAGGAAAAGAAACAGCAGTTCCGTCAGAATCTGAAGAGGAGGAAGAAGAGGAAGACTACTCTGAGGAACAGTACCCTTCGGCTGATGATAAGTACAGACATCTTGAAGAGCGTTTAAGCGCTATGGAAATACAAAGGGTACCAGGTTTAGATTTTGAAGAATTGGGGATAGTGCCGGGTATTGTGATCCCACCAAAGTTCAAAGTGCCGTTGTTTGCAAAATATGATGGGGTGTCATGTCCTAAAATGCACCTCCGTTCATACGTGAGAAAGATTCAGCCGCACTCTGCCGATAAAGACCTGTGGGTGCATTTTTTCCAAGATAGTTTATCCGGAACACAACTCGATTGGTTTTACCAATTAGAAAAGGCTGACGTCCACAACTGGGAAGACCTTGCCGCAACTTTCTATAAACAATACCAGTATAATGCAGATTTGGCGCCTACCCGTACTCAACTTCAGAGTATGGCTATGGCTTCAAATGAGGGTTTCAAAGGTTACGCGCAAAAATGGAGAGATCTAGCTGGGAGAGTGCAACCCCCTCTGTCTGAAAGGGAGTTAGTGGATATGTTCTTAGGCACTTTATCGGGCCCTTTCTTCAACCATATGATTGGGAGCTCATCTGCTGGATTTACTGTGTTAATATTAACCGGAGAGAGGGTGGAAGCTGGCATAAAAAGTGGAAAGATTCAGAAGGATTCACCTGCCTCTACAGCTGTGAGAAAGCCTTTCACTGGGAAGAAGGAGGTATCTGCTGTTTATCCATAAAGGAACCAAGGGAGAGATGAACGTCGACCAATGGTAGGGGCTGTTATGATCCCAAAATCTACATCTGATCAACCAAGAAGTAACCAACCAAGGGTGGAAAGGCCAGTCCGACAATTCACCAGAATTAACATGACTCTAGCCCAGGTTTTACCATATCTGCTGAAATCTAATTTGGAAACTTTGAAGGAAGCTCCAAAGAATCCCAACACGGCGTCCCCTCATTATCACCCGAATGCCAGATGCGCATACCATTCCGAAAGCCCGGGCCACGACACCAATAACTGTTGGGCTTTAAAGAACAAAATCCAAGACCTCATAGATGCAAAAGAAATTGAGTTTGATGCACCCGAGAAACCAAATGTCATTTCCGCTCCTATGCCTAGACATGGTCACAACGCTAATGCTATCGAAGAAGATTTGTTTGTTGCTACAGTAGATAAACTCTTGACTCCGCTCCCGATCATTAAGATGAACTTATTGAAAGCTGGTATATTCCCAGGTTGTAATAAAGACTGCCATCTTTGTTTATCCTCACCAATTGATTTCCCTCTGTTGAAGACAGGTATCCAACGCCTGATTGACAACCAAGAAATTCTGTTTAAAAATGCTCCTGTTTCACCCATTCCAGTTAAATACGTTTTAATCATAACCATCTCCGCCAATCCTTCCAGGGTCCCCAAAAGACCCGTTAGGATTACATCAGCTCTGAAGACTACTCATCTCATAATTATAATGCCCGAGCCGGTCCCATATGAATCAGATAAAACAATACCGTGGAATTACGATGGAGAAATCTACTACCATGGTATTAAACAAGATGGGTTGACCACCGAAGAAGAGGATTTTGACATTAACAATATTGCCGGAACTAGTAAGATTACCCGTAATGGTAGAATCTTCTCTCCAAAGATTTCCCCTCCAAAGGAAATTTTTGGACCTGTGGCCATTCCGAAGAATACTTATGTACCAATGATCATACCTGCAAATGCACCTACCGACAAAGACGACACGACCCCTGCTATTATCCCCACCAACGCTTCTACTGCTGAAAATCGAGGAAAAAACATTCAAGAAGAGCTTGTCCGGATGAAGGCTCAATCACTGGCTATCCCCGAAACATCCAAGAGGAAATGGAAGAGATCCTGAGGATAATAAAGAAAAGTGACTATGGAGTGGTTGGACAGTTGGGGAAAACTCCCTCCAAGATCTCCATGCTAGCCTTGCTTATGTGCTCTGAGGCACATGCGAAAGCTCTGGTAAAATTTCTGAAGACATCCCATGTGCCACAAGAGACGTCTACTGACCAATTCCAAGATTGTGTGGCCAGTTTGATAGTTGATAATGGCCTAGGCTTCTCTGATGCTGATTTGACACCCAGAGGGAGAAAGCACGACGAGGCATTACATGTCTCTGTGGAGTGTAGAGGAACGACTCTGGCCCATGTCTTGGTGGACATGGGTTCATCTTTGAACATCTTACCGAAGAAAGCCCTTGACATATTGGATTGCGAATGGCTGACTCTAAAACCCAGTAACATAGTTGTGAGAGCATTTGATGGTTCGAAGAGGATGGTCCACGGGGAGGTGGACATCCCGATAAAGGTGGGAACTCAGATTTTCAAATCAACCTTCTATGTGATGGATATCTGTCCCTCTTACTCCTGTCTGTTAGGACGCCCCTGGATCCATAATGCCGGTGCTGTCACCTCCATGCTACACCAAATGCTGAAGTACCCAGTCCAAGGAAATATCATAAATGTCCATGGAGAGGAGGAGTACATGATTAGTCATCTAAATTCCTTCTGATATGTGGAGTTAGATGGCAAGTTCATTGAAACTCCTTTTCAACATTTCGAAGAGGTCTCTCAAGAAGTAGCGGTAACCAACGCGGTATCCCCGATTCCCAAGATCACAAGACCTCCGCTTCGGATGTCATCTCTAAAGGACGCCAAGGCAGTAGTGGAAGAGGGTGGATGCACCATCTGGGGGCAGCTTCCAGACATCCCGTATAAATCAGACAAATTTGGCTTAGGGTTTACTTTAACTGCCCAGAAGGCTGTGCGTTGTGCCCGTGCTGGAGGGCCACCTTTGAAGATTAGTAATCGGGAGGTCAACACAGTGGAAGATGTTGAAGAAGATGGCAGCTTGGAAGATTGGATATTTCCTACTGTCAACGGAGGACTCCGCAACTGGGAAGCCAGAGACTTTGTCCCAATAACTTTCATCTCTCATTAATTTATCTTTTACATTTCTGTTGGACTTGTAATATTCACAAACAATTCGCACTTTAAAAACCTTGTGTCTTACCCGAGGCACAATGGTCCATTTGTAAGGGTTTTTTATTTCATCTTCATATGACATTCAATGAATCATGGACGCTTTTTCATATACAAACCTTTTGTGCTCATTATCTTTCTTTTACATTTTATTGTTTAAAGATGGCTATACCCTTACACACACCCACACTCACAAATGTAGGTACCCCTCCATTCCGAATCCCATGGTTAACGATACTACTATGGCCTTTAGTGAATCTAAAGATCTAATCTACCAAGCCGAATACGAAGGTGGGGAAGATTGTGAAGTACCAAGGGAATTGGCCAGACTACTACAACAAGAGGAAAGAGCTATTCAGCCTCATGAGGAATCGTTGGATACAATCAACTTGGGTACCGAGGAAGATAAAAAGGAAATCAAAGTGGGTGCCAACTTAGAGCTGAGTGTTAAGGAGCGTCTAATTCAGCTATTGTATGATTATGTTGAGATCTTTGCCTGGTCATACAAAGACATGTCGGGGCTTGATACAGACATCATGGTACATCGTCTACCCACAAGAGAAGACTTTCCACTAGTGAAGCAAAAAGTACGCCACATGAGACCTGACATGTCAGAGAAGATCAAAACGGAAGTCATGAAGCAGTTCAATACTGGGTTTTTGGCTGTCACTTCCTATCCTCAATGGGTTGCCAACATTGTTCCCGTGCCTAAAAAGGACGGAAAAGTACGAATGTGCATGGATTATAGAGATTTAAACAGGGCTAGCCTTAAAGATGATTTTCCACTTCCCCACATCGACATCCTGGTTGACAATACAGCCCAGCACAAAGTGTTTTCCTTAATGGACGGATTCTCAGGCTATAACTAAATCAAAATGGCACCTGAGGACATGGAGAAAACTACATTTGTCACACAATGGGGAATGTTCTGCTATAAAGTGATGCCATTCGGACTAAAGAATGTTGGGGCAACCTATCAACGCGCCATGGTAGCTTTGTTTCATGATATGATACATCATGAGATAGAGGTCTACGTAGATGACATGATAGCCCGATCACAAATTGAAGAGGAGCACTTGGATCACTTGCAAAAGTTGTTTGTAAGATTGAAGGAGTACAAGTTAAGACTGAATCCAAACAAGTGTACATTCCGAGTCCGGTCTGGTAAACTCTTAGGTTTCGTTGTCAGCAACAAAGGCATCGAGGTTGATCCTGCCAAGGTTAAAGAGATACAAGAAATGTCTGCTCCTCGTACTGAGAAGGAAGTCAGAGGGTTCTTGGGACGCCTAAACTATATTGCTAGATTCATTTCTCACCTAACAGCTAATTGTGAGCCAATCTTCAAACAGTTGAAGAAAGATCAAGTAGTCAGATGGAACGATGAATGCCATATTGCTTTTGACAAGATCAAGGAGTATTTACAAGAGCCTCCTGTTTTGATGCCACCAGTCGAGGGAAGACCACTGATCATGTATCTGACCGTTTTAGAGAACTCAATAGGGTGTGTATTGGGGAAGCATGACGAGTCTGGCCGAAAAGAGCACGCTATTTACTACCTGAGCAAAAAGTTTACCAACTGCGAAACCAGATATTCACTGCTCGAGAAAACTTGCTGCGCTCTAGCATGGGCTGCTCGCCGGCTAAGACAGTATATGTTGACTCATACCATTTTGTTGATATCTAAGATGGATCCGATAAAGTACATCTTCGAAAAGCTTGCTCTGTATGGGAGTGTGCTAGCTGACCATCTTGCTCATCAAGCTGTAGAAGATTATCAGTCCATGAAGTTTGAATTCCCAGATGAGGACGTCATAACATTAGACAACTGTGAAGAGATCAGACCATATGACGGACCTGAACAAGGATCTCGATGGACCCTGTTCTTTGATGGGGCATCCAATGCACTTGGTAATGGTATCAGCGCTGTGCTCATATCTCCGGAAGGGTGTCATACTCCCTTTACTGTCAGACTTTGCTTCAACTGTACGAACAACATGGCGGAATACGAAGCATGCATCTTTGGTCTCAAGGCTGCCATAGACTTGGGAATCAAATCTTTAAATGTGTTTGGAGATTCACCTTTGGTCACCAGTCAGATCAAAGGAGAGTGGGACACTAAGCATCCAAACCTTATCCCTTAAAAAGAACATGTTTTGACATTGCTACCACATTTTGAGCAGATTACCTTTGAGCATTTCCCGCGAGAAGAAAATCAGCTAGCAGAGGCTCTAGCCACAATGTCATCCATGTTTAAACTTAATTGGGATAACGAGGCTCCCCATATTACCATCAAACGAATGGATGAACCAGCACACTGTCACGAGATTAATACTGAAGAAGTAGTGGACCAGCCTTGGTTTCATGAAGTCAAAAGGTATCTCGAGACTCAAGAATATCTAAAAGGAGCTTCAATCAATGATTAAAAGTTCTTAAGGAGATTTTATGCTAAGTTCTTCCTGAGTAATGGCATCCTGTACAAGCGCAATCATGACTCTATTCTGCTCCATTGTGTGGATAAGATTGAGGCTGAAAAGATCATGGCTGAATTACATGAAGGTACTTTTGGCACTCACTCCAGCGGGCATACGATGGCAAAGAAAATCCTACGGGCAGGCTATTACTGGTCTACCATGGAAGCAGACTGCTATCAACACTCTCGGACCTGTCATAAGTGTCAAATTTACGCAGACAAGGTGCACGTACCTCCGGTTCCTTTGAATGTCTTGAAAACTCCTTGGCCCTTCGCTATGTGGGGAATCGACATGATTGGGGAGATCAAGCCTACAGCCTCCAATGGACACCGTTTCATTCTAGTGGCCATTGACTATTTTACAAAATGGGTCGAAGCAGCTTCCTTCTCATCTGTTACTAAGAATGTTGTTGCCCGCTTCATCAAGCAGAATCTTATTTGCCGGTAGGGTATCCCAGAAAGGATCATCACTAATAATGGTACAAACCTTAATAATACTATGATCACCGCCTTGTGTGAGCAGTTCAAGATTCAGCATCACAATTCATCCCCCTACCGGCCAAAGATGAATGGTGCTGTTGAAGCTGCAAATAAAAACATTAAAAAGATCATACAGAAAATGACAGTCACCTACAAGGAGTGGCATGAGATTCTACCATTTGCTCTCCACGGGTACCGTACCACGACTCGCACATCAACTGGGGAAACACCATATTCCTTGGTTTATGGCATGGAGGTTGTCTTTCCTATTGAGGTTCAGATCCCCTCTTTGAGAATCATGAAGGATGCAGGTTTGAATGAGGACGATTGGATCCAGACTCGACTTGATCAATTAAACTTAATTGATGAAAAGAGACTTACTGCTATTTGCCATAGTCAGATGTATCAAAAATGGATGATCAAGGCTTTCAACAAGAAAGTCATACGCCAAGCATATCAAGTTGGAGATCTAGTGATCAAACGCATTATCTTACCATAAAGTGATCCCAGGGGAAAATGGACTCCTACCTATGAAGGACCATTTGTAATCAAGAACATCTTCTCCGGTGGGGCAATGATCTTAACCACCATGGACGGTGATGACTTGCCACATCCTGCAAACACAGACATAGTCAAAAGATACTACGCATAAGGGAACCGCTAGGTTGACACACCTAGGCAATAAAAAAAGGGGCATCCCGGTGAACCAAAAGTTTCGGGAAAAAATTAGGGATAAAATAAAAAAATCTGTACACCCGGCAAGTTGAAAACCCGAAAGGGCGACTTGGGCAAAAAAGGGTTTCCCGGTGGATTAAAAACCCGAAAGGGCGGTCCAGGCAAAAGTTAGGGAATTAAAGCGTATGACTATGTCTCGTCGGATCACTTTGAGGACAATCTCTTCACTAACATACTCGGATTTTCTGATCGATTCAATCATCTTCGAACGAAGCGACAAATAGACAAGATATTTGGAGATACGAAGGCTATAGCAGAATGGGAACCCCATGAGATTATCACACATAGCTATCTTTCTTTGTATACATTTTTCTTATTTTTTATGGCACCATCCTCTTACTAGGGTGTCTGTTTCCTTTGTACAAAATACTTATTCAAAGTAAATACAAAGATATCTCTTTAAAGTACAGAAAACTATTTGTCCTTTTTCTTTACACTTGTGTTTCACTTGTAAAAACGTCCAATGATTCATTAATGAACATATGCATTTGAACATAATTACTGTTAACAAATAAACAAAATGAAAAAAGACAATTACTGACAGGTTGAAGGAAATAGGAAAACGTCTTTAGGCTATTCCATGAGCAATCCCCACAGTACGTCATTTTAGTCCCCAGTGGAAACCATCAAATTTCTCCAAATTCCCCAGCAAGTTATTTTGAAGCCTGAAATCCAACCGGGTAACAATTGACTTCTGATACTCCCCAACGGAACCAAGACTCCCATCAACCCCCAGTAGAAGTCATCAAAATTCTCTGGATTCCCCAAGCAGATTCCTCAAGCAGTATACGACATTGCTCTCACAACATAATTTTTGTCAATACTCTGACATGAAGAATCCACATATCCTCAGCAGAAGTCAAGGATTTATTTTCATACAGCAATACAACAAATTAGCTTACATGCACATACATTATATCCACATATCATAAACATTGATAAAACACACATATTGCATCGTACATTTCATGCAACATAATTTTGTGTTCCAGCTAACACTTTACCATTTTCAGGATAAGATTAACAAGCTACCATTAACAATATGCAATCATGATACAGTTCAGATACGCTCCAGATACGGTTGCCATTCTGATACCCATTCAGATTTCAACTATTTAGATACAGTTCAGATACGCTCCAAACACAGATGTCATTGTGTTACTCATTCAGATTTCGACTTTCAGATACAGTTCTGATATGCTCCAGACACGAATGCCATTCTGTTACTCATTCAGATTTCAAGTTCAGATACAGTTTAAATACGCTCCAGACACGGATGCCATTATGTTACTCATTCAGATTTCAAGTTCAGATACAGTTTAAATACGCTCCAGACACGGATGCCATTCTGTTACTCATTCAGATTTCAACTTTCAGATATAATTCAGATACACTTCAGACACAGATGCCATTCTGATACTCATTCAGATGCAGTTCGAATACACTCCAGATACGGATGCCATTCTGATACTCATTCAGATTTCAAGTTCAAATACAACACAAATACGTCCAGACGCGGACACCATTTTGATACTCATTCTTTCAGATTATAACTTACACTTCAAAAAACATTTTTGGATGGCATCTGCAAGCCCATCTCCAACAAGACTCTATCACTTCTCCAAATGGCATCTTTAAGCCCATTCCCCTAACTACACACCGCCGAGTGTAAATTTATGGGCACTTTAATGTCCAATCATCTTTCACCTTCGAGTCATGAATGGCAAAGCTCGCCAATCTAACTCTTCAGGTTTAAGAAGATTGAATAGGGGAATCTGTTGTACCCCAAAATTTGCCCTCTCATTTATCAAACTTTTCTCACAGGATCTCTTTGACTCAAGACTGGATTAGGGTTTGGTCAGCTCAAGGCATATCTTCTTGCACTGATAACCCAAAATTAGGGTTTGAGTCTACACAAGGATTTTTGGACTATCAATGCTTCATATGAATTTCAAACATCATCATGAACCCCTAAGATCACTCATGACAAGTTTCAAGCCTTGAACCATATTTTTGATCATTCAATTGGACAATTGACCTAAAAATCAGCTGTATTAGGGAAAAAGTCAACCATGGCCAATTTACAGTCAAACTTCATAATTTTTTGATCCACATAAACATTTTAAACTCACATGTATCATTTGGTCAAGTTTGGATCATAATTCCTCAAGAAATTTGATCAAATCATCAAAAGGGCAAAATGGTCAAAAATAGGGTTTTGACTAAGGAAGGGCAATTTTTGATTTTTAACATAGCAAATGACCAATTGAGTTCAAGAATGATTTCAAGGATTCAATTACATCATCTTGGCCTAATTACATGGCTCAAAACATTTCAAATTCATTGGATTGACAGATGAAATTTGTAGTCAATTGATCAAAAGTCAACTGTATACTGAAAAGTCAAACTTTGACTTTTTGGTCAAAATCAAGTACCAAGGGTTATAATTCATTAAAACATGTCAAAATGTGAAACTTGTTCCCCAGGAAAACCAAATTTGAAAATTAGGGTTTGAATTTGAAAAATTTCTAACTTAGAAAATTTCTAAGTATAGAAAATTTTCTTATTTTTTCTCAACTTTAGGCCACTTTTCACCATGATGCATAATGATTCGAGGAAAGTTCCCAACATGAAAGTTGTAGACCTCCATGAAATATACAACTTTTCTTCACACACTTTTCCCTAAAGATGCTTGGATCTCAAGATATAAATTTGTGAATACATGGTCATGAACTTGTTAACTTAGTGAAATTTTGCCCTAATTTAGGCAGGTTTTGGACCCAACTTCATGGTTACTTTTCACCTATTTCCAATAAGTATCTCAAAATTCATTTCAAAGAGGAATTATAGAGCACATTGAAATCTTTCCAAAATGTCCAAGAACTCCCAAAGATCATTTTTGAGTAGGGAGAATCAAAGATATGAAGTTGGCAATTTCTCACTTTTTTGTCCAAGCCATTTCATGAAGAACAAAGTTGAAAATCAATCCTATGCTGGCTAATTCATGTTGTACAGGTCCTAAACTTGTTCCACACTCCTTAATTAAATGCTTACTCAGTTGACAAAGCTTTGATCCATGCTTTTGAACCTTTGTCCAACTTGTAATTCCATTTATGGAAAAAAGGTTCCATTGCCATTTTGAAAAAGGTCAACTTTTGCAAACTTTACAATTTTGAGCTTTGGACCTGTCCCCTTGGCGCATACAGGTCTCACAGGTCTCAAGTAAGTTGTACAAACTGATACCAATCCTAAGGGAGCAAGTACAAGCATGACAAGTATAGTCACTTCACTTTACTTCAAATGCAAGGAAAGTTGCAAAAAGGCTAGAGCTTGCAGATCTGTTGGAGAGCTGACCTAAGACCATTTCAATACTAATATACAAACATTATGCAACATAATAAAGAGGGAGCAAGGACCTGAAACACTCTTAACCAGCAAAACACCAAAAAATTGTCCAAAACTGCAGACTTGGCATAAGCACATCCATCTTCCATCTGGCTCGTGCGTTTTGAGTTTGGACCATTCAAACACCTTACATGCTCGATACCTAGTCAATCCAGGCCTTCATCCCTGTTCTGTAATCACTCCTCCACCATCTGCCATTGTTGACTTTAGAGCTTGCAGTTTGACTTGTCCAAGGAGTTCCATCTAATTTCAGAGCAAGGCAAGGGTTGGGATACATCCAGGGAAGTTCAAGGAAGCTCAAGCAAGCATCAGGCCTCCCTCAAACTCACCCTAATTCCATTCACGATTCCAACTGAAGGAGGGTGTCTGGACAAGTTTGAGGAAGAAGACAACTACAGGGCAAGGGCACCTTTTGTGTTATATTGTTTTTGCTTTCCTGAAGACAATGGAAGTATAGCCACCCCAGTGGCAAAGCAGCGCGCTGGTAAGACCATGTCCTGGGTTCGAACCTGCGCGCTACTTTTATATTTTTTTCACATTCTTTTCTTTCCATTTTCTTATTTTTGCAGGTTTTGGCTCAGACTGTGGGCTTAGCATTTTTTTGCTAGCTTACTGCATCCAGTTTTCTCACATCACCCCCTTGCTAACTTTCTATATTTTATTTTTATTTTGTTTTATTCTCACATTTAATATTTTAAATATTTTCTTTAATGAATAAAAATCCCAAAAAATGTAAATTAATAATATTGCACTTTTATCTTATTTTAATTTTATTTCTCACATAAAAATATATTTTATTTTAATAGGATATCATTTATTTTCTTAATAAACTTGTAAATATAATTAAACATATTTAGTTTAATTTATTTTTCATTTCATACCTATAAATACTTATTTTTGCACATATAAAATTTTATATTTATATACAATATTATTTATTATTTTTATACAAAAAAATACACAAAATAATACATATAAAAACTTTATTTTCTCTTAAATAATAATTAGGGTTAAACCCCTTTCAAAAATTAATTCTTTTACCTTATATTTTTAGGTTTAGATGAAATTTTCTTTTACATAAAAACAAGACACAAAAATCCTTTTACATGTACATTGCGTTACATTTTCTTTAAATATTGTATTGTATTTGTTCTAATTCGTACAAATTCGATTTGGTTGTAATAATTTATTTAGGTCTATATTTTTGCAAATCCCCATTTAAATTTGTATTCCCCCCTCCCATAAAATTGTTGTAATAGCTTAGAAATATTTACATTACGCAATTTATCGCTTTATATACCATGATTAGTAATTAGGGTTTGTATGATAAGAACTAAATAAAGCAAAATAGAACACCATAAATACAAGACAAAATCAAAGCATGAAAATGATATACTTGCACACAAACACCCTTAGGGTTTCCCCACTTGATTGCCTAAAACAAAATAGTCATGTTACGCATGCGAAGTATCTTGGCAAAATAAAACAAATATAAGATCATAGTCCCTCGATGACGCTATTCAAAAGTTGCCTTACAAAATGATCTTAGTCCCTCGAAAACACTAAGATACCTTGCAACATTGCTAATCATGGTTATACGATGACCCACGCCCGTCCCGTTTACATCCAAAGATAAGGTTGCTTACCAAATCAACGGTAAGACAACAATGTCAAAGGAATAGAAAATGAACAAGAAAGACATTTGAGTAGGTAGATTACTTCTAGTTACTTGCTCCATTTTCAAACAACAATCCTTGTTATTTTCAAAACAAACACACACACATTTCAAAAACATCTTACAAACATTGAAAACATTTTCAAAAAGACAAACATCTTTGTATACATTCTTACGAACGAGAATCATTACAAAGATTGCCTAAACGAATGGCCTCCTTTACAAAATACTTTCAAAACCACACAAAGCACAATTTCAAACAAACAAAAGCAAGTGATCTAAGCAAGTAACTAAGAGCCCATGGAAAACCATGGATGAAAAGGGTGCTAATACCTTCCCTTTTCATAATCTACCCCCGAACTCAAGAAATAATCTCAAAGGTCTTTCCTGTGCTTTTTTCACCTTTCCTTTTGGATAAAAGAAAAGTCGTTGGCGACTCTTGCTAACCGCAACATTTGCGATAAAACGCAAAACCTCAAGTCAGTTCCCCCACCGTATCACAAATAGTGACTTAAGTTTGATATGTTTCATCTAAGTAATATCTCATCTAAGGTGTTTTTAAGGAAATTTAATGGATAAGTGATATCTCCACTAAGTTTGATATGTTCCCTATCCCACCTGGGGATATGTATAAGCGAGATTTGATGTCTCGTCAAGCACCCTAATAAAAAACTTTTGTTATAGCTTTTTTTTTTTAATTTCTAGTAAATATTTTAATAATAAGAAAAAACCTAACACTTTAGGCTAACATTCTTTCTAAACTAATTAAGAGGTTCTCGTTGGTTACAACAGATGCTTCAGGGTGATAATACCTTCCTCGTGCATTAGCAACCGCCGAACCTAAATTTGGTTATGATGAACTTATTTTTGTTCTACAAGGGTTTTATCGATGTTTCCTTTTAAAAATAAAACTTCGGTGTCGAATTCATTGAATTTTGAATATTTTTCCGCTCAGGTATTTTTCACGATGCGACACATGACAAGCTTTTTTAGAACCAATAGTAAGTTCTTTCAATTCATTTTCAACAATAGAATTATGAAGTTCCCTTTCTTGTTGTCCAATAAGAGATAAGTCTTTACTGATAGATGGAAAGAGATTCATCATGTTTTGATACCTTACATGAGGATATTAATCATTAAGATCCTTTAAAAATCTGATAGTATAATCTCGATCCTTAAACAATTTAATGTGTTATGTAACACCACAAGAACATTGAATTAAACACTTACTTTGAGATAAGGGCGTGAAACTCTTTAATTCGTCCCAAAGAGATTTCAATAGGTTGTAATAATTTAAATATCACATCTTCCTTGAGATAATTTGCAGATATATTCATGAAGCTTCGACATTCCTAACATGGTACCTTGATTAAAATGATCATGCAGATCATTCCAAGCAGTTAAAGCAACACAAAAGAAAATAATGAATTTTTGCACATTCAGTGAACATGATTGCTGCAACCAAGCTAGAATCATGTTATCGCATTGAAGCCATTGATTATAATGTGGGTCTTGTTTTTTATAAGGGATTATGCCATCAATAAACCTAGTCTTTGTGGATGCATTTCTCCTTTAGATGTTTCGCATGATGTCAAAATTAGGAGTTGATTTAGCTTTTATGTACATTGAACGATATCTCTGAGTATTTGTATGAATCCTTGCATTAGAAGTCATTAGGAACCTTAAGAAGCATAAATAACAAGTTTGGTTTGGTTATTCATTGGTATCATAAAAGAAAAATAAGTTTCTGCACAAAATTCATGTCTATGTGTCGACACATTCGTGCTTCGTGTCGACACATATACTGTTGTTTTAAGAAAATAATTTTATAGAAATTGGTGTCGAATCATCCTCTTGTTTGTGTCGACACATGTCTTCAAAACTGCTTTATGTGTCGACATGTTCATGTTTCATGTCGACTCATGTGCTGCTGTTTTTAAGCTTGAAAATATTTGGAAGTTTGTGTCGACTCATAACCTGTTACAGGTCTACACAAGTGCCTTACTTTGTCCCGTTTGTGTCATATTTTACCTTGATCCTATGCATACACACAAACAACGTACACATAATAATTCATTATTTGGGTGTCATCTAAACTCGGTTGATAACGTTCAATTTATGTTGGTTATAACTAGAGACTGGGTTGAGATTTAAGGGGGTTTCATCCGGAAAAACCGCGATAATTTTTACCTCAACATCGTGTGGAGATTTAAGGGTTTTTAACAAGATTGTGTCGATATTGGATTCGAACGAGTGAAGACCTTGAAGAACGGTGTGGTTCTTGCAAGCCTAGTAGCATGAGACGGTGAATCATCGGGTAATCTTTGGTGATAACAAGCTTGCAATTGCATTCAGCCGAGTGAACATTGAAGATAAGTTTTCCTTCAAGATAGTAGTGCGATACAGTGGATCAATTGGAGTTGTTGGGGGCTTGATCTAACTCCATCAATCCAAAGGGAATTTTGTTGGATCATCATCAACCATTGGTGTTGTAGGGTTTCATTGCAACATTTCTCTTGTAAGCATACTTTTGCAATATGTAAGAAATTAGTCTCAATTCCAAAATAGAATTGGGGGGAGATGTAGCCATAGCAAGTACGATTGGTGAACTTCCTTAAAAAATCCTTGTTCTGTTATTTCTCTCTCTCTCTCTCTCTCTCTCTCTCTATATATATATATATATATATATATATATATATATATATATATATATATATATATATATATATATATATATATATATATATATATATATATATATATATATATATATATATATATATATATATATATATATATATATATATATATATATATATATATATATATATATATATATATATATATATATCTCACTTTATTTCTTTTACATTTTGTTAGCAATTTATTACACTCTTGACTGTGCAAATTGATTAGGACAAAAGTTTTCTTTGAACATTTAAATCAATTTGTTGTTTCTCTTACAACCACTTTGATTGTAAGAGGTTTTAACATCAACAAAATTCAAAGAAATTTCTGGAAAATTAAAGTGCACACTAGGTGTTCAGTAAATTGTCTAAGTAAGTTTTTACCATTGATTTAATTGGA
The DNA here is from genome assembly GCA_948472305.1 of Vicia faba. NCBI lineage: Eukaryota > Viridiplantae > Streptophyta > Magnoliopsida > Fabales > Fabaceae > Vicia > Vicia faba. The sequence goes on along the minus strand of OX451740.1, from coordinate 296,632,192 downwards.
AATAGGTTGCTTAATCGATTGGATTCAAATTGTTAATTGAGAATTTTCTATGTTGCTCACTTATCATCTTTACTTAACGTGAATTGACTGAACGCATATCTGAGCTCCAATAATCGTGTGCGTTTAGATGACTTCAATCTAAGGACACGACTTCCGCTAACCATTGTTTTTAACGTGATTTAAAAACTGTTTTAAAAAATCAATTTTGAATTGGGTATTTATTTACCCCTATAGATAACTTGTCGTCGTCTAACAAGTGGCATCAAGAGCCTGATTCATTCTGTGTGCTTCTAATACACTTTTTAGAAAATGGAAAAGACACCTAAAGGGGAGTATAATAGAGCTCCTGTATTCACTAGTGAAAACTATGGTTATTTAAAGACTTGTATGCACATTCATATCGATTCTCATAATAAGTGTTTACGGGATGTCATAAAAAATGGTCCAAATGTAATTACTGAGGACGTTGATGGTGTAATCGTACTCAAACCGGAAGCACAGTGGAGTAAAGATGAAAAGGAATTATGGAGTTACAATTGGAAGGCATGAAACATTCTCACATCCTCCCTCAGAGTGGATAAGTTTTATCGTGTATCTCATTGTGAACCCTCAAAAGCTATATGGAACGCATTGGAAATTGCCCATGAGGGAACCAATAAGGTTAAACAAGCTAGAGTAAATACATTGACTCAAGAGTTCGAGCTCTTTCATATGAAGCTTGGTGAAACCATTTCGGATATGCAAAATATATTTTCTCATCTCATTAACCATTTGAATACACTTGGGAAACCAGTTTCCAATGAAATTGCTACTAGAAAAGTTTTGAGATGTCTTACTAGGGATTGGCAACCAAAGGTCACCGCGATCAAGGAAGCCAACAATCTTGCTACACTCGATCTCACTGCATTATTCGGTAAGCTTGAAGAACACGAGCAAGAACTCAATTGCTTAGAAAAGTTTAAAAATAAGCATGATAAGAAGTTAAAGAAAGAAAAAGACAAAGATAATGAAATAGAAAAGAAGTCCATTGATCTAAAGGCTTCTAGCTCAAAGTCCTCAACATTTGAGAAAAATGAGATTGATGATAGTGACAATGATGATTTGGATGATGAAGATATGGGATTGTTTGCAAGAAGATACAATAGGTACATTAAAAAGAATGAAGTAAAGCTTTTCGATGAGAATCTTATCAAGTTTCGAAAATAGCCCTCTTCCTCAAAAGAAGAAAATAACAACAAAGGGAAATCAAGAGGCATATGCTACAATTATGGAAAATCGGGTCACTATAGGTAGGAGTGTCCATCTCTTGATGTAGACAAGGAAAATGGAAATCACATGAAATCTAGAAATTCAAAAAAAGCTTATGTGACTTGGGAGAGTGATAGTGATTCCTCAAGTAAGAGCTCAAGCGATAATGAGGTAGAAGAAAACATGTGCCTTTTCTGCAAATTAACGACACAAAAAGAAAATGAATGTAAGTCATTCTAAATACGAAAATGTTGATAAATTGTCTTATTCTAAATTATAACTTGCTTTTGACATGCTACAAAGAGATGTTATAGTAACCTTCAAAAAGTTAGCTTCACAAAAAATGATTTTCTCAAAATTAGAAGATAAAGTTTTGAGTACCGAAAAGAAAATGGAGGCTATAAACAAATCTATGTTAGATGGTGCAAAAGTCAAGAGGGAGGATGATGAACCCTTGAGGTTAGATTGTGAAGCATGTCAAATTTGGAAAAAATAGGCTAGTGCTCTTAAGTCTAAAATATACAAAGTATCATAACCAAAAATGGCTCTTGCTAATGATATTCTTAAGTTTAAAAAGTATAAATGGATCCCATAAAAAGGGAACTGAAAGTAAAAATAATATCAAAGGTGTTGTACCCCAAAATTTGCCCTCCCATATTCTTCATGAAATTGCCAAGTCAAACTGCAAAAGTTCCCCAAGGGTTGCACAGTGCAAGGTCTCCTATACAGTCAAGATTAGGGTTTGTGTTCTGATCAGGAAAAGGAAGTTTCCAAAGGTCCAATCAAGTCTCATATGCCTACAAATATGGTCAAGCATCCTCATATCAAGTTTCAAGACTTTAAGCACAAAATTGCGCAGTCAAAAACCCTAATTGCACTACAGTCAACTGTAGGGGCAAAATGGTCATTTGACAGTCAAAAGTTCAAATTTTTGGTCAACATATCATTTTGAAGCCACAAACATCATTTGATCAATGCTTGATCATGATTCTCAAAGTTTGGCTCAAAAATCATCAAGATGCAAAAGTTTCCTTATTTGGACAGTTGAAAAAGTCAACTGAAATTGACCAGGGCATAACTTTCACATGGATTATCAAAAAAATTCCATCCAAAGCTCATTTTGAAGAGAAAGACATTTCCTACAACTCATCTTCATACTTCAAGTCCAAGAAATGCTCTCACAAAAAGTTATCAATTTCAACATTATAGGTCATTTTCAAAAGTCAACAAAAAGGGACTTTAAGTCAAAGGCCACAACTTGAGATTGGTAAATCAAAATGACATGGGGCCAAAGGAATTGGTTAGAGGACTCAAAGACCTTTCCAAAATGTCCAAGAACATGAGAAAAGCTTAAAAATTGAGCAAGTTATGCCTTGTAGAAGTTGGGAAATTTTTGGATATTTTGAAAAGTCAACATTGATTCAAATGACCTAAAATTGCTAATGGGCCCATTTTTCTTCCACAATTCATCATTCCAAGCATGTGCACGACCACTTGGCCCAAAGGGAAGTTTTTATTCATTTTTTATTTATTTATTTGAATTTTTATTTATATTAATTCACTTAAATCAATTAAATATGTGAAAAATACTTAACTTAACCTAACAAATCTTTTTGCACATATAATTTATTCAATAATTCGTGCACATTCAAATATGGAAAGAATTGGACTGATTGGATCATGATTTGCACAAAAGCACATGGAAAATATTTGGAAAATAAAGCTTGAAAATCAAATCTTCAAAACTATGAATGCAAGAGATTTGGATGATTCTTTTTGACCTAATTCACTACTACATATGCCAGGATCACAACCCTAATGCAAATATACACTGAGCTGCGCAGAAGAGCATAGATAAAGCTTGGAATTTTTGTCTAAAAACTGAATACTGAAAACACCTTTGCAAGGCGATTCAGGTCTCAAGACTTCTTCCATTAGCTTCCTCAAGGTCCACTGAACGATTCTCAATCAAGAATACTCATCAGAACCTCAAGAATTGGTAACACGAGTGCAGACTATATCAAATAAAATTCATGATCGTGCATATCAATTCATGCGTTTTTTACAAGTTTTAATATATGATTTACATTCCTTATGCTATTCTGAAACTAACCCATGTGTTTGATTGGATTATTATGCATTATAGACGATTTCACCATTGCTAAGTTTTAGGGTTTGCAGAGTTTTAAATTGGGGATTTTGAAACGAGGAAAAATTGGAACCCTTGGCCACCACCATTAGAATCAGCGTGGCTGGACGAAGAAGATACCATGCTCGCGCCTAATTTATGGACCTCCTAGGCCTAATCGCTATTTTTCCAAAGCATGCCTAGGAGAACAGTTGGAAAACCGTGGCCTATCTGTTTGTATTTCATGAACGAGGAAGAAGATGACCTCGTGGCGAGATGTGATAGGGTCTTTTAAATTTCGCGCTAAAAACATTATCCATGCGTATTTTTCTTTTATATTATTTATTTGTTATTATATATTAACATGTACAAGGTGGTTCAGCTGGCAAGCGTTGTGTGCATTAACGTCTAAGACCTGGGTTCGAGTCCCAGGTCTGCATTATCTCAATATTATTTTTCTATGTACGTTTACATGCAGCTTCAGCGTTGTGGTTCACCATACGCCTTCCAGAATCCAACATCCACGTGCCCCTGGAGATCAGATCAAAGGCTCAGAATTGATGAACACCCTAAGCTTGAGTCAACATGCCAGCACGTGAGCAAAAAAGTCCACCAGGCCATGCTTAAATGGGCCAAATTGCTGAAAGATTATACCTCCATATTGGGGTCTGAACCCCCTTGGTTTGCAATTTTTTCACTTTCTTTATGTTTTTATTTGTTTTTATTTTCTTTTGATTATTGTCTTTAATTAATTCCTTATTTTTCACAAAAAAATATAAAATATCAATAAAAATCAGAAAAAAGAGCAAAATATAATAAATATTTTATTTTAATTATTTTCATAAACAAATTGTATATAATTGAAGTTAGTATAAATTAGGGTTTAATTTTAATACTTTTAATAAAAAAAACCTAAAAAGAAGTAGAATTAGGTTTAATTAATTTTCATCCTTTTATTTTTCTTTCAAATAATTAAATATTTATTTTATTTATTGTTATAATTAAATTTGCATATAATAATTAGATTAATTGTAGGTTAAAAAACTTCAATATTTTCTTAACAAGTTAAAATAAAATAGAATTAGGGTTAACGTTTAATTGCAATTAATTTTTTCTATTAAGTCCTAAAAAACATAAAATACCAAAAAAAAAAATTCTTGCTTTCTTTTTAATTTTAATTAATTAGTTCATCGTTAATTCAATTTTTGCAAAAGGGTCCAACGCCCTCGTTTCGTTCTTAATCTCTCATTAATTCGCGTATTTAGTTTATTTCATTATAATACTTATGTACCTCTCCCGAAGCCATGTAAATTACTTCTCGCATTTTTAATTCTTTTCTTTTGCTTTCTTTATTTTTTCTGTCAAATCGGGTCCTGGTTAATTTTGGCGATGTGGACCCGCGCCTTTTGTAATAGCTTAGAATTTACTCTTCCGCATCTTATTTTTAACTGTTAAATAATGGCATGGAAGACTGTATGGACAAAATAAAAACAAGCGTAGAACACCAATAACATGACAAGATAAATGCAAATGAAAACGACACACGAATCGCACACACCACCCCTAGGGTACGCCTCACTGTTGCCTTGCCTCGAAAGGTGATCGTCGAGTAGAGGATGTCTTAGTAAGTCCTCATGATCCGGGAACCTGGCATGAGGGTAGCTTCTAAGGTGTCTTCCCATTGCTCTGGTGATCACCATGTCCCGAATCTCGAATTGACCCGAACACCTCCAACGGTGGTGCTACCTACCTCTCAATGGTGGGGTGGCACTACTTTAAAGGACATCTACACAGACAAATTACTTAGGGTAGGTAGACGACTCTAGATACTTGCTCTAATTTCAAAACAAATCAAAATACTTTTCACACCGACACCTTTTCAAAAAGCTTTCGAAAGCAATTTTTCAAACACTCTTGAGGACCGATACAAGAGTCGAACTGGAATTTTCAAAGAAACTTTTTAAAACCCACATTGAAAAGCAAACAAACCATTTTTGAAAACACAAATGAGCAAGTATCTAAGAGCCCATGGATAACCATGGATAGAAAGGGTGCTAACACCTTCCCTTTCTATAATCTACCTCCCGAACCGAGAGCAATCTCTTTAAGGAATTTTTCTGTGCTTTTGTCCCTTCCATTTGGAGAAAATAAAAGACGGTGGCGACTCTTGCTTCCGCGACATTTCACGAACCAGCGTTAAACAGTCAATTCCAGATCCACCGATCACAGAACTGGCGACTCTGCTGGGGAGTAAACTTAAAGTGAGGTGTACCTTAGGACTAAGATCACTGTGTTTTCAATTGCTTTCCTTGCTTGCTTTATTATTGTGGGTTGCTTGGGAGTTCTATAGATCCTAACCCGGATCTGGGGGATACCTTCTTAGAGAGTAGCAACAAGGCTGTGAGGGAACTGTGCGGGGTATACCGACATGGTTGAAACAGTCTGCTACGTTGATGTGGCACTTTGGTGTGTACCGGTAACCCTTGAGTTCAGTCAAGGAGAGTACGGGGCCTCCGCGTGGTGTCATGAAGCATCAACAGACCTTAGGAACCTTAATTGAACTATCTTGACCTCTTTAGGGTAGTGAGATAACTGACCTTGGTGCAGTCCGAGGTTGGTCGATACTCGATACTACACCCAATTGAGGGTTGCTTTCCTGGAATATTTCGGTCGCCAGTTCAGTGGCTAAATCGAAACGATGAACAATGAAAGCAATCCCGTGATATTGGGACCCTTAGAACCTGGTTACTTCTGATAGGACAGGTTGAGCCCACCAACTTCAAGAGGGTAATACCCAGACCTCATGCTGGCCTAAACTCTAAGGGTTTATCTTGTGTGAGTTGCGTGCCTTCGTACTTGACTACTTGCATGCTTGTTATCTGACACATGAACTACTTGCAGGTTTTGTTTATAGTCCTTAATAGGGACTCATAACAGGGTACCTAAGTTTCTTACAGGTTTTGGTTTGCAGTCTTTAATTAGGACTCCTAACAGGGTTTACCGAGTTTCTTGCAGGTTTTGTTTTTAGTCCTTAAGTGGGACTCATGACAGGTTTTACTTGAGTTTCTTGCAGGTTTTGGTTTGCAGTCCTTAATTGGGACTCGTAACAGGGTTTACCTACATTACCCCATGCATATCATGACATCATACCATTGTATACATCCTGCATAAAAAACTAATCCATTTCAAGGATCGCAAGGGCTTGTGATGCAGGTCATGGTGAATTAACTATCCCAGCAAGGGGCAAATAGGATTTATTTTCCTCTAGACAAAGTAGTCAGGGGCTATGACCCACTGGATATGGTGAGCCTTTGACCCTTGACGAAGGACTCTCAACAACATGAAGTACCTTCAATCCAGTTGCCAGTTTCCAACTCTAACAAGTTTCTCTGTTTACCCCGCGAGGTCCTTGAAATCATTGCATGCACATCATACATATCATTGCATAACAGGTACCCTTTCTCTGCAGGTTACTTACCTTCTTCGCTGTTTATTTCAGCAGTCTCGTCATGAATCTTGAATCCTCAACCGAGCACACTATCAAGGCCCTCCAGGCTCAGAACGCCCAGTTCCAAGGGCTGATCATGAATTTGACCCAGGGGCAACAAGATCTGAAGGCTCTGCTCTTGAAGAAGGAAAAGAAGAAGAAGAGGACTGTTTTGTTCAGCCCTAGACGCAGATCTGGGAACACCCTGCAGGATCAGGCTGAGAGGACAACTCCATCTGTGGGGAAAGGCAGTCATCAAGAGGAAAGGGTTCCCAGCCCAGTGGTCTCCGACAATGAGACAGATTTCAACGATGAACAGTACCCTCCGGCTGAGGATAGGTACAAACAGTTGGAAGACCGGCTAAGTGCAATGGAGATACAAAAGGTGCCTGGCCTGGACTTCGAGGATTTAGGTCTGTCTTCTGGGGTAGTGATCCCGCACAAATTCAAGGCGCCTGCCTTTGCAAAGTACGACGGGGCATCCTGTCCTAAATTGCATCTCAGGGCTTACACAAGGAGGATCCAGCCCTATACAACTGACAAAAACTTATGGATCCATTTCTTCCAAGAGAGTCTTTCAGGGACTCAGCTCGAGTGGTTCTATCAATTGAATGGAGCTAACATCCATACCTGGGAAGACCTAGCCACTGCATTTTACAAGCAATACTAGTACAATGCCGACCTTGCTCCTACACGTACCCAACTCCAGGGTATGTCGCTAGGGTCAAGTGAAGGTTTCAAGGAATACGCGCAGAGATGGAGAGACCTTGCTGGAAGGGTACAACCTCCATTAACTGACCGAGAACTCGTTGATATGTTCTTGGGGACCCTATCCGGGCCATTCTTCAACCATCTCATTGGTAACTCATCTGCAGGATTTACCGACCTCATCCTGACTGGCGAAAGAATTGAAGCTGGTATCAAGAGTGGGAAAATTCAAGAGGCCACACCTTCTGATACTCACAAAAAGCCTTACACGGGAAAGAAAGAATCTAATGCTGCATACAACCAAAAGAGTCGTCGTGACCAACAGGCAGGGGCAGTCATGATCTCTGGTTCTGCACCACGCCGACAACCACAAAAGGGAAACCAGCGAAGGCCGGACGAGCCTAAAAGACAATTCACCAACATTAACATGCCATGGTCACAAGCATTGCAGCACATGTTGAAGATGAACCTGATTGCGGTGATCAATCCTCCTGCAAATCCTAAGACTTCCTCTCCGAGCTACAATCCAGAAGCAAGGTGTGCTTATCATTCTGATAGCCCGGGGCACGATACTGAGGACTGTTGGGCACTGAAATACAAGATCCAGAATATGATCGATGCTAAAGAGATTGAATTTGAACCTGCTGAGACCCCCAACGTGATCACTGCTCCCTTGCCAAAACATGGCTAGGATTGAGAGATTTATGTTCATTTGAATTCAAGTTGTATCTTTCTTTTCGTATTCAAACAAACAATTATTATGTTAAACTCTTTTATTTCATGAATGCATTACACATGTCTGTCTTGAATTAATTATGTTTACTGTACTTAAAACTGCTTTCATATTTTTGTGATGATCAACTCTTGACTACAAAAAAAATGCTAAACCTCTTGAGGGAGGATGACGAAAACGATACCGCAATCATTATAGTATGCTTTTGAATGGACCCCGCTTATGAGGTACATGCATTGTTTCAATTCCTAAACACTGGAGTAATAAGGAAGATAATCCCTCGCCAACCCATCTGAGCCAAAGAAGTAGGAGTTTTTCTTTTCGAAATTTAAAACCCTTAATCATAACCTGGGGCAGGGTAGTTCTCTCAGTTGATCCAAGTGCATAACGAATGGCACCGAAAAGTCCTTACAAAACAAAAGACAGTGATGGTTCCCTATAATCGTCAAGAAAGGCAGTCATTATCTTTCAAAATAAGAACCCAATAAGTCAAAACCTACGAAGGGGACTTACGAAACTGGGGCATCCCGCTGACTGTAATTCCAAAAAAGGAAACAGCTCAGGCAAAAAATAGGGATAACAAAATCAAAGAAGAAAGAGGTCCTACAAACCCTCAACAAAAACAAAAAATGACTGTCTGGTCAGAATAAATCATCTATGTCTGAACCATCATTGGAATATCAGAGCAAAGACTCGAACAAGGTCTAACGCATGATCAACTGAGTTTAGGTTTGAAGAACATCACGAAGAGCGGGTGGGTACAAATAAAATTTGAGCCTTTATCCTTTGTTTCTTAAACCGTGAACCAGGCCACGTTATAACCCTTAAAAGTCCTAGCTGAAGCATGGGTTAATTCGAAAGCATACTGTTACGAAGGTATCCTGACTCCTGAAGGTTTGCTGTAAAATCTTGAGTTGACATCGCATTGTATTACAAAAAATGCATTTTCAAAGTTCAAGACAAACATAGACTTTTGCATTCTTAAAATAACCTTGTTTGCATATGACTATTTGTTTGAACAGCAGGGAAATTCGCACGATGAACGCCTTGTGAACAGAAGTACCTCCAATCAAGGGGCACAGTAGGAGCATTGCCCATTATCTGGGGCATGACAAAAATACTTCCAACAGGGGCAACTCCATACATTCTAAAAGCACGGACATAGTCGAAAAATGCTACGCACAATCAAAGACCCGCTAGGTTGACATACCTAGGCAAAAATAAGGGCTTCCCGGCGAACCAAAAGGGTTCGGGCAAAAATAAGGGATGAAAACGGAAAAATATGTACACCCGGCAAGTCGAAAACCTGGAAAGGCGGCTTGGGCAAAAATGGGTATCCCGGTGGACTGAAAACCCGAAAGGGCGGTCCAGGCAAAAAGTTAGGGATCAAAGCGTACGACTATGTGCCGGTATCTCATCACTTGTCTACCCGAAGATTTGTCAATCACCCGCACAGGTATCCTCTTCCCTCACCTCCGAAACAGGGGCAATAATGAGTTATCCAGGCGACCCGATTGCTCTATTAACCAAAGTACAAAGGAAAGATCAACATAAGGATGATTACCAGCTACCTTTATAAATTCCAGATCGTGGGTTAACATCCGAAACCAAACAGGACAATCATCCACTTAATCAAAATCATGCAACCCTACCCCGGTTCCTCCAGAAATCTTACATGGATTTATCCCAAGGTAACCTAACCCCGGTTCCTCCAGAAGTTTTACACGAACTTACCCTGCAGTAACCTAACCCCGGTTCCTCCAGAAATCTTACATGGATTTATCCCAAGTAACCTCACCCCGGTTCATCAAGAAGTTTTTACACAAACTTATCCAAGTAACCTAACCCCGGTTCCTCCAGAAGTCTTACATGGACCTATCTCAAGATGACCTAACCCCGGTTCATCAAGAAGTTTTTACACAAACTTACCCAAGTAACCTAACCCCGGTTCCTCCAGAAGTCTTACATGGACCTATCTCAAGATGACCTTACCTCGGTTCGTCAAGAAGTTTTACATGAACTTACCTCACCAAGCAACCATACACCGGTTCCCTCTCTTCAAGATGCAGTTTTACATGGACTCGTCACCCAGAAACCCTACACAGGTTCTCCCTTTCCAAAAACGAAGTTTTACACGAACTCATCAAAGTAATCCTACACAGATTCCTTCTCCATTTCAGATGCGGTTTTACGCGAGCTCATCAGCAGGCAACCTTACATATGTTCCCTCTTTCAACTTACAAAATTACAGTTCAAAATCTCCCCAGGAGAGTCTAATCTTGTCCCCCAGGAAATTTGGAATTCATACCCCTAAGCAGTAAGCTTATCCCCAGTAAATTCCGGAAGCTTATCCTTCGCAGAGTACGAACGCGTCTCCCGACTTTATTCAAAGAGTTATTTCCTTAACAGGATATAACTGGGTTATCCTCATCCAAAAGCCACGGAAAGAGCGTCGTCGACAAAAGCTTCCTATCCCCAGCGAAGTCCATCAATACTCCAACAACAAGGGTATCCCCAGCAAATTATTATCAACACTCAGCAAGGCATCCCTCTTCCCACAGAATATTGCTCCCCAGCATGGTCGCTAGAGTATCTTTTCTCCCCGCAGAATCTTCCATTTGCCAAGTTTATTCCACAATGGAGTCATCTTCTCTTACCGGTATTCTTACAGTTATCACCCCCAGCGGAAGTAAAAGCTTATTCTTCAACATCAGCCCAGGATATGACTTCCCGGCACCCGTCAAGGATTTACTTTCCTAGACGAAAACATACATTCATAAAACATCACATACATCACTATAGCATGCATAGACGCATTAGGTCATACAAATCCCATTTATGTTGAGAACATCATTGCTTGATCCATATCATGCATTGCATATGACTGACCTTTACCTTTCAGGAAAGATGCAGTTGAAATTCTCAATCATATTTCAAGACCTAGACCGGTTCAGTTAATCGACTTCGAAGATTTCTTATCCAGTCCCAGGCCTTCTCTAGTCCAGCTAAATCGACTCCCAACAGATTTTTCTGATAAAGACTCAGTAGAAGTTATCCCAGATTATAAATTCCTATTGGTTCTCTCTCCGACGGTGCATGAGATTTCCATTTTTGGGTTTTCTTTAAGATTATAATTTCCTTATGGTTCCCTCTCCGACGGTGAGTGAGGTGATAATTCCTTTTCAGATGGTTCCCTCTCCGACGGTGAGTGAGGTGATAATTCCTTTTCAGATGGTTCCCTCTCCGACGGTGAGTGAGGTGATAATTCCTTTTCCTATGGTTCCCTCTCCGACGGTGAGTGAGGTGATAATTCCTTTCCTTATGGTTCCCTCTCCGACGGTGAGTAAGGTGATAATTCCTTTCCTTATGGTTCCCTCTCTGACGGTGAGTGAGGTGATAATTCCTTTACAGATGGTTCCCTCTCCGACGGTGAGTGAGGTGATAATTCCTTTACAGATGGTTCCCTCTCCGACGGTGAGTGAGGTGATAATTCCTTTTCCGATGGTTCCCTCTCCGACGGTGAGTGAGGTGATAATTCCTTTTCAGATGGTTCCCTCTCCGACGGTGAGTGAGGTGATAATTCCTTTTCAGATGGTTCCCTCTCCGACGGTGAGTGAGGTGATAATTCCTTTTCAGATGGTTCCCTCTCCGACGGTGAGTGAGGTGATAATTCCTTTTCCTATGGTTCCCTCTCCGACGGTGAGTGAGGTGATAATTCCTTTTCAGATTATAATTTCTTATGGTTCCCTCTCCGACGGTGAGTGAGGTGACAATTCCCTTTCAGATTATAATTGCCTATGGTTCTCTCCCCGATACTGCGAAGATGGTAACTCCCACCAAGATTTTCTCAACAAGCGTTGTTGAAGTTAAAGTCACCCAAGGTTCTCTTACCATTCATGCTAAGGTAGTAACCATCCCTGGTTCATTCATCGCCGTTTGAAGCTCCAGACTCAGCTCCCGTAACCAGTCAGGACATATATATGCCAAGCATCGGAAATCAACTCCTGCAACGTGTCAGGTACTCATGTTTCTTTTGCAGGTATGCAGGTTCTCGCTAAGGAATCTCCTACGCGATCAACATCCAGATGGCATCTATAAGCCCATCATCCTATCCAGCAACCTCTAAATGGCATCTATAAGCCCATTCCATCATCACACTGCTACTATGTGAGCGCAAATTTCTGGGCACTCTAGTGTTCAATCATCTTCTACCTTCGGATTACGAAAGGCACGCCAGCCAATCTGCATCCTCAGGTCTAAGAAGATTGAACAGGGGCAACTGTTGTACCCCAAAATTTGCCCTCCCATATTCTTCATGAAATTGCCAAGTCAAACTGCAAAAGTTCCCCAAGGGTTGCACAGTGCAAGGTCTCCTATACAGTCAAGATTAGGGTTTGTGTTCTGATCAGGAAAAGGAAGTTTCCAAAGGTCCAATCAAGTCTCATATGCCTACAAATATGGTCAAGCATCCTCATATCAAGTTTCAAGACTTTAAGCACAAAATTGCACAATCAAAAACCCTAATTGCACTACAGTCAACTGTAGGGGCAAAATGGTCATTTGACAGTCAAAAGTTCAAATTTTTGGTCAACATATCATTTTGAAGCCACAAACATCATTTGATCAATGCTTGATCATGATTCTCAAAGTTTGGCTCAAAAATCATCAAGATGCAAAAGTTTCCTTATTTGGACAGCTGAAAAAGTCAACTGAAATTGACCAGGGCATAACTTTCACATGGATTATCAAAGAAATTCCATCCAAAGCTCATTTTGAAGAGAAAGACATTTCCTACAACTCATCTTCATACTTCAAGTCGAAGAAATGCTCTCACAAAAAGTTATCAATTTCAACATTATAGGTCATTTTCAAAAGTCAACAAAAAGGGACTTTAAGTCAAAGGCCACAACTTGAGATTGGTAAACCAAAATGACATGGGGCCAAAGGCATTGGTTAGAGGACTCAAAGACCTTTCCAAAATGTCCAAGAACATGAGAAAAGCTTAAAAATTGAGCAAGTTATGCCTTGTAGAAGTTGGGAAATTTTTGGATATTTTGAAAAGTCAACATTGATTCAAATGACCTAAAATTGCTAATGGGCCCATTTTTCTTCCACAATTCATCATTCCAAGCATGTGCACGACCACTTGGCCCAAAGGGAAGTTTTTATTCATTTTTTATTTATTTATTTGAATTTTTATTTATATTAATTCACTTAAATCAATTAAATATGTGAAAAATACTTAACTTAACCTAACAAATCTTTTTGCACATATAATTTATTCAATAATTCGTGCACATTCAAATATGGAAAGAATTGGACTGATTGGATCATGATTTGCACAAAAGCACATGGAAAATATTTGGAAAATAAAGCTTGAAAATCAAATCTTCAAAACTATGAATGCAAGAGATTTGGATGATTCTTTTTGACCTAATTCACTACTACATATGCCAGGATCACAACCCTAATGCAAATATACACTGAGCTGCGCAGAAGAGCATAGATAAAGCTTGGAATTTTTGTCTAAAAACTGAATACTGAAAACACCTTTGCAAGGCGATTCAGGTCTCAAGACTTCTTCCATTAGCTTCCTCAAGGTCCACTGAACGATTCTCAATCAAGAATACTCATCAGAACCTCAAGAATTGGTAACACGAGTGCAGACTATATCAAATAAAATTCATGATCGTGCATATCAATTCATGCGTTTTTTACAAGTTTTAATATATGATTTACATTCCTTATGCTATTCTGAAACTAACCCATGCGTTTGATTGGATTATTATGCATTATAGACGATTTCACCATTGCTAAGTTTTAGGGTTTGCAGAGTTTTAAATTGGGGATTTTGAAACGAGGAAAAATTGGAACCCTTGGCCACCACCATTAGAATCAGCGTGGCTGGACGAAGAAGATACCATGCTCGCGCCTAATTTATGGACCTCCTAGGCCTAATCGCTATTTTTCCAAAGCATGCCTAGGAGAACAGTTGGAAAACCGTGGCCTATCTGTTTGTATTTCATGAACGAGGAAGAAGATGACCTCGTGGCGAGATGTGATAGGGTCTTTTAAATTTCGCGCTAAAAACATTATCCATGCGTATTTTTCTTTTATATTATTTATTTGTTATTATATATTAACATGTACAAGGTGGTTCAGCTGGCAAGCGTTGTGTGCGTTAACGTCTAAGACCTGGGTTCGAGTCCCAGGTCTGCATTATCTCAATATTATTTTTCTATGTACGTTTACATGCAGCTTCAGCGTTGTGGTTCACCATACGCCTTCCAGAATCCAACATCCACGTGCCCCTGGAGATCAGATCAAAGGCTCAGAATTGATGAACACCCTAAGCTTGAGTCAACATGCCAGCACGTGAGCAAAAAAGTCCACCAGGCCATGCTTAAATGGGCCAAATTACTGAAAGATTATACCTCCATATTGGGGTCTGAACCCCCTTGGTTTGCAATTTTTTCACTTTCTTTATGTTTTTATTTGTTTTTATTTTCTTTTGATTATTGTCTTTAATTAATTCCTTATTTTTCACAAAAAAATATAAAATATCAATAAAAATCAGAAAAAAGAGCAAAATATAATAAATATTTTATTTTAATTATTTTCATAAACAAATTGTATATAATTGAAGTTAGTATAAATTAGGGTTTAATTTTAATACTTTTAATAAAAAAAAACCTAAAAAGAAGTAGAATTAGGTTTAATTAATTTTCATCCTTTTATTTTTCTTTCAAATAATTAAATATTTATTTTATTTATTGTTATAATTAAATTTGCATATAATAATTAGATTAATTGTAGGTTAAAAAACTTCAATATTTTCTTAACAAGTTAAAATAAAATAGAATTAGGGTTAGCGTTTAATTGCAATTAATTTTTTCTATTAAGTCCTAAAAAACATAAAATACCAAAAAAAAAAAAATTCTTGCTTTCTTTTTAATTTTAATTAATTAGTTCATCGTTAATTCAATTTTTGCAAAAGGGTCCAACGCCCTCGTTTCGTTCTTAATCTCTCATTAATTCGCGTATTTAGTTTATTTCATTATAATACTTATGTACCTCTCCCGAAGCCATGTAAATTACTTCTCGCATTTTTAATTCTTTTCTTTTGCTTTCTTTATTTTTTCTGTCAAATCGGGTCCTGGTTAATTTTGGCGATGTGGACCCGCGCCTTTTGTAATAGCTTAGAATTTACTCTTCCGCATCTTATTTTTAACTGTTAAATAATGGCATGGAAGACTGTATGGACAAAATAAAAACAAGCGTAGAACACCAATAACATGACAAGATAAATGCAAATGAAAACGACACACGAATCGCACACACCACCCCTAGGGTACGCCTCATTGTTGCCTTGCCTCGAAAGGTGATCGTCGAGTAGAGGATGTCTTAGTAAGTCCTCATGATCCGGGAACCTGGCATGAGGGTAGCTTCTAAGGTGTCTTCCCATTGCTCTGGTGATCACCATGTCCCGAATCTCGAATTGACCCGAACACCTCCAACGGTGGTGCTACCTACCTCTCAATGGTGGGGTGGCACTACTTTAAAGGACATCTACACAGACGAATTCCTTAGGGTAGGTAGACGACTCTAGATACTTGCTCTAATTTCAAAACAAATCAAAATACTTTTCACACCGACACCTTTTCAAAAAGCTTTCGAAAGCAATTTTTCAAACACTCTTGAGGACCGATACAAGAGTCGAACTGGAATTTTCAAAGAAACTTTTTAAAACCCACATTGAAAAGCAAACAAACCATTTTTGAAAACACAAATGAGCAAGTATCTAAGAGCCCATGGATAACCATGGATAGAAAGGGTGCTAACACCTTCCCTTTCTATAATCTACCTCCCGAACCGAGAGCAATCTCTTTAAGGAATTTTTCTGTGCTTTTGTCCCTTCCATTTGGAGAAAATAAAAGATGGTGGCGACTCTTGCTTCCGTGACATTTCGCGAACCAGCGTTAAACAGTCAGTTCCAGATCCACCGATCACAAAAGGCAAAAGTAAATCACCTCGTAATTTGACTTGTCTCTATTGTTGTAAGAAAAGCCACATTATTGAAAAATGCAAATTTAGGAGCCTTTTAGTTTCTAAAGGAGCTTTTCAATGGCTTCCAAAATGCAACCATGATTTTACTCACTCTTAAGTACAAAATAAAGATTGGGTACATATCACCTTTGTTTGATCTTGTAGGTTGAGCGCCTTAAATATATGGTGAAAAGATAGATTCTCGATAGCGGATGCTCAAGGCACATGACGAGATACATCACCCTATTCTCTGACTTTGTGGTGAAGGAGAACGATTTTGTGTCCTATGGAGATAACACAAAAGGTTCCATACTTGGAAAAGGTAGTGTAGGTAATCCCTCGTCTACTACTATCTCTGATGTTATGTTAGTTGAAGGTCTTAAAAATAGTCTACTTTGCATTAGTCAATTGTGCGAAAATGGTTACAAAGTTTCTTTTTCCAAAAACCGTTACATGATCGAACATAATAAAAAGAAGAATTATATGTTTAACGGCATGAGGGTAAACAAAATTTATATGCTTAACTTGCATGATGTATCTATGGCGGATGCTAAATATCTTGTCACCATGAATGAAGATTCATGGCTATGGCATAAGCGCTTAGCTCATGTTAACTTTGACTTGATAAATAAACTAGTCTCTAAGGATCTTGTAATCGGTTTTCCAAAAATAAAGTTTTCAAAAGATCACCTATGTGATGCATGTCAAACGGGCAAGCAAGCAATGGTTTCTTTTAAATCTAAAAATGTTGTTTCAACATCGAGACGACTTGAGCTTCTCCATTTGGATCTCTTTGGACCTTCATGGATCAAGAGCTTAGGTGGAAATTATTATGGTTTTGTCATAGTTGTTGATTACTCGAGATTTTGTTGGACTATTTTCTTAACAAGAAAAGATGAAACCTTTGTAGCGTTCACGCGTTTTTCTAGGTTATCCCTAAACAAACTAAATTTTAAAATAGTTGCAATTAGAAGCGATCATAGAGGTGAATTTGAAAACCACCTCTTTGATGAATATTGTGATAAACATGGCATTGAACATAACTTTTCTGCTCCTAGAACTCCACAACAAAATGGTGTTGTGGAGCATAAAAATCGTGTTTTAGGGGAGTTGGCAAGAACAATGCTCAATGAAAGTTCTCTACCTAAATACTTTTGGGCCGATGCGGTTGACACGGCATGTTATGTCTTAAATAGGATACTTATTTGTCCTATTTTAGACAAAACTCCATATGAACTTTTAAAGGGTAAACAACCCAATTTATCATATCTTCATATTTTTGGTTGCAAATGTTTTATTATTAATAATGATAAGGATAACCTTGGAAAATTTGACGCGAAAGCCGACGAAGGTATCTTTCTTGGATACTCTAAAAATAGTAAAGCATATAGAGTATTTAACAAGAGATCGCTTATTGCTGAAGAGTCGGTTCATGTTTCCTTTGATGAGTCTTACCCGGAAAATGCCGGGAAAGGTACTTCTTTTTATAATACAAGTACATCTACGTAAGACATACTCAAGGATACTGAAGAAGGAATTGATCAACCTAAATCGGTAAAATCTGAGGAGGAGGAAGATGACCCTATTGAAGAGAAGAATGGTAAATGTCAAAACAAAAATGATGGACTTCCTTTAGAGTAGAGAACTTCTAAAGACCATCTTATCGACAATATTCTTGGTGACATCATAAAGGGGGTAACCACTCGCTCTAAGATAAGTAATTTTTGTTATCACTTTTCTTTTGTATCACAATTTTAGCCTAAAAATGCAAAAGAAGCCTTGATTGATGGGCATTGGCTTATGGCCATGCAAGATGAATTAAATCAATTTTAAAGGAATGATGTTTTGGATCTTGTCCCTCATCCAAAAGATCATCAAGTCATTGGCACCTGATGGGTTTTTAGGAACAAACTTGACGAACATGGAATGATAACTAGAAATAAGGCTCGTCTATTAGCACAAGGGTATAACCAAGAGGAAGGCATTGATTATGAGGATACATACACTCATGTTGCTCGACTCAAGGTTATAAGCCTTCTACTAGCATATGCATGTTCTCAAAACTTCAAGTTATTTCAAATGGGTGTGAAAAGTGCATTCCTTAACAGATTTATTTATGAAGAAGTTTATGTTTCTCAACCTTCCGGTTTTGAAAATCACGAGTATCCCAATCATGTATACAAATTAAAACGAGCTTTGTATGGCCTCAAACAAGTCCCCCGGGCTTGGCATGAGAGACTTAGAAATTTTTTACTTGATAAAGGATACTCTAGAGGGAAGGTAGATACTACACTCTTTATTAAATGTCAACGAAAGCATATTATTCTTGCTCAAATATATGTTGATGATATTATAATTGGTTCTACAAACATGAAATTGGTCAAGGAGTTTGGTGAGCTTATGTAGAGAGAATTTGAAACGAGTCTGTAATACGGTGGGAGAACTGGCTTGTGGTTTGCATTTTATCGCAAATGTTGCAAATAACAAGAGTCTCAACCGACTTTTCTTTTATCCAATAAGGAAAGGGTGAAAAGAACAGGAAATACCTTTTTTGATTTTGAGTTCGGGGGGTAGGTTATGAAAATGGTAGGTCATGATGATGATCTTGGAATTTTTGGAAAGCCCAAGATGTCTACTTCAATCCCTCTTTTGATCAATTTTGCATTTGAAGATGTTATCTTGATGTAAAAGATCTTGGAAAAAAGTGGCTTTTGTTGACTTTCTGAAAATGACCTGTAATGTATGAGCTCATATCTTTCAAATGGTGTATTTCTTGATCTTGAGGGATGAACAAAAGTTGTAGGAAATTGGACTCTATTCAAAATGAGTTTTGGTTAGGGAAAATGGATGAAGTATATGAAAGTTATGCCTGGTCAAAGTTTAGTTGACTTTTCCTATAGAAACCCTAATTAGCAATTCTTGACTTTTGATGAATTATGAGCATTTCTTGAGGAATCATGATCAACCCTTGATCAAATTATGGATATTACTTCAAAATATTGATGTTGACCAAAAATATTGAAGTTTGACTGTACATGGGCCACAATTGACTTTTGACCTAGCACAGTTGATTTTTCAACCATTTGAGAAATTGACTGAGCAAACTTGTGGTGCAAGACATGAAATTTATCATGGACAATATTGAAGGAATATTAGGACCATAGAAAGAATTTGAGACATTTGGAGATCAACCATCTTTATGAAATATGAAACTCTAGTTGGGGGTTCATTGCCTTAAGAGGAGAATTTGTCTGGTCAATTCTTGGTTATCCTTGGGCAAGTTAGGGATCTCTAGGAGTATGTCTTGTGTGAAAATGGAAGAACAAAATTTGGGGTACAAAAGTGTGTATCATTATTTGTACAATTCAATAATAAAAATCCTTATTTCCTTTATTATTCTCTCTTTCTCTCATCACTAAAAGTGTCTCACGCACTAACACAAATAAACCTTCATGATCATGTATTTGACTACCTAACACGTAGTAACTAATATAAGATATGAAGAACTATAATGATCTCAACACATAATTATATATTTTGTATCTACCGACACACTAATATTTATTTCATTATTTTCAAATCCTTGAACTCATTATTGAATCATTTTTTTAATTTCCTATATTTTCTATCAAATTTTATAATGTACAAAAATGTTACTTATTTTCTAACAGAACTCATTCTCGAACCTTGGAACTTTGGAGAACCGACACGAGTGTGTGAATTCTGTGGAATAAGTGAAACACATAATTATCTAATATTTAGATCTATTTGTTTTATTTCTCTTTTTAGATGTAGACACAAATAGCATGACAAAACTTGCTAAATATTGACATGCAAGGTTAAGAAGGAAACAATTACTCCTTCAAAGAAGGAATGTCACTTTTGCTGTTAACAATGGTACAAATAAAACTTCATGATCATGTATTTGACTACCTAATGCATAGTAAGTAATATAAGATAAGAAGAATTATAATGATCTCAACAAAGAGCTATATTTTTTGTATATACCGACACACTAATATTTACTTCATCGTTTTTATTTGAGTTTGTAGAGAATACTTTACAAAATTTAAATATTTCTTCATCTACAACGTGTGTTCCTGCTACAGTGACTCGCCATAAAGGTCAATTTTAAATCCTTGCAATTCATTATTAAATTAGTTTCTTTAATTTCTTATATTTTCTATCGACTTTTACAATGTACAAATATTTTACTTCTTTTCTAACAGAGCTCATTGTCGAGCCTTGGAACTTTGGAGAACCGACATGCGTGTGTGAATTCTGTGAAGCTCTTTATTGGTATGAGGAATAAACATCAAAGATTAGGAAACCTAGCCATCCAAAATTCTCCATGCGCTACATGGACGGACGAGTACAACTCCCCCTTTTAAAATGACCTCCTTCTCTACTCAACGAGCTGCTTGACTATAATGGAAATATCGTTACAATCTTTTTGACAAAATATTCAGATTTATAATTCAACTTTTGCTTTTACATCCATGGGCGAAAAAGTTAATCACAAAATAAATCAACAACGTGGTCCATATGTTTTTCGCATAAATGGTTAGGCTTATCATTTACTTGGATCTTTAACTCTCGCACTTGGAAATAGACCAAAATTTATCCCAATTTTAAAGATTTATTTTATGTTTTAACATTTATTTTCATGTCTGATTTTACATTTTCATTATTCATAAATTATTATTTTTCAAATAAAATTAGACTATTTTTTTGTTATGCTAATTTTATCATCTATATTATATAGTGTTTATAATAAATAATGTCTCCCATAACTATAATTTTATTTTATTTCAATAACTTTTATTTATCACCCAGACAACTTTTCGTATCACATGCGCATCGCACATGTCCTATTCTACATAAAGCCCTCAACGAAAAATATGGTAAAATTTGAAAATGACAATACCCTAGCAGCTGAAGGTATTGGTGATGTCATGATTATGAGGAAAGATGGTAAAAGGTCAGTAATCTCCAATGTGTTGTACATACCAGGCATGAAGAGCAATTTGCTCAGTATATGACAGTTGGTCGAAAAGAATTATAAAGTGTCAATCGAAGATAAGATGATGAGAGTCGTTGATGCAAATGGGAGATCTTGAAGGCTCCTATGTCTCAGAATCGAACCTTCAAGATTGAACTAAATGTGATGGAGAACAAGTGCCTTTCGACTGCAGCTAGTAGAGATGAATGGATATGGCATTATAGACTAGGCCATCTCAACTTCAGAGACATCAGAGATTTGAAAAGAAGAAATATGGTTTCAGGATTTCCAGAAATCGACAATCCAAATGAGGTATGTGAGGAATGTGTGCAGGCAAAGCAACACAAGAATAGCTTCAACAAGGATACAAGAAGCAGGTCGAAGGCTAGTCTTGAAGTCATATACTCTAATGTATATGGACCAATCCAGGTGGATTTGATGGGAGGTAACAAATACTTTGTTACATTCATAGATGATTTCAGTCGAAAGCTGTGGACTTATCTGATCAAGAATAAAAGTGAAGTGATCGAAGTATTTTTCCAAGTTTAAGTCTATGGTCGAAAGACAAAGTGGTCGAAAACTCAAAGTTTTGAGAACTGATGGTGGTGGAGAATATGTGTCGAAAGACTTCGACAGGCTATGTGAAAAGGAAGGGATTGTGCATGAGGTTGTGCCACCCTATACTCCACAACAAAATTGAATTGCATAAAGGAAGAATCGATCCATCATGAATATGGTGAGAAGTATGTTGAAAGGCAAGAATTTACCTAAAGAGTTTTAGGGTGAAGTTGTTTCGACTGCAACATACATTTTGAACAGATGTCCTACAAAGAAGCTAGAAGGAATTACTCTAGAAGAATGTTGGTCTGGTGTGAAGCCTAGCTTGAGTCATCTAAAGGTGTTTGGATCTATTGACATAGACATGTGCCAGATCAGTTGAGAAGAAAACTTGATGACAAGTCAAGTCAAATGATTCTAGTTGGATATCATTCGACAGGAGGCTACAAGTTGTTCGATCCGGTGAAAAAGAAGATTGTGATCAGCAGGGACGTGATCATAGATGAGTTTAAAGAATAGGATTGGACTGAAAATGTAAAGAAAGATTCAGTGGGAATCCTGTTCGAAGAACCAGAAACTCAAGTCGAAAGAGAAGTTCGACAAGAGGAACCAACAGATATACCAAGTACAAGCAGACCTCAGAGAACAAGGCGCATGCCTACAAGATTGCGAGATTGTGTGATTACATCAGATAATGTGATAGATGATGAAGGTGAGCTGGTACATTATGCTTTCTATGTAGATGTCGAACCTGTTAATGCAGCTGGAGCATTGAAGGACTCGAAGTGGGTGAAAGCAATGAACAAAGAAGTGAAGTCTATCAAAGATAACAACACTTGGTCACTTGTCGAATTGCCTCAAGGCAAGAAGGTAATTGATGTCAAGTGGGTATACAAAGTGAAAACGAATTCGAAAGGTGAAGTAACTCGACACAAAGCAAAGCTTGTGGCGAAAGGATTTCTACAGAAAGAAGGAATAGACTTCAATGAAGTTTTTACACCTGTTGCTAGGATCGAAACAATTAGGTTAGTTGCTGGTCCAGCATAAATAAAAAGTTGGAAAATATGTCAGATGGACGTGATGTGTGCATTCCTGAATGGACCCTTAGACGAAGAATTCTATGTTAAACAACCAGTTGGGTTTGTGAAACATAACAAAGAAAGAAAGGTGTACAGGCTGCATAAAGCCCTGTATGGATTGAAACAAGCTCTAAGAGCTTGGAACAAGAAAATTGATAGTTTCTTAAGGGAGAAGGAATTTATAAAGTGCACAACTGAACATGGAGTATATGTAAGAAGAAGCAATAGTGAATTGCTTATACTATGTCTCTATGTAGATGATTTGTTGATAACAGGTAGCTGTAAAAGTGAGATTGAAGACTTCAAAGGTGACCTCGACAAGGAATTCGAAATGTCTGATTTGGGTGAGATTTCATATTTTCTTGGTATTGAATTCTACAAGAGCAGTAGAGGTTTGATGATACATCAAAGAAGATATGCAGGAGAAATTCTCAAGAGGTTTGAGATGGAAGAATGCAACTCAACTTCGACACATACAGAACCAAGACTGCAACTGTCGAAAGATACAAATGAAGATGATGTTGATCCAACCCAATACAGAAGACTTATTGGATCATTGAGATACCTTTGTCATACAAGGCCTGACTTAGAATATAGTGTAGGTATGCTAAGTAGATTCATGTAGAAGCCAAAGGTATCACATCTAGCAGCAGTGAAGAGGATACTAAGGTATCTCAAAGGAACTTTCAATTATGGGATTTTGTTTCCTGCAGCTGATAAAGGAAAAGAATGCAAGTTAGTGGGATACATTTATTCAAGTTAGTGTAGTGATGCTGAAGATCGAAAGTCAACAGTAGGATATGTGTTAATGCTAGGTGGTGCACCAGTTGCTTGGAATTCAAGAAAGGAACCAGTGGTAGCATTATCATCATGCGAAGCAGAATACATAGCTTCTTCTTTTTGTGCATGTCAAAAAACTTGGATGGTGAACTTGGTCGAAGAGATAACAGGGAAAGATCATGGAGCAATTACCATGAAAATAGACAGCATGTCAGCTATCAATCTGGCGAAGAACCCAATAGCACATGGTCGAAGTAAGCACATCAAAATGAGGTTCCATTATCTTCGAGAGCAGGTAGCAGATGGGAAGATGAATTTGGAACACTGCAGAACTGAGAATCAGATTGCAGACATCATGACGAAGGGAGTGCAAGTCGAAGTATTCAGAAGGCTAAGAGTCATGATGAATATAGATAGTTTAGACACAATGAAATAGGTGGTGTGTTAAATTGTAATTCATAGTGTCGAAAAGATTAGATTTGTTTAGATTTAAATAGATTTGATTTAAGTCTAGAATAAATTAGATTTGATTTAGTAACAAAATATATATTTTGGGCTTTGGGCTTAGGGTGCAAGCTCAGTTATAAATAGAGGGAGTAACCCCTATTTTTTGTAAGCAACTCAAGCAAATCATTCACAGTATTTTGCAGTTGCAAAGTGAATAAGAAAGTTTTCAATGTTTGTGAGCAGAGAGAAACTCTGCAGAAATTATTTGTCTTGTCTTTTTTCTTTGTTTGTCTCATAATTAAATTGTCATTGTGGTAGAAATTTATCATAGATATTTAGTGGATTTCAAACAAAAGTTAATCTCTAGTAAAATAGTACCGCGTTTGTCGTATATGCAGAAGAGACTCCAAATCCTAAGTGAGATTGTTGAGTTTTTATTATGTTGGATAGAAAATTATTTGTCAAAACCATTATGGTATCATATATTTGAAATTTCATTTGAGATAAAAAATAATAATTTAATGACAAAGTTTGATCATTAGATTGTTTGAGATACTCTTTTGTAAAGAGTGCATTAACATTTTTCCACTTTCTTTTATCATATTTATCTTTTAAACCAAATGCAGAAGCTGAGAGACACGGTTCAGAACTAAAATTTCACTATGTAAAAATAAGGTGTCAGAAGAAAATATTTGCTAGATTTAAGGAGAAAAACCTCCTTTGTTAAAAATTCAGGTATTTAAAAATATAATGGTGCATTTATAATTGCTTAAATAGAAGAAAAAAATAGTCCTCATGATGTCTGACATTGGAGAAATAACTGAAACACATAATTATTTAATTTTTATATCTATTGTTTTATTTCTCTTTTTAGATGTAGACACAAATAACATGACAAAACTTGCTAAATTTCGACGTACAAGATTAAGAAGGAAACAATTACTTTGATAAAGAAGGAATGTCACTCTTGTTGTTAACAAAGGTACAAATAAACCTTCATGATCATGTATTTGACTACCTAATGCGTAATAACTAATATAAGATATGAGAACTATAATAATCTCAACACATAATTATATATTTTGTATCTACCGACGCACTAATGTTTATTTCATCATTTTCAAATCTTTGAATTCATTATTAATTTTTTTTTTAATTTTCTATATTTTCTATCGTATTTTATAATGTACAAAAATGTTACTTATTTTCTAACAAAACTCATTGTCGAGTCTTGGAACTTTGGAGAACCGGCACGAGTGTGTGAATTCTGTGGAATAAGTGAAACACATAATTATCTAATATTTAAATCTATTTGTTTTATTTCTCTTTTTAAATGTAGACACAAATAACATGATAAAACTTGCTAAATATCGACATGCAAGGTTAAGAAGAAAACAATTACTCCTTCAAAGAAAGAATGTCACTTTTGATGTTAACAAAGGTACAAATAAAACTTCATGATCATATATTTGACTATCTAATGCATAGTAAGTAATATAAGATATGAAAAGTTATAATGATCTCAACACAGAGCTTTATTTTTTGTATATAAGGACACACTAATATTTACTTCATCGTTTTTATTTGACTTTGTAGAGCATACTTTACAACATTTAAATGTTTCTTCATCTACGACGTGTTTTCCTGCTACAGTGACTCGCCATAAAGGTCAATTTTAAATTCTTGCAATTCATTACTAAATTATTTTCTTTAATTTCTTATATTTTCTATCGACTTTTACAATGTACAAATATTTTACTTATTTTCTAATAGAGTTCATAGTCGAACTTTGGAACTTTTGAGAACCGATATGCATATGTGAATTCTGTGGAGCTCTTCATTGGTACGAGGAGAAAACATCAAAGAGTAGAAAATTTAACCATCCAAAATTCTCCATGTGCTACATGGAGGGACGAGTACAACTCCCCCTTTTAAAATTACCTCCTTCTCTACTCAACGAGTTATTTAACTATAATGGAAATACCGTTGCAAAATCTTTTCGACAAAATATTCAGATTTATAATTCAACTTTTGCTTTTACATCCATGGGCGGAAATTGATCACAAAATAAATAAACAATTTGGTCCATATGTTTTTCGCATAAATGGTTAGGTCTATCATTTACTTGGATCTTTAACTCTCGCACTTGAGAATTGATCAAAATTTATCCCAATTTTAAAGATTTTTTTTGTTTTAACATTTATTTTTATGCCTGATTTTGCATTTTCATTATTCATAAATTATTATTTTTCAAATAAAATTAAACTATTTTTTTGTTATGGTAATCTTATTATCTATATTACATAGTGTTTATAATAAATAATATCTACCATAAATATAATTTTATTTTATTTTAAGAACTTTTATTTACCACTTAGACAATTTTTCGTATCACGCGATGCGCATGTCCTATTCTAATTATTTTTATAAAAACTCAAGGTTGGGAAGATTGCATCCTAGAGAGATGACCAACCAACATTGTCAAAAAAAAAACATAATTTGGTTAGTTTAGAAATCATATTCTTATACGACTTTGACAAGGAAAAAGTATAGGGTAATTTGATGTATAATTTAGAAAGTAGAATAATTTAGATTTTTTTTATTAAAAAAATGAGATATTAAATAAAGTCTCACATTTCCACCACATGTAAGAGAGAAAAAGACAGATCATATTATAAAAACTATGTAATTTACAAGTTTGGATTAGGTTTTTAAAACTAAAGTCATCTCCCTTGGGCAGCCACCACCCACCATAAGTTTCTGATTTTATCTTATAATTGATAATAAATAACTTTATCTTACGTTCTGATTTTATTTACATGTAGAGTATTCAATAATAAAAATAAAATCATAAAATAAAATAAAATAAAATAAAATAAACAATTTAATTGTTTTGTTCTACAAATCCCTTGACAGAAAGAAGCTACATACATTTTGCTCATCAATTCGAGTAATAACTCATAGTTTAAGTGACCCTTTTGGCCATAAAGCAAGATCAAACATTTTCTTAATGCCTAATTACAATTTAATTTACAAACTAAACAAGAACATGATGAGCAAAAGCTTCAAAATTCAAAATTTAAAAACCAAAAGCTTCCCATTATTTGAAAGCACGAAACCTCCATTAAAGTCCATCTATATATGTCAACCACCATTTTGATTTTGTTGATCTAGGCTATGTTTGTTTCTGAGGTGAACTTTGACATCAAATATTTTATTTATTTATGCTGCAATTCGACGATGTGTGAGACAATGATGTGGAGATTGAACACTAGAAGAAACAATAACATGTGTTGTAGCCGAAGAAGAAGAAGAAACATGATTAGAAGAAGAAGATGATGAAGTTGTTTGAATTTGAAACCGACCAGAATCACCAGTTGGAAGTCTCGTGTAAGAATATGAAGGTGATTCAGAAATCCATGATCCTATAGCATCTTCTTTCCCACTCTTGTATTGCATAATTGTCTTGTAAACCAAAGGAATAAGACCCTCCATTTTTTTTGAGAGAGAATAATGAATAGAAAAGGTGAAAGGTTTTGGATTAGAATAGTTTGAATGTGAGAGAAGAATGAGTAAATTGTTGGGTATAAAAACAAGTTAGTGGTGGGGTTAGGGGATGGTGATGTTTTGGATTAGAGTCCATAGTTTTACGCTAAGCCAGGGGATTTTGAATGTAAACTCATAGGGTCCCATGATAGATAAGTTCCAACAAATATTTAATCTTAAATTAGAGAAACTTTGAGAAGTAATGTCATTCAAACACATAAAGTTCACATAGTATTTAGTATGTCTATTATTAGTGTGTTTTAGATTTCAATAAAAGAAAAATACAACTATTCAAATAAAAATAAGGTTATACAAGTTTACATGGTTAGAGTCAAATAAAAATTTTATAGGGTAAAGAAGACCTGTTTAATAACTATTTTTTTAACTTATATACTAATTGAAGTAATTTATAGTTTATAATTTGGTATTTTATATCTCAAATTTACTTTTGTTATAATACTTGAAAAAATATCTTTTTTTATATTTATTTGATATTTTTTATAAATTAATTATCTTATTAATTTTATTAAACACTAAATTAAATATTCTAATTTATTCATTATTTGTTATAAGCTTATTTTTTATCAACCAATTTTTCAGTTTTTGTTTCACAATTGATAACGGTTAGGAGTGAAAATAGGTCCGACTAATTAAGAGAGTCATACCATTTAGCCTACACGTGTTCATGTCAAGTTAGTTTTTTAAATAGAAAAGGTTTAAATTTTTTTAAAAGTCTATTTAATAAAAAAAAGGTTAAATACCTTTTACTTCCCTGTCATATGAGTTATATAATATGATGTTTTATGTCAATCAGCAAAGGTAGTTTCAACTAAACATGCAATAATTTAGGCACAACACAAGGCATAATTTAGTACACAAGGGAATAATGCAATACATAAGGCATAATTCAGTACACAAGGGAATAAGCCATAACATAGTGCAGAAGTCATAATATAAGGGCATAAGCCATAGCAAAAGGAGTATTATCCATTACAAAAGGCATAATTCATAACAAAATACATAAGTTATACTTAAAGGTCCAAACACACTATGCTAAACTTGGTCATAACAAAGGCATAACATATTACTTCCTAAGTTTCTTCTTTTCACATTGAGATCTACTCCCTTCATGTGTCAAAGTACCACCCTTATCATCTATTAATCCTCTCACTTGACCCCCTTCTAATTGGCATCACCTCTTTCCCCTTTTTTTTTGGCCTTTTGGCACCTATGACTTCTTCAGCAGGTGCTTGTGATGTTGTGATATCAGAAATGTTGAAATGATATCATTAGTTATGTAACTATTGTACCCCAAAATTTTCCCTCTCATTTATCAAGTATTTTCTCACAAGATCTCCTTTGGTTCAAGACTCCACAAGGGTTGATCAGCTCAAGACACCTCCTTAAGCACTGGTGGCTGAAATTAGGGTTTGAGATTGCACAATGATGATTGAACTTTTAATGCCTCATATGACTTTCATGTATAATTATGGACCCTCAAGATTGCTCATGTCAAGTTTCAAGTCTTGGATCACATTTTTGCTCAGTCAATCGATCAGTTGATCTAAAAATCAATTGTATTGGGAAAAAAGTCAATTGTGGTCAATTTACAGTCAAACTTCATAATTTTTTATCCATATCAACATTGTGAACTCCTATATGTCATTTGATCAAGTTTGGACCACAATTCCTCAAGAAATTTGATCAGATCATCAAAAGGGCAAAATGGTCAAAATTAGGGTTTTGACTGAGAAAGGGCAATTTCTGATTTTTGACCTAGCAAACGGTTCATTGGTTAGAAATATGATCTCAAGAATTCAATGGAATCATTTTGACCTAATGGCATGACTCTAAACCTTTCTCAAGGTCATTTGATTGATAGTTGATTTTCAGTCAACTGATCAAAAGTCAATTGTACACTAGAAAGTCAAACTTTGACTTTTTTGGTCAAAATCAAGTGTCAAAGATCATAATTCATCAAAACATGTCAAAATATGAAACTTGTTCATCAAGAGATCAAAAAGTCAATATTTTATTTTGAAAAGTTAAAGTTTCCAAACTTAGAAATTTTTCTAAGTGTTGAAAATTTCATATTTTTTCACAACTTTGAGCCAATTTTTCACCATGATGCAAGATGATTCAAGAGAAACTTTCAACATGAAAGTTGTAGAACTTAATGAGATCTAAAACATATACTCACACAACTTATCTTAGAAATGCATGAATTTCAAGTTATGATTTTGTGAATACATGTTCATGAAACTTAGAAACTTAGTGAAATTTTGCCCTAGTTTAGGCAGGATTTTGACCTAACTTCATGGCAATTTTTCACATAGTTCCAAGGGGAATTTTAAAAAGTGATTAAAATAAGAGTTGTATATTACATTACAAGCTTTATAAAATGTCCAAGAAATCCTTGAGATCATGTTTGAGCAAGGAGAATCGAAGGCATGATGTTGGCATTTCATTCTTGAATTATAGGTCATTTTTATGATGAACAAGAATTCAAATCCATGCTAGGCTGCACAATCTTTGCTTTGCAGGCCTCAAACTTGCTTTTAACTCCATAATTAATGTTTTCACAGCTGTTAGAGGCTTTAACTCAAGCATTCAATGCATTTCCCATGCTTATTTCCATTTTGGGGAGAAAGTGCACATTGCCATTTTGGAAAAGTAGCTTTATGCACAAAATCAATTCTTGAGCCTTGTATTTGTTCCTTCTGCACAAACTAAGTCTATAAGATCAGAAGAAGTATGTTTAAAGTTATGAACCACCCTACCTTGCCTTGAAACCATGTTTATCCATGTTGCTTCAAAAACAAGTCAAAATCCACAGGCATGTGATTTTTGTACTTCTGACTTCTACAAGTCTAAAAAACTTTTCCTATATCTCAAGACACTCTCATGCAACTTAAGACACGATTTTACAAGCTATCAAACTCCCTCAAACTCTCCAAAACCAGAAATTTCCATACAAGCACAAAAACTTGTCATTTCTGATTTTTGAATCCAATCTCCAAATCCCCTCGTGCGTTTCTTGACCAAACCATCCACAAAGCTTCTAATACACATATATAAGCTATCCCAACCCTTGTTTTCAAACTGTAATACCATTTGCACCATCCTCCATTTTCAAAAATAGGGCATTGCACATTGACTTCTTCAGCTTGATTCAAGAACTCTCAGCACAAAGTAAGCTTTGCATTAGCTTCCTGGAGGTTCAAGGAAGCTAACTCAATCATCAAAATACTTTAAAAGTAGCTCTAACTCAAAACACGGTCTCCAGCTGCAAGGTGAGTTTTCTGACTTTTCATCTCATGATTTAGGCATTGTTAGGCTTGCATTTTCAAAGACAAAATGTACATATCATTGTCCTGAAACTGTACATATCTATAGATTTCATTTATATGGCCTGAGTAGAGAGAATTTGGGACTTGAACTTTCTAGAAAATTTAGGTTAAATTTGGTACTATTCAAAATTCATGCTTGTCTTAGATCTATAGTTTTAATGCTTTACATTTCTGGAATCGTGATGGAATTTT
This sequence comes from Vicia faba, assembly GCA_948472305.1. Lineage (NCBI taxonomy): Eukaryota > Viridiplantae > Streptophyta > Magnoliopsida > Fabales > Fabaceae > Vicia > Vicia faba. The sequence goes on along the minus strand of OX451740.1, from coordinate 296,600,888 downwards.
CCACAAGTTTCATGTTCACATTTTTCAATTTGGTTGAGATATGAATAAGATGTAGGAGTTCAGGCAGGAGTGAGGTTGAAGATGAAGTTGTCTTCAGGAAATGTATTAAAATATAACACAATGGTTTGGTATTAAACATCAGATGTATCACCACCCCAGTGGTTAAAGCGCGTGCCTTTCACCTAACGGACCTGGGTTCGAGCCCTAGTGCCCCTTTTGTTATTTTTCATATTTTCTGTTTCCTTTTTTTGTTTGTAGCCAGCGCTGGGCCTCCCCCCTTTGGGCCTTGAATTCTTGCTTTCTCTACCCCCCTGCTCACTTTTGTCACATGGCCCATTCTTTTTTGTTTTTTTGTTTTTTATACCATTATTTCCTTTTAATTATTTTTCTTAATACAAAAAATCATTAAAAAATAGATTTAGGTTTTTATTTAATTAAATTAATTTTTAACATAAAAATAAATTTATTTTAATCACCTTTTATTTTATCTTTGATAATTAATTTGTAAATTAATTAGAATTTAGGATTTTGACTATTATTTTCACACATTACAAATATTTTCTTGAAACAAATTAATTTCTTTTTCTTCAAAATAAATTAATATTAGAACCAAGTTTTCCTTTTTTGTTAAAAATTAACTTAGAACCTAGGTTTTCTTTTAATTAATTAATTTTTATACTAGTTTAACTTAATTAAAACTTTTCACAAACAAAACCCTAAAAACTTGTTTTCTTTAATTAAATTAATGGCTATACAATGACCTATGCCCTTCCCTTTACATTCAAAGATAGGGTTTCTTACCAAATAAATGGTAAGATAACAATGTAAAAAGAAAGAGGAAATAAACATTAAAGACTTTTGAGTAGGTAGAATGTTCCTAGTCGCTTGCTCATTTTCAAACCAAAATATCCTTGCTATTTTCAAAACAAACACCAACACTTTCAAAAAACATCTTTCAAACTTGAAAATATTTTCAAAATATCAACACTTTGTATACATTCTTACAAACGAGAATCATTACAAAGTTTTCCTAAACGATGGTGCCTTTTCAAAATACTTTCAAAAACCACATAAATCACATTTTCAAATAAAAGCAAGTGACCTAGCAAGCAACTAAGAGCCCGTAGATAACTACGGATGAAAAGGATGCTAATACCTTCCATTTTCATAATCTACCCCCGAACTCAAGAAAACATCTCAAAGGTCTTTCATATTCTTTTCAACCTTTCCTTTTGGATAAAAGAAAAGTCGGTGACGACTCTTGCTAACCGCAACATTTGTGATCAAACGCAAAACAACCAAGTCAGTTCTCCCACCGCGTTACAGTAACCAAAGTAGTCAGATTGTTGAGTGGCATCATTTGGTTGTGTTGGATCTGTTAAATTAGTTTGAATTGTAGCCATTGCAGCATTTGGATATGTTGCATCAGTTTCAGTTGTAGCCACTACAACACCATGCATTATTGCATCAGTTCCAGTTGGAGCCACTGTAGAAGTTGATCGTGGCTTGGCCTTTTTCTAACAAAATACAATATAAATAAAGTTTGATTATATACATACCAGTCAGATCATATACATACCAATCAAAGGAAACAACTATATAACACAAATTATACCTTTCTCTTGAGCCCATTTGAATCATTTGTTGTGCTCTTACATGACTGGACATTATGACCAAACTTGTCACATTTTATACACCTATATGACACACCTGGTAATCTTCTCTTATCACCATCTTCACCACTCTCTCTAATCCTTAACTTTCCAGGTCTTCCTGGACCTTTCTTGTACATAGGAGGTAAAAGCTCTTCTGATTCTACCCCGGGCCATATTTCCTGACCATTAATTGGACTAACAACAAAACCATACAATTCATTAGGGTCCCTACCCATAACAATTAACAATTGTCCCCCATATTTTGTTTTTAGATGACAACCATCTACCCCCAACAAAAGGTTTGCAACCATTAATGAAACTCTTATTACATCCATCAAAGAAAAGTAAAAAGAACCAAACCTTGTTTGTATGGGAGGATTTGGTTTGTCAACAATAATACTCAAAGTGTTTCCCTAATTCACTCTATGTAACTCAGCTGTATATCTTATTAAATTTGCATACTACTTATCTGCATCCCCTTCTATTACTCTCTTTGCAATAAGCTTTTCCTTCCATTCCCTACCAACAATGATTCCCACACAAAAATTTGTCTCATGTCTTGAATTATATAACAGATCCTAACACTCTCAGATGTTTGCATTTTTTTCACTACAGCTTTAGCCACCCACTTTGAGTTTGCAGATCTATTATCTAAAATCCTAGCACATGTATGCTTGTCAAATATGGTTTTTATAGCATAAATGTGCTTATGGCCCACTTTTGGGCAAATTATTAAAAATCTACATTTGGACCTACATTCAATCCTTACCCTGTAGCTCTCGTTTTTCATAAAGGTTATTTCCCTACCATTTAATATGGACCACTCACGTATTGCCTCCATAAAGTCATCTAGGGAATTGAATTCCATGCCCACTCAAATTTAAAATTCTTATCGAAATGTTCTCTCTTAAACTTTTCAAACTTTGGGGCTTTCTCATCATCTGATATATCCGGATATGAGCTATCTAGGTCATCACTCATATATTCATCATCATCTTCCAATTTTTTCTTTTTAGAACCACTCAAATAACCCCCTACTTAAGGTGCTTCATTAATAGGTATAGTCACATCAATACCTTCAAACCCATCTTAGATAGCAGTGGCGCATTCATCCTCACTATCGCCCAAACAATCTACTCCCTCTTCATCACATCTATCCATCTCCAGTATCTCATTCACACGCCTAGGACTTCTTACTGACACTTCAACACTCTTACATCATGCTCCACAAACATTTCCCCATCAACCTCATTGGCACAAGCATATGCTGCAAAATCGTAACAATCGTCATCCTTCTTAATTTGGAAAAAGTCAGCATCTATTTTAATAATCTTCGTCCATGTCCTATATATCCCTTACGTGTAACCCCACCCAGTCAACATCCTATTAACACTAACCATTGTCCATATATCAATGTGGATCCTAGAAACTAAGATCGACACACCTCCATTATATATCATCACCCCATCATTCAACCTCACAAATTCCCCTCCATGGTGGAACACAACATTGAATATTTTCTTAAACTGAAATTACAAACGAAAATAATTAAAATCTAACATTCATCTACACTTTGTTAGTTTGACGTAGACGGTGAAAAAAGCTTACCTTTTCAGTTTCAGAAACCTCAACTTCTTGTTCATGCATCTCCGATTGAATTGAATGCTTTGATTGACTTACTTGAGTAGCTTCCCTCGCTTCCTTCGCTTGCTTCAACTGCTCCAATTGCTTGGACTTATTCTTCTTCGTCATGGTGGCTCGTCTCTTCATTATCTCCGATTGCTTTTTTTGACTGATACAAATCCTATATTTTCAAGGGGGTGAAATGAGAAAATTATAATCATATATGCCATCAATGACTTTTATAAACAATTCAGCGTGTGACTTACCTGCACAGTCAGCCAAGACTAGTTGTCCACGTAGGTCAGGGTATTTTGTGCTGGAATCTATTATTGTTGAGGGTGGGAATAATTTTTTTAAGGAGGAAAAAAATTAAAACACATCCACATGGCAGGAGGGAAAAAGGTATTTAGCCCATAAAAAAGTTTAGGCCAAAGGCCATCATAAAAATCTTTTAAATCTATCAGACCAGTCTATTTAAACAAATACGAATAAATTTATTATTATATTGTATATGTAATTTAAACTTATGAAAAACATTTAATTATTTGAAAGAATTTATGAATATAAATGGAAAAAACTTTATGAACAATATCATAAATTGTTTTCATAAGTAGTAAAAAATAAATAGTCTCACAAAATCTACGTTACTAGGTAAGCTCAGATAAGCTAGTGCAAACACACATTTAATCTCATAATATTTTTAAATTTTTTTAGTCTATTTATTCATTAGTTGAATTACTTATTTACATAAGTTCAAATCAAATAGACTTTTAAGTATGCTGATGGGCTAACCAAGTCTCTAAAAATATCAAATTCAAGTCTAAAAATAAGCATTTGACAAACTACATACCAGACTTATATTTTGAATTTTTTAGTAGGCCAAATTTAGGCTTCGAAAAGTGTAGTTCGGACTAAACTATTCCCGTAACACACTAAAATTTAGAATTACTTATGTAATTGATTCTTTATGATTATCTGTGGGATGTATGACAATATATGGTGGGATACTAGCGAGAGATATACGATAATTAGAATTATTTAGATTTAAATAATTTAATTTATATTATTTAGAGTTATAATAATAATTAAATAGGATATTAAGGTGTAAAGGAGAATAAGAGCATGATGGTAATAGTGTGGTGATAAGTGAGAGCATAAGGGGATTAACATAGAAAAAGTCTAAGGGGTAACAAAAAAAAAGAAAAAAAAAAGAGAGATAGGATTCATTCTCTACAATCGTATAATTTAGGAGAACATAAACAAGAGGCTAGGGCTTACAAAGAACCAAAAGGAGAACTCTGTAGAATGCGAAGGAAGAAAATCAAATCGCTAGAAATTTGAGGTAAGGGGTGTAATCAAGTTTATTATGATTGATAGGGGGTTAAGGTAGATGTAGAATTTTGTTTGTATGATGATTTGGTGAAAAGCATGATGAATAATATGATGAAATTGTGTGATGATCATGTTGATATTCCATGATTCGAATGTAATATGTGTATAATGATGTGTTGTTGTGAAATGTGGAATACTGTGATTAAAATATGTTTTTGGATGGATAGATACTCGAAATGAAAATTGGAATGAGGTTGGACATATGAAAAATCATAATTGAGAAGTTACTGAATCACAAGTGTCGTCGAGCGAGCCAGAGGCGAGCAAGGGGAAAGATAGTCGCCCCAGGGTCATCGGGCAAGTCAACTGGCGAGGGGAATAGTAGAAAAAGAAGGTTCCTAAAAAATGTATGGGGAGGGGATCGTCGCTAGAGCTTCGCCGGGCGAGTGAAGCAATGATGGACCTAATTGTGAATTTTTCCGGGGAGTATCAGGCGAGAGGGAGGCAAGCAGAGCGCCCCTAGGGTCTCCAGGCAAGGCTTAGGCGAGCAGTATGACAGTAAAACTTCAAAGTATTGTAACTCGAGTTTTAGGACTCTGTTTGACGCGTCATTCAAAGTGGTGAGAAGCTAATACACATACCTATCTTATGGAAGAATTGTATGAAGCATTCAGTGTATTATTATTGTGTTTACATAATCATGAATTTGTATTATTATATGTTGGTATACTATGATGTCTTGTTGAAATGACGTAATGTGATATATTCTATTGATGTTACCATGGTGTTGGTATTTGATGATAATATGATGATTGAAGTTTGATGATGTGCATGTTTAATGTGTATACATGCTATGTGAAGATAATTAATGAATGATGATGCAATTGACTAGTCGTGGTCGATATTATATGTGATATTATTGTGCGTCATGCATTAATAGCATTTTTAGATGGTGGTCCGCTTGTGATGAGCCTCAATCCTATTGTGCGGGTTGAGCGCGTTTGTGATTTGCTCTGCTTCCAAGAAGGAAACAACCCTACGGTGGAGATTATGGAGGGTGATAAACCAGGTGTTCATAAATTTTGGTACCATATGCATTGAGTTAGTATTTTTGCATTAGCATCCAATGTGACATTGTATGAATTTTGCTGATGAGTTGTGATGTGATGATAATTGTGAACTATGAGATTATGTAATAATTATGATGATAATAGATGTCTAAGTGCTATTATGATGTATCTGTGAGTATGCAATATTGATGAATGATATATGTTTTTATATGATGATGTCGTTTATAACTACTAATCTTTTCCTTATATCTCTTATAATGAATCATGATTACTCACCCTTTATGTTTGAATGTTGCCTCTAGGTGGGTAACGTGTAGATGCTTAGGAATATCTTGTAGGAGAATTGAAGATAGCTATGGAGTATTTATTTAGTTGCATTATATTAGTGGCGTCTTGCTCTTATATGTAACATCAAGTTGGGAATGCTTGTTTTGCAAACATTATGTTCTTTTGGTGTTGACATACTTTATGGGGATTTTTTATGGCTAAACTAATTTTTGATTTCAACTTGTGAGGATTCTAAATATCATGACTTTTAATAAGTTGATAATGTTATTTTATGATGATGATTTCGCTGCGATGTTTTAATTGATATGTTGATGATATGAAAGAAAGGTTATTATAATTATTGTAACCTGTGTATGGAGCATCATGCATTCATAGAATTTTTGGATGGTGGATCACTTGTGATGAGTCTCAATCCCATTGTGTGAATTGAGTGCATTTGTGATATGCTCCGGTTCTAAGAGGGAATTAATCCTATGGTGGGGATCATGGAGGGTGATAAACCAGGTGTTCATAAATTTTGGTACCACATGCATTGAGTCTGTATTGTTGCATTAACATCCTATGTGACATTGTATGAGTTTTGCTGATGAGTTGTGATGTGATTATAATTATGAACTATGTTAGTATGTAATGATTCTGATGATGAAATATGTCTAAGTTTTATTATGATGTATCAGTGAGTATGCAGTTTTGATGAATGATATGTGTTGTTAAATGATGATGTCATTTATAACTACTAATATTTTCCTTATACCTCTTAAAATGAATCATGATTACTCACCCTTTTTGTTTGAATGTTGTCTCCATATGGATAACATGCATATGCTCAAGAGTAGCTTGTAGGAGCATTGAAGATAACTCTGGAGTATTTGTTTAGTTGTGTTATATTAATGGTGTCTTGCTCTGATATGTAACATCGGGTTGGGAACGCTTGTTTTGCAAACATTATGTTCTTTTGGTGTTAACATACTTTATGAGGATTTTTTATGGCTAAACTAATTTTTTATTTCATCTTGTGAGGAGACTAAATGTCATGAATTTTAACAAGTTAATTATGTTATTTTATGATGATGATTCCGCTGCGATGTTTTAATTTATATGTTGATGTCTTAAAAGAAAGGTTATTATAATTGTTTTAACCCGTGTTACTGAGCAAGATTGTTATTACGATGTTTTCTATGAAGTGTGACACCCTTGAGTGGTGATTTGCCTTGAATTTATTCCGTAAATTATATGAGAAACACATGTGGAGTTATAAGGGTGTTACATTAGTGATATCAGAGCAGGTTGATTTGTCCGGTCAGGTTTTTATATGATGTCTATGTCTTGGTGGTTGATTTGTGTGTAAACATAATCAATATTTCGTTCCTCTAATAATGTTTGCCATATTCAGAGAGAAATTATTGGATGAAGAAACAATGATGTAATTGTTGAGGCTTTGGAGTCATTGGCTCATGCAATGGCCCAGAATCAACAGATTCCCCAAAATGTTGGAGGGAATGATAAATTCCGTGCTTTGGAAAGGTTTCGGCGAAATAACCTATTAATCTTTAAGGGAACACATGATCCTAATGGTGCATAGGTGTGGCTGAGAAAGATTGAGAAGATCATCAGAGTGGTGGCTTGCTCAGAGGATCAGAAGGCGCAGTTTGGCACCCACATGTTAGAAGAGGAGACTGCAGACTGGTGGGATAGGGCACATCAGAGGATGGAGATTTTGGGTGCTGAAGTCACTTGGGCTGTTTTCAGAGCTGCATTCTTGGAAAAGTAATTTCCTAAAGATGTGCATGGAAAGAAGGAGATTGAACTCCTTGAGCTAAAACAAGGGAATTCAATTGTTGTTGAGTACGCTACCAAGTTTGAAGAGTTGGTGAAGTTTTATCCGCGTTATAATAATCTGGCAGTTGAGGCATCTAAGTGTATCAAATTTGAGAATGAGTTGCATCCAGAGATTAAGCAGGGAATTGGATATCAGGATATTCTCCAGTTTCCTATGCTAGTGCAGGATCTATGATCAGGATACCAGAGCCAAATCTTCTTTCTATAAGATTTACAATGAGAAGAAAGGGAAGAACCAGGACCATGGTAAGTCGTATAGTTCTCCTGCTGACAAGGGGAAGCAAAAGTTTTTTGATGAGAAGAAGCCAAGTGGGGGAGGAGCTCCCGCTTCTGTCAAGTGCTTTAAGTGTGGCGAGCAAAGCCAACATCCGGATAGTTGCAACAATAAGGCACTGAGATGTTACAAATGTGGTAAGATAGATCATCATGCTTTTGAGTGCAAGAATGAAGACCTGACTTATTTTAATTATGGTGAACAGGGTCATATCAGTACCTGTGATACGGTGGGAGAACTGACTTGGGATTTTGCGTTTGTGTTTGCAAATGTTTCGGTTTAGCAAGAGTCGCCACCGACTTTTTATTTTATCCTAAGGAAAGTTCAAAAAGCACAGGAAAGACCTTTGAGATGTTTTCTTGGGTTCGGGGAGTAAATTATAGAAAGGGAAGGTATTAACACCTTTTTTATCCATGGTTATCCATGGGCTCTTAGCTACTTACTTAGATCACTTGCTTTGCTTTTCAATTGTTTGAAATGGTGCTTTGTGTGTGATTTTGGAAAATGTTTTGAAGAGAGGTCATCGTTGTGGCAACCTTTGTAATGATTCTTGTTTGAATGTATACAAAGGTGTTTTTGTCTTTTGAAAGGTTTTCAATGTTTGAAAGTAGGGTTTTGAAATTGTGTTGTGGAGTGTTATTTGAAAAGTAGAAAGGATGTTTTTGCAAGCTTGATCAAGTAGCTAAGAGCTATCTACCCTATTTTACTCAAAGATCTTTCTTATGTTTTTAACCCTTTTAACAGTGTTGTTTCACCATTGTATTTGGTGAACAACCTTGTGTTAGGATGTTAGCGGGACAGGCGCGAGTCATCATATAGACCATGATAGCAATAATGTCAAGTATCTTTGGCCATTTTCTTGAGGGACTTGATCATTTTGTTTAGGCAACTCAGATAGCGTCATCGATGGACTATGATCTTTTTGCTTGTTTTTGTTTTGCCAAAGTACTCAACATGCAACCATGGCCCATTTTTGAAGGTAACAAGTGGATGAAACCCTAGGGGTGCAAGTGTGCATTATGTTTGTTTTTCATGCATGTTTATCTTGGATTAGGTCAAACTAATTGTTGATTTTATTTGCATACAAACCCTAGGTCTAAGCATGGCATAATTGAAAGCTTTTAAATGTGCGAGAATTTAAATGCTACACTATTACAACATGATATAGGGAGGGGGGTACAAATTTGAATTGAGAATATTTGACAAGAAATTAAACCCTAGATTACTATTACAACCAAATTGAATATGCAGGATACAATATTTAAATGTACAATAATTGAATACAATACAATAAATAAATGTCAAATAAAATGTATTATGTACAAAATGATTTTTATGTATGTAAAAAAAAGTGTTTTTAATATGTGAAGTAAAAATAAAAAGATCAATTTTAATTATTTTTCCTATTTAGGGCAAGAAACCCTAATTCTTAATAAATAATATTATTTATTAATTTTATACAAATATATATTAACAAAATAAAAGTATATTGTAAAAAATATTTTTTAGTGTAAAATATTAATAAAAGTGAGGATGTGGTATTTTTTTGTATTTTTTACCTAACTATCTAATAAAATAAAATATATAAGTGTGTGTGTATATATATATATATATATATATATATATATATATATATATATATATATATATATATATATATATATATATATATATATATATATATATATATATATATATATATATATATATATATATATATATAAAAGTAAAAATTAATTATTTACAAATAATGAGTATTTTCAAGAAAAATGTTTTCAAATATAAATAAACATAATAAATAAAAAATAAGTATATTTTTTATATTATTTTTGAGTTTTATTAAAAAAGGAAAATGGTTTATTTACATATGTATACTTAGTAAAATGAAATAAATATCAAATAAATATGAAAAAATACAGAAAATTAATTTTGGCATTTTTTATATTTGGACAAAAAATAATAAAGTCAGAATAAAAAATAAAAATGTCAAAATGATAAATATTTAAATAAATGGGGCAGGGGGTGTAAACTGAATATGAGGGTGTTAGAAGTGAAAACCAAACAGGCCCAGCCCACCAGACTTCTTCTTCTTCCTCTTGTTCACAAAACACGCGTTTCTGTGCATCAATGGCTAACTCCTGATTCTTTGATTTTTTGACAAAACTCATAACATGAACATTGTAGAGCATCAAACAACGAATTCAACCATATAAAAACTTGGATTAACTCTCAAAGACCAGAGAGAATTTCTCTGGCCCTAATTTTTAACCTAGTTTTTTCAGAAAGTTTATGAGTGAAATTCTCTCAGCACGATTAATGTAAATGAAAACTAGGCATATGTATGGCTTCAGGGCTATGAGTACAACATATTTCATTCACAAACTTAAGCCTAACCATTCCTAAATAGAGAGATAGAAGTCCATGAAATACCTGTTTCAGTTGACTTCGAGCTGGACAATGTAGCAACCTTCAATGGTTTTTGAGCTTCTGTTGAGCTTGCCTGAGGTCCAAGGAAGCTTCTCCAATGCTTGGCTTTCTTTGAAACAACTTGAATCGTGCTGTAGAACTCAACCTGCAGAGCTTTGAAATGAAAATGGCAAAGCGTGTTAGAGGTGTTACAGCTTGCAATGGGGGCTTGGGATAGTTCAGGTGAGTTGATTGGAAGGTGTTGGAACTATTTTGGGACAAAACACACGATTGAAATTGATTATGGCTTGCAAGATGCAGAACCTGCCCTGTTTTGCAGAAAAACAGTGGTTCTGAGTATGAGGAGCTATTAGGGGTGAAAGGGTCGTGCTTTAGGCTTGTTGGGAGGTATGGAATTTGTTCACAAAGTTCTTGTAAGCTTGTGTTACCAGATATGAGAGGTTGCTTGTGTTTTGCAAGTTTTCTTCTCCTTGAAGCAATAGAATGAAAATGATGTTATAGCCCTGTACAAGCCCTCCTATCATGCTGCAACTTTTGTTCTTGGTTACTGGAATTAGTGGACTTGATCTTGCCTCAAAGATCTGGCCCCATGCCTCAAGTATTTGGTTTTGACATAAAGTGAAGTTAGGCAAAAATGGCATTGTTGCTTTTTCCTTTTAAGGCTTAAACTAATGTATAATGCCCTAATGACCAAGACAATACCTTAATACAATGGATATGCATTAAATTAAGGAGTACAAAATGGTTTTGAGGCCTGTAATGTTGAACCAAGCTAGCTAGATCAGAATTGCAAGTTGTTATGAACATGTATTTGTCATGGACAAAAGTGAGTTTTTGCCAACTTCCAACATTCGATTCTCTCTAATCACAAGGGTGTTTGAGGATTTCTTGGATAATTTTGAAAGCTTGGAACATGTACTGCAATCCATCTTTGCAATGCAACTTGAAATTACAAGTGGAACTATGTGAAAAGTGGCCAAGAAGATGGGTCCAAATCCTGCCTAGATTAGGGTAAATTTTCTCTAAGTTAAAAGTTTTAGATACCCTTGTTCCAAAAATCATAACTTGAGATACAAGCTTCTTTTGAGAAAACTTTGTGAATAAAAGTTGTAGACTTTGTGATGTACTATAACTTTCATGTTGCAAGTTTTGTTTGAATCCATTTTCATCTTGGTGAAAAAATGGGACAAAGTTAGGAAAAAATAAGAAAATTTCATAACTTAGAAAATTTCTAAGTTATGAAAATTTTCCATTTTAAACCCTAATTTGCATTTTTGGGTTTCTTGATGAACAAGTTTCATAATTTGACATGTCTTGATGAAAAATAACTCTTGGCACTTGATTTTGACCAAAAAGTCAAAGTTTGACTTTTCAGTGTATAGTCAAATTTTGATCAGTTGACTGAAAAATTCATCTGTCAATCTTATGCATTTGAGATCTTTTGAACTTGTTGAATGGGTCAAGACAATGTCATTGAGTCCTTGAGTCCATATGTGATCTTGGTTTGCCATTGGCTAGGTCAAACAGTCAAGAATTGCCTTTGTGCAGTCAAAACCCTGAAAATGACCATTTTGCCCTTTTGGTGATCTGATCAAATTTCTTGAGGAGTTATGGTCCAAACTTGATCAAATGGTTCATATGAGTTCATAATGTTGATGTGGGTCAAATTTCATGAGGTTTTACTGTCAATTGGCCACAGTTGACTTTTTCCCCAATACAGCTGATTTCTAGGTCAACTGTCCAATTGATTGGGTAAAGATTTGAATCAAGGCTTGAAACTTGGTATGGGCAAACTTGTGAATCCAACATGAAGTATGAAAGTCACTTTGGGCATTGTGGGTCAAAACATCCCTGTGCAAACTCAAACCCTAATTTAGGTCAACAGTGTAAGGAGGTGTCTTGAGCTGAGCAAACCCTAGCTTGATCTTGAGTTCCAAGGGCTTTGTGATGAGAAATGTTGATAAAATGAGAGGGAAAATTTTGGGGTACAACAGTTGCCCCTGTTTAATCTTCTTGAACCTGAAGAGTTAGATTGGCAAGTTTACCTTTCGCGACTCGAAGGTAAAAGAGGATTGGACACTAGAGTGCCCATAAATTTGCACTCGTCAAAACATAGGTGCGGGAATGGGCTTAAAGATGCCATTTGGAGATGGCAGAATCTTGCTGGAGATGGGCTTAAAGATGCCATCCAAGAACCTTTGTTGAATTGCAATGTTGTAGGCTAAAAGAATTAGTATCAAAATGGTATCCGTGTCTGGAATGCACTTGAACTGTATCTGGAGACTGAGTTTGTATGAGCAAAGAATGGCGTCCGCGCCTGGGGCGTATCTGAGCTGTAACTGTGTTTGAATGTTGAATGAATATCAGAATGACTGCCGTGTCTGGAGTGTATCTGTATTGTATCCGGGTAACAGAGAAATATATGTGTATGGAGCAACTATGTGCTGGGGATAAACTCTGAATGAGTGACAGAATGGCAACCGCGTCTGGAGCGTATATGGACTGTATCTGAAGTTGAGATTTGTATGAGTAGAAGAATGACTTCCGTGGCGACTGCACTGAGGGAATCAAACCGCTGGTGTAAGGGTCAGAATGGCATCCGTGTCTGGAGCATATCTGAACTTGAGGTTGATAATTGAATCTGAATGAGAGATAGAATGGCCGCCGTGTCTGGAGCGTATCTAGTCTGTATCAGATTGTTGAAGTCTGAATGAGTAGTAGAATGACCGTCGTGTCTGGGGTGTATCTGTACTGTATCTGACTTGAAATTCCGAATGAGTAATAGAATGACCGCCGTATCTGGGGTGTATCCATACTGTATCTGAATAATTGTTAACAATGGCCTTTTAATCTTATCCTGAAAAGGATAAAATGTTAGCTAAAACACAAAGTTATGCTGCATGATATGTATGATGCAATGAACTGTATTTCATCAATGTTTATGATATATGAATGTAATGGTTATGCATGTAAGCTGAGTAGTCGTCTTGTTGAGGAAGATAACATCCGGATAGCTGGAGATAATGAAATCTTTGACTGCTGCCGGGGAAAATAAATCCATGACCGAAGCTGGGGATTCCAAAAATCTTTGATTACTGAAGATGAGAAATCCTTGCTGACTGCTGACTGCTTGGGGAATAAGGAAAACTTTGAAAATCTCTATTGGGAAGTTAAAACCTAGGAGACTTCTGCTGGAGAAATGAGACTGAGAATCTTCAATCTGCTGGGAAATATCTATGTGGGGAGAATGTTCACTATTCTGGTTCCGTTGGGGATAGGATTTTCAGGGTTTTTGGGCTCCACTGGGGATCTTGAAACTTGACTCTGATGGGAATTTTGAAATTCAGCTTAGCTGGGGACTCCAGCTTTAGAAAGCATTTACTCTGCTGAGGATCCTGAAGTTTTAACTCCGTTGGGGAAATATATTCCAAATTTTAACTTTGTTGAGGATCCGAATGATGTATCGTAGGGGATTTCTTCTAAAATGGCATAAAGATATCTCCCTACACTTTCAACCTATCAGTAATCATCTTTTCTCAATTTCGTTTTATTTGTAAGCAGTGATTATGTTCAAATGCATACGCCCATTTAACAAAACATTGGACGTTTTCAAATAAAACATAAGTGTAAAAAGAAAAGAAAGGCAAGCAAATTTCTGCACTTGGAAGTGTATTTGTATTAACTTTTGTGAGTATCTTTGTACAAAGGAGACAAACATCCTAGTAAGAGAATGTTGTCGCAAAAATTGGAAAACTTTTATACAAAAGAAAGATGGCTATGTGTAACAATTCCATGGGATTCCCATTCTGCTATAGCCTTCACAACTCTGAATATCTTGTCTATTCACTGCTTCGTCTACCGATGACTGGATTGATCAGAAGCTCAAAGTTTGTTAATGACGAGATTGTTCTTTAAAGTGATCCGACGAGACACAGTCATACGCTTTAATTCCCTAACTTTTGCCTGAATCGCCCTTTCGGGTTTTCGATCCACCGGGAAACCCTTTTTTGCCCAAGTCGCCCTTTCGGGTTTTCAACTTGCCGGGTGTATAGATTTTTTGTTTTATCCCTAATTTTTGCCTGAACCGCCCTTTCGGGTTTTCGATTCACCGGGATGCCCATTTTTGCCCAAGTCACCCTTTCGGGTTTTCAACTTGTCGGGTCGTTTTATGCGTAGTATATTTTGACTATGTCTGCGTTCGCAGGGTATGGCAAGTCATCGTCTTCCATGGTGGTCAGAATCATTGCCCCACCAGAAAAGATGCTCTTGATTACAAATGATCCTTCGTAAGTAGGAGTCCACTTGCCCCTGGGATCACTTTGCGGTAGTATGATCCGCTTGATTACAAGATCTCTGACTTGATATACTTGTTGCCTGACTTTCTTGTTGAAAGCCTTGATCATCTGTTTTTGATACGTCTAACCATGGCAAACAGCAGTGAGTCGCTTCTTGTCGATTGAATTAAGTTGATCAAGCCGGGTCTGAATCCAATCGTCTTCACTCAAACTGGCATCCTTCATAATCCTTAAGGAAGGAATCTGAACTTCCATGGGTAGGACAACCTCCATGCCATACACCAAAGAGAATGGCGTTGCCCCTGTTGAAGTACGTGCCGTGGTACGATATCCATGCAGAGCAAATGGTAACATCTCATGCCAGTCTTTGTAGGTAACTATCATTTTTTGAATGATCTTCTTGATATTTTTGTTCGCGGCTTCAACAACACCGTTCATCTTCGGCCGATAGGGAGATGAATTGTGATGATAAATCTTGAACTGTTCGCATAGAGCGGTGATCATAGTATTGTTCAAATTCATACCGTTGTCTGTAATGATTCTGTCGGGGACACCATATCGGCATATGAGGTTCTGCTTGATGAATCGGGCAACCACATTCTTTGTAACGGAGGCATATGAAGCTGCCTCGACCCACTTGGTGAAATAGTCAATAGCGACCAAGATGAAGCGATGTCCATTGGATGCCGTAAGCTTGATTTCTCCAATCATGTCAATGCCCCACATTGCGAACGGCCAAGGAGCTGTCAGAACGTTGAGAGGAACAAGAGGAATATGTACCTTGTCGGTGTAGACTTGGCATTTGTGGCAAGTATGGGAATGTCGGTGACAATCAGCTTCCATGGTAGACTAGTAGTAGCCTGCCCTTAGAATCTTCTTAGCCATCGTATGTCCGCTCAAGTGGGTGCCAAATGTGCCACTGTGTATCTCGGTCATGATCAACTCTGATTCAGCTTTGTCCATACAACAAAGTAAAACACAATCATGGCTGCGTTTATAAAGGATACCATTACTTAGGAAGAACTTTGCAGCAAATCTCCTTAAGAACTTTTTGTCATTGACGGAAGCTCCTTCGGGGTATTCTCTAGTCTGGAGATACCTTTTGATTTCATGAAACCAGGGTTGTTCCACTACTTCTTCGGTATTAATCTCATGACAGTGCGTAGGTTCGTCCATTCGCTTGATGGTAATTTGGGGAGCCTCATTATCCTAGTTGAGTTTAAACATGGAAGACATTGTAGCCAGAGCATCGGCTAACTGATTTTCTTCTCACGGGAAATGCTCGAAGGTAATCTGCTCGAAGTGAGGCAACAACGTCAAGACATGTTCTTTGTATGGGATAAGATTAGGATGTTTGGTGTCCCACTCTCCTTTGACTTGACTGATAACCAAAGCCGAGTCCCCAAATACGACCAAAGATTTGATTCCCAAGTCTATAGCAGCCTTGAGACCAAAGATGCAAGCTTCATATTCAGCCATGTTGTTGGTACAGCCGAAGCAAAGTCGGGCAGTGAAGGGTGTATGGCAACCTTCCGGAGAAATGAGTACCACACTGATACCGTTGCCAAATGCATTTGAAGCACCATCAAAGTACAGGGTCCATCGGGATCCTTGTTCAGGTCTGTCATATGGTCCGTTACCTCCGATGTTGTCCAAAGTCATGATGTCCTCGTCAGGGAAGTCGAATCTCATAGATTGATAATCTTCGACGGCTTGATGAGCTAGATGGTCAGCTAGTACACTCCCTTTTATAGCTTTTTGGGTAGTATACTGGATGTCATACTCAGTCAGGATCATCTGCCATCTAGCGATTCTTCTAGATAAAGCAGGCTTCTCAAAGATATACTTGATCGAATCCATCTTGGAAATCAGCAAAGTGGTATGAGTCAACATATACTGTCTTAGCCGGTGAGCAGCCCATACCAAAGCGCAGCAAGTTTTCTCGAGCAGTGAGTAGCGAGTCTCACAGTCGGTAAACTTTTTGCTAAGGTAATAAATGGCATGCTCTTTTCGACCAGACTCGTCATGTTGACCCAGCACGCACCCCATTGAGTTATCCAAAACAGTCAGATACATGATCAAGGGCCTTCCTTCGACGGGTGGCATTAGAATAGGAGGTTCTAGTAAGTACTCCTTGATCTTATCGAAAGCAACTTGACAATCATCATTCCATTCCACTACCTGATCTTTCTTCAACAGCTTGAAAATTGGCTCACAGGTAGATGTCAGGTGAGAGATGAACCTGGCGATATAGTTCAAGCGTCCCAAGAATCCTCTAACCTCCTTTTCAGTACGGGGAGTAGGCATTTCTTGTATAGCCTTTACTTTAGCTGGATCAACCTCTATACCTTTGTTGCTGACAGTAAATCCCAAAAGTTTACCAGACCTAACTCCAAAAGTGCACTTGCTTGGGTTCAGCCTGAGCTTATACTCCTTCAACCTGGCAAACAGCTTTTGCAAATGTTCAAGGTGCTCTTCTTCTGTCTGTGATCGAGCTATCATGTTGTCTACGTAAACTCCGATCTCATAATGTATCATATCATGAAACAAAGCTACCATGGCGCGTTGATAGGTTTCTCCCGCGTTCTTCAGTCCAAACGGCATCACTTTGTAGCAGAAGGTACCCCATTGTGTAACAAAGGTTGTTTTCTCCATGTCCTCGGGGGCCATTTTGATTTGGTTGTATCCCGAGAATCCGTCCATGAAGGAAAAAAACTTGTGTTGAGCTGTGTTGTCAACCAAGATGTCGATATGCGGTAGTGGAAAATCTTCTTTTGGGCTGGCCCTGTTCAAATCCCTATAGTCCACACACATTCTGACCTTGCCGTCCTTTTTGGGTACGGGCACAATGTTAGCAACCCATTGTGGATAGGTTGTAACAGCCAGAAAACCAGTGTTGAATTGCTTCATTACTTCAGCTTTAATCTTCTCAGACATGTCAGGCCTCATTTGGCGAACCTTTTGCTTGATCGATGGACAATCTTCTCTTGTAGGGAGACGGTGAACCACGATATCGGTGTCTAGCCCTAGCATGTCTTCATAAGACCAAGCGAAGATTTCAACATATTCGTTCAACAACTGCGCTAAGCGCTCCTTGACATTTGGTTCCAGGTTGGCACCCACTTTTACTTCCTTCCGATCCTCTTCTGTCCCCAAGTTGATGGTTTCTAGCAACTCTTCATGAGGCAGAATGGCCCTCTCTTCTTGTTATAGAAGTCTGGCTAACTCTCCCGGCACTTCACAATCTTTGTCAACTTCGTACTCAACATGATTGACCAAATCTTCAGGGTTATCAAAGGCTAAAACAGAATTGTCACCATGGAATCCGGAGTGGATGGGTACCTGCATTTGTGAGTGTGGGTGTGTGTAAGGGATAGCCATCCTTAAACAAACAAAAAATGCAAAAGGAAAGAAAATGAACAGTTTATAGATGAAAAACGTCCAATGATTCATTAAAACATGGCATATGATTATGAAGAAAATCAAGCCCTTACAAATGGACCTACATGCCCCGGGCAAGGCATGAGGTGAAAATAGTGTGCGAATTGTTTTAGTTATTACAGACCATAAAATGGGAAATTGTTCAAAGATAAAATTACTGGTTGATAAAGGTGATAGGAACAAAATCCTTTGCTTCCCAATTGCTCAAACCCCCTTCGACAGTCGGAAAAATCCAATCTTCAAAGTGTCTCTCCTCATCTTCATCTTCTACAACATTGATTCTGTGGTGTGAGATCTTGACGGGTGGTCCTCCGACCTTAGAGCGACGCGTAGCCTTTTGTCCTGCAGCAGTAAACCCTAAACCAAACTTGTCCATCTTATGGGGAAAGTCAGGCAATTGTCCCCATACTGTGCTCTTCCCCTCCTTAATCACAGCCTCTGCGTCCTTGAGAGATGCCATCCTAGCCACATGCTTGGGAATGATAGGTACCTCAACCACTGTCTTCGCAACTGCTACCTCGGGAGAAACTTCCTCAAAATGTTGAAAAGGCGTTTCGATGAACTCACCATCTAACTCCACATATCGAAAGGAATTGAGATGACTGATCATGTACTCTTCCTCGCCGTGCACAGTTATGATTTTACCCTTAACAGGATATTTCAGCATCTTGTGCAAATAGGATGTAACTGCCTCGGCATAATGGATCCACGGTCTTCCTAGCAAACATGAGTATGACGGACGGATGTCCATTACGTAGAAGGTGGAGTTGAACACTTCGGTGCCTACCTTGATAGGAATATCAACCTCTCCATGAACCATTCTTTTGGAACCATCGAAAGCTCTGACGACGATGTTACTAGGTTTGAGGGTCAAACCTTCGCAATCCAAACGGTCTAAGGCCTTCTTTAGCAGCACATTCAGGGAAGAACCAGTATCAACTAAGACATGGGCGAGAGTGGTTCCTCGGCATTCAACTGAAACATGTAATGCATCATTGTGCTTCCTTCCTTTGAGAGTTAAGTCAGCGTCGGAAAAGCCCAGGCCATTGTCAGCAGTAAGACTGGCCACACAATCCTGAAATTGGTCAGCCGAGGTCTCTTGGGGTACATGTGCCGTTTTCAAGAATTTAATCAGGGCCTTAGCATGGGCCTCTGAACAGAGCAGGAGGGCTAACATTGAAATTTTAGAAAGGGTCTGCCCCAGTTGTTCTACAACGTCGTAGTCACTTTTTCTGATTATTTTAAGGATTTCATCCATTTCCTTCTGAGTGGTTTCGGGGATAACCACAGCATGAGCCTTCGTCCTGACAGGCATTTCCAGTATCCCCTTACCCTTGTCGGTATTATCAGCAGATGGTCTTTCTTCAGGAGTGATCACTTCTTCAATCACTGGGCCTTGCACAGAGGGTCCAACAGGTGCAGAAGCTTTTAAGGGTCCGAAAACTGCTCGGGGGGGAGCAATCTCCGGAGAAAAGATCCGGCCACTGCGGGTTATTTTGCTTGTACCCGCGATGTTCCCTATATCAAGGTCTTCTTCAGAAATCTCTCAGACTGTTTCAATTTGTTTGATGTCGTGGTAGAAGACTTCTCCCCCATAGTTCCACGGTATCATTTTGCTTGATTGGTACGGGATAGGTCCCGGCATGTTGATCTTTAAAGGTACACATTCAGAGTTGGGTGTAATCCTGACAGGCCTTTTGCAAGCCTTGGGAGGATTGTTGGAAATGGTTATGATAACAATATCGTTGGTTGAAGTATCACAAGTATAAGGAGTAATCAGATTGAAAGTGTTAACAGGGGTTTTCTGGAAAAGTATTTCTTGAGTATCCATCAGGCGTTGGACACCTGACTTCAACATTGGACAGTCACCTTGAATATTCAAACAAAAATAACAGTTTTTACCACAACCAGGAAAGATCCCGTCTCTCAACAAATTTTCTTTAATCATAATCAAAGGAGTCAACAGATTGGCAACATCAGTAACATGGAGGTTTTCCAAAATGGCATGCAGATTGTTATTGTGCTTGGGCATCGAAGCAAATATAACATTGGGCTTCTCAAGAGCGTCAAATTCAACCTCTTTGGTGTCAATTAAATCCTGAATTTTGTTCTTAAGTGCCCAGCAATTATTGGTATCGTGCCCAGCACTGTCGGAATGGTAAGAACACTTGGCGTTGGAGTGATAGTATGGAGAGGAGGTGTTAGGGTTTTTTGGCGCCTCCTTCAAACTAGTCAGATTCAGCTTCAACAAATGGGGAAGAACCTGTGCGGGCGTCATATTGATGCGGGTGAACTGCCGTTGTGGCCGTTCTACCCGTTGTTGATTAGGTCTCGACTGATTGTTACGAGGTTGATCATTTGATGAATTTTGAATCATCACGGCCCCTACAGTCGGCCGACGCTCATTTCTTCCCAATCCCTTCTGAGAATACACAACAGATGCTTCTTTCTTGGCTGGGAAAGGTTTTTTAACAACTGTGGATGCGGAGGCATCCTTTTGAATCTTTCCACTTTTAATACCGGCCTTCACCCTTTCGCCGGTCAGAATCAGTTCAGTAAATCCCGCAGAAGAGCTTCCGATTAGATGGTTGAAGAAAGGGCCAGATAGGGTCCCCAAAAACATGTCGACTAATTCCCTATCTGATAGCGGTGGCTGCACCCTTCCAGCCAGGTCACGCCACTTCTGGGCGTACTCCTTAAAACCTTCATTTGAAGCCATCCCCATACTTTGTAACTGAGTACGAGTGGGCGCCAAATCAGCATTGTACTGATACTGACGATAGAAAGCGGCTTCCAAGTCTTCCCAATTGTGAACCTCTGATCTCTCGAGCTGATAAAACCAATCTAACTGAGTGCCAGACAAGCTGTCTTGAAAAAAGTGTACCCAGAGGTCTTTATCGGATGAATGTGGTTGGATCTTTCTAACATACGACCTCAAGTGCATTTTAGGGCAAGACAGACCGTCGTACTTGGCAAATGTTGGCACCTTGAACTTGGGAGGGATTACAATCCCAACTACCAACCCTAGTTCCTAAAAATCCAATCCGGGCACCCTCTGTAACTCCATAGCTGCCAATCTGTCTTCAAGGTTCTTATACTTGTCATCCGCTGGTGGATACTGTTGTTCTGAATAGTCTTCGTCTTCTTCCTCTTCCTCCTCTTCTACCTCAGACTCAGAAGGTACAGTAACTCCTTTCCCCTTGCCAATCCCTTCGTCAGACGTTGAAGGAAACTCAAGAGTCCTTCTAGCATCGCCCTCAAACCTTCTTCCGAAAGTGGCTACCCCCGGTCTCTTTTTCTTTTTCTTCTCTTTATTCTTCTCTAGAAGAACTTTGAGATCCTCTTGACCCTTTGCCAAGGTCATGAGGAGTTGCTGAAATTGTGAATTTTATACCTGTAGATCCTTCACTGTTTGCTCCAAATCCATCTCGCTGAAATAAACAGCAGAAAGATAAGGAAACCTGGCTTGAAGACCTGTTTATGCATATGATGAATGGTATGCTATCCATGTAATGCATTCAAGGGTTTAAAAATTCAAATTTGTTGTAAACAAAAAGAACACACGTCATATTAAGAAGAAATTTGTTAGTACATAAGTGCCCCATGGGCGAAATATTACAAAATTCTTAATGTAAAAAGACATTGCGCATCCTCTTTGGTGCAACATAGGTGTTGAGAGTTTCCTCCTCGTGAAGTCGGCGGGTGAGCTCTAAAACCTTCTTCTCACTGGCATAGAAGTTGGCCTCAAAAGTATCCCGTTCTTCTTTGAGTTGGATCCAACTCTTTTGCATTTCTTCCCATGATGTTGGCATATCATGATGTAGGATGGTGTATGGAACCTCTCCTTCCTTAACAGGCTCTTTGATCAAGGGGAGAATGTGGGGATATGGCATCATAAGATTCTGGGAGCGGGTACGTACCCACTTGAGGTAAGGCTCAAGGGGGATGGAATTCTTGTGCCCCAGTGTCTTACTATCCACCTTGTTAGGCATCCTCCAAGCTCTGATGAACCTTTGTCGAAGTCCTTGCGCATCGTTGTCGAAGTAAAAAACTAGGTCAGGAATCAGCATGTCATGAGGGCCACCCCTCCGAGCATATCCAAATTGTCTCAAATCTAGACATGGGTTGTAGGTAATGCCTCCTCTAATGCCAAGTAATGGGACATTAGGGAATTCACCACAACGATCAATGATGATGACATTTTCTCTGGACCGAGAACACCAATATACATCAGAATGTGTGAGGGTCATCAATCGTTGTGACCACCTCAAACCCTGCTCATTCTTCAAAACTGCTTGTGGAAGGTGAGAAATAAACCACCTTGCTAGGAGAGGAGTACAACACATGAGAACACCTCTTTTCCTTATTGTTCGTGTGTAAAATGAGTGTAGGATGTCCCCAAGTAATGTAGGTATGGGGTTCCTGGATATGAAAATCTTGACAACATTCATATCTATAAGTTGGTCAGGGTTTGGGAACAAGACCAACCCATAGATAAGGAGTTCCACAATCTCTTTAAAGGCTTGTAGATCAAGAGAATTCCAGCATT
Source organism: Vicia faba (assembly GCA_948472305.1). NCBI lineage: Eukaryota > Viridiplantae > Streptophyta > Magnoliopsida > Fabales > Fabaceae > Vicia > Vicia faba. Next base: position 296,578,095 of record OX451740.1, on the reverse strand, counting down.
CTTGTGCCTTCTCAAATAAAAACTTTGCCAAGAATCCCTTGACACCACTTCTGGTTTCCCAATTCCCCTTGATGTCAGATGGTTGCAAGTGTAATGCTTGAGCAACATCTTCAGGTTTTGGTTCTTTTTCCGTACCGTTGTAGGGTAGTTGATTAAGAATATGAATTCTCAAGAGTTGAGAAAATTCCTCCAAAGTAGGCACCAACTGATAATCAGGGAATGTGAAACAGTGGTGTAGGGGGTCAAAGAACTGGAAAAGTACTTTCACCATGTCTTCTTCAATGCTGGTGTTGACTAAGTTGAGGAGTCTACCATGTTTTTCACTGAAGAGAGAATTCTCTGGAATCCTGGAAGTAAGCTCCTTGAGTTGAGGAGGGATCCTCACAAGGTTGACTTGAATTGCTTTCCTGCGAAGAGATTCCATGACCTACAAAACAAGAACAAAGATGAAGATCCAAACCCTTGAAATGGTTAGTGGATGCATATGATGCTTTATGATGTTCATGATGTATGCACAAACACATGTACAAGCAAGTCACACAAAACCCTAGTTTCAGGCTTGCATGAGGTTTCATAGGTAAGTACCTTCTTGAGTTTAGTTGGCTCAAAACCTGTCCTATAAATAGTAACCGGGTTCTAAGGAGCTCAATATCATTGGATTGTTTTCCATGTTCATTGTTTTGGTTTAGCCACTTAACTAGCGACTAAAATATTCCAAGAAAACAATCCTCAATGAGTGTAGTATCGAGTATTTACCAACTTCGGACTGCACCAAAGCCGGTCATCTCACTACCCCTAATAAAAGGCCAAGATGGTCAAGTAAGGTTCTAGTTCATTAGTGCTTAATGACATCACTCAGCGGCCCCGTATTCTCTTTGATTGACTCAAAGGCTACCGGTACTCACAAATATGTCGCACTAATATAGCTATTGCTTCAACCGTGTCGGTATACCCCGTACAGTTTCCATAATGTATTGCTATCTATGAATGTTTCCCAAATCCGGGTGGAGGATTTCAAGCCCAAACAAGAGAATCAAAATGTAAAGCAATCAAAGCAAACAATAATCATGCAAAAGGGTGATCTAAGCCCTAAGGTTACTCCACTTTTAAACATTTCCCCAGCAGAGTCGCCAGTTCTGTGATACGGTGGGAGAAATGACTTGGGATTTTGCGTTTGTGTTCGTAAATGTTTCGGTTTAGCAAGAGTCGCCACCGACTTTTTATTTTATCCTAAGGAAAGTTCAAAAAGCACAGGAAAGACCTTTGAGATGTTTTCTTGGGTTCAGGGAGTAGATTATAGAAAGGGAAGGTATTAGTACCCTTTCTATCCATGGTTATCCATGGGCTCTTAGCTACTTACTTAGATCACTTGCTTTGCTTTTCAATTGTTTGAAATGGTGCTTTGTGTGTGATTTTGGAAAATGTTTTGAAGAGAGGCCATCGTTGTGGCAACCTTTGTAATGATTCTTGTTTGAATGTATACAAAGGTGTTTTTGTCTTTTGAAAGGTTTTCAATGTTTGAAAGTAGGGTTTTGAAATTGTGTTGTGGAGTGTGTTTTGAAAAGTAGCAAGGATGTTTTTGCAAGCTTGATCAAGTAGCTAAGAGCTATCTACCCTATTTTACTCAAAGATCTTTCTTATGTTTTTAACCCTTTTAACAGTGTTGTTTCACCATTGTATTTGGTGAACAACCTTGTGTTAGGATGTTAGCGGGACACGCGTGGGTCATCGTATAGACCATGATAGCAATAGTATCAACTATCTTTGGCCATTTTCTTGAGGGACTTGATCATTTTGTTTAGGCAACCCAGATAGCGTCATCGAGGGACTATGATCTTTTTGCTTGTTTTTGTTTTGCCAAAGTACTCAACATGCAACCATGGCCCATTTTTGAAGGCAACAAGTGGATGAAACCCTAGGGGTGCAAGTGTGCATTGTGTTTGTTTTTCATGCATGTTTATCTTGGATTAGGTCAAACTAATTGTTGATTTTATTTGCATACAAACCCTAGGTCTAAGCATGGCATAATTGAAAGCTTTTAAATGTGCGAGAATTTAAATGCTACACTATTACAACATGATATAGGGAGGGGGGTACAAATTTGAATTGGGGATATTTGACAAGAAATTAAACCCTAGATTACTATTACAACCAAATTGAATATACAGGATACAATATTTAAATGTACAATAATTGAATACAATACAATAAATAAATGTCAAATAAAATGTATTATGTACAAAATGATTTTTATGTATGTAAAAAAAAGTGTTTTTAATATGTGAAGTAAAAATAAAAAGATCAATTTTAATTATTTTTCCTATTTAGGGCAAGAAACCCTAATTCTTAATAAATAATATTATTTATTAATTTTATACAAATATATATTAACAAAATAAAAGTATATTGTAAAAAATATTTTTTAGTGTAAAATATTAATAAAAGTGAGGATGTGGTATTTTTTTGTATTTTTTACCTAACTATCTAATAAAATAAAATATATAAGTATTTTCAAATATAAAAGTAAAAATTAATTATTTACAAAAAATGAGTATTTTCAAGAAAAATGTTTTCAAATATAAATAAACATAATAAATAAAAAATAAGTATATTTTTTATATTATTTTTGAGTTTTATTAAAAAAGGAAAATGATTTATTTACATATGTATACTTAGTAAAATGAAATAAATATCAAATAAATATGAAAAACTACAGAAAATTAATTTTGGCATTTTTTATATTTGGACAAAAAATAATAAAGTCAGAATAAAAAATAAAAATGTCAAAATGATAAATATTTAAATAAATGGGCCAGGGGGTGTAAACTGAATATGGGGGTGTTAGAAGTGAAAACCAAACAGGCCCAGCCCACCAGACTTCTTCTTCTTCCTCTTGTTCACAAAACACGTGTTTCTATGCATCAATGGCTAACTCCTGATTCTTTGATTTTTTGACAAAACTCATAACATGAACATTGTAGAGCATCAAACAACGAATTCAACCATATAAAAAACTTGGATTAACTCTCAAAGACCAGAGAGAATTTCTCTGGCCCTAATTTTTAACCTAGTTTTTTCAGAAAGTTCATGAGTGAAATTCTCTCAGCACGATTAATGTAAATGAAAACTAGGCATATGTATGGCTTCAGGGCTATGAGTACAACATATTTCATTCACAAACTTAAGCCTAACCATTCCTAAATAGAGAGATAGAAGTCCATGTAATACCTGTTTCAGTTGACTTCGAGCTGGACAATGTAGCAACCTTCAATGGTGTTTGAGCTTCTGTTGAGCTTGCCTGGGGTCCAAGGAAGCTTCTCCAATGCTTGGCTTGCTTTGAAACAACTTGAATCGTGTTGTAGAACTCAACCTACAGAGCTTTGAAATAAAAATGGCAAAGTGTGTTAGAGGTGTTACAGCTTGCAATGGGGGCTTGGGATAGTTCAGGTGAGTTGACTGGAAGGTGTTGGAACTATTTTGGGACAAAACGCACGATGGAAATTGATTATGGCTTGCAAGATGCAGAACCTGCCCTGTTTTGCAGAAAAATAGTGGTTCTGAGTATGAGGAGCTATTAGGGGTGAAAGGGTCGTGCTTTAGGCTTGTTGGGAGGTATGGAATTTTTTCACAAAGTTCTTGTAAGCTTGTGTTACCAGATATGAGAGGTTGCTTGTGTTTTGCAAGTTTTCTTCTCCTTGAAGCAAGAGAATGGAAATGATGTTATAGCTCTGTACAAGCACTCCTATCATGATGCAACTTTTATTCTTGGTTACTGGGATTAGTGGACTTGATCTTGCCTCAAAGATCTGGCCCCATGCCTCAAGGATTTGGTTTTGACATAAAGTGAAGTTAGGCAAAAATGGCATTGTTGCTTTTTCCTTTTAAGGCTTAAACTAATGTATAATGCCCTAATGACCAAGACAATACCTTAATACAATGGATATGCATCAAATTAAGGAGTACAAAATGGTTTTGAGGCCTGTAATGTTGAACCAAGCTAGCTAGATCAGAATTGCAAGTTGTTATGAACATGTATTGGTCATGGATAAAAGTGAGTTTTTGCCAACTTCCAACATTCGATTCTCTCTAATCACAAGGGTGTTTGAGGATTTCTTGGACAATTTGGAAAGCTTGGAACATGTAATACAATCCATCTTTACAATTCAACTTGAAATTCCAAGTGGAACTATGTGAAAAGTGGCCAAGAAGATGGGTCCAAATCCTGCCTAGATTAGGGTAAATTTTCTCTAAGTTAAAAGTTTTAGATACCCTTGTTCCAAAAATCATAACTTGAGATACAAGCTTCTTTTGAGAAAACTTTGTGAATCAAAGTTGTAGACTTTGTGATGGACTACAACTTTAATATTGCAAGTTTTGTTTGAATCCATTTTCATCTTGGTGAAAAAATGGGACAAAGTTAGGAAAAAATAAGAAAATTTCATAACTTAGAAAATTTCTAAGTTATGAAAATTTTCCATTTTAAACCCTAATTTGCATTTTTGGGTTTCTTGATGAACAAGTTTCATAATTTGACATGTATTGATGAAAAATAACTCTTGGCACTTGATTTTGACCAAAAAGTCAAAGTTTGACTTTTCAGTGTACAGTCAAATTTTGATCAGTTGACTGAAAAATTCATCTGTCAATCTTATGCATTTGAGATCTTTTGAACTTTTTGAATGGGTCAAGAAAATGTCATTGAGTCCTTGAGTCCATATGTGAGCTTGGTTTGCCATTGGCTAGGTCAAACAGTCAAGAATTGCCTTTGTGCAGTCAAAACCCTGAAAATGACCATTTTGCCCTTTTGGTGATCTGATCAAATTTCTTGAGGAGTTGTGGTCCAAACTTGATTAAATGGTTCATATGAGTTCATAATGTTGATGTGGGTCAAATTTCACGAGGTTTTACTGTCAATTGGCCACAGTTAACTTTTTCCCCAATATAGCTGATTTTTAGGTCAACTGTCCAATTGACTGGGTAAAGATTTGAATCAAGGCTTGAAACTTGGTATGGGAAAAATTGTGAATCCAACATGAAGTATGAAAGTCACTTTGGGCATTGTGGGTCAAAACATCCCTGTGCAAACTCAAACCCTAATTTAGGTCAACAGTGTAAGGAGGTGTCTTGAGCTGAGCAAACCCTAGCTTGATCTTGAGTTCCAAGGGCTTTGTGATGAGAAATGTTGATAAAATGAGAGGGAAAATTTTGGGGTACAACAATACCTAGTTTCAGAAGTCAAAAAAGATGGCTACTGCCACTCAGACTAATGGCAGAGTGTTTTCTTTGAATGGTTCAAAGGTTCCCAAGAAGGATAACCTGATTTGAGATACTTATTTTATTAATAATGTTGAGTTGATTGCTATTATTGATACAAGTTCTACTCATTCATTTATTTCGCTTGAATTTTCCATGATGTTGGGATTGAAATTGTCTTCTATGAAGGGTAGTATGGTGATAGACACTCCTGCTAAGGGTTCTGTTACTACTACTTTTGTCTGTTCGAGTTATTCTTTAACTATCTTTGGTAAGAGTTTCATGATGGATTTGGTATGTCTACCCTTGCCCCAAATTGATGTTATCCTTGGAATGAACAGGTTAGAGTTCAATTATGTTCATATCAACTGTTATAATAAGATTGTGAGGTTCCCTAAGTTTGGTGACAGTGGAGAGTTTATTTTCTTGTTTACTAAATAAGTGGAAGAACTTTTGGAAGATGAAGCTTTGATGTTTGCAATATTTGCATCATTGCAAGTTGATCGTAAAGCTGCCAGTGTTGAGTTACCTATTGTCAGTAATTTCCCATAGGTGTTTCCCGATGACATCAGTGATTTACCTCCCAAGCGTGAGGTATAGTTTTCTATAGAGTTGGTACCAGGTTCAAGTCCGGTGATGATGGATCCTTATAGGATGTCAGCTTCTGAGTTGAGTGAATTGAAGAAACAATTGGAGGAATTTCTTGAGAAGAAGTTTATTCGACTGGGTATTTCTCTGTGGGGTGCTCCTGTGTTATTGGTTAAGAAGAAAGATGGTAGTATGAGGTTGCGTGTGGATTATAGGCAGTTGAATAAGGTGACTATTAAGAATAAGTATCCACTTACAAGGATTGTTGATCTGATGGACCAGTTGGTAGGTGCCATGTGTTTAGTAAGATTAATTTGAGGTCCAGTTATCATCAGATCCGTGTTAAACTAAATGATATCCCGAAGATGGTTTTCAGAACAAGGTATGGTCAGTATGAGTACACTGTAATGCCATTTGGGGTATCTAATGCACCAGGTGTTTTCATGGAATATATGAATCAAACTTTCCATTCATATCTGGATATGTTTGTGGTGGTCTTCATTGATGATATTCTGATCTATTCTAAGTTAGAAGAAGAGAATGTTGATGATTTGCAAATTGTGTTGCAAGTGTTGAAAGAGAAGAAGTTGTATGCAAAATTATCAAAGTGTGAGTTTTGGTTGAAGGAATTGAGTTTCCTTGGCCATGTGATTTCAAGTGGTGGAGTTTATATGGATCCTTCTAAAGTTGATGTTGTGTTACAATGGGAGACTCTGAAGTTTTCTACGGAGAATCAAAGTTTTCTTAGTTTAGCAGGTTATTATCGCATGTTTATTAAAGGATTTTCTGAGTTGGCATTACCTTTGACTCATTTGACTAAAAAGGGTCAAGCTTATGTGTGGGATGTTGCATGTGAAGAAAGTTTTGTGGAATTGAATAAAAAGTTGACGAATGCTCCAGTATTGGTTTTGCCTAATCCGAATGAATCTTTTATGGTGTATTGTGATGCGTAAAAGATGGGTCTTTGTGGTGTGTTGATGCAGAATGGTCAAGTTGTTGCTTATGCCTCTAGACAATTGAAATTACATGAAATAAATTATCCTACACATGACTTGGAGTTGACAGTCGTGGTATATGTGTTAAAGATTAGGAGACATTATCTGTTTGGATCCAAATTAGAGGCGTTCAATGATCATAGGAGTCTGAAGTACTTGTTTGATCATAGGGAATTGAATATGAAGCAGAGAAGGTGGCTTGTTTGATTTATTATCGAGCATTCATAACTTGTTATAGTTGCTTCCCGGTTTTTGTTTAATCGAATAAATCATGTGTTGAAATCAATTTTCCATGTTTCGATTATTAAATTGTGTAACAAAATGAGTTCTTTAATTTTATTTTCAATTGAGGATTGGTATCGTGATTTTATTCTCAACTCTATGCATTTTCAATGTTAGTGTGCTTACTAAAAAGTTGGTTAAGACTTTTTTGTATTGGTGTAGTTAGCCGAAGACCATCACCGATTTGAAGAACATCAAAGCATCATCATCCGCCGTCGACACCAATAACCCCTCTTCTTTCTTTGGTAAGTCAAGTTCAAATTCAACATTACCGACTCATTTATTTATTTACTATCTGCTTCCTAAATTATAAAACATTATATCTATATCAATTAAAAAGCACAATTAATTTTATATAGAAATAATTAATTATAGTCTATATCGATCTAGAACTAATCTGATTAAATCTTACGAAATATTTCTAAAAGTTTGTATTAATATTCTTTTTGTGTCGTGAAAGTGTTTTTATTTATGTTCTTTTGAAATAGTTGCGTGAATAATTATAGTGTTTTTGTTTACCTTAATTAGTAGTAATTCCATGGATAAAAAATGGATGACTACCGATCAATTGTCAAAAGAGTACGAGAATGGGGTATTGGAATTCGTTAAGTTTGTTGTTGAACATGTCAAAGACTCCAGTCAAATGAAATGTCCTTGCTTGGTTTGTTGTTATGTGGGTAGGGTTGACGCAGATGGATTGAAATTGCATTTACTGACGCGTGGGATTGATCAAAGTTATAAGTGTTGGTATAACATGGTGAGAAAATTAACGAGAATGTTAAATCGGGGGAGAAAAGTAATAGGATGACCTATGCTCCAGATGACAATGACACGGATACATACGATTGTGATCAAGTCGAAGAGATTGCAGAAGCACTTGAATAAGATCTTAAGGATTGTCCCAAAATGTTTGATAGGTTGGTAAGCAATGCAAAGAAGCCGTTGTATAAAGGTTGCACTAAATTTACAAGACTGTCGATGGTATTAAAGTTGTACAACTTAAAGGTGGGCAATGGATGGTCGGATAAAAGTTTCGCAGAGTTATTAGCCCTTATGAGAGATATGCTTCCGGAGGATAATGTTCTTCCTAATCGAACCTATGAGTTTAACAAGTTCATAACTCCCTCAATTCTCAACATTTTGAAGTGGTTATTTTTACTATAGGTTCTTATTATCATCCACAACAACTCCTCTTCACATAGCAAAAGTATTTGTACAAGAAAGATTGACAAAATGGAAAGGGGTTCCCAAGTAATTTTGATGCTCTAGGAGTTATGGTTTTGGACTTCTAATGGATATATCTTGTCCATATTTTGATATTTTTGAGTGATTCCAAAGTTGTGCTTCTCTTTAAAGGTTTATAAAAAAATCACTTCAAATTTTTCAAGCAAATTTTGTGTGAAATATCACTAATGATTGAGAAAGATTACAAGTCCTCTAGATAGGCCATCAAATTCCCTTATGCGACTTCAAAGAGTCGTAACTTGATCAACTTTTATCTCCTTGATCCCATTCATTTTACACAATGATATTAAGAGTGTGAACTTCAACTCTTTTTTTATGTGCAAAACTTGAAAATGGTTAGAAGATGCCTTAAGAGCTCAAAATATTATAGGTCACCTTATGGATTTTCATCAAATTCAAAGGATCATAACTTGTCCAATATTTGGAATTTTTGAGTGATACAAGTTTTACAATAATCTTTAAGGAGTCCAATAGCATCATTGATCAAAGCAAAATTTTGGAAAAAGACCTTGTTTGGAATCAAAACATTATAGGTCATTTTTTAAAGAAAAAACTTAGAACTTTTCTAAGTATAAAGTCAACACATTTTTCCTGATTTTGACCAAGCACAACTTCTACCTCAAGCATCCAAATGATCTCTTTCTTGGCACATGATAAAGAATGTTACTTTATCTTTCTAGTGCATCAAGAATCAGGTCCTAAGGTTCCCTAAATCATACACACCATGAGTTCAAAGTCAACCACTTGAAATTGAATTTTCCTTCCAAGTCAGAATTTGAAATCCATAATCCAGCTTCTAAACACAAAATTAGCACGCATTTTTGATTTAAACATGTTTAACAAAGTTCCCAAAGTTGAATTAAGGATTAAAACGCAAGAGTTAGCTGGGTTTTGAGCAAATTCAAGTCACACTTTTCTTACTTTCGGGCTTCACTCATTTTCCCTCAAAACCTCACTATTGCTTCCAATTCTTTTCACCATTCACTCTTCTATAAATAGAGGAACATATTGCATTCATTTCCTTAAGCTTGGATAGCCAAAATCACCCTACCAAACTCTCTACATAACTCACTTTTCTGAGTTTTCGAATTCATCTTCTCTCCACTTTTCAATCCAGTTTCTTTGTTGATTATCTATCCTTGAACTTCACTAAAGCTAACAGAAGAAGAACCAAGCCTTGAAGTGTCCTAAATCGTGCTAGCCAAGCCCAGTTTCATAGAAATTTTTCCTCTACTTCATTCAGGTAGAATTCTCAACCAAATTGAACCAAATAAATCCCTATTTTATTCTACTCATCCATCTGATTCTCACACTTCTTACAATTTTCATTTTCATTGAGAATTGAGAGATACACTTTCGTGCTCGCTATTTTTTCCCTGTTTTTTTCTAAATCCAGCCTTGCTCAGCTTATATAAATTTGGCGCGAGGATACCATTTGAATCATCTTGAAGAAACGAATCTAATGGTACCAATCTGGTTCTCTAATTTTATAGTTTGTGAAACTCCAAATTAGGGCGTCTGGAGGTTGAAGACGACCTACGTGTCGTGCTTCAGCCAATGATAGCGTGACATGTGATTTTTTTGAATCTTATCCATTACACTTATCTTACCATATGCGCGTCTCAAGGACCCTTGGATCTGATTACTTTCATTAGTCAGACTCCATCCAACACGCCAGATTTTAAGTTACTTTTAATTATTAAAAAATGATTTGGTGTGATTTTCAAAAAAGACCACGATATGCACAGTGCGTCAGATCCATTGGATCTGTTTACTGACTCGTTTTGACTCTCATCCAATGGTCCATTTTTTTATTTCTATTTTTATTTTCTGATTTTTATATTTATTTGTTTTGAACTTCAAAAATCTTAGAAAATTCATTTTTGACCCAAAAATTATGAAAAAATTCATAAAAATATTTTCAAATATTCTCTTTCTGATTTTTATTTTTCCATAATTTTATTTTCGGATTTGATATTTTTATGATTTTTCTTTTGATTTGACTTGTTTTTTTATTGTTTAAAATACTTTTTGATACTTTTAAATTCTAAAAAAATTCATAAAAATCATTTTCTTTATTTCTGACTTTATGATTTTTTTTTAGAATTTTATTCTGATTTTTATTATTTCTTATCGTTTTTTCACTTGCTTAAGTGATTTTAAATAATTCTAAAAAAAATATTTTTCTGTTTTAAAAAATTACCAAATTTTTTGTATAAATAACTGAGATCATTTATGACCTTTCTACGTTTTCTTCTAATTTTTATTTGATACTTTGAATGTAGTTTGTTATTTTTTCCTTTTATTTTCACTTAATAATAATGATTTAAAAAGCATTTTTACATAATATCTTTCCTTTTAAATACAATTTTATTTTGAATTTATTCTGGCTGATTTTGAATTATGTGACTTTTGATCATGAACTTCATTAACATCACTGGATCTTGGGTGTTGAGTTTAACTCCACCAAAATGGATGAATGATTTTAATGATAGTTTGATTAAAATCTTTGGTTCAAATATTTACCTTCTCTCTTCATCTTATCCCTTTCTTACTTGTGCTATATGTTGTTAGAGGATAATCTATATATTATTTCTCCAAACATATGATACATAGATTGCTATTGACCGACCTCAAAATAGGTGCGACTTATGTATAAGTCCACTTATGATTGCTTAATATAGCGTTAAATTTTGTCTCGATTCGGGAAATGATCATTCGTGGCCCAAACCCATGTTTGTAAGCCCAAGTATGTTTAATTTGAAACCTTTGATCCAATAACCTTGAGGTTCATTGTTAGGAGGCTTTGGTCTTATTAATCCTCTAATAAACCTTCATAAATTTTGGTTTAAGTGAATCATTTAAATATTGTTGATCATATGTTGTTGACTCGAACATTTGAAATGAATGATATACTTGACAAAAAGCAAATGAAACTTGTTATTGAGAAGCTTTGATTTTATCAATCTTCTAATGAGTTTTCAAATGCAAGTTTCAAGATGTTCATTCAACTAACTTTTAACTTCCAATTCACTAATAATTGACTCTTTCTTTGTGTTTTTACTTAATGCTTTTATTATATGCCTTTACTTTAAGCACCATTTATTTTAGCATTTATATTTCATGCTATTTTCATCTTTGCTCACTTGAGCACTTATTTTTATGTCATTTTATTTTGCTCACTTGAGCTTTAATTTTATTTTTGAAGATACTTAATAACCAACTTGAACAATAAAAAACTTAATTCTAATTGGACTATTTGGTTACTATCCTTGGCGTTATGGAGTTATAGACCTCTTAGACTTAAGATTAGAAGCTTTGATATCTTTAAGACCTTATGGCTCTGGTTATTTTTTGTCTGGAGTTCTTGAGGTTTACTCCAAGATATTGGGTTGATTTTCTTTGTGTTCAGGTTATTCTGATTATATGCTTTGTCTGTGACTAGGAATTTCTTTGTATACAACTGTTACTCTGCCCAATTTTTATGAAGACTTAATGCATCTGAAGCTTGGTTTTCTTAAGAGATTTAATATCTTTGCTTGTTTGATTTCAATCCAAAGGATGGGAATTCTATATTGACTTAATATGTCAAGTGTTGGTTTCTTGTTGGTTAGATGGTTCTTTTCCCTAGCTTTACCTTATGCTTTAGGATAGTCCCTTCATCTCTTCCCATCTTCTTTAATTTCAAAAATCTTCTCCCTCCTTTTCAAAACTCTTATTGTTTTCTAACTTGAACCGCTTTCATAATAAACTTAGACTTAGGTCCTTGCATTTTCAAAAATATTTTTTTAATCAAACTTTAACCAACTTAAGCATACTTTGATATTTTTGTGAGATGACTAAAATTCAATCAACCTCATTCAAATCATTTTGCCATTTCAGCTTTTTACTTAAAAATTTTCTCAAAAGATTAGACTCTTCTCAATCCTTGTAGTGATGCAAGCTATTATACTTCTACGATATATAGTGAAGTGAGATATTTTCCACTTGGGTGTTGAGCAAGGCTTTGTTTATTTTTAAATCTAAGCTATATCATCCACTTTGAGATGACACAAATTCTCCTTTCTCATAATCGTGGGTAGTAAGTATGTTTTCCACTCGGATATGACGATGATGTCTCGTCTCTTAAAATTTACCAACACACTTGTGTTTAAAATTTTTTTAAGGTGAACTACGAGTACCCTGATCCCCTATTTCACGGAAGGTGGTACGTAGGCCCTAAATGTTCGCAACCGCGGCAGATGCAAAAATTGTAAAAAATATTTCTTTTCCCATCTCCACCATCTATTTTTATACAACACTTATCGCCAAAATACACAAATTTTAAAAGAGGTTCATGTGGAGTACCGCAAATGTTTAAGGTGCTAGTACCTTCCCTTTGCATAATCAACCCCCATACCTAGATTCTCTCCCCCTCTTTTTGGGTTATTCGCTATTTTCCCATTCCTCTGGAAATAATAAAGCGCGGTGGCGATTTTTATTTGATCTGAACGAGTTAAGTTAATCCAATGGCTTTGTCTCAACATTTCTACCGCTACATCTTCGACCGTACATTAGTTACTAAATTGGGTCCTTGAGACAATTTAGGAAACTTTGTATTGGTTATTCCAAGATTTAAGGAGATTTTGCTGCACAACAGATACAACTCTCATTTTGTGGATCAAGAAACTTCTAGACTCAGAATATCAAAGCCCATGGATTAAAATAAGTGTATTTAAAGAGAAGACCTAAACCTAAAATGCCAACTTTTTATCTTTCAACAATTATAAAATTAGGGGAAGAAAATAGTCTTAAGTTTTGAGAGTCTCTTGTGTATTGTGTAGGTTTTTGTCACTCTTGTATCTTTTGATACATGTGGTAGACTTATTTTTCTCACTCAGAAGCCTTCAATAAATAAGTTGAGTATTGTTCTTGGAGGAATATTTTTAGCAACTCTAAGTATTGTTCTTGGTCAAGAGTCTTCGCTAAGTATTTTAATGGAAGTATGGTCTTCTCGTTGAGTTATACTCATTCACTACTACAAAACACATGTTATATCTGACGTGAAATGTGTTAACTGTCGGTTCCAGATTCGAGGTAAGTAAGGTCGTCATAAAAGGTTATCCCTTATCACCTTGGGTATTAAAATACCAAGGGGTTACGTAAAATGCACGTGGGTTCGATTCCCATCCTCAACATTTTTATTATTTTCATAATTGGATGGCGCGCCCCTTATTAACACTCGGTTTTTTGATAAACTGAGGTAATATATCAAAGTTATTACTTCGGTTAATCTTGGAAACTGAGGGGTTATATATTTTTTCTGTTATCGTCTGCACCTGAATTACAAAATACAGAACCACGGAAAATAGAATACATAACCAATGCAAACCCAAAACGGTGCGCCTATTCCTCAATTTGAAACAAAAATATTCATTGATTAAACCCTATGCAATACCCAAAATGGCACACACTGTATAATTATACATCAAAACAAAAACAAATTATTATGAAACAAAAGCAATAAACCATTTACTTACTAGTTTTCCCATACGCCCTCTTCATGATCACGACGAATAGTATGCACATCATCTAAGTCATTTTATTCATATGATTGACTTACATGTATTGCTAAGGAGTCTCATAGTTAAATTCTTGATTTTCATCAGTACTATCAGGAAGATGTTTTCCTTGAAGAACAATTGAGCATCTAGTGTTAGATGGATGAGTGACAGAAAAAAGTTGTTTTTCTTGGTTTGCCATGATGAATGGTTCATTATTGTAATTTTCCTTTTGTAATACGGTGGGAGAATTGACTTGGTGTTTTGCGTTTTATCACAAATGTTGCAGATAGCAAGATTCGCCATCGACTTTTCTTTTACCCAATAAAGGAAAGGGTGAAAAGAACATGAAAGACCTTTTGAGAATTTTCTTGAGTTCGGGGGGTAGGTTATGAAAAAGGGAAGGTGTTAGCACCCTTTTCATCAGTAGTTATCTACGGGCTCTTAATTGCTATCTCACTTTGAAAATGCTTTGTGTTTGTGTATGTTTGCAAATATTTTGAAAATGCCTAAGTACGGCAATTTTGTAATGATTCTCGTATCGTTGAGAATGTATACAAAATATTTGTTTTTTTTTAATATTTGTTGAAAAGGGAGTGTTTGAAGATGCCAATGTAAGGCAATTTTTTATAATGATTCTCGTATCGTTGAGAATATATAGAAAATGTTTGTTTTGAAAAGTGTTTTGAAAATAGTGGTTTTGAAAGTGTGAAGTGTGGAAATTGTTTTAGTTTGTGAGCAATCGATTACAAGAGATCTACCTACTCAAAAAGTCTTTGTTCTTTTCCTCCTCTTTTAGATAGTGTTATCCTACCATTAGTTAGTAGGAACTAAGAAGGAAACTTGTAAGACGCTTTAGCAATTGTCATAAGGGACTAAGAACGTTTATCGAAGGCAACATCGAAGGCTCGTCGAGGGAATATGGTCTTTTAACCGAGGGTCTTTGCTAAAATGTCCCACATTCGAGGGACATGACTGTTTTTTATCTGAGGCGACAAGTGAGGTTACCCTAGAGATATAAGTGTACGAAGTGTGTTTGATTCAATTATTTTATCTTGAATTAGGGTTTTGTTATGATTGATTTTAATATTGCCATACAAACTCTAATTACTAACAAAAATAAGGAAAGCAATAAATTGCAGAAATTAAATGTCCTACGCTATTACAATGCTTCGGGAATAGGGGGTACAAATTCATGAATGGGGAGGAAAGTAATAAATCCTAATTATCTATTAAAGACCAAATAGTTGCATCCTATACAATTGATCTAGGAATATAAATAAGAAATAAGGAAAAGGAGAAATTGGAATGTTTTTGTATTTTTTATGAAAAAATGGTTGGAGTTGGTATGTTTGAAACAAGTATATGCATCACGATCAAGATGAGAATCATGGAGCATATCTTTTGATTTTGTATTTGTTTCATGTTTTAATATGAATTTGGTTGAGAAAAGTATTAAAAAGGCTTAAGATATCATAAAACATTTACTTAAGTGTCAAAATATCTCATGTGAATCAAGACTTATTATTGTAAAATCAAGCTTTGGAGCAAAGTTGAAAATTTAATCAAAAAGATAAGAAGGAAGTCTTTAAAAAACCTAAAAATTACCTATTTTGATTTAATTGAAAAATAATGAAATAAAAATACTTTTTGTGATATTTTTTTATATTAATAAAATAGAGGTGATAAACTAAGAGTTTGCAAAAAATCAGCTTAAAGGAGTTAAGTTTGAGTGCAAAAAGAATTAGTTGAAAATGATGAAAAGAAGTGAAAAAAAATGAAGTTTGAAAATTAAGAAAAGTGGAAAAGTGTACCACTGGGACTCGAACCCAGGTCCCAAAGGTTACAGGAACACATGGTTTACCACTGGGGTGTGGCTGTTTCATCCGGTTATGAAACGCCCCCAGTAAATATATTGAAAATAAGTTCAAAGGATCACAAAAACAGGAAAAAATACATGAGAAAATGCAAAAGGGGGGTTCACTGTGGTTCGAACTCGCGCCCTTAAGGTGAAAGTGACATGAAACGCCCACTGCTTGCCACTGGGATGACTGTTACATCCGTTTATAAAACAGTTTCAACTAAATATAAAGTGAACCAAGTCATGAAAATTTGAAAACGCCATCAAGCTTCTTCTTCTTCCCTCTTGATGCAAAAATTCAATGTCCTCTACACGACTTCCAGAAGCAATATGATGATTGCTTTAGCTTTATGAGACCTTAGTGAGTATGTTGAAACTCTTACTTTGCCTTGAGAGTGTCTGGGTCGGTCTACCCAAGTCAAGTTGCAAAGTTGAATTGTGAAAATGGTGGATGTTGATAATGGAGTTACAGTGGCAAAACAAGTATTTGGATCACTTATACATGATGTATATGAAGTGTTTGGATGATTTGTTTGGACAAAAGTTGCAAGGTTTGAGAGTTTCAAAGAAATGTATTTTAAAAACTCAAGAAATGAGTTTTATGGCTAATTTGGGTTTGAGAGTGTATGAGAGGTTTAGAGGACTTGTCAATTCGTGCTATATCTTGCAAATGAGCTCTATATTTATAGAGAAAAGGTTGAGGGCAAGGGCTGATCAGTTTGTCAAGGTCACAAGTTATGGTTTGGTTGGATTGTAAATGAAGCAAACTTGAAGAACATGACCCCAATGCCTTGTAGTTTGTCTCATAGAGTGTTTAAGCACTTTAAACATGTTTCTTCTGACTTTGTAGATTGAGTATGTGCAGAAGAAACAAGTTAGAGGCTCAATGAGTGGACTTTTGCAAAAGGCTTGCTTTACAAGAATGGAAAGGGTACCTTTCTCCCTTAAATGGCAAGATGCATTGGACAATGCTTGAATAAAGTGAACCATAGCTCAAAATCTTGTGTAAACATTTAATTATGGTGAGATTTGCAAGTTAGAAACCTGTAAAGCAAGATTTATGCAGCATGGCTTGGAGATTTGATCTCATGTTCATCACAAAATGCCTTGTATTTCAAGAATGGATGCCCAACTTCATGCCTTAGAATCTCCTAGCTCAAGCATATTAAAATTGTGTTCTTGGACATTTTGGAAAGCTTGAAACATTGTATACAACTTTCATGTTGACCATTTTGGCTAAATCAAATTGGAACTTGGTGAAAACTTGCCAAAAAGTTGGGATAAAAATCTGACCAAACTTGTTGAAAATTTTACTAAGTGTTAGATAAAAATGTCATGACTCTATGAGCATATATCTCCTAATCCAAGCATTTTTTGGACATCAACCCTTAAGGAAAACTTTGTAGAACTCATAAATCCCTACAACTTTCATGTTGAAAGTTTCCCTTGAATCAATTTGCATCTTAGTGAAAAATGGCCATGAAGTTGTGAATTTGTTAAGAATAAAG
Organism: Vicia faba; assembly: GCA_948472305.1. Classification (NCBI taxonomy): domain Eukaryota; kingdom Viridiplantae; phylum Streptophyta; class Magnoliopsida; order Fabales; family Fabaceae; genus Vicia; species Vicia faba. The sequence continues at coordinate 296,560,823 of OX451740.1, read as the reverse complement.
CCTTAATACTTAGAAAATTTTCTATCTTTGACTTTGTTGATTCTTGATGATCAAGCTTGATAAATTTGAATGTTTTGATGACTCTTGATCTTTGAAGTTCAAAGTTGACCAAAAAGTCAAAGTTTGACTTTTGTGTGACAGTTGACTTTTCATTAGTTGATCTCAATTCTTCAACTATCAATCACTTGCACCTTTGGGAATGTCTTGATCCATGTAATTTGGTCAAGATTTTGTATTTGAGCCCTTGATATCATGCTTCAAGTCATTAGGTCATGCATTAGGTCAAAATTCAATGATCAGTATCTTCAATCAAAACCCTAATTTTGATAATTTTTCCCCTTTGATGATTTGAGTGATTTCCTTGAGGAATTATGATCAACCATTGATCAAATGATGAATATCACCTCCAAATGTTTATGTTGGTAAAACAATCTTGATGTTTGACTGTATATTAACCACAATTGACTTTTTATCTAATACAACTAATTTTCAATCATTTGGGCAATTGACTGGGCAACTTTGTGATGCAAGACTTGAAACTCGGTATGAGCATTCTTGGAGACCTATGATAAACCATGAAAGTCACTTGAGGCATTAGAAGTCAAATTTTCCTTGAGAAAACCAAAATCCTAGTTGTAGACCCAATGCTTAGGAGGTAAGCTTGTCTGATCAACTCTTGAGAATCCTTGAGCATTTGAGAACTTTAGAAGAATGCCTTGAAAAAATGGGAGTGCAAATTTCGGGGTGCAACACCTTTCGAAGATCAACCCTTATGAATCCTAATTCATCGTTTTCTACACCATTTTACTGTCAATCCACCTGCACTTAAATAAAGGCACTTAAAAAAAACATAGTCAATCTCCAAAATCTGCTCAATGATCCCAAAGAACGCTCTAGATGCTAGTACTTGATTGCTATATTTGGAACTAGAAAAGTACATGGATTCAGACTTAACCATAACATCATTATTTTGCATGGTACTATGATCACCCTTTGATTTTATACAGAACAAATATTTTCTAATGTCGTATGCATTGCAAGTAATTACATTAAACTTAGGCAAAAGTGACAACCATTTGCAAATATCCAATGCACCACTCTCACTGGAAATACTTTCCTTAAACCAATCTATGAAATTTCTATTATGCTCATTCTACAACCATTTTTCATTCATCCGGGGGTATTGTTCCTTTATAAGATCTTTGTGCGTGGTCAAGTAAGGATCAACTTCACTAAGATTATTCAATATATACAATTTTGCTTGAAAAACTACTTCTCAACTAAATGTATTAACATTTAAACCTTGAATACCCCAACCTTTATAAAATCCATCACGGCGAGACCTGGGCACTCCTACAAAGTTCGCAATTGACAAATAGTTTGTACAAAACTTAATATCTTCTTCTGTGATGTACCTTTCTATGATCGAAGCTTCTGGACGAGGATGGTTCTTTGTATACCCTTTGAAATCTTCATGTAACGCTTTACTAGATACATCCACTGTAAATAAACTATACTGCAAATTCTAATCGCCCTTACTATATGAACAACTAAGTGAACCATAACGTCAAAGAATGATGGAGGGAAAAACATCTCTAAATGGCACAAGATAATTGCAGCTTCGTGTTCCAGTTCATATAAATTTCCATGTTATATAACTTTGCTACATATAACAGTGAAGAATAAGCATAATCTGGTTATAATCACTCTTACATTTCTTGGTAAGATGCCACAGATAGCAACTGGTAGAAGTTGTTGCATCAAGACATGAAAATCATGAGATTTTAAGCCAATTAATTTGTGATCGTTCTTTGACACAAGTTTCTTCATATTTGATGAGTACCATTGGGGAACTTTGATATCCTGCAAACAATCGTAGAAAACTTCTTTTTTTTTGAGACAGAGTGTAACATGGTGGGGGAAAATAGGTTCTATTTCCTACTACTTTTGGGGCTAATTCTTGTCGTATACCCATCGTAACCATATCTTCACAAGATTTCTTAGTATCTTTTGTCTTGCCTTTAATGTTGAGAAGCGTTCCAATCAAACCATCACATACATTTTTCTCCACGTGCATCACATCAAGACAATGTCTTACATCAAGACTGGACCGGTATGGAAGATCGAAGAACACCAACCTCTTTTTCTAAGAATTTTTCACCACGGGATTTTTTTTTGTTTCTTTCAAAAGACAACTTGAATGTGTTGTTGTTTTCTATAAACTTCCTTCCCGATTAATGGTTTTGGAGCTGGACGAAACTCCTGCTCTCCATTGAAAGGCTTGCTCAATCTACTATACAGATGACCAGGTCTTAAAAATATTCGATGCCCCACATCACCTTGAAGTGCGGCACCCTACACCTTGGGCACACGTTCAAGTTTTCAAACTCTTTCCTATATAAGATGTAATCATTACGACAAGCATGTATTTTTACATAATCCAAACCCATTGAACACAATATCTTCTTGGCCTCATATGTACGGTTTGGAAAAGTGTTACCTTCAGGAAGCATTTCTTTCAACAATTCAAGCAATTCAGTGAAACTTTTATCCGTCCACCCACATCTCGCCTTAAGATTAAATAATTTTAACACAACTGACAATCTTGTAAAACCTTTACATCCCGGGTACAACAAATCTTCCATGTCTTTTCACAAAGTATCTACCATACTAACTTTCTTGAAAGCATCTACTCCAATATAACGAATGACGTCTTCTAGATTATTAGTCATACATTCATCATATTCAAGTGTTTGCGACAAAGGTCTCTTTTTTGACCCTTCACCATGCCATACCCATTTCTTGTAAGTTTGAATAATTCCATCATAACCATAATGATTGAATCTAACACCCCTTGTATGTTTTTTTCTTCGTATTATAACATTTCATACAAGGACGCGAAAAAATCACATTGTTATCAGGAAGGTTTTTTCCACGAAATAAAGAAATTGTTTCAATCTATTATCATACTCGCTACTTAATCTATTGAATTTCATCCAACTACAATCCATAATCACAGTTTCTGAAAATAAAATAAAAAATAGTACAGAAATAAAGCTTCTCAACAACAACATCAACAACAACAAAACAATGCGCGGAGAACAACAGGAACAACAATAATGGAGAATAATAAGAACATACCGTGGTGCTCCTTGGAGAAAAAGTTATTTCGTTGACTAATCTCCTTGGAGTAAAAGTGTTCTTTCGTTGGCTAAGCTCTTTGGAGTAGAAGTGTTCTTTTGTTAGGGCTCGAAAAATGAAATAGATGTACACTGAGTTGGAATCAAACATATATAGAAACTTCACCTCGGTTAAATTAAAAAAACAAGGTAGAATAGCCGACGTAAAATATTAAAAATAGGCGCATTTTTGTTTGCCAATAGAGTAAAAAAGTTAGGGAGATTTTATATCCATTTTGAAAATAACCGAGGCGACGTATCCGACGTAACATCTTTAAAAAAATAATGGCACATTTTTTGTTCCATATAAAGCTCTAAATAGCAGGAGATGGGAATCGAACCTCAAACCCTGAACACTTATTTATGTCAGTTTTATTAAAAGTTGAGGTAATAAGATTTATTATTATTATTTTTAAATAAAACAAAGCGCTTCATTCCTATGTACTCGTAGTTTTTGTTTCATTCATTGTGAAAACTTCGTCATGAAAAGCGTTATTTGTTGTAGTGATTGCAGTCACTGGGATTGAGACTGTTAGACATCACTACGGTGATTGAAAGTGGGATGACAATTTTCAATATCTAGGAGGTGCCTAGGTAGAAGTTGCACCGGGAAGGGATTAGGAAAGAAGTTGTAAACGGGGCAGTTTAGATTTGAACTAGTACTATTGATAGTGGATTTCCTTCCTGGCTTGGTAGCCCTAGAGTAGGTGATGTTGCACCGAACTGGGTTAACAAATCCATGTTTTATTTATCATTTTGCAATTTAAGTTTCTGTATGCGTTTAACTTGATGTATTTGTTCATGATGTCATATCAGATGTTGTAACATTTGTCTTGACATTGCTCTGATGTTGAAATTTCATTAATTCCATGTGTTACCTATACCAAAAAAATTTCAATTGGTATCAGAGCAGGAACCCTGGTCCATTGGGTGAGCTTCAAAGAGTAATTTTTCTAGGTACTACTGTTCCTTGTGGAAGACTGGAATGATTGTATTCTGGTTATCATTGGACAACAGATTTTGAAGAATTATCAGGATAGGAGAATCCTGGTTCTAAAGATATTGAAAAGTAGAGCATGAGTTGTTTCTATGTAACTTTGAAGTTGTCAATTTCATAATCAATAGAATTGATAAGTTTATTTTTCATATTTATTATCTCTAATGGCTAAAGATACTTGAGAAATCTCAAGTCCATTCATAAAGGCATCTTAGTGTTTATCTTTCAGACGAAAGACTGATTAAAAAGAAGATACTCAGGTCTCCATTCAAGAGATTTGATATGGAAGTTATAACTATTGAAGAAAAATAAGAGCATGGCTTTTGTTTCCAACTTTGTATAAGCTCGTTTCAGTTTTCTGATGAGTGGTTTCTTACTTCTTTTGTGTTCCTTGAAAGGCAATCCAATCAAGAGTTGAAGAGATTTGACAGTATATCGTGACCATATTTCATAACTTCTATGATGACTTCAACAAGTCTGTGATGCTAAAAGAAAGGCTAGAATTGGTGTATAGATTAATGTCTAAAGCATTCATTGGAGTGTGAAGACATTGGATCTTTGTGGAGCAGTATGCCATACTTATCTCAAGAGCAACTGTATGGGTTTTCTATATCTGGTTTGACTGGAAGATTGTCTTCTGATGAATATTTCTATTCTGAAGAATTATCTTATAATAATCTAGAAGTTTGTTTCTATGATTTGTATCTAGAATGAATGGAGTTTTCAAATGTGAAGAAATAAGAGGTGATTTATTTCTGATCTTATATCTTAAGAGAATGAATAAGTATCTACTATCTATGTTTTTTCAATATGAAATGACTCTATTTAATACTAGAGCTTGATGTCTTAATCGAGTTTGTAAGGATAATCGAGATCAATAAGAGGAGTTTCTTCTAGAGGGAAGATGATTGGAAGTTTAAGGAGGATAAGTTTTCTTCTAAGCTAATTAGCAAAGAGAAAAATCAAAGTGACAAAAGGTTGTTTTTATCAAAAGGAAAGTTGAGTCAATGATGTCATAAGTTTATGCTGGACATTCTGCTTACTCATTCTAAAAGAGATTTATTTGCACTGAAGATATCTCTTCTCTGTTAAGTTGATTTTAACAGTTTTGGTTATTTTCTCAAAGGTCAAGTTCAGTGTTGTTTAACCAAGCAGTTGTTATTACTAAGGGAAGGTGATTATTTCCTTATCTCTCATACATTTCTTAGGTCTCCAACTAAGATGATTGATATTTTGACACTAACTATCCCAGACACTTAACTGTAGTAAAAGTGTTCCTGATTGTTTGCTTAAGTCTCATTCTAATCAAGTGCTACTTTGTTGATGATGCCAAAAGGAAGTTTTTAAGGGCCATGTATATTTAAAAGAATTCATGATAAATTCTCTAAGTTTTGGTAATTGGTTTTGCTTCTTACTCAATGACTGCTGATTGTCCGTACACAAGATAATGACACTTCTGCCCTTATCCATCATCTCGACTTTTCTTACTTCTGTTAGGTGTGCGTGCGTCAATGTCTCACAATTCAATACTTAAATACACTACTCATGAGTTAAGATTGCTTGCATATTCACTTTTCACAATCCAAAATCGTTGTCGCTAGAAAACCCCTCAATCTGCCATTTAGAATTGGTGCTCACTTGTAAATAAAATTCACTTGTCCCACTATTTTCTACCCAAGTGTTTCTCAATCTCTCGAACTCTCTATACTCTATACATGAAACAAACATTCCCAATGTATTGGAAGTGTTTTCTAATCCCTCTTAGATATCTCCAAAGATTTTTCAAATTCCAATAACACACTCTTAGAATTTCCAAACCCTTCTCTATGTCTTTAACTAAAAAATTTAAAAGTTAAGAAAACAAAATGACAAAGATATATATTTATAACGGTTAAATCCAACGGAAACTTAGTGGACTCAAAAATACAACACATTAATAAACTAATTCATAAATTGTAACAACCAAACCTACATAAAATTTCTAAGACCAAATCCAAATCGCCCATCAAAACTGACCCCATTGATGTAGATGCCAACCTTCCAGCACCACAGCTTGTCGAGGACTAAACCTGTTGCTACCATATCGACTCTTTCACTGTGTTGGCCTCGGACATCAATTTCTAAATTGATTTCTAATTTCTATAATTTTAAAATTATTTATTTTCTCCTCATCATTTAAAATTTTAAAAAATATTAAAATAAATTTATAATAAAATCGTGTACATTAATTTTATAATAATCGTTGATTCAATATAATTTCGGTCTATTTATTTAGAGTTCGTTACCAAGCTTTATAGTAACACGTTTTATGTAGAATAACATTTTTAACTTTAAAAATCAATTTTATAAGGAAGAATTAACTAAAATATGGAAATTTAATATTTCATAGCACACACAATTTCTGAATGTAGTTTTGCTGGTTTTGTTTGATGGGTTTGTGCTTTTAGATGAACATTGGAATATTTGGTTTGGTTGGATTGGCTTTGCTTACTTTTACTTATTTATTCGGTCTTAATAAGTTCAGTGACATAGATTTCTTCATAGTTTGGTTTCCTTTTTTATTTTAATAATATCACCTTGAATATGTTCGTTGGTTTAGTTTAGATGTTGTTTTTTAAGTAAGGTGCTTAATATATTATTAATTAGATTGCCCGTTCAATGTTGGCCACTTGTACCTGATTATGATGTTTGACATAAAATCATATTAAATTAATTATCATGTTTTCCATAAGAAAAATGGTGGAAGCATATTCTCGTGGAATACATCCATTCACATTTAATACGTGAGAGAGGATATGAGCTTGATTTTGTAACTTCTGTGAAAGAGATAAAGATTAGGTCTATAAAGATTAGATTAATTATGTATTGACCAGAAGTGTTTTTTTATAAAAGAAAAGTTTTTTTTTATTTTTAATTTAGTTAATCAATTTCGATTCACATAATAAATTAATTAATTTGGTTTTGTGATTTAGAAAAATAACTAATTAATCCAGTTTTGTTTCTACTAAAAATCAAACTCAAGTAATACATAAATAATTTGTCTTTAAGGAAAACTCTTTTTCCACTAAAGCATAATAGTTGATTAAAAAAGAGACTTTTATTATAAAGAATTTTACTCTAGAACTTTTTATAGGCTCTTTAACCATGTGTTGACACATCCCTCATTTCAGGTCGACACGTGTCATTATAAAAATTCTATGTGTTGATACATACGTGTTTCGTGTCGACACATGTAATATTGTTTTAAAGCATATAGCATATGTAACTTTGTGTCGACACAATGACTTTATATAGGCCGACACATATCATTACATGTGTCGACACATGTGTCAGAATTTCTCAAAAATTATTTTTCTTTTCAAACTTCTATATTTCTTTTTTGCCTCACACACACACACACACACACACACACACACACACTTCATACATGTATCATTTTCAATTTAATAAAACTATAAACACATACTAAGATTGTTCATCATCTTCAACCTTGCATCTATACATACACACAAACAAAGTACACATAATTATTCATTGTGGGTGTCATCTAGACTTGGTTGATAACGTTCAATTTAGGTTGATTCACTACTACAGAAAACCCCTTTCACAACAGTTGGAAAAAGGATAACATCAATGGTGTCACACCGTTGTTAAGTAGCGTGTGTTTGTAAGTTCGTTGTTTCTGCCACGGTCTGGAAACCGCTATTGAAAGGATGAACACGCGCCTCATATCACAACGGTTCAGATTTTAAACCGTTGTGATATATACACTTAGGTAATGGGTTTGAAACCCATCAGCAGCAAATCATGTAAAACATAAATGACCTTTGATCATGGTTACAATAGATAACTATTGTTGAAAGTACCCAGAGTTTATTATATGATATGTAGATTGTTTATTTTCCATACACCTCACTAAAGAAATACAAGCTTTCAAATTAATTAAGAAGTCTATAATCTAAAAATTAAACTATTCTTATAAACTAACTTAAATAAACCATTGTTTTTTCTGATTGCATGCGTCCCATAACGCATTTCATGCTCTTTTACATATATATATTTTAGTTTATTGGTCTAACTCCTTCGATACATCACTATCTTCAATTATAGTTAAATTTCCATAACAATAAGACATTGAAAAATCTGGCTCATCATCATTACTTATCATCGCAATTTTTATAATTATAATTTTTACGATCATTAGTGTTGATGATGAGGCAGATTATCCAATAAAGTATAGTTAATAAAATTTAACTACAATCAAAGACAACGATACATCTAAGGAGCCATGTCATTATACCATAATCTATATGTAAAAGAACATGAAATCAACGATGAGACGCATGCAATTCAGAATCATTGATTGATATAAGTTAGTTTTCAAATATAATTTAATTTGCAGATTATAAGTATCTATATCAATTTAAATGAATTTATTTTAAGTGAGAGTTAGTGAAACAAATAATTTACATAGAATATAATAAACTCAAACAACATCACACAACAAAACCAAATATTATAAATTTGTGAGCAATGAAAAAGATATATTATAAATTTTCAGGACACACCATTTATTGAAACTAATCGTGGAACAGGAATCCATTATGAAGTTCATCTAGTTTGTAAAGCAATGAAAAAGAAATATAAGGAGGAATAAGCTTACACAAAAACTTCATACTTATTATATTTCTTCTCATTGTATCTCAAACTAGATGAAGTATGATTCCTCTATTGTTCCTTCATTTGCTAAAATGTTTTATTCTTGTTGAGTTCTACAATAACCATGATAGTTATCAACACGTGAAACCGCAAACTTATTTGTCAACAGAGTATGAAAAAAATCTTATTTGTGAAGCTATGAAGAAGAAGTACAAGGTGGATGAAGTTTCTATCATAGCTTCATGCTTCTTGTACTTTTTTCCATAGCTACACAAAAAATATGTACCATAGTCAAAGCCTGGTCTTTGTTAAGGTAGTGAAGACGAATCTGAAAAAAATGAGAATAATCAACAAAAACAACATGCAACAAACAAGATAATGGGGAACTATCTAACAAGAAGATGTAAGAAGGAGAATACCTTAACGTATGAAGCACAAGATTCAAAGCTAATGGCGAAGAAGAAGAGAAAAATAAGTGTGCTAGCGTTTCACTATGAAGGAAACAACACTACTGTCAATAAGTGAGAGTTAATTAACTTATATATGGGTAAACTATTTCACAATGGTTAACACTACCAATTGTATTGATAAGTATTTATTTATTATAAATATATCACAACGGTTAATAAAAAACACTGTTACGATATTCCTTTTATTTAAGAGTTTTTAAATAAATAAAACATAAAATGTGCGTCATAATGTTAATGGAATAAAATATTTTATGACGCTGAGGTTCGAACCCATGAAAGTTTAATTGTATCACCATGGTTGGTTCTTCATCTGCTGTCATATACATATAACTTTTAATCAAAAACAAAATAAATATGATAATGCCTTAGTTTAGAGATGTCATCACGATGTAGGGAAGAACCGTGATGACCATGGCGTTGTTGAACGCGCATTTTGTAGTAATGATTATAACCCAAGGTTGGGTTGAGAATCATATGGAGTTTCGTCAGAAATAGGTTGAGAGTTTTTACCTCAATATCAAAATGTGGATTTGGGGGTTCTTACAAGGTTTCACAAATATTGGATTTGACCGAGTGAAATAATTTGAAGAACGGGGAGTTCTTGCAAATGAGTAGCATGAGGCGGTGAATCGTTTGGAAATCTTGGTGACAACAACTCACGATTTGGATTTGGACAAGTGAAAAGCTTTGAAGAACGATGGTTTCTTGCAAAGGAGTAGCGCGGGACGGTGAATCAAATTGGTATGTTGGATTACTTGATTAAACTTGGATCAAGGGAAGATAAATTACTAGGATCAATATCAATTATCAAACATAGGGTTTGTAGGGTTGGATTGCTACATTTCTCTTGTAAACAACTTTTTGTATAGTAAGAATTCTTATCTCAATTCTAAACAGAATTTTGGGAAGACGTAGCGATAACGAAGACGATTGGTGAACTGCCTAAACAATTCCTTGTGTGTGTGTCTCTCTTTCTCTCTCTCTCTCTCTCTCTCTCTCTCTCTCTCTCTCTCTCTCTATATATATATATATATATATATATATATATATATATATATATATATATATATATATATATATATATATATATATATATATATATATATATTTTATTAGCAATTTGTTAAGCTCTTTGATTATTCAATTAATTCATATAGACAAATCCTTTGATTGTTAAATTTATTTGTTTATTACCTTAAAATCTATTAGATTGTAAGAGGTATTTCATACCAACAAAGTTCAAAGGAAAATATGAAATGCACACCAAGTGTTCCATAAATTGTTTCACTTAGTTTTATCATTTGTTTCATTGGATATTGGTTGGCCGTGTAATTGTAAAACAATTACTTGAGAATTTATTGTATTAAGATCTTCTTATCATCATTTAATTGATTTTGACTGTATGCATATCGGAGCCTCCAATAACCGATTCGGTTTGGACGACTTGTGATCTAGGATACGACTTCCGCTTGCCATAGTTTTTACTAAAAATTTTAAATCAAGTTTTTAAGTGAAAATTTTCTTTAGGTATTTATTCAACCCCCATCTATATAAGTTATCATTGTCTAACAAGTGGCATCAAGATCCTCGTTGATTCTGTGTGCTTAAAAAACACTTATTAGATAATGGATACCGAACCTAAAAAGGCGTACAATAGAGCACCTATATTCACCGGTGAAAACTATGGTTATTGGAAAGCTTATAAGTTTATTCATATCAATTCTTATGATAAAAGTGTGTGAAATGTTACTATCAACAGTCCAATGGAAATCACCATGACTGTAGATGGTGTCACCACACCTAAACTGGAAGCACCATGAAATGATTATGATAAGAAAAAGTGGGGCTACGATTAGAAAGCACGAAACCTTCTCATATCCTCTCTTGGTGTTGATGAATTTTATCGTGTTTCTCATTGTGGAACCGCTAAATCTATGTGGGGCGCATTGCAAGTTTCCCATGAGAAAACCAATAAAGTCAAACAAGCTAGAATTAATATACTAAATCAAGAGTTTGAACTCTTTCGCATGAAGCATGGTGAAACCATTTCCGAAATGCAAAATAGGTTCACTCGTCTCATTAATCGTTTGAATGAATTTGGTAAACCAGTACCCAATGATATTGCTACTAATAAAGTTTTGAGATGTTTTACTAGGAATTGGCAAGCAAAGGTCACCGCTATCAAGGAAGCTAATGATCTCACTAGACTTGATCTCACTACATTATTTGGTAAGCTTGAAGAGCATGAGTAAGAGCTCCCTTGCTTAGATAAACATGAGAAAAAGGATAAGAAGAAGCTAAAGAAGGAGAAAGGAAATGGTAAGGAGGTAGAAAAGAAGTTCATTTCTCTAAAGGCTTCTAATTCAAAACAAATGAGCAAAGTGATTGTGAAATAAGTGACCATGAAAATCCGGATGATGAAGATATGGTATTCTTTGTGAAAAGATACAATAAATATATCAAAAGAAATGGTGTAAGGAATTCCGAAAAAAACCTCACCAAATCTAGAAGACAATCTACACCCTCAAAGAAAGATGACAACATGAAAGGAAGATCAAGACGTTCTTGTTCTAATTATGGAAAATCTGGCCATTACAAGCCAGAATGTCGACTCCTTGATAAAGATAATGAGAAGGGTTAACACAAGAAATCTTGAAAGTCTAGAAAAGCTTATGTGGCTTGTGGAAGCAATAATGATTCCTCAAGTGATGAAGACCAAAGTGATAATGAAGAATCAACAATCGTTTATCTCTCGACATATTATGATAAAAAGAAGAAAAAGGATGTCAAACCATCAAAATACGATGAAGTTTGTATCTTGCCTCATTATAATCAAAAGAAGAAGAAGGATGTCAAACCATCGAAACATGATGAGGTTTGTCTCTATTCCCATTATCATGGAAAGAAGAAAAATGTAAGTCATCCTAAACATGAACATATTAATAGATTGTATCATTCCGAACTACTAGATGCTTTTGAAAATCTACATAGAGAAGAGATATAATATTTCAAAAATCTAGCTTCAAACAAAAAGATCTTTTCATACTTAGAAGCTAAGGTTGTTGAAACTGAAAAGCAAATGGAAGCTCTAAAGCGTTCTCTGGTAGTAGTTCAAAAATTACAAGATGAAAATGAAAAACCCTCGTGGTTTGACTTTAGTTGTGATACTTGTCACATTTAGAAAAAGGAGGTTAATTATCTAAAGTTCAAATTAAACAAGGCCTTAGAACCAAAGGTAACTTTTGTCATTGATACCTCAAAATAAAAATTGTCTTCTCATAATCCTTATAGGAGGTAAAAATTTGTTGAAAAGGAATCAAAGGAAAAAATCTCATCATATCTTAATTTGACTTATCATTATTGTTGTGTGAAAGGTCACACCATTTCTAAATGCAAACTTAGGAAGTTTCTAGTTTCTAAAGGCGTTTATCAATGGTTGTCTAAATACAACCAATGATTCACTTACCCTCAAGGACTCAATGAAGATTGGGTACCTAGTTTTTCTTGTTGATTTTTCAGGAAAAATATCTTGGCTCTATGAAGAGAACATGGGTTCTCATTTATGGTAGCTCAAGGCATATGATATGTGACATCTCCAAATTCCATTGACTTTGTGGCAATGAAGAAGGAGTTTGTGACCTAGAAAGCATCAACAAGTATCCTTAAATTGGTAAGAGCTATGTAAGTTACTTATAATGAATATTACCCAAGAAACATTGAAAAAGGTATTTTGTTTCATGTTGTAGGTGTATATTCAATAAGACATACTCAATGATACCGAAGAAGGAATTGATCAACCCGAATTGGTGAAACATAAGGAGCAACAAGATAACTATCATGAAATGGACAAAGATGAAAGTTCAATCAAAATTAATTATCGTCAAATAAATGGCCTTCTTGGATTCATTATAAGTCATACTTTGGGTACCATGTCAAAGTGAAAAGTGGTAATAACATTGGCTTCTAAAGCTTTTATGGCATGTTGTTGCATTTGTTTCAACTTTCGTTCAAAATTTCCTTATGAAATGCAAAGTGCATCCTCTGTCATATTGAATGGAGAGGTAATATCGTTTCAGTTTTTCGCTTTGTAAGTAAGTCTTCTATTTTAACTATTTATTGTTCAAAGGCATGTGACATACTTGATGTGTGATATATGTTATGAGTGTTCATTTTTAAAAATTTCTAATTGAAAATCATTGTGTGTTTTCAATTTACATGTTTATAGTGACCTCATTCTAATTCATCACATGAATATCTTAACATCCTTTGCGTGCATATGTTTATATGTTATCTATTGTCATGAAATTATGAAAAATGACCATTTACATGTGCATTTCATAACCATTGATGCATGAGTCAAATTGTGTCACTCAAAACCAACCTAAAATCTTGTTTTTCAATATAATATTTCTTTTTGTGTATCATGTGTCGACACATGATACATATAGGTCGGCACATATTTCATCAATTCAAATTATTTCTTTTTCACTTCAGAATGTGTCGACACGAAAATCGAACTTGTCGACTCATCAATTAAAATTTCAATTTCCTTCAAATTTGGTTTAGTATGTGTCGACACATGGGTCGTATGTGTCAATACATGAGTTCAAAAGAGGTCGACGTGTGCATTACTTGAGTCATCTATTTCATATTTTGGCTTATCTCTTCACATTCCTCTTTATCTCTCATTCATGCACCCATCTTAAAACTTCTTCAAATTCAAATTGTGTCTTGATAAAATTCAACCCACATATTTAATCCTCCACTTAACCTCTTTAATCACTCACTACAAATAATTTGAATTAACTTTCACCAACTAGTTAATAAAACTCCACAAAAATCCCTCTTTTATAAAACCCCAATTCTTTTACTTTCTCAAACACACCTACATCATATTCACGAATTTGAATTCATATATTGTTTCATTATCATTTTTGTGTGTTATTGCATCATTAACTAGCATTTGAGATTTGTGGGTAATCAAAAATCGCTCAAATAACAAAAATTTTCGAAACTTTCATCAAACACCTTATGTGCAAGCTAAGTTTGCAAATTTTACCATGCCTCCAAGAATTACAAAGAACAAAGGGGATGCCAAGGGAAATGGTAAGACTTCTTCTTCATCACATGAGCATGAAAGCATTTTTGCTTTTATTAATGATAAGGATGTCACCTTCTTTGATGAAAAGTGAAAAAATAAGCTTGTTGTAAAACAACATGTGTACAATCAAAGTGTGGTTGAGAAACTTAATATTCCTGAAGTGGTAGATCGTATTGAGCATCAAGAAATCAAATACTTCATACAATTATCGCATGATTACAATAAGGATTTCATTCGGGTTTTCTAAGCCAGATTGCACAAACGTCGTGGAAGTGAGATTATGTTCAGAATTGGAGGTAATGATTATCAGTTTACTAATAATATGTGGAAATCATTGTTTGGTATTATGATAGCTAGTGATGATGATAGACAAGAATTTCCTAAGATGATATACATGAATGTTTATGACCTCTTTCGTTGGAGAATTCACTCAAGTGAATTTTTAAATGCTCCCCGGGCTGAAAACAATTATGAGGGCATTACAATTGGCCAAGTGAAACAACTCCCTTGCATTTTTCATTGGTTTGTATCTCATATCTTACGTCCAAAGAACTATGGACATTCAAGGGTTCACCAAATGGAGATCCATATTATTTACTTACTTATTCATAAAATCAAGATCAATTGGTAAAACTATTTTGTCACTCATATGTTCGCCATAAAGAAAGGTAATAAATGCTCTTCCTTCTGCTATGCTTCAATGATTGCCAAGATTCTCAAATCCTTCAATATTGAAGTTCCGAATCTTTTTTTCATCTCTCCATGACCAACTCAACAATTCAATCAAAGTACCTTAACTCACATGCGGTAATTTTAGGATAAGGTCTCAAATTCTTATTTCCTCCGTATGACGGGTATCGACAAAAAGATTTTTAATATTGATGATCCTACTGAATTTGAGGTTAACACGGATGCTCCTGTGATTAATGACAAACCTATTGGTGACATTAATTAGGAGGATATGAACATGGATGATAGTGATTATGAGCAAGAGGAAGTTTGGATGAATGTTGCTGCTGATCAAGAATGGAGACAATGGCCACAAGATGGTTGGCCACAAGATGGTCATGGCCATAGGGCGTGGACCTAGTTCTAGAGGAAATAAGTTTGGGATTACATGCTTCAGAATATGCGGTTTAAGTAGGATGAGCAATTTGAGGAAGAAGTGCTTTGGAGGAAAAATTTTGAGGCTGCTCAAGATGAAAGGTTTAGACTTGATCATGAACACTTGGCCTTACAAGATTCAAATTTTTATGTTTTTGACTTCTATACTACTATGCAATTTTCTTATATCCGCAATGACACAAGCACCAACAATGCTTCTATATAGACCGAAATTAACAGCATGATGACTCTTGGTGTTCAAAATCATGAAGAGAGCTTGGAATTCTATCAAGATATTTCTAGTTCTATAGATCATGGTGGAAGACCATTTCATATAAATCATAGGGGTTGTTAGAGTTTCGTGCTTTTGGTTCTTGTTGGTTCATGTATTTAGGGTCATGTATTTTGTTTCTTACATTTTATGTCACTTTATTGATTTGTTTCTTTGTTTATTATTTTTCATTAGCAACTATGTCACTTCTTTGAAGTGAAAATAATGTTTTATGTTTTAATTTGTTGTTTATGACAATGTCCAACAATTTTTATTTAATGATTGTTTGTTGTTGTCTTGCTATTTAAGTTTATACTTTTGCGATAACTCCATATATATGGGTATATGTGATTGCACGTTCTTACTTTTGCAAAATGCCTCTGTGTGATATATTCGTATTTGTGTGAATAATTATACTTCTCATGACATGCTTTTTCTCTTTTTGATGTTGTCAAAGGGGGAGAATCATAAGGGATGATGGATGCACATATTCAGAGGGAGCCTTCATGAAGACACGAAAAGCATCATCGTAAATTTTGAAGTTTTTCCATCATCAAAAAGGGGGAGCATGCGAGTGCATTTTCCTCTTAGATAAATGTTTCGTAAGATATCAAAAGTAGGATATATTTAGCTTTTCTGTATATTGAATGGTATCTCTGAGTCATTATGTGCACCCTTGCATTAGGGATCTTATAAAGAATCTAGAACATGTTTGAAAAGGTTGTCAATAGGTATCGTGCACTAAAAATAAATTTTTGCATAAAAATCAGTTGCATGTGTCAACACATCCATTCTATGCATTGACACATGTGAATCAATAATAAAGCCCATATGCTTTGTAACTATATATTGACACGTGGATCAATAATAAAGCCTGTAAGCATGTAAGCCTATAAGCTTAAAAGCGAGTGAAAGGCCTTGAAGAATAGGAGATTCTTGCAAAGGAGTAGCACGAGACAATGAATCATTTGGAAATATTGGGTGACAATAATTTGCAATTTGGATTCGACCGAGTGAAGAACTTTGAAGAACTGTGGTTTCTTGCAAAAGAGTAGCACGAGACGGTGGATCAAATTGGTATTGTTGAGTGACTTGATCAAACTCCGATCAAGGGAAGATAAATTGCTAGGATCAACATCAAACATAGGGTTTATAGGGTTGAATTGCTACATTTCTCTTGTAAACAAATTTTTGCATAGTAAGAATTCTAATCTCAATTCCAAACATAATTGGGGACAAACATAGCTATAGTAAGTAAAAATCCTTCTCTCTCTCTCTCTCTCTATCTATCTCCCCATGTCTCTCTCTCTCTATCTATCTCTCTATCTATCTCTCTCTCTCTCTCTCTCTCTCTCTCTCTCTCTCTCTCTCTCTCTCATTTACATTCTTTTAGAAATTTATTAAGCTCTTTGATTGTGCAATTAATTCATATAGACAAATCCTTTGCTTATTTTATCAAGTGTTTGATAAATTGTTTCACTTAATTTTATCAATTATTTAATTAGATATTGGGTGGTATTGTAATTGTAAAACACTTACTTGAAAATTTATTGAGTTTGATTGTATGCATATCCGAGACTCCAATAATCGATTTGGTTTGAACGACTTATGATCTATGATAGTCTTTCGCTTGCCATAGCTTTTGCTTAAATTTTTGAAACAATTTTTTAAGTGAAAATTTTCTTTAGGGATATATTCACCCCCCTCTAGATAGATTATTATCGACTAACACCCAAAACTTCTATAAAAAAACACCTGACAAGCCTCGAGGGCAATTGTTCTTGACCGACCTAGGCCTCATACAAGTAAGATCTAAATGTCAAGCTCAATGATGCAAAGTCCAAATAATATTATCCATCATATATAATGGATACATGTGAGCCTTAAGGTACATTGTTATGATCTCATAATTTCACTTTACTCATCTTAAAATTTGTAAGTGACTTGGGCGTTGGAGTGCTAACCTTGTAGGTCTACCCCAAAATGTCGTATTGGGGATCAGCGTCACTGCTTCAAGAATTCATCATTATCAATAAATCATAATTTTGGTTTTAATACGGAATATTAATGATATTTAAATATATTAAATAATAAATTTAAACATTTTACCCAATAAGATTGGGAGAAGATAGTAAGGTACCTTCAATTTAATCAGAGATTTTAATTTTGAATTCAACCATAAACATGCAATAACATTTGATATTTTTAAAGAGAATTTTTCCATCTATTATGATCATCACCTACTTGAAAAATTAGTCTACACATTTGGCATAGAAAAGATCTAGTTTATTTAAAATAAAATTTAAATGATTTATTTAAAAAAATATAATATAAATTTATTTTATTCTACTAAACTGCACTACTTTAAGAAACAAGAAATTAATAAATATTAAAATTTATTTAATAAAAAAAATTAATTTTTAAAATGAGGTGATTATAATTTCATTTTATTCAAAATAGTAGCATTTAAAATACATCTAAACTTCAATAAATATTATAAATATATGTTAAATTTGATTATAATTAAATCCTTAAAGTTAGAGGTGTTTGCGGGTCAGCTTGGTTCAATTTTTAGATAATTTAATATTCAAACCGATTAAAAATATATAAACTGATTTGAGTTGAATTTGTATATTTTTTCGATAAAAATTCAAACCAAACCAAATCGAAAAACAATATATTAGTTTGATTTGGATTGATAAAATACTAAATGTACAAAAATATTTTTAAATAACATCTAACTTATATCAATTAATTTTTTAGGGTTAAATACACTTTACCCCCTGCAATAGTAGCGAGTTTTGATTTACCCCCCTTTTAAAAAAAAATCTTCCCGCCCCATAACAAATATAGATTCCAAAATAAAAAATCTTATAGCTCAAGATTCCCTTTTAGTTGCAGACATGTCTTGTGACTGTTTGCTGATTGGGTAATTAAATGCCACCTTGGACTGTTTGCGTCTATTATTTATAACATCTTTCGTATATTGATTCACCCCCTTGAAAAGCTAGGGTTCACTATCAGACAAAGTTAACAAGCTGATAATGGAGAAGAAACATACAACAAAGAAAAAGAAGCACCCGAAACAATTGAAACATTCAAGGAAACCGAAGAAGCATGACGAAGAAGGTGCTTCTGTTGATGCTGATAAGGTAAGTTTTTTCAGCTGCTTGTTTGTTTACTCATACATACAGTTAAGTGTTAGTTTTTTAATGTTTTCCCAAATTATTTTAGAATAATCAACTATTTAATGTTGTATTCCACCATGAAGGTGAATTTGTAATGTTGATTAATGGGGTTATGATTTACAGAGGGGGTGTAAGTACTTTAGTTTCAGATCTCCACATGGATCAGTTGAAAATGCTTAGCATCCATGGGTTGGTTACCGATTGGGGTTATATGATACGGTGGCAGAACTGATTGTTAATACAGGTTTTGCATTTTGTATTCGCAAATATGCGGTAAGAAAGAGTCACCACCAACTTTTCTTTTATCCAACAAAGGAAAGGGTGAAAAGAACAGAAAAATACCTTTTTTGAGATTTTCTGAGTAAGGGGGGTAGATTATGGAAATGGAAGGTGTTAGCACCCTTTCCATCTATGATTTTCCACGGGCTCTTAGGTACTTGCTCATTTTTGAAAATTGATTTTATGTTTGTGTGTTTTGAAAAGTTTGTTTCCTTTAGGATAACTCTTGTATCAGACCTCAAGAGTGTGATAAAGCATTTTTGAAAGTAGTTTTGAAATTAAGTGTGGTGTGAAAATGGATTAAATTTGAGCAAGTACTTAAGAACTATCTACCTACTCGAAAAAACGTGTTCTTTTCCTCCTTTCCTTTAGATAGCGCTATCCTACTATTAGTGAGTAGGTAGCCCTATCGTTGGATGTTGAGGGACTATCGTAAGGGACGTTTATGGTCATTGAAGGTAACATGTAGAGATACCTTAGCATTTTGAAGGGACTTGTCATCATATATTTGTAGGCAACATCGAGGGAAAAGATCATTTCTCGTAGGCAACTCGAGGGACATTTAGGGACTATGATCTTTATGATGACTTCAAACTGAGGGTCTTTGCTAAGATATCCCTACGTTCGAGGGACATGACCATTTCTGAAGGCAACCAAAGTGGGAAATACCCTAGGGGTGCAAGTGTGGAATATTGTGCTTTTTTTAGGTATTTTTATCTTGATGTTAGTGATCTAAGACTGAGTATTTAGTTATTGTCATACACACCTAACTTACTAGCAGTTTGTATACAGGCATATAATATAGTGCAAAAAGTAAAACCTACAACTATTACAAGGCTTCAGGGTAATTACAATTATATCTGACTGAAAATGTAAAATGCGGAAAATAAAACCCTAATTAAGCTATTACAAACCGGACATAGTTACAATAATAAAAAAATGCTAAAGTAAATAAACGCGCGCATGAATTGAAAATACGTCTAAAATCCTAAGTGAAAGGAATTCTTTTAGTTTTTGTTATGAACAGAAATTGAATTAAAAATTCTAAGTCTATTCAATTTT
Source organism: Vicia faba (assembly GCA_948472305.1). Classification (NCBI taxonomy): domain Eukaryota; kingdom Viridiplantae; phylum Streptophyta; class Magnoliopsida; order Fabales; family Fabaceae; genus Vicia; species Vicia faba. Next base: position 296,540,513 of record OX451740.1, on the reverse strand, counting down.
AGTTTTTTTAAAGAAAATATTAAAGTAATTAATTAATTAATTGACAAAATTAATTTAATATAAAAAACTAAGCCTAATGTTTTTGTGGTTTTTTAATGTTAATTAAAACTTAGAAGAAGTAAGGACAAACAACCAAAATAAAGGATGAAATCGAAAGACAAAAACAGTAAATGGAAAAGTGCATTCTTGGAATAAAGGCCTGGATCGAAGAGGCTTGGGTTGCCTTTCGATCCAATGAGGAATCTTGATCGAAGATGCCTGAGAGACTGCACGTCTGGGGGCGTTCGATCTGGAGGTGTCATCCTTCGATTTGGGATACTAGAGCTGCAAGGAAGTTTGTTAGAAAAAACACAAAATGGATGACCTAGGTGTCGAACCCAGGTCCTTTTCGTTGCAACACATCTTCCTCACCAACCTGTTCGAAGCTTTACATTCATTGGTACAAACGAAACATAAATATTACGTTAGAAACAAAAACACAGTATTGACTGAATCATATGGTATTTACCCATCGAAGATAAACTAAAGCTGTAAGAATCGAAGGTAAGCTCAGATCGTGCCCCAACAATGGCACGATCTCAATCCTGCATCTTTGCTCACATGTAACACACTCAAGCAAACATGAACATTAGCAGCAATGGGTATGAATTTAAATCATGTTTAACAAGTTTGAGATCAAAGATGAAATTACCAACAAAGGGATTGTATGAGGGATGCTTCTACGTGAATCCCAGGAACACGATTCAGGTGTTAGTCTGGACAGAGGCTGCTTGCAAAATCAGCTTTGAGTTTGACAGTCTTTGGAAGTTTTATGCAACTTTCTGGAACCTTGTGGGGCAGGCTGCGTTTTTGTGAGACAATATATGTGTGTCTCTGTCTGTCTCCGTGTTTTTTCTCTGAGATTATGAGGTTTATATAGACAAGAGATTTTAGGTCAACATTTGTGTATCAAATCTTGGTCCATTATGATGAAGGGATTTGATTTGATTTCTTCATAAAAACTTGCTATATTTGATTCAATCAAGTGCCAATCTACTTTCATGCGTTACTGCCAGCCTGTTATGAGTTGTTTGGGCCTCCAATATGATGGAAATTGAAAGCTGACATGCCCTGCAGATCCATTTCCCTTCAAATTTGTTCTCTTCGAAGGCCCTGAACTCTAAATCGAATTATACCAGATTCGATGTCATGGCTCCTTCGATTGAGCCACCCTCTGCTTCGATTGATTGATTTAAAGAGAATCACCTTGGTCGAACCAGCTCTTGTGGAGTTAGGAACAAACAAGGCAAGAATCTGGCCTTTAACTCAGGAATTGAATCCACGATCAACATTGAACTCTTGCCATATTTGCAAGGAAAACATGCCATTTTGAACTTTGGGTGAACCTGGACAAGTTAGGATAGGTGTTTTGTTTGAATTTGGCTTAAGGCTTTCATCATGGTTCCTTCGATTAAGTCTCAAGTTTTGCTCTCTTCGATGGCTTTGAACTTGGTCCAATCGAAGCATTATCTTATTGACTAATCGAAGTGTTATTCTACACTCCTTGATGGCTCTAAGTCCTGATTCGAATTTCCCAGAACTTCTCTCATAAGAACATTTGTTTTCTTTCGAAGGCTATGGATTCGAATTGCACCAACTTCATTATCACGGCTCCTTCGATTAAATCTTAAGCCTTTCTCCCTTCGATGGCTCTGCATCTTGATTCAAATTGCTCATATTCTCAGCATCAGAGCTTCTACGTTTGAACCATAGTCTGCAGAAAGGCTCATAGTTATCTTCTCCAATCTGCATGAATTCGAATGCCCATCATCAGAGCTTCTGGAACCCTCTCAGTTCTTGCCCTTTTTGATCTCATTTTCTCTAACTTGTACAATCAGAATATTGCCCTGTTGATATGCCAATCGAAACATCACTTGGTTAACATGCCTGTCGAAAGGAACTTTGTACGCTCCAACGAAAAATAACCTTATTTAAGATTCTCGTCGAAGCTGCCTTGTTGGAAATGCCAATCGAAAGGCCTTATACTAATTGAAGGACCTTTTGCAGATGCCAATCTAAGTACCTATTACATATGCCAATTGAAGGACCTTTTGCAGATGCCAATTGAGGGACCTTTTGCAGATGTCAATCGAATGACCTTCTGCAGATGCCAATCGAAGGATATTTAAACATCATTTGAAAATTTTCCTTTTATTTAGGCAAAGGTTTGTAACCACCTATGCAAGAGGAAATCTTGGAAAAACATGAGAGGACAAATTTTGGGGTACAACAGCTGCCCCTGTTCAATTTTCTTAAACCTGAGGATGTAGATTGGCTTGTCTGCCTTTCATTATCTGAAGGTGGAAGATGATCGAACACTAAAGTGCCCAGAAATTTACGCTCGTCTAAGATGATACTTGACTGTGTGGATAGTATCGGGAATGAGCTTATAGATGCCATTTGGAAAAGATGACGGAAGATCGTCGGAGATGGGCTTAAATATGCCATCCAGAACAATGTTGACTTCATGAGATATTCCTTTGTGGAGATTCCTATTCATGTTGTTGGGGGGACTCCGCTGAGGAATGTTGGTCTTTGTCTTGAGAAATAGATTTTAGGAGCTTCAATTGTCCCTCACTCTACTGGGGAGTATCTCTTGATTGAAGAGACAGAAGTGAACTGCTATCTGGTCAGGATCCAGGCTTCATAGTGACTTGCTGAGGATAATAAGGTTGACTGCTATCTGGTCGTATTCCAGGCTTCACATTGACTTACTGGGGGAACATGAAATTAACTGCTATCTGGTCGGACTCCAGACTTTGCAATATCTTCAACTGGAATAGAAATCAGAAAAATCTTAGTATTGATTTAACTGAACTAGTGGAATGTCTTGGGTTGTCTTCAACTGGAATAGAAATCAGGAAGATCTTAGTATCGATCTAACTGAACCAAAAAATGTCTCGAATTAACTTTGACTGGAATGGGAATTAGAAAAATCTTAGTATCGATTTAATTGAACCAAACAAAAGTCTTGGATTATCTTCAACTGGAATAGAAATCAGAGAGATCTTAGCATCGATCTAATTGAACCAGAGAAGGTCTTAAATTAACTTTTACTGGAATGGAAATCAGAAATATCTTAGTATCGATTTAACTGAACCAGACAAAAGTCTTGGATTATCTTCAACTGGAATAGAAATCAGAGAGATCTTAGTATCGATCTAACTGAACCAGAGAAGGTCTTGAATTAACTTTGACATGAATGGAAATCAGAAAAATCTTAGTATCGATTTAACTGAACCAGACAAAAGTCCGAGTTATCTTCAACTGGAATAGAAATCAGAGAGATCTTAGTATCGATCTAACTGAACCAGAGAAGGTCTTTTAAGAACATCTTTATGAGGAAAATGCTGAAATAGCCCTTCATCAGACGTAGCTTTTGAGAAGACTACCAGGTCACATAAGTGGTGGTGTTTGTTGATTTGATCTTTCCTGAAAACCGTAAAGAGTTAGTCGTATGCAATGTCATGATGTATGAAATGCATTATGATGATGGTCTCGAAATAAATGAGATTATGTTGTATGTGATGTGTATGCGCATGCTATGATGTATGAATATGGGATGTTGTTGTGATATTTCTTAGTCTGGGAAAGTAAATCCCTGACTGTTGTTGGAGAGTATTGGGAAGCTGGATCCTTCGTTTACGCTGGGGATTCTTGTTTTGTTTTTTTGAGAAGAAATCCGTTGGGGAATCCTGAGAAGCTTTGTGACTTCACTGGGGAATTTTTTCTTAGACGTCAGAGCAGTAGTTGGAGATTCTTGCTCTGCCGGGTATGAGAACACCTAACACCATTAGGCTGCATGCTGAGAATATGGCAGTGAGCTTGTAGTAGAATGCCCCTGTCTCGATACCTGTTGTAGAAAATATCAATCGGGGATTTTGTAGATGGTTTGACTGTTATCCCAACTCTTGGTGTCCTTGGTGAATGCAGATCAGGGTAATAAACCTTCTACTGATTAGACAAGTGACAAGATGATGAGACATAGTCGTACTCTTTAATCCCTATCTTTTTCCTAGATTGTCCTTTCATATTTTCAGTCCATCGGGATACCCTTTTTTTGCCCAAGCCGCCTTTTCAGGTTTTCGACTTGTCGGGTGTACAGTTTTTTTCATATGTATATCCCTAATTTTTTCCCGAACCCTTTTGGTTCGCCGGGATACCCTTATTTTTGCCTAGGCCGTTCAACCTAGCGGGTCTTTTTCATGCGTTGTATCTTCCGACTATGTTTGTATTCATCGGGTGCAGAGGATTGTCACTGTCTATAGTAACAAGTATTTCCACACTGCCAGAAGGTGTTTGTTTGATCGTACATGATTCGCTGCTGGAATTCATGTCTAATGCCCTAAGTGATTCAGACAGAGGTCTGCCCCTGGTTATTTAGCATTTTTGAGAGATTCCTCGAATCTTGACTTGACTGGCCCAAATCAGTTGGATACCATGCCATGCCCCTTGGTTATGAAGGGCCTTTATTGGAAATTTCTTTTCCGTCTGAGGTGATTCTTTCCATTGAGAGGATCTTCGTTCACTGAATATTTGTTGTGCGAATTTTTCTACTGTTTGAACAATTAGCCACATGCAAACAATGTCATTTAAAGAATGCAAAGGTTATGTCTGTCTTGAAGTTTGAAAATTCATTTTTTTAGTAAAATAAACAAATTTCTAAGAGTGCGATATCAACTCAGGATTTATAGCAAACCTTATAGGAGTCAGGATACCTTTTGTAATAGTATGCTTTCGAACTAACCCATGCTTCAGCTAGGACTTTTAAGGGTTGTAGCGTGGCATGGTTAACGGTTTAAGAAACAAAGGATAAAGGCTCAAATTTTATTTGTATCCAACCCGTTCTTCGTGATGTTCTTCAGTCCTATGCTCAATTAATTGTGCGTTTAACTCCCTCTTGAGTCTTTGCTCTGATACTCCGATGATGGTTCAGGAACTGAACGTTCGTTTGAGAAGGCAGTCATTTTTGTAACCTTTTCTTTTTTTGTTGAAGATTTGTGGGATCTGTTTTTTTGTTTTCGTTATCCCTACTTTTGCCTAAACTGTTTCTTTTGTGATTACAGTTAGCGAGATGCCCAGGTTTTTTTTCTTAAGTCTCATTCACAGGTTTTGACTTAATGGGCTTTTATTTTGAGAGATAACGACTGCCTGTTCTTAATGATTATGTGGAATCATCACCATCTTTTGAAGAGCATCTTCTACACTATTTGTCGTGTACGAAGGTAGAGCTTGTGACTGAATGCACATCTGAATTAACTGAGGAAACTACCCTGCCCCAGGTTATGATTAAGGGTTTTAATTTGTGTGAAAAGAAAAACTCCTACTTCTTAGGCTCAAAGGGGTTGACTAGGGATTATCTTCCTTATAACTCCACTGTTTGGGATTTGAAACAACGCCTGTACATCGTCAGTGGGGTTTGTTCAAAAGCATATTGTATAGATTGTGGTATCCTCCCTCTAAAAGCTTACGACTTTCAATCTAGAATTGAATATCACAAAAGGGAAGTAAGAAAGCAGTTTAAGCATAATGACAATGAAATCATTCAATACAAACATATGTGACGCATTAATGGGAAAACCAAAGTTCGGCATGACAGTAATTGTTTGAATAACAAATGAAATTACAAATGAAAAATAAAAAATGAACTGGATGTTCTCAATGATTTGTCCTAGGAGCGGTGATCACTTTGTGAGTCTCTAGAGGGTCGAATTCAATCCCTTTGGTGTCAATCATATCCTGAATTTTGTTCTTCAGAGCCCAACAATCATTTGTATCATGTCCAGGACTATTAGAATGGTATGCACACCTTTCGTCAGGGTGGTAACTAGGAGCAGAAGTATTGGCATTTCGCAAAGGAGCCCTTAACATAATCAACTCTGCCTTCAACATGTGTTGTAACGCTTGAGCTAGTGACATGTTGATTCTGGTGAATTGTCTCTTGGGCTTGTCTTGCTTTTGCGGATCACCATGTTTTGGTTGGCGAGGTCGTTGTTGGACTCTTGATGTAGTAGAAATTTGGAAAGGTCCACTCTTCATCAAACCAACCTATTGTCTTCTCGGAGGTTGATCAATGATTTGTTCCCAAACCTCGACTGTTTACTTCATACAGTTGCATCCGTCTTGATAAAATTTGTTTATAATGGCTCTCATATCTTCTTGTCCCCGGGCTAGGCCTTGGATAAGAGCCATCTGCCCCAGCATCTAGGTTCTCATTGCTTCAACCTCAGCTTGCAGTTGTTCCAACTATTCGTCCTTATTGTCTTCAGGATTTTTCTTGGCCAGGTTCCCAGCCAGGAGTGCTTTCAACTCTTCCTGCCCTTTGGATAGGTTTAAGAACATTTCCATGAACTGAGCTTCTTGAGTTTGAAGATCTCTGTTATCTTTTTGGAGAGCCATTTTTCTTGCTGAAATAAACAACGAGAAAATGAGAGACCTAAATTGGAAGACCTGTTATGCAATGACATGTATGATATGCAAATGTTTTCAAGGATCTCGCGGGGTAAAGAAGAAAAATGTTAGGCGTTGAACTTTACAACTTTGATTGAAGCACTTCATATCATTGAAGGTCCTTCTACAAGAGTCAAGCTCACCATATCAAGTTGGTCATAGTCCCTGTCTCAAGTTGTCACTTTTGTCTTTTGACAGCGTTGGCTAGAGGAAAATGAATCCTCTTGCCCCTTGCTAGACATCTGCTTTATCATAACCTACATCACAGGACCTTGAGATCCTTGAAATGGTTAAGGAAATGCTATGGTATGATGCTATGATGTGTACACTATGCGTTAAGCAAAAGTGTAAGGTGATGAAGACAAGTGAGTCTAAGAAGTCCAGGTTACTGGATAATGACTCATATCATCAGATGATAAACAAAACCCTGCAATGAGTTCAAATTGTTAGGAAAAGAGAGCAAACAAGTCACACAAGTATCCTTTAGGTTTAAGCTTGCATGGATTCTATAGGTAAGTACCCTCTTGAAGTTTAGTTGGCCCAACTTGTCTTAGAAATAGTAACCGAGTTCTAAGGAATCTCAATATCACCGATCTTTCTTTATCAGTATATTTCAGCTTAGCAATATTTTCTTGCGGCCAAAACATCCCGAAAGTCCGATCTCAATGAGTGTAGTATCGAGTATCAACCGATTCCCAGATTTACACTGAGGCCGGATATCTCACTACTTTCTAATGGCTAAGTTTTTTCAACTAAGGTTATAAGGTTCGTTAGTGCTTCACGACACCACGCGGAGGCCCCATATTCTCCTCGATTCAACACAAGGGATACCGATACCAACCAAAGTGTCACACCAACACATCCATCGCTTAAACCATATCGGTCTATGCCGTGCAGTCTCCATGATCTATTGTTGTTTACCTAAAAAGTGTCCCCAGATCCGAGTGTAGGATCTTTACAAGAATACCCCAACAAACCCTTAAAAGTAAAGCAGTCAAGGCAAACAAAGAAAGCAATTTTAAAATGAACTAGACCCTAAGGTAAACCCCACTTTTATTAATTCCCCAGCAGAGTCGCCAGTTCTGTGATATGGTGGCAGAATCGACTGTTAATACTAGTTTTGCATTTTGTATTTGCAAACGTCGGTGTTGTACCCCAAAATTTTCCCTCTCACTTATCAAGAATTTTCTCACAAGATCTCCCTTGACCCAAGACTGCACTAGGGTTTGATCAGCTCAAGACACCTCCTTAAGCAATGATGACCAAAATTAGGGTTTGAGATTGCACAGGGATTTTTGAACTTCTAATGCCCCATATGACTTTCATGGATCATTATGGATCCCCAAGATCACTCATGTCAAGTTTCAAGCCTTGGATCATATTTTTGCTCAATTAGTTGAGCAATTGACCTAAAAAACAGCTGTATTGGGGAAAAAGTCAACCATGACTAATTTACAGTCAAACTTATTAATTTTTGATCCATATCAACATTATAAACTCATATGTGTCATTTGATCAAGTTTGGACCACAACTCCTCAAGAAATTTGGTTAAATGTCCAAAAGGGCAAAATGGTCAAAATTAGGGTTTTAACTGAGAAAGGGCAATTTCTGATTTTTTGACCTTGCAAATGGTAAATTGGTTTAAGGCATGATCTCAAGAGTCCAATTTCATTATTTTTACCTAATGATATGGTTCAAAACATTGCAAGTCCATTGGATAGACAGATGAATTTTCAGTCAATTGTATACTGAAAAGTCAAACTTTGACTTTTTGGTCAAATTCAAGTGCCAAGAATCTCAATTCATCAAAACATATCAAAATATGAAACTTATTCATCAAGAAATCAAAAAGTCAAGATTTCATTTTGAAAAGTCAAAATTTCTAAACTTAGAAATTTTTCTAAGTGTTGGAAATTTCATATTTTTTCATAACTTTGAGCCAAATTTTCACCATGATGCAAGATGATTCAACAAAAACTTCCAACATGAAAGTTGTAGATATACATGAAATATGCAACTTTTCTTTACACAACTACTTCAAAAAATGAAACTAAACACTTAGTGAAATTTTGCCCTAATTTGGGCAGAATTTTGACCTAACTTCATGGAACTTTTTCATATAGTTACAAGGGGAATGTTCAAAATCAATTCAAAGATGGGTTGCATATAACACTTTAATCTTTCCAAAATGTTCAAGAACTCCTTGAGATCATTCTTGAGGAGGGAGAATCGAAGAGATGAAGTTAGGGTTTTATCACTTGAATTACAAGGCACTTAGTGATGAACAAGAATTCAATTTCAAACCTATGTTGCACAATCTTGTTTTGCAGGCCTATAAACCTCAAGATATCTCCATAATCATAAGATTACACTTGCTTTTGATCTATTATCCACTTGATTCAAGCTTTATCCAAGTTTCATTTCCATTAATGGCACAAAGTAACATTGCCATTCTAGTAAAGTGGATTTAATCACAAAGTCAACTTCTCTTGAGCTTTGCATTTGTTCTTTCTACACAAGAATCCTATACACAATCAGATAAGAATGTTTAAAGTTCCTAACCACTTTAGATAGCCTTGTACCTTGCCTTTGAATAATGCTTGTCAAGCTTGCTTCAAAAACAAGCCAAAAAGCCATAACATGTGAACTTGTACTTCTGATCACCCAAGCTCTCAAAACCTTTTCCTATACATTGAGACACTATTATGCAACTTAGAGCACTATTTTTGCAAGACTGAAACTCTCTCAAATTCCCTCTAGCCAGAAATTGCACACAAACTCCATTTTTGTGCAGGTTCTGACCTTAAACTTATATCTTCTATTTACCTTGTGCGTTCTTTGGCCTTTTAGTTCCTAAAGCTCCTATACATCAAATATAACTTGTCCATGTCCCTATTTCATTTCTGTAACATCATTTACCCCATCTTCCATAACCAAAAACAGAGCATTGCACATTGACTTCTCCAAGTCATTTCAGCCACTCTCAACTCAAGCAAACCATTGCATTAACTTCCTAGGACCTCAAGGAAGCTAACATGATCATCACCATCACTTGAAACAATCTCAAACTCCAAACACGATTTCCAGTTTTGAGGTAAGTTTTCTCAACTTGGAACTCTTCATACAAGCATCATCAATAGTTTATTTATGAATAGAACATGTAGATATCATTGCCCTGAAGCTAACCATGTCCTTAGTTTCCATTAATTTTGCTTGAGCTTAAAGAATTTTGAAACTGAAATTTCTGAAATTTTTAGGGTTCAGATTAGGGACATTAAAATTATTGCTTATCTTTGATCTATAGTTTTAATACTTTACATTTCTGGAATCGTGAGAAAATTTTCTACAAGTTTCATGTTTACAGTTTTCATTTTTGATGAGAAATAAGCAAGTTACAGTTGGTCTGGCTGGAGGTTGAAGATGAAGTCTTCAGAACACATTTTGCCTTACATATTTATTGTTTCATTTGTATTAATGGATGTATAGCCACCCCAGTGGTAGAAGCGCGCACATGTAACCTATGAGACATGGGTTCGAGCTTCAGTGGTACCCTTTTTATTTTTCATATTTTTATTTTCTGATTTTGTTAGTTTTTTGGCAGGCGCTGGGCCCTTTGGGCCTGGCTTGTTATTGTTTTTGATTACTAACCTCCCTATTGAATAATGGCACCCCTGGCCCAAGTTTGTTTATTTTTTTTATTTATTTCATTTTTATTTTCTTAAATATATTTTTCTAAATACTAAAAATCGTAAAATATAAAAAAATGATATATTTATATTGACTTATTTTATTTTATTTTTTCACAAAAAAAATATTTTTATGCTTTATTTATTTTATTAAGTAAATCTTATAAACTTAATTAATATCATGTTTTTATTTATTTATTTTTCACACCTTTTAGAAATACATTATTTTAATATAAAAAAGGACTAAAAATATTTTATAATACTATAAATATTTTCAAGATAAAAAATACTTTTCTTAAACTTATTTTCTCTTGATTAATTAATAGAATTAGGGTTTTCATTTAAAATATTTTCTTAATAAATTCAAACTTAATTAACTATTTTCTTTATTTAATTAGGTTTAGACAAAATCTTTTTTTCATGAAAACTAAACAAAATTCATTTTCTCTATATTTTGCATCCTTGTATATTTGTTCATTTTTATACTTTGTATTTATTCAATTCCTTGTATATTCATATTAATTCAATATGGTTGTAATAGACTAATTAGGTTAAATTCTTGCAATCCCCATTTACAAATTGTACACCCTTCCCACAAATGTTGTAATAGCGTAGTAACTTTAAATTTCGCAATTTATCACTTTTATATAACATGCTAGTAATTAGGGTTTGCATGGAAAGACTAAAACTAATACTTAGAAAACCCTAATTCAAGACAAAAACAATCATGAAAATAATACACTTGCACACAAGCACCCCTAGGGTTATTCCACTTGGTTGCCTTATACAAAATGGCCATATTACGCATGTAAGGTATCTTAGCAAAAATAAGCAAATACAAGATCATGGTCCCTCGATGACGATATCTAAGTTGCCTTACAAATGATCTTAGTCCCTCAAAAAGAATGCTAAGATACCTTGCAACATTGCTAATCATGGTTATACGATGATCCACGCCCATCCCGTTTACTGCCAAAGATAGGGTTACTTATCAAATCAATGGTAAGACAACAATGTCAAAGGAAAAGAAAATGAACAAGAAATACATTTGAGTAGGTAGATTGCTCCTAATTACTTGCTCCATTTCAAAACAAACATCCTTACTATTTTCAAAAACAAACACCTACACTTTCAAAACATCTTACAAAACTTGAAAACATTTTTCAAAAGATCAACATCTTTATATACATTCTTACAAACAAGAATCATTACAAAGATTGCCTAAACAAAGGCCTATTTACAAAATACTTTCAAAAAACCACACAAAGCACATTTTCAAACAAAATCAAGTGATCTAGCAAGTAACGAAGATCCCATGGATAACCATGGATGAAAAGGGTGCTAATACCTTCCCTTTTCATAATCTACCCCCCGAACTCAAGAAATAATCTCAAAGGTGTTTCCTGTGCTTTTTCACCTTTCCTTTTGGATAAAAGAAAAGTCGGTGGCGACTCTTTCTAACCGCAACATTTGCGATCAAACGCAAAACCTTCAAGTCATTTCTCCCACCGTATCACATGCGGTAAGCAAGAGTTGCCACCGACTTTTCTTTTATCTAACAAAGGAAAGGGTGAAAAGAACAGAAAAAGACCTTTTTCGAGATTTTCTTAGTAAGGGGGTAGATTATGGAAAGGGAAGGTGTTAGCACCCTTTCCATCCGTGGTTTTCCATGGGCTCTTAGGTACTTGATTATTTTTGAAAATTGCTTTTGTGTTTGTGTGTTTTGAAAAGTTTGTTCGCTTTAGGATAACTCATGTATTAGTCCTCAAGAGTGTGATAAAGCGTTTTTGAAAGTAGTTTTGAAAGTGTGGTGTGAAAATGGATTCAATTTGAGCAAGTACTTAAGAACTATCTATCTACTCAAAAAAATATGTTATTTTCCTCCTTTCCTTTAGATAGTGCTATCCTACTATTAGTGAGTAGGTAGCCCTATCGTTGGATGTTGAGGGACTATCGTAAGGGACGTTTATGGTCATTGAAGGTAACATGTAGAGATACCTTAGCATTTCGAAGGGACTTGTCATCATATATTCGTATAAAACATCGAGGGAAAAGATCATTTCTCGTAGGCAACTCGAGGGACATTTAGGGACTATGATCTTTATGATGACTTTAAATTGAGGGTCTTTACTGAGATATCCCTACGTTCGAGGGACATGACCATTTTCGAAGGCAACCGAAGTGGGAAATACCCTAGGGGTGCAAGTGTGCAATAGTGTGCTTTTTTCAGGTATTTTTATCTTGATGTTAGTGATCTAAGACTCAATATTTAGTTCTTGCCATACACACCTAACTTAATAGCAGTTTGTATACAGGCATATAATATAGTGCGGAAAGTAAACCCTACAGCTATTACAAGGCTTCGGGGTAATTATAATTATATCTGACTGAAAATGTAAAATGCGGAAAATAAAACCCTAATTAAGATATTACAAACCAGGCACAATTACAATAATAAAAAATGCTAGAGTAAATAAACGCGCGCATGAATTGAAAATACGTCTAAAATCCTAAGTGAAAGGAATTCTTTTTGTTTTTGTTATAAATATAAATTGAATTAAAAATCCTAAGTCTATTCAATTTTAGATTTTTTTAAGAAAATATTAAAGTAATTAATTAATTAATTGACAAAATTAATTTAATATAAAAAATTAAGCCTAATGTTTTTGTGGTTTTTTATGTTAATTAAAACTTAGAAGAAGTAACGACAAACAACCAAAAGAAAGGATGAAATCGAAAGACAAAAATAGTAAATGGAAAAAAGTGCATTCTTGGAAGTAAGGCCTGGATCGAAGAGGCTTGGGTTTCCTTTTGATCCAATGAGGAATCTTGATTGAAGGTGCCTGAGAGACTACACGTCTGGGGGCGTTCGATCTGGAGGTGTCATCCTTCGATCTGGGATACTGGAGCTGCAAGGAAGTTTGTCAGAAAAAACACAAAATGTTTGACCTGGGTGTCGAACCCAGGTCCTTTTCGTTGCAACATATCTTCCTCACCAACCTGGTCGAAGCTTTCCATTCACTGGTACAAACGAAACATCAATATTACGTTAGAAACAAAAACATAGTATTAACTTAATCATATGGTATTTACCCATCGAAGATAAAATAAAGCTGTAAGAATCGAAGGTAAGCTCAGATCGTGCCCCAACAATGGCACGATCTCAATCCTGCATCTTTTCTCACATGTAACACACTCAAGCAAACATGAACATTAGAAAGCAATAGGTATGAATTTAAATCATGTTTAACAAGTTTGAGATCAAAGACGAAATTACCAACAGAGGGATTGTATGAGGGATGCTTCTGCATGAATCCCAGGAACACGATTCAGGTGTTAGTCTTGACAGAGGTTGCTTGCAAAATCAGCATCGAGTTTGACAGTCTTTGGAAGTTTTGTGCAACTTTCTGGAACCTTGTGGGGTAGGCTGCGTTTTTACGAGACAATATATGTGTGTCTCTGTCTGCCTCCGTGTTTTTTCTCTGAGATTATGAGGTATATATAAACAAGAGATTTTAGGTCAACATTTGTGTATCAAATCTTGGTCCATTATGATGAACAAATTTTATTTGATTTCTTCATAAAAACTTGTTATATTTGATTCAATCAATTGGCAATCTACTTTCATGCGTTACTGCTAGCCTGTTATGAGTTGTTTGGGCCTCCAATATGATGGATATCGAAAGCTGACATGCCCCTGCAAATCCATTTCCCCTCGAATTTGTTTTCTTCGAAGGCCCTAAACTCTAATTCGAATTATACCAGCTTTGATGTCACGGCTCCTTCGATTGAGCCATCCTCTGCTTTGATTGATTGATTTGAAGATAATCACCTTGGTCGAACCAGCTCTTGTGGAGTTAGGAACAAACAAGGCAAGGATGTGGCCTTTAACTCAGGAATTGAATCCACGATCAACATTGAATTCTTTCCATATTTGTAAGGAAAACATGCCATTTTGAACTTTGAGTGAACCTGGACAGGTTAGGATAGGTGTTTTGTTCGAATTTGGCTTAAGGATTTCATCTTGGTTCTTTCGATTAAGTCTCAAGTTTTGCTCTCTTCGATGGCTTTGAACTTGGTCCAATCAAAGCGTTACCTTATTGACTAATCGAAGTGTTGTTCTACACTCCTTGATGGCTCTAAGTCTTGATTCGAATTGCCCAGAACTTCTCTCATATGAACATTTGTTTTCTTTTGAAGGCTCTGGATTCGAATTGCACCAACTTCGTTATCATGGTTCCTTAGATTAAATCTTAAGCCTTTCTCCCTTTGATGGCGCTACATATTAATTCAAATTGCTCATATTCTCAGCATCGGAGCTTCTACGTTTGAACCATAGTCTGCAGAAAGGCTCAGAGTTATCCTCTCCAATATGCATGAATTTGAATGCCCATCATCAGAGATTATGGAACCCTGCCAGTTCTTTACCTTTTTGATCTCATTTTCTCTAACTTGGACAATCATAATATCTCCCTGTTGATATTCCAATCCAAACATCACTTGGTTAACATGCCTGTTGAAAGGCACTTTGTACGCTCCAACGAAAAACAACCTTATTTAAGATGCCCGTTGTTGCACCCCAAAATTTGCCCTCTCATGTTTTCCAAAGTCTTCCCCCTGCATGGTTGACCAAAAACCCTTGCCTAAGGAAAAAGAAAATTTTTGAGTGGTGCTTTAAGTACCTTTCGATTGGCATTCTGAAAGGCCCTTCGATTGGTACTTTGAAGGAACACTTCGATTGTCATTATGGACAAGCCCTTCGATTGGTACTTTGAAGGAACACTTCGATTGGCATTATGGACAAGCCCTTCGATTGGTACTTTGAAGGAACACTTCGATTGGCATTATGGACAAGCATTTCGATTGGCATTATGTTAAGGCTTTCGATTGGCATTCTGAAAAACCCTTCGATTGGTATTCTGAAGGAGCCTTTCGATTGGCATTATGGACACGTACTTCAATTGGCATTATAACCGTGTCCTTCGATTGGAATTCCAAGAAGGTCCATTCGAAGAAACATTCAAAGGGTCCGTTCGAAGAAGCTTTCGAAAAGCATTCGAAGGAGGCCATCAGCCCATTCGAAAGGGAGCATTCGAAGGAGGGCATCAGCCCATTCGAAAGGGAGCATTCGAAGGCCAGTTTAATGTCATTCAAAATTCAAAAAGGGACAAGATCCCATGTGTTTAGCCAACGTTACAAATTCTCATTCATAGCTGTCAAACACATAATCAAAGTCATTTAAACCTTTGTCTTCCTGTCCCATCCACCCCTATATATAAAGAAATCACAAGTGTTGCAAAAGACACAGAAAAAAGATACAGAAAAAATAGAGAAAAGAAACAGGGGGAACTTGGTGGTACGCTGCCAAAAATCATCAGCACTTCCAGGAAGCCATACCCAATCCTTGCACCAGCCAGTCCACGCCCATAAATCCCAGATTGAAAGTGCCTACATCCAGGAAGTGCCCAGATCGAAGGTGCCTACATCCAGGAAGCGCCCAAATTAAAAGTCCAATCTGCTGGTAAGAAAGGGTAAAACTATCCAACCTCATATTTGCATAATACATCCATACTGGTTGCTACCTTCGATTTTCTATCCTAGACAGGATCAAGAGGCCTGGGTTTGGCACCCAGGCCATGTCCATCGTTTGCTAATATTTGCTGCAGACATAGCCTGAAGAGACCCAGCAAGCGCAGGATCGAAGGGCCTGGGGTTCAATACCCAGGCCCTGTGTTTTATTTCGCTAACATACTTTTGCAGGTATAACATCCCAGATCGAAGGAGACACCTTCTCTGGATCGAACCCATTAGCATGCTGGATCGAAAGAGGCATCTCATTCCTGGATCGAAAGCCATGGCCTCCATGATCAAAAGACAATCCTCTTCCCTGGATCGAAGGCTGCTCACGCCTTACTGTCTAGCCCAATCGAAGCTTCCATTCCCTCCCTGGGTCGAAACTCCTTTTTTTCCCTAGTCGAAGGATCCCCCTTGTATTTTACTTTTGTTTTCATTGACATCTTTTTATCTTTTTAATTAGCATTAAAATAAAATCAAAAACACAAAAATATTAGGCTAGTTTTTTCTATTAAATTAACTTTGTTAATTAATCTCTTAATTATTTTAACATTTTTCCAAAACTAAAATTAAGTAGATTTAGATCATTTTCTCAAAAATAAAATAAAACAACAAAAAGATTTTATTCTTAGGATTTTTAGAGGTTATTTTCAGATTCGCGCGCGTTTATTTTATTATAACTGTCTATTGGTTTGTAATAGCTTAACTAAGACTTTTACTTTACTGTTTTTTATTCCCCCAATATTTTGGACATGTAAATAATCCCCCTCCACAAAGCCTTGTAATAGTGTAGGATTTACAATTCCCGCACTTTAAATTCCTGTATATATATTAACTGCTTAGATATATGCTAACTAGGATTGTATGACAAGATCTAAAAACAAATGGTAGGACACCTAAAAATACAAAGATAATATAACTGAAAATTGACACATTTGCACATGCCACTCCTAGGGTACACCTCACTTGGTTGCCTCGAACGTGGTCATTGAGTATAGGAAGTCTTAGAGGTCGCCCTCCTGTCTAAAGATCAAAGTTGCCTCAAAACGGTTGCCTCGATAAAAATGATCTAAGACATTAGGGTTACCGCTAAAGCATCCTAACATTGCTTTAGTGACCACACGTCCCTTAAAACCGAATTGACCCGAAAACTCCAACGACGGTGCTACCTACTCCTCAATAGTGGGATAACACTGTCTAAAGGACATTTGCACAGTTTAATTCCTTTTTGAGTAGGTAGAGGTTCTTAAGTACTTGCTCATCTTAAAAACAAAACAAAACTTTTCACACTTACACTTTTCGAACAAAGTTTTCAAAACACTTTATTACACTTTTGAGGACAGAAGCAAGAGTTAAATCGAAGTTTCAAACAAAAAATCTTTTCAAAACCCACAAACACAAAGAAAAGAAAACTTTTGAAAACATAGTGAGCAAGTACCTAAGAGCCCGTAGATAACCACAGATAGAAAGGGTGCTAACACCTTCCCTTTCTATAATCTACCTCCCGAACCCGAGAAACATCTCGAAAAGGAATTTTTCTGTGCTTTTGTCCTTTCCTTGTTGGATAAAATCAAAGACGGTGGCGACTCTTGCTTACCGCGAAACTTTGCGAAAACAAACGCAAACTCGAACCAGCATTCCAAAAACAGTCAGTTCTCATTCCCACCGATCACAGAACTGGCGACTCTGCTGGGGAAAGTATTATAAGTGAGGTGTACCTTAGGATTAGATCACTTGTGTTTTCAATTGTTTTGCTTTGTATGCTCTTAATTTTGTGGGCTTGTATCGGAGTTCTATAAATCCTAACCCGGATTTGGGAAACATTCATAGATAGCAATACATTGTGGAAACTGTGCAGGGTATACCGACACGGTTGAAGCAATAGCTATATTAGTGCGACATATTTGTGAGTACCGGTAGCCTTTGAGTCAATCAAAGAGAATACGGGGCCGCTGAGTGATGTCACTAAGCACTAATGACCTAGAATCTTACTTGACCATCTTGGCCTTTTTAGGGGTAGTGAGATGACTGACTTTGGTGCAGTCCGAAGTTGGTAGATACTCGATACTACACTCATTGAGGATTGTTTTCTTGGAATATTTTGGTCGCTAGTTCAGTGGCTAAACCAAAACAATGAACATAGAAAACAATCCAATGATATTGAGCTCCTTAGAACCCGGTTACTATTTATAGGACAAGTTTTGAGCCAACTACACTCAAGAGGGTACTTACCTATGAAACTCCATGCCAGCCTAAACTTAAGGCTATATGTGTGACTTGTGTGCCTTCAAACTTGAACTACTTGCACATCCTTGTTATCTGACAACATGAGTTCCTTGCAGGTTTTGTTTACAGTCCTTATCCAATAATTTGGATTTATTGCAGGGCTTAGTTACATCACCTCACACTTGTGCTTAAACGCATAGCATACATATCATAACATCATGCCTTAACATTTCCTTAACCATTTCAAGGATCTCAAGGGCTTGTGATGCAGGTTATGGTAAATCAATTGTCCAACAAGGGGCAAAGGGGATTTATTTTCCTCTAGCCAAGGTTGTCTAGAAATTCAAGCATGATAACTTGAGTCAGGGGCTATGACCCACTCGATATGGTGAGCTTGACTCTTGAAGAAGGACTCTCAGCAACATGAAATTCCTTCAATCAAGCTACCAGATTCAGATTCTAACAGTTTCTTGTTTACCCCGTGAGATCCTTGAAAACATTGCATACATATATCATACATATCATTGCATAACAGGTCTCCCAATACAGGTCTCTCATGTTCTCACTGTTTATTTCAGCAATGGCTTTCCAACCCGACAACCAAGATCTTCATACTCAAGAGACTCAGTTCAGGGAAGTCTTCCTAAACCTATCCAAGGGGCAGGAAGAATTGAGAACACTCCTCATGGGGAATTTGGTCAAGAAAAGTCCTGAAGACAATAAGGACGAACGACTGAAACGTCTGCAAGCTGAGGTAGATGCAATGAGGACCCAGATGCTGGGGCAGATGGCTCTTATCCAAGGCTTAGCTCGGGAACAAGAAGAGTTGAGAACCATGATCAGCCAACTTCATCAAGACAGATACAACAACATGAAGCAAACAGTCAAAATCGGGGACCAAGTCATTGATCAGCCTCCAAGAAGACAAGGGTTTGGTTTGGTAAAGAATGGACCTCTCCAAGTTGCTACTACCTCACGGGTCCAACTACAACCTTGCCATAAACAACAGGTTAATCAGAGGCAGTTTACCAAGCTCAACATGCCCCTGTCCCAAGCTTTGCAACACCTGTTGAGATTGAATCTGGTGACGTTGGTAGGACCTCATCTGAATCCTAAGACTTCTTCACCCAACTACAATCCTGATGCAAGGTGTGCATATCATTCTAACAGCCCGGGGCATGATACTGACGACTGTTGGAAGTTGAAGTACAAAATTCAAAACCTGATTGATGAAGGAGCATTGGAATTCATACAAGACGGTCAGGCTGAGTTCCTCTACCATCCCTCCAAGGCTCACCATTTGAAGTGACAAATTCTGACAAGAGAGAGCCTTTTGTTTCATTTGAATTTTCAAGTTGTAATCTCTTTGTTATTCAAACAATTATTTGTTAATGTCAAACTCTATTTCATTAATGCATTGCATATGTTTGTCTTGATTTGATCCAATCATTTTAATTACATTTAAACTATGCTTTTTACTCACTTTATGACATTCAACTCTTACTAAAAGTTACAAGCCTTTAGAGGGAGGATGACGAAACAATACCATAATCTCATACAGTATGCTTTTGGACAAACCTTGCTGACGATGTACAAGCATTCTTTCAAATCCTAAACACTGGAGTTATAAGGAAGATAATCCCTAGTCAACCCCTTCGAGCCAAAGAAGTAGGAGTTTTCTGTTTTAAACACAAATTGAAACCTTTAACTTAAACCTGGGGCAGGGTAGTCTCTCAGTTAATTCAAAAAGATGCGCATTGAAGTCGCAAAACTCTCAGTTCATAATACAACGAACGACATCAAAAGCATTCCTCTAGAATCAAAAGACAGTGGTGGTTCCTTATCTCAAAGACAGTCAATCTCTCAAAAGAAAAAAAAAAGAGCCCACTGAGCCAAAACCTATAAAGGAGGCTTAAGAAAGCTGGGGCATCCCGCTGACTGTAATCTCGAAAACAGAAACAGTCAGGCAAAAGTTAGGGATAACAAATCAAAAGAACGAGGTCGCTAAAAATCCTCAACAACATGAAAAATGTTGCAAAAATGATGACTGCCTTTCAACAAATTCAACTTGTGTGAACCATCACCAAAAACGTCGTTCCAGACTCATTTGGAGTTCAAATGCATAATTAACTGAGCTTAGGATTGAAGAACATCACGAAGAGCGGGTGGGTACAAATATACTTTGAGCCTTTATCCTTTGTTTCTTAAACTGTGAACCAAGCCACGTTATAACCCTCAAAAGTCCTAACTGAAGCATGGGTTAGTTCGAAAGCATACTGTTACAAAAGGTATCCTGACTCCTGTAGGGCTTGCTGTAAATCCTGAGTTGACATCACATTTTACAAAATTTGCCTGTTTTACTGAAAAATGCATTTTTCAAAACTTCGAGACAAGCATAAACTTTGCATTATTTGAATATCACTGTTTGCATTTAGCTATTTGTTTGACAGCGGAGAAATTCACACAACGAATATCCGATGAACAAAAACCCTCTCAGTGAACAAAATCACTTCAAAAAGGATGACACTTCCATTGACAAATCTCCTTCCAATCAAGGGGCATGGCATGATCATTGTCCATCACCTGGGGCAGTCAAGTCAAGGTTCAAGCAATCTCTCAAGATGCCAAATAGCCAGGGGCGGATCTCCATCTGAATCACTTGGGGCATTGGACATGAATTCCGGCAACGAATCTTGCATGATCAAACATCTTCTGGTAGTATGGCAACACAACACTACCGACAATGACAACTCCCTACACTCTGAGAGCGTGGACATAGTCAAAAAAGTACTACGCATAATCAAAGACCCGCTAGGTCGACTGGCCTAGGCAAAAATAAGGGCTTCCCGGCGAACCAAAAGGGTTCGGGCAAAAATTAGGGATAAAAATGAAAATTGTGTACACCCGGCAAGTCGAAAACCTGAAAAGGCGGCTTGGGCAAAAAAGGGTATCCCGATGGACTGAAAACCCGAAAGGGCGGTCCAGGAAAAAATTAGGGATCAAAGCGTACGACTATGTCCCGTCATCTCGTCACTTACCTACCAGAAGAAGATTTGTCATTTCAATCAAAAGAGACCAAGCACCTCATAGGTTGGAATAATACTCGATCCACAAAGCCTCCACAGGCACCTTCTCCTGCAAAAATAGGGGCAATAAGAATTGTCCGAACTGTACAGTTGCTCTGTCCACCAGGTACAAGGTAGATTCAGTTGAAGAATATGGCTAAGATACCTTCACTCCTCGCAGAGTAAGACAATAATGGTAGCTCTCCCCACTAAGACTTGCAACCATGGATGAATCAGCCATACTCTCCCCCAAGCAGAGTTAGTCTACCATCAGCCCTAAAAAAGGTCGGGTATCCCCAGAAGGTCTTAATATTCCCCAGCGGAGTATAAGGACATTCTCCAGCAAGCGTAAGAGCATCCCCGACAGTCTTAATATTCCTCAACAAAGTATAAGAATGTTTCCCGGAGGAATACAAGATACCCCCAGTGGAGCCATTTCCCCAACGCAGTCTAAAAAGGTTTCCCCGCCAGAGTTGAATCATCTTACCCAGTAGATTCTGGAAGCTTGTCCCCTGCAGAATACAGATGTATCTCCCCAGCCAAATTCAGAAGGTTATCCTCACAAGAGTCTAACTGGGTTATCCTCAGCAAGTTGCAACTGAAAGATCATCCCCAGCGAAGTTCTTTCTTTCCCCAAGCAGGACTTCTATCCTCAACAGGTTCAATATCACCAACAACGGTAATCCATCCCCAGCGGAGTTCATCATTGAAATCCCCAACAGAGCTTATCAACGGAATCCCCAGTGAAGTTTATCATTAAAATCCTCAGCAGAACATCTCTTCCCCACAGAGTAATTCCCCACAGAGTAACCTCTTCACCGTGTTTATTCCCCAACGGAGTTCCTCTCTCCCGCAGGTTTATTCTCACAACCATCTTCGTTCATCATCCCCAACGGAAACGAAGAACTCAACTCTATTCTCCAGTAGCTCCGGGATTTATTTTCCCCAGCTAAAAATATCACATCTTCATACATCATGACATGCATACACATCATACAACACAAATCTCATTAATTTTGAGAACGTCATGACATGCATACGCATCATACAACACAAATCTCATTTATTTTGAGAACATCATGACATCATGCATTTCATACATCATGACATTGCATACAGCTAACGTTTTACCTTTTTCAGGAAAAGGTCAATCAAAAGATGGCTACCATCAACCTTTTCAAGTCCCAGTTTGATACCTGTAACAAGCCAGGAAAATATCCATGGACGACTGATTGTAGATTGATACCTGTAACAAGCCAGGAAAATTATCTACATGAAGAGATTGAAGATTAACACCTGTAACAAGCCAGGAAGACTTTCTTTCTCAGGTCAGAGATCAATACCTGAAACCAGCCAGGACATCTATCTCCTCGACCAACCTTTTCAAGTCCCAGTTTAATACCTGTAGCAAGCCAGGAAAACTATCTGTGGACGACTGATTGTAGATTAATACCTGTAACAAGCCAGGAAAATTATCTACATGAAGATATTGAAGATTAATACTTGGAACCAGACAGGACAAGTACTATAACCTCAACGGTATACTCCATTGAGCACGAGTCAGTTCCTAGATCTTGATGTTTTCCTCCGTCATAGTGTGGACAAGTTCTATAACCTCAGCGATTTACTCCATTGAGCACAAGACAGTTTCTAGATCTTGATGAAGATGTTTTCCTCCGTCATAGTGTGGACAAGTTCTATAACCTCAGCGGTCTACTCCATTGAGCACGAGACAGTTCCTAGATCTTGATGAAGATGTTTCCCTACGTCATAGTGTGGACGAGTACTATAACCTCAATGGTATACTCCATTGAGCACGAGTCAGTTCCTAGATCTTGATGTTCTCCTCCGTCATAGTGTGGACAAGTTCTATAACCTCAGCGGTTTACCATTGAGCACGAGACAGTTCCTAGATCTTGATGAAGATGTTTCCCTATGTCATAGTGTGGACGAGTACTATAACCTCAACGGTATACTCCTTTGAGCACGAGTCAGTTCCTAGATCTTGATGTTCTCCTCCGTCATAGTGTGGACAAGTTCTATAACCTCAACGGTATACTCCCGGTGGGCACGAGACAGTTCCTAGATCTTGATGAAGATGTTTCCCTACGTCATAGTGTGGACGAGTACTATAACCTCAACGATATACTCCATTGAGCACGAGTCAGTTCCTAGATCTTGATGTTTTCCTCCGTCATAGTGTGGACAAGTTCTATAACCTCAACGGTATACTCCCGGTGGGCACGAGACAGTTCCTAGATCTTGATGAAGATGTTTCCCTACGTTATAGTGTGGATGAGTACTATAACCTCAATGATATACTCCATTGAGCACGAGTCAGTTCCTAGATCTTGATGTTCTCCTCCGTCATAGTGTGGACAAGTTCTATAACCTCAACGGTATACTCCATTGAGCACGATACAGTTCCTAGATCTTGATGTTTTCCTCCGTCATAGTGTGGACAAGTTCTATAACCTCAACGGTATACTCCCGGTGAGCACGAGACAGTTCCTAGATCTTGATGAATATGTTTCCCTACGTCATAGTATGGACGAGTACTATAACCTCAACGGTATATTCCATTGAGCACGAGTCAGTTCCTGGATCTTGATGTTTTCCTCCGTCATAGTGTGGGAAAGTTCTATAACCTCAGCGGTATACTCCCGGTGGGCATGAGACAGTTCCTAGATCTTGATGAAGATGCTTCCCCCCAATTGAATTATAAACAGGTTCTTAAAACTCAGCTGAAGCATTCTCCCAGTTGAAGTACAGGCAGGTTCCTAAATCTCAATGAAGTTAGACTTCCCCAGTGGAATCTTCTACAATAACAGGTATGCAAGTTCTCGCTAAGGAATCTCTTATGCGATCGACACTCCTGCAGATGGCATATATAAGCCCATCCTCCTACCAACAATCTCCAGATGGAATCTATAAGCCCATCCTCCTACCAACAATCTCCAGATGGCATCTATAAGCCCATCCTCCTACCAACAATCTCCAGATGGCATCTATAAGCCCATCCTCCTACCAACAATCTCCAAATGGCATCTGTAAGCCCATTCCCGACATCACAATGCTGATACTTCACCATGCGAGTGCAAATTTCTGGGCACTCTAGTGTTCAATTATCTTCCACCTTCGGATCACGAAAGGCTCGAAAGCTAATCTATATCCTCAGGTTTAAGAAATTTGAACAAGGGCAACTGTTGCACCCTAAAATTTGCCCTCTCATGTTTTCTAAAGTCTTCCCCCTGCATGGTTGACCAAAAACCCTTGCCTAAGGAAAAAGAAAATTTTTTAGTGGTGCTTTAAGTACCTTTCGATTGGAATTCTGAAAGGCCCTTCGATTGGTACTTTGAAGGAACACTTCGATTGGCATTATGGACAAGCCCTTCGATTGGTACTTTGAAGGAACACTTCGATTGGCATTATGGACAAGCCCTTCGATTGGTACTTTGAAGGAACACTTCAATTGGCATTATGGACAAGCATTTCGATTGGCATTATGTCAAGGCTTTCGATTGGCATTCTGAAAAACCCTTCGATTGGTATTCTGAAGGAGCCTTTCGATTGGCATTATGGACAAGTACTTCGATTGGCATTATAACAATGTCCTTCGATTGGAATTCCAAGAAGGTCCATTCGAAGAAACATTCAAAGGGTCCGTTTGAAGAAGCTTTCGAAAATCATTCGAAGGAGGCCATCAACCCATTCGAAAGGGAGCATTCGAAGGAGGCCATCAGCCCATTCGAAAGGGAGCATTCGAAGGCCAGTTACATGTCATTCAAAATTCAAAAAGGGACAAGATCCCATGTGTTTAGACAACGTTACAAATTCTCATTCATGGCAGTCAAAGACATAATCAAAATCATTTAAACATTTGTCTTCCTGTCCCCTCCACCCCCTCTATATAAAGAAATCACAAGTGTTGCAAAAGACACAAAAAAGATACAGAAAAAATAGAGAAAAGAAACAAGGGGAACTTGGTGGTACGCTGCCAAAAATCATCAGCACTTCCAGGAAGCCATACCCAATCCTTGCACCAGCCAGTCCACGCCCAGAAATCCCAGATTGAAAGTGCCTACATCCAGGAAGTGCCCAGATCGAAGGTGCCTACATCCAGGAAGCGCCCAAATTAAAAGTCCAATCTACTGGTAAGAAAGGGTAAAACTATCCAACCTCATATTTGCATAATACATCCATACTGGTTGCTACCTTCGATTTTCTATCCTAGACAGGATCAAGAGGCCTGGGTTTGGCACCCAGGCCATGTCCATCATTTGCTAATATTTGCTTCAGACATAGCCTGAAGAGACCCAGCAAGCGCAGGATCGAAGGGCCTGGGGTTCAATACCCAGGCCCTGTGTTTTATTTCGCTAACATACTTTTGCAGGTATAACATCCCAGATCGAAGGAGACACCTTCTATGGATCGAACCCATTAGCATGCTGGATCGAAGGAGGCATCTCATTCCTGGATCGAAAGCCATGGCCTTCATGATCAAAAGATAATCCTCTTCCCTGGATCGAAGGCTGCTCACGCCTTACTGTCTGGCCCAATCGAAGCTTCCATTCCCTCCCTGGGTCGAAACTCCTTTTTTTCCTTGGTCGAAGGACCCCCCTTGTATTTTACTTTTGTTTTCATTGACATCTTTTTATCTTTTTAATTAGCATTAAAATAAAATCAAAAACACAAAAACATTAGGCTAGTTTTTTCTATTAAATTAAGTTTGTTAATTAATCTCTTAATTATTTTAACATTTTTCCAAAACTAAAATTAAGTAGATTTAGATCATTTTCTCAAAAATAAAATAAAACAACAAAAAGATTTTATTCTTAGGATTTTTAGAGGTTATTTTCAGATTCGCGCACGTTTATTTTATTATAACTGTCTACTGGTTTGTAATAACTTAACTAAGACTTTTACTTTACTGTTTTTTATTCCCCCAATATTTTGGACATGTAAATAATCCCCCTCCCCGAAGCCTTATAATAGTGTAGGATTTACAATTCCCGCACTTTAAATTCCTGTATATATATTAACTGCTTAGATGTATGCTAACTAGGATTGTATGACAAGATCTAAAAACAAATGGTAGGACACCTAAAAATACAAAGATAATATAATTGAAAATTGACACATTTGCACATGCCACTCCTAGGGTACACCTCACTTGGTTGCCTCGGACGTGGTCATTGAGTATAGGAAGTCTTAGAGGTCGCCCTCCTGTCTAAAGATCAAAGTTGCCTCGAAACGGTTGCCTCGATAAAAATGATCTAAGACATTAGGGTTACCGCTAAAGCATCCTAACATTGCTTTAGTGACCACACGTCCCTTAAAACCGAATTGACCCGAAAACTCCAACGACGGTGCTACCTACTCCTCAATAGTGGGATAACACTGTCTAAATGAAATTTGCACAGTTTAATTCCTTTTTGAGTAGGTAGAGGTTCTTAAGTACTTGCTCATCTTAAAAACAAAACAAAACTTTTCACACTTACACTTTTCGAACAAATTTTTCAAAACACTTCATTACACTCTTGAGGACAGAAGCAAGAGTTAAATCGAAGTTTCAAACAAAAACTCTTTTCAAAACCCACAAACACAAATAAAAGCAAACTTTTGAAAACATAGTGAGCAAGTACCTAAGAGCCCGTGGATAACCACATATAGAAAGGGTTCTAACACCTTCCCTTTCTATAATCTACCTCCCGAACCCGAGAAACATCTCGAAAAGGAATTTTTCTGTGCTTTTGTCCTTTCCTTGTTGGATAAAATAAAAGACGGTGGCGACTCTTGCTTATCGCGAAACTGCGAAAATAAACGCAAACGCGAACCAGCATTCCAAAAACAGTCAGTTCTCATTCCCACCGATCACACCCGTCGAAGCTGCCTTGTTGGAAATTCCCATCGAAAGGTGTTGTACCATAGAATTTTTCCTCCCATATTTCTCAACACATGGCAAGTGAGGTCCCCCAAATTGCTCAAGGAAGTCCAAGAGTTGACCAGACAAATCCTCTCCTAAGGCAGTCTACCTCAAATTAGGGTTTCATTTTTCATCAAGATGCTTGAGTCCAAAGGATCCCAAATTCCTTCCATTGTCCTAATATGTTATCAAGATCATCCATGTAAAGTTTCAAGTCTTGCAGAAGAAGTTTGCTCAATCAATTGCTCAAATGCCTGAAAATCGACTGTGCTAGGTCAAAAGTTGTTGTACCCCAAAATTTGTCCTCCCATATTCCTCAAGACATGTCAAGAATAATCTTCAAGTTGCTCAAGTTGGCTCAAAAGTTGGACAGTCAAATCACCTCCTAAGGCAGTCAATTCAAAATTAGGGTTTTGTGTTGCATCAAGGTCCTTACATACAAATGACCTCAAGTTCTCCCCAATGTCCTAATATGTTCTTAAGTTCATCCATGTCAAATTTCAAGCCTTGCAGAGGAAGTTTGGTCAGTCAATTGCTCAAGAGGTCCAAAAATCGACTGTGCTAGGGCAAAAGTCAACTGTGACCCAAATACAGTCAAACCTCAATATTTTTTGTCAACATTCCCATTTTGAAGGATAATTCATCATTTGATCAAGGGTTGATCATTATTCATCAAGGATTGCTCAAAATTCATCAAGATTCAAAAGTTGCTAAATTAGGGTTTTGTAGGAAAAGTCAACTCAACTTTGGGCAAGCATAACTTTCTCATACTTTATGAGAAATGACCCATCCAAAGCTAATTTTTAAGAGGATGCAATTTCCTATAATCCATCTTCACACTCCAAGATCAATAAATACTCTCACAAAAAGTTACAAATTTGGACATTATAGGTCATTTTTGAAAGTTAACAAAAACACCTTTTTTTCCAAAGCTTATAACTTGATCATGGAACATCAAAATGAGATGAGACCAAAAGGGTTTATTAGAGGACATATCAAGGTTTCTAAAAAGTCCAAGGACACCTCCAAAAGTTCAAAATTGAAGAATATATGCATTGTTGAAGTTGGGATTTTTTCAAATTTGCCAAAAGTCAACTATCCTCAAAACTCCAATTTTTGATAAAAGGGCCAACTTTTTTCCACTTGATATGGTCTTCTCATGCCACACACGTGTCCCATATTTGATTTCATGGCCATTCATTTATTTTTCTATTTTATTTAATTTTTATTGATTTAATTCATTTTTAATCAATATTAAATCAAATAAAATCTAAAAAATTGATGAAATAATATCTTTGTGATTGGTACAACTTTCAATTGTCATGATTCATCAAATCAATTCGTATCAAGGCTTATTCATGCATAAAAAAAAATCAGATTTGAGCTATTTTGGGAAGTTTGATAATGGTGATCAAAATAAAATCTTCCATCTTCAATGCATATGGTTTAAGGCCCAAGTTTTGACCTAAATACATTCCCTTATGTACACACAAGAGGGGCATAGCAAGAACACGCACAAAGAACTGCAGAAACGGCAAAACAAACTTTGAAAAAAAACTTGAAAACTTGGAATCTGAAATCCACGTTAGAGCTCGATTCAAAACAAAAGTTGGACACTAATCCCTTGCTGGCAATCCCCTGAAGCGATACCAATCAAAATCAAGCCTTCTCATTGTCTAAAACTCGCTGTAAGTGTCCACGAACCAAGCTCTGAACATGGCATCGTGAATCGTTTCTCTTGCATCTTTTTGCCAATTTATTTGTACCATCATGCTTAACATTCAAATTCTAACAATTCTGCATTATTCAATTTGATTTTCATAGCCTGTATTACCATACCCGAATCTAGGGTTCACATGTGTTGTTTTTAGGCATTTGAGTTACAGGGAAAATTGGATCAAATAATGGTTATAGGGATACTCAGGAGGCAGAGACGAACACATCCATGTTCTTGGATGGTATTTTCATGGCCTGGGAGAGATTTTTGAAATATCCTACGAATCTTCCTGCGGATAAAAATCCGCAGGTAAACGAACCAGGGATGCGTTGGGGAAGACGATTACGTGGCTTAACGTCATTGGCTTGTTTAAAATGTTAGCGCGTTTTTTTATTTTTCAGGGCATAGTTAATTGTTTTGAATATAATGTTTGTTATGTATTCCACTAACAAAGAAACAGCGTGGATGAGTTGGCCAAGGAAGCGTGTCATTGAGCATTGGGACCTGGGTTCGAATCCCAGGTCCCCCAAAACTTTATTTGATTTTTTTCTCCAGGTGTTCACATGCAGCACTCCAAGCGTGGATTATCATATGCCTCTGAGATCTCAACTGCCAAGTGGCCCACAAGGCAGATCCAATGATCCAGATTGAAGGTTCACCATGAACCTTGGTCAACATGCGCCTATGGAATCACAAAAGTCAAGCAGGCTGGACGAAAATGGGCCTCAAAAATTGCAATTCAAACCCCCTCTTTGGGCCCAATACCCCCTGAGTTTGTTCTTATTTTTTTATTTTCTTTTCATTATTTTCCTATTTTTGTTTTATTATTATTATTATCTTAATTAATTAATTAACCAATTAACCTTTTTTCACAAAAAATCAGAAACAACAAAAATAATATTTCTATAAAATCCATTAATTTCATTATTTATTTTTGTAAATAAACATTAATTAATTAATTTAGTTTAAATAGGTTTAGCCATAATATATTTTGCAATAAATTAAAATCAAATTAGAATATTAGGTTTTTTAACATTTTTAACCATTCTTATTTTATTGCCTTAATTAAAATAAAAAAACCAGAAATATTTTCATTTAATTAATTAATTCAACTATTAACTTAGACTAATTTTTAATTCAAAAAAATAACAGAAAATATGCTTTATTTAATAAAAAGGCTCAAAACCCTAAGACTTTTTAATTTTCTCGCGCGCGAATTATTTTTTATCCATATTTCAATATTGTAACTGCTTCGGGAATGTAATAGTTTTTAACTTAGGACTTTATTTATTTATTTATCGCTTTTATTTACTTTTCGCAATTTAATTTTAAAGGGTTTGTCTTTGGCGATGTAAATACCCGACGCCTTGTAATAGCTTAGATTAATTTTCCGCAATTTAAAGTCCGCAACTATTAACTGTTAGATGTTGGATAAATAGACAA
The DNA here is from genome assembly GCA_948472305.1 of Vicia faba. Classification (NCBI taxonomy): domain Eukaryota; kingdom Viridiplantae; phylum Streptophyta; class Magnoliopsida; order Fabales; family Fabaceae; genus Vicia; species Vicia faba. The sequence goes on along the minus strand of OX451740.1, from coordinate 296,510,386 downwards.
TGCATGACAAGATTAATCTTTAACCTAAAATCAACAGTAGCTCACCATTAACATGTACAAAGATAATATAACTGAAAAATAACACACTCGCACATGCGCACTCTTAGGGTACACCTCACTTGGTTGCCTCGAACGTGGTCATTGAGTATAGGGAGTTTTAGAGGTCGTCCTTTTGTCCAAAGATCATAAGTTGCCCCGAAACGGTTGCCTCGGAAAAATGATCTAAGACATTGGGGTTACCGCTAAGGCGTCCTAACATTGCTTTAGTGACCACACGTCCCTTAATCGAATTGACCCAAAAACTCCAACTACGGTGCTACCTGCTCCTCAATAGTGGGATAGCACTGCCTAAAGGACATTTGCACAATTTAATTCCTTTTTGAGTAGGTAGATGGTTCTTAAGTACTTGCTCCTTTTATAACAAAACAAAACTTTTCGCACTTACACTCTCTTCAAAATGAAAACTCTTTCAAACCCACAAACACAAAGAAAAACAAACTTTTGAAAACACTTTGAGCAAGTACCTAAGAGCCCGTGGATAACCACAGATAGAAAGGGTGCTAACACCTTCCCTTTTTATAATATACCTCCCGGACCCGAGAAACATCTCGAAAAAAGGAATTTTTCTGTGCTTTTTTCCTTTCCTGTTGGATAAAATAAAAGACGGTGGCGACTCTTGCTTACCGCGACATTTTGCGAAAACAAACGCAAAATGCGAACCAGCATTCCAAAACAGTCAGTTCTCTTTCCCACCGATCACAGAACTGGCGACTCTGCTGGGGAAATTAATAAGTGAGGTGTACCTTAGGATTAGATCATTGTGTTTTCAATTGTATGCTTTGTATGATTTATCTTTGTGGGCTTGTATCGGAGTTCTATAGATCCTAACCCGGATCTGGGGATACCCTTTAGGTAAGTAGTAATAAACTGTGAGGGAACTGTCCGGCGTAGACCGACACGGTTGAAGCAGTAGCTACGTTGGTGTGGCACTTTAGTCTGTACCGATATCCCTTGTGTTGGAACAAGGAGAATATGGGTCTTCTAAGGGGTCATTAAGTACCAACTGACCTTAGAACCTTAAATTGACCAACTTGGCCATAGAACAGTAGCAGTATGCTACACTCATTAAGACTAAACTCTTGCGATGATTCCGGCTGCAAGAAAAGGTTGCTAAACTGGAATTATGACCGATCGAGGGTAGTCAGTGATATTGAGATCCTCTAGAACCCGGTTACTATTTCTAGGACAGGTTTGAGCCAACTAAACTGAAAGAGGGTAATACCTAAACTCCATGCCAGCCTGAAATTTAAGGGCTATTGTGTGACTTGTGTGCCTTCAAAACTTGAACTACTTGCACATTCTTGTTATCTGACAACATGAGTTCCTTGCAAGTTTTGTTTACAGTCCTTATCCAATAATTTGGATTTATTGCAGGGTTTACTTACAGCACCTCACACTTTTGCTTAAACGCATATCATACACATCATACACATCATGCCTTAACATTTCCTTAACCATTTCAAGGATCTCAAGGGCTTGTGATGCAAGTTATGGTAAATCAAATGTCCAGCAAGGGGCAAAGGGGATTTATTTTCCTCTAGCCAATGCCGTCTAGAGATCAAAACACGATAACTTGAGTCAGGGGCTATGACCCACTCGATATGGTGAGCTTGACTCTTGAAGAAGGACTCTTAACGACACGAAGTTTCTTCTAACAAATTCTAAAAAGTTTCTTGTTTACCCCGCGAGATCCTTGAAAACATTGCATACATATATCATACATATCATTGCATAACAGGTCTCCCAGTACAGGTCTCTCATGTTCTCGCTGTTTATTTCAGCAATGGCTTTCCAACCAGACAACCAAGATCTTCAAATTCGAGAAACTCAATTCAGAGAAATCTTCCTAAACCTATCCAAGTGGCAGGAAGAGTTGAAAACACTCCTCGTTGGAAACTTGGTCAAGAAAAGTCCTGAAGACAATAAGGACGAACGGCTGGAACAACTGCAAGTTGAGTTCAGTGCCATGAAAACCCAGATGCTGGGGCAGATGGCTCTTATCCAAGGCTTAGCTCGGGAACAAGAAGAGTTGAGAACCATTATCAACCAGCTTCATCAAGACAGATACAACAACATGAAGCAAACAGTCAAGGCCGGGGACCAAGTCATTAATCAACTTCCGAGAAGTCAAAGGTTTGGTTTGATGAAGAATAGACCTCTCCAAGTTGCTACTACCTCACAGGTCCAGCAACAACCTTTCCATAAACAATGGGTTAATCAGAGTAAGTCGGATACACCCAAGAGGCAGTTTACCAAGCTCGACATGCCGCTGTCTCAAGCTTTACAACACCTGTTGAGATTGAATCTGGTGACGTTAAGGGACCCTCCTAAGAATCCCAACATAGCTTCCCCAAGGTACAATCCTGATGCAAGGTGTGCATATCACTCCAACAGCCCGGGGCACGACACCGACGAATGTTGGGCTTTGAAAAACAAGATCCAAGACTTGATTGACAGAAGAGTGCTGGAATTCATGCCGGATGGCGAGATGAAAATCTTTCGCTGAGGGTTCTCCACCTGAAATGACTAGTTCGAACTAAGAGACTTTTGCTCATTAGAATTTTCAAGTTGTAATTTTCTTTTGACTGTTCGAACATTTATTCATGTCAAACTTTATTACTTTACCAATGCATTGCATATGTCAGTTTTGAATCAATCCATTCGTATTTCACTATATTCAAATTGCTTTCATTTTTTGTGATGATCAACTCTCGATTAAAATTTTTTTTAAGCCTTTAGAGGGAGGATGACGAAAATGATATCAAAACCTCTACAGTATGCTTTTGAATAGACCCTGCTGACGAGGTACAGGCATTGTTTCAAATCTTAAACAGTGGATTTATAAGGAAGATAATCCCTAGTCAACCCCTTTGAGCCAAAGAAGTTGGAGTTTTTCTTTTCACAAATTAAAACCCTTAATTATAACCTGGGGCAGGGTAGTTTTCTCAGTTGATCCAGGTGCACAATGAATGGCATCAAAGAAATCCTTCCGAAACAAAAAACGGTGATGGTTTCGTATAATCGTAAGGACAAACAGTCATTATCTTTCGAAATAAAAGCCCACTAAGTCAAAACCTATGAAGGAGACTTACAAAAAAACTGGGGCATCCCGCTGACTGTAATCACAAAAAGAAACAGTTCAGGCAAAAAACAGGGATAATAAAAACCAAAAAGAAAGAGATCCTACAAACTCTCAACAAAAATGACTGCTTGTTCAAAATAAACTGTCAGTATCCGAACCATCACTGGAATATCAGAGCAAAGACTCAAACAGGATCTAAATGCACGGTTAGCTGAGTTTAGGATCGAAGAACATCACGAAGAGCGGGTGGGTACAAATAAATTTTGAGCCTTTATCCTTTGTTTCTTAAACCTAGAACCAGGCCACGTTATAACCCTTAAAAGTCCTAGTTGAAGCATGAGTTAGTTCGAAAGCATACTGTTACAAAAGGTATCCTGACTCCTGTAGGGCTCGCTGTAAAATCTTGAGTTGACATCACATTTTACAAAAATTCGCTTGTTTTATTGAAAACCGCATTTTCAAAAAACTTCAAGACAGACATAAGCTTTGCATTCTTAAAATAACATTATTTGCATATGACTATTTGTTTAAACAGCAGAGAAATTCACACGACGAATATCTAGTGAATAAAAAACCTTCTCAATAAAAGGATCACCTCAAGTGGAAAAAACACTTCCAACCAAGGGGCACGACATGATCATTGTCCATCATTTGGGGCAGTTAAGTCAAGATTCAAAGAATCTCTCAAAGATGCCAGGGGAAAATATCCATCTGAGTCACTTGGGGCATTAGACATGGATTTCCGCAACGAATCTTGCATGATCAAACATCTTCTGGTAGTATGACAATACAACACTACCGACAGTGACACCTCCCTACATCCTGAGAGCGTGGACATAGTCAGAAAATACCGCGCATAAATAAAGACCCGCTAGGTTGACTAGCCTAGGCAAAAATAAGGGCTTCCCGGCGAACCAAAAGGGTTCGGGCAAAAATAAGGGATGAAAATGAAAAATTTGTACACCCGGCAAGTCAAAAACCTGAAAAGGCGGCTTGGGCAAAAAAAGGGTATCCCGGTGGATTGAAAACCCGAAAGGGCGGTCCAGGAAAAAATTAGGGTTCAAAGCATACGACTATGTCTCGTCATCTCGTCACTTGCCTACCAGAAGAAGACTTGTCATTTCAATCGAAAGATACCAAGCACCTCATAGGTGGGGATAATACTCGATCCACAGGGCCTCCGCAGGCACCTTCTCCCGCAGAAACAGGGGCAATAAGAATTGTCCAAGCTGAATAGTGCTATGTCCATCAGGTACAAGGTAGGATCAGCTGAAGAATTTGGCTAAGATACCTTCACTCCCCGCAGAGTAAGACAGTAATGATAGCTCTCTCAGCTGAGACTTGCAATTATGGACGAATCAACAATACTCTCCCCAAGCAGAGTTAGTCTACCATCAGCCCTAAAAAGGCTTGGTATTCCCATAAGGTCTTAATATTCCCCAACGGAGTATAAGAATATTCTCCAACAAGTATAAGAGTATCCCCGACAGTCTTAATATTCCCCAACGGAGTATAAAAATGTTCCCCGATAGCATACAAGATACCTCTAGTAGAGTCAATATTTTCCCAGCACGGTCTAAAAAGCTTCCCCAACAGAGTTGAATCATCATCCCCAGTAGACTCTGGAAGTTTACCCCCAGCGGAGTATAATAAATCTCCCCAGCCAAATTCAATGGGTTATCCCCACAAGAGTCTAACAGGGTTATCCCTAGAAAGTCGCGACTGAAAGATTATACCCAGCAAAGTTCTTTCCTTTCACGAATAAGGATTCAATCCTCAACTGTTTCAATATCACCAGTAACGGTAATCTATCCCCAGCGGAGCTTATCAGTGGAGTTTATCGTTAAAATCTTCAGCAGAGCATCTCTTCCCCACAGAGTAATTCCCCTTGGAGTAATCTTCTCATCAGTTTATTCCCCAACAAACTTATACTCTCCTGCAAGTTTATCATCTTCGTTCATCATCCCCAGCGGAAACGAAGAATCCAACTCTATTCCCCAGCAGCTCCGGGATTTATTTTCCCCAGCTAAAACATTACATTTCCATACATCATGATACATACATGTATGCATCATACAATACAATCTCATTTATTTTGAGAACATCATGGCTTGATCCACATCATGCATTGCATATGACTGACCTTCACCTTTCAGGAAAGATGCAGTTAAATTCTCAACCCGTCAATAGAGACAACCCTTCAATAGAGAAAATCTGTCAAAAGAGACAACCAGTCAAAGAAGACAATTTTCCTCCATCATAGTGTGGACGAGTTCTCTAATTTCAACAGTATACTACGTTGAAGATCAGACAGTTCCTAGATCTTGATGAAGATGTTTCCCTATGTCATAGTGTGGACAAGTGCTATAACCTAACCGGTATACTACATTGAGCACTAGTCAGTTCCTAGATCTTGATGTTTTCCTCTGTCATAGTGTGGACGAGTTCTCTAATTTCAACGGTATACTACGTTGAAGACCAGACAGTTCCTAGATCTTGATGAAGATGTTTCCCTACGTCATAGTGTGGACAAGTGCTATAACCTCAACGGTACACTACGTTGAGCACTAGTCAGTTCCTAGATCTTGATGTTTTCCTCCGTCATAGTGTGGATGAGTTCTACAATCTCAACGATATACTACGTTGAAGACCAGACAGTTCCTAGATCTTGATGAAGATGTTTCCCTATGTCATAGTGTGGATGAGTGCTATAACCTCAACAGTATACTACGTTGAGCACTAGTCAGTTCCTAGATCTTGATGTTTTCCTCCGTCATAGTGTGGACGAGTTCTCTAATTTCAACGGTATACTACGTTGAAGATCAGACAGTTCCTAGATCTTGATGAAGATGTTTCCCTATGTCATAGTGTGGACGAGTGTTATAACCTCAACGGTATACTACGTTGAGCACTAGTCAGTTCCTAGATCTTGATGTTTTCCTCCGTCATAGTGTGGACGAGTTCTCTAATTTCAACGGTATACTACGTTGAAGACCAGACATTTCCTAGATCTTGATGAAGATGTTTCCCTACGTCAGAGTGTGGACGAGTGCTATAACCTCAACGATATACTAAGTTGAGCACTAGTCAGTTCCTAGATCTTGATGTTTTCCTCCGTCATAGTATGGACGAGCTCTACAATCTCAACGGTATACTACGTTGAAGACCATACAGTTCCTAGGTCTTGATGAAGATGTTTCCCTATGTCATAGTGTGGACAAGTGCTATAACCTCAACGGTATACTATGTTGAGCACTAGTCAGTTCCTAGATCTTGATGTTTTCCTCCGTCATAGTGTGGACGAGTTCTCTAATTTCAACGGTATACTACGTTGAAGACCAGACAGTTCCTAGATCTTGATGAAGATGTTTCCCTACGTCATAGTATGGACGAGTGCTATAACCTCAACGGTATACTATGTTGAGCACTAGTCAGTTCCTAGATCTTGATGTTTTTCTCTGTCATAGTATGGACGAGTTCTCTAATTTCAACGGTATACTACGTTGAAGATCAGACAGTTCCTAGATCTTGATGAAGATGTTTCCCTATGTCATAGTGTGGACAAGTGCTATAACCTCAACGGTATACTACGTTGAGCACTAGTCAGTTCCTAGATCTTGAAATTTTGCTCCCTCATAGTGTGGACGAGTTCTCTAATTTCAACGGTATACTACGTTGAAGACCAGACAGTTCCTAGATCTTGATGAAGATGTTTCCCTACGTTATAGTGTGGACGAGTGCTATAACCTCAATGGTATACTACGTTGATCACTAGTCAGTTCCTAGATCTTGATGTTTTCCTCCGTCATAGTGTGGACGAGTTCTCTAATTTCAACGGTATACTACGTTGAAGACTAGACAGTTCCTAGATCTTAATGAAGATGTTTCCCTACGTCATAGTGTGGACGAGTGCTATAACCTCAACGGTATACTACGTTTAGCACTAGTCAGTTCCTAGATATTGATGTTTTCCTCCGTCATAGTGTGGACGATTTCTATAATTTCAACGGTATACTACGTTGAAGACCAGACAGTTCCTAGATCTTGATGAAGATGTTTCCCTACGTCATAGTTTGGACAAGTTCTATAACCTCAACGGTATACTACGTTGAGCACTAGTCAGTTCCTAGATCTTGATGTTTTCCTCCGTCATAGTGTGGACGAGTTCTCTAATTTCAACGGTATACTACGTTGAAGACCAGAAAGTTCCAAGATCTTGATGAAGATGTTTCCCTACGTCATAGTGTGGACGTGTGCTATAACCTCAATGGTATACTACGTTGAGCACTAGTCAGTTCCTAGATCTTGATGTTTTCCTCCGTCATAGTGTGGACGAGTTCTCTAATTTCAACGGTATACTACGTTGAAGACCAAACAATTCCTAGATCTTGATGAAGATGTTTCCCTACGTCATAGTGTGGACGAGTGCTATAACCTCAACGGTATACTACATTGAACACTAGTCAGTTCCTAGATCTTGATGTTTTCCTCCGTCATAGTGTGGACGAGTTCTCTAATTTCAACGGTATACTACGTTGAAGACCAGACAGTTTCTAGATCTTGATGAAGATGTTTCCCCCCAATTGAATTATGGATAGGTTCTTAAGACTCAGCCGAGGCATTCTCTCAGTTGAAGTACATGCAAGTTTCTAAATCTCAACAAAAGTTAGACTTCCCCAGCGGAATCTTCTACAAACAATAAGTATGCAAGTTCTCGCTAAGGAATCTCTTATGTGATGGAAACTCCTGCAGATGGCATATGTAAGCCCATCCTCTTACCAACAATCTCCAAATGGCATCTGTAAGCCCATTCCCGACATCACAAGACAGATGCTACTTCATGCAAGTGCAAATTTCTGGGCACTCTAGTGTTCAATCATCTTCCACCTTCGGATCACGAAAGGCCTGAACGCCAATCTATATCCTCAGGTTTAAGAAGATTGAACAGGGGCAACTGTTGTACCCCAAAATTTGCCCTCCCATATTCCTCAAGACATGTCAAGAATAATCTTCAAGTTGCTCAAATTGGCTCAAGAGTTGGACAGTCAAATCACCTCATAAGGCAATCAATTCAAAATTAGGGTTTTGTGTTGCATCAAGGTCCTTACATACAAATTACATCAAGTGCTCCCCAGTGTCCTAATATGTTCTTAAGTTCATCCATGTCAAATTTCAAGCCTTTCAGAGGAAGTTTGGTCAGTCAATTGCTCAAGAGGTCCAAAAATCGACTGTGTTAGGGCAAAAGTCAACTGTGACCCAAATACAGTCAAACCTCAATATTTTTTGTCAACATTCCCATTTTGAAGTATAATTCATCATTTGATCAAAGGTTGATCATGATTCATCAAGGATTGCTCAAAATTCATCAAGATTCAAAAGTTGCTAAATTAGGGTTTTGCAGGAAAAGTCAACTCAACTTTGACCAAGCATAACTTTCTCATACTTTATGATAAATGACCCATCCAAATCTCATTTTGAAGAGGATGAAATTTCCTACAATCCATATTCACACTCCAATATCAAGAAATGCACTTACAAAAAGTTACAAATTTGGACATTATAGGTCATTTTTGAAAGTCAACAAAAACACCTTTTTTTCGAAAGCTTATAACTTGAGAATGGAACATCAAAATGAGATGAGATCAAAATGGTTGATTATAGGACATCTCAAGGTTTCTAAAAAGTCCAAGAACACCTCGAAAAGTTCAAAATTGAAAAAGATATGCATTGTTGAAGTTGGGCATTTTTCCAAATTTGCCAAAAGTCAACTATCCTCAAAACTCCAATTTTTGACAAAAGGGCCCACTTTTTTCCACTTGATATGGTCTTGTCATGCAACACACGTGTCCCATATTTGATTTCATGGCCATTCATTTATTTTTCTATTTTATTTAATTTTTATTGATTTAATTCATTTTTAATCAATATTAAATCAAATAAAATCTAAAAAATTGATGAAATAATATCTTTGTGATTGGTACAACTTTCAATTGTCATGATTCATCAAATCAATTCGTATCAAGGCTTATTCATGCATAAAAAAAATCAGATTTGAGCTATTTTGGGAAGTTTGATAATGGTGATCAAAATCAAATCTTCCATCTTCAATGCTTATGGTTTAAGGCCCAAGTTTTGACCTAAATACATCCCCTTGTGTACACACAAGAGGGGCATAGCAAGAACACAAACAAAGAACTGCAGAAACGGCAAAACAAACTTTGAAAAAAAACTTGAAAACTTGGAATCTGAAATCCACATTAGAGCTCGATTCAAAACAAAAGCTGGACACTAATCCCTTGTTGGCAATCCCCTGAAGCGATACCAATCAAAATCAAGCCTTCTCATTGCCTAAAACTCGTTGTAAGTGTCCAGGAACCAAGCTCTGAACATGGCATCGTGAATCATTTCTCTTGCATCTTTTTGCCAATTTATTTGTACCATCATGCTTAACATTCAAATTCTAACAATTCTGCATTATTCAATTTGATTTTCATAGCCTGTATTACAATACCCGAATATAGGGTTCACATGTGTTGTTTTTAGGCGTTTGAGTTACAGGGAAAATTGGATCAAATAATGGTTATAGGGATACTCAGGAGGCAGAGACGAACACATCCATGTTCTTGGATGGTATTTTCATGGCCTGGGAGAGATTTTTGAAATATCCTACGAATCTTCCTGCGGATAAAAATCCGCAGGTAAACGAACCAGGGATGCGTTGGGGAAGACGATTACGTGGCTTAGCGTCATTGGCTTGTTTAAATTGTTAGCGCGTTTTTTTATTTTTCAGGGCATAGTTAATTGTTTTGAATATAATGTTTGTTATGTATTCCACTAACAAAGAAACATCGTGGATGAGTTGGCCAAGGAAGCGTGTCATTGAGCATTGGGACTTGGGTTCGAATCCCAGGTCCCCCAAAACTTTATTTAATTTTTTTCTCTAGGTGTTCACATGCAGCACTCCAAGCGTGGATTATCATATGCCTCTGAGATCTCAACTGCCAAGTGGCCCACAAGGCAGATCCAATGATCCAGATTGAAGGTTCACCATGAACTCTGGTCAACATGCGCCTATGGAATCACAAAAGTCAAGCAGGCTGGACGGAAATGGGCCTCAAAATTTGCAATTCAAACCCCCTCTTTGGGCCCAATACCCCCTGAGTTTGTTCTTTTTTTTATTTTCTTTTCATTATTTTCCTATTTTTGTTTTATTATTATTATCTTAATTAATTAATTAACCAATTAACCTTTTTTCACAAAAAATCACAAACAACAAAAATAATATTTCTATAAAATCCATTAATTTCATTATTTATTTTTGTAAATAAACATTAATTAATTTATTTAGTTTAAATAGGTTTAGCCATAATATATTTTGCAATAAATTAAAATCAAATTAGAATATTAGGTTTTTTAACATTTTTAACCATTCTTATTTTATTGCCTTAATTAAAATAAAAAAAACCAGAAATATTTTCATTTAATTAATTAATTCAACTATTAACTTAGACTAATTTTTAATTCAAAAAAATAACAAAAAATATGCTTTATTTAATAAAAAGGCTCAAAACCCTAAGACACTCCGATTTAATTTTCTCGCGCGCGAATTTTTTTTTATCCATATTTCAATATTGTAACTGTTTCGGGAATGTAATAGTTTTTAACTTAGGACTTTATTTATTTATTTATCGCTTTTATTTACTTTTCGCAATTTAATTTTAAAGGGTTTGTCTTTGGTGATGTAAATACCCGACGCCTTGTAATAGCTTAGATTAATTTTCCGCAATTTAAATTCCGCAACTATTAACTATTAGATGTTTGATAAATAGACAATGCATGACAAGATTAATCTTTAACCTAAAATCAACAGTAGCTCACCATTAACATGTACAAAGATAATATAACTGAAAAATAACACACTCGCACATGCGCACTCTTAGGGTACACCTCACTTGGTTGCCTCGAACGTGGTCATTGAGTATAGGGACTTTTAGAGGTCGTCCTTTTGTCCAAAGATCACAAGTTGCCCCGAAACGGTTGCCTCGGAAAAATGATCTAAGACATTAGGGTTACCGCTAAGGTGTCCTAACATTGCTTTAGTGACCACACGTCCCTTAATCGAATTGACCCGAAAACTCCAACGACGGTGCTACCTGCTCCTCAATAGTGGGATAGCACTGTCTAAAGGACTTTTGCACAGTTTAATTCCATTTTGAGTAGGTATATGGTTCTTAAGTACTTGCTCCTTTTAAAACAAAACAAAACTTTTCGCACTTACACTCTCTTCAAAATGAAAACTCTTTCAAACCCACAAACACAAAGAAAAACAAACTTTTGAAAACACTTTGAGCAAGTACCTAAGAGCCCGTGGATAACCACAGATAGAAAGGGTGATAACACCTTCCCTTTCTATAATCTACCTCCCGGACCCGAGGAAAATCTCGAAAAAGGAATTTTTCTGTGCTTTTTTCCTTTCCTGTTGGATAAAATAAAAGACGGTGGCGACTCTTGCTTACCGCGACATTTTGCGAAAACAAACGCAAAACACGAACCAGCATTCCAAAACAGTCATTTCTCTTTCCCACTGATCCCAAATTCCTTCCATTGTCCTAATATGTTATCAAGATCATCCATGTAAAGTTTCAAGTCTTGCAGAAGAAGTTTGCTCAGTCAATTGCTCAAATGCCTGAAAATCGACTGTGCTAGGTCAAAAGTCAACTGTGGCCCACATACAGTCAAACTTCAAGATTTTTGGTCAACATACTAATTTTGAAGTATTATCCATAATTTGATCAAGGGTTGATCATGATTCCTCAAGGATTTCTCACAATTCATCAAAACCCAAAAGTTGCTAAATTAGGGTTTTGTAGGAAAAGTCAACTCAACTTTGACCAAGCATATTTGTCTCATACTTTATCATAAATGACCCTTCCAAATCTCATTTTGAAGAGGATGCAATTCCCTAAAATTTATCTTCATCTCCCAAGTTTAAAATATGCACTCACAAGAAGATATGAATTTTGACATTATAGGTCATTTTGGAAAGTCAACAAAAACACCTTTTGGGTCAAAGCTTCATACATGAACCTGGAAGACTCAATTGATATGATACCAAAAGGGTTTCTTAGAGGACATCTTAATATTTCTAAAAAGTCCAAGAAAACCCTCCTAGGGTCAAAATTGAGAGAGATATGCATTGTCAAAGTTGGCAATTTTTGTGAAATTGTCAAAAGTCAACATTGATCAAAATTGCATTTTTTCCACATGGGCCCATCTTTTTAAGATTGCATCTCATTCCTAGCATAGTCCACGACCTATGGGTCCCTCCATGATTTATTTATTTAATTTATTTTGATTTTTATTCACTTAAAATTCAAATAAAATCAAATAAATCTAAATAAAATCATATAATGTGTTTTAGGGATGATTTTTGCATTGAAGGAAGATCTTATGTGCTGTCAATTGAGAATCAATTCGCGCAAGGCTAATTTGGGTGGAAAAAGATTGAATTAAAGCAAGTTTGGAAAGATATCATATGCCATGAAAGACCAAATCAAATCTTCATAATGGGCAAGATTGAATTCGTTTTCGTTGACCTAATAGGTTTCACTACATATACAGAAGTAATCCAAGGCAAGGGAAGGGGTTGAGTAGTCGTGCAGAGCAAGAACCAAACCAAAAAAAATCAAGAAAAAGTGCAGATCAAATTCCAAGTTACAGGCCATCTCAATTCATCCTGACCTTACCAATCGATTGTTGGACGCCTCAGGAACGTATTTCAATCACTAGAAAGCCTTCCCAAATCCTGAAACACATTGTAGTAGTCACACAGTTAGCTTGAAAAAATCGTTTTCATTTTCATTGATTTATACATCATTTGCATGTTTTGATTACATATTCTTGTTCCTTATTGAGTTTGCAAGCTAACCATTATATTCAATTGCGTTTTTGATGATTGTATGAAAAACTGCCATAGCTAGGGTTTCTTGTTTAGTTTTAGGGCTTTGCAATACAGGTGAAATTGGACATTAATTCTGGTACCATGATACTTGTGATACAGTGGGAGAGAACTGACTGTTTTTTGGAATGCTGGTTTGCGTTTTGCGTTGGTTTTCGCAAAATGTCGCGGTAAGAAAGAGTCGCCACCGTATTTTATTTTATCCAACAAGGAAAGAAAAAAAGCACAGAAAAATTCTTTTTTCAAGATTTTTCTCGGGTCCGGGGGGTAGATTATAGAAAGGGAAGGTGTTAGCACCCTTTCTATCCGTGGTTATCCATGGGCTCTTAGGTACTTGCTCAAAGTGTTTTCAAAATTTTCTTTTCTTTGTGTTTGTGGGTTTGAAAAGAGTTTTTGTTTGGAAAGTGTGAGTGCGAAAAGTTTTGTTTTGTTTTGAAAGAGCAAGTACTTAAGAACCATCTACCTACTCGAAAAAGGAATCAATCTGTACTAATGTCCTTTAGACAATGTTATCCCACTATTAATGAGTAATTAGCACCGTCGTTGGAGTTTTAAGGGTCAATTCGATTTAAGGGACGTGCGATCACTAAAGCAATGTTAGGACGCCTTAGTGGTAACCCTAATGTCTTAGATCATTTTTCCGAGGCAACCATTTCGAGGCAATTATGATCTTTGGACAAGAGGGCGACCTCTAAAACTTCCTATACTCAATGACCACGTTCGAAGGCAACCAAGCGAGGTGTACCCTAAGAGTGCGCATGTGCGAGTGTGTTGTTTCGGTTAATTTAATCTTTGTACATGTCATGGGTGATCTATGTTGATTTTAGGTTTTGAACGATTAATCTTGTCATGCATTCCCTATTACCAAACATCTAACAATTTATAAGTTGCGGAAATTAAATTGCGGGAATTAAACTAACTATTACGAGGCGTCGGGTATTTACATCACCAAAAGCAACCCTTGAAATTAAAATGCGGAAAATAAATAAAGCGATAAAAGTATTTAAAGTCCTATTAAACTATTACATTCCGGAAACAGATACAATAATATGATAAAATGGATCGCATGCGGAAAATTAAATCGGGCGCATTATAGGGTTTTGACCCTTTGATCATTACAGAAAGATTTTTTGGTTATTTTGAATTAAAAGGAAGTTAAATTAAGTTAAGCATTAAATTAACAAATTAATTAATTAATTAATTAAAATATTTTTTTGGGTTTTTAAGTATTTAAGGAAATAAAAATAAATTAATCAAAGTTAATAAAACCTAATTGTCTAAATTAATTTTAATTATTACAAAAGATATTAAAGTTATTTTCTAATTAAACTAAATTAATTAAGTTAATATTTATTAACAAAAATAAAATACTGAAAATTAATTTTAATAAAGAAAATATTTTTTTGGTTTTTGATTTTATTAAGAAAAAAAAGTTTGATTGGTTAATTAAATTATGAAAAATAAATAAACAATATAAATAAATAAAATAGAGAAAATAGAGAGAGTTAGAGATTTGGGCCTGATTAGAGGGGTCTTGATAGCAATTTTGTGGCCCATTAACGTTAGCTTGTATGACTTTTTCTGATTCCACGTGTGCACGTTGACTTGATCCCACCATAGGCCTTCATTCTGGACCACCAGATCTAGCCTGGAGCCATCTGACAGATGATTGGGTGATGGTGTATGGTGAACCACGCGTTGGAGCTTGCATTGGAATACCTGGAAGAAAAATATAACAAATATATGGGGGACTTGGGATTCGAACCCATGTCCTGTGAGTCATTGGCCAACGTCTCTTCCACTCAACCAGCGCGTTTTGTTTGTTATAGTATTAGAAACTAATAATAATAAAACAAAAACAAATTAATGGATAAAAAAAAATAAAAGCGCGCTATATTTGAAACAACCAATGGGAGGGAGACGCGTCATCGTCTTCTTCGTTCACCCTGGTTATTTACCCGTGGATTTATATCCGCAGCTAAATCCGTATGAGCGTCCTAAAATCAAATCTAGGCCATGGAAATTGATTCCAAGACCATGGTCATGTTCGTCTACCTCTCCTGATTACGTCCATGTCCATTAATTGCCCTGATTTTGCCTGAAAATAAAATGCCCAAAAAACACAATCCACAAACCCTAGATTCGGCTAAGGGGTTACTGGTCATATTAATGCAATCAAATAATGCAGAAAGCTTCTAAATTGAACGATAAGCATGAATATGCAAAGATTTTGCAAGAAAAGTGAAAGAACAATGATATATGAATTCTACTGAAAAGCGTATTTTTGAGACACTTACAGAGCTTTAGGGCACGTATGAGAGCTTGTTAGGGATTGGTTTCGCTTCAAGGATTGCCCAGTAATTGATTAGCGTTGAGATTTGGTGTTGAAACTGCCTCTATGCACGATTTCGGTTTCAAGCTTTTTGCCAATTTTTTCAAGTTTTCTTTTGGTGTTCTTGCAGCCTCTAACCTCTAATTTGTGTGCCTTTCACTTGTATATGTAATGAGCAATGCATTAGGTTAACAATTTTGGACTGAATCCTTGTGCATTATGGCTTGGAGATTTGATTTGATCCTCCATTGAAAACTTGCTTATTTTGTCCAAAATCCAATCTTTTTTCACATGGAATGGCTGATACGAGTTTGGTCATGTCATTGATGATGATTAGGTCCTAAAAATAGAAAAAGATCTCATGTAATCAAGTTTTTGTAATTTTATTTGATTTAAATTGATTTAAAATGAATTAATTCAATAAAAAACAAATAAAATAGAAAAATTAATAAATGGACACAAGGCTGAAGCTAGGACACATGTGTAGTGTGAAAAGATCAAATCAAGTGGAAAAGAATGGGCCCATTTGACAAAATTTGAAGTTTTGGGGATAGTCGACTTTTGGCAATTTTACAAAAATGCCCAACTTCAACAATGAATAACTTCTTCAATTTTGAATTTTTTAAGGTGTTCTTGAACTTTTTAGAAAGCTTAAGATGTACTCTAACCAACCCTTTTGGTCTCATCTCATTTTGATATTCCATGCTCAAGTTATAAGCTTTGGCAAAAAAGGTGTTTTTGTTGACTTTCAAAAATGACATATAATGTCCAAATTTGCAACTTTTTGTGAGTGCATTTCTTGATCTTGGGGTATGAAGATGGATTGTAGGAAATTTCACACTCTTAAAAATGAGATTTGGATGGGTCATTTCTCATAAAGTATGAGAGAGTTATGCTTGGTCAAAGTTGAGTTGACTTTTCCTACAAAACCCTAATTTAGCAACTTTTGAGTCTTGATGAATTTTGAGCAATCCTTGATGAATCATGATCAACCCTTGATCAAATGATGAAATATCCTTCAAAATGAGAATGTTGACAAAAAATATTGAAGTTTGACTGTTTGTAGGTCATAGTTGACTTTTGCCCTAGCATAGTCGATTTTGGACCCTTTGAGCAATTGACTGAGCAAACTTCCTCTGCAAGGCTTGAAATTTGACATGGATGAACTTGAGAACATATTAGTACATTGGGGAACACTTGAGGTCATTTGGATGCAAGGACCTTGATTCAACACAAAACCCTAATTTGGGGTTGACTACCTTAGGAGATGATTTGACTGTCCAACTCTTGAGCAATCTTGAGCAACTTAGAGATTATTCTTGCAATATTTTAGGAAATATGAGAGGGAAAATTTTGGGGTGCAACAACTGCCCCTGTTCAATTTTCTTAAACCTAAGGATATAGATTGGCTTTTGGGGCTTTCGTGATCCGAAGGTGGAAGATGATTGAACACTAGAGTGCCCGGAAATTTTCACTCGCATGAAGTGGTATCAGCCTGGTGATGTAGGGAATGGGCTTACAGATGCCATTTGGAGATTGTTGATAGGTGGTTTAAACTTCGGCTGGAATACGAATCAGGGAGATCTTATCGGCGATCTGACTGAAACAAAGGAGGTCTTGGATTAACTTTGACTAGATCGGCATCAGAAAAATCTTCGAATCGATTTAACTGGACCAGGCAAGAGTCTTGGAATAACTTCAACTGGAATACGAATTAGGGAGATCTTATCGGCGATCTGACTGAACCAGAGGAGGTCTTGGATTAACTTTGACTGGATCGGCATCAGAAAAATCTTCGAATCGATTTAACTGGACCAGACAAGAGTCTTGGAATAACTTCAACTGGAATACGAATCAGGGAGATCTCCGCGGCGATCTGACTGAACCAAAGGAGGTCTTGGATTAACTTTGACTGGATCGACATCAGAAAAATCTTCGAATCGATTTAACTGGACCAAACAAGAGTCTTGGAATAACTTCAACTTGAGTACGAATCAGGGAGATCTTCGCGGCGATCTGACTGAACCAGAGGAGGTCTTGGATTAACTTTGACTGGATCGACATCAGAAAAATCTTCGAATCGATTTAACTGTACCAGACAAGAGTCTTGGAATAACTTCAATTGGAATACGAATCAGGGAGATCTTATCGGCGATCTGACTGAACCAGAGGAGGTCTTGGATATAGCTGAGAACTTAACTGCATCTTTCCTGAAAGGTAAAGGTCAGTTATATGCAATGCATGATATGGATCAAGCAATGATGTTCTCAAAATAAATGAGATTGTACTATATGATGCGTATATGCATGTATCATGATGTATGGAAATGTAATGTTTTAGCTGGGGAAAATAAATCCCAGATAGCTGCTGGAGAATAGAGTTGAATTCTTTGCTTCTGCTGGGGAGGGTGAATGAAGGTAGTTCGTGAGAATAAACCTGCAGGAGAAGAAAACTCTGTTGGGGAATAAACTGGTGAGGAGATTACTCTGTGGGGAAGAGATACTCTGCGGAGGATTCCACTGATAAATTCTGTCGGGATGAATAATTGTTGCTGGTGATATTGAATCCTATTGGGGACAATCTTTCAGTTGAGACTTGCTGGGGATAACCCTGTTAGGATTTTGTGGGGATAATCCTCTGAATTCTGCTGGGAATGATCCTTTGAACTCAGGTGGGGAGATTTATTTTGTACTCCGCTGGGGATAAACTTCCAGAGTCTACTGGGGATGATTCTTCAACTCCGTTGGGGAAGCTTTTTTTCAGACTGCGCTGGGAAATTTTTTACCTCCACTGGGGGTATCTTGTATTCTATCGGGAAACACTCTTATACTCCATTGGGGAATATTTAAGACTGCCGGGGATATCAAGCCTTTTTAGTGCTGATGGTAGATCCACTCTGCTTGGGGAGAGCATTGCTGATTCGTTCATGGTTGCAAGTCTCAGCTGGGGGAGAGATACCATTACTGTCTTACTCTGCGGGGAGTGAAGGTATCCTAGCCATATTCTTCAGCTGAATTTACCGTCGTACTTGGTGGACAGAGCAACTATACAGCTTGGACAATTCTATTGTCCATGTTTCTGATATTAAGTAATTCGTCTTTTGTTTCGCATGTAAATATTTATGATCAGCAATTAATGTTAAATGCATATATAAAAAATGAACATTGGACGTTCTTTGCAAAACAAAACAGATAAAGGAAAAACAGTTTGAAATTTGTCTGAAAATGAATTTATATTGATTTTGAAGTTTGGCCTGTAAATAGGCATTTTTGTACAAGAGGCTGACGTCCTAGTAAGAGAACGCCGCCGAAAAAATAGAATTTATACAATTTGTGAAAAGAAAACAAAACAGCTATGTGAATAATCCCACTGGGTTCCAACTCTACTATTGCCTTTATATCCTCGAGCATCTCATCACTTTGCTGTTGGTTGAAGGTAAATCAGATTGATTAGTGTCGTCCGAGCTTGATAGTTGATACTGAAGTCTGGATGCAAGGTGATCCAATGAGACATAGTGTTACGCTTTGATCCCTAACTTTTGCCTGGACTGCCCTTTCAGGTTTTCAGTCCACCGGGATACCCTTTTTTGCCCAAGCCGCCTTTTCAGGTTTTCGACTTGCTGGGTGTATAGTTTTTTCTCTTCATTTTCATCCCTTATTTTTGCCCGAACCCTTTTGGTTCGCCGGGAAGCCCTTATTTTTGCCTAGGCCAGTCAACCTATCGGGTCTTTGATTATGCGTAGTATCTTTTCACTATGTCTGCATTGACGGGGTGAGGAAGGTCGTCACCATCCATGGTGGTTAGAATCATAGCTCCTCCTGAGAAAATGTTCTTAACCACAAATGGCCCTTTGTAAGTAGGGGTCCATTTGCCCCTGGGATCACCTTGAGGTAAGATAATGCGCTTGATTACCAGATCCCCAACTTGATACTCTTGTCGTCTGACTTTCTTGTTAAATGCCTTGATCATCCATTTTTGGTACGTCTGACCATGACAAATAGCAGTAAGTCTCTTTTCGTCGATTAGGTTCAGCTGATCAAGCTGGGTCTGAATCCAGTCATCTTCACTCAAACCTGCATCCTTCATGATCCGAAGAGAGGGTATCTGAACTTCAAGGGGCAAGACTTCCTCCATGCCATATACCAAGGAATAGGGTGTTGCCCCTGTTGACGTCCGCGCTGAGGTACGGTACCCATGGAGAGCAAACGTAACATCTCGTGCCAGTCTTTGTATGTCACTGTCATCTTCTGCACAATCTTCTTAATATTCTTATTAGCCGCTTCAACAGCCCCATTCATCTTCGACCGGTAGGGAGAAGAGTTATGATGCTGTATCTTGAATTACTCGCAGAGCTAGGTGATCATCTTGTTGTTGAGATTGGTACCGTTGTCCGTAATGATCCTCTCTGGTACACCGTATCGACAGATCAGATTGTGCCGAATGAACCGTGCCACGACGTTCTTGGTTACAGTAGCAAAGGAAGCTGCTTCAACCCATTTCGTAAAGTAATCAATTACTACTAGGATGAAGCGATGCCCATTAGATGCCGTAGGTCTGATCTCGCCGATCATATCAATGCCTCACATTGAAAAAGGCCAAGGAGCTGTCAAGACGTTCAGAGGAACCAAAGGTATGTGCACCTTATCAGCATAGACTTGGCACTTGTGACATGTCCGAGAATGCTGATAACAGTTGGCTTCCATATTGGACCAATAATATCCTGCCCGAAGGATTTTCTTTGCCATGGTGTGTCCACTGGAATGAGTCCCGAAAGTACCTTCATGTAACTCTGTCATGATCCTTTCTGCCTCGTTCTTATCCACACATCACAGTAAGGTTGAATCATTGTTACGCTTATAAAGAATGCCATTAATGATGAAGAACTTCGCTATGAACCTCCTCAGAAACTTCTTGTCATTAACAGATGCACCCTCGGGGTATTCCTGAGCCTCAAGATACCTATTTACTTCATGAAACCAGGGTTTATCCGCTACCTCTTCAGTCTCAATGTCACAGCAATGTGCAGGTTTGTCCAGTCTTTCAATGATAATCCGGGGAGCCTCGTTGTCCCAATTGACTTTGAACATAGAAGACATCGTAGCTAGCGAGTCCGCCAACTGATTCTCCTCTCTACGGAAATGTTCAAAGGTTATCTCCTCGAAATGGGGAAGCAACGTCAATACATACTCCTTGTAAGGAATAAGGTTCGGGTGTTTCGTATCCCACTCGCCTTTGATCTAACTGATCACGAGAGCGGAATCTACGAAAACACTCAAGAACTTAATCCTTAGGTCAATAGCAGCTCGAAGACCCATGATGCACGCTTCATACTCCGCCATGTTGTTGGTGCAGTTGAAACATAGTCGGGCGGTGAACGGAGTATGAGAGCCTTTAGGAGATATGATCATGGCGCCAATGCCATTACCTAAAGCGTTTGAAGCTCCATCAAAGTACATAGACCATCGGGATCCTTCCTCAGGTCCTTCATCTGGTCGAGGTGTCTCACAATCAGTTACTAGCATGATATTCTCATCCGGAAATTCGAAGTTCATAGACTGGTAATCATCCACTGCCTGATGTGCCAAATGGTCTGCCAACATACATCCCTTAATTACCTTTTGAGTCGTGTATTGGATGTCATACTCAGTCAATATCATCTGCCATCTTGCTATTCTTCCGGACAAAGTAGGCTTTTCGAAGATATACTTGATTGGATCCATCTTTGATATCAATAGAGTAGTGTGAGTCAGCATATACTGTCTCAGCCGGCGAGCAGCCCATGCCAAAGCGCAACAAGTTTTCTCGAGCAGTGAGTATCGGGTCTCACAGTCGGGAAACTTTTTGCTAAGGTAATAAATAGCATGTTGTTTTCGGCCAAACTCGTCATGTTGACCCAGCACACACCCCATTGAGTTGTCGAGTACTGTCAAGTATAAGATCAGAGGTCTCCCTTCAACTGGAGGCATTAGAATAGGTGGCTCTTGGAGATACTCTTTTATCCTTTCGAAAGCGGCCTGGCATTCATCGTTCCAACGTACCACTTGATCTTTCTTCAGTAGCTTGAAGATTGTCTCACAAGTAGCAGTCAGGTGCGAGATGAATCGGGCAATGTAGTTCAGACGTCCTAGAAAGCCTCTGACTTCTTTCTCTGTTCTGGGAGCCGACATTTCCTGTATAGCCTTCACCTTGGTAGGATACACTTGAATACCTTTGTCGCTTATGACGAAACCCAGTAGCTTACCAGATCTCACCCCGAAAGTGCACTTGTTCGGGTTTAACCTCAGCTTGTACAACTTCAACCTGTCAAACAGCTTCTGAAGGTGGTCAAGATGTTCCTCCTCAGTCTGGGACCTTGCAATCATGTCGTCGACGTATACCTCAATCTCATGATGGATCATGTCATGAAACAAAGCAACCATGGCACGCTGATACGTTGCCCCAACGTTCTTCAATCTAAAAGGCATGACCTTGTAGCAAAAGGTACCCCACTGAGTAACAAAGGTTGTCTTCTCCATGTCTTCGGGAGCCATTTTAATCTGATTATAACCGGAGAAACCATCCATGAAGGAGAAGACTTTGTACTGAGCGGTGTTGTCAACCAGAACGTCGATATGAGGCAAAGGGAAGTCATCCTTAGGGCTCTCCCTGTTCAAATCCCTATAGTCAACACACATTCGAACCTTACCATCCTTCTTCGGCACAGGAACCACGTTGGCAACCCACTGAGGGTAAGAAGTAACTGCTAGAAAGTCGGCGTCAAACTGTTTCATCACTTCAGCCTTGATTTTCTCAGACATCTCTGGGCGCATTCGACGGACCTTCTGTTTCACTAGAGGACAGTCTTCCTTGGTAGGCAAGCGGTGAACCACAATATCAGTATCCAACCCGGGCATTTCTTCATAAGACCAGGCGAAGATCTCAACATAGTCACACAGCATCTGAATCAACCGTTGCTTCACACTAAGCTCCATATTTGCCCCGATCTTGACCTCTTTCTTGTCTACCTCTGTACCCAGATTCACTGATTCTACCGGCTCTTCGTGCGGCTGAATAACCCTATCCTCTTGGAGTAACAATCTTGCAAGTTCACTAGGCACTTCGCAATCATCTTCACCTTCGTCCTCGGCTAAGTTGATCGAATTTTGGAAGTCATAACTGGCAGTAGCAGAGTCGTTACCAGTGAGATCCAGAGTGGATGTAGACCTGTATATGTGAGTGTGTGTAAAATAGTTGTTTTGCAATATATAATAATGGAAAAACAAGGAGCGCAAGATTTGAAATGCAAGAAACGTCCAATGCTTTTATTAATGATATATGAAAATGACACACATAAAGCCCTCACAAATGAGGCCACAGTGCCCCGGGTAAGACACCGGACCATAGATTTTAAAACATTGTCTGTTACAAATTCAAAACAAAAAGTTTCATTACTGGATGATAACATAAACGGGCATAGAATCCTTCGCTGTCTAGTTGCTTAATCCACCATTGGCAGTCGGGTAGATCCAACTGTCGATATCAAACTCTTCATCATCACCGTCTCCGATAGCATTCACCCCTGCATCTTGTTTAGACTTTTCTGGTGTTCCGAACTCGATCTCCTTAGCATCAATCAAGTCCTGTACTTTGTTCTTCAAAGACCAACAATCATCTGTATTATGCCCCAGGCTATCAGAGTGAAAAGCACAGCGGGCATTAGGGTTGTACTTCGGTGATGTTGTATTTGGATTCTTCGGGGCTTCCCTTGGAATCACCATATTGGTTTTTAATAACTGTGGCAGAATCTGAGACAAAGTCATGCTGAGACGGGTGAATTTGCTTCGAGGTCTCTCGTCCTTTTGTTTATTGTTGTGCTGAGGAGCACCAGCAGGTCTTGAAATAACAACCGCATTAACAGCTTGGCGGCGTTCAGGTCTATTCTGACTTTTCGAACTGTAAACAGCACTGGATTCCTTCTTAAAAGGCTTTTTCTCGGTGCTTGATGAGGCACCCTTCTGTATCTTACCAGCCTTAATACCAGCCTCAATCCTTTCACCGGTCATAATTAGCTCTGTAAACCCAGACAAAGAGCTTCCAATCAGATGGTTGAAAAATGGACCAGACAAGGTCCCCAGAAACATATCCACAAGCTCCCGATCAGCCAAGGGTGGTTGTACTCTTCCGGCGAGGTCCATCCACTTATGAGCATAATCTTTAAAACCTTCGCCTGTTCCCATTGATATACCCTGGAGTTGGGTACGCGTGGGAGCGAGGTCGGAATTGTACTGGTACTGCATGTAGAAAGCAGTAGCCAAATCTTCCCAACTACAGATACTGGCTTCGTCCAACTGGTAAAACCACTCAAGCTGAGTCCCTGAGAGACTGTCTTGAAAGAAGTGGATCCATAGGTTCTTATCAGCGGTGTACGGCTGAATCTTCCTTACATATGACCAGAGGTGCAACTTTGGACAAGAAACTCCGTCATACTTAGCAAAGGCAGGTGCCTTGAATTTATGGGGAATCACCACCCCAGATGATAGACCCAGATCACCAAAGTCCAGACCAGGCACTTTCTGAACTTCCATCGCACTCAACCGGTCTTCCAGTTGTTTGTATCTATCCTCAGCAGGAGGATACTCGTCTTCATCGAAGTCCGTCTCTTTGTCGGAGACCACAGGGCTAGGAGCCCTCCTTTCTTCTTGACTATCTTTCCCTCCAGATGAGGTGGTCAAATCAACTTCATCCCGTAGCCTGTTTCCAAACCTGTGACCTGTGTTAAACAGGACTGTCCTCTTCTTCTTCTTCTTCTTCTCTTTCAGAATCAGAGTCTTCAGATCTTGCTGACCCTTAGCTAGATTCATGAACAGCTCTTGGAATTGGGCATTCTGGGCCTGTAGGGCCTTGATTGCTTACTCGGTTGATGGTTCAGCAGACATGATGAGTGCTGAAATAAACAGCGAAGAAGATAAGAGACCTGTAACGGGTACTTTTTATGGAGTGCATGGGATGAAATGCGTATGATATGATTTCAAAGACAATCGAGAGATTCAAATTTGTAAACAAGAAAGGAAACACACTTTTATTAGATAAACTTGAAATTTAAATTGTTCAACAGATGCCCTTAAGGCGTTACAAGAATGGAAATACTGAAAAATAAATAAAAACTGGAAAAGAAACAATCAAAGGTCAATCAGTGCTCCCGTGGTCTCTTCTTATCGGTGCGGACGTAGTCATTGAGGATCCGCTCGTTCTCCAGCTGTCTAGTCAACTTCTGGATATTCTGCCCTTGCTCGTTAAACTTCTCTCGGTAAGCATCCCGTTCTTCTCTCAGCTGCATCCAAGACCTTTTCAGTGCCCCAATGTCAGTGGGCATGTAAGGATGGAGGATGGTAGGAAGAACCCCTTCTTCATTAGCAACTTCAACAATGATAGGTAGGACGGCTTCATATGGCATACCCAGCTTTTGGGCGCGGATATGAACCCATCTGAGGTATGGCTCCATTGGGAGAGAAGTCTTTGGGCCCAGCTCATGTGGATCAGATCTGTGAACTCTATCCCAAGCCCTTATGAACCTGCGGCGTTGCTCGTCGTTATCCCCTTGAAAATCAAAGATGATACTAGGCATTAGCAGCTCATGAGGTCCTTCTCTTCTGGCTCTCCCGAACTGACGTAAGGCCAAGCATGGATTATAAGAAATCCCTCCATGGGTTCCTATCAGTGGAACATTGGGGTATTCCCCACAGCGATCAATAATAGCCACCTTGTCGATACCCTTGATAGTCCAGATAATGTCATTATGAGTGAGAGACATAACCCTATAAGCCTAGCCCATGCCTTCTTTATTCTTCATCACTGATTTGGGGAGGTGCGAAATAAACCACCTCGCCTAACGGAGCACAGCACATCAATGTTCCTCGCTTTCGGGTAGTATGGGCATAAAGCTGATGAAGAATGTCACCCAAGAGAGTGGGTATAGGATTACGAGAGATGAAGATTTTCACCGCATTCACATCAACAAAGGAGTCAGAGTTCGGAAACAATACCAAGCCGTATATCAGAAGAGCCAGAATATCTTCGAATGCCTTGAAGTCCAGACTATCCCAGAAATAATTAGCCTTACCAACCAAGAACTTAGTCAGAAAGCCCTTTGCTCCACTTCTAGTCTCCCAATTAGCCATTACCTCATCCTTTGTCATATGAAGGGCTGAAGCAATCTCTTCCGGTCTCAGAATCTTCTCCTAACCAGTAAACGGAGTCTGCTCCAAAATAGAGATACCGAGCAGATCAGAGAACTCTTCTAAGGCGGGAACCAACTGGTAGTCCTGGAAAGTAAAGCAATGGTATAGCGGATCATAGAATTGGACCAAAACACTCATCATCTGCTCGTCCAATTTGGAGGTGACCAAACTGAGAAGAGACCCATGTCTCCTGATGAAGGAAGTAGTATCAGGCATCTTTGCAATCAATTCTTTAAGCATGGTGGGAACCTGGACAAAGTTAATTCGGATGGTATTCCTACACATATGCATCATGACCTACAAAACAGAACAAAAATGAATCCCTCATGTCTTTGAAATAGGTTAGTCCAATGCAAGATATATGCAATGTTATGATGTCATGATGTCATGATAGAAAGCACACCACAAGTATCCACAAACAGCAAACATGGTAAAGGCACACAAGTCACAGAGAGCCCTTAGATTTCAGGCTGGCAAGGAGCTTAAGTACTACCCTCTTTCAGTTCAGTTGGTTTAAACCTGTCCTAAAAATAGTAATCGGGTTCTAGAGGATCTCAATATCACTGACTATCCTCAATCGGTCATAATTCCAGTTTAGAAACCTTTTCTTGCAGCCAAAATCATCGCGAGAGTTTAGTCTCAATGAGTGTAGCATACTGCTACTGTTCTATGGCCAAGTTGGTCAATTATAGGTTCTAAGGTCAGTTGGTGCTTAATGACCCCTTAGATGACCCATATTCTCCTTGTTCCAACATAAGGGATATCGGTACAATCTAAAGTGCCACACCAACGTAGCTACTGCTTCAACCGTATCGGTCTAGGCCATATAGTTCCCTCACAGTTTATTGCTACTTACCTAAAGGGTATTCCCCAGATCTGGATTAGGATCTATAGTAACTCCGATACAAGCCCACAAATATAAATCATACAAAGCAAACAATTGAAAACACAATGATCTAATCCTAAGGTACACCCCACTTATTAAGCGTCCCCAGCAGAGTCACCAGTTCTGTGATACGGTGGGAGAGAACTGACTGTTTTTTGGAATGCTGGTTCGCGTTTTGCATTTGTTTTCGCAAAATGTTGCGATAAGCAAGAGTCGCCACCGTCTTTTATTTTATCCAACAAGGAAAGGAAAAAAGCACAGAAAAATTCCTTTTTCAAGATGTTTCTCGGGTCCGGGGGGTAGATTATAGAAAGGGAAGGTGTTAGCACCCTTTCTATCCGTGGTTATCCATGGGCTCTTAGGTACTTGCTCAAAGTGTTTTCAAAATTTGCTTTTCTTTGTGTTTGTGGGTTTGAAAAGAGTTTTTATTTGGAAAGTGTGAGTGCGAAAAGTTTTGTTTTGTTTTGAAAGAGCAAGTACTTAGAAGCATCTACCTACTCGAAAAAGGAATCAATCTGTACTAATTTCCTTTAGACAATGCTATCCCACTATTAATGAGTAAGTAGCACCGTCGTTGAAGTTTTAAGGGTCAATTCGATTTAAGGGACGTGCGGTCACTAAAGCAATGTTAGGACGCCTTAGTGGTAACCCTAATGTCTTAGATCATTTTTCCGAGGCAACTGTTTCGAGGCAATTATGATCTTTGGACAAGAGGGCGACCTCTAAAACTTCCTATACTTAATGACCACGTTCGAAGGCAACCAAGCGAGGTGTACCCTAAGAGTGCGCATGTGCGAGTGTGTTGTTTCGGTTAATTTTATCTTTGTACATGTCATGGGTGATCTATGTTGATTTTAGGTTTTGAACGATTAATCTTGTCATGCATTCCCTATTACCAAACATCTAACAATTTATAAGTTGCGGAAATTAAATTGCGGGAATTAAACTAACTATTACAAGGCATCGGGTATTTACATCGCCAAAAGCAACCCTTGAAATTAAAATGCAGAAAATAAATAAAGCGATAAAAGTATTTAAAGTCCTATTAAACTATTACATTCCGGGAAACAAATACAATAATATGATAAAATGGATCGCATGCGGGAAATTAAATCGGGCGCATTATAGGGTTTTGACCCTTTGATCATTACAGAAAGATTTTTTGGTTATTTTGAATTAAAAGGAAGTTAAATTAAGTTAAGCATTAAATTAACAAATTAATTAATTAATTAATAAATTTTTTTTTGGGTTTTTAAGTATTTAAGGAAATAAAAATAAATCAATCAAAGTTAATAAAACCTAATTGTCTAAATTAATTTTAATTATTACAAAAGATATTAAAGTTATTTTCTAATTAAACTAAATTAATTAAGTTAATATTTATTAACAAAAATAAAATACTGAAAATTAATTTTAATAAAGAAAATATTTGTTTGGTTTTTGATTTTATTAAGAAAAAAAAGTTTGATTGGTTAATTAAATTATGAAAAATAAATAAACAATATAAATAAATAAAATAGAGAAAATAAAGAGAGTTAGAGATTTGGGCCTGATTAGAGGGGTCTTGATAGCAATTTTGTGGCCCATTAACGTTGGCCTGTATGACTTTTTCTGATTCCACGTGTGCACGTTGACTTGATCCCACCATAGGCCTTCATTCTGGACCACCAGATCTGGCCTGGGGCCATCTGACAGATGATTGGGTGATGGTGTATGGTGAACCACGCGTTGGAGCTTGCATTGGAATACCTGGAAGAAAAATATAACAAATATATGGGGGACCTGGGATTCGAACCCAGGTCCTGTGAGTCATTGGCCAACGTCTCTTCCACTCAACCAACACATTTTGTTTGTTATAGTATTAGAAACTAATAATAATAAAACAAAAACAAATTAATGGATCAGAAAAAAATAAAAGCGCGCTATATTTGAAACAACCAATGGGAGGGACACGCATCATCGTCTTCTTCGTTCACCCTGGTTATTTACCCACGAATTTATATCCGCAGCTAAATCTGTATGAGCATCCTAAAATCAAATCTAGGCCATGGAAATTGATTCCAAGACCATGGTCATGTTCGTCTACCTCTCCTGATTACGTCCATGTGCATTAATTGCCCTGATTTTTCCTGAAAATAAAATGCCCAAAAAACACAATCCACGAACCCTAGATTCGGCTAGGGGGTTACAGGCCATATTAATGCAATCAAATAATGCAGAAAGCTTCTAAATTGAACGATAAGCATGAATATGCAAAGATTTTGCAAGAAAAGTGCAAGAACAATGATATACGAATTCAACTGAAAAGCGTATTTTTGAGACCCTTACAGAGCTTTAGGGCACGTATGAGGGCTTGTTAGGGATTGGTTTCGCTTCAAGGATTGCCCAGAAATTGATTAGCGTTGAGATTTGGTGTTAAAACTGCCTCTATGCACGATTTCAGTTTCAAGCTTTTTGCCAATTTTTTCAAGTTTGCTTTTGGTGTTCTTGCAGCCTCTAACCTCTAATTCGTGTGCCTTTCACTTGTATATGTAATGAGCAATGCATTAGGTCAACAATTTTGGACTGAATCCTTGTGCATTATGGCTTGGAGATTTGATTTGATCCTCCATTGAAAACTTGCTTATTTTGTCCAAAATCCAATCTTTTTGCACATGGAATGGCTGATTCGAGTTTGATCATGTCTTTGATGATGATTAGGTCCTAAAAATAGAAAAAGATCTAATGTAATCAAGTTTTTGTGATTTTATTTGATTTAAATTGATTTAAAATGAATTAATTCAATAAAAATCAAATAAAATAGAAAAATTAATAAATGGACACAAGGATGAAGCTAGGACACGTGTGTAGTGTGACAAGATCAAATCAAGTGGAAAAGAATGGGCCTATTTGACAAAATTTGAAGTTTTGGGGATAGTCGACTTTTGGCAATTTTGCAAAAATGCCCAACTTCAACAATGCATAACTTCTTCAATTTTGAACTTTTGTTGTTCTTAGACTTTTTAGAAAGCTTGAGATGTCCTCTAACCAAAACATTTTGTATCATATCATTTTGATATTCCATGCTCAAGTTATAAGCTTTGGAAAAAAAGGTGTTTTTGTTGACTTTCAAAAATGACCTATAATGTCCAAATTTGTAACTTTTTGTGAGTGCATTTCTTGATCTTGGGGTATGAATATGGATTGTAGGAAATTTCATCCTCTTAAAAATGAGCTTTGGATGGGTCATTTCTCATAAAGTATGAGAAAGTTATGCTTGGTCAAAGTTGAGTTGACTTTTCCTACAAAACCCTAATTTAGCAATTTTTGAGTCTTGATGAATTTTGAGCAATCCTTGATGAATCATGATCAACCCTTGATAAAATGATGAAATATCCTTCAAAATGAGAATGTTGACAAAAAATCTTGAAGTTTGACTATTTGTAGGTCACTGTTGACTTTTTCCCTGACATAGTCGATTTTGGACCCTTTGAGCAATTGACTGAGCAAACTTCCTCTGCAAGGCTTGAAATTTGACATGGATGAACTTGAGAACATATTAGGACATTGGGGAACACTTGAGGTCATTTGGATGCAAGGACCTTGATTCAACACAAAACCCTAATTTGGGGTTGACTGCCTTAGGAGATGATTTGACTGTCCAACTCTTGAGCAATCTTGAGCAACTTGGAGATTATTCTTGCAATGTTTTGGGAAATGTGAGAGGGCATATTTTGGGGTGCAACAATACTCATGAAGATGAGACGAGTTGATTGGTACCAGCCATGGTCATTTATCATGCTTGTGGTTAATTTTTGAGATACACAGGTTTGTAGCTACAACGTAATGTCCGTAGGTAAAAACACCTTGGGGCTAAAGCGACGGTTGGGAGGAAGAAGATGATGCGTGGAACTCCTTGGTTGGGCAGTTTGAACTTTAGCGCGTTTTTTAAATTAACTGGCTTGTTTGATATATTATTCATTATTATTATTATTATATGTACAATAGAAAAGTGTAGCACAGATGGTAGCGTTGTATTGGGAATTAGCATGAGGACCTGGGTTCGATCCCCAGGTCCCAAACTTTGTTCATATTATTTTGATTCAGGAATTCAGGTACACTGCAGTCTCTAGTGTCCACCATGTACCCTTAACATCTGGCCATCAAACGCATCTCTGGCCCAGATCAACGTTCCATCCTTGGAGGACTACCATGCGCCTCCAGTCAACCCACACACCAGATCCAACATAGTCAAAAGGGCTGAGTTTGATTTGGGCCTAAAATTTCATATTCCAACCCCTCTTTCAGCAACAACACCAGGCCCATTTACTACTTTTTTATTTATTTTCTTTTCTTTTTTTATTCTTTTAATTTCCCTTATTTATTTTAGCTCACAAATTAATTATTTTTCATAAAAAAAAATCATAAAATCAATAATTAAAAAAAAATTAGAATTAGACTTTTTTATTTTAATTTGTTTTCAATGTAATTTAGTTTAACTTAGGAAAATTTCAATTTATCTTCATAAATAAAATCAAAATAGAAATTAGGTTAAGACTTTTGATTTAAGTTTTCTCTTTTTTCTCAAATAAATAAAAATACAAAAAATAGGTTTTAGAATAAATCAATTTACTTTTCTTAATTTAAAATCAATTAGAATTAGTGTTTTCTTTTTAACTTAATGATTTCTTTATTTTTAATAATAAAACATGACAAAATCATTTTTTAATCAATCGCAATTAGGTTTAAGCAAGGGTCAAAACCCTATTTATCTCGTATTCAATTCATCGCGCGCGTATTGTTTATTTTTGCCAATATTTTTGTAACTGTTCATGGTTTGTAATAGTTTAATCTAGGACTTTTTACTTATCGTTTTTCTCCGGGTTTTTGGCTATGTAAATAATCCCCTTCCCCGAAGCCTTGTAATAGCGTAGATTTACTTTCTCGCACTTTTAATTTCTGCAAATATTTAACTGTCTAGATGAATGCTAATAGGATTGTATGATAAGAACGCATGACAAATTAATACGGTTAGAAAACCCTAATGTGTAAAGATAAATAACTGAACTAATTACTCGCACATATCACTCTTAGGGTATACTCTCACTTCGGTTGCCTTCGGTAAACAATCATTAAGTATAGGGTGTCTTAGTAGTTGCCCTTCTGACTAAAAAGATCAAATGTTGCCTCAGAAAGGTTGCCTCGGAAATGTTGCCTCGAATATGATCTTAAGACTCTAGGGTTATTACTAGGATGTCCTAACATTGCTTTAGTGGCCGTACGTCCCTTTCGAATTGACCCTTACAACTCCAACAACGATGCTACCTATTTCTCAATAGTAGGATAGCGCTGTCTAAAGGAAACAAGAATAGAAACGGTCTTTTTTTGAGTAGGTAGATGCTAGTAGGTACTTGCCCAAATCAAAACTTTTCACACTTACAATTTTTCAAACAAACTTTCAAAACAAAACTTCGTCACACCTTTGAGGACTGATACAAGGGTTATCACGAAGTTAAAACTCATTTAAAAAACAAAGCACATACACAAGCAATTTTAAAAAGATGAGCAAGTACCTAAGATCCCATGAAAAAGCATCGATAGAAAGGGTGCTAACACCTTCCCTTTCTATAATCTACCCCCCGTACTCAGAATATCTCGAAAAAGGATTTTTTTCTGTACTTTTTTCCTTTCCGGTTGGATGAAATAAAAGTCGGTGGCGACTCTTGCTTACCGCAATATTTTGCGAACAAAAAACGTAAAACACAAACTAGCATTCAAACAGTCGGTTCTGCCACCGTATCACAGAACTGACGACTCTGTTGGGGAATCATTAAATGGGGTATACCTTAGGATCTAGTTCATAATAATTGCTTCTCTTGATTGCTTTGTTTGCTTTACTTTTAAGGGTTTTGTTTGGGGTTACTATAGATCCTACACCCGGATCTGGGGAACAACTTTTAGGTAAGTAGAAATAGACTGTGAGGGAACTGTACGATGTAGACCAATACGGTTGAAGTAGTAGCTACGTTGGTGTGACATATTGGTTGGTACCGGTATCCCTTATGGAGAAACGAGGAGAATACGGGGCCGCTGCGTGGTGTCGTTAAGCATCAACTGACCTTAGAACCTTTAATCACCCAAATTAGCCATTAGAAAGTAGTGAGATAGCCAGCCTCGGTGTAAAGTTGAGAACTGGTTGATACTCGATGCTACACTCATTGAGACCATACTCTCGAGATAGTTCCGGCCGCAAGAAAAGATTACGTGAGCTGAAATCATGATCGATGAAGGATGGTCAGTGATATTGAGATCCTCTAGAACCCAGTTAATTTTTCTAGGACAGGTTGAAACCAACTTAACTTCAAGAGGGTATTACCTCTGACCTCATGCAAGCCTT
Source organism: Vicia faba (assembly GCA_948472305.1). Taxonomy (NCBI): domain Eukaryota; kingdom Viridiplantae; phylum Streptophyta; class Magnoliopsida; order Fabales; family Fabaceae; genus Vicia; species Vicia faba. Next base: position 296,477,475 of record OX451740.1, on the reverse strand, counting down.
AAACCTAAGGGCTTTGTGTGATTTGACTGTGTTTGCAATATCTGTGTTTGTTGTACTTGTGGTTTACCATGACATCATGCATCATAACATGGCACTCATGCTTCATTACACTAACCATTTCAAAGACCAAGGGAATTTATCTTTGTTCTGTTTTACAGATCATGGCTTCCGCGTGTAGAAATACCATTCGAGTCAACTTTGTGCAAATACCTGCCCAACTTAAAGAGCTAGCCTCAAGAGTTTCTGAGATTTCTATGTTCATTAAGAGACACTCTCAGCCTGGTTACTTCAAATCTTGATGAGCAGATGATGAGCATACTATTTCAGTTCTTTGATCTCGTGCATCATTGCTTCACCTTTCCAGATTACCAGCTGGTACCCACCTTAGAAGAGTTCTCTCATCTATTAGGCATATCCATCCTTGAACAGGTACCCTTCACAGGTATGGAAGAAGTTCCTAGACCAGAAGACATTGCCTTAGCTCTGTATTTGAAACGGGTTGATGTAGTATCCAATTGGGAAACACGAAGCGGGGTCGAAGGTTTTCTAGCCAAATTTATGATAAACCAGGCTCAGCTATTCTGGGATGATTTGGATTTTCAAGGTTTTGAAGATGTCTTGGCTCTTCTTATCTATGGTTTAGTTCTCTTCCCTAATCCGGACTCCTTCGTAGATGTGAATGCTATCAAGATTTTCCTTTCTCGCAACCCTGTGCCTACCTTGCTGGGAGATATCTTGCATACTCTCCACACCCATACTATGAGGAGAAGAGGAACTCTTATGTGTTGCATGTCATTGCTGTCAAGGTGGTTTATTTCTCACCTCCCTAAGTCTGTGCAGAAGAACGAAGAAGGTTTGGGTTGGTCCTATAGAATAATGTCACTTGCTCATACAGATATTCTTTGGTGTTCCCGGGCTATGGAAGACACTACTGTTATTGACCGTTGTGGGGGATACCCTAATGTCCCATTGCTTGGAATCAGAGTAGGTATAACTTACAATCCTTGTCTAACTTTGCGACAATTTGGCCGTTCTCGAAGAGATGGTCCCCATGATTTACTTCTTGAGGACATTGTATTTGACTATAAGGAGGATATTAAGGAGCATCGCCAGAGGTTTATACGAGCTTGGGGCATGGTGAACAGATCTGACCCTGAAGAATTGGGACTAAAGACTTCCCTTCCTATGCAGCCTTACCTCCAATGGGTCCGAGCTCGTGCCCAGAAACTTATGATGCCCTATGAGGCCGTATTACCAGTGATTGTGGAGCCCACTAATGAAGAAGGCATTCCTTACACGGTTCTCTATCCTTACATTCCCACTGATCCTGGGGAGTTGCAGAGGTCTTGGATTCAGCTGAAGAATGAGCGGGACACTTACTGGGAGCAGTTCCATGAGCAAGAGAGGAAGGTTTTAAAGCTCACCAGGCAGCTCGAGGAAGAAAGAGTGATCAATGACTATATCAGCATAAAGAGGAAGCGACCATGGGACTTTTGATTTTGCTTTTTCTAGTTTTAGATTTTTGTTTTATTTACTTCTTTGTAACGCCTTAAAGGCATTGTTGAACCCTTCAAGTTTAAACTAATAAAGTTTTCGTTTATTTTGGTTTGCAAATTTAAATTTCCTAAAGTCTTTGAAATCATTACATGCGCAACCCATTATCATGCACATCATTACAGGTACCCCTACATGTTTCTCATCTTCTTCGCTGTTTATTTCAAAGCAGAAATGTCTTCCGATCAAGTCATCAAAGATCTTCAGTAACAGAACGCCCGATTCAAACAGATGTTCATAAGTCTGGCTAAGGGGCAGGAGGATTTGAAGACCCTTATTATGAAAGAGAAGAAGAAGAAGAAGAAGGTCGGTATTCTGAATATGGGTAGAAGATTCGGAGAAAGGTTGAGGCCACCAGCTGATCTGACCGCCTCGTCCAAAGAAGGGGAGAACCAAGAAAGGGAAAAGGACCCTAGTCCTGCAGTTTCTGACAATGATACTAATTACGACGATGAGCAATATCCTCCTGCTGAGGATAGGTACAAGCAGCTAGAAGACCGTCTGAGTGTTTTGGAGATTCAGAAAGTACCTGGTTTGGACTTCGGGGAATTGGGACTGGTATCGGGAGTGGTCATCCCTCATAAGTTCAAAGCTTCAGTTTTCACCAAGTATGATGGAGTATCATGTCTAAAACTCTATCTCCGCTCGTATGTCAGGAAAATCCAACCCCACACTGCTGATAGAAATTTGTGGGTGCATTTCTTTTAAGATAGTTTGTCAGGGACTCAGCTTGAATGGTTCTAATAGTTGGAAGGAGCCAATGTCCGAAACTGGGAAGATCTTGCTGCTGCTTTCTACAAGCAGTATCAATATAACGTCGACCTTGTTCCCACTCGTACTCAGCTCCAGGGTATGTCCATGGGTGCAGGTGAAGGTTTTAAGGACTATGCTCAAAAGTGGAGAGACTTGGCGGGAAGAGTCCAACCCCCTTTGTCTGATAGGGAGTTGGTTGACATGTTTCTAGGGACGTTATATGGTCCATTTTTCAATCACCTGATCGGCAGCTCGTCATCTGGTTTTACTGAGTTGATTTTGAATGGAGAAAGAGTAGAAGCTGGCATTCGAAGTGGTAAAATTCAGAAGGATGCTTCGTCAAGTGCAGCAAAGAAGCCTTTCACCGGTAAGAAGGAAGCTAGTGCAGTCTATAGCCTGAGGGGCCAAAGCAGATCTGAACATCGTCAGACGGTAAATGTTATTGTGATACCAAGACCCACAGTTGCTCCACAATGCAACAATCAACAAAGGGTAGAAAGACCACAATGGCAGTTTACCCGCATCAACATGACCTTGGCTTAAGTTCTGCCTCATCTGTTAAAATCCAACTTGGCAACCTTGAGAGAGGCTCCCAAGAATCCAAACACTACTTCTCCCAAATACAACCCCAACACGCGGTGCGCCTACCATTCTAAGAGTCCAGGCCACGATACAAATGACTGCTGGGCTTTGAGAAACAAAGTACAAGATTTGCTGGAAGCCAAGGAGATAGAGTTTGATGCTCCAGAAAAGCCGAATGTTATAACTGCTCCGATGCCCAAACATGGTCGTGGAGTTAATGCTATTGACACTAATTTGTTTGTGATCTCTGTTGAAGAAATTTCTACTCCTCTGATGACTGTTAAGAAGAATTTGTTGTTGGCCAGTTTATTTTCGGGTTGTGGTAAAGGTTGCCACATGTGTTCGACTCTACCTTCCGGTTGTTGTTTGTTGAAGTCAGGTATTCAGTGCCTGATGGATAATAAAGAAATTTTGTTTGAGAAGACTACGACTCCTGTTGTTCCAAATGAGGATGTTATCATTATAACCATTTTCGCCAAACCTTCCAAGGTTTCCTCGAGAAAACCTGTTAGGATTACACCTATTTCAAGAATTGCTCCGTTAATAATCAGTGTTCTTGGTCCCATCCCGTACACCTCAGATAAGGCTATTCCCATGGCATTATGGTGTTGATGTGTATTACCATGGTGTTAAGCAAGAATCGAAGAAGCTGATACTTCGAAGAGGTCCCTCAGACTTTGGCGTCAACTGAAGTTACTACCAATAAACCTCCGCTGAAGATGGCTTCTCTCAAGGATGCCAGGGCTGTAATTGAAGAAGGTGGGTGTACCAATTGGGGTCAGTTCCCTAATTTCACTCACAAAACTGACAAATTTGGTTTGGGCTTTACTACAGGGGCTCAAAGGGCTGTTAGGCACGCACAAATTAGAAGACCTCCTCTACACATCAGCAATCGGGGAGTTAATGCAATTGAGGATAGTGAAGAGGATTCAGACATCGACAGCTGGATCTACCCAACAACCAACGGAGGACCAAATAATTGGGAGGCGAAGGACTTCATACCTGTTTCTTTTATTCCGCAGTAATTGACTCATTTGTTTTAAGATTTGTAATAAACAGTTTGAAACTTTACGGCCTGGTGCCTTTCCCGAGGCACTTTGGCTTTGTTTGTGAGGGCTATTATTTGTCATTTCATATATCATTAATAAAGAATTGGATGTTTCTTGCATTACAAATTGTGTGCTCCTTGTTTTTCTTTTCTATCTCTCATTTTATCAAAACAACTATTCTCTTATACACACTCACGTATCATACTGCAGATCCATATCCACTCTGGATCCCATTGATAACAACTCTGCTACTGCCAATTATGACTTCAAAAATCCGATCAACCAAGTCGAGGACGAAGGTGAGGATGATTGTGAGGTGCCCAGAGAACTTGCTAGACTGTTACAGCAGGAAGAAAGGGCCATACAGCCTCATGAAGAGCCAGTTGAGTCAGTGAATTTGGGTACAGAGGAAGACAGGAAAGAGGTTAAGATAGGTGCGAATTTGGAGCCTAATGTCAAGCAACAGTTAATACAGATGATACACGACTATGTTGAGATCTTCGCCTGGTCCTATGAAGACATGCCTGGTTTGGACACTGATATTGTGGTACATCGCCTGCCGACTAAGGAAGACTTCCCTCCGGTAAAGCAGAAGGTCCGCCATATGCGCCCCGAAATTTCAGAGGAAATCAAAGCAGAGGTCATAAGGCAGTTCGACGCAGGATTTGTAGCTGTCACTTCTTATCCGCAGTGGGTTTCCAATGTTGTCCCGGTACCTAAGAAGGATGGTAAGGTACATATGTGTGTGGACTATAGAGATCTGAACAGGGAAAGCCCCAAGGACGGCTTCCCACTTCCTCACATTGATGTTCTAGTCGACAACACCGCGTAGCACAAAATCTTCTCCTTCATGGATGGTTTTTCTGGCTACAACCAGATCAAGATGGCTCCTGAAGACATGGAGAAGACAAACTTCGTTACGCAGTGGGGCACCTTTTGTTATAAGGTAATGCCTTTTGGGTTGAAGAATGATGGGGCAACTTATCAGCGTGCCATGGTCGCTTTGTTCCATGATATGATTCACCACGAGATCGAGGTTTATGTTGATGACATGATAGCCAGGTCCCAGACTTAGGAAGGGCACCTTGATCATCTCCAGAAACTATTTGACAGGTTGAAGACGTACAAGCTGAGGTTAAATCCGAACAAGTGTACCTTCGGGGTAAGGTTTGGTAAGCTTCTGGGTTTCGTTGTCAGTGACAAAGGTATTCAGGTGGATCCTGCAAAGGTAAAAGCCATACAAAAGATGTCGGATCCCCGCACAGAAAAAGAAGTCATAGGTTTCTTGGGACGTCTGAATTACATCGACAGGTTCATTTCACATCTGACTGCTACTTATGAGCCAATCTTCAAGCTGCTGAAGAAAGATCAAGTGGTAAAGTGGAATGATGAGTGCCAGACTGCTTTTGAAAGAATCAAAGAATACCTTCAAGAACAACCAATTTTAATGCCTCCAGTTGAAGGAAGACCTTTGATATTATACTTGACAGTGCTAGACAATTCAATGGGGTGTGTGTTGGGGCAGCATGACGAGTCTGGCCGAAAAGAGCATGCGATTTACTACCTTAGCAAAAAGTTTACCGATTGTGAGACACAATACTCATTGCTCGAGAAAACTTGATGCACTTTGGCATGGGCTGCTCGCCGGCTGAGATAGTATATGCTGACTCACACTACCCTGTTGATATCAAAGATGGATCCGATCAAGTATATTTTTGAGAAGCCCGCTCTCTCCGGAAGGATAGCAAGATGGCAGATGATCTTAACCGAGTACGACATCCAATACACAACCCAAAAAGCAATCAAGGGGAGTGTATTGGAGGATCATTTGGCGCATCAGGCCGTGGATGACTACCAGTCCATGAATTTCGAGTTCCCAGATGAGAATATCATGTTAGTAACTGACTGCGAAGAACCTGGACCGGATGAAGGACCCGAGGAGGGATCCCGATGGTCTATGTATTTTGATGGAGCCTCAAATGCATTGGGTAACGACATTGGTGCTGTAATTATATCTCCTGAAGGATGTCATATTCCATTCACTGCCCGGTTATGTTTTAATTGCACCAACAACATGGCGGAATATGAAGCATGTATCATGGGTCTTAGAGCTGCTATTGACCTGAGGATTAAGTTCTTGAGTGTATTCGGAGATTCCCCCTAGTGATAAGTCAGATCAAAGGCGAGTGGGATACGAAGCACACGAATCTCATTCCTTACAAAGAGTACGTACTGACATTGCTCCCTGTGATGCAGTGGGAGAATTGACTCGAGGTTTTGCGTTTGTGTTCGCAAATGTTGCGGTTAGCAAGAGTCGCCACCGACTTTTCTTTTATCCAAAAGGAAAGGTAAAAAAGCACAGGAAAGACCTTTGAGATGTTTTCTTGAGTTCGGGGGGTAGATTATGAAAAGGGAAGGTGCTAGCACCCTTTTCATCCATGGTTTTCCATGGGCTCTTAGTTACTTGTTTAGATCACTTGCTTTGCTTTGTTTGAAATGGTGTTTGGTGTGATTTTGAAAGTATTTTGTAAAAGAGGCCATTCGTTTAGGCAATCTTTGTAATGATTCTCGTTCGTAAGAATGTATACAAAGATGTTTGTCTTTTGAAAATGTTTTCAATATTTTGTAAGATGTTTTGAAAATGTGGGTGTTTGTTTTTGAAAATAGCAAGGATTATTTTGAAATGTAACAAGTAACTAGAAGCTATCTACCTACTCAAATGTCTTTCTTGTGCATTTTTATTCCTTTGACATTGTTGACTTACCATTGATTTGGTAAGAAACTCTATATTTGGATGTAAACGGGACGGGCGTGGGTCATCGTATGACCATGATAGCAATGTTGCCAAGTATCTTAGCATGTTTGAGGGACCAAGATCATTTTGTTTTAGGCAACCTTTTGATAGAGTCATCGAGGGACTATGATCTTATGTTTGTTTTGTTTTGCCAAGATACTTAGCATGCGTAACATGGCCATTTTAATTTAGGCAACCAAGTGGAAGAAACCCTAAGGGTGCTTGTATGCAAAATGTGTCATTTTTCATGCTTTTGTCTTGCATTAGGTTTTTTCTATTTGTTTTGTTTTTGTTCTTGTCATGCAAACCCTAATTTACTAAGCATAGTATATAAAGCAATAAATTGCGTAAAATAAACTAAGCTATTACAACAATTATTATGGGAGGGGGGATACAAGTTTTGAATGGGGATTTTGCACAAATATAAACCTAAAAATATTATTACAACCCAATCGAATATTGTGCGAATTAAATAAATATACAAATATTTAAAAATGCAATGCAATGTATTTATGTAAAAATATTTTGGTATATGTTTTTTGTATGAAAAAAAATAATTTAATTTAAACCCTAAAAAGTAAGGAAGAAATAGTATTATTTTTGGAAAGGGGGTGAAACCCTAATTTTTTTAATTAAAACAAAATAATCCTTTATGTTATTATTTTGTCCATTTTTAATAAATAATATTATGCTTAAATATTAAAAATTAAATATGTATAAAAAATAAATATTTTATGAGTATAAATGATATAATAAAAATAATAAGTATTTTTAAATATATTTACAAGTTATTTAAGACAATAAGTTCTATTTATTAAAATAAACTATTTTTTCAAGTAAAATAAAAAAAAATTGCAAAAAATTATTTAATTATTTTTAGGATTTTTTTATTGTTCAGAAAAAATAATCAAAAGCAATAAATATAAAAATATGAAGAAATATGAAAAATGTAACAAATAAAGCCAGGGGGTGCAAATAGTGGGTAAGGAGGTGCAAATATCAAAAACAAAAAGCCCAAGGCGCCAAAAAGCCCAAACTTCATCCCTGTCCTCTAGCCAGTCTTCCTTGCGTGTGTTCTTCCATTCAAACTGTAACTCTCATATGCTTGCACAAAAATAAAATCTCATAACATGAAACATATGGCATTTGAGCTCGCGATTCCAACAATATAAATTATGTGACCTAACTCTAAAAGATCAAAGAGAATTTTAGCAGCCCTAATTCGTGACCTAAAAATTCCAGCATATTCAACCTTCAAATTCTCTCAGCATAGTTAATATAAATGAAAAGTTTGCATATGTACAGCTTCAACATGTTATGGACTGCATTTTTTCTTCACAAATCGTGGCTTGAGGATGCCTATTCAGAGAGATAGAGTTCAAGAAAATACCTCCTTCAGTTGAATTCGAGTAGAGCAATATAGGGACTTTAATGGAGGCCTGAGGATTGTGTGAGCTTCCTTGAACTTCCTTCAAGCTATTCCAATGCTTACTTTGCTTTGAGGATAGCTGGAACTCTCTGGACAAGTCAAGTTGCAAGCTTCAAAAGTAAAAATGGTGGATGCTGAGACAGGGCTTACAGAACCAGGTTAAGGGCTTGGCTTGCTTTGGTATGATGTGTAGAAGGTGTTTGAAGTGTTAAAATACAAAACGCACGAGTCAAAAATTAGTTGGCTTGGGTTTTGTAGAAATGCTGTGTTTGGACAGAAAAATTATGTTTTTGAGTTTTAGGGAGTTTTAGCTTCAATACAATCGTGCTAAGCCTTGCCATAACTTTGTATATTTGTAAATAAATTATACAAAGTCCACTCCTTACTAGCTGTACAAGTTCTGACCTTTTGGCAACCTTTCTTGCATTTTAAGCAAAGTGAAGTGACCAATGCTACATGATTGTACTGGCTAGCTTGAGGGCTGAAAAGAGTTTGTACAAATTGCTTAAGACCTGTGTGAATTGCTTGCACCAAAGGGACAAGTTCAAGGCTCAAGATTGACAAAGTTGCAAAAGTTGCACTTTATGAAAATGGCATTCTGAACTTTTGGCCAAAAATGGAATTATCTCTTGTACAATGTTTCAAAAGCAAAAATAATGCCTTTAGCTTCTGAGTTTGCATTTAATTATGGAGTGTAGAGTTAGTTTAGGGAATGTAAAGCAATATTCAAACAACATAGATCTGATTTGCAACTTGATGCTTTGTAAAAATGGCTTGATCAAAAGTGATAAAATGCCAACTTCCCTTCTTCGATTCTCCCTAACCAAAAATGATCTTGGAGATTTCTTTGACATTTTGGAAATCTTGCAATGTGATCCATAATCCATCTTTGAAATGAAATTTAAGATACCTCTTGGAACTATGTGAAAAATGTCCATGAAGTTCGGTCAAAAACCTGCCTAAATTAGGGCAAAATTTTCACTAAGTTAAGAAGTTCATAGACCTATATTCACAAATTCATAACTTGAGATCCAAGCATCTTTTGGGAAAAGTTTGTGAAGCAAAGTTGTATATTTCATGGAGGAATAAAACTTTTATGTTGGAAGTTTTCTTTGAATCGAAATGCATCATGATGAAAAAGTGATGGAAAGTTGGGAAAAAATAAGAAACATTTTATACTTAGAAAAATTCTAAGTTATGAAAATTTTCAAATTCAAAACCCTAATTTTCAAAATTGGTTTTCTTGGTGAAAAATTTTCATATTTTGACATATCTTGATGAATTATGACCCTTGGCACTTGATTTTGACCAAAAAGTCAAAGTTTGACTTTTCAGTGCACAGTTGACTTTTGATCAGTTGACTGCAAAATTCATTTGTCAATCCGATGAACTTGAGATCTTTTGAACCATATAATTAGGTAAATATGATGCCATTGAACCCTTGAAATCATGTTTAAACCCAATTGGTCATTGGCTAGGTTAAAAATCAGAAATTGCCCTTTCTCAGTCAAAACCCTAATTTTGACCATTTTGCCCTTTTGATGATTTGATCAAATTTCTTGAGGAGTTGTGATCCAAACTTGATCAAATGGTACATATGAGTCTAAAATGTTGATGTGGATAAAAAATTATGAAGTTTGACTGTAAATTGGCCATGGTTGACTTTTTCCCCAATACAGTTGATTTTTAGGTCAACTGTCCAATTGACTGGTCAGAAATGTGGTTCAAGACTTGAAACTTAACATGAAAAATCTTAGGGGTCCAAGATGATGTATGAAAGTCACATGAAGCATTGGTAGTCCAAAAATCCTTGTGCAAACTCAAACCCTAATTTTGGGTTATCAATGCAAGATGAGATGTCTTGAGCTGACCAAACCCTAATCTTGTCTTGAGTCCAAGAAGTCTTGTGAGAAAAAATCTTGATAAATGAGAGGGAAAATTTTGGGGTACAACAGTTGCCCCTGTTCAATCTTCTTGAACATGAAGAGTTAGATTGGCGAGTTTTGTCGTTTGTGACTCGAAGGTAAAAGATGATTGGACACTAGAGTGTCCATAAATTTGCACTCGTCAAAATGTAGTTGAGGGAATGGGCTTAAAGATGCCATTTGGAGAGGTGATAGAATCTTGTTGGAGATGGGCTTGTAGATGTCATCCAAGAGTGTTTGTTGAGTTGTAAGTTGTAAGTCAGAAGAATAAGTTTCAGAATGGTATCTGTATCTGGAACGTATCTGAACTGTATCTGGAGACTTGAAATCTGAATGAGAAACAAAATAACAATCGTGTTTGGAGCATATATGCACTTGATATCTGAATAAGGGCCAGTATGGCATCCGTGCCTGGAGCGTATCTAAACTTGGAATCTGAATGAGTATCAGGATGGCATCCATGTCTGGAGCGTATCTGAACTGTATCTGAAAGATGAATATGAATAAGTGACAGAATGACAACCGTGTCTGGAGCGTATCTGGAAGATGAATCTGAATAAGTGACAGAATGACAACCGTGTCTGGAGCGTATCTGGACTGTATCTTGAAGTTGAGGTCTGAATGAGTAATAGAATAACATCTGCGTCTGGAGCGTATCTAAACTGTATCTGAATAAGGGCCAGAATGACATATGTGTCTGGAGCGTATCTAAACTTGAAATCTGAATGAGTAGCAGAATGACTTCCGTGTCTGGAGTGTATCTGAACTGTATCTGAAAGATGAATCTGAATAAGTGACAGAATGACAACCGTGTCTGGAGCGTATCTGGACTATATCTTGAAGTTGAGGTCTGAATGAGTAATAGAATAGCATCCGCGTCTGGAGCGTATCTAAACTGTATCTGAATAAGGGCCAGAATGGCATCCGTGTCTGGAGCGTATCTGAACTTGAAATCTGAATGAGTAGCAGAATGACTTCCATGTTTGGAGTGTATATGTACTATATCCGAAAGCTGAATCTGAATGAGTAACAGAATGACTTTCGTGTCTGGAGTGTATCTGTACTGTATCTGAAAGCTGAATCTGAATGAGTATCAGAATGACTTCCGTGTCTGGAGTGTATCTGAACCGTATCATGATTGCATATTGTTAAACAATAGCTTGTTAATCTTATCCTGAAAAGGGTAAAATGTTAGCTGAAACACAAAGTTATGATGCATGAAATGTATGATGCAATATATGTGTTTTATCAATATTTATGATATATGGATGTAATGTATGTGCATGTAAGCTGATTCGCTGTATTGCTGAGGAAAATAAATCCTTGACTACCGTCGGGGATAATAAATCCTTGATTGCTGAGGATATGTGAATTCTTCATGTTGTTGAAGTTGGAGTATTGACAAAAATTCTGTTGCGAGCAATGCCATATACTGCTTGGGGAATCCAGAGAATTTTGATGACCTCTACTGGGGATTATACAATGGGAATCCTTGTTCTACTGGGGAATAAAGAAAACTCTGCGGGGAGGAAAACTTATTCCTGCTTGGAAAAAAGTTCAGGAGCTTCGGTCGTCTGCCACTCTACTGGGGAATTATCCTAGGTTGGGGAAAGACAAAAGTTAACTGTTATCTGGTTGATTTTCAGGCTTCAAGATAACTTGCTGGGGAATTTGGAGAAACTGAATGGTTTTCGCTGGGGACCAATAGTTTGAAGTTTTGGCTCCGCTGGGGATCTTAATGACGTACTGTAGGGATTGCTCCTGGAATAGCCTAAAGACTTTTTCCTAATCTTTCAACCTGTCAGTAATTGTTCTTTTCCATTTTGTTTATTTGTAAACAGTAATTATGTTCAAATGCATATGTTTATTAATGAATCATTGGACGTTTTTGCAAATAAAAACACAAGTGTAAAGGAAAAGGCAAATAGTTTTCTGTACTTTGAAAGAGATATCTTTGTATTTACTTTGAATAAGTATTTTGTACAAAGGAGACAGACATCCTAGTAAGAGAATAGTGTCAATAAAAGTAAGAAAAATTTATACAAAGAAAGATAGCTACATGTGTAATAATCACATGGGGTTCCCCTTCTGCTATAGCCTTCGTATCTCCGAATATCTTGTCCATTCGTTGCTTCGTCCGAAGATGATTGAATTAATCATAAGCTTATAGTTTGTCAGTGAAGAGATTATCCTTAAAGTGATCCGACGAGACATAGTCATACATTTTAATTCCCTAACTTTTTCCTGGACCGCCCTTTCGGGTTTTCAGTCCACCGGGAAACCCTTTTTGCCCAAGTCGCCCTTTCGGGTTTTAAACTTGCCGGGTGTACATATATATTTTTTTTTATCCCTAATTTTTGCCCGGACCTTTTGGTTCGCCGGGATGCCCTTGTTTTGCCTAGGTGTGTCAACCTAGCGGGTCTCTTATGTGTAGTATCTTTTGACTATGTCTGTGTTCGCAGGGTGTGGCAGGTCGTCACCGTCCATGGTGGTTAAGATCATTGCCCCACCAGAAAAGATGTTCTTGATTACAAATGGTCCTTCGTAGGTAGGAGTCCATTTGCCCCTGGGATCACTTTGTGGCAAGATGGTGCGCTTGATCACTAGATCTCCAACTTGATATATCTGGCGTTTGACTTTCTTGTTGAAAGCCTTGATCATTCGTTTTTTATACGTCTGACCGTGATAAACAGCAGTAAGTCTCTTTTCGTTAATCAAGTTCAACTGATCAAGCCGGGTCTGGATCCAATCGTCTTCACTCAAACCTGTATCCTTCATGATTCTCAAAGAGGGAATTTGAACTTCGATAGGTAAAACAACCTCCATGCCTTAAACTAAAGAATAGGGTGTTGCCCCAGTTGACGTGCGAGCCGTGGTACGGTACCCGTGGAGAGCAAAATGTAGCATCTCATGCCAGTCCTTGTAGGTGTCTGTCATTTTCTGTATGATCTTTTTAATATTTTTGTTAGCAGCTTCGACTGCACCATTCATCTTTGGCCGATAGGGGGATGAATTGTGATGTTGAATCTTGAACTGCTTGCATAAGGCGGTGATCATAGTATTGTTAAGGTTTGTACCGTTATCAGTGATGATCCTTTCGGGGACACCGTACTGGAAAATTAGATTCTTCTTGATGAAGCGGGCAACAACATTCTTAGTAACGAATGCGAAGGAAGCTGCTTCGACCCATTTGGTGAAATAGTCAATGGCTACCAGAATGAAACGATGTCCATTCGAGGTTGTAGGCTTGATCTCCCCAATCATGTCGATTCCCCACATAGCGAATGGCCAAGGAGCTGTTAAGACATTTAGAGGAACCGGAGGCACGTGCACCTTGTCTGCATAGATTTGACACTTGTGACAAGTCCGGGAGTGTTGATAGCAGTCTGCTTCCATGGTAGACCAGTAATAGCCTGCCCGTAGAATCTTCTTTTCCATCGTATGCCCACTAGAGTGAGTGCCAAAGGTGCCTTCATACAATTCAGCCATGATCTTTTCAGCTTCAATCTTGTCCACACAATGGAGCAGAATAGAATCATGATTGCGTTTATACATGATGCCATTACTTAGGAAGAACTTAGCTGAGAATCTCCTTAAGAACTTTTTATCATTGACTGAAGCTCCTTCTGGATATTCTTGAGCCTCGAGATACCTTTTGACTTCATGAAACCAAGGTTGGTCAACTACTTCTTCGGTATTAATCTCGTGACAATGTGCTGATTTGTCCATCCGTTCAATGGTGATTTGGGGAGCCTCATTATCCCAATTAAGTTTAAACATAGATGACATTGTAGCTAGAGCATCTGCTAGCTGATTTTCTTCTCGCGGGAAGTGCTCGAAGGTAATCTGCTCGAAATGTGGTAACAATGTCAAAACATGTTCTTTGTAAGGGATGAGGTTTGGATGCTTAGTGTCCCACTCTCCTTTGATCTGACTGATGACCAAATTTGAATCCCCAAACACATCTAAAGATTTGATTCCCAAGTCTATGGCAGCCTTGAGACTAAAGATGCATGCTTCGTACTCTACCATGTTGTTCGTACAGTTGAAGCAAAGTCTGGCGGTAAAAGGAGTATGGCATCCTTTCGGAGATATGAGCATAACGCCGATACCGTTACCAAGTGCATTGGATGCCCCATCAAAGTACAGGGTCCATCGGGATCCTTGTTCAGGTCCGTCATATGGTCTGATCTCTTCGCAGTTGTCCACTGTCATGATGTCTTCGTCAGGGAAGTCAAACTTCATGGACTGGTAATCTTCTACAGCTTGATGGGCCAGATGATCAGCTAGCAAACTACCCTTTATAGCTTTTTGGGTCGTGTACTGTATGTCATATTCTGTTAGGATCATCTGCCATCTAGCTATCCTTCCAGACAGAGCAGGCTTCTCAAAGATGTACTTTATCGGATCCATCTTAGATATCGGCAAAGTGGTATGAGTCAACATATACTGCCTTAGCCGGAGAGCAGCCCATACCAAAGCGCAACAAGTTTTCTCGAGCAATGAATATCTGGTTTCACAGTCGGTAAACTTTTTGCTTAGGTAATAAATAGCGTGCTCTTTTCGGCCAGACTCATCATGCTGCCCCAGTACGCACCCCATTGAATTATCTAAGACGGTCAGATACATGATTAGCGGTCTTCCCTCGACTGGTGGCATCAAGACAGGAGGCTCTAGTAAATACTCCTTGATTTTATCGAAAGCAACCTGACATTCATTATTCCATCTGACTACCTGATCTTTCTTCAACAGCTTGAAGATTGGTTCACAAGCAGACGTTAGGTGAGAAATGAATTTGGCAATGTAGTTTAGGCGTCCCAAAAAACCTCTGACTTCCTTCTCAGTGCGAGGAGCAGGCATTTCTTGTATCGCTTTAACTTTGGCAGGATCAACCTCGATGCCTTTGTTGCTGACAATGAAACCTAAGAGCTTACCGGACCGGACTCCGAATGTGCACTTGTTTGGATTCAATCTTAACTTTTACTCCTTCAATCTGACAAACAGCTTTTGCAGGTGATCAAGGTGTTCTTCTTCAGTTTGTGATCGGGCTATCATGTCATCTACGTAAACCTCTATTTCATGACGTATCATATCATGAAACAAATCTACCATGGTGCGTTGATAGGTTGCCCCGGCATTCTTCAGTCCGAATGGCATCACTTTGTAGTAGAACGTACCCCACTGTGTGACAAATGTAGTTTTCTCCATGTCCTCAGGTGCCATTTTGATCTGGTTATAGCCTGAGAATCTGTCCATGAAAGAAAATACTTTGTGCTGGGCTGTATTGTCGACCAAGATGTCGATGTGTGGGAGTGGAAAATCATCTTTAGGGCTGGCCCTGTTTAAATCTCTATAATCCACGCACATTCTCACTTTTCCGTCCTTTTTAGGATGGGGAACAATGTTGGCCACCCGTTGAGGATAAGAAGTAACAACCAGAAATCCAGCATTGAACTGCTTCATAACTTCTTCTTTGATCTTCTCTGACATGTTAGGTCTCATGCGGCGGACCTTTTTCTTCACTGGTGGACAGTCTTCTCTTGTGGGTAGATGGTGTACCACAATGTCTGTATCGAGTCCCGGCATGTCTTCATATGACCAGGCAAAGATCTCAACATAATCATGCAGTAGCTGAATTAGACACTCCTTGACACTCGGCTCTAGATTGGCACCCACTTTGATTTCCTTTTTATCTTCCTCGGTTCCCAAGTTGATTGTATCCAACAGCTCATCATGAGGCTGAATTGCTCTTTCCCCTTGCTGTAGTAATCTGGCCAATTCCCCTGGCACCTCACAATCTTCCTTACCTTCGTATTCGGCTTGGTAGATCAGATCTTCAGAGTCACTAAAGGCTATAGCAGTATCGTTACCCATGGGATCCGAAATGGAAGGGTACCTGCATTTGTGAGTATGGGTGTGTGTAAGGGTATATCCATCTTAAAACAATAAAATGTAAAAGAAAGATAATGAGCATAAAAGGTTTATATATGAAAAAGTGTCCATGATTCATTGAATGACATATGTAGATGAAATAAAAACCCTTACAAATGGACCATTGTGCCTAGGGTAAGACACAAGGTTTTTAAAGTACGAATTGTTTGTGAATTATTACAAGTCCAACAGAAATGTAAAAGATAAATTACTGAGATATGAAAGTTATTGGGATGAAGTCTCTGGCTTCCCAGTTGCGCAGTCCTCCACTGACAGTAGGAAATATCCAATCTTCCAGGCTTCCATCCTCTTCATTGTCTTATACTGGATTGACGCTTTGATTGCTAATCTTTATAGGTGGCCCCCTAGCACGGGCACGACGCACAACCCTTTGAGCAGTCGAAGTAAACCCCAAGCCAAACTTGTCTGATTTGTAGGGAATGTCTGGAAGCTGCCCCCAGATGGTGCATCCCCCTTCTTCCACTACTGCCTTTGCATCCTTTAGCGATGACATTCGAGGTGGAGGTCTTATGATCTTAGGAATTGAGGATACTGCTTTGGTCGCTGCTACTTCTGGAGAGACTTCTTCAAAATGTTGGAAAGGGGTCTCTATGAATTCTCCATCCAACTCCACATATCAGAAAGAATTCAGATGACTAATCATGTACTCCTCCTCCCCATGGACAGTTATGATCTTTCCTTGGACCGGGTATTTTAGCATCTGATGCAAAGTGGAGGTGACAGCACCGGCATTATGGATCCAGGGGCGTCCCAACAGACAGGAATAAGAAGATTGGATATTCATCATGTAGAAGGTTGAGTTGAACACCTGAGTTCCCACCTTGATTGGGATGTCCACCTCCCCGTGGATCATCCTCTTCGAACCATCAAAATCTCTCACCACTATATTATTGGGTTTTATAGTCAGCCCCTCGCAATCCAATATATCAAGGGCTTTTTTCAGCAAGACGTTTAAAGATAATCCAATATCAACCAAGACATGAGCTAGGGTTGTTCCTCTGCACTCCACTGAGACATGTAATGCCTCATTGTGTTTTCTCCCTCTGGGTGTCAAGTCAACATCAGAGAAGCCCAGGCCATTATCAGCTGTCAAACTTGCCACACAGTCTTGGAACTGGTCAGCAGACGTTTCTTGCGGCACGTGAGTTGTCTTCAGAAATTTCACCAGTGCTTTGGCGTGTGCTTCAGAGCACAACAGCAGGGCTAGCATAGATATATTGGAAGGGGTCTGCCCCAATTGTTCAACGACATCATAATCACTCTTCTTAATTATTTTCAGGATTTCTTCCATCTCCTTCTTGGATGTTTCAGGAATAGCTAGTGATTGAGCCTTCGTCTAGACATGCTCCTCTTGAATGTTATTTCCTTTATTCTCAGCAGTGGAAGTAGGGATAGGAATTGTATTGTCTTTGTTGGTGGGTACGCTTGCAGGTATAATCACTGGTGCATAGGTAATCTTCGGAACGGCCACGGGTCCAAAGACTGTTGTTGGAGGAGCAATCTCTGGAGAGAAGATCCTACCACTGTAGGTGATCTTGCTAGTTCCAACAATATTGCTAATGTCGGAACTGTCCTCTTCGGAGCTTTCTTCTTCGGCAGTCAGTTCTTCTTGTTTAATACCATGGTAGTAGATTTCTCCACCATAATTTCATGGTACTGTTTTATCTGAATTGTATGGGGTCGGCCCGGGCATTGTAATCTTAAGCGGAGTAGTCTTTGGAGTAGGTGTAATCCTAACGAGTCTTTTAAGGGCCCTGGAAGGATTGGCGTAGATGGTTATTATTGAAACTTCTTTCACTGGAGCGGGTGAAACAGGAGCATTCTCAAACAAAATTTCTTGGTTATTCATCAGTCGTTGGATACCTTTTTTCAACAGAGGGTAGTCAAATGATGAGGACAGGAAAACATGGCAGTCTTGGTCATAACTTGGGAAAATACCAGCTTTCAACAAATTCAACTTAATGGTCGAGATCGGAGTCAACAGTTTATCCACGGTAGCAACAAACAGATCTTCTTCAATAGCGTTGGCATTATGACCATGCCTAGGCATTGGAGCGGAAATAACATTTGGTTTCTCAGGCGCTTCAAACTCAACTTCCTTCGCATCTATCAGATCCTGAATCTTATTCTTCAGAGCCCAACAGATGCTGGTGTCGTGCCTTGGACTTTCAGAATGGTACGCGCATCTGGCGTTGGGATGGTAATGTGGAGAAGCAGTATTGGGATTTTTTGGGGCCTCTTTTAAAGTGGCCAGATTCAACTTCAAGAGATGTGGTAGAACTTGGGCTAGATTCATGTTAATCTTGGTAAATTGCCGAACTGGCCTTTCTACCCTTTGCTGATTATTTCGTGGCTGGTCTGATGCAGGATTTGGAATCATTATGGACCCACTGTTGGTCGGCGCTCAGTTCTTCCCTGATTCCTCTGTGAATAGACATCAGATACTTCCTTTCTTCCATTGAATGGCTTTTTCACAGTTGCGGAGGCAGACGCATCCTTTTGAATTTTCCCACTTCTTATACCAGCCTCCACTCTTTCGCCGGTTAAAATCAATTCAGTAAATCCTGCAGAAGAACTCCAAATCAGATGATTGAAGAAAGGGCCTGATATAGTTCCCAAGAACATGTCCACCAAACTCCCTCTCAGATAGAGGGGGTTGCACCCTTCCGGATAGGTCTCTCCACTTTTGCGCGTAATCTTTAAAGCCCTCATTGGAAACCATGGCCATACTCTGAAGCTGAGTACGGGTAGGTGCCAAGTCGATGTTGTATTGATATTGTTTATAGAAAGCGGTGGCCAGGTCTTCCCAATTATGGACTTCATCCCTTTCCAACTGGTAGAACCAATCAAGTTACGTTCCTGATAAACTGTCTTGGAAAAAGTGGACCCACAGGTCTTTGTCGGCAGAATATGGTTGAATCTTCCTGACATAAGATCTGAGGTGCATTTTAGGGCAAGACACCCCATCATACTTGGCAAATAGTGGAACTTTAAACTTTGGAGGGGTTAAAATTCCTGACACCAGTCCCAACTCCTCAAAATCTAGCCCTGGTACTCTCTGGATTTCCATAACGCTTAGTTTCTCTTCAAGGTGTTTATACTTGTCATCAGCCAGAGGGTATTGTTGTTCAGAGTAGTCCTCCTCTTCCTCTTCTTATTCAGAATCTGATGGTACTGTCGTTTCTTTTCCTTTTCTTTCCCCTTCTTAATATGTTGTTGGAAAATCTAAGGTCCTTCTGGCTTGTCCCTGAAATCTTCTGCCCATGATTACCACACCAGTTGGCTTCTTCTTCTTTTTCTCTTTTTATTTTTCTAGCAAAGTCTTCAGATCCTCCTGCCCCTTGGCTAAGGTCACGAGTAACTGTTGAAATTGTGAGTTCTGAGCTTGCAGATCTTTGACCGTTTGTTTGAGATCCATCGTACTGAAATAAACAGTAGAGAGATGAGGAAACTTGTTGCAAAGACTTGTTTATGCTTATGATGAATGATATGTATTCATGCAATGCTTTCAAGGATTTATAAATTCAAATTTGTTTTAAAAATAAAATAAACATACGTCATATTAATAAGATAGAATTGTGAGTACATCAATGCCCCTTGGGCAAAATAATACAAAACTATAAGGTAAAAAGACGTTGCGCATCCTCTTTGGTGCAATGTAGGTATTGAGAGTCTGCTCTTCGTGAAGTAGCCGAGTGAGTTCCAAAACCTTCTTCTCGCTTGCGTAGAATTGGGCTTCGAAAGTATCGCGCTCTCCCTTAAGCTGTATCCAACTCCTTTGTAGGTCTTCGAGTGATGTTGGCATGTCAGGATGTAGGATAGTGTATGGAACTTCTCCTTACTTAACATGCTTTATAATCACTGGGAAAATGGAGGGATAAGGCATCAGAAGACTTTGAGCGCGGGTTCGTACCCACTTGAGGTAAGGCTCAAGAAGGATGGAATTATTGTATCCCAAAGTCTTGCTATCCACCTTGTTTGGCATCCTCTAAGCTCGGATGAATCTCTGACGGAGTCCTTGATCGTCGTTGTCGTAGTCGAAAACCAATCCTTGAATCAACATATCATGTGGGCCATCCCTTCGGGCATAACCAAATTATCTCAGAGCTAAGCACGGGTTGTAGGTGATGCCTCCCCTAATGCCAAGTAGAGGGACATTAGGAAATTCTCCACAACGGTCAACAATAATAACATTCTCTTTGGATCGAGAACAACAATGAATATCTGAATGGTTAAGTGTCATTAACCTTTGTGACCACCTCAAACCTTGCTCATTCTTTAAGACTGATTAGGGAAGATGAGAAATAAACCATCTTGCCAGGAGAGGAGTGCAACACATGAGAACACCTCTTTTCCTCATTGTACGAGTGTGAAAAGAGTGTAGGATATCCCCTAGCTATGTAGGCATCGGGTTACGAGTCATGAAGATTTTGACAGTGCTCACATCTATGAGTTGGTCAGGATTAGGGAAAAAGACCACCCCATAGATGAGAAGAGCTACAATCTCCTCAAAATCTTGCAAGTCTAAGGAATTCCAACAACTTTGGGCCTTCTCAAACAGAAACTTTGACAAGAAGCATTTGACACCACTTCTAGTT
Source organism: Vicia faba (assembly GCA_948472305.1). Taxonomy (NCBI): domain Eukaryota; kingdom Viridiplantae; phylum Streptophyta; class Magnoliopsida; order Fabales; family Fabaceae; genus Vicia; species Vicia faba. The sequence continues at coordinate 296,456,839 of OX451740.1, read as the reverse complement.
TCCCAATGAGTTGTGACATCAGATGAGTGCAAGTGTAGGGCTTGAGCAATCTCTTCTGGCTTTGGATCTGTTTCCGTACCGTTGAAGGGTAGTTGATTGAGAATAGGAATCCTCAGAAGTTGAGAGAATTCTTCCAAAGTGGGCACAAGTTGAGAGAATTTTGTGTTTGTGTTTGCAAATGCTGCGGTTAGCAAGAGTCGCCACTGACTTTTCTTTTATCCAAAAGGAAAGGTAAAAAAGAACAGGAAAGACCTTTGAGATGTTTTCTTGAGTTCGAGGGGTAGATTATGAAAAGGGAAGGTGCTAGCACCCTTTTCATCCATGGTTTTCCATGGGCTCTTAGTTACTTGTTTATATCACTTGCTTTGCTTTGTTTGAAATGGTGTTTGGTGTGATTTTGAAAGTATTTTGTAAAAGAGGCCATTCGTTTAGGCAATCTTTGTAATGATTCTCGTTCGTAAGAATGTATACAAAGATGTTTGTCTTTTGGAAATATTTTCAATATTTTGTAAGATGTTTTGAAAATGTGTGTGTTTGTTTTTGAAAATAGCAAGGATTGTTTTGAAATGTAACAAGTAACTAGAAGTTATCTACCTACTCAAATGTCTTTCTTGTGCATTTTTATTCCTTTGACATTGTTGACTTACCATTGATTTGGTAAGCAACCCTATCTTTAGATGTAAACAGGACGGGTGTGGATCATCGTATGACCATGATAGCAATGTTGCCAAGTATCTTAGCATGTTTGAGGGACCAAGATCATTTTGTTTTAGGCAACCTTTTGATAGAGTCATTGAGGGACTATGATCTTATGTTTTTTTTGTTTTGCCAAGATACTTCGCATGCGTAACATGGCCATTTTAATTTAGGCAACCAAGTGGGAGAAACCCTAAGGGTGCTTGTGTGCAAAATGTGTCATTTTTCATGTTTTTGTCTTGCATTAGGTTTTTTCTATTTGTTTTGTTTTTGTTCTTGTCATGCAAACCCTAATTTACTAAGCATGGTATATAAAGCAATAAATTGCGTAAAATAAACTAAGCTATTACAACAATTATTACGGGAGGGGGGATACAAGTTTTGAATGGGGATTTTGCACAAATATAAACCTAAAAATATTATTACAACCCAATCGAATATTGTGCGAATTATATAAATATACAAATATTTAAAAATGCAATGCAATGTATTTATGTAAAAATATTTTGGTATATGTTTTTTGTATGAAAAAAATTAATTTAATTTAAACCCTAAAAAGTAAGAAAAAAAATAGTATTATCTTTAGAAAAGGGGTGAAACCCTAATTTTTTTAATTAAAAGAAAATAATTCTTTATGTTATTATTTTGTCCATTTTTAATAAATAATATTATGCTTAAATATTAAAAATTAAATATGTATAAAAAATAAATATTTTATGAGTATAAATGATATAATAAAAATAATAAGTATTTTTAAATATATTTACAAGTTATTTAAGACAATAAGTTCTATTTATTAAAATAAACTATTTTTTCAAGTAAAAAAAATAAATAAAGAAAATTGCAAAAAATTATTTAATTATTTTTAGGATTTTTTTATTGTTCAGAAAAAATAATCAAAAGCAATAAATATAAAAATATGAAGAAATATGAAAAATGTAACAAATAAAGCCAGGGGGTGCAAATAGTGGGTCAGGAGGTGCAAATATAAAAAATAAAAAGCCCAAGGCGCCAAAAAGCCCAGACTTTATCCCTGTCCTCTAGCCAGTCTTCCTTGCGCACGTTCTTCCATTCAAACTGTAACTCTCATTTGCTTGCACAAAAACAAAATCTCATAACATGAAACATGTGGCATTTGAGCTCACAATTCCAACAATATAAATTATGTGACCTAACTTTAAAAGATCAAAGAGAATTTTAGCATCCCTAATTCGTGACCTAAAAATTTCAGCATATTCAACCTTCAAATTCTCTCAGCATAGTTAATATAAATGAAAAGTATGCATATGTACAACTTCAACATGTTATGGACTACATTTTTTCTTCACAAATCGTGGCTTGAGGATGCATATTGAGAGAGATAGAGTTCAAGAAAATACCTCCTTCAGTTGGATTTGAGTAGAGCAATGTAGGGACTTTAATGGAGGCTTGAGGATTGTGTGAGCTTCCTTGAACTTCCTTCAAGCTATTCCAATGCTTACTTTGCTTTGAGGATAGTTGGAACTCTCTGGACAAGTCAAGTTTCAAGCTTCAAAAGTGAAAATGGTGGATGCTGAAACAGGGCTTACAGAACCAGGTTAAGGGCTTGGCTTGCTTTGGTATGATATGTAGAAGGTGTTTGAAGTGTTAAAATACAAAACGCACGAGTCAAAAATTAGTTGGCTTGGGTTTTGCAGAAATGCTGTGTTTGGACAGAAAAATGGTGTTTTTGAGTTTTGGGGAGTTTTAGCTTCAATCCAATCGTGCTAAGCCTTGCCACAACTTTGTATATTTGTAAAGAAATGATACTAAGTCCACTCCTTACTAGTTGTACAAGTTCTGACCTTTTGGCAACCTTTCTTGCATTTTAAGTAAAGTGAAGTGACCAATGCTACATGCTTGTACTAGATAGCTTGAGGGCTGCAAAGAGCTTGTACAAATTGCTTAAAACCTGTGTGAATTTCTTGCACCAAAGGGACGGGTCCAAGGCTCAAGATTGACAAAGTTGTAAAAGTTGCACTTTATGAAAATGGCATTGTGAAGTTTTGGCCAAAAATGGAATTATCTCTTGTACAATGCTTCAAAAGAAAAAATAATGCCTTTAGCTTCTGAGTTTGCATTTAATTATGGAGTGTAGAGTGAGTTTATGACCTGTAAAGCAAGATTCAAACAGCATAGATCTGATTTGCAACTTGATGCTTTGTAAAAATGGCTTGATCAAAAGTGATAAAATGCCAACTTCCCTTCTTCGATTCTCCCTAACCAAAGATGATCTTCGAGAGTTCTTGGACATTTTGGAAAGCTTGCAATGTTCTCTATAATCCATCTTTGAAATGAAATTTTAGATACCTCTTGGAACTAGGTAAAAAATGTCCATGAAGTTTGGTCAAAAACCTGCCTAAATTAGCACAAAATTTTCACTAAGTTAAGAAGTTCATGGACCTATATTCACAAATTCATAACTTGAGATAAAAGCATCTTTTGGGAAAATTTTGTGAAGAAAAGTTGTAGATTTCATGGATGAATACAACTTTTATGTTGGAAGTTTTCTTTGAATCAAAATGCATCATGATGAAAAAGTGATGGAAAGTTGGGAAAAAATAAAAAAAAAATGTATACTTAGAAAAATTCTAAGTTATGAAAATTTTCATATTCAAAACCCTAATTTTCAAAATTGGGTTTCTTGGTGGACAAGTTTCATATTTTTACATATATTTATGAATTATGACCCTTGGCACTTGATTTTGACCAAAAAGTCAAAGTTTAACTTTTCAGTGCACAATTAACTTTTGATCAGTTGACTACAAAATTCATCTGTCAATCCAATGAACTTGAGATCTTTTGAACCATGTAATTAGGTAAAGATGGTTCCATTGAACCCTTGAAATCATTTTTAAACCCAATTGGTCATTGGCTAGGTTAAAAATCAGAAGTTGCCCTTTCTCAGTCAAAACACTAATTTTGACCATTTTGCCCTTTTGATGATTTGATCAAATTTCTTGAGGAGTTGTGATCCAAACTAGATCAAATGGTACATATGAGTCTAAAATGTTGATGTTGATAAAAAATTATGAAGTTTGACTGTAAATTGGCCATGGTTGACTTTTTCCCCAATACATCTGATTTTTAGGTCAACTGTCCAATTGACTGGTCAGAAATATGGTTCAAGACTTGAAACTTAACATGAAAAATATTATGGGTCCAAGATGATGTATGAAAGTTGCATGAAGCATTGGTAGTCCAAAAATCCTTGTGCAAACTCAAACCCTAATTTTGGGTTATCAATGCAAGATGAGATGTCTTGAGCTGACCAAACCCTAATCTTATCTTGAGTCCAAGAAGTCTTGTGAGAAAAAATCTTGATAAATGAGAGGGAAAATTTTGGGGGTACAACACTCCCACACTTTGAGGAGATAACCTTTGAACACTTCCCAAGAGAAGAGAATCAGTTAGCGGACGCGTTAGCTACTATGTCTTTTATGTTCAAAGTCAGGTGGAACAATGAGGCTCCCCAGATTACCATTGAGAGGTTGGATGAACCCGCACATTGCTGTGACATCGAGACTGAAGAGGTAGCAGATAAACCTTGGTTTCACGAGGTAAAGAGATATCTTGAGGCTCAAGAATACCCTGAGGGGGCATCTGTTAATGATGAGAAGTTTCTGAGAAGGTTCGCTGCGAAGTTCTTCATCAGTAACGGAATCCTCTATAAGTGTAACCATGATTCAACCTTACTGCGGTGCATAGACAAAAGTGAGGCGGAAAGAATCATGGCAGAGTTATATGAAGGTACCTTCGGAACTCATTCCAGTGGACATACCATGGCGAAGAAAATCCTACGGGCAGGATATTATTGGTCCACTATGGAAGCCGATTGTTATCAGCACTCTCGAACCTGTCATAAGTGCCAAGTCTATGCTGATAAGGTGGACGTACCTCCGGTTCCCCTGAATGTTTTGAACGCTCCTTGGCCCTTTGCAATATGGGGCATCGACATGATCGGCGAGATCAGACCTATTGCGTCTAACGGGCATCGCTTCATTCTGGTAGCCATTAATTACTTTACGAAGTGAGTTGAGGTAGCTTCCTTTGCTACAGTAACCAAGAACGTCGTGGCGCGGTTTATCCGCCACAATTTGATCTGTCGGTATGGTGTACCAGAGAGAATTATTACTGACAATGGTACAAATCTCAATAACACAATGATCACCGAGCTCTGCAAACAGTTCAAGATTCAGCATCATAACTCTTCTCCCTACCAACCGAAGATGAATGGGGTTGTTGAAGCGGCTAATAAAAACATTAAGAAGATTGTGCAGAAGATGACAGTGACATAAAAAGACTGGCACGAGATGTTACCATTCGCTCTTCATGGGTATCGTACCTCATCACAAACATCGACAGGGGTAACACCTTACTCTTTGGTGTATGGCATGGAGGAAGTCCTACCCATCGAAATCCAGATACCCTCTCTCAGGATTATGAAGGATGCGGGTTTGAACAAAGACGACTGGATCCAAACTCGACTTGATCAGCTGAATCTAATCGATGAAAAGAGACTTACTTCTATCTGTCACGATGACCTTCCTTGTAACGCCCCAATTTTATTTGCGTCGTATTTATTTTATTATTTTTGGAATTATTAATTAATATCGATTTTGCAAAAATATGATATTTTAGACGGTATAATTACTATTGTTTTCAGTGATATTTAATCGGACCGGAAATTATTTATGCGGGCTTATTTAATTAATTGATGTGTTAGTAATATTAATTGATTAATTGGAATTGATTGAGCAATTTAGATATATGAGTCTTGTGATTGAAGTAAAGCCTAAGAGTGTGATTTTAGGAATGTTGAAGATTAACAATGATTTCCTTGATAGTATTAGAGAGGCTTAGAAGCTTGATGTTAAGCTTGTTGATTTGTTGGTTAATGTTGGACAAGCTAAGAATGAGGACTTTAAATTGGATGCTCAAGGTGTGTTGAGGTTCCGTGATAGAATTTGTATTCCCGATGATGTGGACTTGAAAAGAATGATCTTGGAAGAGAGTCATCAAAGTAAATTAAGTATTCATCCTGATGCGACTAAGATGTACCAAGACTTGAAGAAATTATTTTGGTGGTCGGGTATGAAGCGAGAAGTAGCTCAATTTGTGTATGGTTGTTTGACATGTTCGAAGTCTAAGGTGGAGCATCAGAAACCTGCAGGGTTGATGCAACCGTTAGAAATTCCGGAATGGAAATGGGATATCATTTCTATGGATTTTGTGACAGGGTTACCGAATACACCAAGAGGACATGATGCTATATGGGTGATTGTTGATAGGATTACGAAGTCGACCCACTTTATTCCTATTAATATCACTTATCCTGTAGCAAAGTTGGCGGAGATTTATACGAGTGTGATTGTGAGGTTGCATGGTATTCCTCTTTGTATTGTTTCGGATAAAGATCCGAGGTTCACTTCATATTTTTGGAAAAGCTTGCAAGAGGCTTTGGGTTCTAAGTTGAGGTTGAGTTCAGCTTATCATCCTCAAACTGATGGTCAGACAGAAAGAATGATTCAATCGTTGGAAGACTTGTTACGGGCTTGTATTCTTGAGCATGGTGGTTCATGGGATACTTACCTTCCTTTGATTGAGCTTACTTATAACAACAGTTTTCATGCTAGTATTGGAATGGCACCGTTCAAAGCTTTGTATGGTCGAAGGTGTAGAACTGCTTTGTGTTAGCATGAGTCAGGTGAAAGTGTAGTACTTGGATCAGAGTTGGTTAGAGAGACTACCAAGACGGTTAAGAAGATTAGAGAAAAGATGAAGATTTCTCAAAGTCGGCTAAAGAGTTATCATGATAAGAGGAGGAAAGATTTGGAGTTCCAAGTTGGTGATCATGTGTTTTTGAGAGTTACTCCTATGACCGGTGTTGGACGAGCCTTGAAGTCGAAGAAGTTGACTCCTCGTTTTATTGGTTCGTATCAGATCACTAGTAGAGTTGGAAAGGTGGCTTATAGAGTGGCGTTACCACCAAATCTTTCGAATTTGCATGATGTGTTCCATGTGTTGCAACTTCGGAAATATGTTCTGGATCCGTTACATGTGATTGAGATGGATGATGTTGAGGTTCGAGACAATCTTACGGTAGAGACAATGTCGTTGAGGATTGAAGATCGTGAGATGAAGTCTCTTCGTGGTAAAGAGGTAGCTTTGGTCAAAGTTGTTTGGATCGGAGCGGCCGGTGAAAGTATGACGTGGGAATTGGAGAGCAAGATGCGGGATGCATACCCCGAGCTCTTCGAATCAGGTATTATTTCGAGGACGAAATCCTTTTTAGTGGGGGAGAGTTGTAACGCCCCGATTTTATTCGCGTCATATTTATTTTATTATTTTTGGAATTATTAATTAATATCGATTTCGCAAAAATATGATATTTTAGCCGGTATAATTACTATTGTTTTCGGCAATATTTAATCGGACCAGAAAGTATTTATGCAGGATTATTTAATTAATTGATGTGTTAGTAATATTAATTGATTAATTGGAATTAATATATTATTATATAGTGTTATGATATTATATGATTTATAGAAGTGTGGTGTATATATATAGTATAATATTATATATGTATGTTAGTAGTAGTATTATATATATATGTTAGATAGAAACAAAAAAATAAGCTATGCAGTATATATTATATGTGGAAAGAGAAAGAAGTAGTATAGATGAATATATTATAATAATAAAGAGGTAGTAAAGTAGTAATGTATTAAAATAATAATAGAAGAAGTGGGGTAGAAGTAGTATAAGATTATATATTAAAATAAGAGAGTATAAGAAGTGGTATAAAGGAGTAGGGTAAGAGAGAAAAGGAGATATACTGTTATATAGTGAAAAACAATAGAACAATAGAGAAAAGAAAAGAAGAAAAAAAGGTTTGAAGAGAAGGAGACCAAAGAGCAAAAGCTAGGATTTTGGGTGGAGGAAAAATCAAGAAGAAATACCAAGAACATTATTGAGGTAAGGGGTTTGATAGATCTTTCTATAAATAAATTTGTGGTAAATATTATGTATGTTAGGGTTGAGATTTTGTGGTGTTTTTCTGAAAATAATAATGAAAATAATATGGTGTATTGATGCTTGGATTTGGTACTGAAATTTGTTGGTAGATATGATTAATTAGCAGCAAAATATTATTAGTAACAAGATGCTGAAAGTCGAAAACAACTCCGTTTGGATCGAATTAGACGGTATAATTAGTTGTCCGGAATTTAACGAAATTTGACAGGGTAACTAAGTTTAATTAGTAGGTAAATATGGTTATATCGTTTTGTTGAAATTATGTTAGATTTTTAGACTGTAAAATGTTGAAAAACAATAAAGCAGAGGAAACAAAAACAAAAGAGAAAATAAGGAGGAATAAGAGAAGTGGGGGGGGGGGGGGGGGGGCACGTGTTTTGTTTTTTGTTTGACAGTAGCAAAATAACTTTTGACAGTAGAAAAATATATTTTGACAGTAGCAGTTTTTCTTTTTGATAGAAAAATAATTTAGCAAAAGGTTTCACTGTTGTATCCGTATTTTTATACTGATACATTTAATTTAGAGTATACTATAAAATTGCGCGGTGATCGTAAAAATTATACCATTTTGGACAGAAAAATATTCCTAAATTATGAGAAATATATTTAGGTAGCGAAAATTAAAAATATTCGATTTAATCGGGAAAATCAGGAGACCGGTAATTGATGAAAAAGAGTCCGATTTGGACGATTCGAGCGGCATTTCGGAGGTCCGGTCGTAGCGTTTAAGATTATTTATAATGCCGATTAAATGGAGGTGATTTTTATGATGAGTATATTTTGGTGAAATAATTAATCCGTAACCGTATTAATTAAATTGCGATTGTTGTTATGCTCCCATTTAATATCGAATGCATGGATTTTTGACGTTGATAAATTGTTGTTGATGATTTTTGCATAATGCAAAATGTGATGATGTTAATGACGAGGGCTTTTTCCTAATGACGAGGGCTTATGCCATTTTTGATGATTATGACAATGTTATTATTATTGTTGTTGTGATGAGTATGTGATGTCATTTTATCGAGTCACATACATTGCATATTATGATGATGAGGGCTTATGCCTAGTGACGAGGGCTTTTGCCTAATGACGAGGGCTTCGGCCTAGTGACGAGTCCCTAATTACGGACATTGTGTTGGTACCACATGCATACATAGTCGAGTCATATTGTGTCGATTACGTTTGTTTTGAGTTTATGGATTGGATGATTGTTTGATGATTTATGATGATTGTGATGAATTTTAATGACAAATTATGACGTTTAAGTGATGACGATAAAGGCGTGAGGTTTGGATTATAAGTTGGATAATAATTATTATCAATATCTTTTATAATTCCGTAAACTATATATTATTTATCATTCTTTTATTTATATGAATGATTTATCTCACCCTTTATTTGTTTCGCCGTTGCTATATACTGGTAACGTGCAGGTGATCCTCGCGGATGATTTGGATTAGCTCGAGTCTATTGAGTCGCTTCTGCTCTGATTAGAGTAACACTCGGAATGTGGCGTTTTGATTATTTTGTTAGAATAACATATGTGTATATCCTAATGTTGTTTATGTGACTAATGATGGTTTTGACATGTTTATGTCCAGTACTTGATTTTATTATTTTGATGATGTATATGCCTTAATGGTATGATATTGATGTATTCCGCTGCTATGTTCACAGTTATATGCCTGCATGATATATGATGATGTGATCGGTATATCCGAATTTTGATTGTTGTGTTGTTACATTAAAATGAAAAGTGAAAAACAATGAACATGTGATACCTCAATTTGTGTTTGTTTGGAATTTTTGATTTACTCTGATTTTTGTAATGAATGTCGAGGGGTAGAATCGGGGTGTTACATTAGTGGTATCAGAGCAGGTCGGTCTGTCCGGCCAAGTTGTTGAGTCTTGAGTTGTTTAAAAATCGAGTATTGTTATTTGTTGATTCTAATCCTTGTTTTGTTTTGAGCAGAAGTTGTGATGGCTGGAGGTAATGCTGGTAGGAACGATGCTACCCTTGCTGCTGCTATGCAGGTAATGGCCCAGGCGTTTCAGAATCCGCCAAATGTTGACGAGAACGCGGGGTCTCGTAGCTTGGCTACCTTTCAGAGGGAGAACCCTCCTACCTTTGAAGGGAAGTATGATCCAGAAGGAGCTCAAGATTGGCTCAGGGAGATTGAAAGAATCTTCAGGGTGATGGATTGCACTCTTGTGCAGAAGATCCGCTATGGTACACACAAGTTGACTGCTGATGATTGGTGGGTTGAGATCTGCCAAAGGTTGGAACTTGCTAGTGAAGAGATTACTTGGGATGTGTTCCAAAGGGAGTTCTTGAGAAAGTATTACCTGGAGGATGTTAGAGGCAAGAAGGAGATTGAATTCCTTGAGTTGAAGCAAGGAAATATGTCTATCACTGATTATGCTGCTAGATTCACAAAGTTGGCGAAGTTCTATCCGCATTATAATGGGCCAAATGGCAAGTTCTCAAAATGCATTAAATTTGAGAATGGTTTGCGACCCGAAATCAAGAAAGTTGTGGGTTATCAGAAGATCCGTGTCTTGGCGGATTTGATTGATAGATGTAGGATCTTTGAGAAGGATAGTAATGCTCATTATAAGATCGTTTCTGATAAGAGGACCAAGGGGCAGCAAAGCCGTGGAAAACCATATGATACTCCAGTTGGTAAAGGGAAACAAAAGATGGTGCAAGGGCGAAGGTTTAGTGGGGGAGATGCTTCTGCTAGCATTGTTTGTTTCAAATATGGAAAATCTGGTCACAAGAGTAATGTTTGTAGAAGCGGCATGGGAGATAGGGATAAGGAGGTAAGATGTTTCTGATGCGGAAAAGCGGGACATATTACTCTAGATTGTAGGCACAAGGATGTGGTTTGCTTTAACTGTGGTGAAGGAGGCCATATTAGCACTCAATGCAAGAATTCGAAGAAAGCTCCAGAAGTGGGAAGGGTGTTTGCTTTATCGGGTAATCAGACGGCAAATGAAGATGGACTTATTCGAGGTACTAGTTTCATTAATAGCATTCCTCTCATTACTATTATTGATATTGGTGCTACTCATTGTTTTATTTCTGCTGATTGTGTGATGAGGTTGGATCTCACCTTATCTTCTTTGGATATAGATATGATTGTAGAGGTTCCAGCTAAGGGATCAGTTACTACTTCCCTTATGTGTGCAAGATGTCCTTTGTCAATATTTGATAAAGATTTTGTTGTGGATCTTGTTTGTTTACCGCTTGTTGGGTTGGATATGGTCTTGGGTATGAATTGGTTGAAAGCCAATTATGTTCATATCAACTGCTACAACAACACTGTGAGGTTTTCTTCTTTGGAAGAAGAAGAGTGACTCTTGGTGGTATCGACGAAGAAATTGAATGAGTTCATGAAGGAAGAGGCGTTGGTGTTTGCATTGATGGCAACTCTATCTGTGGAGAGTCAAGCAGTGATTGCAGATCATCTGGTGGTGTGCGATTTTCCTGAAATGTTTCCTAATGAGATTCCAAGTGCACCGCCAGTGAGAGAAGTTGAGTTTTTCGTGGATCTTGTACCTGGTACCAGACTTATCTCTATGGCACCATACAGGATGTCCGCGTTTGAATTGGCCGAATTGAAAAGTCAATTGGAAGATTTGCTTGAGAAGAGGTTTGTTCGACCAAGTGTGTCACCTTGGGGAGCCCCAGTTATGTTGGTAAAGAAGAAGGATGGTAGCATGAGACTTTGCATTGATTACCATCAGTTGAACAAAGTAACAATCAAAAATAGATATCCACTTCCGAGAATTGATGATTTGATGGACCGATTGGTTGGTGCTCGCATGTTTAGTAAGATTTATTTGAGATCGGGCTACCATTAGATAAGGGTGAAAGATAAAGATATTCAGAAGACCGCATTCAGAACTAGATATGGACATTACGAGTATATGGTTATGCCTTTCGGTGTTACTAATGCGCCGGGAGTATTCATGGAATATATGAATCGTATTTTCCATCCTTACTTGGATCGTTTTGTGGTTGTGTTCGTTGATGATATTCTGATTTATTCTAAGTCGGAAGAGGAGCATGTGGAGCATGTGGAGCATTTGCATATTGTGTTAGAAGTGTTGAAAGAAAAGAAACTTTATGCGAAGTTATCAAAGTGCAAGTTTTGGCTAAGTGAAGTAAGTTTCTTAGGCCATGTCATTTCCGGTGATGGCATTGTGGTGGATCCTTCAAAAGTTGATGCAGTGTTGAGATGGGAAACTCCTAAGTCTGTTACCGAGATTAGAAGTTTCTTAGGCTTGGCAGGTTACTATAGAAGGTTCATAGAAGGCTTTTCAAAATTGGCACTTCCTTTGACGAAGTTGACTCGTAAAGGAGCTGTATTTGTGTGGGATGTGAAATGTGAGGAAAGTTTTGTGGAATTGAAGAAGAGGTTGACAACGGCTCCGATTTTGATCTTGCCTAAGCCGGAGGAACTGTTTGTGGTTTATTGTGATGCTTCCTTGATGGGTTTAGGTGGTGTGCTCATGCAAGATGGTAAGGTGGATGCTTATGCTTCTAGAAAATTGAATATTCATGAGAATAATTATCCTACGCATGATTTAGAGCTTGCGGCGGTTGTGTTTGTATTGAAGATTTGGAGGCATTATCTTTATGGTTCTATATTTGAAGTGTTTAGTGACCATAAGAGTTTGAAGTATTTGTTTGATCAGAAAGAGCTTAACATGAGACAAAGATGGTGGCTTGAATTGTTGAAAGATTATGATTTTGGATTGAATTACCATCCGGGAAAAGCTAATGTGGTGGATGATGCCTTAAGTCGCAAGACTTTGCATATGTCACTTTTGATGGTGAAAGAGTTGGAATTGATTGAGAAATTTAGAGATATGAGTCTTGTGATTGAAGTGAAGCCTAAGAGTGTGATTTTAGGAATGTTGAAGATTAACAATGATTTCCTTGATAGTATTAGAGAGGCTTAGAAGCTTGATGTTAAGCTTGTTGATTTGTTGGTTAATGTTGGACAAGCTGAGAATGAGGACTTTAAATTGGATGCTCAAGGTGTGTTGAGGTTCCGTGATAGAATTTGTATTCCTGATGATGTGGACTTGAAAAGAATGATCTTGGAAGAGAGTCATCGAAGTAAATTGAGTATTCATCCTGGTGCGACTAAGATGTACTAAAACTTGAAGAAATTATTTTGGTGGTCGGGTATGAAGCGAGAAGTAGATCAATTTGTGTATGCTTGTTTGACGTGTCAGAAGTCTAAGGTGGAGCATCAGAAACCTGCAGGGTTGATGCAACCGTTAGAAATTCCGGAATGGAAATGGGATAGCATTTCTATGGATTTTGTGACAGGGTTACCGAATACACCAAGAGGACATGATGCTATATGGGTGATTGTTGATAGGCTTACGAAGTCGACCCACTTTATTCCTATTAATATCACTTATCCTGTAGCAAAGTTGGCGGAGATTTATACGAGTGTGATTGTGAGGTTTCATGGTATTCCTCTTTGTATTGTTTCGGATAGAGATCCGAGGTTCACTTCAGATTTTTGGAAAAGCTTGCAAGAGGCTTTGGGTTCTAAGTTGAGGTTGAGTTCGGCTTATCATCCTCAAACCGATGGTCAGACAGAAAGAACGATTCAATCGTTGGAAGACTTGTTACGGGCTTGTATTCTTGAGCATGGTGGTTCATGGGATACTTACCTTCCTTTGATTGAGCTTACTTATAACAACAATTTTCATGCTAGTATTGAAATGGCACCGTTCGAAGCTTTGTATGGTCGAAGGTGTAGAACTCCTTTGTGTTGGCATGAGTCGGGTGAAAGTGTAGTACTTGGATTGGAGTTGTTAAGAGAGACTACTGAGACGGTTAAGATGATTAGAGAAAAGATGAAGATTTCTCAAAGTCGGAAAAAGAGTTATCATGATAAGAGGAGGAAAGATTTGGAGTTCCAAGCTGGTGATCATGTGTTTTTGAGAGTTACTCCTACGACCGGTGTTGGACGAGCCTTGAAGTCGAAGAAGTTGACTCCTCGTTTTATTGATTCGTATCAGATCACTAGTAGAGTTGGAAAGGTGGCTTATAGAGTGGCGTTACCGCCAAATCTTTCGAATTTGTATGATGTGTTCCATGTGTCGTAACTTCGGAAATATGTTCCGGATCCGTCACATGTGATTGAGATGGATGATGTTGACGTTTGAGACAATCTTACGGTAGAGACAATGCCGTTGAGGATTGAAGATCGTGAGATGAAGTCTCTTCGTGGTAAAGAGGTAGCTTTGGTCAAAGTTGTTTGGATCGGAGCGGCCGGTGAAAGTATGACGTGGGAATTGGAGAGCAAAATGCGGGATGCATACCCCGAGCTCTTCGAATCAGGTATTATTTCGAGGACAAAATCCTTTTTAGTGGGGGGGAGTTGTAACGCCCCGATTTTATTCGCGTCGTATTTATTTTATTATTTTTGGAATTATTAATTAATATCGATTTCGCAAAAATATGATATTTTAGCCGGTATAATTACTATTGTTTTCGGCGATATTTAATCGGACCAGAAATTATTTATGCGGGCTTATTTAATTAGTTGATGTGTTAGTAATATTAATTGATTAATTGGAATTAATATATTATTATATGATGTTATGATATTATATGATTTATAGAAGTGTGGTGTATATATATAGTATAATATTATATATGTATGTTAGTAGTAGTATTATATATATATATATATATATATATATATATATATATATATATATATATATATATATATATATATATATATATATATATATATATATATATATATATATATATATATATATATATATATATATATATATATATATATATATATATATATATATATATATATATATATATATATATATATATATATATATATATATATATATATATATATATATATATATATATATATATATATATATATATATATATATATATATATATATATATATATATATATATATATATATATATATATATATATATATATATATATATATATATATATATATATATATATATATATATATATATATATATATATATATATATATATATATATATATATATAGAATCAAAAATTAAGCTATGCAGTATATATTATATGTGGAAAGAGAAAGAAGTAGTATAGATGAATATATTATAATAATAAAGAGGTAGTAAAGTAGTAATGTATTAAAATAATAATAGAAGAAGTGGGGTAGAAGTAGTATAAGATTATATATTAAAATAAGAGAGTATAAGAAGTGGTATAAAGGAGTAGGGTAAGAGAGAAAAGGAGATATACTGTTATATAGTGAAAAACAATATAACAATAGAGAAAAGAAAAGAAGAAAAAAGGGTTTGAAGAGGAGGAGACCAAAGAGCAAAAGCCAGGGTTTTGGGTGGAGGAAAAATCAAGAAGAAATACCAAGAACATTGTTGAGGTAAGGGGTTTGATATATCTTTCTATAAATAAATTTGTGGTAAATATTATGTATGTTAGGGTTGAGATTTTGTGGTGTTTTTCTGAAAATAATAATGAAAATAATATGGTGTATTGATGCTTGGATTTGGTACTGAAATTTGTTGGTAGATATGATTAAAATATTATTAGTAACAAGATGCTGAAAGTCGAAAACAGCTTCGTTTGGATCGAATTAGCCGAATTAGACGGTATAATTAGTTGTCCGGAATTTAATGAAATTTGACAGGGTAACTAAGTTTAATTAGTAGGTAAATATGGTTATGTCTTTTTATTGAAATTATGTTAGATTTTTAGACTGTAAAATATTGAAAAACAATAAAGCAGAGGAAACAATAACAGAAGAGAAAATAAGGAGGAATAAGAGAAGTTAACTTTTGACAGTAGAAAAATATATTTTGAAAGTAGCAGTTTTTCTTTTTGATAGAAAATAATTTAGCAAGAGGTTTCATTGTTGTATCAGTATTTTTATACTGTTAATTTACAGTATACTATAAAATTGCGCGATGACCGTAAAAATTATACCATTTTGGACAGAAAAATATTCCTAAATTATGAGAAATATATTTAGGTAGCGAAGATTAAAAATAGTCGATTTAATCGGGAAAATCGGGAGACCGGTAATTGATGAAAAAGAGTCTGATTTGGACGATTCAAGCGGCATTTCAGAGGTCCGGTCGTAGCGTTTAAGATTATTAATAATGTCGATTAAATGGAGGTGATTTTTATGATGAGTATATTTTGGTGAAATAATTAATCCGTAACCGTATTAATTAAATTGCAATTGTTGTTATGCTCCCATTTAATATCGAATGCATGGATTTTTGACGTTGATAAATTGTTGTTGATGATTTTTGCATAATGCAAAATGTGATGATGTTAATGACGAGGGCTTTTGCCTAATGACGAGGGCTTATGCCATTTTTGATGATTATGACGATGTTATTATTATTGTTGTTGTGATGAGCATGTGATGTCATTTTATCGAGTCACATACATTGCATATTATGATGATGAGGGCTTATGCCTAGTGACGAGGGCTTTTGCCTAATGACGAGGACTTCAGCCTAGTGACGAGTCCCTAATTACGGACATTGTGTTGGTACCACATGCATACATAGTCGAGTCACATTGTGTCGATTACGTTTGTTTTGAGTTTATGGATTGGATGATTGTATGATGATTTATGATGATTGTGATGAATTTTAATGACGAATTATGATGTTTAAGTGATGACGATAAAGGCGTGAGGTTTGGATTATAAGTTGGATAATAATTATTATCAATATCTTTTATAATTTCGTAAACTATATATTATTTATCATTCTTTTATTTATATGAATGATTTATCTCACCCTTTATTTGTTTCGCCGTTGCCTTTATACTGGTAACGTGCAGGTGATCCTCGTGGATGATTTGGACTAGCTCGAGTCTATTGAGTCGCCTCTGCTCTGATTAGAGTAACACTCGGGATGGGGCGTTTTGATTATTTTGTTAGGATAACATATGTGTATATCCTAATGTTGTTTATGTGACTAATGATGGTTTTGACATGTTTATGTCCAGTACTTGATTTTATTATTTTGACGATGTATATGCCTTAATGGTATGATATTGATGTATTCTGCTGCTATGTTCACAGTTATATGCCTGCATGATATATGATGATGTGATCGGTATATCCGAATTTTGATTGTTGTGTTGTTGCATTAAAATGCAAAGTGAAAAATAATGAACATGTGATACCTCAATTTGTGTTTGTTTGGAGTTTTTGATTTACTCTGATTTTTATAATGAATGCCGAGGGGTAGAATTAGGGTGTTACATTCCTCACCCCGTCAATGCAGACATAGTGAAAAGATACTAGGCATAATCAAAGACCTGCTAGGTTGACTGACCTAGGCAAAAATAAGGGCTTCCCGGTGAATCAAAAGGTTTCGGGCAAAAGTAAGGGATGAAAATGAAAAAAAAACTGCACACCCGACAAGTCGAAAACTTGAAAGGGCGACTAGGGCAAAAAAGGGTATCCCGGTGGACTGAAAACCCGAAAGGGCGGTCCAGGAAAAAATTAGGTATTGAAGCGTAACACTATGTCTCATTGGATCATCTTGCAACCAGACTTCGGTATCGACTATCAAGCTCAGACGACGCCAATCAATCTAATCCACCTTCGACCAAGCAGCAAAGTAATGGGACGCTTGAAGATATAAAGGCAATAGCAGAGTTGAAACCCGATGGGATTGTTCCACATAGCTATTTTTCTTTCTTTTACACAAATTGTAATTTTTACTTTTCGGCGGTGTTCTCTTACTAGAGTGTCAGCTTCTTTGTACAAAACACCTATTATAGGCCAACTTCAAAAATCAATACAATTCATTTTCACAAGAAATTCCAAATTGTTTTTCTTTTTGTTTTGTTTTGTTTTGCAAGAACGTCCAATGATTCATTTTTTGATATATGCATTTGAAAATAATGGCTGCTCATAAATATTTACATAAGAAACAAAAGACGATTACTCGTAATTCCAGGAACAGGGACAAACAAGAAGTGCCCAAACCTTACAGTTACTCTGCCTATCAGGTATCGGGATAGAGTCAGCTTGAGAACATGAGCAGTGGTACATACACTCTCCACAGAGTAAAAAGCATCTAAAGACAGATGTCAGCTTCCTTGAATAAGACATAACTCTTCCCAACAGGTTCACAATCGCAAGTGAGTCGGTAAATTTTTCCCCAAGTAGAGTTTATTTCTCTCACAAGCAGAATTTCAATCTCCAACAAGAATTCATTATCACCAGCAATGGAAATTCATCCCCAACTGAGTTAGCTCTCCAAAACAGCAGATCTATCAACAGAGTATCTCCTCTCTAACAGAGTTATCCCCCGCAGAATTATCCTCAGACAGGGTCTCTTTCGGCAGAATATTCGCCAGCCAAGGGGAAAATCCCTAACACAGTCATCGTTGTTCACCATCCCCAACAGAAGCAGAGAAACTATGGTTCTTTACAAGCAATCACGAATACTATTTCTCATATCCTCCAAACAACATTCATGGATTTATTTTCCCGGACTCAGATTATTATGACGACATTTCATGTTCATACATCATGACATGTGCATACATCGCATATAACATAGTCTCATTTATTTTGAGAATGTCATTATACAATTCATCTCATGCATCGCACATAACTAACCCTGTATTTCTTTCAGGAAAGACATTATTATCAATAATTTCCAGCAGGTCCATGATCAACTCTCGGAGCTAAACAGAGTAATCATCGGCGTAACAAGAACAACCTTACCCAGGTTCCCTCTGCAGTTTTACCCAAACTCATTCCGAAAAGCCCTATTATCCAGGCTTTCATATCGAAGTAACCCCACTATCCAAGTTCGTTCTCACAGCCTTACTATCCAGGCTTTCATATCGAAGTAACCCTATTATCCAGATTCCTTCTCACAACCCTACTATCCAAGCTTTCATATCAAAGTAACCCTACTATCCAGGTTCCTTCTTACAGCCCTACTATCCAGGCTTTCATATCGAAGTAGCCCTACTATCCAGGCTTCTTTTCACAACCCTACTATCCAGGCTTTCATATCGAAGTAACCCTACTACCCAAGTTCCTTCTCACAGCCCTATTATCCAGACTTTCATATCGAAGTAACTCCACTATCCAGGTTCCTTCTCACAGCCCTACTATCCAGGATTTCATATCGAAGTAACCCTATTATCCAGGATTTCATATCAAGGAAACCCTACTGTTGTACCCCAAAATTTGCCCTCCCATATTCTTTAAGATTGACAAAGAGCATGCTTCAAAATCTCCCCAAGGGTGGCACAATTCAAGGGCCTCCTAACAGTCAAAAACTAGGGTTTTGGTTCTGTCAAAGAAATTGAAGTTTTTAAGGGTCCAATCAAGTCCCACATGCCTATAAACATTGTCAAGTATCCTCATGTCAAGTTGCAAGACTTACAGCACAAAATTGCACAGTCAAAAACCCTAATTGCTCAACAGTCAACTGCAGGGGCAAAATGGTCATTTGACAGTCAAAAGTTCAAATTTTTGGTCAACATCTCATTTTAAAGCCACAAACATCATTTGATCAAATCTTGATCATGATTTTCAAGGTATGGCTCAAAAAGTCTCAAGATGCAAAAGTTTCCATATTTGGACAGTTGAAAAAGTCAACTGTAACTTGACCAAGGCATAACTTCCACATGGTTCATCAGAAAAATTCCATCCAAAGCTCATTTTGAATAGAATGACATTTCCTACAACTCCTCTTCACACTTCAAGTCCAAGAAATGCTCTCACAAAAAGTTATCAATTTCAACATTATAGGTCATTTTCAAAAGTCAACAAAAAGGCACTTTAAGTCAAAGACCATAACTTGAGATTGGTAAATCAAAATGACATGGGACTAAAGGCATTGGTTAGAGGACTTCAAGACCTTTCCAAAATGTCTAAGAACATGATCAAAGCTTAAACATTGAGCAAGATATGCCTTGTGGAAGTTGGGAAATTTTTGGGAATTTTGAAAAGTCAACTTTACTTCAAATGCCTCAAAATTGCTAATGGGCCACATTTTCTTCCAAGATTCATCATCCAAAGACTATTCACGACCATTTGGCCCAAAGGGGATTTATTTCATCATTTTTATTATTTATTTGAATTTTTAATCACTATTAATTCATTTAATTAAATAAAATATGAAAAAATACTAAACAAATGCATTTGAATCTTTTTATGCAGCATTTGCTCTCATTGGTCATTGAAGATTCGTGCACATCAAAAAAGGAAGGATTTGGCCATGATTGTAATCAAAAACACATGAAAAAGATTGAAAAAATATTCATTGAAAATCAAATATTTGATACATCAATGCATTGATCTTTTGGCTCAAAATTCAACCCTAATCCATCCCATACATAAGTCAGAATGCAAACCTAATGCCTAGAACCAAAAAGCTGCGCCTAAGAACCAAAACGCACTTTGCATTTTTTATCAAATTTTTCAAAACTGAAAACGATATTGCAGAGAGTTTCAAGACAAAAGAACTATCCCAAAAGCTTCCTAAGACATCAAGGAACCTAACTGAATCCTTTTCCACGCTTCCAGCATCAAGAATTGGTATATGGAGATCAAACTTTTTCAAACTTTTTGCATATTCGTGTCTCATGATTCATGCGTTGTTTTCAATTTCTAATGCTTGATTTATATTAATTGAATCATTCTGAAGCTAACCATGCCTTTCAATTGAGTTTTCGTGCATTGTATGGGAATCCACCATTGGAGCCTTCTAGGTTTTCAGAGGTCACGAATTAGGGGTTTCCTCTTCAGGAAAAATTGAGACACAAGACCCACGCCATTGAAACCAGAAGCTCATGACTAATCGTTTCCATACCTCGCGATCAATTTATGATCAACCAGGACCTATTCACTATTTTCATGTTTATCACTTAGTGGGGGTTTAAAACCCCCGCTATCTAACTGTTTTTTTTCAGGGCAAAACGAATCAACGAAGAAGAAGGCATGCTGTCAATCGGTGATTGGACAATTCAAGTTTTAGCGCGTTTTTTGAATTAACAGCATTAGAGTTTTGTTTTGTTATATATTAATTGCATTCCATTAATGTTACAAAGAAAGCGCCTGGCACAGTTGGTTGATGCGTTGTCCAATAGGTACTGGGACCTGGGTTCGATTCCCAGGTCCCCCATATTTTTCAATGAATTTTGTTTGCACTTGATCTCATGCAGTGTACGCCCAGGGGTTCATCATACACCCACCATCCAAGCTTGCCACATGGCCAATAATCTCAATCCACCGGCCATGATCTGAGGAGCACCCTATGCACTGGTCAATGAAGCCACACGTGACTACCAGAAGTCAAACAGGCCTCCAATGATTGGGCCTAATTGCTGGCCAAATACCTCCAAATTGGGGTCAACACCCCCCAAATGTTTGTATTTCTTTTCTTTTTCTATTTTTTTTATTATTTGTTTAATTTAATTATTTCCTCTTAATTCATAAATTAATATTTTCCTAATATAAAAAAATACCCAAAAAAATTCAGAAACTATCAAAAATAAAAAAATATATTTTATTTAAATATTTTCCTTGTAAATAAATTTTATTAATTGATTTAGTTTTAATTCTAGGTTTAACTTAAATGTTTTTTTTAATAAATTAAAAAATGTAGAATTAGGGTTCTAAATATTTATATTCTTCTTCTTTTCTTTTACCATTATTCATAATTAATTATTTATTTTGTAAATAAAATTTGCCATGTAAACAATTAATATAAATTAGGTCAAACTTGAATATTTTCTTAATAAATTAAAAATAGTTAGAATTAGGGTTAATTAACTTTTCTTTTTAATTTCATTTATTTTATTATTAAAATCCATAAATACAAGAAACTCAAAAAATAACTTCCTTTCACATTTAATTTAATTAATTTCGTAATTTTAATTCAATTTCTTTAAAAGGGTCCAACGCCCTCGCATTCCCGATTTTAATTCTCTTCGCATTTTTATTTATTTTTGTGAATATTCATGTAATTCTCCCGAAGCCATGTAATAGCTTAATTAGACATTTATCTTTTCCGCATTTTTATTTTATTTCAAATCGGGTCTTGGATTAATTTGGCGATGTAGACCCGCGCCTTTGTAATAGCGTAGGACCTTTTAATTCCGCATCTTTTAATTGTTAACTATTGCATGAAAGAATGAATGTCAAAAAATAAAAGCAACGCGTAGATCACCAATCCATGAACAAGATAAACATAATCGAAAACGACACACAAATCACACACCACCCCTAGGGTACGCCTCACTGTTGCCTTGCCCCTCGAAAGGTGATCGTCGAGTAGAGGACGTTTTAGTAAGTCCTCATGTCCATGAACATGGCGTGAGGGTAGCTTCTAAGGTGTCTTCCATTGCTCCGGTGATCACCATGTCCCGAACCCTCGAATTGACCCGAACACCTCCAACGGTGGTGCTACCTACCTCTCAATGGTGGGATGGCACTACTTTAAGGACATTTACACAGACGAATTCCTTAGGGTAGGTAGAGAACTCGTAGATACTTGCTCTAATTTCAAAACAAAAATCAAAAACTCTTTTCACACCGACACCTTTTCAAAAAGCTTTTGAAAGCAACTTTTCAAACACTCTTGAGGACTGATACAAGAGTCGAACTGAAATTTTCAAAGAAACTTTTTAAAACCCACAGTTGAAAAGCAAACAAACCATTTTTGAAAACACAGATGAGCAAGTATCTAAGAGCCCATGGATAACCATGGATAGAAAGGGTGCTAACACCTTCCCTTTCTATAAATCTACCTCCCGAACCGAGAAACTATCTCATAAGGAATTTTTCTGTGCTTTTGTCCTTTCCTTGTTGGAGAAAATAAAAGACGGTGGCGACTCTTGCTTCCGTGACATTTCTCGAACCAGCTTTAAACAGTCAGTTCCAGATCCACCGATCGCCAGAACTGGCGACTCTGCTGGGGATATTGACTTAAAGTGAGGTGTACCTTAGGACTAAGATCACTGTGTTTTCAATTGCTTTGACTTGTTTGCTTTAAATTGTGGGACTGTCTCGGGAGTTCTATAGATCCTAACCCGGATCTGGGGATACCTTCTTAGAAAGTAGCAACAAGGCTGTGAGGGAACTGTGCGGGGTATACCGACACGGTTGAATCAGTCTGCTACGTTGATGTGGCACTTTGGTGTGTACCGGTAACCCTTGAGTCAAGTCAAGGAGAGTACGGGGCCGCCGCGTGGTGTCGTGAAGCATCAACTGACCTTAGGAACCTTAACTGAACCATCTTGGCCTCTTTAGGGTAGTGAGATAACTGACTTTGGTGCAGTCCGAGGTTGGTTGATACTCGATACTACACTCAATTGAGGGTTGCTTTCCTGGAATATTTCGGTCGCCAGTTCAGTGGCTAAATCGAAACGATGAACAATGAAAGCAATCCCAGGATATTGGGACCCTTAGAACCCGGTTACTTCTAATAGGACAGGTTGAGCCCACCAACTTCAAGAGGGTAATACCTAGACCCCATGCTGGCCTAAACTCTAAGGGCTCTCTTGTGTGACTTGTGTGCCTTCGTACTTGACTACTTGCATGCTTGACACATGAATTACTTGCAGGTTTTGTTTATAGTCCTTAATTGGGACTCATAACAGGGTTTACTAAGTGTCCTGCAGGTTTTGTTTATAGTCCTTAAGTGGGACTCATAACAGAGTATACTGAGTTTCTTGCAGGTTCTGTTTACAGTCCTTAATTGGGACCCATAACAGGGTTTACCTACATTACCCCATGCATAGCATAACATCATACCATTGCATGCATCCTACATAAGAACTAATCCATTTCAAGGATCTCAAGGGCTTGTGATGCAGGTCATGATGAATATAATGTCTAGCAAGGGGCAAAGGGGATTTATTTTCCTCTAGCCAAAGGTCGTCAGGGGCTATGACCCACTGGATATGGTGAGCCTTTGACCCTTGAAGAAGGACTCTCAACAACATGCAGTTCCTTCAATCAAGCTATCGGATCCCAACTCTAACAATTTTCTTGTTTACCCCGCGAGATCCTTGAAAACATTACATGCATGTCATACACATCATTGCATAACAGGTATCCTTGTTGCAGGTCACTTACCTTTCTCGCTGTTTATTTCAGCAATGGCTTCCCAACAAGATAACCAGGACTTCCATGCTCAAGAGACTCGGTTCGGGGAAATCCTCCTGAATCTATCCAAGGGGCAGGAAGAGCTAAGAACACTCCTCATGGAGACTTTGGTAAGGAACAGCGCTGAGGACGAACGGCTGAAACATCTGCAAGCTGAAGTGGATGCAATGAGAGCCCAGATGCTGGGGCAGGTGACTATCATCCAAGACTTAGCTCAAAGACAAGATGAGCTCGGGGTTCTCGTCAACCAACTGCTTCGGGATAACCAACTGGGGCAAACGTCTAAGGGTAAAGAGCCAGTCATCATTCAACCATCTTTGAGACAAGGAGATAAGGGGAGAGCTCCTCAGATGGCTTCAGTGTCACAAATTCAGTATCAACCTCACCAGCTTCAGCCAGACAAGCCCAGGAGGCAATTCACCCAGCTCAACATGTCGTTGTTTCAAGCTTTACAACGCCTGTTGAGGTTGAATCTGATCACATTAAGGGCTCATCCCCGGAACCCCAACACAGCATCTCCTATCTATGATCCTAATAAAAGGTGTGCCTACCACTCTGCCAGTCCAGGACATGATACAAACGAGTGTTGGGCTCTGAAGAACAAGATCCAGGACCTGATTGATGAAGGAGCATTGGAGTTCACACAAGATGGTCAGGCTGAGTTTTTCTACCATCCCTCCAAGGCTCACCATTTGAAGTAACAAGCCCTGAGATGAAAAGACTTTTGTTCATTAGGATTTTCAAGTTGTAATTTTCTTTTGTTCAAACATTTACTCATGTTAAACGTTGTTATTTCATTAAGGCATCGCATATGTCTGTTTTGAAGCAATATATTCGTATTCACTATATGCAAATTATTTTCATATTTTTTCTGATGTCAACGCTCGATTAATAATTCTAAGCCTCTTGAGGGAGGATGACGAAAACGATACCACAATCTTTACAGTATGCTTTTGAACAGACCCCGCTGATGAGGTACAGGCATTGTTTCAATTCCTAAACACTGGAGTTATAAGGAAGATAATCCCTCGTCAACCCCTCTGAGCCAAAGAAGTAGGAGTTTTTCTTTTCGAAATTTAAAACCCTTAATCATAACCTGGGGCAGGGTAGTTCTCTCAGTTGATCCAAGTGCATAACGAATGGCACCAAAGAGGTCCTTACAAAACAAAGAAAGACAGTGATGGTTCCAAATAATCAATAAAGAAAGGCAGTCATTATCTTTCAAAATAAAAACCCAATGAGTCAAAACCTATGAAGGAGACTTACAAAACTGGGGCATCCCGCTGACTGTAATCACAGAAGAACAGTTCAGGCAAAAAAAAAGGGATGACAAAAATCAGAAAAAGAAAGAGGTCTTACAAACCCTCGACAAAAAATGACTGCCTATTCAAAATAAGTTATCAACATCCGAATCATCACCGGAAAATTAGAGCAAAGACTCAAACAAGGTCTAACGTATGATCAACCTAGTTTAGGTTTGGAGAACATCACGAAGAGCGGGTGGGTACAAATAAAATTTGAGCCTTTATCCTTTGTTTCTTAAACCATGAACCAGGCCACGTTATAACCCTTAAAAGTCCTAGCTGAAGCATGGGTTAGTTCGAAAGCATAATGTTACAAAAGGTATCCTGACTCCTTAAGGCCTACGATAAATACGAAGTTGACATCACGTTTTGCAAACATTCACTTGTTTTATGAAAAAAGAATGCATTTTCAAAATCTTCAAGACAGACATAAGCTTTGCATTTTTGATATAACATTGTTTGCGTATGACTACTCGTTTGAACAGCAGGGAAATTTGCACGATGAAAGCCTAGTGAACAAAGGCACTTCCAATCAAGGGGCATGACATGATCATTGTCCATCATCTGGGGCAGTCCAATCAAGATTCAGAGAATCTCTCAAAGGCTAAATAGCCTGGGGCAAATCTCTTCCTGAGTCACTTGGGGCATTCCAGCAACGAATCTTGCACGATCAGACATCTTCTAGTAGTATGGCAAAACACTTCTAACAGGGGCAACTCCCTACATTCTAAGAGCGTGGACATAGTCGAAAAAGATACTACGCATAATCAAAGACCCGCTAGGTTGACATACCTAGGCAAAAATTAGGGCTTCCCGGCGAACCAAAAGGGTTCGGGCAAAATGAGGGATGAAATGAAAAAATCTATACACCCGGCAAGTCGAAAACCTGAAAAGGCGGCTTGGGCAAAAATGGGTATCCCGGTGGACTGAAAACCCGAAAGGGAGGTCCAGGCAAAAGTTAGGGATCAAAGCGTACGGCTATGTCCTGTCATCTTGTCACCTGCCTACCAGAAGAAAGTTTGTCCATCAACAACTATCAGCACCTCATAGGTCTTCCTCTCCCACTTCAGAAACAGGGGCAATGATGAGTTGTCCAAACGATCTAATGGCTCTGTTCCACCAAGGTACTAAGATAGGTTCGGCTGAAGAACAACCAAGATATCTTAAGTCCCCAGAGAGTGAGCCAACAAGTCCATGCACTCTCCCCAAGCAGAGTTATACTGTCAACCTTAAGGAAGTTGTGTATCCTCCAGCAGATCTCAAACATTCCCCGACACATCATACAGACATTCTTAACAAGCATCCCCGGCAGTCTGGGTCTAAAGATTATTCCCCGGCAATATATCAAACATTCATTGGAGTCACTTCCCCAGTACATCTCAAAATTTCCCCAGGAGAGTCCAATCCAGTTTCCCCAGGAAAGTTGGAGTCATCTCCCCAGCAGTAAGCTTATCCCTAGTAGATTCTGGAAGCTTATCCCCTACAGAGCACGAACGCGGCTCCCGGCTTTATTCAAAGGTTATTTCCCTACCAGGATATAACTGGGTTATCTTCAGCCAAAAGCCACGGAAAGATCGTCCTCGGCGAAGTCTTCTTATCCCCAGCGAAGTCTATTAACACTTCCAACACAACAATGGTATCCCCAGCGAAGTTACCATCAACATTCCAGCAAAGTACCTCTCTCCCCCACAGTGTATTGCTCCCCAGCAAGATCGTTAGAGTACTTTTCTCCCCGCAGAGTAATCCATTCGCCAAGTTTATTCCCCAACGGAGTTATCTTCTCCTACCGGTATTCTTGCAACTATCATCCCCAGCGGATGCAAAGATCTATTCTTCAACATCAGCCCAGGAGTGACTTCCCAGCACCCGTCAAAGATTTATCTTCCTAAGACAAAAAGATACATTCATAAACATCGCACTTCCATACATCATAGCATGCATATACGCATCATATCTTACAAATCTCATTTATGTTGAGAACATCATCACTTGATTCATATCATGCCTTGCATATGACTGACCTTTACCTTTCAGGAAAGATCCAGTTAAGTTCTCAGCTACATTCCAAGACCTTGCCTGGTTCAGTTAAATCGACCCTAAGATTTTCCTGTTTCTTATCCAGTCAAAGGCCTTCTCTGGTTCAGTCAGATCGACCCTAAGATCTCCCTGTTTCTTATCCAGTTGAAGATTCCAAGACCTTGCCTGGTTCAGTTAAATCGACCGTAATATTTTCCTGTTTCTTATCCGGTCAAAGGCCTTCTCTGGTTCAGTCAGATCGACCCTAAGATCTCCCTGTTTCTTATCCAGTTGAAGATTCCAAGACCTTGCCTGGTTCAGTTAAATCGACCCTAAGATTTTCCTGTTTCTTATCCAGTCAAAGGCCTTCTCTGGTTCAATCAGATCGACCCTAAGATCTCCCTGTTTCTTATCCAGTTGAAGATTCCAAGACCTAGTCTGGTTCAGTTAAATCGACCCTAAGATTTTCCTGTTTCTTATCCAATCAAAGGCCTTCTCTAGTCCAGTTAAATCGATCCCTAAAAGATTTTCCTGATGAAGACTCAGTAGAAGACATCCAAGATTCTCTCAGCGTTACTGTTGAGGTTGAAGTCGCCTAAGATTCTCTCAGCGTTACTGTTGAGGTTGAAGTCGCCCAAGATTCTCTCAGCGTTACTGTTGAGGTTGAAGTCGCCCATGATTCTCTCAGCGTTACTGTTGAGGTTGAAGTCGCCCAAGATTCTCTCAGCGTTACTGTTGAGGTTGAAGTCGCCCAAGATTCTCTCAGCGTTACTGTTGAGGTTGAAGTCGCCCAAGATTCTCTCAGCGTTATTGTTGAGATTGAAGTCGCCCAAGATTCTCTCAGCGTTACTGTTGAGGTTGAAGTCGCCTATGATTCTCTCATCGTTCCTGTTGAGGTTGAAGTCACCTATGGTTCTCTCCCCGTTACTGTGGAGGTAGTAATCGCCCCCAGATTCTCTCATCGTTACTGTTGAGGTAGTAATCGTCCAAGGTTCTCTCACCGTCCCGTTGAGGTAGTAACCATCCCTGGTTCATTCATCACCTGTTGAAGCTCCAGATTCAATTCCTGTAACAAGTCAGGGCGCATCTATACAAAGAGTTTGAAGACCAGCTCCTGTAACAGGTCAGGTAATCATTTTCTTTTTCAGGTACGCAAGTTCTCGCTAAGGAAACTCTTACGCGATCGACACTCAGATGGCATCTATAAGCCCATCCACTCATCCATCATCTCTTTGCATGGCATCTATAAGCCCATCATCATATCCATCAATCTCCAAATGGCATCTACAAGCCCATTCCCCACATCACACTACTATGTGAGCGCAAATTTCTGGGCACTCTAGTGTCCAATCATCTTCCACCTTCGGATTACGAAAGGCACGTCAGCCAATCTGCATCCTCAGGTCTAAGAAGATTGAACAGGGGCAACTGTTGTACCCCAAAATTTGCCCTCCCATATTCTTCA
This sequence comes from Vicia faba, assembly GCA_948472305.1. Taxonomy (NCBI): domain Eukaryota; kingdom Viridiplantae; phylum Streptophyta; class Magnoliopsida; order Fabales; family Fabaceae; genus Vicia; species Vicia faba. Next base: position 296,428,102 of record OX451740.1, on the reverse strand, counting down.
AGATTGGCAAAGAGCATGCTTCAAAATCTCCCCAAGGGTGGCACAGTTCAAGGGCCTCATAATAGTCAAAAACTAGGGTTTTGGTTCTGTCAAAGAAATTGAAGTTTTTAAGGGTCCAATCAAGTCCCACATGCCTATAAACATTGTCAAGTATCCTCATGTCAAGTTGCAAGACTTACAGCACAAAATTGCACAGTCAAAAACCCTAATTGCTCAACAGTCAACTGCAGGGGCAAAATGGTCATTTGACAGTCAAAAGTTCAAATTTTTGGTCAACATCTCATTTTGAAGCCACAAACATCATTTGATCAAATCTTGATCATGATTTTCAAGGTATGGCTCAAAAAGTCTCAAGATGCAAAAGTTTCCATATTTGGACAGTTGAAAAAGTCAACTGTAACTTGACCAAGGCATAACTTCCACATGGTTCATCAGAAAAATTCCATCCAAAGCTCATTTTGAAGAGAATGACATTTCCTACAACTCCTCTTCACACTTCAAGTCCAAGAAATGCTCTCACAAAAAGTTATCAATTTCAACATTATAGGTCATTTTCAAAAGTCAACAAAAAGGCACTTTATGTCAAAGACCATAACTTGAGATTGGTAAATCAAAATGACATGGGACCAAAGGAATTGGTTAGAGGACTTCAAGACCTTTCCAAAATGTCCAAGAACATGATCAAATCTTAAAACTTGAGCAAGATATGCCTTGTGGAAGTTGGGAAATTTTTGGGAATTTTGAAAAGTCAACTTTACTTCAAATGCCTCAAAATTGCTAATGGGCCACATTTTCTTCCAAGATTCATCATCCAAAGACTATTCACGACCATTTGGCCCAAAGGGGATTTATTTCATCATTTTTATTATTTATTTGAATTTTTAATCACTATTAATTCATTTAATTAAATAAAATATGAAAAAATACTAAACAAATGCATTTGAATCTTTTTATGCAGCATTTGCTCTCATTGGTCATTGAAGATTCATGCACATCAAAAAAGGAAGGATTTGGCCATGATTGGAATCAAAAACACATGAAAAAGATTGAAAAAATATTCATTGAAAATCAAATATTTGATACATCAATGCATTGATCTTTTGGCTCAAAATTCAACCCTAATCCATCCCATACATAAGTCAGAATGCAAACCTAATGCCTAGAACCAAAAAGCTGCGCCTAAGAACCAAAACGCACTTTGCATTTTTTATCAAATTTTTCAAAACTGAAAACGATATTGCAGAGAGTTTCAAGACAAAAGAACTATCCCAAAAGCTTCCTAAGACATCAAGGAACCTAACTGAATCCTTTTCCACGCTTCCAGCATCAAGAATTGGTATATGGAGATCAAACTTTTTCAAACTTTTTGCATATTCGTGTCTCATGATTCATGCGTTGTTTTCAATTTCTAATGCTTGATTTATATTAATTGAATCATTCTGAAGCTAACCATGCCTTTCAATTGAGTTTTCGTGCATTGTATGGGAATCCACCATTGGAGCCTTCTAGGTTTTCAGAGGTTACGAATTAGGGGTTTCCTCTTCAGGAAAAATTGAGACACAAGACCCACGCCATTGAAACCAGAAACTCATGACTAATCGTTTCCATACCTCGCGATCAATTTATGATCAACCAGGACCTATTCGCTATTTTCATGTTTATCACTTAGTGGGGGGTTTAAAACCCCCGCTATCTAACTGTTTTTTTTCAGGGCAAAACGAATCAACGAAGAAGAAGGCATGCTGTCAACCGGTGATTGGACAATTCAAGTTTTAGCACGTTTTTTGAATTAACAGCATTAGCGTTTTGTTTTGTTATATATTAATTGCATTCAGTTAATGTTACAAAGAAAGCGCTTGGCACAGTTGGTTGATGCATTGTCCAATAGGTACTGGGACCTGGGTTCGATTCCCAGGTCCCCCATATTTTTCAATGAATTTTGTTTGCACTTGATCTCATGCAGTGTACGCCCAGGGGTTCATCATACACCCACCATCCAAGCTTGCCACATGGCCAATAATCTCAATCCACCGGCCATGATCTGAGGAGCACCCTATGCACTGGTCAATGAAGCCACACGTGACTACCAGAAGTCAAACAGGCCTCCAATGATTGGGCCTAATTGCTGGCCAAATACCTCCAAATTGGGGTCAACACCCCCCAAATGTTTGTATTTCTTTTCTTTTTCTATTTTTTTTATTATTTGTTTAATTTAATTATTTCCTCTTAATTCATAAATTAATATTTTCCTAATATAAAAAAATACCCAAAAAAATTCAGAAACTATCAAAAATAAAAAAATATATTTTATTTAAATATTTTCCTTGTAAATAAATTTTATTAATTGATTTAGTTTTAATTATAGGTTTAACTTAAATGTTTTTTTTAATAAATTAAAAAATGTAGAATTAGGGTTCTAAATATTTATATTCTTCTTCTTTTCTTTTACCATTATTCATAATTAATTATTTATTTTGTAAATAAAATTTGCCATGTAAACAATTAATATAAATTAGGTCAAACTTGAATATTTTCTTAATAAATTAAAAATAGTTAGAATTAGGGTTAATTAACTTTTCTTTTTAATTTCATTTAATTTTATTATTAAAATCCATAAATACAAGAAACTCAAAAAATAACTTCCTTTCACATTTAATTTAATTAATTTCGTAATTTTAATTCAATTTCTTTAAAAGGGTCCAACGCCCTCGCATTCCCGATTTTAATTCTCTTCGCATTTTTATTTCTTTTTGTGAATATTCATGTAATTCTCCCGAAGCCATGTAATAGCTTAATTATACATTTATCTTTTCCGCATTTTTATTTTATTTCAAATCGGGTCTTGGATTAATTTGGCGATGTAGAACCGCGCCTTTGTAATAGCGTAGGACCTTTTAATTCCGCATCTTTTAATTGTTAACTATTGCATGAAAGAATGAATGTCAAAAAATAAAAGCAACGCGTAGATCACCAATCCATGAACAAGATAAACATAATCGAAAACGACACACAAATCACACACCACCCCTAGGGTACGCCTCATTGTTGCCTTGCCCCTCGAAAGGTGATCGTCAAGTAGAGGACGTTTTAGTAAGTCCTCATGTCCATGAACATGGCGTGAGGGTAGCTTCTAAGGTGTCTTCCATTGCTCCGGTGATCACCATGTCCCGAACCCTCGAATTGACCCGAACACCTCCAACGGTGGTGCTACCTACCTCTCAATGGTGGGATGACACTACTTTAAGGACATTTACACAGACGAATTCCTTAGGGTAGGTAGAGAACTCGTAGATACTTGCTCTAATTTCAAAACAAAAATCAAAAACTCTTTTCACACCGACACCTTTTCAAAAAGCTTTCGAAAGCAACTTTTCAAACACTCTTGAGGACTGATACAAGAGTCGAACTGAAATTTTCAAAGAAACTTTTTAAAACCCACAGTTGAAAAGCAAACAAACCATTTTTGAAAACACAGATGAGCAAGTATCTAAGAGCCCATGGATAACCATGGATAGAAAGGGTGCTAACACCTTCCCTTTCTATAAATCTACCTCCCGAACCGAGAAACTATCTCATAAGGAATTTTTCTGTGCTTTTGTCCTTTCCTTGTTGGAGAAAATAAAAGACAGTGGCGACTCTTGCTTCCGCGACATTTCGCGAACCAGCTTTAAACAGTCAGTTCCAGATCCACCGATCACACCTACTATTCAGGTTCCTTCTCATAAACTTACTATCTGGGTTCTTCCTCTCTTATCCCCAGACAGCAGTCCACAACACTGTAAGACCGGGACCCAATCACTCATGATTGGTTTCACATTTCTCCAGAAAGTCGTGGTGCAGCATATACCCCAACCAGACACACAGTTCACTTCCGCTTCCTAAACCAGAACTTTTCCCCAATAGAGTAATGGAAAACTGAAGCTCCTAAAACTCTATTGCTCTCAAGACAGAGACCAACATTCCCCAGTGAAGTCCTCCTCGAACAATAGGGATAAAGTTCTCACAAAGGAATCTTTTGTGTGATCGACACCTCTAGGTGGCATCTTTAAGCCCATCTCCGACAATTCTCTTGCAACCTCTAAATGGCATTGGTAAGCCCATTCCCGATATCACAAATCAAGTATCACTTCATGCGAGTGAAAATTTCTGGGCACTCTAGTGTTCAATCATCTTCCACCTTCATATCACGAAAGGCAGACGAGCCAATCTACATCCTCAGGTTTAAGAAGATTGAACAAGGGCAGTTGTTGTACCCCAGAATTTTCCCTCCCATATTTCTCAACACATGGCAAGTGAGGTCCCCCAAATTGCCCAAGGAAGTCCAAGATTTGACCAGACAAACCCTCTCCTAAGGCAGTCTACCTCAAATTAGGGTTTCATTTTTCATCAAGATGCTTGAGTCCAAAGGATCCCAAATGCCTTCCATTGTCCTAATATGTTCTCAAGATCATCCATATCAAGTTTCAAGTATTGCAGAAGAAGTTTGCTCAGTCAATTGCTCAAATGCCTGAAAATCGACTGTGCTAGGTCAAAATTCAATTGTGGCCCACATACAGTTAAACTTCAAGGTTTTTGGTCAACATCCTCATTTTGTAGGAAAAGTCAACTCAACTTTGACCAAGCATAACTTTCTTATACTTTATCATAAATGACCCATCCAAATCTCATTTTGAATAGGATGCAATTCCCTACAATTCATCTTCATCTCCCAAGTTCAAAATATGCACTCACAAGAAGATGTGAATTTTGATATTATAGGTCATTTTGGAAAGTCAACAAAAACACCTTTTGGGTCAAAGCTTCATACATGAACATGGAAGACTCAATTGATATGAGACGAAAATGGTTGCTTAGAGGACATCCTAAGCTTTCTTAAAAGTCCAAGAACACCTTTCTAGGGTCAAAATTGAGAGAGATATGCATTGTTAAAGTTGGCAATTTTTGGGAAATTGTCAAAAGTCAACATTGATCAAAATTGCATTTTATCCACATGGGCCATCTTTTTAAGATTGCATCTCATTACTAGCATAGTCCACGACCTATGGGACCCTCCATGCTTTATTTATTTATTTATTTACTTTATTTTGATTTTTATTCACTTAAAATTCAAATAAAATCAAATAAATCTAAATAAAATCATATAATGTGTTTTAGGGATGATTTTTGCATTGAAGGAAGATCTTATGTGCTGTCAATTGAGAATCAATTCATGCAAGGCTAATTTGGGTGGAAAAACATTAAATTGAAGCAAGTTTGGAAAGATATCATATTCCATGAAAGACCAAATCAAATCTTCATAATGGGCAAGATTGAATTCATTTTTGTTGACGTAATAGGTTGCACTACATATACAGAAGCAATCCAAGGCAAAGGAAGGGGTTGAGTAGTCGTGCAGAGCAAGAACAAAACCAAAAAAATTCAAGAAAAAGTGCAGATCGAATTCCAGGTTACAGGCCATCTCAAGTCATCCTGACCTTACCAATCGATTGTTGGACGCCTCAGGAACGTATTCCAATCACTAGCAAGCCTTCCCACGTCCTGAAACACGTTGTAGCAGTCACACGGTTAGCTTGAAAAACTCGTTTTTATTTTCATTGATTTATACATCATTTGCATGTTTTGATTACATATTCTTGTTCCTTATTGAGTTTGCAAGCTAACCATTATATTCAATTGCATTTTTGATGACTGTATGAAAAACTTCCATAGCTAGGGTTTCTTGTTTAGTTTTAGGGCTTTGCAATACAAGTGAAATTGGACATTGATTCTGGTACCACGATACTCGTGAAGATGAGACGAGTTGATTGGTACCAGCCATGGTCATTTATCATGCTTGTGGATAATTTTTGAGATACACAGGTTTGTAGCTATAGCGTAATGTCCGTAGGTAAAAACACCTTGGGGCTAAAGCGACGGTTGGGAGGAAGAAGATGATGCGTGGCACTCCCTGGTTGGGCAGTTTGAACTTTAGCGCGTTTTTCCAATTAACTGGCTTGTTTGATATATTATGCATTATTATTATTATTATATGTACAACAGAAAAGCGTAGCACATATGGTAGCGTGGTATTGGGAATTAGCATGAGGACCTGGGTTCGATCCCTAGGTCCCAAACTTTGTTCATATTATTTTGATTTAGGAATTCAGGTACACTGCAGCCTCCAGCGTCCACCATGTACCCTCAACATCTGGCCATCAAACGCATCTCTGACCTAGATCAACGTGCCACCCTTGGAGGACTACCATGCGCCTCCAGTCAACCCACAAACCAGATCCAGCATAATCAAAAGGGCTGAGTTTGATTTGGGCCCAGAATTTCATATTCCAACCCCCCTTTCAGCAACAACACCAGGCCCATTTACTACTTTTTATATCTTTTCTTTTCTTTTTTTTATTTTTTTAATTTCCTTTATTTATTTTAATTCACAAATTAATTATTTTTCATAAAAAAATCATAAAATCAATAATTCAAAAAAAATTAGAATTAGACTTTTTATTTTAATTTGTTTTCAATGTAATTTAGTTTAACTTAGGAAAATTGCAATTTATCTTCATAAATAAAATCAAAATAGAAATTAGGTTAAGACTTTTGATTTAATTTTTCTCTTTTTTCTCAAATAAATAAAAATACAAAAAATAGGTTTTAGAATAAATCAATTTACTTTTCTTAATTTAAAATCAATTAGAATTAGTGTTTTCTTTTTAACTTAATGATTTCTTTATTTTTAATAATAAAACATGACAAAAACATGTTTTAATCAATCGCAATTAGGTTTAAGCAAGGGTAAAAACCCTATTTATCTCGTATTCAATTCATCGTGCGCGTATTGTTTATTTTTGCCAATATTTTTGTAACTGTTCATGGTTTGTAATAGTTTAATCTAGGACTTTTTACTTATCGTTTTCCCCCGGGTTTTTGGCTATGTAAATAATCCCTTTCCCCGAAGCCTTGTAATAGCGTAGATTTACTTTCTCGCACTTTTAATTTCTGCAAATATTTAACTGTCTAGATGAATGCTAACAGGATTGTATGATAAGAATGCATGACAAATTAATACGGTTAGAAAACCCTAATGTGTAAAGATAAATAACTGAACTAATTACTCACACATATCACTCTTAGGGTATACTCTCACTTCGGTTGCCTTCGGTAAACGATCATTAAGTATAGGGTGTCTTAGTGGTTGCCCTTCTGACTAAAAATATCAAATGTTGCCTCGGAAATGTTGCCTCGAATATGATCTTAAGACTCTAGGGTTATTACTAGGATGTCCTAACATTACTTTAGTGGTCGTACGTCCCTTTCTAATTGACCCTTACAACTCCAACGACGGTGCTACCTATTTCTCAATAGTAGGATAGCGCTGTCTAAAGGAAACAAGAATAGAAACGATCTTTTTTCGAGTAGGTAGATGCTAGTAGGTACTTGCTCATATAAAAAATTTTCACACTTACACTTTTTCAAACAAACTTTCAAAACAAATCTTCGTCACACCTTTGAGGACTGATACAAGGGTTATCACGAAGTTAAAACTCATTTAAAAAACAAAGCACATACATAAGCAATTTAAAAAAGATGAGCAAGTACCTAAGAGCCCATGGAAAACCATGGATAAAAAGGGTGCTAACACCTTCCCTTTCTATAATCTACCCCCCGTACTCAGAATATCTCGAAAAAGGATTTTTTTTCTGTACTTTTTTCCTTTCCGGTTGGATGAAATAAAAGTCCGTGGAGACTCTTGCTTACCACAACATTTTGCAAACAAAAAACGCAAAACGCAAACCAGCATTCAAACAGTCGGTTCTGCCACCGTATCACAAAAGGCCTTATACTAATCAAAGGAACTTTTGCCGATGCCAATCAAAGGACCTTTTGCATATGCCAATCGATGGACCTTTTGCAGATGCCAATCGAAGGACCTTTTGCAGATGTCAATCGAAGGACCTTTTGCAGATGCCAAGCGAAGGATATTTAACCATCATTTGAAAAATTTCCTTTTCTTTAGGAAAAGGTTTGTAACCACCTATGCAAGAGGAAATCTTAGAAAAACATGAGAGGGAAAATTTTAGGGTACAATAGGTTAAAAGCAGGGAACATATAGAACATGGACTTTAATTCGTGAAATAGATGATAATTATTTCCAGATTAGGAAGGATGATGACTGTTACAATTTCGCCTCATACACGTGTGCGACCCAACTAGACGGGGAAATGTTCGTGGAGCATGATGTTACTGATATTGGAGCCTCAGTAAGTAGTCCAAGGTGTGTCAATGAGAATGTTGAGATGGAAGTATGTGATGATGATTTAGTAGAAGGGTTGGGTGATAGTAAGGATGAACGGGTCACTGCTATTCTAGATGGTTTTGAAGGGATTGATGTAATTAAACCCATTAATAAGAGTCCTTCAGTTGATGAGCTTATGACTGGGTCCAAACAGAAAAGTCGTGAGGATGAAGAATATGTGAGTGATGAGTTGGATAGCTCTGACCCGGATTTATCTGATAGTGATAAAGGAAAAGTGCCAAAGTTTGAAAAGTTTAGGAAAGTGCATTTAAATAAGGATTATAAATTTTAGTGGGTATGCAATTCAACTACCTAGATGATTTTAGATATGCCATCTGTGATTGATCAGTATTAAATGGAGGGAAATTACGTTTGTGAAAAATGAAAGTGACAGAGTAAGGGTAGTATACAGGGCTAATTGTGGGTTTTTAATGTTGTGCTCCAAAGTGGGCCATAAGCTCACTTAACTATAAAAACCATAGTTGACAAACACACATGTGCTAGGGTTTTAGACAACAAATCTGCAAGTTCAAGGTGGGTGGCTAAGGCTATGTTAAAGAAAATGCAAACTTCTGATAATGTCAGGATCTGTGATATAATTCAAGACTTGAGGCAAAATTATTCTGTGGGAATCACTCTTGAAGGAGATGCAGACAAACAATATGCAAATTTAAGGAGATATGCTGCAGAATTACATAGAGTGAATCATGTGAACACTTTGAGTATCACTGTAGAAAGACCAAGTCCATCTATTCATCCAAGGTTTGGTTCCTTTTATTTTTGCTTTGATGTTTGTAAAAGGGGTTTCATTAATGGTTGTAGACTCTTTGTTGGAGTTGATGACTGTTATCTAAAAACAAAGTATGGGAGTCAGTTATTAATTGTTGTGGGTAGGGAGCAAAATGATCATTATTTTCCTTTGGCCTTAGGGGTGGTTAAGACTGAAACCAAAGAAAGCTGGAGGTGGTTTCTTGAGTTGCTGATGACAGATGTCGGCCAAGACAAGAGATTCATTTTTATATCTGATCAACAAAAGGTATACCTTTTTTGTCATTAAGTTATATATATTTGATCAGTATTACTAGTGCAACTCAAACTGTAGCACAAACTAGTGGAACTCAAACTGCAATACACGTTGCTGCAACTCAAACTGCAACACAAACTGGTGAAACTCAAATTGCAGCAACTGAACACGTTGACTATTTTGGAGACAAAACTGATGATTTCATTTCAAGTATTCCTGAGATCAACACAACATAATATTCTGTTGTGGTTGGTAAACCAGACAAAAAAGGAAAAAAAAGTGAAAGATGCCAAGCCAGTGAGAAAAAGGTCCAGTGAAAGAATAAAACTCAAGTGGTTTCAAAACCAATCACATGGCGAGGTTCAAATCCCGAGCAGCCTATGTATTTGACAGAAGAAGAAGGAAGTGATTATAAATGTGCAATGAAGAAATCTAAGAAGTAGTCTTATGTCTATAGTTCTTATTTTGTCTATTTGATACTTTGACATTAAGTTATGGTTTGTGTCCTTATGGTTTGTTAGGCTGTTATGCTCTTTTGTAATGACATTGGCATTTTGTTCTACTTATGCCTTCATGTAATGACTCCTTTAAGATTGGTTTCAATTGATAAGGTTATTTAATGATTTCAACTGGTAATGCAATAATATAAGAAAAATGAAACGCTCTTATTGTATCAAAGTTGACATTAAACAAGCATCATATTGCATTGATGTAACTGACACCTCAAATTACAAATAATTGCTCAACACTGCAAAGATATTACAAATACACATAACACTTTACTTATGCAAAAAAAATTACAAATACACATTACACTTCAAATTACAAATAGTTGTACAACACTACAAGATAAACCAAGACATCAAAATTGTCATATTCAGTTGGAAAATTTTCCTCTTCAACGCAACTATCTTCAACTTGGATTTTTCCAGTTTCCTTTCTGTCAGTTCAAACTTCACTTTTGCCACATCACAGTGTTTGCAATAACTTTCAGAATTTGAGATTTCACTAATGGAGTGAGCAATTTCATCATCCCGAATAAACATATCACAGCTATTGTCCATCTGCAAACAAAAACAACATTAAACTCCTAAAAAGGTTTAGGTATTTCACAAATCTCATAGATTCAGGAACTTACCCCAGCATTCCTATATTTCCAGAATTTCCTGTTACGATTTTCTACGGTGTTAGCAAACCACATCTTCATCGGACGACAACATCCGTATCTAGGAACCTTTGAATACTCGTACAAATTGCAACTTCTAACACTCTTGCTAGCATCCTCCATTTGAACGTAGGGACAAAATTGGGGTTCAGGAAACGATTTGCAGTGCAAATGGTTCAACACGGTAGAGAGAGAAGAAACGAGCAAGACGGTAGGGACAAAAGGGGTACAGGAAACAATTTGCAGTGGAAATAGTTGTGGAAAGGGTGGAAAGGGACAGAAGACGAAGACTGTAGCCCTAAACACAAACAGTCTAAGATGACATTTAATTACCCAGTCAGCAAACAGTCACAAGTCACGTCTGCAACTCAAAGGGAATCTTGAATTATAAGGTTTTTTTGTTTTGAAATCTATATTTGTTAAGGGGTAGAAATAATTTTTTTTTTAAAACGGGGATAAATCAAAACTCACCATTATTATAGGAGGTAAAGTGTATTTAGCTCAATTTTTTATAATAATATTAAATTTTTAATTTTTTTTCCATATAAAATTGTCAAAAATGATGTTATATTAATAGGATAATAGTTTCTATAAAAATAATATTATAAATATAAATTAATAGAATTGGTTCGGATAAACGTGCTCGCGGATAGAATTTTAAAATTCATTATAAATCTTTTTTAATTTAATTTGTTTTTAGTCCAAATTAAAAAAATATTCAACTCAAACACTATTATTTAATTCAAATTTATTCAAATAAATAAATACTCAAATCAAAGTACCTACTTATATTCTCTAGAATTTATTTCTATAAACTTCTATTTCTACTCTTATCTCTTATTTTCCGGATTTAGGATTTAAATTCTTTCCATCTCTTTTTCTCTCAATTCCTCTCTTTCTTCTCTATCTCTCTTAATTCTCCTCTCTCTTTATTATAAAAGTTATTTTTGCTTTAAGAGAAAAATGAGATTAAGAGAAAAATAGAAAAAAAGGAGACAGATGAAAACAAAAAAGATATGGAGAGGATCCAAATATCTTAATGTTCAATACTTCTCTTCTATAATCTTATCCTTGTGATAAATTGAAGTGCATTTTAATTAAAAAAATTAAAATAATCATGTACTACTTTACACGTTCATATCTAGTGATTTATATTTTACTCTCGTTTTTATATGATAGCAGAACTTTTTGAGTTGGACAATAGACTTTTGTTTATGTCAATCATAAACCGTGTCCCATATTTAAAAGTCTATTTGTAGATGAGTTCAAAACCAAGTTGCTAACAAGGCACCAAGTTTCTTTAACAAAACTAGAAAAATATTGATGTAGAAAATAGAGACTTCCATAGGAACATTCAAGGATTATTACTTCTTCTTCTATCTCTAATATTCTGTTTACATAGAATCTTGTATATATGTTTTTTTGACGAAGTTTATATAGAGACTTTAGACTTTATTTTTTATATAAAATTACAAAGATTATATATATATATATATATATATATATATATATATATATATATATATATATATATATATATATATATATATATATATATATATATATATATATATATATATATAAAATTAAAAAAATGTATAAGTTATTATATGATTGTTTCAATCAAATGATCACTCCAGGGTCTCGATCACACTAGTAGTCATAGTTTGCATCGTGAGAAAAATTGTGGAGTTTATCTTTATTAGGATAAATTGATATTTTATTACATAATAATTAAATATTCATTAGCATGTGTCATTTTCTTCGTGTCCATTATACAAAAATTCAAGAATAATCTGGGTGGCTGCAGGTAATGAATGAAGAAAAAACCTATATTAAATTGTGTGCGTCAAAGTCTTCTTTCATTTATTTTTATATTTACATTTTAAATGTTTGAATAAAAACTATTAATTAATTAAATTCGAAAGAGCAGCCAAAGTCATCTTGCATACATAGTAATATTTTATATATATACCAAAAAAATCAACCTGCAATTGCTACACATCTAGTAGTACCTTTTAGTAAATTTTGCACGTTGATTTTATCCATAAAATTTTATAGCGGGAAAATATTGAATTTGTCTGGAAACTCATCATTATCTCAATATATTTTATAATTGGTGGTCCTCCTCAAATAGTTTTCATTAATAGTCAAATTATAAAATGAAATAAATTTCATTAAAACTGTAAGTAATAATTAAAAAAAATTGATCTTGGCTAGTTACATGTGAAGTTAGTCGAGAACATGGCTCAAGTGAGAGTGGGGAAAAATTAAACAAGTTAAATAGGTTTATGTTATAAATTAATGAATAATTATTATTTAGGGGTGTGCTCTTTAGAAAAGTGGAATTGAGTAAATGTTAATAAATATTGAGGAAATAGTTTCACATAAATTTTTTTATTCATATGAAAAATTATTATAAAGAGTTAAGAATATTAATTCAACAAAAGGATAAAAGAGGATAAAATGTTACATGCACTAGTGTGGTGGTCCTTGTTAAATTATAATTCATAGTGTCAAAACTATGGTGTGTTGAAAAGCACACCGATTAGATTTGTTTTAGATTTAAATAGATTTGATTTAGATCTAAAATAGATAGATTTGATTTAGTACCAAAATAGGTATTTTGGGCTTTTATAGTTTTGGGCTTTGAGCTAATCAAAATCTATAAATAGGGAGTAACGCTTAAGTTTGTAATTAAGTCAATCAAGTCGTTCTAGCATTTTGCAGTTGCAAAGTGAATAACAAAAAGTTTCCACAGTTTGTGGGCAGACAGAAACTGTGCAGAAAATAATTGTCTTCTTTCTTTTCTTTTCTTTCTCATAATTCATTGTCATTGTGTAGAGATTCATCATAGATATTTGGTGGGTTTCTAACATCTGGTATCAAGAGCTCAGTTTCGATTCAAGGGAAGTATCGATCAAGAACGATTGAGGAAGAAAAAGAATTTACGCTGACAAATTATGGCAATGCAAATTATCGAGCAACTCTACTAATTCTGAAAGTAGACAACTATGAGAATTGGTGCAAACAGATGAAAGTTTTATTCAGGTGTCAAGGTCTTTGGGATCTTGTAAAAGATGGATTCGAAGCACTTGGAGAAAACGCTTCAGAAGAAGAAAAGAAGAAACACACATAAATTGAGAAGCTGAGTTATAAAGCACTCTTTATAATTCATCAATGTGTGAGTCCAGAAAATTTTGAAAAAGTGAGTGATTCAGAATCTGCAAAAGAAGCTTGGGATGTTCCTGAGAAGTCCTTTGGTGGTGCAGGAAAGGTGAAAGAAGTGAGATTACAAACTCACAAGAGAACATATGAATTGCTTTAGATGGAAGATAGTGAAAGCATATCTGATTTCTTCACTAGAGTTACAAAAGTAGTGAATCAAATCAAGAGATGTGGAGAAACATTAACAACAAGAGCTGTCGTTTCAAAGATCTTGAGATCTTTGGCTCCTAAGTTCGACCACGTGGTGGTGGCTAAAGAAGAGGGGAAAAACTTGTCGAAATTGACAAAGGAAGAGCTTCAAGGGACGCTTGAATCTCATGAATAAAAGATGAATGAAAGAGTTGCAGGCAAGTCGAAGAGTGATGTGGCTTTGTAGGCACATTCAACAAAAGAAACCAAAGACAAAGGAAAGTGGTTCGAAAAAGGTAGAGGCGGCTACAACAAATCAATTGGTAGAGGAAACCAAAACGAAGGAAATGTGTCGAATCAAAGAAGACCATACCAAAGCAACCAAAGAGGTGGTGTTGAAAATAGAGGAAAAGGTGGTGGTCGAAAACTGATAAGAGTCACATTCAATGTTACAATTTTCAAAAGTATGGTCACTATTCGAGTTATTGTCCAGAAAAGAGAAAGAATCAAGAAAGTGATACAAAGTTTGCAAAACAATAAGAAGAAGAGATGATGCTGATGGTCACAACAAGAGATGAAGATAGATTCAAGGACCAATGGTACTTGGATTCAGGATGCTCATCACATATGTCCGGAAGGAAAGACTGGTTTGTCAACATAAATCCCTCAACGAAAAATATGGTAAAATTTGCAAATGACAATACCCTAGCAGCTAAAGGTATTGGTGATATTATTATTATGAGGAAAGATGGCAAGAGGTCAGTAATTTCTAATGTGTTGTACATACCAGGCATGAAGAGCAATTTTCTCAGTATAGGGAAGTGTTGTACCCCAAAATTTTTCCTCTCACTTATCAATAATTTTCTCACAAGATCTCTCTGGGCTCAAGAATGCACTAGGGTTTGATCAGCTCAAGACACCTCCTTAGGCACTGATGACCAAAATTAGGGTTTGAGTTTGCACAAGGATTTTTGAACTATCAATGCTTCATATGACTTTCATGGACCATTATGGAACCCCAAGATTAATCATGTCAAGTTTCAAACCTTGGATCACATTTTTGCTCAGTCAATTGAACAGTTGACCTAAAAATCAGTTGTATTGGGGAAAAAGTCAACTATGGCCAATTTACAGTCAAACTTCATAATTTTTTATCCACATCAACATTTTAAACTCATATGTATCATTTGATCAAGTTTGGACCATAATTCCTCAAGAAATTTGATCAAATCTCTAAAAGGGAAAAATGCTCAAAATTAGGGTTTTGATTGGGAAAAGGGCCATTTCTGATTTTTGACCTAGGAAATGGTCAATTGGTTTAAGGCATGATCTCAAGAGTCCAATTTCATAATTTTGACCTAATGACATGATTCAAAATATTGCAAATTCATTGGATTGACAAATGAATTTTGCAGTCAACTGATCAAAAGTCAACTGTACACTGAAAAGTCAAACTTTGACTTTTTGTTCAAATTCAAGTGCCAAAAATCATAATTCATCAAAACATGTCAAAATATGAAACTTATTCATCAAGAAATCAAAAATTCAAGATTTCATTTTGAAAATTCAAAATTTCTAAACTTAGAAATTTTTCTAAGTGTTGGAAATTTCATGTTTTTTTATAACTTTGAGCCAAATTTTCATCATGATGCAAGATGATTCAAGAGAAACTTACAACATGAAATATGTAGATATCCATGAAATCTACAACTTTTCTACACACAACTTCTTCCAAAAGTACTTGGATCTCAAGTTATAATTTTATGAACACAGGGTCATGAAACTAATCACAGTGAAATTTTACCCTAATTTGGTCAGGATTTTGACCTAACTTCATGGAAATTTTTCATATAGTTCCAAGGGGAATCTTCAAAATCAATTCAAATATGGATTGTAGAGAACATTTCAAGCTTTCTAAAATGTCCAAGAACCCCTTGAGACCATTCTTGAGTAGGGAGAATCGAAGATATGAAGTTGGTGTTTTGTCACTTGAATTATAGGTCATTTTCACGATGAACACAAATGCAATTTCAATGTTAGGCTGCATAATCTTTGCTTTGCAGGCCTCAAACTTGTTTGTCACTCCATAATTAATGGATTACACAAACTTTTGAGCTATAATCCAAGTGATTTAAGCTTTATCCAATTCACATCGCCATTTTGGGAAGAAAGTTAACAATGCCATTCTTGTAAAGCAAGCTTTTTGCATAAAGTTCACATTGAGCCTCTAACTTATTCCCTCTGATCACACTCCATCCACAAAGTCAGAAGCAAGCTTGTTTAAAGAATAACCACTCTATCTTAGCAAGTACACAAGACTTTAAAACTTGTTTTGTCAAAAAAATCACATGTTTAGCTTAAGGATGCAAATTTGATTTCTGATCAACTAGAGCATCCCAAACTTGTTGCTTATAAATAGAGGCACTATTTGTGAGCTAGAATACGAGTTTGAACACCCTGAAATACACCAAAACTCTCTCAAATCAGAAATTGCCCAAAAACTCCATTATTGCACAGTTTCTGACCTTGAACCTCAAACTCACATTTCCCTCGTGCGTTTCTTGGCCTTTTAGTTTCTAAAGCTTCCTTGAATCAAGAGTAACTCATCTTTGTACCTGTTTCACTTCTGTGACACCATTCCCCTATCTTCCATAACCAAAAACAGAGCATCACAGTTGGACTTCTCTAGACCATTCCAGCCACCCTCAACTCAAGCCAACTATTGCATCAGCTTCCTAGAGGTATAAGAAAACTAACCTGATCATCAACACTGCCTGAAACAAGCTCAAATCCATTTCACGATTTCCAGTTTTGAGGTATTTTTCTTGAAATTCTATCTCATTACTTAGGCATTGTTAGGCTTGCATTTGTGAAGATAAAATGTACACATCATTTCCCTGAAGTTGTACATGTCCATATATTTCATTTATTTTGATTAAGCTAGGAGAATTTTGAGTTTGAACTTTCTGAAATATTTAGGTCAGAATTTGGTACTGTTAAAAATTCTCATTCATCTCTGATTTATAGTTTATGATATTTATATGTTTGGATTCGTGTGACAAAGTGGAGCAATTTTCATGTTTACATTTTTGCAAATGGTAGAGAAATGAGCAAGTTACAGATCCTTTGGCTGGATGTTGAAGATGAAGTACAATCAGGGCGCGTTTTATGTTATGTATTTATTATTTCATACAAGTTAACGGATGTATAGCCACCTCAGTGGTAAAGCGCGCGCCTGTTAACCTATGAGACTTGGGTTTGAGCCCTAGTGGTACCCTTTTTCCCATTTTTCATATTTTTGACTTTCTAACATTTTTTTTGCAGGCCCTGGGCCCTTTGGGCCCGGTATTGTTTTTTTTTTTAATTTTTGCCAGCTGACCTCCCTGCCTGCTTATGCACCCCTGGCCCAATTTATTTTATTTTCTTATTTTTATTTTATTTGTTTTTTTCTTAATAATTTTGCACTAATATTAAAAATCAGAAAAAAAATATTAAAATTTTTTTATCTTCATTTTAATTTAGTTTATTTTATTTTTTCTCACCAAAAAATATTTTTATTAACTATACTTTATTTATTTTTTACAAATCACCTTGTAAATTTAATTAAAACTAGGTTAATATTAATTTTTCTTTTACACCTATTAAAATATCTTATTTTTGATATAAAAAAGACTAAAAATATTTCATGATGTGTTGTACCCCAAAATTTGCCCTCCCATTTTTCATAGAAAACACAACCCTAGGGTTTCTTCAAATATTCAAGATTGGCTCAGGAATCTATCAGACAGATTTTCTCCTTTGGTAGTAAACCAGCAATTAGGGTTTTTCTTGCATTTCTCAAAAGAATTGAATTCTCAGAAATTCAATGGGCTGTCACATGTTTTCATGCTCTCTCAAATTTACTGAAAAGGCAGTGTTTGTTTGATCCAGGTTAACTAGATAATTTGCATCTTTTAAAACATTCGCTTGTTTATGGAATAAACATTTGCTTGTTTATGGAACACACAATGCGTGTTTTGATTGGAATACAGTTGCAAGATTACAGAGTTATTGGATTACTTGGAGTTTAAGTTGTCTTGATTGGAATTATTGGAATGCAGTTTCAATTATCTTGATCAGGGAATCTTTAAGAATTAGTGAAGATGCGAAGAGAAAATTACTAGTTACTAACAATAATGGATTTTATTGAACATCAGAATATCTCATAAATACTTTCTCCATTTTATTTCAAAAAATTTTTACAATACAATTTATTATTTAAATGCTTTAAGTTTTACAAC
Organism: Vicia faba; assembly: GCA_948472305.1. Taxonomy (NCBI): domain Eukaryota; kingdom Viridiplantae; phylum Streptophyta; class Magnoliopsida; order Fabales; family Fabaceae; genus Vicia; species Vicia faba. The sequence continues at coordinate 296,409,992 of OX451740.1, read as the reverse complement.
TTATTGTATTTGAAAAATAAATTAGTACAATTGTTTGAGTATTTCTCTCTAAATTACAAAGAAAAATCTAAGCCTAAGGATGACTAAGCTTCTATTTCTCCCATGCTTGCCAAAGAATCTCTTGCTTCCTCTGCTTTTCCACCATCCAGTTTGCGCTCACATGAAAGAAAGATAGAAAAATAATTAGCACAGTTAATTGGACATGAGTAAGAATTTTCAAAAAAAAGAAAGAAGGTGTTCATCATTAAAGTTTGCAATTTGGAATCAGAGGGCTATTTTTAATTCATCACGTTTTTATTTTTCTATTTGCAAATCACAAGAAGACTACTCTTCTTGGTTCACAAAAAGAAAAAGAAAAATGCAACCAATTTGTCCAAATACAACTAGGCTGCCCAAACAAGTGAAAATATGCAAGCAGCATGGCCAAACAACTACAAGAACAAAGTACAATGCAAGCAAATTGTCCAAAGGCAAACAAATGGTCCAAATGTAACAAATATTCCAAACTGAATGCAACAAACGGAAGCAAGCAGCATAACAGCTAGAACAAGCAACAGCTAGAACAAGCATAGCAATACAAATAAAGTAAAAACAAACAGCAGGCAAGAAGAAAATATAACATATGGTAAACCAAGCCAACAAGCAAGGGGCTTGTTTCATTAGCCTTTTCATCATTTTCCTGGATTTAAGCAAACTTTTCAGAAAAAAAAGTGAAAAGAAATTTGCTTTTATCATTGAGAGAGGAGAGAGAGGAAAGAAATCACCTAATTTGTTGGAATTGCACAAAAGGTACAGCTTGGCTATTCTACCCACAGGCTGTCAAAAAGCAAAGCAAATATAACAGTAGGCAAACTGTAAGAAAGAGGAAGGAGAACATTTTGCCAAACTGTCAAAGAAACACCAAACTACCATCAACCTCCAAAACATAACAAGTTTAAGCAACCCAAACTTGTTAACAAAAATAAAAAACAACAAAAACCTGTTAACAAAGTCAAAAAATGTTTCCAAACCTGCAAACTGTCAAAACCACCTCAAACCCAGATTCACAACAAATTTCCAAGGTCCAAAACCAACATCCCAACCTGTTAATTCAACTTACAGTAACAACAAGAACCAAGGCCTCAAAAACCAATTCAAGCCAAACATGTTAATTCAAGCCAAACCTGTTAGTTCAAACCAAACAAGCCTAAAAAAACATAACAAGCTCAAAAAGCGCAAAACTGCACAACCAGTTCTAAAAAACCTCAAAACTGTCCAACATCCTCAAACAGTTCAAAGACCTGCAACTGTAACAATAACTCAGAAAACCTCCCAACAACAGAAATCCCAAGCCTGTTAACCAAATATACCAAGCAAACTCACAAAACTCAGAATCAAAATATACCAAACTGTAACAAAAAGAACATTTCATACCAAACTGTAACTCAGTTCATTCACAAAACAGTTCAAAACCAATTTTCAAACTTCCAAAAAACTGTAACAAGCAGAACAAACCACAAAATCATCCCGGATAATCAAAAATCATCAAATCATCAACCAACAACATCCAGCAAACTTACAAATCAAGACTCAGAAGCATCATCATCATCATCATTCAACATCAAAGATTAGAAAGAGAAAAGGTTACCAGAAGCCCTAGCCTCTTCGTCATCATTTCTTCCCTCCCTGTTTCCGGCTGCCAAGGAGCACCATCAGCTCAATCTCATATTCCTCTCCATTTTCCAGAAAATTCCAAAGGTATGATTTCGTCACATTTCTCATAAATCGCTTCCTGCATCTCAAGGTACAATAAAACTGATTAACAGAAAAATATGAACAGGATAAAACAACAACAGTAAAACATTCGAATCCAAACAGAACATCACCTTTTTCATGAAAGAAATTATTTGAGCATGGTTAGGAAGAGTTTGAGTGGCGCTCCGGTAACGGAAACTGGAGAGGGAGGATCAGATTGAGCTAGTTGAACAGCTTAGGCATGAATCAAAACTTAGGGTTTCCAGAAAAGAAGGGCAAACCAGAGTGAGACCAAGTCAAGGGGGTCATTTCACTCATGAATCAGGGACAAATAGGGACGATTAAGTGAGAAAGATGAACGAGAGAAAGAAGTGAGAGAGACGATCAGAAGTGGCGCCGCTGTGAAAGGGGAACCACAAACCCTAATTTTGTTTACCCTAATCAAACACAATGAACTGAATTAAGAAGACATTGGGCCGATTCTTTTTGTTACCTTCCCTTGAAGCCTATCTATTCACGTTTGCACCCCCCTTTTAGGTTCTTTTTTTTGTTAACAGCAATTTATCTTTGGGCCTAGCACCTTTGGATTTCCCTAAGCCCATTTGTACCAGTTTTTTTAATTTACTTCTTTTTTTGTTAACAATTTAATAAAACTCAATACATTTTTTTATTAAATTAAATTAATCTTGAAGTTAATTTTTTTATCATTTTCTTTTTCTTCTTTTAATTTATTTTTATTAATTTGTTACATTTAATGAAAACACCAAAAAGCATTAATTTAGTTAGTTTGCTTTCTTTAAATTTTTTTTAATTATTTAATAAAAGTACAAAAAAGAATAATAATAAAATTTTAATCTTTCTTTTGTAGAATAAATTTTATTTCTCTCTTTTCGAATAAATACATACATTTCATACTTTGTTGATTTTATTTTCGTAAATTGTCATAGCTTTGTAGTAAATCGCACAACAATTCGATTTGGTTGTATTATTTGATATTTGTACATTGCTATTTTTTATGTGATTCATCCCCATTTGTAATAATTGTACCCCCATTCTCGGATACTTTTGTAATAGCTTAGACTTTTAATTCCCGTAATTTATTGCTTTCTATATACTGCATAGTAACTAGGAGTGTATGGCAAGATTCAAAAATCAATCGCTAGATGACCTAATCCAAGAATAAATAACTTGAAATCAACACACTTCTCACACGCGCACCTCTAGGGTAACCTTGCTTGTTGCCTCGGAAATAAAATCATGTCCCTCGAATAGGAGACACTCTAGCAAATGACCCTTCGATAAACAAAGATCGTAGTCCCTCGATGACCCTCGATGTTGCCTTCGATAAAGCGATCTCGTCCCTTACAAAAAAATGCTAGAGCGTCACACAAGTTTCCCTCAATGATTGTAAAATTGACCCGCGCCCTCCCCTTCACATCCAAGGATGGGGCTTCTTACCAAATCAATGGTAAGATAGCACCATTAAAAGGAAGAAAAAAGAACAATTTAAGACCTTTCGAGTAGATAGATTCGCTCTTAGTTACTCGCTTGCTCACGACAAAAACTTTCACACCTACACTTCCATTTCCAAACATTTTTAAAAGATAAAATGTTTTGTATACGTTCTTATAGAGACGAGAACCATTGAAAAACCTCTTTTCAAAACACTCTTCAAAACACGATTCACAAACACTTCTTTGAACTATTTTTCGAAACAAAACTTTGTATATGTTCTTATAGAGACGAGAACCATTACAAAGAAATTTTCCAAAATACTTTCAAAACCCACACCACAAGCACACAATCAAACAAAAGCAAGTGATCTAAACGAGTAACTAAGAGCCCATAGAAAACCATGAATGAAAAGGGTGCTAGCACCTTCCCTTTTCGTAATCTACCCCCCGAACCCGAGAATAATCTCGAAAGGTCTTTCCTGTGCTTTTTTACCGTTCCTTTTGGATAAAAGAAAAGTCGGTGGCGACTCTTGCTAACTGCACAAGTGCGAACACAAATGCAAAACCTCAAGTCAGTTCTCCCACTGCATCACAGAACTGGCGACTCTGCTGGGGATTAAAATAAAAGTGGGGTTACCTTAAGGTTTTAGATCACCTTTACATGCTTATCTTGTTTGATTTGTATGCTTTTACATTTTTGGTTCCTTGTTTGGGTTTGTTTTAAATCCTACACCCGGATTTGGGGACACCTTTTAGGTAAGTAGCAATAAACTGTGAGGGAACTGTGCGGGGTTTACCGACATGGTTGAAGCAGTAGCTACATTGATGTGGAACTTTGGTTGGTACCGGTAACCCTTGAGTCGAATCAAGGAGAGTACGGGGCCGCCACGTGGTGTCATGAAGCATCAACTGAACTTAGAACCTTACTTGATCAACTTGGCCATTAGGACATAGTGAGATGACCGGTTTCAGTGTAGAGCTGAAAATTGGTAGATACTCGATACTACACTCATTGAGGGTTGTTTCCTTGGAATATTTCGGTTGTTGGTAAGTGGCTAAACTGAAACAATGAACACAGAAAACAATCCAGTGATATTGAGCTCCTTAGAACCCGGTTACTATTTTTAGGACAGGTTGAGCCAACTAGACTTCAAGAGGGTACTTACCTATAAACTCCATGCAAGCCTAAACCTAAGGACTTGTCTGCTTTACGTGAATATAATTATTTGTATATAAACTTGCTTACTTCGTATATCTGTACATAACATCATAACATCACACCATAGCATTTTCAATAACCATTTCAAGGATCTCGAGGGTCTTTGATGCAGGGTCACATTGAACCAGACGTCTACCAAAGGGCAAGAGGATTCATCTTCCTCTAAACAAACAACGTCAAAGATCAGGTACAACAACTTGAGTCAAGGGCTATGACCCACTTGACACGGTGAGCTTGATTCTCGTGGAAAGACATCCACCGATACAAAGTTCTCCAATCAAAGATGTTGATCGAAATTCAATTTCTAACATTTTCTCGTGTTTACCCCGCGAGATCCTTGAAAGCATGCATCCACATATCATGCATCTTATCATGACAGGTTTCTCCCTTTCAGGTCTCCTTATCTTCCTACTGTTTATTTCAGTATAGATGGCTCTAGAGAAGACTATCAAAGACATCCAGGCTCAAAACACTCAACTTCAAGAGATGTTCTTGAACCTATCCAAGGGACAGGAAGAAGTGAAATCTCTCCTCACTAGGGGCATGATCATGGGGAATCCTGAGAGCAACAAAGATGATCAGTTGGAGCTGCTGCAAACTGAGACAGCCATAATGAAAATCCAGATGATGGGACAACTGGTGGGCCAGATGGCTCTCATCCAAAACTTTGCACAAAGACAAGAAGAACTAAGGGTCCTCATCAACAAACTGCATCGGGATGGATGTAACCAAACGGGGCAAACAACTAGAGTTGAGGATCAAGTCATCATTCAGCCTCCCTTGAGACAAGAAGCTGAGAGAAAACCTCCCCAGTTTGCTTCAGGGTCACAAGCCCAACAACAACCTCACCAACGTCAACAAGGTAATCGGCGTAAGCAAAATACATCTGAAAAGCGATTCACTGAGATTAACATGTCATTATCCCAAGTGCTGCAACGCTTTTTGGAAGTCAAGATGATTATATTAAGGGACCCCCCTCGGTATCCCAACACAGCCTCTCCAGGGTACAATCCAAATGCAAGATGTGCGTATCACTCCAACAGTCTTGGATATGACACCGATAGCTGTTGGGCATTGAGGAACAAAATTCAAGATCTGATTAAAGAAAAAACGCTGGAGTTCACACAAGATGGCCAGATGAAAATCTTCCGCTGAGGGTTCTCCACCTGAAATGACAAGTTCGAAATAAGAGGCTTCTGTTCATTTTGAATTTCCAATTGTAATTTCTTTTGTTATTTAAACAATTATCTATTAATGTCAAACTCTATTTCATTAATGCATTGCATATGTTTGTCTTGAATTCATCTTTTCGTTTTCACTATTTTTAAACTATGCTTTTATTCTTCTTATGACACAAACCTTTAGAGGGAGGATGACAAAAACAATGCCATAATCTCATACAGTATGCTTTTGGACAGACCTTGCTGACGATGTACATGCGTTTCTTTCAAATCCTAAACACTGGAGTTATAAGGAAGATAATCCCTAGTCAACCCCTTCGAGCCAAAGAAGTAGAAGTTTTTCTATTTTAACACAAATTGAAACCTTTAATCAAAACCTGGGGTAGGGTAGTCTCTCAGTTAATTCAAATGCGTGTTAAAGTCGCAAACTCTCATCTTGTAATACAATGAATGACATCAAAAACATTCCCTTGGAATCAAAAGACGGTGATGATTCCTTATCACATAGGCAGTTATTATCTCTCTAAAAGAAAAGCCCACTAAGTCAAAACCTACAAAGGAGGCTTAAGAAAACGGGGGCATCCCGCTGACTGTAAATCTCAAAAACAGGAACAGTCAGGCAAAAATTAGGGAGAACAAATCAAAAGAAAGAGGTCACTACGAATCCTCAACAAAAATAATGTTGCAAAAATGACTGCCTTCCAACAAACTCAACTTGTTTGAACCATCACCAAAATGTCGTTCCAGACTCATTTGGAGTTCAAACGCATAATTAACTGAGTTTAGGACTGAAGAACATCACGAAGAGCAGGTGGGTACAAATATACTTTGAGCCTTTATCCTTTGTTTCTTAAAACCGTGAACCAGGACACGTTACAACCCTTCAAAAGTCCTAATTGAAGCATGGGTTAGTTCGAAAGCATACTGTTACAAAAGGTATCCTGACTCCTATAAGGCTTTGCTCTAAATCCTGAGTTGAATTTTTCTTACAAAAGTTTTCTGCTAAAAAATGCATTTTCAAAATTTCAAGACAAGCATAAACTTTGCATTATTTGAATATCGTTGTTTGCATATGGCTATTTGTTTGACAGCGAAGAAATTCACACAGCGAATATCCGATGAACGAAAGCTCTCTTAGTGAACAAAATCATTTCAAGCGGGATGACACTTCCGTTGCAAAAAATCTCCTATCAACAAAGGGACATGACATGTCATTGTCCAGTACACCTGGGGAAGTCCAGTCAAGATTTCAAGAAATCTCTCAAAGTGAAGAGTAACCAGGGGCAAGTCTCTGTCCCCGTCACTTGGGGCATTGAACGTCAATCCCAACAAAGGGTTGCATACAGTCGAACATTTCCTGGCAAAGCCATAAACACTCGCTACTTGGGGCAGTGACAAATCTCTCTAAAATACTTCTCATAAGAGGACTCCCAGCCAGAGTTTCAATCTTTGATGACCTCTTCCCAGCTAAGTCGACCTCAAGAATTCCTGAGATTTTTTTCCCATTGAAGTCGCCAGAATTTTCACTATCGGAAACAAAGAATTCAACTCTTTTCTCCAGCACCAATTCGGGATTTATTTTCCCCAGCGAGAGATCGTCTTGAAAACATTGCATATCCGTACATCAGGACATCATACAACACAATCTCATTTATTTTGAGAACATCATTGTTTGATATATGTCATGCAACTAACCTTTACCTTTCAGGAAAGATGCAGTCAAATTCTCACGAAATTCAAGCTATGAAGCCTGGACCACGACCAGATAGTAGTTCATCAAACTTTCCTCTTCAACAGAGATGATTCCTCAACAGAATAACGGATGACCGAAGTTCCCAAAATTCAACAGAGATGATTCCTCAACAGAATAATGAACGAACGAAGTTCCCAAAATTCAACAGAGATGATTCCTCAATAGAATAACGGACGACCGAAGTTCCCAAAATTAAACAAAGACGGTACCCCAGTAGAATAACGGACGAATGAAGCTCCTAAAATTCTATTTCTCTCAAAACAAAATATCAACATTTCCCAGCGGAGTTTCTCCTCAGACAACGACACAGGAATTCCCAGTGGAAACATTCTGAGAAAAGTTTAAAGACACACATACTTTTCAACAGCATTCCAGGATTCATTTTCCCCGGCATCTGTTGAAGATATTCCAAGACTTTCGTCTGGCTCAGTTAAATTGATTCTAAGATTTTTCTGGTTCTTATCCAGTCAAATTTAATTCAAGACCTTCTCTGGCTCAGTCAAATCGACACCAAGATCTCCCTGATTCTTATTCCAGTTGAAGATATTCTAAGACTTTCGTTTGGCTAAGTTAAATCGATTCTAAGATTTTTCTGATTCTTATCCAGTCAAAGTTAATTCAAGACCTTCTCTGGCTCAGTCAGATCGACACCAAGATCTCCCTGATTCTTATTCTAGTTGAAGATATTCCAAGACTTTCGTCTGGATCAGTTAAATCGATTCTAAGATTTTTCTGATTCTTATCCAGTCACAGTTAATTCAAGACATTCTCTGGCTCAGTCAGATCGACACCAAGATCTCCCTGATTCTTATTCCAGTTGAAGATATTCCAAGACTTTCGTCTGGCTCAGTTAAATTGATTCTAAGATTTTTCTGATTCTTATCCAGTCAAAGTTAATTCAAGACCTTCTCTGGCTCAGTCAGATCGACACTAAGATCTCCCTGATTCTTATTCCAGTTGAAGATATTCCAGATTTTTACTGTTTCAGATAAACCTCTCAACGGTTTATTCTGATTCACTTCTAGATTTTGCTGTTTCAGATAAACCTCTCAACGGTTTATTTTGATTCACTTCTAGATTTTGCTGTTTCAGATAAACCCCTCAACGGTTTGTTCTGATTCACTTCCAGATTTTGCTGTTTCAGATAAATCTCTCAACGGTTTATTCTGATTCACTTCCAAATTTTGCTGTTTCAGATAAATCTCTCAACGGTTTACTCTGATTCACTTCCAGATTTTGCTGATTCAGATAAAATCTCTCAACAGATTAAATCTCTCAACGGTTTATTCTGATTCATCCTCTGTTCATATCTAGTTCAAACTTTCCGTTAACAATCACCTTTGGATGGCATCTTTAAACCCATTTCCATACACAATCTCTATAGCACGTCATTAAGATCCCCATCGAAAATGAGACTACCAACTACCAATCCCCAGCGGAGCTGAAACTATCAACCCACAGTGGAAACCATTCAGTTTTCCCCAAATTCCCCAGCAAGTTGTCTTAAAATCTGAGAATCAACCAGATAACAATTAACTTTTTTTTATCCCCAACCTAGGATAATTCCTCAGTAGATTGGCATACACCCAAACTCCTGATATCCCCGTCAGAATGAAGATTCTCATTCTTGACTCCCAGTAGATTGGCATACACCCAAACTCCTGATATCCCCGTCAGAATGAAGTTTCTCATTCTTGACTCCCAATAGATTGGCATACACCCAAACTCCTGATATCCCCGTCAAAATGAAGATTCTCATTCTTGACTCCCAGTAGATTGGCATACACCCAAACTCCTGATATCCCCGTCAGAATGAAGATTCTCATTCTTGACTCCCAGTAGATTGGCATACACCCAAACTCCTGATATCCCCGTCAGAATGAAGATTCTCATTCTTGACTCCCAGTAGATTGACATACACCCAAACTACTCATATCCCCGTCAGAATGAAGATTCTCATTCTTGACTCCCAGTAGATTGGCATACACCCAAACTCCTGATATCCCCGTCAGAATGAAGATTCTCATTCTTGACTCCCAGTAGATTGGCATACACCCAAACTCCTGATATCCCCGTCAGAATGAAGATTCTCATTCTTGACTCCCAGTAGATTGGCATACACCCAAACTCCTGATCTCCCCAGCAGTATAGCTACTCCCCACAGAGTTTTTACTCCCCAACAGAATGAAGATTCTCATTCTTGATTCCCCAGTGAAGTTGCTAGAGTCTTCATTACTCGCCAGCACGAATTTGTCAGAATTTTTAATCCTCTACAGATCGAAGATTCTCATTTTTGACTTTCCAGCATGAAGTCCCCAATGATTAAAATTCCCCTAGCAGATTGAAGATTCTCATTCTTAATTCCCCGCAGAAGCCATCAGAGTCTTCCTTTATCTCCAGCAGATCAAGGTTTTCCTTTGTCTGATCCCCGGTAGAGATCGCCAGAGTTTTCCCTGATCCCCATCCGAGTAAGGATTCCCATTGTGAAATCTCCAACCATAGTCATCAAAGTTCTCAGATTCCCCAAGCAGGTTTCTCAAGGAACAGTTTGACATTACTCTCACAACAGATTTTGTCATTACTCCAAAGACTTGAAGGATCCCTATATCCCCAGGAAAGTCATAAAGGATTCTCACATCCCCACAGAAGTTGTCAAAGATTTTGAATCTCCAGCGACGGTCATGGATTTATTTTCCCCGGCAGCAGTCAAGGATTTTATTATCTCCGACTATCAAGGATTTATTTTCCTCAGCAAGACAGCTAATCGGCTTACATGCGCATACATTACAGTCATATATCATAAACATTGATAAAACACATATATTGCATCATACATTTCATGCAACATAACTTTGTGTTCCAACTAACATTTTACCCTTTTCAAGATAAGATTAACAAGCTACCAATATACAATCATGATACAGCTTAGAGATGCTCCAGACACGGATGCTATTCTATTGCTTATTCAAATGCAGAATTCGGAAACAACTTAGAGATGCTCCAGACACGGATGCTATTCTATTGCTTATTCAGATTCAAACTCAGAGATGCTCCAGACACGGATGCTATTCTATTGCTTATTCAGATTCACAGCTCAGAGATGCTCCAGACACGGATGCTATTTTGTCGCTTATTCAAATACAAGATTCAGATACAGTTCAGATACGCTCCAGACACGGTAGCCATGCTGTCACTTATTCTGAATTTTTCCCCAGCTCAGATATGCTCCAGACACGGATGCTATTCTGTCGCCTATTCAGATTTCAGATTCAGATACAATACAGATACACTCCAGACACGGCAGTCATTCTGTTATTCATTCAGATTCAAATACAGTTACAACTCGGATATGCTCCAGACACAGATGTTATTCCCTTGCTCATACAGATCCAATACAGTTACGACTCAGATACGTTCCAGATACGGATACCATTCTGATGTTCATTCTCCTGATTTTCAACAACCATTCTTGGATGGCATCTACAAGCCCATCTTCGACAAGATTCTGTCGCCTTTCCAAATGGCATATTTCAGCCCATTCCCTCAATTACACTTTTGTCGAGCGCAAATTTATGGGCACTCTAGTGTCCAATCATCTTTTACCTTCGAGTCACGAACGGCAAAACTCGTCGATCTAACTCTTCAGGTTCAAGAAGATTGAACAGGGGCAGCTGTTGTACCCCAAAATTTGCCCTCCCATTTTTCATAGAAAACACAACCCTAGGGTTTCTTCAAATATTCAAGATTGGCTCAGGAATCGATCAGACAAATTTTCCCCTTTGGCAGTAAACCAGCAGTTAGGGTTTTTCTTGCATTTCTCAAAAGAATTGAATTCTCAGAAATTAAATGGGCTGTCACATGTTTTCATGCTCTCACAAATTTACTGAAAAGGCAACAAATATTCCAAACTGAATGCAACAAACTGAAGCAAGCAGCATAACAGCTAGAACAAGCAACAACTAGAACAAGCATAACAGTATAAACAAAGTACAAACAAACAGCAGGCAAGAAGAAAATATAACATATGGTAAACCAAGCCAACAAGCAAGGGGCTTGTTTCAATAGCCTTTTCATCATTTTCCAGGATTTATGCAAACTTTTCAGAAAAAAGTGAAAAAGCAATTTGCTTTTATCATTGAGAGGAGAGAGAGGAAAGAAATCACCTAATTTGTTGGAATTGCACAAAAGGTACAACTTGGCTATTCTGCCCACAGGCTGTCAAAAAGTAAAGCAAATATAACAGTAGGCAAACTGTAAGAAAGAGGAAGGAGAAAATTTTGCCAAACTGTCAAAGAAACACCAAACTACCATCAACCTCCAAAACATAACAAGTTCAAACAACCCAAACTTGTTAACAAAAATCAAAAACAACCAAAACCTGTTAACAAAGTCAAAAACAGTTTCCAAACCTGCAAACTGCCAAAACCACCTCAAACTCAGATTCAAACCAAATTTCCAAGGTCCAAAACCAACATCCCAACCTGTTAATTCAACTTACAGTAACAACAAGAACCAAGGCCTCAAAAACCAATTCAAGCCAAACCTGTTAATTTAAGCCAAACCTGTTAGTTCAAACCAAACAAGCCTAAAAAAAACATAACAAGCTCAAAAAGCTCAAAACGGCACAATCAGTTCTAAAAAACCTCAAAACTGTCCAACATCCTCAAACAGTTCAAAGACCTGCAACTGTAACAATAACTCAAAACCTCCCAACAACAGAAATCCTAAGCCTGTTAACCAAATATACCAAGCAAACTCACAAAACTCAGAATCAAAATATACCAAACTGTAACAAAAAGAACAGTTCATACCAAACTGTAACTCAGTTCAATCACAAAACAATTCAAAACCAATTTTCAAACTTCTAAAAAACTGTAACAAGCAGAACAAACCACAAAATCATCCCAGATAATCAAAAATCATCAAATTATCAGCCAACAACATCCAGCAAACTTACAAATCAAGACTCAGAAGCATCATCATCATCATCATTCAACATAGAAGATTAGAAAGAGAAAAGGTTACCAGAAGCCCTAGCCTCTTCGTCATTATTTCTTCCCTCCCTGTTTCCGGCCGCCAAGGAGCACCATCAGCTCAATCTCACATTCCTCTCCATTTTCCAGAAAATTCCAAAGGTATGATTTTGTCACATTTCTCATAAATCGCTTCCTGCATCTCAAGGTACAATAAAACTGATTAACAGAAAAATATGAACAAGATAAAACAACAATAGTAAAACATTCGAATCCAAACAGAACATCACCTTTTTCATGAAAGAAATTATTTGAGCATGGTTAGGAAGAGTTTGAGTGGCGCTCCGGTAACGGAAACTGGAGAGGGAGGATCAGATTGAGCTAGTTGAACAGCTTAGTCATGAATCGAAACTTAGGGTTTCCAGAAAAGAAGGGCAAACCAGAGTGAGACAAAGAGGTCAAGGGGGTCATTTCACTCATGAATCAGGGACGAATAGGGACGATTAAGTGAGAAAGATGAACGAGAGAAAGAAGTGAGAGAGACGATCAGAAGCAGCGCCGCTGTGAAAGGGGAACCATAAACCCTAATTTTGTTTACCCTAATCAAACACAATGAACTGAATTAAGAATACATTGGGCCGGTTCTTTTTGTTACTTTCCCTTGAAGCCCATCTGTTCACGTTTGCACCCTCCCTTTTAGGTTCTTTTTTTTGTTAACAACAATTTATCTTTGGGCCTAGCACCTTTGGATTTCCCTAAGCCCATTTGTACCTGTTTTTTTAATTTACTTCTTTTTTTTGTTAACAATTTAATAAAACTCAATACATTTTTTTATTAAATTAAATTAATCTTGAAGTTAATTTTTTTATCATTTTCTTTTTCTTCTTTTAATTTATTTTTATTAATTTGTTACATTTAATGAAAACACCAAAAAGCATTAATTTAGTTAGTTTGCTTTCTTTAAATTTTTTATAATTATTTAATAAAAGTACAAAAAAGAATAATAATAAAATTTTAATCTTTCTTTTGTAGAATAAATTTTATTTCTCTCTTTTCGAATAAATACATACATTTCATACTTTGTTGATTTTATTTTCGTAAATTGTCATAGCTTTGTAGTAAATCGCACAACAATTCGATTTAGTTGTATTATTTGATATTTGTACATTGCTATTTTTTATGTGATTCATCCCCATTTGTAATAATTGTACCCCCATTCCCGGATACTTTTGTAATAGCTTAGACTTTTAATTCCCGTAATTTATTGCTTTCTATATATTGTATAGTAACTAGGCGTGTATGGCAAGATTCAAAAATCAATCGCTAGATGACCTAATCCAAGAATAAATAACTTGAAATCAACACACTTCTTACACGCGCACCTCTAGGGTAACCTCGCTTGTTGCCTCAGAAATACAATCATGTCCCTCAAATAGGAGACACTCTAGCAAATGACCCTTCGATAAACAAAGATCGTAGTCCCTCGATGACCCTCGATGTTGCCTTCGATAAAGCGATCTTGTCCCTTACAAAAAATTGCTAGAGCGTCACACAAGTTGCCCTCAATGATTGTAAAATTGACCCGCGCCTATCCCTTCACATCCAAGGACGGGGCTTCTTACCATATCAATGGTAAGATTGCACCATTAAAAGGAAGAAAAAAGAACAATTTAAGACCTTTCGAGTAGATAGATTCGCCCTTAGTTACTCGCTTGTTCACGACAAAAACTTTCACACCTACACTTCCATTTCCAAACATTTTCAAAAGATAAAAAATTTTGTATACGTTCTTATAGAGACGAGAACTATTGCAAAACCTCTTTTCAAAACACTCTTCAAAACACGATTCACAAACACTTCTTTGAACTATTTTTCGAAACAAAACTTTGTATATGTTCTTATAGAGATGAGAACCATTACAAAGAAATTTTCCAAAATACTTTCAAAACCCACACCATAAGCACACAATCAAACAAAAGCAAGTGATCTAAACGAGTAACTAAGAGCCCATGGAAAACCATGGATTAAAAGGGTGCTAGCACCTTCCCTTTTTGTAATCTACCCCCCGAACCCGAGAATAATCTCGAAAGGTCTTTCATGTGCTTTTTTACCTTTCCTTTTGGATAAAAGAAAAGTCGGTGGCGACTCTTGCTAACCGCATAAGTGCGAACACAAACGCAAAACCTCAAGTCAGTTCTCCCACCGCATCACATGATGCCATAAATATTTTCAAGACAAAAATACCAAAAAATACTTTTTTCTAAACTTATTTTCTTTTAATCAACTAAATAGAATTAGGGTTTTATTCAAAAATATTTTCTTAATAAATTTAAACTTAATTAATTATTTTCTTTAAATTAATCAGGTTAAAACAATTTCCCTCTTTCTCATAAAAAAATCCAAACAAAAAGATCCATTTTCTTTGCATTTACATTCTTACATATTTATTTTTGTACATTTATTTATTTCAATTATTGTATAAAATCAATATGGTTGTAATAGACTAATTAGGCTTTAAATTCTTGCAATCCCCATTCAATTTGTACACCCCTTCCCACAAATCATGTAATAGCTTAGTATTTTTAGTTTCCGCAATCTAAATGCTTTATATTCACATGCTAGTAATTAGGGTTTGTATGGAAAGAACAAAATCAATCAAATAGAAAACCCTAATTCAAGACAAAATCAAGCATGAAAATAATACACTTGCACACAAGCACCCCTAGGGTTATCCCACTTGGTTGCCTTATACAAAATGGCCATATTACACATGTAAGGTATCTTAGCAAAAACAAGCAAATACAAGATCATAGTCCCTCGATGATGCTGTCTAAGTTGCCTTACAAATGATCTTAGTCCCTCAAAAATAATGATAAGATACTTTGCAACATTGCTAATCATGGCTATACGATGACCCACTCCCGTCCCGTTTACATCCAAAGATAGGTTTGCTTATCAAATCAATGGTAAGACAACAATGTCAAAGGAAAAGGAAATGAACAAGAAAGACATTTGAGTAGATTGCTCCTAATTACTTGCTCCATTTCAAAATAAACATCTTTTTTATTTTCAAAATAATCACATACACTTTCAAACATCTTACAAAATTGAAAACATTTTCAAAAGATCAAACATCTTTGTATACATTCTTACAAACAAGAATCATTACAAAGATTGCCTAAACAATGGCCTCTTTACAAAATACTTTCAAAAACCACACAAAGCACAATTTCAAACAAAAGCAAGTGACCTAGCAAGTAACTAAGAGCCCATGGAAAACTATGGATGAAAAGGGTGCTAATACCTTCCCTTTTCATAATCTACCCCCGAACTCAAGAAACAATCTCAAAGGTCTTTCCTGTGCTTTTTCACCTTTCCTTTTGGATAAAAGAAAAGTCGGTGGCGACTCTTGCTAAACCGCAACATTTGCGATCAAACGCAAAACCCTCAAGTCAGTTATCCCACCGTATCATAGAACTAGCGACTCTTCTGGGGAGAATTCTAAAAGTGGGGTTACTTTAGAGATAGATCACATTTATTTGCCTACATTGTTTGACTTTTGTGCTTTACATTATGGTTCTTTGTTTGGGTTTGAATCCTCTACCCGGATTTGGGATACATTATAGGTAAGTAGCAATACGTTGTGGAAACTGTGCGGGGTATACCGACATGGTCTAAGAAATACCTACGTTAGTGCGACATATTTGTAGGTACCGATAGCCTTTGAGTTAATCAAAGAGAATACGGGGCCGCTGAGTGATGTCATGAAGCACTAATGAACTTTTAGAACCTTTACTTGACCAACTTGGCCTTTAGGATGTAGTGAGATGACCGACTTTGGTGCAGTCCGAAGTTGGTAGATACTATTGAGGTTTGGTTTCTTGGTATATTTCGGTCGCCATTAAAGAGGCTTATGCTGAAACAATGAACAAGGAAACAAACCAGTGATATTGAGCTCCTTAGAACCCGATTACTATTACTAGGACAGGTTTAAGCCAACTAAACTTCAAGAGGGTACTTACCTATAAAACTCCATACAAGCCTAAACCTAAGGATTTGTTTTGTTTGTATATGCATACTTGTACATAACATCATGAACATCATTAAAATCATATACATCCACTAACTATTTCAAGGATTTTGGGATTCATCTTTGTTCTTGTTTTGTAGGATATGGATTCACTTCGCAGGAAAACTATTCCAGTCAATCTTGTAAGGATCCCTCCACAACTCAAGGAGCTATATTCAAGGATTCCTGAAAACTCTCTATTTACCGAGAGACATGGTCGCCTACTCAACTTGGTCACCTCCAATACAGATGAGGATATGATGAAGGTGCTCTTTCAGTTCTTTGATCCTTTACACCATTGTTTCACATTTCCCGATTATCAACTTGTGCCAACTTTGGAATAATTCTCCCAACTCTTGAGGATTCCCATTCTCAATCAACTACCTTTCAACGGTACGGAAAGAGACCCAAAGCCAGAAGAGATTACTCAAGCTCTACACTTGCACTCATCTGATGTCACAACTCATTGGGAAACAAGGAGTGGTGTCAAGGGTTTCCTAGCAAAGTTCCTGATTGAGAAAGCCCAAAATTGTTGGAATTCCTTGGACTTGCAAGCCTTTGAGGAAATTGTGGCTCTCCTCATCTATGGGATGGTTTTGTTTCCAAATATTGACCAACTCATAGATGTCAACGCCGTCAAAATCTTCATATCCCGCAACCCGATGCCTACATTGCTAGGAGATATCCTACACTCTTTTCACACTCGCATAATGAGGAAAAAAAGGTGTTCTTATGTGTTGCACTCCTCTCTTGGCAAGATGGTTTATTTCGCATCTTCCCCAATCTGTATTAAAAAATGAGCAAGGTTCAAGGTAGTCACGAAGGTTGATGACGCTCAAACATTCATACATTCATTGGTGCTCCCGATCCAAAGAGAATTTTATCATTGTCGACCATTGTGGAGAATTCCCTAATGTCCGTTTACTTGGAACTAGGGGAGGTATCACCTACAACCCATGCTTAGCCTTAAGACAGTTTGGTTACGCCCGAAGGGATAGCCCGTACGAGATGCTGATTCAAGGTTTGGTATTTGACTTACCCCTCTATTCTCCTGGTAATCGTTGAGCCTGTCATGGAAGGAGATGTTCCATACAGTATCCTACATCCTGATATGCCCGCCTCTCTTGAAGCCCTACAAAGAGATTAGATACAACTCAAGGGGGAGTGAGATACTTTCGAAGCCCAATTCTACGCAAGCGAGAAGATGGTTTTGGAACTCACTAGGCTACTTCATGAGGAGCAGACTCTCAATGCCTACATTGCACCAAAGAGGATGCGTACTACCTTTCTATCTTAGAGTTTATTGTATTTTTCTTGCCCAAGAAGGCATTGATGTACTCGAGCTTTAATCTATTAATATAACATGTGTTTCCTTTTTGTCTAAAACAAATTTGAATCTTAAAATCCTTGAAAACGTTTGCATATGCATTATCATTCATCGTAACATAAGCATATCTTTTGCAACAAGTATCCTCATCTCTCTACTGTTTATTTCAGTAAGATGGATCTCGAACAAACAGTGAAGGACCTCCAAGCTCAGAATACATAGTTTTAACAGTTGCTCTTGACCCTAGCCAAAGGACAAGAAGAGTTGAAGACTTTGTTGGCTGAGGAGAAGAAAAAGAAAATAAAGAAGGTAACCAGAGTCCTAAACATGGGAAGAAGATTTCATGGGAAGACAAGAAGGACATTAGACTTTGCAATGACATCCGGTGAAAGAGACATTCAAGATGGGAAAGGCAAGGAAAAAATTGTCCCGTCAGAATCAGAAGAGGAAGAGGAAGAGGAAGAAGAAGATTATTCTAAAGAACAATACCCTCCAGCTGATGACAAGTATAAACATCTCGAAGAGCGGTTGAGTGCGATGGAAATCCAAAAAGTGCCTGGCTTGGACTTTGAGGAATTGGGGTTAGTATCGGGGATTGTCATTTCTCCGAAATTCAAAGCACCTGTGTTCGCCAAGTATGACATAGTCTAATGCCCCAAAATGCATCTCCGGTCCTATGTGAGGAAAATACAGCCCCATACCGCTGACAAAGACTTATGGGTACTGTTGTACCCCAAAATTTTCCCTCCCATATTTCTCAAAACATTTCAAGTGAGATCCTCAATCTGCCCAAGGAAGTCCAAGGGTTGACCAGACAAATTATCTCCTAAGGCAATCTACCTCAAATTAGGGTTTCAGTTTGCATCAAGGTACTTGAGTCCAATGGATCCCAAATGCTCACCATGGTCATAATATGTTCTCAATATCATCCTTGTCAAGTTTCAAGCCCTACAGAGGAAGTTTGCTCAGTCAATTGCTCAAAGGGTTGAAAAATCGACTGTGCTAGGGCAAAAGTCAACTGTGGTCCCCATACAGTCAAACCTCAAGATTTTTGGTCAACATCCTCATTTTAAAGTATTATTCATCATTTGATCAAGGGTTGATCATGATTCATCAAGGATTGCTCACAATTCATCAAATACCAAAAGTTGCTAAATTAGGGTTTTGTAGGAAAGGTCAACTCAACTTTGACCAAGCATAACTTTCTCATACTTTATTAGAAATGGCCCATCCAAAGCTCATTATAAATAGGATGCAATGCCCAACAATTCATCTTCATATCCCAAGTTCAAAATATGTACTCACAAGAAGTTATGAATTGGGACATTATAGGTCACTTTGAAAAGTCAACAAAAACACCTTTTTTGTCAAAGCTTCATACATGAACATGGAAGACTCAATTGAGATGAGACTAAAAGGGTTGCTTATATGACATCTTGAGATTTCTAAAAAGTCCAAGAACACATCTCTAGGGTCAAAATTGAGGAAGTTATGCATTGGCAAAGTGGACCTTTTTTGCAAAATTGCCAAAAGTCAAAAGTGGCCAAAATTGCAATTTTTGTCAAATGGGCCCAACTTTTTGTGTTTGTATTGAGTTTGTAACATGGTCCACGACCCATGATTCTTCCCACTTGCCTTTATTTTATTTTTGTCATTTATTTTGATTTTTATTTCATTTAAATAAAATAAAATCAATAATAAATAATGAAAATATTAAAAATCATTTAAACCTTGAGATTTTGTGCATATTTCAGGTCCATGAATAGCTGGCAATGAGATCAAATCGTGCAAGGCTTGTTTGTACATAAAAATATTGGATTTTGGCTTAATTTGGAAAGATTCACATGAGAATCAAATCATGATCAAAGATCATTATTGGAGAAGATTTGATGCAAACTTGTAAACCTAATTCACTCAAGGGTACATATAGAACAAATCTAGACCAAATGCACAAGGGTTAGAGGCGTGAGAAGCTGAGGAAGAACTTGCAAAAAACTCAAGAAAAGTGGCAATCTGATTTCATAGTTCCAGTCGCTTTCAAGCCATTCCAAGCATACCATTCACCTGCTAGACATCTAAGGACTCTATCCCAACCATTAGCAAGCGTTTTTGTGCCCAAAAATGCATTGTAAGCACCTCACGATATCCTTACTTTCTTGAAATTCAATATCACGATTCTGGCATTTGTAGCATGAATTCTTTATATATTCTTGTTCATTGAAACATTTGCAAGCTAATGGTAATAATTAATTGCATTTTTTCTAACCATACAGAGATCCACCATTGCTAGGTGTTCTTTGTTCGTTTTAGGGTTTTCTCATGTAGATAAAATTGGCCCAAAAGAGGGGTACCATGGTGTTCACAAGGCCAAGACGAACTGGCCTGTAGCATTAGTTTTCAATTATCATGCTTGTATGAGATTATGGAAATATGCAAGGGCTGTACCTACAAAAAACGTCTGTAGGTAAAATTCGTTTTACCTAAGACGACGGATGCCGAGGAAGATGATGGCGTGGCGTGGCCTGACTGGCCCATTCAAAACTTCGCGCGCTTAATATTTTATTTGGCTTTTTTTTTAATATAATATTTGATTATTACTTCATATACAAATGAGTGCGTTGGCTCAGTTGGTCAGGAGGCATGTGGAAAAGCCAAAGGGCCTGGGTTCGAATCCCAGGTCCCCCATATTATTTCATAGTTTTATTTCTTGTATGATCAGGCGTGTATACAGGCAAGGAGACTACCATACTCCATCATCTTTCAACCATCAGATTGCCCACGCGCTCGATCCAAGGGTTCATGATGGAGGTCTACCATGAACATCAGTCAAGCCAATGCATTGGATCATGAGAAGTCAAACGTGGACCAAGGCTTTTGGGCTCAGATATGCTATGGAAACCCCCCTTTTACTTTTGATACCAGGCCCATATCTCTCTTTTCTTCTTTATTTCTTTTATTTATTTAATTTTGTTTAAATTATTTTCTCACATAAAATTAATTCCTTTTTTACAAAAACTCATAAAATCAATTTTTCATCAAATTAGAATTTAGTTTTTTTTTATTATTTTGTCAAAATTAATTTAGTATTAGTTTAATTTAATTTTAGGGTAATTTTAATCTTTTTTTGTAAATAATTTAAAACAAACTAGAAAATTAGGTTTTATTTGATATTAACTTTTATTTTCTTTTCTCAAAATAACAAAAATGTAAAAATAGGTCAAATTAATTATTTTTCTTAATTTAAATTACTTGGTAATTAGGTTTGTACTTATTTAATTAAGACCTCATTTTCTTAAAATAATCAAAAACAACCAAAAAATAATTTTTCTTTCAATTAGGTTTAGACGGGGTCAAAACCCTAATTTTCTCTCGTCCTCGATTCATCGCGCGTTTATTTATTTTTTACGATATTGATGTAACTGCTCATGGGATGTAATAGTTTAATTAGGATTTTTCGTTTATTTATCGTTTTACGGGTTTTTGGCTGTGTAATTAATCCCCCTCCCAGAAGCCTTGTAATAACGTAGTTTTATTTCTCGCATTATAATTCTCGCAAATATTAACTGTTAGATGTATGATAATAGGATTGCATGACAAGAATGTATGTTAATTTTAAAATGGTTAGCAAACCCTAAATGTGCAAAGATAATAACTGAAATCAAATCACGCGCACATGCACACTCCTAGGGTATACTCTCACTTCGGTTGCCTTCGGTAAATGATCATTAAGTATAGGGTGTTTTAGTGGTCGCTCTCTTGTCTAAACAAAGATCAAATGTCCCGTTCAGAAATGTTGCCTCGGAAATGTTGCCTCGGAAGGGTTGCCTCAGAAATATTGCCTCGAATATGATCTTAAGACACTAGGGTTATTACTAAGACGTCCTAACATTGCTTTACTGATTGTACGTCCCTTTCGAATTGACCCTTAAAACTCCAACAACGGTACTACCTACTCACTAATAGTGGGATAACGCCGTCTAAAGGAAACAAGAACAAAAACATTCTTTTTTCGAGTAGGTAGATGCTAGTAGGTACTTGCTCAAAAACAAACTTTTCCACACTTACACTCTTTTCCAAACAAAGTTTTCAAAAACAACTCCGTAATACTCTTGAGGACTGATACAAGGGTTAAAATGAAGTAAAACAAAAAACTTTTCAAAACACACAAACACCGAAGAAATTTTTAAAATGATGAGCAAGTACCTAAGAGCCCGTGGGAAACCACAGATAGAAAGGGTGTTAATACCTTCCCTTTCTATAATCTACCCTCCGTACTCAAAATCTCGAAAAAGGAATTTTTCTGTGCTTTTTTCCTTTCCAGTTGGATAAAATAAAAGTCGGTGGCGACTCTTGCTTACCGCGACATTTTGCAAACACAAACGCAAAACGCAAATAAGAATTTCCTAAAAACAGTCGGTTCTGCCACCGTATCACAGAACTGGCGACTCTGCTGGGAAGTAAGTGGGGTATACCTCAAGATTAGTTTATCATAAAATTGCTTCTTTTGTTTGATTTGATTGCTTTATTTTTGAGGGTCTTGTATTGGGAGTTACTATAGATCCTAACCCGGATCTGGGGATACCTTTTAGGTAAGTAGCAATAAACTGTAAGGGAACTGTACGGCATAGACCGATACGGTTGAAGCAGTAGCTACGTTGATGTGGCACATTGGTTGGTACCGGTATCCCTTGTGGAGAAACGAGGAGAATACGGGGCTGCTATGTGTGTCGTTAAGCATCAACTGACCTTAGAACCTATAATTGACCAACTTGGCCATAGGAAGTAGTGAGATAGCCGGTCTCGGTATAAAGCTAGGAACTGGTTGATACTCGATACTACACTCATTGAGACCATACTCTCGAGATAGTTCTGGCTGCAAGAAAAGATTGCGTGAGCTGAAACCATGACCAATAGAGGATGGTCAGTGATATTGAGAACCTCTAGAACCCGATTACTATTATTAGGACAGGTTGAAACCAACTGAACTTCAAGAGGGTAGTACCTAGACCCCCATGTAAGCCTTAAACTTAAGGGCTATTGTGTGACTTGATTGCCTTTACCATGTCTGTTATTTGCTATACCTGTTGTGTGTTTTATCATGACATCATGCATCATGACATAGAATGCATACTTCATTATACTAACCATTTCAGAGACCGAGGGGATTTATCTTTGTTCTGTTTTGCAGATTATGGCTTCCATGCGCAGAAAAACTATCCGAGTTAACTTTGTGCAAATACCTGCTCAACTCAAAGATTTAGCCTTGAGAGTTTCCGATACTTCTTCATTCATTAGGAGACATGGTCAGCTTCTTAGCTTGGTTACCTTAAAGCTTGATGAGCAGATGATGAGTGTGCTTTTCGAGTTTTTCGATCCGGTGCATCATTGCTTCACTTTCCCGGATTATCAGCTAGTTCCTACCTTAGAAGAGTTTTCTCACTTATTGGGTATATCCATCCTTGAGCAGATGACTTTCACAGGTTTGGAAGAGGCTCCTAGACCAGAAGACATTGCTTCAGCTCTACATTTGAAAAGGGCTGATGTAGTATCCAACTGGGAGACACAAAGTGTGGTTAAAGGTTTCTTAGCCAAGTTTCTGATAGATCAAGCTCAACTATTCTGGGATAATTTGGACTTTCAGGCTTTCGAAGACATCTTGGCTCTCCTTATCTACGGTTTGGTTCTCTTCCGGAATCCAGATTCCTTTATAGATGTGAATGCAGTTAAGATCTTCCTGTCTCGCAATCCTGTACCGAATCTTTTGGGTGATATCTTGCATGCCCTCTACACTCGTACTATGCGAATAAGAGGGACCCTCATGTGTTGTATTCCGTTGCTGGCAAGGTGATTTATTTTGCACCTCCCCAAATCTGTGTTGAAGAATGAGGAAGGGTTATGATGGTCTTACAGGATAATGTCCCTTGCCCATATAAACATTCTTTGGAGTTCTAAGGCTATGGAAAGCATTGTTGTCATTGATCGTTGTGGGGGATACCCTAACATCCCGTTGCTTGGAATCAGAGGGGGTATAACCTATAATCCCTGCTTAGCTCTACGACAATTAGGTCGCGCTCGGAGAGATGGTCCCCATGAGCTACTTCTTACAGATATTGCCTTTGACTACAAGGAAGACATTGACGAGAATCACCGAAGGTTTATACGAGCTTGAGGCATGGTAAACAAATATGACCCTCAAGAGCTAGGACCAAGGACTTCTCTCCCTATGCAGCCTTATCTCCAGTGGGTCCGAGCTCGTGCTCAGAAGCTTGGGATGCCTTATGAAGTTGTGTTGCCAGTGATTGTGGAGCCTACCAATGAAGAAGGCGTCCCTTATACAGTCATTTATCCCTACATGCCCACTGAACTTGGGGCATTAAAGAGATCCTGGATTCAGTTGAAGGAGGAGAGGGATACCTACCGAGAGAAGTACCATGAGCAAGAGAGGAAGATCTTGAAGCTCACTAGGAAACTTGAGAATGAAAGGACAATCAATGATTCCGTCAGCACCAAGGGGAAGCGTCCATTGGATTTCTGATTTTGCTTTTTCTAGTTTAGATTTGTTTTTCATTTGCTTCTTTGTAAACTCCTTAAAGGCATTGTTAAACATTTTTTACAAGTTTAATCTAATAAAGTTTGTTTATTTCTTGGTTTGCAAATTTAAATCTCCCAAAGTCTTTGAAATCATTACATATGCATCCCATTATCATGCACATCATTACAGGTATCATTACAGGTTTCTCATCTCCTTCGCTGTTTATTTCAGCATGAAATGTCTTCTGAAATACCTACCGATCAAGCCATCAAAGCTCTTCAGGCACAAAATGCCCAATTCCAAGAGATGTTCTTGAACTTGGCTAAAGGGCAAGAGGACTTGAAAACTCTCATCCTGAAGGAGAAGAAGAAGTAGAAGAAGAAGGTGGTTCTTCTGAATATGGGTAACATATTTGGGAATAGGTTGCGACAGGAAGCTGGTATGTCTCTTTCATCCAAAGGAGAGGAGGACCAAGAAGAAGAAAAGGGTCTTAGTCCTGTAGTCTCTGATAATGATACAAATTATGATGAGGAACAATATCCTCCTGCTGAGGATAGGTACAAACAACTTGAAGACCGTCTGAGCGCTATGGAGATTCAGAAGATCCCTGGTTTAGATTTCGGAGATCTGGGACTAGCATCTGGGGTGGTGATCCCTCATAAGTTCAAAGCACCTGTTTTTGCCAAGTACGATGGATTATCCTGCCCAAAACTCTATCTTCTCTCCTACGTCAGAAAAATCCAACCTTACACTGCTGATAGAAATTTGTGGGTACATTTCTTTCAAGATAGTCTGTCAGGGACTCAGCTTGAATGGTTTTATCAATTGGAAGGAGCTAATGTCCGAAATTGGGAGGAACTTGCTGCTGCTTTTTACAAGCAGTATCAGTATAACGCCGACCTTGCTCCCACTCGTACTCAGCTTCAAGGTATGTCTATGGGTGCAAGTGAAGGTTTTAAGGACTATGCTCAGAAATGGAGAGATTTAGCTGGAATAGTCCAACCCCCTTTGTCTGACAGGGAGTTGGTTCACATGTTTCTAGGGACGTTGTCTGGTCCATTTTTCAATCATCTGATCGGTAATTCATCATCTGGGTTTACTGAATTGATCCTGACTGGGGAGAGAGTAGAAGCTGGTATCCGAAGTGAAGTTACAAAAAGGTACTTCATCAAGTGCAGAAAGGAAGCCTTTCACCAGTAAGAAAGAAGCTAGTGCAGTTTACAGCTCGAGGAACCAAAACCGACCTGAACGCCGTCAAGCAGTGAATGCGATAGTGATATCAAGACCCACCGTTGCCCCACAACGCAACAATCAACAAAGAATGGAGATACCGCAAAGACAGTATACGCGGCTTAGTATGACCTTGTCTCAAATTCTACCATAATTATTGAAGACCAACTTGGTAACTCTGAGGGAAGCCCCGAAGAATCCCAGCACCACATCTCCGCTATATAACCCGAACACCCACTGTGTCTATCACTCTGATAGCCCATGTCATGATACAAACAACTGTTGGGCTTTAAAGAATAAGGTAGAAGATTTGATCGAAGCTAAAGAAATTGAGTTTGACGCTCCGGAGAAGCCCAACGTCATAACTACTCCTATGCCCAAACATGGTCATGGAGTAAATGCTGTGGACGATGATTTATTTGTGACCTCCGTGGAGGAAATTTCTACTCCTTTGATGACAGTTAAGAGGAATCTATTGTTGGCCGATTTATTTCCGGGATGTGGCAAAGGTTGACACTTGTATTCAATTCTGCCTGCTGGTTGCCACTCATTGAAATCAGGTGTTCAACGCCTGATGGATAACAAAGAGATCCTGTTCGATAAGACTCTGATTCCGATAGTTCCGGTTGAAGATGTTGCCATCATAACCATTTCCGCCAATCCTTCCAAGGCTTCCTCGAGAAATCCTGTTAGGATTACATCTGTTCCAAGAATTGCTCCATTAATCATTATTATCCCTGGTCCTATCCCATACAATTCGGATAAGGCCATCCCTTGGCACTATGAGGCCGATGTGTATTACCATGGAGTTAAACAAGACTTGAAGATTGAAGAAGTTGATGCTGATGTCAACAATATTGTCGGGGCTAGCAAGGTCACCAGAAGTGGAAGACTCTTCTCTCCTGAGATCTCCCCTCCGACTGTTCACAAACATGTTGTTATTCCATCTACTAGTACATCAGCTACTGTCCCAGTACATATTCCAGTCATCACCCCTGTCGCCGAGCCATCTAGCACTCGGGGAAAAGAAATTACAGGTGAGCCTGCCCGGATGGAGGCACCTAAGAAGATCATTGTGGAAACCTCTAAGCAAGAGATAGAGGAAATTCTGAAGATTATCAAGAAGAGTGACTACAACGTAGTCGAGCAACTGGGGCAGACCCCGTCAAAAATCTCCATGTTGTCCTTGTTATTGGGTTCGGAAGCCCATGCAAAGGCTTTAATTTCTTTCCTCAAAACTGCGCATGTGCCGCAGGAAACTTTTGCCGATCAATTCAAAGACTATGTAGCTAGTTTGACTGCCGACAATGGGTTGGGTTTCTCAGACGCATATCTGACTACTAAAGTAAGAAATCATAATGACGCTCTGCACGTCTCGATCGAGTGCAGGGGCACTACTATGGCCCATGTACTAGTGGATACCAGATCCTCTTTGAATGTTTTGCCAAAGAAAGCATTAGACCGTATGGATTGTGAAGGTATGATTCTGAAGCTAAGTAATATTGTGGTTAGGGCTTTCGACGGGTGAAAAAGGATGGTGCACGGGGAGGTGGACGTCCCTGTTAAAGTTGGATCTCAGACTTTTGCGTCTACTTTCTATGTGATGGATATCCGACCATCATATTCTTGCCTGCTGGGTCGCCTGTGGATTCATAAGGCTAGGGCAATGACTTCTACGCTCCATCAAATGTTGAAATATCCAGTGAAGGGGAAGATTGTTACGGTGCAAGGAGGAGAGGAGTACATGGTGAGTCATCTTAACTCCTTTCGGTATGTGGAGATGGATGGAGAATTCATCGAAACCCCGTGTCAGAACTTTGAAGAGGTTCCCCAGACTTTGGCGTCGACTGAAGTTGTTGCTGACAAACCTCCGATGAAGATGGCTTCCCTCAAGGATGCCAGGGATATAATTGAAAAAGAGGCTCAAAGGGTTGTTCGGCCCGCACGAATTGGAAGGCCTCCTCTGCACATCAGTAATCAGGGAGTGAATGCAATTGAGGATGATGAAGAAGAGTCAGATATCGGCAGCTAGATCTACCCGACTACCAATGGAGGATTGAACAACTGGACGGTGAAAGACTTCATACCTGTTTCCTTTATTTCACAGTAATTGACTTTTGTTTTGAAGTTTGTAATAAACAGTTTGAAACTTTATGGCCCGGTGCCTTGCCTGAGGCATCTTGGCTTTGTTTGTGAGGGCTTATTATTTGTCATTTTCATATATCATCAATAAAACATTGGACGTTTCTTGCATTACAAATTTTGCGCTCCTTGTTTTTTCTTTTCTGTCTCTCACTTTATCAAAACAGCTATGCTCTTACACACACTCACGTATCATAATGCAGATCCACATCCACTCTGGATCTCATTGATAACAACTCTGCTACTGCCAGTTATGACTTTGAAAATCCGATCAACCAAGCTGAGGATGAATGTGAGGATGATTGTGAGGTACCTGGAGAACTTGCTAGATTGTTACTAAAGGAAGAGAGGGCCACACAGCCTCATGAAGAGCCAGTGGAATCAATGAATTTGGGTACAGAGGAAGACAGGAAAGAGGTCAAGATAGGTGCGAATCTGGAGCCTAGTGTCAAGCAGCGGTTGATACAGATGCTACGCGACTATGTTGAGATCTTCGCCTGGTCTTATGAAGATATGCCCGGTTTGGACACTGATATTATGGTACACCGTCTACCAACCAAAGAAGACTGCCCTCCGGTAAAGCAGAAAGTTCGACGTATGTGCCCTGAGATGTCTGAGAAAATTAAAGCTGAGGTCATGAAACAGTTTGACGTCGGGTTTCTAGCTGTCACTTCTTACCCACAGTGGGTCGCCAACGTTGTTCCAGTGCCCAAGAGAGATGGTAAGGTACAGATGTGTGTGGACTATAGAGATCTAAACAGGGCAAGCCCCAAGGATGATTTCCCGCTTCCTCACATTGATGTTCTGGTCGACAACACCGCACAACATAAGATCTTCTCCTTTATGGATGGTTTTTCTGGTTACAATCAGATCAAGATGGCTCCCGAAGAAATGGAAAAGACAACCTTCGTTACACAGTGGGGCACCTTTTGCTACAAGGTAATGCCTTTCAGGTTGAAGAATGCTGGGGCAACTTATCAGCGCGCCATGGTCGCTTTGTTCCACGACATGATTCACCATGAGATTGAGGTTTATGTTGATGACATGATTGCAAGGTCCCAGACTGAGGAAGAACACCTCGACCATCTCCAGAAGCTGTTTGACCGGTTGAAGACGTATAAGCTGAGGTTGAACCCGAACAAGTGTACCTTCGGGGTAAGGTCCAGTAAGCTGCTTGGTTTCGTCATTAGTGATAAAGGTATTCAAAAGGATCCTGCAAAGATAAAAGCTATACAAGAGATGCCAGCTCCCCACACAGAAAAAGAAGTCAGGGGCTTTTTGGGACGTCTGAACTACATTGCCCAATTCATTTCACATCTGACTGCTACTTGTGAGCCAATCTTCAAGCTGCTGAAGAAAGATCAAGTGGTAAAATGGAATGATGAATGTTAGGCCACTTTCGAAAGGATCAAGGAATATCTCCAAGAGCCACCTATTCTGATGCCTCCAATTGAAGGAAGACCTTTGATCTTATACTTGACAGTACTCAACAATTCAATGGGGTGCGTGCTGGGGCAGCATGACGAGTCTGGCCGAAAAGAGCATGCTATTTATTACCTTAGCAAAAATTTTACCGACTGTGAGACCCGATACTCACTGCTCGAGAAAACTTGTTGCGCTTTGGCATGGGCTGCTCGCCGATTGAGACAGTATATGCTGACTCACACTACCCTATTGATATCAAAGATGGATCCAATCAATTATATCTTCGAAAAGCCTTCCTTGTCTGGAAGAATAGCAAGATGGCAGATGATCTTAACCGAGTATGAAATCCAATGCACAACCCAAAAAGCAATCAAGGGGAGTGTTTTGGCGGATCATTTGGCACATCAGGCCGTGGATGACTACCAGTCTATGAATTTCGAGTTCCCGGATGAGAATATCATTTTGGTGACTGACTGTGAAAAACCTGGACCGAATGAAGGACCTAAGGAAGGATCCCGATGGTCTATGTATTTCGAAGGAGCTTCAAACGCGTTGGGTAATGGTATTGGTGCTGTGATCATATCTCCTGAGGGCTGTCATACTCTATTCACCGCCCGATTATGTTTTAACTGCACCAATAATATGGTGGAGTATGAAGCGTGTATCCTAGGTCTTCGAGCTGCTATTGACCTAAGGATTAAGTTATTAAGTGTATTCGGAGATTCCGCTCTAGTGATCAGTCAGATCAAAGGCGAGTGGGATACGAAGCACCCAAATCTTATTCCTTACAAAGAATACATACTGACATTGCTCCCACACTTCGAGGAGATAACCTTTGAACACTTCCCGAGAGAAGAGAATCAGTTAGCGGACGCACTAGCTACCATGTCTTCTATGTTCAAGGTCAGGTGGGACAATGAAGCTCCCCAGATTACCATTGAGAGGTTGGACAAACCCGCACATTGCTGTGACATTGAGACTGAAGAGGTAGCAGATAAACCCTGGTTTCACGAGGTAAAGAGGTATCTTGAGGCTCAAGAATACCCCGATGGTGCATCTGTTAATGATAAGAAGTTTCTGAGAAGGTTCGCTGCAAAGTTCTTCATTAGCAATGGTGTCTGTGATACGGTGGGAAAGAACTGACTGTTTTTTGGAATGCTGGTTTGCGTTTGTTTTCGCAAAATGTCGCGGTAAGCAAGAGTCGCCACCGTCTTTTATTTTATCCAACAAGGAAAGGAAAAAAGCACAGAAAAATTCCCTTTTCGAGATATTTCTCGGGTTCGGGGGGTAGATTATAGAAAGGGAAGGTGTTAGCACCCTTTCTATCCGTGGTTATCCACGGGCTCTTAGGTACTTGCTCATATTGTTTTCAAAATTGCTTTCTTTGTGCTTGTGGGTTTGAAAAAAAGTTTTTGTTTGAAAACTTCGATTTAACTCTTATTTCTGTCCTCAAGAGTATATGAAGTGTTTTTGAAAACTTTGTTCGAAAAGTGTAAGTGTGAAAAGTTTTTGTTTTTTGAAAGAGCAAGTATCTAAGAACCATCTACCTACTCGAAAAAAGGAATCATTCAATGCTATCTTCCTTTAGACAATGCTATCCCACTATTGATGAGTAGGTAGCATCATCGTTGGAGTTTAAGGGTCAATTCGAATTTAGAGACTTACGGTCACCAAAGCAATGTTAGGATGCCTTACCGGTAACCCTAATGTCTTAGATCATTTGTTTTGAGGCAACAATATCTGAGGCAACCGTTTCGAGGCAAATATGATCTTTTAGACAAGAGGGCGACCTCTAAAGTGTTCTATACTTAATGACCGCGTACAAAGGCAACCAAGTGGGGTGTACCCTAAGAGTGCGCATGTGCGGGTGTGTCGTTTTCAGTTAATTTTATCTTTGTACATGTTAATGGCGATCTATGTTGATTTTAGGTTTAAACATTCAATCTTGTCATGCACCCCTATTATCAAACATCTAACAGTTATATTTTGCAGAAAATAAATTGCAGAAATTAAATTACAAGGCGTCGGGTATTTACATCGCCAAAAACAAACCCTTTGAAATTTAAATGCGGAAAATAAATAAAGCGATAAAAATAGTCCTAATTATCTATTACATTCCGGGAACAAATACAATATCGAATAAAATGGATCGCGTGCGGGAAATTAAATCGAATGCGAGTTCTAGGGTTTTGACCCTTTGTTATTTAAAGAAAAGATTTTTTTTGTTCGTTTTTGAATTAAGAAATAAACTATCCTAAATTAATTATTAAATTAAATTAATTAAACTAATTAATAAAAATAAAATATTTTTGGGTTTTTGGTATTTTAAGAAGGAAAAATAAAATCGAACAATGTTAATAAAAAAACCTAATTATGTCTAAGTTAATTTTAATTATTGAAAAATATATTAAAGTTATTCCTAATTAATGGCCTAAATTAATTAAATTAATATTTGTTAATAAAAAATAAAATACTGAAATTTAATTTAATAAAGAAAATATTTTTTGGTTTTAATTTTATTAAAGGAAAAAATTGATTGGTTAGAAAATAATGAAAATAATTAAATTAAATAAAACAAGAATAAAATAAAATATTGAGAAGAGAGGGTTTGGGCCTGTTTTGGGGGCTTGATCAGCAATTTTGTGGCCCAAACGAGCTGGCCCTGTATTGACTTTCTGGATTCCCTATACGCCTTTTGACTTGGTCCCATGGTAGACTCTCATCTTGGATCACCAGATCTGGCCTTGGGCCATCTGGCAATTGATTGAGTGAGGGAGTATGGTGGGCTATGCGCTTGGATTTGCATGAGGATACCTGAAGAAAAAATACAAAGAGCAATTTGGAGGACCTGGGATTCGAACCCAGGTCCTGTGGGATGTGCCAATGTTCGCTTGCCACCAGGCCATTGTGTTTTAGTTGTTATTGATATACATAATAATAATAATAAAAGAAAAAACAATCATATGCCAGAAAAAGTAAAACAAAGCGCGCGTGTTTTGAATCAACCACTGGAGAGGCGACACGTCTCCATCTTCTTCCTCACGTCCGTGGCTAAAACTCTGCAACACCTATAGCCACGGACACCGCCTGCCACTAAAGGTCGTGCGTCCCTATAATCCACTGTGAGCCATGGAAATGAAATCTAAGGGCATGGTTGTGCTCGTCTCATCGTCCCGGTCACAACCATTCCCTTCTCATCAGCCAATTTTCCCTGAAAAAGAAATGCCCAAAAACAAACCATGAACCCTAGATATGGTACCTCACAGTATGAGTCACATAAACAAAATTGGATAATGTAAAAAGCTTAGAAACTTGATGAGGATCATGAATATGCAAATAGTTTGTACAAAAGATGCAAAAATAAAGATTTGCGAATTCAAGAAAGAAGCGATTTTTTGTGACTCTTACAGTGCTTTTGGGCGTGTTTGAGAGCTTGCTTGGGATCCAGGAGGGTTATGTGATCACCCATGAATTGATTGAGATCGTTCTTGGCTTTTGACTTTGCCTCTAAGTGTGAATTCGAACTCAAGCTTTTTCACACTTTTTTTCAAGTTTTGTTTGGTTGGTTCTTGCAGCCTCTAGCCTTGTTTTCGTGCCCTCTAGCCTCCTTATGTAATGTGGAATGCATTAGGTTAACAATTGTGCTTTGAATCTTTCCACATCAGTGCCATGAGATTTGATTTGATTCACCATTACTAAACCTTCCAAAATTGTCAAAACTCAATCTTTTTGCACATGGAATGCTTGATACGAGTTTGATACCCTTGATGATGATGATTCAGTCCTGAAATAGCCAAAAAGATATCAAGTAATCAATATTTGGATTTGATTTGATTTAATTTGATTTAAAATGAAATAATTCAATAAAAAATCAAATAAAATAATAAAATTGATAAATGGACACAAGGCTGAAGCTAGGACACGTGTGCAATGTGGAAAATTCAAATCAAGTGGAAAAGAATGGGCCCATTTGACAAAATTTGAAGTTTTAGGGATAGTTGACTTTTGGCAATTTTGCAAAAATGCCCAACTTCAACAATGCATAACTTCTTCAATTTTGCACTTTTGGAGGTGTTATTGGACTTTCTAGAAAGCTTGAGATGTCCTATAACCAATCCTTTTGGTCTTATCTCATTTTGATATTCCATTCTCAAGTGATAAGCTTTGGAAAAAAAGGTGTTTTTGTTGACTTTCAAAAATGACCTATAATGTCCAAATTTATAACTTCTTGTGAGTGCATTTTATGATATTGGGGTATGAAGATGGATTGTAGTAAATTGCATCCTATTCAAAATGAGATTTGTATGGTTCATTTCTCATAAAGTATGATAAAGTTATTCTTGGTCAAAGTTGAGTTGACTTTTCCTGTAAAACCCTAATTTAGCAACTTTTGAGTCTTGAAGAGTTTTGAGAAATCCTTAATGAATCATGATCAAACCTTGATAAAATTATGAAATGTCCTTCAAAATGAGAATGTTGACAAAAAATATTGAAGTTTGACTATTTGTAGGTCACAGTTGACTTTTGCCCTAGCACAGTCGATTTTTGGACCCTTTGAGCAATTGACTGAGCAAACTTCCTCTGCAAGGCTTGAAATTTGACATGGATGATCTTGAGAACATATTAGGACATTAGGGAGAACTTGAGGTCATTTGGACTCAAAGATCTTGATGCAACACAAAACCCTAATTTGGGATTCACTGCCTTAGGAGATAGCTTGACTGTCCAACTCTTGAGCAATCTTGAGCCACTTGGAGATTTTTCTTGCAATGTTTTGAGAAATATGAGAGGGAAAATTTTGGGGTACAACAGTGTCCTTTATAAGCGTAACCACGATTCAACCTTACTGCGATGTATGGACAAGAGCGAAGCGGAAAGGATCATGGCAGAGCTACATGAAGGTAGTTTCGCAACTCATTCCAGTGGGCATACCATGGCGAAGAAAATCCTACGGGCTAGATATTTTTGGTCCACTATGGAAGCCGATTGTTATCAGCACTCTCGGACCTGTCATAAATGCCAAGTCTATGTTGATAAGGTGCATGTACCTCCAGTTCCTCTAAATGTTTTGACAGCTCCTTGGCCTTTCGCGATGTGGGGCATCGATATGATAGGTGAGATCAGACCTACTGCGTCTAACGGACATCGTTTCATTCTGGTAGCTATTGATTATTTACGAAGTGGGTTGAAGAGGCTTCCTTTGCTATAGTAACCAAGAACGTCGTGGCGCGGTTTATCTGACACAATTTGATCTGTCGATATGGTGTACCAGAGAGGATCATTACGAACAATGGTACAAATCTCAACAATACAATAATCACCGAGCTCTGCAAACATTTTAAGATTCAGCATCACAACTCTTCTCCCTACCGTCCGAAGATGAACGGGGTTGTTGAAGCAGCAAATAAGAACATCAAGAAGATTGTGCAGAAGATGACAATGACCTACAAAGACTAGAACGATATGTTACCATTCACTCTTCATGGGTACCGTACCTCGGCAAGGACGTCGACAGGGGCAACACCATACTCTCTGGTATATGTCATGGAGGCAGTCTTACCCATCGAGGTCTAGATACCCTCTCTCCGAATTATGAAGGATGCAGGTTTGAACAAAGACGACTGGATCCAAACCCGGCTTGATCAGTTGAATCTAATTGATGAAAAGAGACTTACTGCTATTTGTCATGGTCAGACGTATCAAAAGCGAATGATCAAGGCTTTTAATAAGAAAGTCAGATGATAACAGTATCAAGTCGTGGATCTGGTGATCAAACGCATCATACTGCCGCAAGGTGATCCTAGGGGTAAATGGACCCCCACGTACAAAGGGTCATTTGTGGTTAAGAACATTTTCTCGAGAGGAGCTATGATCCTAACCACCATGGATGGTGACGACCTTCCTCACCCTGTCAATGCAGACATAGTGAAAAAATACTACGTATAATCAAAGACCCACTAGGTTGACTAGCCTAGGCAAAAATCTGGGCTTCCCAGCGAACCAAAAGGGTTCGGGCAAATATAAGGGATGAAAATGAAAAAAAATGTACACCCGGCAAGTCGAAAACCTGAAAAGGCGGCTTGGGCAAAAAAGGGTATCCCGGTGGACTGAAAACCTGAAAGGGTGGTCCAGGAAAAAATTAGGGATCAAAGTGTAACACTATGTCTCATTGGATCATCTTGCAACCAGACTTCGGTAACGATTATCAAGTTTGGACGACGCTAATCAATCAGATCTACCTTCAACCAAGTAGCAAAGTGATGAGACGCTCGAAGATATAAAGGCAATAGCAGAGTTGGAACCCAGTGGGATTGTTTCACATAGCTATTTTTCTTTCTTTTACACAAATTATATAAATTCTGTTTGTTCGGCGGCGTTCTCTTACTAGAACGTCAGCCTCTTATACAAAACGCCTATTACAGGCCAACTTCAAAAATCAATACAATTCGTTTTACATAGAAATTTCAAATTGTTTTTCTTGTTCTGTTTTGTTTTGTAAAAACGTCCAATGTTTCATTTTTGATATATGCATTTGACAATAATTGCTACTCATAAATATTTACATGCGAAACAAAAGACAATTACTCGTAATTCCAAGAACATGGGCAAACAAGAAGTGTCCAAACCTTACAGTTGCTCTATCCACCAGGTATAGGGACAGACCCAACTGAAGAATATGACTAAAAGTGCATACACTCCCCGCAGATTAAGAGGTATCTAAAGACGGTGGTGTTAATTCTCCCAAAGTAGAGTTCATCTATCACCAACAATGGAGGACCATCCTGAGTGGAGTTTATTTCTTCCACAAGCAGAAACTCAATCCCTAACAAGGTTCATTATCACCGGCAACAGTAATTCATCCCTAGCCGAGGTTTTTCTCCAAATTAGCAGATCTTTTTACAAAGTATCTCTCTTTCCCGCTGTGATACGATGGGAGAACTGACTTGAGGTTTTGCGTTTGTGTTCGCAAATGTTTCGGTTTAGCAAGAGTCGCCACCGACTTTTTATTTTATCCAAAGGAAAGGTCAAAAAGCACAGAAAAGACCTTTGAGATGTTTTCTTGGGTTCGGGGGGTAGATTATGAAAAGGGAAGGTGCAAACACCCTTTTCATCCATGGTTATCCATGGGCTCTTAGTTACTTGTTTAGATCACTTGCTTTTGCTTTTTAATTGTTTGAAATGGTGCTTTGTGTGTAGTTTTTAAAATGTTTTGAAAAGAGGCCATCGTTGTGACAACCTTTGTAATGATTCTTGTTTGAATGTATACAAAGGTGTATTGTCTTTTGAAAAGATGTTTCAATGTTTGAATGTTTGAAAGTTTGTTTTGGGAAATGTTTTGAAATTGTGTTGTGAGGTGTGTTTGAAAATAGCAAGGATGGTTTGCAAGTTTTGATCAAGTAACTAAGAGTTATCTACCATATTTTACTCAAAGGTCTTTCCTACACATTTTTAACCCTTTTGATAGTGTTGTTTTACCATTGCATTTGGTAAACAACCTTGTATTAGGATGTTAAACGGGACAGACGCGGGTCATCGTATTGACCATGATAGCAATATTGCCAAGTATCTTTAGCAAATATTTGAGGGACTAGATCATTTTGTATAGGCAACCAAGATAGCGTCATTGAGGGACCATGATCTTTTGTTTTGATTTTGTTTTGCCAAGATACTCAACATGCATAACATGGCCATTTTCAAGGCAACAAGTGGATGAAAGCCTAGGGGTGCAAGTGTGCATTGTGTTGTCAATTTACATGCTTTTTGTCTTTGTATTAATCAAGCTATTTGTTTGATTTTGGATTTCTGCATACAAATCCTAATTTGTATCATGGCATATTTGTAAGCATAAAGTGCGCAAAATAAATCTACACTATTACAACATTTGATATGGGAAGGGGTGATACAATTTTGAATGGGGAGTATTTGCAAGAAAATAAATCCTAATATTTACTATTACATCCAAATTGAATAAATGGTACAATAAATTGGCAATAATTAAATATGCAATATAAATATGCAAAATATCATAGATATGTAAAAATGTTTTTGTTTATTTTTAGGTATGTAAAAATATAATATTGAATGTATTAAAGAAATAAAAAGATATATTTTTTTATTAAGGGCAAAAACCCTAATTTTCTTTTAAGAAAGTAAATATATGTTAATTCTATTATTCATGTACAATAAAATAAAATAAAATATATACAAAATAAAAATATATTTAGAAAAATATTATTTAAGTATAAAAAATAAAAAAATAAAACTGTAATATTTTTATGTATTATTTTCAAGTTTTCATTAAATAAAATAAAAGTATATACTCACTAAATTATTTTTATGTTAGAAAAATAAAATAAAATACAAAAATAAATGTGAAAATTTATAAAAATATTTTTGGTATTTTATATGTTTGGGAAACAATAAAATAAAATCAGAAATGAAAAATAAATGCAAAAATATAAAAATATGAAGAAATAGGCCACGGGGGTGCAGTCAGCAAGGCAGGGGGTGCCAAAAACAAGAAGCAAAAGCCCAGCCCAATTCTAAGCTTCGTCTTCAACCTTGGCTAAAAAAATGCGCGCGCCTGTACCAAATGTCCAAATCCTGCATACGTGCTCTAATGCAAAAACTCATAACATCAAAGTTGTAGCATTTTTCAAGACGAATTCAACCATATAAGAAACTTGATCTAACTCTCAAAGACCAGAGAGAATTTTTCTGGCCCTAATTTCTAACCTAACTTTTTCAGAAAGTTCATGGATCAAATTCTCTTAACACACTTAACTTAAATGAAAACTGAGCATATGTACAGCTTCATGGCTATGAATACTACATTTTTTATTCACAAACCTAAGCCTAATGATTCCTAAATAGAGAGATAGGAAGTTGACAAAAACCTGTTTCAGTTGACTTCGTGTATGGCAATGTGGAGCTTTTCAGTGAGGCCTGAGATGTTTGGGAGCTTGCTTGAACTTCCTCTGACCTTCCCCAATGCCTAGCTTGCCTTCGATGTGCTTGAACAAGCTTGTAGAACTCAACCTGCACAAGCTAAAAACAGAAATGGTGAAGCTTGAAAATGGATTTACAGTCACTTCCTAATGGTTGGGATAGCTTGGATAGGTTATATGGAAGGTGTTTGAACAGGTTTGGGGCAAAACGCACGAGGGGTTTTTGCTATGGAACTCCAAGTGCAGGAACTTCCCTGTTTTTGCAAGAGGAAGGTGATTTGATGTTCAAGAGTGTTTGAGGGATCAAAGGATCGTGTTTTAGGCTCAATGCAATGTCAAGAAGTTGTTTCAAATGCTTGCTAAGCTTGGTTATCTCAGATGTTTAAGTTGTGGTGTATTTGACAAGTTTCTTGTATTTTAGCAAAATCAAGCCATGATGCAAGACAGGCCTGTACAGGCTATCTATCAGCCTGCACTTTGTGATCTTGGCCCCCTTAGTTGGTGGATATTGTGTGCTGTACCAGATCTTGTTCAAGGCTCAAGGATTCTACTTGACATAAAGCAAATTTGACAAAAATGGCAATGTTGCCTTTTTGCTATTTTTGGATTAATCTATTGTATAATCCTCTAATGACAAGAACAAAGCTTCAAACCAATGGATTTGCATTTAATTATTGAGTATGGAAGGGTTTTCGAACCTGTAATCAAGTACAAACAAGGCTGATTAGAGTTTGCAACTTGTATCACTATGAAAATGCCATGGATCAAAAGTGAGTTTTTGCCAACTTCAAGCCTTCGATTCTTCCTTACCACAAATAATTTTGGAGAGTTCTTGGACATTTTAGAAAGCTTGTGACATGATCTGCAATACATATTTGAAATGAATTTTTAGATTCCAAGTGAAACTAGGTGAAAAAGTGCCATGAAGATAGGTCAAAATCCTGCCTAAACTAGGGCAAAATTTCACCAAGTTAAAAGTTTCATGGACCCTTGTTCCAAAAATCATAACTTGAGATCCAAGCTTCTTTTGGGAAAACTTTGTGAATAAAAGTTGTAGACTTTGTGGAGGAATACAACTTTCATGTTGGAAGTTTTGTTTGAATCCAATTGCATCATGGTGAAAATGTTGGGCAAAGTTGGGAAAAAATAAGAAAATTTCATAACTTAGAAAAATTCTAAGTTATGAAAATTTTCAATTTTAAACCCTAATTTGTAAAATTAGGTTTCTTGATGAACAAGTTTCATGTTTTGACACATCTTGATGAAAAATGACCCTTGGCACTTGATTTTGACCAAAAAGTCAAAGTTTGACTTTTCAATGTACAGTCAAATTTTGATCAGTTGACTGGAAAATTCATCTGTCAATCCAATGCATTTGAGATCTTTTGAACCTTGTGAATAGGTTAAGATGATGCCATTGAGTCCTTGAGTCCATGATTGAACCCAATTTGCCATTGGCTAGGTTAAAAATCAGAAATTGCCCTTGTGTAGTCAAAACCCTAAAAATGACCATTTTGCCCTTTTGATGATCTGATCAAATTTCTTGAGGAGTTGTGGTCCAAACTTGATCAAATTGTCCATATGAGTCCATAATGTTGATGTGGATAAAAAATTATGAGGTTTGACTGTAAATTGGCCACAGTTGACTTTTTCCCCAATACAACTGATTTCTAGGTCAACTGTCCAATTGACTGGGCAAAAATTTGATTCAAGGCTTGAAACTTGGTAGAGGCAATCTTATAAGTCCAACATGAAGTATGAAAGTCACTTTGAGCATTAAAAGTCCAAAAATCCCTGTGCAAACTCAAGCCATAATTTAGGTCATCAGTGCAAGAAGATGTCTTGAGCAGAGCAAAACCCTAATTTGGCCTGGAGTTCAAGGAGTCTTGTGATGAGAAATCTTGATAAAATGAAAGGGAAAATTTTGGGGTACAACAGCTGCCCCTGTTCAATCTTCTTGAACTTGAAGATTTAGATCTGCGAGTTTGCCTTTCGTGACTCGAAGGTAAAAGATGATTGGACATTAGAGTGCCCGTAAATTTGCACTCGTCAAAATGTAGCTGAGGGAATGGGCTTAAAGATGCCATTTGGAGATGGTAGAATCTTGCTGGAGATGGGCTTAAAGATTCCATCCAAGATTTGTTTGTTGAAAATCAGGAGAATGAACACCAGATTGGTATCCGTATTTGGAACGTATCTGAGCTGTATCTGGAGATTGGATTCGTATGAGCAAAGGAATGGCGTCCGTGTCTAGAGCGTATCCGAGCTATAACTGTATTTGATTCTTGAATGAATATCAGAATGACTGCCGTGTATGGAGTGTATCTGTATTGTATCTAAATTCTGAATGGGCGACAGAGAAACATCTGTGTATGGAGCATCTCTGGGCTGGGGATAAATTCTGAATGAGTGACAGAATGGCAACCGCGTCTGGTGCGTATCTGGACTGTATCTGAAGTTGAGATCTATATGAGTAGCAGAATTACTTCCGTGTCTGGAGTGTATCTGTACTGTAACTGGGATCTGAATAAGTGACAGAATGACTTCCGTGTCTGGAGTGTATCTGAACTTGAAGTTTGATAGTTGAATCTGAATGAGAAATAGAAAGGCTTCCGTGTCTGGAGCGTATCTAATCTATATCTGATTGCTGAAGTCTGAATGAGTAGTAGAATGACCGCCGTGTCTGGGGTGTATCCATACTGTATCTTGACTTAAAATTCTGAATGAGTAGTAGAATGACCTCCGTGTCTGGGGTGTATCCGTACTGTATCTTGACTTGAAATTCTGAATGAGTAATAGAATGACCGCCGTGTCTGGGGTGTATCCATACTGTATCTGAAATCTTTGAACATTTGTTAAAGGTACCTTTTAATCTTATCCTGAAAAGGGTAAAATGTTAGCTAAAACACAAAATTATGTTGCATGATATGTATGATGCAATAAAGTGTGCTTTATCAATGTTTATGATATGTGAATGTAATGTATGCGCATGTAAGCTGGTTAGCTGTCTTGCTGAGGAAAATAAATCCTTGATAGATGGAGATAATGAAATCTTTGACCGCTGCAGGGGAAAATAAACCCTTGACTGATATTGTTGATTCAAGATCTTTGATTGTTGAGAATGAGAAATCCTTGGACCACTGTTGGGGATTGAAACTCCTTGGTGACTTGTGGGGATGTGAGAATCCTTCATGACTTTCCTGGGAAATAAGGAAAACTATGACGATCTCTACTGGGGAATTAAAACCTGGGAGGCTTCATCTAGAGAAATGAGACCGAGAATCTTCGATCTGCTGGGAAATAACTCTGTGGGGAGAATGTTTATTCTGTTGAAGAGTTCTCAAGGGCTTGAGTTGTATGCCAATCTACTGGGGAATTGGAGGAAACTGGATGGTCTTCCACCGGGGTTTAAGGGTTGAAGTTTTGGACTCCGTTGGGGAAGAAAGTTTCATCTTCACTGAGGGTTTGCAGTTCAAAGTTTTCTGGCTCTGCTGGGGATTGGGAGTTTGGAAACTCAAATCTGATGGGGGTTTTGAAACTTAACTCCGCTAGGGATATGTATTTCAAGGTTTTAGCTCTGTTGAGGATCTGAATGATGTACTGCAGGGGATTTCTTCTGGAATAGCCTAAAGATGTTTTCATATACTTTCAACCTATCAGTAATCATCCTTTCTCATTTCGTTTTATTTGTAAGAAGTGATTATATTTAAATGCATATGCTTATTTAATAAATCATTGGACGTTTTCAAATAAAACATAAGTGTAAAAAGAAAGAGAAAGCAAACAAATTTCTGCACTTTGAAGTATCTTTGTATTAACTTTGCGTAAGTATTCTGTACAAGGGAGACAGACATCCTAGTAAGAGAATGTTGTCATAAAAATTGAGAAAAAATTTATACAAAGAAAGATGGCTGTGCGTAACAATTCCATGGGGTTCCCATTCTGCTATAGCCTTCGTAACTCTGAGTATCTTGTCCATTCGTCGCTTCGTCTGCAGATGATTGGATTGATCAGATGCTTGGAGTTTGTCTGTGAAGAGATTGTCTTTAAAGTGATCCGACGAGACATAGTCATACGCTTTATTTCCCTAAATTTTGCCTGGACCGCCCTTTCGGGTTTTCAGTCCACCGGGAAACCCCTTTTTGCCCAAGTCGCCCTTTCGTGTTTTCAACTTGCCGGATGTACAGATTTTTTTGTTTTATCCCTAATTTTTGCCTGAACCGCCCTTTCGGGTTTTCGATTCACTGGGATGCCCATTTTTTCCCAAGTCGCCCTTTCGGGTTTTCAACTTGTCGAGTCGTTTATGTGTAGTATCTTTTGACTATGTCTGCATTCGCAGGGTGCGGTAGGTCATCGCCGTCCATGGTGGTCAGGATCATTGCCCCACCAGAAAAGATGTTTTTGATCACAAATGGTCCTTCGTAAGTAGGAGTCCACTTGCCCCTAGGATCACTTTGCGGCAAGATGATTCGCTTGATTACAAGGTCCCCGACTTGATATACTTGTCTCTTGACTTTCTTGTTGAAGGCCTTGATCATACGTTTTTGATACGCCTGACCATGGCAAACAACAGTAAGTCTTTTTTCGTCAATCAAGTTAAGTTGATCAAGCCGGGTCTGAATCCAATCATCTTCACTCAAACCAACATCTTTCATGATTCTCAAGGAGGGAATCTGAACCTCGATAGGTAAAACAGCTTCCATGCCGTATACCAAAGAATATGGTGTTGCCCCAGTTGAAGTGCGTGCCGTGGTACGGTACCCGTGCAGAGCAAACGATAACATCTCATGCCAGTCTTTGTAGGTGACTGTCATTTTTTGAATGATCTTTTTGATATTTTTGTTCGCAGCTTCGACAACACCGTTCATCTTAGGCCGATAGGGAGATGAATTGTGATGTTGAATCTTGAACTGCTCGCACAGAGCGGTGATCATATTATTGTTCAAATTTGTACTGTTGTCAGTGATGATCCTGTCGGGGATACCATACCGGCATATGAGGTTCTGCTTGATGAAGCGGGCAGCCACATTCTTTGTAACAGAGGCGAAGGAAGCTGCTTCGACCCACTTGGTAAAGTAATCAATAGCCACCAAGATGAAGCGATGTCCATTGGATGCTGTAGGCTTGATTTCTCCAATCATGTCGATTCCCCACATCGCGAATGGCCAAGGAGCTGTTAAGACATTGAGAGGAACTGGAGGAATATGTACCTTATCAGCATAGACTTGGCATTTGTGACAAGTACGGGAATGTTGATGACAATCAGCTTCCATGGTAGACCAGTAGTAACCTGCCCGTAGAATCT
This sequence comes from Vicia faba, assembly GCA_948472305.1. NCBI lineage: Eukaryota > Viridiplantae > Streptophyta > Magnoliopsida > Fabales > Fabaceae > Vicia > Vicia faba. Next base: position 296,366,700 of record OX451740.1, on the reverse strand, counting down.
TTTTTGCCATCGTATGACCGCTCGAGTGGGTGCCAAAGGTGCCATTATGTAGTTCAGCCATGATCTTCTCCGCTTCAAACTTGTCCACACAACGGAGTAGGACACAATCAAGATTGCGCTTGTATAGGATACCATTGCTCAGAAAGAACTTGTTCGCGAACCTCCTTAAGAACTTTTTGTCATTGACTGGAGCTCCTTCAGGGTATTCTTGTGCTTCGAGATACCTTTTGACGTCATGAAACCAAGGTCGGTCCACTACTTCTTCGGTATTAATCTCATGACAATGTGCAGGTTCGTCCATTCGTTCGATGGTGATTTGAGGTTCCTCATTATCCCAGTTAAGTTTAAACATGGATGACATTGTAGCTAGCGCATCTGCTAACTGATTCTCTTCTCGCGGGAAGTGCTCGAAGGTTATCTGCTCGAAATGTGGTAATAATGTCAGGACATGTTCTTTGTAAGGGATGAGGTTAGGGTGTTTAATATCCCACTCTCCTTTGATTTGACTGATAACCAAAGCTGAGTCCCTAAATACAATCAGAGATTTGATTCCCAAGTCAATAGCGGCCTTGAGACCAAAGATACAAGCTTCATACTCGACCATGTTGTTGGTGCAGCTGAAGCAGAGTCTAGCAATGAAAGGTGTATGGAAACCTTCTGGAGAGATAAGTACCGCGCCGATACCGTTCCCAAGTGCGTTGGAGGCGCCATCAAAGTACAGAGTCCATCGGGATCCTTGTTCAGGTCCGTCATATGGTCTATTTTCTTCAATTTTGCTCAAAGTCATGATATCCTCGTCGAGAAAGTCGAACCTCATGGATTGGTAATCTTCGACAGCTTGATGAGCCAGATGATCGGCTAGCACACTCCCCTTTATATCTTTTTGTGTCGTGTACTGTATATCATATTCGGTGAGGATCATCTGCCATCTAGCGATTCTTCCGGATAGAGCAGGCTTCTCGAAGATGTACTTGATCAGATCCATTTTAGAAATCAGCAGAGTGGTATGTGTCAACATATACTGCCTTAGCCGGCGAGCAGCCCATACCAAAGCGCAACAAATTTTCTCGAGCAATGAGTAGCGAGTCTCACAGTCAGTAAACTTTTTGCTAAGGTAATAAATGGCATGCTCTTTTCGGCCAGACTCGACATGTTGGCCCAATACGCACCCCATTGAATTCTCCAGGACAGTCAGATACATGATTAAAGGCCTTCCTTTGACGGGAGGCATCAGGATAGGAGGTTCCAGCAAATACTCCTTGATCTTATCGAAAGCAACTTGACAGTCATCATTCCATTCAACCACCTGATCTTTCTTCAACAACTTGAAGATTGGTTCACAGGTAGATGTTAGGTGAGAGATGAACCTTGCAATGTAGTTTAGGCGTCCCAAGAAACCTCTGACCTCCTTTTCAGTGCGAGGGGCAGGAATTTCTTGTATAGCTTTGACTTTGGCAGGATCAACCTCGATGCCTTTGTTACTGACGATGAATCCCAAAAGTTTACAGGACCTGACTCCGAAAGTTCACTTGTTAGGGTTCAGTCTGAGCTTATATTCCTTTAACCTGACAAACAGCTTTTGCAGATGGTCGAGGTGTTCTTCTTCTGTCTGTGAACGGGCTATCATATCGTCTACGTAGACTTCGATCTCATAATGTATCATGTCATGAAACAAAGCTACCATGGCTCGCTGATAGGTTGCCCCGACATTCTTCAGTCCGAATGGCATCACTTTATAACAGAAGGTACCTCACTGCGTAACAAAAGTAGTGTTCTCCATGTCTTCGGGGGCCATTTTGATCTGGTTGTACCCTGAAAATCCGTCCATGAAAGAGAAAACCTTGTGTTGAGCTGTGTTGTCAACCAAGATGTCAATGTGCGGTAGTGGAAAGTCATCTTTAGGGCTAGCCCTGTTCAAGTCTCTGTAGTCCATGCACATTCTGACTTTGCCGTCCTTCTTAGGCACGGGCACAATGTTAGCAACCCATTGGGGATAGGAAGTAACAGCAAGAAAGCCAACATTGAACTGCTTCATCACTTCAACTTTGATCTTTTTGGACATGTAGGGCCTCATTCGGCGGACTTTCTGTTTGATTGGTGGATAGTCCTCTCTTGTAGGGAGTCGGTGAACCACACTATCTGTATCTAGTCCCGGCATGTCCTTATAGGACCAGGCGAAGATCTCAACATATTCATTTAACAGCCGAACTAAGCGCTCTTTGAGACTTGGCTCCAGGTTGGCACCCATTTTAACCTCTTTTTATGTCTTTCTCTGTTCCTAAGTTGATAGTCTCTAATAACTCCTCGTGAGGTAGAATAGCCCTTTCTTCCTGTTGCAAAAGTATGGCCAACTCTCCAGGAACTTCACAGTCTTCATCACCTTCGTATTCGGCATGATTGACCAGATCTTCAAAGTCACTGAAGGCCATAGCAGAATTGTTACCCATCGAATCCAGAGTGGATAGGTACCTATATTTTGTGAGTGTGGGTGTGTGTAAGGGATAGCCACCTTTAAACAAATAAAAATGTAAAAAGAAAGAAAATGAACACAAAAGTTTATATATGAAAACGTCCACGATTCATTAAAAATGGCATATGAAAATGAAGAATCAAAACCCTTACAAATGGACCTATATGCCCCGGGTAAGGCATAAGGCGAAAAGAGTGTACGAATTGTTTAATAATTATTACAGACCAAACAGGAAATGTTCAAAAGATAAATTACTGATTGATGAAAGTAATGGGAACGAAGTCTTTCGCCTCCCAGTTGTTCAGTCCTCCTTCAATAGTTGGGAAAATCCAGTCTTCAAAATTGCTTTCTTCTTCATCATCTTCTAAAGCATGAACTCCATGATGAGTGATTTTCAACGGAGGTCCTCCAGCCCGGGAGCGACGCACAGCCTTCTGACCAGCAGCAGTGAAACCCAAGTCGAACTTATCTGTCTTGTAAGGAAAATCTGGCAGTTGACCCCACACCGTGCTTCCTCCTTCCTTGATCACAGCCTCCGCATCTTTAAGGGATGACATCCTGGACACAGGTTTGGTAATGATGGGCACAAAAGTCATTGTCTTGGCTACCGCAACTTCAGGAGAAACCTCTTCAAAGTGTTGGAAAGGTGTTTCTATGAATTCACCATCTAACTCCACGTAGCAGAAAGAGTTAAGGTGGCTTATCATATACTCCTCCTCACCATGAACTGTTATGATTTTACCCTGGACTGGGTATTTGAGCATCTGGTGTAGAGAAGAAGTGACTGCCCCAGCATAATGAATCCAGGGCCTTCCTAACAAGCATGAGTAGGAGGGACGGATGTCCATGACGTGAAATGTGGAGTTGAAAGTTTCCGTACCCACTTTAATTGGGATGTCCACCTCCCTGTGGACCATCCGCTTAGAACCATCAAAGGCTCTTACGATGATGTTGCTGGGCTTCAAAATTAGACCTTCACAATCTAGTCTGTCCAATGCTTTCTTTGGGAGGACATTTAAAAACGACCCGGTATCAACCAGAACATGAGCAAGAGTGGTCCCTCTGCACTCTACCGAGACATGTAGCGCATCATTATGCTTTCTTCCCTTAGATGTTAGATCTGCATCAGAGAAGCCAAGACCATTGTCGGCTGTAAGGATGGCTACACACTCTTGAAACTGATCCGCATAAGTTTCTTGAGGCACGTGCGCCGTCTTCAGGAATTTGATCAAGGCATTGGCATGAGCCTCAGAGCAGAGCAATAGAGCCAGCATAGAGATTTTTGAAGGGGTTTTCCCCAGCTGCTCTATGACATCATAGTCTCTCTTCTTAATTATCTTTAAAATCTCCTCCATTTCCTTTTGGGTGGTCTCGGGGATAACCAAAGTCTGAGCCCTCGTCCTGACGGGCGCTTCTTGGATCCCCTTACCTTTATCAGCAGTAACATCAAAGGGTATAGCTTCGGGAGTAACAATTTCTTCAATAACTGGACTTCGCACAGATATCTTGACTGGCACAGGAGCTCTTGAGGGTCCGAAGATTTCCCTTGGAGGAGCAATCTCCGGAGAGAATATTCTTCCGCTATGAGTGATCTTACTTGTCCCTGCAATATTTCCTATGTCAGGAGTTTCTTCATCGGAACTTTCTTCGACTGATTCGGTCTGCTTAACACCGTGGTAGAAGATCTCTCCCCCATAATTCCACAGTATTGTCTTGTTGGACTTGTATGGGATAGGCCCTGGCATAGTAATCTTTAGCGGTACAAACTTTGGATCGGGTGTAATCTTAACAGGTCTTTTAGAGACCTTGGAAAGATTGTCGGAAATGGTGATTATAGAAACATCATTGATTGGAGTAACAGGAGTAACATGAGTTTTCTTGAAGAGGATTTATTGAGTATCCATCAGGCGTTGGATGCCTGACTTCAATAGCGGACAGTCGGATTGCAAGGTTGAACAAAGGTAACAATCTTTTTCACAGCCCGGAAAAATTTCGGCTTTCAACAGATTCATCTTGATCATTGGAAACGGAGTCATTAAGTCATCAACAACAGTAACATGAAGATCTTCTACAATAGCATGGACATTATGACCATGTTTTGGCATAGGAGCGGATATCACATTAGGTTTTTCGGGGGCATCAAACTCCACCTCCTTGGCATCTATTAAATCTTGGATCTTGTTTTTAAGGGCGCAACAGTTGTTGGTGTCGTGCCCCACACTGTCCGAATGATATGCACATTTTGCATTTGAATGATAATATGGAGAAGAGGTATTTGGGTTTTTCGACGCCTCTTTCAAGTTTGTAAGGTTTAACTTTAACAGATGAGGGAGAACCTGAGTATGTGTCATATTGATCCGGGTGAATTGCCGTGCAGGCCTTTCCACCCTGGTTTGGTTAGCTCTGGGTTGACTGCTTCGAGGTTGATCGACTGAGGAGTTCTGAATCATCACAGCACCCACCGCTGGTCGGTGCTCCATTCTTCCTTGATTTCTCTGGGTGTAAACAGCAGAAACTTCTTTCTTAGCTGGAAAGGTCTTCTTGATAGCAGCGGAAGCAGATGTATCCTTCTGAATTTTACCGCTTTTAATGCCAGCTTCGACCCTTTCACCAGTCAGAATTAGTTCGGTGAACCCTGCAGATGAGCTCCTGATCAAGTGATTAAATAATGGACCTGACAGGGTCCCCAAAAACATATCCACAAGCTCTCTCTCAGACAATGGTGGTTGCACGCTTCCATCCAAATCGCGCCACTTCTGGGCATACTCCTTAAAGCCTTCATTAGAGACCATACCCATACTCTGTAATTGAGTACGAGTAGGTGCTAAATCCGCGTTATATTGATATTGTCGGTAGAAAGAAGCAGCCAAATCCTCCCAGTTATGTACATCAGATCTCTCAAGCTGATAGAACCAATCTAATTGCGTACCCGACAAACTATCTTGAAAAAAGTGGACCCACAGATCCCTATCAGAAGAGTGAGGTTGGATCTTTCTAACGTAAGACCGCAGATGCATCTTCGGGCAAGACAAACCATCATATTTAGCAAATGTAGGTACTTTGAATTTAGGGGGAATGACGATCCCAACAACCAACCCTAGTTCTTCGAAATCCAACCCAGGTACTCTTTGTACCTCCATGGCTGCCAGTCGATCTTCCAAATTCTTATACTTATCGTCTGCAGGAGGGTACTGCTGCTCAGAGTAATCTTCATCATCTTCTTCTTCTTCCTCTTCAGCCTCAGACTCGGAAGGTACTGCAGCTCCTTTTCCGTTGCCCGCCCCTTCATCCGACGTCGAAGGGAAATCCAAGACTCTCCTAGCTTGGTTCTCAAATCTTCTTCCCATAGTGGCCACACCAACTCTTTTCTTTTTCTTCTTTTCTTTTTCCTTTTCCTTCTCTAACAGTGCTTTAAGGTCCTCTTGACCCTTTGCCAAGGTCATGAGGAGTTGTTGGAACTGCGAATTCTATGCTTGTAGATCTTTGACCGTCTGCTCTATATCCATCTTGCTGAAATAAACAGTAGAGAGATAAGGAAACCTGGTGTGAAGACCTGTTTATGCATATGATGAATGATGTGTATTCATGTAATGCAATCAAGGGTTCAGAAATTCAAATTTGTTGCAAACAAAAAAGAACGCACGTCATATTAATAAGACATAATTTGTTAGTACATAAATGCCCCATGGGCAAAAAAAATACAAAATTCTAATGTAAAAAGACGTTGCGCATCCTCTTTGGTGCGATGTAAGTGTTGAGAGTCTGCTCTTAGTGGAGTTGACGGGTAAGTTCCAAAACCTTCTTCTCACTGGCGTAGAAGCTGGCTTCAAAAGTATTCCGTTCTTCCTTGAGCTGTATCCAACTCTTTTGCAAATCCTCCAACGATGTTGGCATGTCAGGATGTAGGAGGGTGTATGGAACCTCTCCTTCCATAACAAGCTCTTTGATCATAGGCAGAATGTGGGGGTAAGGCATCATAAGACTCTGGGCGCGGGTTCGTACCCACTTGAGGTAAGGCTCAAGGGGGATGGAACTCTTGTGTCCCAGTGTCTTACTATCCACTTTGTTGGGCATCCTCCAAGCTCGGATAAACCTTTGTCGAAGTCCTTGAGCGTCGTTGTCGAAGTCAAAAACCAAGTCTGGAATCAGCATGTCATGTGGGCCATCCCTTCGGGCGTACCCAAATTGTCTCAGAGCTAAACAGGGGTTGTAAGTAATGCCTCCCCTAATGCCAAGTAGTGGGACATTAGGGAATTCTCCATAACGATCAATGATGATGACATTTTCTCTGAACCGAGAACACCAATGAACATCACAATGTGTAAGAGTCATCAATCGTTGTGATCACCTCAAGCCTTGCTCATTCTTCAAGACTGACTGGAGAAGGTGAGAAATAAACCACCTTGCTAGAAGAGGAGTACAACATATGAGAACACCTCTTTTCCTCATTGTTCGTGTGTAAAATGAGTGGAGGATGTCCCCAAGCAATGTAGGCACAGGATTCCGAGATATGAAAATCTTGACAGCATTCACATCTATAAGCTAATCAGGGTTTGGGAATAAGACCAACCCATAGATGAGAAGTGCTACAATCTCCTCAAAAGCTTGCAGATCTAGAGAATTCCAGCAGTCTTGTGCCTTCTCAAACAGAAACGTTGCCAAGAAACCCTTGACACCACTTCTGGTTTCCCAATGACCTTTGATATCAGATGGTTGCAAGTGTAGGGCTTGAGCAGCATATTCAGGCTTTGGTTCTCTTTCCATACCGTTGTAGGGTAGTTGATGAAGAATAGGAATCCTCAGGAGTTGAGAAAATTCCTCCAAAGTAGGCACAAGCTGGTAATCAGGAAATGTGAAGCAATGGTGTAGGGAGTCAAAGAACTGGAAGAGAACCTTCACCATGTCTTCTTCAATGTTGGAGTTGACCAAGTTGAGAAGTCTACCATGTCTTTCACTGAAGAGAGAATTCTATGGAATCTTGGAAGCAAGCTCCTTGAGTTGAGGAGGGATTCTCACAAGGTTGACCTAAATAGTTTTCATGCGAAGTGATTCCATGACCTACAAAACAAGAACAAAGATGAAGATCCAAACCCTTGAAATGGTTAGTGGATGTATATGATGCTTTATGATGTTCATGATGCATGCACAAGTATATGTACAAGAAAGTCACACAAGTTCCTAGTTTCAGGCTTGCATGGGGTTTCATAGGTAAGTACCCTCTTGAAGTTAGTTGGCTCAACCTTTCCTATAAATAGTAACCGGGTTCTAAGGAGCTCAATATCACTAGATTATTTTCTGTGTTCATTGTTTCAGTTTAGCCACTTAACCGGCGACCGAAATATTCCAAGAAAATAACCCTCAATGAGTGTAGTATCGAGTATCTACCAACTTCGGACTGCACCAAAGCCAGTCATCTCACTACCCCTAAAAAGGCCAAGATGGTTATGTAAAGGTTCTAAAAGTCCATTAGTGCTTCATGACATCACTCAGTGGCCCCGTATTCTCTTTGATTGACTCAAAGGATACCGGTACCCACAAATATGTCGCACTAATATAGCTATTGCTTCAACCATGTCGGTATACCCCGCACAGTTTCCACAACATATTGCTATTTACCTATGAATGTTTCCCAAATCCGGGTAGAGGATTCAAACCCAAACAATAGAACCAAATGTAAAGCAATCAAAGCAAACAAGGTAAGCATTTAAAGGTGATCTAAAACCCTAAGGTAACCCCACTTTTCAAATATTCCCCAGTAGATTCGCCAGTTCTGTGATACAGTGGGAGAACTGACTTGAGATTTTGCGTTTGTGTTCGCAAATGTTTCGGTTTAGCAAGAGTCTCCACTGACTTTTTATTTTATCCAAAGTAAAGGTCAAAAAGCACAGGAAAGACCTTTGAGATGTTTTCTTGGGTTCGGGGGGTAGATTATGAAAAGGGAAGGTGCAAGCACCCTTTTCATCCATGGTTATCCATGGGCTCTTAGTTACTTGTTTAGATCACTTGCTTTTGCTTTTCAATTGTTTGAAATGGTGCTTTGTGTGTAGTTTTGAAAATGTTTTGAAAAGAGGCCATCGTTGTGGCAACCTTTGTAATGATTCTTGTTTGAATGTATACAAAGGTGTATTGTCTTTTGAAAAGATGTTTCAATGTTTGAATGTTTGAAAGTTTGTTTTGGGAAATGTTTTGAAATTGTGTTGTGAGGTGTGTTTGAAAATAGCAAGGATGGTTTGCAAGTTTTGATCAAGTAACTAAGAGTTGTCTACCCTATTTTACTCAAAGGTCTTTCCTACACATTTTTAACCCTTTTGACAGTGTTGTTTTACCATTGCATTTGGTAAACAACCTTGTATTAGGATGTTAAACGGGACAGGCGCGGGTCATCGTATTGACCATGATAGCAATATTGCCAAGTATCTTTAGCAAATTTTTGAGGGACTAGATCATTTTCTATAGGCAACCAAGATAGCGTCATTGAGGGACTATGATATTTTGTTTTGCTTTTGTTTTGCCAAGATACTCAACATGCATAACATGGCCATTTTCAAGGCAACAAGTGGATGAAACCCTAGGGGTGCAAGTGTGCATTGTGTTGTAAATTTACATGCTTTTTGTCTTTGTATTGGTCAAGCTATTTGTTTGATTTTGTATTTCTGCATACAAACCCTAATCTGTATCATGGCATATTTGTAAGCATAAAGTGCGTAAAATAAATCTACACTATTACAACATTTGATATGGGAAGGGGGTATACAATTTTGAATGAGGAATATTTGCAAGAAAATAAACCCTAATATTTACTATTACATCCAAATTGAATAAATGGTACAATAAATTGGCAATAATTAAATATGCAATATAAATATGCAAAATATCATAGATATGTAAAAATGTTTTTGTTTATTTTTAGGTATGTAAAAATATAATATTTAATGTATTAAAGAAATAAAAAGATATATATATTTTTTTATTAAGGGCAAAAACCCTAATTTTCTTTTAAGAAAGTAAATATATATTAATTATATTATTCATGTACAATAAAATAAAATAAAATATATACAAAATAAAAATATATTTAGAAAAATATTATTTAAGTATAAATAAATAAATAAATAAAACTATAATATTTTTATGTATTATTTTCAAGTTTTCATTAAATAAAATAAAAGTATATACTCACTAAATTATTTTTATGTTAGAAAAATAAAATAAAATACAAAAATAAATGTGAAAATTTATAAAAATATTTTTGGTATTTTTTATGTTTGGGAAATAATAAAATAAAATCAGAAATGAAAAATAAATGCAAAAATATAAAAATATGAAGAAATGGGCCAGGGGGGTGCAGTCAGCAAGGCAGGGGGTGCCAAAAACAAGAAGCAAAAGCCCAGCCCAATTCCAAGCTTCGTCTTCAACCTTGGCTCAAAAAATGCGTGCGCCTGTACCAAATGTCCAAATCCTGCATACGTGCTCTAATGCAAAAACTCATAACATCAAAGTTGTAGCATTTTTCAAGACGAATTCAACCATATAAGAAACTTGATCTAACTCAAAGACCAGAGAGAATTTCTCTGGCCCTAATTTCTAACCTAACTTTTTCAGAAAGTTCATGGATCAAATTCTCTTAACACGCTTAACTTAAATGAAAACTGAGCATATGTACAGCTTCATGGCTATGAATACTACATTTTTTATTCACAAACCTAAGCCTAATGATTCCTAAATAGAGAGATAGGAAGTTGAAAAAAACCTGTTTCAGTTGACTTCCTGTATGGCAATGTGGAGCTTTTCAGTGAGGCCTGAGATGTTTGAGAGCTTGTTTGAACTTCCTCTGACCTTCCCCAATGCCTAGCTTGCCTTGGATGTGCTTGAACAAGCTTGTAGAACTCAACCTGCACAAGCTAAAAAAATATGGTGAATCTTGCAAATGGAGTTACAGTCACTTCCTAATGGTTGGGATAGCTTGGATAGGTTATATGGAAGGTGTTTGAACAGGTTTGGGGCAAAACGCACGAGGGGTTTTTGCTATGGAACTCCAAGTGCAGGAACTGCCCTGTTTTTGCAAGAGAAAGGTGATTTGATGTTCAAGAGTGTTTGAGGGATCAAAGGCTCGTGTTTTAGGCTCAATGCAATGTCAAGAATTTGTTTCAAATGCTTGCTAAGCTTGGTTATCTCAGATGTTCAAGTTGTGGTGTATTTGACAAGTTTCTTGTATTTTAAGCAAAAGCAAGCCATGATGCAAGACAGGCCTGTACATGCTATCTATCAGCCTGCAATTTGTGATCTTGGCCCCCCTTAGTTGGTGGATATTGTGTGTTGTACCAGATCTTGTTCAAGGCTCAAGGATTCTACTTGACATAAAGCAAATTTGACAAAAATGGCAATGTTTCCTTTTTGCTATTTTTGGATTAATCTATTGTATAATCCTCTAATGACCAGAACAAAGTTTCAAACCAATGGATTTGAATTTAATTATTGAGTATGGAAGGGTTTTGGGACCTGTAATAAGGTACAAACAAGGCTGATTAGAGTTTGCAACTTGTATCACTATAAAAATGCCATGGATCAAAAGTGAGTTTTTGCCAACTTCAAGCTTTCGATTCTTCCTACCCACAAATGATTTTGGAGAGTTCTTAGACATTTTAGAAAGCTTGTGACATGATTTACAATCCATCTTTGAAATGAATTTTGATATTCCAAGTCAAACTAGGTGAAAAATTGCCATGAAGATAGGTCAAAATCCTGCCTAAACTAGGGCAAAATTTCACAAAGTTAAAAGTTTCATGGACCCTTGTTCCAAAAATCATAACTTGAGATCCAAGCTTCTTTTTGGAAAACTTTGTGAATCAAAGTTGTAGACTTTGTGGAGGAATACAACTTTCATGTTGGAAGTTTTGTTTGAATCCAATTGCATCATGGTGAGAATGTTGGGCAAAGTTGGGAAAAAAAAAGAAAATTTCATAACTTAGAAAAATTCTAAGTTATGAAAATTTTCAATTTTAAACCCTAATTTGCAAAATTAGGTTTCTTGATGAACACGTTTCATGTTTTGACACATCTTGATGAAAAATGACCTTGGCACTTGATTTTGACCAAAAAGTCAAAGTTTGACTTTTCAGTGTACAGTCAAATTTTGATCAGTTGATTGGAAAATTCATCTGTCAATCCAATGCATTTGAGATCTTTTGAACCTTGTGAATAGGTTAAGATGATGACATTGAGTCCTTGAGTCCATGCTTGAACCCAATTTGCCATTGGCTAGGTTAAAAATCAGAAATTGCCCTTGTGCAGTCAAAACCCTAAAAATGACCATTTTGCCCTTTTGATGATCTGATCAAATTTCTTGAGGAGTTGTGGTCCAAACTTGATCAAATTGTCCATATGAGTCCATAATGTTGTTGTGGATCAAAAATTATGAGGTTTGACTGTACATTGGCCATAATTGACTTTTTCCCCAATACAGTTGATTTCTAGGTCAACTGACCAATTGACTGGGAAAAAAATTTGATTCAAGGCTTGAAACTTGGTAGAGGCAATCTTATAAGTCCAACATGAAGTATGAAAGTCACTTTGAGCATTAAAAGTCCAAAAATCCCTGTGCAAACTCAAACCCTAATTTAGGTCATCAGTGCAAGGAGATGTCTTGAGCAGAGCAAAACCCTAATTTGGCCTGGAGTTCAAGGAGTCTTGTGATGAGAAATCTTGATAAAATGAGAGGGAAAATTTTGGTGTACAACACCCACAAAGTCAGTTTCTCGCCAGTTTATTCTCCAACAGGGTTATTCTCCCTCCAATTTATTCTCAAATCATCTTCGATCGATATTCCCAGCGAGAATGAAGAACTCAACTCCTCGTACTCTCCAGCATCAGTCCGGGATTTATTTTCCCCAGCTAGAGAACATCATAAAAACATTGCATATCCATACATCATGGCATATACATACACATCATACAGCACAGTCTCATTTATTTTGAGAACATCATTGCTCAATATATTTCATACATCATGACATTACATACGACTAACTCTTTACTTTTCAGGGAAAGATACAATCGAATTCTCACAAGTTTTCTCTGGTTCAGTAAAATCGGTGCTAAGATTTCTATTCCAGTTCAAGCTATGAAGCCCGGAATCGACCGGATAATATCTTGATTTCTACATCATATTGTGAAGCCCGGAGAAGGACCGAATAACAATATCAAATTACCGCAAAGCCTGGAATCGACCAGATAGTGGTTTATCTTTAAGCTATGAAGCCCGGATTCGACCGGGTAATAGTTTAATCCCCAGCAAGTTACTGTGAAGCCTGGATTACGACCAGATAGCAGTACAAAGACACCATGAAGCCTGGAATCGACCAGATAGTGGTATGTCATAAACACAATCCGTGAAGCCCGGAGATCGACCGGATAACAACTTAACAAGTTATTATGAAGCCTGTATTACAACCAGATAGCAATACAAGACACCATGAAGCTTGTACTCGACCAAATAATGGTATAAGACGTTGTGAAGCCTGGATTACGACCAGATAGCAGCCAAGAATACTACGAAGCCTGGAGTCGACCAGATAGTGGTATATCTTTAATGCAAGTTATGAAGCCCGGATTCGACCGGATAATATCTTGATTTCTCCAAACACCATGAAGCCTGGATTCGACTAGATAATGGTATAATACATCATGAAGCCTGGATTACGACCAAATAGTGGTAAAAGACAACGGAGCTTAGATTTCGACCAAATAGCAGTCTACACGGCCAATTACTATGAAGCTCGGGAATCGACTGAATATTAGTAGGCATAAAAAAACCAAATGGAAAGCCCGAATGCGACCGGATAACCACTTGATTTCTTCTTAATCCTGGAAAACGACCAGATAGGAAGTAAGAAGTTGCAAAGCCTAGATTACGACCAGATAGCGGCAAAGGACTGAAGCCTGGAATTGACCAGATAATAGTATAAGACACTGCGAAGCTTGGATTTAGACCAAATAACAGTTTACCTGGACAATTACTATGAAGCCCGGAGTCGACCGGATATTAGTGTGCCCTAAATTCAAGTTGAAGCCTGGATGCGACTGGATAACAACTTAATTCCATCTGAATCCTAGAGTACGACCAGATAAGAATTGAGAAATCGCAAAGCCAAGATTACGACTGGATAACAAGTTTAATCTCATCTCCCCAGTAAGTCACTGTAAAGCCTGGAGCACGACCAGATAACAGTCAATATTTTCACTATGAAGCCTGGATCACAACCAAATAGTAGTTCATTTTCACCTCTTCGACTAAGAGACAATTTCCCAGTAGAATAACGGACGATCGAAGCTCCTAAAATTCTATTTCTCTCAAGACCGAGACCAACATTCCCCAGCAAAATTCTCCTCGACCACAGGTATACAGACTCTCACAAAGGAATCTCTTATGCGATCGACACTCCTTCGGATGGCATCTTTAAGCCCATCTCCTGTCATTCATTTCAAAATGGCGTCTATAAGCCCATTCTCGACATCATAAGACAAGTACCACTACATGTGAATGCAAATTTCTGGGCACTCTAGTGTTCAATCATCTTCCACCCTCGGATCACGAAAGGTAAGCAAGCCAATCTACATCCTCAGGTTTAAGAAGATTGAACAGGGGCAGCTGTTGTACCCCAAAATTTGCCCTCCCATATTTCTCAAAACATTTCAAGTGAGATCCTCAATCTACCCAAGGAAGTCAAAGGGTTGACCAGACAAATTCTCTCCTAAGGCAGTCTACCTCAAATTAGGGTTTCAGTTTGCATCAAGGTACTTGAGTCTAAGGGATCCCAAATGATCACCATGGTCCTAATATGTTCTCAAGATCATCCATGTCAAGTTTCAAGCCCTACAGAGGAAGTTTGCTCAGTCAATTGCTCAAAGGGTTGAAAAATCGACTGTGCTAGGGCAAAAGTCAACTGTGGTCCCCATACAGTCAAACCTCAAGATTTTTGGTCAAAATCCTCATTTTGAAGTATTATTCATCATTTGATCAAGGGTTGATCATGATTCATCAAGGATTGCTCACAATTCATCAAAACCCAAAAGTTGCTAAATTAGGGTTTTGTAGGAAAAGTCAACTCAACTTTGACCAAGCATAACTTTCTCATACTTTATAATAAATGACCCATACAAAGCTCATTCTAAATAGGATTCAATTCCCTACAATTCATATTCAGCTCCCAAGTTAAAAATATGTACTCACAAGAAGTTATGAATTGGGACATTATAGTTCACTTTGAAAAGTCAACAAAAACACCTTTTTTGTCAAAGCTTCATACATGAACATGGAAGACTCAATTGAGATTAGACCAAAGGGTTTGCTTAGAGGAAATCTTGAGCTTTCCAAAACGTCAAAGAACACATCTCTAGGGTCAAAATTGAGGAAGTTAGGCATTGGCAAAGTTGACCTTTTTTGCAAAATTGCCAAAAGTCAAAAGTGGCCAAAATTGCAATTTTTGTCAAATGGGCCCAACTGTTTGTGTTTGTATTGAGTTTGTAACATGGTCCACGACCCATGATTCTTCCCACTTGCCTTTATTTTATTTTTGTCATTTATTTTGATTTTTATTTCATTTAAATCAAATAAAATCAATAATAAATAATGAAAATATTAAAAATCATTTAAACCTTGAGATTTTGTGCATATTTCAGGTCCATGAATAGCTGGCAATGAGATCAAATCGTGCAAGGCTTGTTTGTACACAAAAGGATTAGATTTTGGCTTAATTTGGAAAGATTTACATGAGAATCAAATCATGATCAAAGATCATTATTGGAGAAGATTTGATGCAAACTTGTAAATCTAATTCACTCAAGGGTACATATAGAAAAAATCCAGACCAAATGCACAAGGGTTAGAGGCGTGAGAAGCTGAGGAAAAACTTGCAAAAAACTCAAGAAAAGTGGCAATCTGATTTCATAGTTCCAGGCGCTTTCAAGCCATTCCAAGCATACCATTCACCTGCTGGACATCTAAGGACTCTATCCCAACCATTAGCAAGCATTTTCGTGCCCCAAAACGCATTGTAAGCACCTCATGATATCCTTACTTTCTTGAAATTCAATATCACGATTCTGGCATTTGTAGCATGAACTCTTTACATATTCTTGTTCATTGAAACATTTGCAAGCTAATGGTAATAATTAATTGCATTTTTGCTAACCATACAGAGATCCACCATTGCTAGGTGTTCTTTGTTCATTTTAGGGTTTTCTCATGCAGGTAAAATTGGCCCAAAAGAGGGGTACCATGGTGTTCACAAGGCCAAGACGAACTGGCCTGTAGCATTAGTTTTCATTTATCATGCCTGTATGAGATTCTGGAAATATGCAGGGGCTGTGATGTGTCTGCGATCGACCTAATGTCTAACGGTATCTTAACTGCAAGCGCACAGCATATCGCGGTAGTAATAAAAGATTGTCGAATCCACAGGGACTTTGTAATCACTCTAGTGCGGGAAAGTAATGCTAATTTAGCTAAGGCGGAAATTGTCACGTTGGTTTTGGGAAGGTTAAGGAAGGTAAACTAATTGATTTTAAAGTAATTATAAAATGAAATGGTCGGTATGCAATAGAGTCGACCTAAAGGATCTAATCGGACTAGGCATATAAGGATGGTCAACTTGGTTTATCTGTAGAATTAATCAGTTTAAAAACCCTCAATTCACACTTTCATGGTCTTATCTCGGATTATACGTCTAAAGCCCTATACCTGCTTTCGCTAGCCTATAAGTGTTTAGAAGTATTTTTTGGAAACTTAATTAATTCTAATTTGGTTTAAAGCACTTTCACTGTATTTAAATCAAATGCCTAACTTTAGCTATCCGGTTAAAAACCTCACACTTTCGTGGTCTCGATCTAACCTATTTACTCTTCTTACTTTTGTAACAAAGGTTTTATTTTTAAGCATAAAAAGTTATAACCAGAGTTAAGTTGATTAAAGTTTTAGCCTAAGTTTGATCAGATGCCTAATGTCTCTTACTATCCCATACCGACGCTAAAGGTTTAGCTAGCCATGGAAATTATAATGAACGTACTGGAAATAAAAACAAACAAATTTAGATTGGACATTATAAATAATAAATTAAACATGCATTAATTAATTAAAAGGTATGTAATACAATTGCAAAATGGAAACCTGAAAGTAAAGCCAATACTTCAATCCCTCTTCCACAAATCGGAAAATCGGACTTGGTATCGGTAATATGACAAATTCTGAGGCTTGAATAATAAATCCTAAACTATAATAATAATTTCCTGATGTTGGAAATTATTATTTGGACAATGAAATTAAAAGAACGGAAATAAACGAATGCAGAAAAAAAATAACAACTGAAGGAATAATGGTTTTGATTTCGGCAGAGCTTCTGCACAAGTAAACTGTAAAATGCTCTGTGTATCTAACGTTGAATGTTGAGGTATTTATAGAGGAATGAATTTGGCAGTTGGCTTGAAGACTTGTCATGAAGCTTTCCTTAAAAATCTCCACAAATGTAGGAACGTGGGTAGTTGAGGAAGAAGTGGTGAACGTGGGATTTGACTGGAGAGAAATAAGGAGTTTGAAAACTCCTTCTGTTTTGCTTTGCCACGATCTGCACTTCCAATTAACTGATATACGCATTACGTTCGTTACTGAGGCGTTACGAGCAGGTTTGGTGTTTCCCCGTGTTACGGTCGTGGCCAATGTGTTACGGTCGTAACACGCTTCATGATGGCTTACGGTCGTGGCAGATGCGTTACGACCGTCATAGCTACAAAATCTGTAATTTCTTGACAGATTTATCTTTTTCTTCTATTCTTTTGATGCTTTCTTGCATTGTTTCATGTTTTCTTCTGTTTTGAGCTGAGTTATGAATACCTGCAAAAAGTAATGACAAACTCGAAATATTCGGGAATTAATCGGGTCAAAATAATACAGAACGGGTAAATTTCATGGAAAATAAACGATATAATTTCGTGTTATCAAATTCCCCCATACTTAAACCTTTGCTTGTCCTCAAGCAAAATAATCAATTAAAAATATCGGACAAGTTTTTATAACCGCACATAACTAGTATACCTTTCATTTTCAAATAATTTCAAGAAATCCTAAGTTAGTTCGGCCGAGAAAATCGAATGAAACCACAACGATACGTAAATGACACAAGCAACAAGCTAGTCGACGACTATCCGTTTTAAACGAAACATCCAATTATACCGTTATAATTCAACTCAAGGTTTCTCGTTCATATTTCGCCCGGTTTCGTTCTTGCGCAATCACATTAAGCCCATTATCCTTGCACGCACGTAGTGGAATAGCCGGTTAGTGGTTCTGATCAAAACACGACGGTTTCTGGCACAATTATGTGGCAACCTCTTTTATCCAATTGCAAGATGCGGGGGATCAAACCGTAGTCTACCCTACCGAGTTCAGTACCAGATGCTTCTGAACCACCTAGACAATGGATTCTTATGTTACTCAGTAGAAGCTTTTGCATCCGTTGGATTAAACGATCGGGTGAGGATCGCCCAATTTAATTGGTGCAATACCTATTTCCTTAAAGCATGTAACATTCTATTTAAATCAATTTGCAAGATCATTCACTTATGTTCATCGACTTTCCACGTGGATTGTGTTAAGACTGGTGCCGACTGCTAATATAAACTACTAGGGGCTAATTTAAGACTTAAAACTCAAAGTATCGGTATAACGAAAATGGAGACGATTCGCGTAAGTAGAGAGTCGAAGGTGTCATAATCGTATAGTTCTCGTTGGATCGCTCTCGGCCTTCTAACTAAGATTTCGGTTAAAGTAGGTAACTAACGGTTATGCGAATATAAAAGGCGAAAAATTTTGGTATGGCTAAATAAAACGGGGAGAAAATGAAATAACGAAATATAACTGAAATAGAAATGAAATTACTCGTTCTGAAATTAAGAATGCAGTGCTCCTCCCACACTATATCAAACATTGTCTCAATGTTATGATATAATGGCGAGGTTAAATGAAAAATACATCGGAAAAACAAGGAAAACAACAAGAAAAGGAAAAAAAACTACTGGCGACCACGGCGGCTTCGGGTTCGTGACCTTCTGGAAGGAGTAGCTTCAGAGTCAGTGCCCTGGGGTTCAAGAGATGTAACATCCATCCTTAAAGCATTAAGCTCGCATAACACTTCATCAAGCCTTTCATTCGTCGTGCGTTGACCACTCAAGATTTGGGCATTTTGCTGATGTAAAGCGTCGAAACGCTCCTGATGCTTTCTTTCAAGCGCTACAGCCATCTGATTTTGCTGATGAAGGGCTCTGAGGATGTCCTCCATAGTAAAAGGAGGTGGTGCAGAAGAGGACGACTCAGGAATGTCAGGCGCGGGAATAGCTCGATCCAGTTCTTCCTGCATCTCATCAGCGGGGCCGACATGAGGTTCTTCTTGAGCAGCAGCAGGGCCTTCAGGGTTAAATAGCCAGTTGGCTCGGTTCTGAGGGTCGATTCAGTCCCTGCAAGGCAAAAAAATGTTAGTGTAAACTCGGTTTTGTATCACTAGATGAAATCTTCCGTCGTCCCGCTCGTGGATGAGGTGGGCCGATTTGCAATGATCCAAAGTAAGCAGAACCGGTGGTCGGGATGGCAGATGAACAAGGGTGTCACCATGGTTTAGTGCTAAAGCAAGAGAAGTGACAAGCCCTCCGAAATAGAAAGGTTTGCCACCTCTGGTGCAGATGGAGTGAATATGATCCAGGAGGAAAGGTGCGGCATTAATTTTCTGACCCGAGAATGCACAATGCATGAAAAATAGCTCCTTGGAGTTGAGCTTGTGGTTACTATCCCTTGCAAAGATTGTGTTGGATAAGATGCGGTGGAAGTAGCGAATGGCGGGGTTGTGGATTTGGGTAGCATTTAGGTGATCATATGAGTTAGCCCGATTATTGGTCAAGCTATGCCAAAGGTTGAAGGATTCCTCATGAAAAGTGTCAGGCACACGTAGGTGAGCGCCTTCATCAGTACAAAAATATAGTAGGCGACCGAATGCATTCTGAGGGAATTCGTATTCGGTGCTGAGAATGCGGAACCTTACCACACCAGTAAGTTGATTTCTTGGGCCGTTTGGAGTGATGTAGCAAAATGAACTGAGGAACTCAAGGGTGAGATTCTCGTACGTTGGTTGTGGCTGGCTACATAGGGTCCAAAGGTTGACATTCTGTAGTAGGTGTTGGACACTTTCAAGTAACCCGAGGTTTCGGAGGCAGTCAATGTCGACGATCCTCGTAGGATGGATGCCTCGGCGTTGGAACTTCAGGAACCGCGTGCGCTGTGTTTCACCTGCTTCGCCATTTCGTAGGGTAATGCCAGGAATGGGTTGGAGATTGTTCGCCATTTGCATGCAAGAGTGTTTGAGTGAGAATGGTTGTGGTTGGTGAATGAGAGAATGAGAAGATGATACGGGTAATGGATGTATATATGGTGGAAGGAGGTAGTGGAAGTTTGAAAATTGATAGGGATTAATGGTGGGTTGAATGGGGTTAATGGTGGATTGAATGGGGTTAATGGGGAGTTATGGAAGAAGAAGAGAGAAAGGTTGAGGGAAGAAGAAAAGGGAACGTTCTGCTAACAGGGTTAATGATGTAGCCCGTGTTACGGTCGTAACACCAAGCTGACAAGCGTAACGCTCTGAAAGGCGCGTTACGGTCGTGGGGGATGGATTACGATCGTGGCAGCTATGAATTTTGCAAATTTTTACAGAACAGAACACAATACATAGTATATATTTTTATAGCAGGCAGAACATCTCAGGCATTCCAACATAAACACAACATTAATTTATTCAACATATAATCCAACATATATAGTTCGCAATAGAGTAGAAAACCATAAAACATTGTAAGCAGCATAATGATTGTAAGTTTAAAATTGAAAACAAACAATTGCATTAATTCAGATTGAGTAACTTGTTCTTTTTGACAGAAAATAAATGACTTGTAAATTGAAATGCAGTAATTTAACAAAAAATTGAAACTACCTAGAAACAAAGCAGAATGGAAAAAATCTAAAAACTAAGAATTGAAAAACTGAAAACTGAAAACTGAAAAACTAAGAAACTAAAAACTGCTTCATCCAATCTTTTCTTTTAATATCTCTAAAGCTTGGGTGATGTTATAGAATTGCTCCACCGAGATGTCAGTTAAACCAATAAGATCCAAATGCATAGTCTTCAACTCATTCTTTATTCCATCAATGTCAGTTTTATAAGCATCCAAAGTGGTCAGAATGGTGTTTAATTGTGTAGTATATCCTCCTTGGTTTATATCAGGGGCTACTTGTGCTTCAGCCATATTTGTAAAGTCATGGTAACCAGTAGGAGTTTCAGGATCTGTTTCGTTTTCAGACATGAAATTATTAGCAACAAAATATGATTGTGGTGTTTCTGGTGTCGAAGGATGATCGGGTGGATTCAATTCGTACAACCAATTTTCCCGGTTATGGACACTTATTCGGGCATGGTTCGGAAGGGTAAAAAGAGTAACAACTTCATTTCTGATCAGGTAATCATAAGGTGCAGGGCCTAAATTTCCTATTATCCGGTTGTTGAAACAGAAATCAATATTCATAGGCCTAATTGATCCAAATGGTGCACAGTTATTAAGTTGGTGACGAGGTCCAAGAGCATGTGCAATCATTGTAACTAATCCTCCCACACTGACAGGAACATTAGGGTCCTCACTAATGCGGGTAAAGGTCTTCATCCGGAGTGGGACAACATTGACAGGGCGTCCTAGGTTCATACAATAAAGCAGAGATAATTCATCCTTGGATACAACATTTTGATTTTGTTCTTTTCCAAACAGAGTGTGGGCAAGAATCCTATGGAAATAACGGATGGCTGGGTTATGTATCTCATTGTTATCCATACTTTCTGGGTCAGGGTGATAGTTTCCGGTTAAAGTACCCCAGAAGTAATCCAGCTCAAAATCCAATAAATCGGCCTCAGGGGTAGTAAAAGCTAAGGGTCCGCTGGGGAATCCTAATAAAGCAGCTAAGTCCCTATGGTTATAGGTGAATTCAATACCAAAGAGTCTGAAGGTAATGATTCCTTTTCGGGCTCCGACACCATGTTCAGGGATGTAAACTAGAGAACTCAAGAACTCAAGGGTAAGCTCTCGGTAAGTGATAAACCTATTTTTCAGGTGGGCTTTCTCCCATCCCAACTGGTTAAACATGTAGTAAACACTATCAGTAATGCCTAAAGAGTCCATAGTGGGTTCATCCTGATACAGGGTTAGACTGATGTCTCGCTGAGACAAAGCCTCGAATCTTCTTCGTTGGTTTCTACCTCTAAAGGTGGTTTCCATAAAGTTCTGTGGAGGAGCCATAGCAAAAACAAAGCGGGGAAACAGAGTAGAGGAGAAAGTAAAGAGAAAAAGACTATTCAGAAATCATGTGGCAAGTAAAATTGTTTTGAAATCAGCAGCAGTTTCATAAAAGTTATAAAAAATGAAAAATACTTATATAGCAAGCAAAAACAAATAATACAAACAAAATAGCAGGTAAAAACAAATAAAATGGGTTGCCTCCCATGAAGCGCTGTTTTTAACGTCATAAGCCTGACGAAATACCTAGTGAAAGATTAGTTGGGAGAAATAGGGTGCAGTTCTACGAGTGTAAGCTTATTCGTATAATCTCTATTATCTATACGATGATATTGTTTTAACCGCTGCCCGTTTACAATAAACGGGGCGCTATTTCTATCCTTGATTTCTACCGCTCCGCTAGGAAAAACTCTTGTAATTTCGAAAGGACCGGACCATCTAGATTTAAGTTTTCCAGGGAAGAGTCTAAGTCTAGAATTAAATAAAAGTACGACATCTCCCACACTAAATTCTTTTCGTGATAAACGCTGATTGTGCCATTTTTTAGTTCGTTCTTTGTATATTTTAGCGTTTTCGTAAGCGTCTAGTCTTAATTCTTCCAGTTCACGTAAATCGAGGATTCGTTTCTCGCCAGCAGCAGTGTAATTAATATTGAGTGTCTTTATCGCCCAATAAGCTTTATGCTCTAATTCTACCGGGAGATGACATGATTTTTCGTAAACAAGTTTGAAAGGTGTAGTTCCGATAGGAGTCTTGTAAGCCGTCCTATAAGCCCATAAAGCTTCGTTAAGTTTGGATGACCAATCTTTTCGAGATATCGCGACAGTTTTTTCTAATATTCGTTTAATCTCTCTGTTCGAAACTTCGACTTGTCCGCTAGTTTGCTGATGATAAGGTGTTGCTACGCGGTGTTTCACTCCATATTTAGATAGTAATTTATCAAATATCTTCGAAATAAAATGAGATCCACCGTCACTGATAACAAGTCGGGGAACACCAAAACGCGGGAAAATTATATTCTTGAAAAGCTTTATCACTACTCGTGTGTCATTTGTAGGAGAAGCTATTGCCTCGATCCATTTTGAAACGTAATCGACAGCGACGAGTATAAACTTGTTTCCAAAAGAAGATGGGAAAGGTCCCATAAAATCTATTCCCCAAACATCAAAGATTTCAACTTCAAGTATTCCTTTATGAGGCATTTCGTCGCGTCTTGA
The DNA here is from genome assembly GCA_948472305.1 of Vicia faba. Lineage (NCBI taxonomy): Eukaryota > Viridiplantae > Streptophyta > Magnoliopsida > Fabales > Fabaceae > Vicia > Vicia faba. The sequence continues at coordinate 296,343,642 of OX451740.1, read as the reverse complement.
GATAATACCGGTGCGTTGGCATCGGTCACAGTTTTTAACGGCGACGTGGACATCCTTCCACAGGTTAGGCCAAAAAAGGCCGGCTTGGAGAATTTTGGCACACGTTTTAGAGGTGCTAGTATGTCCGCCATAAGGAGATGAATGACAATGGGAAATGACGTTTTCTATTTCTTCGTCGGGTATACACCGGCGGAAAATTCCATCAGGTCCTCGTTTAAATAAAAGTGGTTCGTCCCAATAGTAACTCTTGAGATCATGGAAGAATTTCTTTTTTTGTTGGTAAGTTAAGTCAGGTGGAAGCGCTCCGACAGCTAAATAATTAACAATGTAAGCATACCAAGGCAATCCTATGGTCATGTCGATGGCTTCCACGACTTCTTTAGCTTCTGGTTTATTTAAATCCAATTGAGCTAGGTCGCTTATCATATGTGCTATCAGATGTTCATACGGAAAATCGTCGTTAATTGGCACTTGTTCGGGTTTTATACCTTCTAAACGGGATAAATGATTCGCTACGACGTTTTCGGTTCCTTTCTTATCTTTAATTTCCAAGTCGAATTCTTGTAAAAGTAAGATCCATCGGAGGAGTCTGGGTTTTGCATCTTTCTTGGTAAGTAAATATCTGATAGCAGCGTGGTCCGTGTAAATGATGAATTTTGCTCCTACAAGGTAAGAATGGAATTTGTCAAGCGCGAAGACCACGGCTAAGAGTTCTTTTTCGGTGGTGGCGTAGTTCATCTGAGCTGAGTCTAGCGTTCTTCTGGCGTAGTAAATTGCGTGAAGTTTCTTATCTTTCCTTTGTCCAAGAACTGCGCCGACAGGGTAATCACTTGCATCGCACATGATTTCGAAAGGTAACCTCCAATCGGGCGGTTGCATGATTGGTGCAGAAATAAGTGCGGCTTTAAGGGTTTCAAAAGCTTTAAGATAATCGTCATCGAATATGAACTCAGCATCCTTCATTAATAGACCGGTAAGTGGTTTTGTGATTTTCGAGAAATCTTTAATAAAGCGTCGGTAAAAACCGGCGTGTCCTAGAAAACTTCGTATCTCTCGAACGGTCTTTGGTGGTTGGAGTTCTTTAATCACTTCTATCTTAGCTTTATCAACTTCAATTCCTTTATTAGAAATAACATGTCCAAGTACGATTCCTTCTCTGACCATGAAATGGCATTTTTCCCAGTTGAGCACAAGGTTTACTTTCACACATCATTCTTAAACACTTTCTAAATTAGATAGACATCCTTCATAGCTTTGTCCACACACAGAGAAGTCGTCCATAAACACTTCCATGATGTTGTCAATGAAATCTGCGAAGATGGCCATCATACATCGTTGGAAAGTTGCGGGAGCATTACATAATCCAAATGGCATTCGTCTGTACGCGAACGTTCCATAGGGACACGTGAATGTAGTCTTCTCTTGATCATCAGGGTGAATCGGGATTTGGAAAAATCCGGAATAACCGTCTAAATAACAGAAGTAGGAGTGTTTGGCTAATCGTTCTAACATTTGATCAATAAAGGGTAAAGGAAAATGGTCTTTCCGAGTAGCTTTGTTCAGTTTTCGATAATCAATGCACACTCTGTGTCCACTAACTACTCTTTGTGTTATCGATTCGCCTTGTGCGTTTTTCACGACAGTGACACCTCCTTTCTTAGGTACGACATGCACTGGGCTAACCCATTTAATGTCGGAGATCGGGTATATAATTCCAGCTTCCATTAGCTTTTTGATTTCATCTCTGACTACAGTGCTTAGAATCGGATTGATTCTTCTTTGAGGTTCTCGAGAGGTTTTGCAATCTTCTTCTAATAGAATACGGTGCATACAAATTGAAGGACAAATTCCTTTTAAGTCTGATATGTTGTAACCTAACGCAGTAAGGTATTTCCTTAGAACGTCTAAAAGTTTCTGAGTTTCGAGCGTTCCTAAACTGGAATTCACTATTACAGGTCGAGTTTGTTCAGTATCAAGGAATTCGTATCGTAGATTTTTAGGTAGAACTTTCAATTCTAGTTTTGGTTTCTTGGAACATGGCATATGATCGGGTGTAAGTGCTAGGCTTTCTCTTAGACTGTCATCTTTATATGGTTCTCTCCAATTGTCGTCTTCGAATATCAGAGGGGTTTCAATTTTCATTATTTCGGAATATATGGTTTGTTCAACTTCCATCTCTCTCACGCACTCGTCTATAATATCGAGTAAATAACATGTGTCATTCATGGCGGGTGCTTGTAAAAATTGAGTGAGGATGAATTCCACTTTTTCCTCTCCGACTTTGAATGTTAATCTGCCCTTCTTTACATCAATTATAGCTCCGGCGGTGGCTAGGAATGGTCTTCCTAATATGATAGGGGTAACTGAGTCTTCGGTTATGTCCATGATGATGAAATCGGTAGGGATATAGAATTGACCTATTCTAACTGGAACGTTTTCCAGAATACCTACAGGGTATTTAACCGATCGGTCGGCTAATTGGACGGACATTTTCATGGGTCTGAGTTCTCCCATCTCTAGCTTTTTGGCGATAGATAAGGGCATGACACTAATGCTTGCTCCTAAGTCACATAGAGCTTTGTCTATGACAAATTTTCCAATATTACAAGGTATAGAGAAACTACCTGGGTCTTTTAGCTTAGGAGGCATATTGTTTTGAATGATCGCGCTACACTTGGCAGTGAGTGTAACTGTTTCGTTATCCTCTATCTTCTTCTTGTTGGATAGGATTTCCTTAAGAAATTTAGCGTACGAGGGCATCTGAGTGATGACTTCTGTAAAAGGTATTGTTATATTGAGTTGTTTCAGAAGTTCAACAAATTTCTTGAACTGGCCCATCGTTTTGGAATTTGTAAGTCTCTGAGGATACGGGATTGGTGGTTTATAAGGTGGTGGAGGTACATAAGGCTTCTCTTGCTCCACTGCCTCTTGCGTTTCGCTTTCCTTTTCTTTTTCTCTAGGTTCATTGGCTTGTTCAGGCGGCTCGCTCTGCTTTTGGTACATGGCTGGATTTTCTAGTCTCGGGTCAACAGGTCCGTCGAGTTCTTTTCCACTTCTCAGTATCACAGCATTAGCATGTCCTTTCGGGTTGGGCTGTGGTTGACCAGGAAAAATTTTGGCTGGTGCCGCAGTAGGTGCTTGTTGTTGAGCTACCTGTGAAATTTGCGTCTCAAGCATCTTGTTATGGGTGGCTAAAGCCTCAACCTTGCTAGCTATTTGTTTTATCTGCTCATTAGTATGCAAATTTTGATTCATAACGTCTTTATTAGTCTGAGCTTGGGAAGCAACGAAGTATATGTACAAGTATATGTACAAGCAAGTCACACAAGTTCCTAGTTTCAGGCTTACATGGGGTTTCATAGGTAAGTACCCTCTTGAAGTTAGTTGGCTCAACCTTTCCTATAAATAGTAACCGGGTTCTAAGGAGCTCAATATCACTAGATTATTTTCTGTGTTCATTGTTTCAGTTTAGCCACTTAACCGGCGACCAAAATATTCCAAGAAAATAACCCTCAATGAGTGTAGTATCGAGTATCTACCAACTTCGGACTGCACCAAAGCCAGTCATCTCACTACCCCTAAAAAGGCCAAGATGGTTAAGTAAAGGTTCTAAAAGTCCATTAGTGCTTCATGACATCACTCAGTGGCCCCGTATTCTCTTTGATTGACTCAAAGGCTACCGGTACCCACAAATATGTCACACTAATATAGCTATTGCTTCAACCATGTCGGTATACCCCACACAGTTTCCACAACATATTGCTATTTACCTATGAATGTTTCCCAAATCCGGGTAGAGGATTCAAACCCAAACAATAGAACCAAATGTAAAGCAATCAAAGCAAACAAGGTAAGCATTTAAAGGTGATCTAAAACCCTAAGGTAACCCCACTTTTCAAATATTCCCCAGTAGAGTCGCCAGTTCTGTGATATAGTGGGAGAACTGACTTGAGATTTTGCGTTTGTGTTCGCAAATGTTTCGGTTTAGCAAGAGTCTCCACTGACTTTTTATTTTATCCAAAGGAAAGGTCAAAAAGCACAGGAAAGACCTTTGAGATGTTTTCTTGGGTTCGGGGGGTAGATTATGAAAAGGGAAGGTGCAAGCACCCTTTTCATCCATGGTTATCCATGGGCTCTTAGTTAATTGTTTAGATCACTTGCTTTTGCTTTTCAATTGTTTGAAATGGTGCTTTGTATGTAGTTTTGAAAATGTTTTGAAAAGAGGCCATCGTTGTGGCAACCTTTGTAATGATTCTTGTTTGAATGTATACAAAGGTGTATTGTCTTTTGAAAAGATGTTTCAATGTTTGAATGTTTGAAAGTTTGTTTTGGGAAATGTTTTGAAATTGTGTTGTGAGGTGTGTTTGAAAATAGCAAGGATGGTTTGCAAGTTTTGATCAAGTAACTAAGAGTTGTCTATCCTATTTTACTCAAAGGTCTTTCCTACACATTTTTAACCCTTTTGACAGTGTTGTTTTACCATTGCATTTGGTAAACAACCTTGTATTAGGATGTTAAACGGGACAGGCGCGGGTCATCGTATTGACCATGATAGCAATATTGCCAAGTATCTTTAGCAAATTTTTGAGGGACTAGATCATTTTGTATAGACAACCAAGATAGCGTCATTGAGGGACTATGATATTTTGTTTTGCTTTTGTTTTGCCAAGATACTCAACATGCATAACATGGCCATTTTCAAGGCAACAAGTGGATGAAACCCTAGGGGTGCAAGTGTGCATTGTGTTGTCAATTTACATGCTTTTTGTCTTTGTATTGGTCAAGCTATTTGTTTGATTTTGTATTTCTGCATACAAACCCTAATCTGTATCATGGCATATTTGTAAGCATAAAGTGTGTAAAATAAATCTACACTATTACAACATTTGATATGGGAAGGGGGGATACAATTTTGAATGAGGAATATTTGCAAGAAAATAAACCCTAATATTTACTATTACATCCAAATTGAATAAATGGTACAATAAATTGGCAATAATTAAATATGCAATATAAATATGCAAAATATCATAGATATGTAAAAATGTTTTTGTTTATTTTTAGGTATGTAAAAATATAATATTTAATGTATTAAAGAAATAAAAAGATATATTTTTTTTATTAAGGGCAAAAACCCTAATTTTCTTTTAAGAAAGTAAATATATATTAATTATATTATTCATGTACAATAAAATAAAATAAAATATATACAAAATAAAAATATATTTAGAAAAATATTATTTAAGTATAAATAAATAAATAAATAAAACTATAATATTTTTATGTATTATTTTCAAGTTTTCATTAAATAAAATAAAAGTATATACTCACTAAATTATTTTTATGTTAGAAAAATAAAATAAAATACAAAAATAAATGTGAAAATTTATAAAAATATTTTTGGTATTTTTTATGTTTGGGAAATAATAAAATAAAATCAGAAATGAAATATAAATGCAAAAATATAAAAATGTGAAGAAATGGGCCAGGGGGGTGCAGTCAGCAAGGCAGGGGGTGCCAAAAACAAGAAGCAAAAGCCCAGCCCAATTCCAAGCTTCGTCTTCAACCTTGGCTCAAAAAATGCGCGCGCCTGTACCAAATGTCCAAATCCTGCATACGTGCTCTAATGCAAAAACTCATAACATCAAAGTTGTAGCATTTTTCAAGACGAATTCAACCATATAAGAAACTTGATCTAACTCAAAGACCAGAGAGAATTTCTATGGCCCTAATTTCTAACCTAACTTTTTCAGAAAGTTCATGGATCAAATTCTCTTAACACGCTTAACTTAAATGAAAACTGAGCATATGTACAGCTTCATGGCTATGAATACTACATTTTTTATTCACAAACCTAAGCCTAATGATTCCTAAATAGAGAGATAGGAAGTTGAAAAAAACCTGTTTCAGTTGACTTCCTGTATGGCAATGTGGAGCTTTTCAGTGAGGCCTGAGATGTTTGAGAGCTTGTTTGAACTTCCTCTGACCTTCCCCAATACCTAGCTTGCCTTGGATGTGCTTGAACAAGCTTGTAGAACTCAACCTGCACAAGCTAAAAAAAATGGTGAATCTTGCAAATGGAGTTACAGTCACTTCCTAATGGTTGGGATAGCTTGGATAGGTTATATGGAAGGTGTTTGAACAGGTTTGGGGCAAAACGCACGAGGGGTTTTTGCTATGGAACTCCAAGTGCAGGAACTGCCCTGTTTTTGCAAGAGGATGGTGATTTGATGTTCAAGAGTGTTTGAGGGATCAAAGGCTCGTGTTTTAGGCTCAATGCAATGTCAAGAATTTGTTTCAAATGCTTGCTAAGCTTGGTTATCTCAGATGTTCAAGTTGTGGTGTATTTGACAAGTTTCTTGTATTTTAAGCAAAAGCAAGCCATGATGCAAGACAGGCCTGTACAGGCTATCTATCAGCCTGCAATTTGTGATATTGGCCCCCCTTAGTTGGTGGATATTGTGTGTTGTACCAGATCTTGTTCAAGGCTCAAGGATTCTACTTGACATAAAGCAAATTTGACAAAAATGGCAATGTTTCCTTTTTGCTATTTTTGGATTAATCTATTGTATAATCCTCTAATGACCAGAACAAAGTTTCAAACCAATGGATTTGAATTTAATTATTGAGTATGGAAGGGTTTTGGGACCTGTAATAAGGTACAAACAAGGCTGATTAGAGTTTGCAACTTGTATCACTATAAAAATGCCATGGATCAAAAGTGAGTTTTTGCCAACTTCAAGCTTTCGATTCTTCCTACCCACAAATGATTTTGGAGAGTTCTTGGACATTTTAGAAATCTTGTGACATGATTTAAAATCCATCTTTGAAATGGATTTTGATATTCCAAGTCAAACTAGGTGAAAAATTGCCATGAAGATAGGTCAAAATCCTGCCTAAACTAGGGCAAAATTTCACAAAGTTAAAAGTTTCATGGACCCTTGTTCCAAAAATCATAACTTGAGATCCAAGATTCTTTTTGGAAAACTTTGTGAATCAAAGTTGTAGACTTTGTGGAGGACTACAACTTTCATGTTGGAAGTTTTGTTTGAATCCAATTGCATCATGGTGAGAATATTGGGCAAAGTTGGGAAAAAATAAGAAAATTTCATAACTTAGAAAAATTCTAAGTTATGAAAATTTTCAATTTTAAACCCTAATTTGCAAAATTAGGTTTCTTGATGAACAAGTTTCATGTTTTGACACATCTTGATGAAAAATGACCCTTGGCACTTGATTTTGACCAAAAAGTCAAAGTTTGACTTTTCAGTGTACAGTCAAATTTTGATCAGTTGATTGGAAAATTCATCTGTCAATCCAATGCATTTGAGATCTTTTGAACCTTGTGAATAGGTTAAGATGATGACATTGAGTCCTTGAGTCCATGCTTGAACCCAATTTACCATTGGCTAGGTTAAAAATCAGAAATTGCCCTTGTGCAGTCAAAACCCTAAAAATGACCATTTTGCCCTTTTGATGATCTGATCAAATTTCTTGAGGAGTTGTGGTCCAAACTTGATCAAATTGTCCATATGAGTCCATAATGTTGTTGTGGATCAAAAATTATGAGGTTTGACTGTACATTGGCCATAATTGACTTTTTCCCCATTACAGTTGATTTCTAGGTCAACTGACCAATTGACTGGGAAAAAAATTTGATTCAAGGCTTGAAACTTGGTAGAGGCAATCTTATAAGTCCAACATGAAGTATGAAAGTCACTTTGAGCATTAAAAGTCCAAAAATCCCTGTGCAAACTCAAACCCTAATTTAGGTCATCAGTGCAAGGAGATGTCTTGAGCAGAGCAAAACCCTAATTTGGCCTGGAGTTCAAGGAGTCTTGTGATGAGAAATATTGATAAAATGAGAGGGAAAATTTTGGTGTACAACACCCACAAAGTCAGTTTCTCGCCAGTTTATTCTCCAACAGGGTTATTCTCCCTCCAATTTATTCTCAAATCATCTTCGATCGATATTCCCAGCGAGAATGAAGAACTCAACTCCTCGTACTCTCCAGCATCAGTCCGGGATTTATTTTCCCCAGCTAGAGAACATCATAAAAACATTGCATATCCATACATCATGGCATATACATACACATCATACAGCACAGTCTCATTTATTTTGAGAACATCATTGCTCAATATATTTCATACATCATGACATTACATACGACTAACTCTTTACTTTTCAGGGAGAGATATAATCGAATTCTCACAAGTTTTCTCTGGTTCAGTAAAATCGGTGCTAAGATTTCTATTCCAGTTCAAGCTATGAAGCCCGGATTCGACCGGATAATATCTTGATTTCTACATCATATTGTGAAGCCCGGAGAAGGACCGGATAACAATATCAAATTACCGCAAAGCCTGGAATCGACCAGATAGTGGTTTATCTTTAAGCTATGAAGCCCAGATTCGACCGGGTAATAGTTTAATCCCCAACAAGTTACTGTGAAGCCTGGATTACGACCAGATAGCAGTACAAAGACACCATGAAGCCTGGAATCGACCAGATAGTGGTATGTCATAAACACAAGCCGTGAAGCCCGGAGATCGACCGGATAACAACTTAACAAGTTATTATGAAGCCTGTATTACGACCAGATAGCAATACAAGACACCATGAAGCTTGTACTCGACCAAATAATGGTATAAGACGTTGTGAAGCCTGGATTACGACCAGATAGCAGTCAAGAATACTACGACGCCTGGAGTCGACCAGATAGTGGTATATCTTTAATGCAAGTTATGAAGCCCGGATTCAACCGGATAATATCTTGATTTCTCCAAACACCATGAAGCCTGGATTCGACCAGATAATGGTATAATACATCATGAAGCCTGGATTACGACCAAATAGTGGTAAAAGACAACGGAGCTTAGATTTCGACCAAATAGCAGTCTACACGGCCAATTACTATGAAGCTCGGGAATCGACTGAATATTAGTAGGCCTAAAAAAACCAAATGGAAAGCCCGAATGCGACCGGATAACCACTTGATTTCTTCTTAATCCTGGAAAACGACCAGATAGGAAGTAAGAAGTTGCAAAGCCTAGATTACGACTAGATAGCGGCAAAGGACTGAAGCCTGGAATTGACCAGATAATAGTATAAGACACTGCGAAGCTTGGATTTAGACCAAATAACAGTTTACCTGGACAATTACTAAGAAGCCCGGAGTCGACCGGATATTAGTGTGCCCTAAATTCAAGTTGAAGCCTGGATGCGACTGGATAACAACTTAATTCCATCTGAATCCTAGAGTACGACCAGATAAGAATTGAGAAATCGCAAAGCCAAGATTACGACTGGATAACAAGTTTAATCTCATCTCCCCAGTAAGTCACTGTAAAGCCTGGAGCACGACCAGATAACAGTCAATATTTTCACTATGAAGCCTGGATCACAACCAAATAGTAGTTCATTTTCACCTCTTCGACTAAGAGACAATTTCCCAGTAGAATAACGGATGATCGAAGCTCCTAAAATTCTATTTCTCTCAAGACCGAGACCAACATTCCCCAACAAAATTCTCCTCGACCACAGGTATACAGACTCTCACAAAGGAATCTCTTATGCGATCGACACTCCTTCGGATGGCATCTTTAAGCCCATCTCCTGTCATTCATTTCAAAATGGCGTCTATAAGCCCATTCTCGACATCATAAGACAAGTACCACTACATGTGAATGCAAATTTCTGGGCACTCTAGTGTTCAATCATCTTCCACCCTCAGATCACGAAAGGTAAGCAAGCCAATCTACATCCTCAGGTTTAAGAAGATTGAATAGGGGCAGCTGTTGTACCCCAAAATTTGCCCTCCCATATTTCTCAAAACATTTCAAGTGAGATCCTCAATCTGCCCAAGGAAGTCCAAGGGTTGACCAGACAAATTCTCTCCTAAGGCAGTCTACTTCAAATTAGGGTTTCAGTTTGCATCAAGGTACTTGAGTCCAAGGGATCCCAAATGATCACCATGGACCTAATATGTTCTCAAGATCATCCATGTCAAGTTTCAAGCCCTACAGAGGAAGTTTTCTCAGTCAATTGCTCAAAGGGTTGAAAAATCGACTGTGCTAGGGCAAAAGTCAACTGTGGTCCCCATACAGTCAAACCTCAAGATTTTTGGTCAAAATCCTCATTTTGAAGTATTATTCATAATTTGATCAAGGGTTGATCATGATTCATCAAGGATTGCTCACAATTCATCAAAACCCAAAAGTTGCTAAATTAGGGTTTTGTAGGAAAAGTCAACTCAACTTTAACCAAGCATAACTTTCTCATACTTTATAATAAATGACCCATACAAAGCTCATTCTAAATAGGATTCAATTCCCTACAATTCATATTCAGCTCCCAAGTTAAAAATATGTACTCACAAGAAGTTATGAATTGGGATATTATAGTTCACTTTGAAAAGTCAACAAAAACACCTTTTTTGTCAAAGCTTCATACATGAACATGGAAGACTCAATTGAGATGAGACCAAATGGTTTGCTTAGAGGACATCTTGAGATTTCCAAAAAGTCAAAGAACACATCTCTAGGGTCAAAATTGAGGAAGTTAGGCATTGGCAAAGTTGACCTTTTTTGCAAAATTGCCAAAAGTCAAAAGTGGCCAAAATTGCAATTTTTGTCAAATGGGCCCAACTGTTTGTGTTTGTATTGAGTTTGTAACATGGTCCACGACCCATGATTCTTCCCACTTGCCTTTATTTTATTTTTGTCATTTATTTTGATTTTTATTTCATTTAAATCAAATAAAATCAATAATAAATAATGAAAATATTAAAAATCATTTAAACCTTGAGATTTTGTGCATATTTCAGGTCCATGAATAGCTGGCAATGAGATCAAATCGTGCAAGGCTTGTTTGTACACAAAAGGATTGGATTTTGGCTTAATTTGGAGAGATTTACATGAGAATCAAATCATGATCAAAGATCATTATTGGAGAAGATTTGATGCAAACTTGTAAACCTAATTCACTCAAGGGTACATATAGAAAAAATCCAGACCAAATGCACAAGGGTTAGAGGCGTGAGAAGCTGAGGAAAAACTTGCAAAAAACTCAAGAAAAGTGGCAATCTGATTTCATAGTTCCAGGCGCTTTCAAGCCATTCCAAGCATACCATTCACCTGCTGGACATCTAAGGACTCTATCCCAACCATTAGCAAGCATTTTCGTGCCCCAAAATGCATTGTAAGCACCTCATGATATCCTTACTTTCTTGAAATTCAATATCACGATTCTGGCATTTGTAGCATGAACTCTTTACATATTCTTGTTCATTGAAACATTTGCAAGCTAATGGTAATAATTAATTGCATTTTTGCTAACCATACAGAGATCCACCATTGCTAGGTGTTCTTTGTTCATTTTAGGGTTTTCTCATGCAGGTAAAATTGGCCCAAAAGAGGGGTACCATGGTGTTCACAAGGCCAAGACGAACTGGCCTGTAGCATTAGTTTTCATTTATCATGCCTGTATGAGATTCTGGAAATATGCAGGGGCTGTGATGTGTCTGCGATCGACCTAATGTCTAACGGTATCTTAACTGCAAGCGCACAGCCTATCGCGGTAGTAATAAAAGATTGTCGAATCCACAGGGACTTTGTAATCACTCTAGTGCGGGAAAGTAATGCTAATTTAGCTAAGGCGGAAATTGTCACGTTGGTTTTGGGAAGGTTAAGGAAGGTAAACTAATTGATTTTAAAGTAATTATAAAATGAAATGGTCGGTATGCAATAGAGTCGACCTAAAGGATCTAATCGGACCTAGGCATATAAGGATGGTCAACTTGGTTTATCTGTAGAATTAATCAGTTTAAAAACCCTCAATTCACACTTTCATGGTCTTATCTCGGATTATACGTCTAAAGCCCTATACCTGCTTTCGCTAGCCTATAAGTGTTTAGAAGTATTTTTTGGAAACTTAATTAATTCTAATTTGGTTTAAAGCGCTTTCACTGTAATTAAATCAAATGCCTAACTTTAGCTATCCGGTTAAAAACCTCACACTTTCATGGTCTCGATCTAACCTATTTACTCTTATTACTTTCGTAACAAAGGTTTTATTTTTAAGCATTAAAAGTTATAACCAGAGTTAAGTTGATTAAAGTTTTAGCCTAAGTTTGATCAGATGCCTAATGTCTCTTACTATCCCATACCGACGCTAAAGGTTTAGCTAGCCATGGAAATTATAATGAACGTACTGGAAATAAAAACAAACAAATATAGACTGGACATTATAAATAATAAATTAAACATGCATTAATTAATTAAAAGGTATGTAATACAATTGCAAAATGGAAACCTGAAAGTAAAGCGAATACTTCAATCCCTCTTCCACAAATCGGAAACTCGGACTTGGTATCGGTAATATGACAAATTCTGAGGCTTGAATAATAAATCCTAAACTATAATAATAATTTCCTGATGTTGGAAATTATTATTTGGACAATGAAATTAAAAGAACGGAAATAAACGAATGCAGAAAAAAAATAACAACTGAAGGAATAATGGTTTTGATTTCGGCAGAGCTTCCGCACAAGTAAACTGTAAAATGCTCTGTGTATCTAACGTTGAATGTTGAGGTATTTATAGAGGAATGAATTTGGCAGTTGGCTTGAAGACTTGTCATGAAGCTTTCCTTAAAAATCTCCACAAATGTAGGAACGTGGGTAGTTGAGGAAGAAGTGGTGAACATGGGATTTGACTGGAGAGAAATAAGGAGTTTGAAAACTCCTTCTGTTTTGCTTTGCCATGATCTGCACTTCCAATTAACTGATATACGCATTACGTTCGTTACTGAGGCGTTACGAGCAGGTTTGGTGTTTCCCCGTGTTACGGTCGTGGCCAATGTGTTACGGTCGTAACACACTTCATGATGGCTTACGGTCGTGGCAGATGCGTTACGACCGTCATAGCTACAAAATCTGTAATTTCTTGACAGATTTATCTTTTTCTTCTATTCTTTTGATGCTTTCTTGCATTGTTTCATGTTTTCTTATGTTTTGAGCTGAGTTATGAATACCTGCAAAAAGTAATGACAAACTCGAAATATTCGGGTCAAAATAATACAGAACGGGTAAATTTCATGGAAAATAAACGATATAATTTCGTGTTATCAGGTTGTACCTACAGAAAACGTCTGTAGGTAAAAGTCGTTTTACCTAAGACGACAGATGCTGGGGAAGATGATGGCGTGGTGTGGCCTGACTGGCCCATTCAAAACTTTGCGCGCTTAATATTTTATTTGGCTTTTCTTAAATATAATATTTGATTATTACTTCATATACAAATGAGTGCGTTGGCTCAGTTGGTCAGAAGGCATGTGGAAAAGCCAAAGGGCCTGGGTTCGAATCCCAGGTCCCCCATATTATTTCATAGTTTTATTCCTTGTATGATCAGGCGCGTATACAAGCAAGGAGACTACCATACTCCATCATCTTTCAACCATAAGATTGCCCACGCGCTAGATCCAAGGGTTCATGATGGAGGTCTACCATGAACATCAATCAAGCCAATGCATTGGATCATGAGAAGTCAAACGTGGACCAAGACTTTTGGGCTCAGATATGCTATGGACACCCCCCTTTTACTTTTGATACCAGGCCCATTTCACTCTTTTCTTCTATATTTCTTTTATTTCTTTTTTTTTGTTTAAATTATTTTCTCACATAAAATTAATTCCTTTTTTACAAAAACTCATAAAATCAATTTTTCATCAAATTAGAATTTAGTTTTTTTTTATATTATTTTGTCAAAATTAATTTAGTATTAGTTTAATTTAATTTTAGGGTAATTTTAATCTTTTTTTGTAAATAATTTAAAACAAACTAGAAAATTAGGTTTTATTTGATATTAACTTTTATTTTCTTTTCTCAAAATAACAAAAATGTAAAAATAGGTCACATTAATTATTTTTCTTAATTTAAATTACTTGGTAATTAGGTTTGTACTTATTTAATTAAGACCTCATTTTCTTAAAATAATCAAAAACAACCAAAAAATAATTTTTCTTTCAATTTGGTTTAGACGGGGTCAAAACCCTAATTTTCTCTCGTCCTCGATTCGTCGCGCGTTTATTTATTTTTTACGATATTGATGTAACTGCTCATGGGATGTAATAGTTTAATTAGTATTTTTCGTTTATTTATCGTTTTACAGGTTTTTGGCTGTGTAATTAATCCCTCTCCCCGAAGCCTTGTAATAGCGTAGTTTTATTTCTCGCATTTTAATTCTCACAAATATTAACTGTTAGATGTATGATAATAGGATTGCATGACAAGAATGTATGTTAATTTTAAAATGGTTAGCAAACCCTAAATGTGCAAAGATAATAATTGAAATCAAATCACTCGCACATGCGCACTCCTAGGGTATACTCTCACTTCGGTTGCCTTCGGTAAACGATCATTAAGTATAGGGTGTTTTAGTGGTCGCTCTCTTGTCTAAACAAAGATCAAATGTTCCGTTCGGAAATGTTTCCTCGGAAGGGTTGCCTCGGAAATGTTGCCTCGAATATGATCTTAAGACACTAGGGTTATTACTAAGACGTCCTAACATTGCTTTAGTGATTGGACGTCCCTTTTGAATTGACCCTTACAACTCCAACGACGGTGCTACCTACTCACTAATAGTGGGATAACGCTGTCTAAAGGAAACAAGAACAGAAACATTCTTTTTTCGAGTAGGTACTTGCTCAAAAACAAACTTTTCCACACTTACACTCTTTTCCAAACAAAGTTTTCAAAAACAACTCCGTAACACTCTTGAGGACTGATACAAGGGTTAAAACGATGTAAAACCAAAAACTTTTCAAAACACATAAACACCGAAGCAAGTTTTAAAATGATGAGCAAGTACCTAAGAGCCCGTGGAAAACCACAGATAAAAAGGGTGCTAATACCTTCCCTTTCTATAATCTACCCCCCGTACTCAAAATCTCGAAAAAGGAATTTTTCAGTGCTTTTTTCCTTTCCAGTTGGATAAAATAAAAGTAGGTGGCGACTCTTGCTTACCGTGACATTTTGCAAACACAAACGCAAAACGAAAACCAGCATTTCCTAAAAACAGTCGGTTCTGCCACCGTATCACATGTACACTTCTTCCAAGACAGCCTGTCTGGAACTCAACTTGATTGGTTTTACTAGTTAGAAAGAGCCAACGTTCAAAACTGGGAAGATCTTGTTGCAGCCTTTTACAAACAATACCAATACAATGCTGATCTTGCGCCTACCTGTACTCAACTCCAGAGAATGGCCATGGTTTCCAATGAAGGTTTCAAGGACTATGCGCAAAAATTAAGAGATTTAGCCAGAAGAGTTCAACCCCCTCTATTTGAGAGAGAATTGGTAGACATGCTCTTGGGCACCTTGTCTGGTCCCTTCTTTAATCACCTAATTGGGAGTTCATCGGCGGGTTTTGCTGAACTGATATTGACCGGAGAAAGGGTAGAAGCCGGTATAAAGAATGGAAAGATCCAAAAAGATACATCCTCTTCTGCAGCTGTAAGGAAGCCTTTCATCGGAAAGAAAGAGGTGATTGATGTATATCCGTAGAGAAATCAAGACAGGGCCGAACGGCGTCCAATGGTGAGGGCTATTATGATTCCTAAGCCTGCGTCTGATCAACAAGGAAACAACCAACCAAGGATGGAAAGACCAGTCAGACAATTCACCAGAATTAACATGACCCCATCTCAGGTATTACCGCATCTACTAAAATCCAATTTGGTGACCTTGAAATAAGCTCCAAAGAATCCTAATACAACATCTCCTCACTATCATTCCAATGCCCATTGCGCATATCACTCTGAAAGTCCCAGCCATGAAACTAATAATTGTTGGGCTCTAAAGAACAAAATACAAGACGTCATTGAAGTAAAAGAGATTGAATTCGATGCACCTGAAAAGCCAAATGTCATTTCTGCCCCTATGCCCTAACATGGCCATAATACCAATGCCATTGAAGAAGAAATGTTTGTTAATTTAGTTGATGAACTTATGACCCCGCTCCTGACTATTAAAGTGAACTTGTTGAATGCCGGTGTGTTTCTGGGCTGTGATGAAGGCTGTCATTTCTGTTTGTCCTCACCAACCAGTTTTCCTTTTTTGAAAGCAGGCATTCAGTGCCTAATAGATAACAAAGAAATTTTGTTTGAAAAGACTTCTGTTCCACCTGTTCCTTTTGAAGATGTTTCTATCATTACCATTTCCTCCAATTCTTCCAGGGTCTCCACCAAAAGACCCGTTAGAATTACATCAGTTCCGAAAGAAACTCCTTTAATAATCACAATTCATGGACTAGTTCCATATTCGTCAGACAAAACCATACCATGGAATTATGGAGGGGACATCTACTACCACGTATCAAGCAGGATTGGCCAGCCGCCGAAGATTCGAGTTCCGAGAAAGTCAACTCTGACATCAGTAATATTGCAGGAACTAGCAAGACATCAGTAATTTTGGGGGAGCAATTTATGGACCCATAATCATTCTTGTTGTTACTCCTCCAAAAGTTATTCCCAGTCCAATAATCATCCCCACTAATACTCTAACTGACAAAGCTGTTACAATCCCTATTGACACTCCTACTTCCGAGTTAACCGAAACTCGAGGTAAAAGTATTCTGATTGAGCCTGTCCAGACGAAGGCTCAGTCATTGGCTATCCCTGAGACCTCCCTGAAAGAGATGGAGGAAATTCTGAAGATCATAAAAGGAAGCGACTACGATGTAGTTGAACAACTGGGGCAAACTCCCTCTAAAATTTCCATGTTGGTATTCATACTATGTTTCGAGGCGCAAGCAAAAGCCTTGCTAAAATTCCAGAAAACTGCCCATGTACCCCAAGAGACATCTGCCGATCAGTTTCAAGACTGCGTAGCCAGCTTAACTGCAGATAATGGTCTAGGTTTTTCAGATGCTGATTTGACGCCAGGGAGAAGGAAGCATAATGATGCATTGTATGTCTCAGTTGAATATAGGGGCACAACCCTGGCTCATGTTTTGGTGGACACTGGCTCATCTCTGAATGTATTGCCTAAAAAAGCTCTTGATAGGCTTGACTGTGAGGGATTGACATTAAAGCCAAGTAACATAGTAGTAAGGGTTATTGACGGCTCGAAACGAATGGTACATGGGGAGGTAGACATTCCTATAAAAGTTGGAACACAAATATTTAATTCAACTTTTTACATAATGGATATCCGTCCCTCATATTCCTTCTTGCTAGGCCGACCATGGATTCACAATGTTGGCGCTGTCACTTCTACGTTGCACCAAATGCTGAAATATCCGATTTAAGGGAAGATTATCACTGTTCATGGAGAAGAAAAGTATATGATCAGCCATCTCAATTCCTTACAATATGTGGAATTAGATGGTGAATTTATTGAAACTCCATTCCAACACTTTGAAGAGGTCCCGCAAGATGTGGCAGTAACCAAGGCTATTCCCAATATCACAAGGCCTCCGCTCTGGATGTCATCTCTGAAGGATGCCAAAGCAGTGGTAGAAGAAGGTGGGTGCACTATCTGGGGACAACTCCCAGATATCCCATATAAGTCTGACAAGTTTGGCCTGGGTTTCACTTCAAGTACCCAAAAGGTTGTGTGCCGCGCTCGTGCCGGAGGACCACCCCTGAAGATCAACAACCGCGAGGTCAACACCGTAGAAGATGATGAAGATAGATGTGACTTGGCGGACTATATATTCCCAACTGTCAGTGGAGGGCTCAGCATCTGGGAGGCTATAGATTTTGTCCCGGTCACTTTTATCCCACAGTAATCTGTCTTTACATTTTGTTGGATATGTAATATTAAAACAATTCGCACTCTTAAAACCTTGTGTCTTACCCGAGGCACAATGGTCCATTTGTAAGGGTTATTATCTCATTTTCATATGACATCAATGAATCATGGACGTTTTTGCATACAAACTTTTGTGCTCATTGTTTTTATTTTTACATTTGATTTCTTTCAAGGATAGCTATACCCTTACACACACTCACACTCACAATGTAGGTATACATCCATTCGGGATCCCATGGGTAACGATACTGCTATGGCCTTTTGTGACTCTTAGAATCTAATGTACCAAGCCGAAGACGAAGGTGAGGAAGATTGTGAAGTACCAGGGGAACTTTCCAAACTACTACAACAAGAAGAGAGAACCATTCAGCCTCACAAGGAACCCGTGGATACAATCAACCTAGGTACCAAATAAGACAAAAAAGAGGTCAAGGTGGGTGCCAATGTGGAACCCGGTATCAAGGAGAATCTGATTCAGTTGTTACACGATTATGTTGAAGTCTTTGCCTGGTCGTATGAAGACATGCCGGGACTTGATGCAGACATTATGGTACATCGTCTGGCTACAAGAGAGGATTGTCCGCCAGTAAAGGAAAAGGTTTGCTGCATGAGGCCTGATATGTCAGAAAAGATTAAAGCAGAAGTCATGAAGCAATTCAACGCTGGATTCTTGGCTGTCACCTCCTATCCCCAATGGGTTGCCAATGTTGTTCCCGTGCCCAAAAAGGACGGCAAAGTGTGAATGTGTGTGGACTATAAAGATTTGAATAGGGAAAGCCCTAAGGATGATTTTCCACTCCCCCACATTGATATTCTAGTTGACAATACGGCACAACATAAAGTGGTGTCTTTCATGGATGGTTTCTCAGGCTACAACCAAATCAAAATGGCACCTGAGGACATGGAGAAAACAACATTTGTCACACATTGGGGCACATTCTGCTACAAGGTGATGCCATTCGGACTGAAGAATATTGGGGCAACCTATCAGCGTGCCCTGGTAGCTCTATTTCACGACATGATACATCATGAAATAGAGGTCTATGTGGACGACATGATAGCCAGATCTCAAACAGAAGAAGAGCATCTCGATCACTTACAAAAACTGTTTGAGAGACTTAAGAAGTACAAGCTGAGGTTGAATCCAAACAAATGCACATTTGGGGTACGATTTGGTAAACTCCTAGGCTTTATCGTCATCAACAAAGGTATCGAGGTCGATCCTGCCATGGTAAAAGCGATACAAGAGATTCATGCTCCTCGTACTGAGAAGGAAGTCAGAGGGTTCTTGGGACGTTTGAATTACATTGCCAGATTCATCTCTCACCTGACAACTACCTCTGAACCAATCTTCAAGCTATTGAAGAAAGATCAAGTAGTCAAATGGAATGATGAATGCCAAACCGCTTTCGTCAAGATCAAAGAGTACCTACTAGAGCCTCCTGTATTGATGCCACCAGTCGAGGGGAGACCATTGATCATGTATCTGACTGTTTTAGAAAACTCAATGGGGTGTGTATTGGGGCAGCATGACAAGTCTGGCCGAAAAGAGCATGCTATTTATTACCTGAGCAAAAAGTTTATCGACTGTGAAACCAGATATTCACTGCTCAAGAAAACTTGTTGCGCTATGGCATGGGCTGCTCGCCAGCTAAGACAGTATATGCTGACTCATACTACTTTGTTGATATCTAAAATGGATCTGATAAAATACATCTTTGAGAAGCCTTCTCTTTCTGGGAGAATAGCGAGATGGCAGATGATCCTGACGGAATATGACATACAGTATACTACCCAGAAGGCTATAAAGGGCAGTGTACTAGCTGATCACCTTGCTCACCAAGTTGTGGAAGACTACCAGCCCACGAAGTTTGAAATCCCAGATGAAGATATCATGACGGTAAATAAATGTGAAGAATTCAGGCCATATGAAGGACCTGAACAAGGATCCCGATGGACCCTATTCTTTGATGGGTCATCCAATGCACTTGGCAATGGTATCGGTGTTGTACTCATATCTCCGGAATGGTGTCACACTCCCTTTACCGCAAGACTCTGCTTCAATTGTACAAACAACATGGCGGAATACGAAGCATGCATCTTTGGTCTCAGAGCTGCCATAGACTTGGGGATCAAATCCTTAAATGTATTCGGAGACTCAGCTTTGGTTATCATCCAAATCAAAGGGGAATGGGACACCAAACACTCAAACCTTATCCCTTATAAAGAACATGTTTTGACGTTGCTACCATATTTTGAGAAGATTACCTTCGAGCATTTCCCGCGAGAAGAAAATTAGCTAGCAGACGCTCTAGCCACAATGTCATCTATGTTTAAACTTAATTGGGATAATGAGGCTCCCCAGATCACCATCGAACGAATGGAGGAACCAGCGCACTGTCATGAGATTAATACTGAAGAAGTAGTGGACCAACCTTGGTTTCACGAAGTTAAGAAGTATCTCGAGGCTCAAGAATATCCAGAAGGAGCTTCAATTAATGATAAGAAGTTCTTAAGGATATTCTCTACTAAATTTTTCCTTAGTAATGGCATTCTTTACAAACGCAACCATGACTCTGTGTTACTTCGATGCGTAGACAAGGTTGAAGCAGAAAGGATCATGATTGAGTTACATGAAGGCACTTTTGGCACCCATTCCAGTGGGCATATGATGGCAAAGAAAATCATACAGGCAGGCTATTACTGGTCTACCATGGAAGCAGATTGCTATCAACACTCTCAAACTTGCCATAAGTGTGAAATTTATGCTGACAAGGTACACGTACCTCCGGTTCCTCTGAATGTCTTGACAACTCCTTGGCCCTTTGCTATGTGGGGAATATATATGATTATGGAAATCAAGCCGACAACCTCTAATGGACACCGCTTCATCCTAGTGGTCGTTGACTATTTTACAAAGTGGGTTGAGGCAGCCTCATTTGCTTCCATTTCCAAGAATGTTGTTGCCCGATTCATCAAGCAAAATCTTATTCGCCAGTACGGTATCCCAGAAAGGATCATCACTGACAATGGTACAAATCTCAACAACACTATGATCACCGCCTTGTGCGAGCAATTCAAGATCCAACATCACAATTCTTCCCCTTACCGGCCAAAGATGAATGGTGTTGTCGAAGCTGCAAATAAGAACATTAAAAAGATCATACAAAAAATGAAAGTCACATACAAAGACTGGCATGAGATACTACCATTTTCTCTCCATGAGTATCGTACCACAACTCGCACATCAACCAGGGCAACACTCTATTCTCTGGTTTACGGCATGGAGGCTGTCTTGCCTGTCGAGGTCCAGATCCCCTCTCTGAGGATTATGAAGGATGCAGGGCTGAACGAAGACGATTGGATCCAGACTCGACTTAATCAACTGAACTTGATTGATGAGAAGAGACTTACTGATGTTTGCCATGGTCAAATGTATCAAAAACGGATGATCAAGGCTTTCAATAAAAAGGTCAGACGCCAAGTGTATCAAGTTGGGGATCTGGTAATCAAATGCATCATACTGCTACAAGGTGATCCCATGGGCAAATGGACTCCTACCTATAAAGGACCATTTGTAATCAAAAACATTTTCTCTGGTGGGGCAATGATCTTGACCACCATGGATGGCGACGACCTGCCGCATCCTGGAACGCGGATATAGTCAAAAGATACTATGCATAAGAGACCCGCTAGGTTGACATACCTAGGCAAAACAAGGGCATCCCGACGAACCAAAAAGGTTCGGGCAAAAATTAGGGATAAAACAAAAAAAAATTGTGCACCCCGCAAGTTGAAAACCCGAAAGGGCGACTTGGGCAAAAAAGGGTTTCCCGGTGGACTGAAAACTCGAAAGGGCGGTCCAGGAAAAAGTTAGGGAATGTAAAGCGTATGACTTTATCCAATAAAGGGAAGGGTGAAAAGAACAAGAAAGACCTTTTGAGAATTTTCTTGAGTTCGGGGGGTAGGTTATGAAAAGGGAAGGTGTTAGCACCCTTTTCATCTGTAGTTATCTACGGGCTCTTAGTTGCTAGATCACTTTGAAAAAGCTTTGTTTGAAATGTGTTTGTGATTGTTTTTTAAAGTATTTTTGAAAAGTGCATTCGTTTAGGTGAACTTTGTAATGATTCTCGTCTCTATAAGAATGTATACAAAGTGTTTGACTTTTTAAAATATTTCATTGAAAGTGTTGGTGTGTTTGAAAAATATTTTGTTCGAAATGTTTGTGAGAAAGCAACTATGAACGTTCTACCTACTCAAAAAAGTCTTAGTTCTTTTCCTCCTCTTTTAGATATTTTTATCTTACCATTGATTGATAAGAAGCCCTATCCTTGGATGTGAAGGGGGCAGGCGTGGGTCTTCGTATAGTCATAGAAGGTGACCTATTAGACGCTTTAGCAATTGTCGTAAGGGACTAAGATCGTTTTACCAAAGGCAACATCGAAGGGTCATCAAGGGACTACGATATTTTTTATCGAGGGTATTTGCTAAAGCGTCCCACATTCGAGGGACATGACTATTTATTCGTAGGCAACAAAAGAGGTTACCCTAGAGGTACGCGTGTGAAAAGTGTTTGATTGCATGGATTTTTGTCTTTGAGATTAGGATTATCTAAGATTGATTTTATCTTGCCATACACACCCTAATTACTAACAATTATATTAAAAGCGATAAATTGTGAAATTAAAATCCTACGCTATTACATCATTTGAGGATGGGGGTACAAATTTACAAATGGGGAGTTAAAAGCAAATAAAACATAATTTTACTATTACAACCATATTGAGTAAATAAATAATATACAGGAATGTAAATATAAATAAAAAAAGGAAAATTGTTTTTTTTATAAAAAACTTGTATGCATTGATACGAAAACTTTTATGCATTGACGCATACACTTATGCATCAATACATATCATTTCTTGTCCCTGGAAATCAAAACTAACACAGTATGTATTGATACATAATGGTTTGCATAAGCTCATATCTATTTTGCATCGACACATACACTTATGCATCAATACATATCATTTCTTGCTCCTGTAAATCAAAACAAACTCAGTATGAGTCGACACATAATGGTTTGCATCGACACATTTCTGTTTTGCATCGATTCATTCGTGTTTTGTATTGACTCATAACCTGTTTTGTGCCTAATATGTGTCAACTCATTGAGATATGCATCGACTCATAACCTGTTTTGTACCTAATACGTGTTAACTCATAGAGATATGCATAGATTCATACTGCTATTTTTTACTTCTAACATTGTTCTGTCACATATATAAGTTAGTTCTTAACACATGGTTAGTGAAAAATGAAAAATAAGAATATAGTTAGCTTCAGGGATATGATATCTACATTTTATCTTCATAAATGAACCACTAATGATTCTTGTATAAATATCTCAAAATCAAGAAAACATGCCTTGAAAATGAAACTTGTGTTTTGAGTTTGAGTTGATGTATTGTCTTGGAGAAGTCAAGTTGGAGGTGGTTGTTTTTGAGTTTGGAAAATAGTGATGTTACAGAAGTTGTTTTTATGTTTGAACAACTCCTATATGATGTGTGTGAAGTGTTTGGATAGTTTGTTTAGGGGAAAAATTGCAAGGTTGTACAGTGTGTAGAGGTTTTTGCAGTTTTCAGTTTTTCTTTTGTGAATGAAAATAGAGTTGAAGATGAGCAGAGTTTAAAAAGAATTTTGTTAAGTTTTCCAAATCCTCTTTTTTCTCTTTCTCCCCCTCTTTCTTTTATTTAAAAAAAAACCCTCCTTTGTGTATTGTGAAACAACTTATTTATAGATGAAATTGACTGAAATTTGGGAGGGAAATAGATAAGTTTTTAAACTCTTTGGGTACAATGTTTCATTGCTTTTTTAGATGCAACTCTTATGTGCTAAGTTTATGAAAATATGGGACTAATATGACGCAGATTTTGCAGGGAAGCATTGCCGGTTTTGGAGCAGGTTTTGACAGTTTTCTTGGCATTACTATGCAACTTTTGGATAGCAGGATATGTAGCATGATGCAGGTCTGGTTTTGTGGACATATTTATACAACTTGTAACAAAGACAAGGCATATTTGTGGACAACATAGTGGAAAAGTTTGAAGATTGAGTCAAAGGGAAATGTTCAAACAAGACAAGGCTTAGGATTTGTAACTTGCAATTTTTAACTTAAAAATGCAGCCTTGTTAGTTACTTGAAAACTTGTAACAACTTGAATTATTTTGAATTGTGGTGAAAAGATGTCATGAAGTAATGAGATTAACATGTATAAAAAAACACTTAGAAAAATATCTAAGTCTTGCAAAGTTTGATTTTTGACTTTCTTGATTTCTTGATGATCAAATTTCATATTTTTGAATGTCTTGATGAGATGTGATCTTTGAAACTCAAATTTGATCAAAAAGTCAAAGTTTGACTTTTCAGTGTACAATTGACCTTTTTTATCAGTTGACCAAATTTCATCTATCAATCCATTGATCTTGAGAGATGAATTGAAATATGCAATTAGGTTAAAATGATGTACTGGAATCCTTGAGATCATGTTTCAAACCAATAAGTCAGGTACTGGCTCAAAAGTCAAAGATTGGTCATTCTCAGTCAAAAACCCTAATTTTGACCATTTTGCCCTTTTGATAATTTGAACAATTTTCTTGGATAATTGGGATTCAATCTTGATCAAATGATACATATGACTTTAAAATGTTGATATTGGTCCAAAATCTTGAATTTTGACTGTAGATTGACCATAGTTGACTTTTTATCCAATATAGTTGATTTTAGGCCACCCGATCAATTGACTGAGCAATTTTGTGATCCAAGACTTGAAACTTGACAGGAGAAATCTTGAGGGACTATAATGATCCATGAAAGTCATTTGAAATATTATAAGTCCAATTGTCCTTGTGCAAACTCAAACCCTAATCTGAGGCATCAGTGTTGAGGAGGTGGCTTGACCTAGTCAATACTTGTGCAAGCTTGAATTTGTGGGAAATATCTTGAGAAAAGGGAGGGAAAATTTTGGGGTGCAACAACTTCCCCTGTTCAATCTTCTTAAACTTGAAGAGTTAGATTAGCGGGTTTGCCATTCGTGACTTAAAGGTGGAAGATGATTGAACACTAGAGCACCCAGAAATTTGCACTTGATGATGTGTTGGTTGATCGTGTCGGGAAAAGGCTTAAAGATGCCATTTAGAGAGGTGATAAAGAATTCGTTGGAGTTGGGCTTATAGATGCCATCCATAGTGTCTGTTTGTAGAAATTTGAACAAGTATCAGAATAAATCTTTGGTCGATTTATATTGAAACAGTAGATGTCTTTTGCCTATTTTTAGCTGGAAGGGATAAATCTAACCAGAAGAGGTCTGTTGTTTGGAGACTTCACTGGGGAAATAATCTTAACCAGAAGAGGTATGTTGATTACATGTTATTAACTTGTAGAGATGAACCCAACCAGAAGAGGTTTATTGAATACTTGTCATTAACTAGAAGAAACAATTCTAACCAGAAGAGGTTTGTCTGTTTGCCTATCATTAACTGGAAGAAGTAAATCCAACCAGAAGAGGTCTTCTCCTACCTATCTTTAATCTGGAAGAAATAAATCTAACCAAAAGAGGTCTTCGTTCGCCTGTCTTTAATCTGGAAGAAATAAATCTAACTAGAAGAGGTCTATTGAATACTTTTCATTAACTGGAAGAAACAATTCTAACCAAAAGAGGTTTGTCTGCTTGCCTATGATTAACTGGAAGAAGAAAATCCAACCAGAAGAGGTCTTCGCCTTCCTGTCTTTAATCTAGAAGAAATAAATCTAACCAAAAGAGGTCTTCGTTCGCCTGTCTTTAATCTGGAAGAAATAAATCTAACCAGAAGAGGTATTTGTCCTCCTGTCTTTAATATGGAAGAAATAAATCTAACCAGAATAGGTCTTTGTTCGTCTGTCTTTAATCTGGAAGAAATAAATCTAACCAGAAGAGGTCATTGTTCTCCTGTCTTTAATCTGGAAGAAATAAATCTAACCATAAGAGGTCTTCATTCGTCTGTCTTTAATTTGGAAGAAATAAATCTAACCAGAAGAGGTCTTTGTTCACCCGTCTTTAATCGGGAAGAAATAAATCTAACCAGAAGACGTCTTCGTTCTCCTGTCTTTAATCTAGAAGAAATAAATCTAACCAGAAGAGGTCTTTTGTTTTGTTGATTGACTTTTCCTGCAAGGAAGACGATTAGTTGCATGCAAATGTATGCATGGCAAGATGATGTTCTCAAAATAAACGAGACTATGCTATATGTATTCGTCATGTATGTGCTATGATGTATGTAGGTGTTTAGTTATTGGCTTGCATTTTTGGTAAAACCCAAGTGTATGTGTGAATGTCATGACTGATGTCATAACATTCTAGTTTAGTTTGTACTGATTCATTAGGTACCTTTGCAGAAAAATGTTGTCATTCAGGTACTGATGTTTATAAGTGTGTATCTGAGCATTTTGCAAAATGATCACATTTTCATAAATCAGTTGACAGGTTTCTCAGATGTCATAACAGATGTTAAGACATCCTGTTCTGATCTAACAGGTTTGCAGGTTGGTTAATTCTGAGTTTTTTTCAGGAAAAAACTCAGTCTTTCCAGAACAGAATCCTGCGTTTTCTGAGGGGTAACCCAGCTCAACCCTAACCTGGTTAATAAAGTCCTGTGACCTGGTCTTTAGGTTAAACGAAATTAACCCTAGGTTTTTGTGGAAACCCTAACTGAAGTTGCAGCTGCTATATATTCAACGGAGCTGCTGTTTTGCAAGGAATCCCTTTTTGATCAGAAGATCATTTGTAATATGTATAGGTTTGATTATTGTACTCCAAGCAATTATCATTGTGATAAGTGACTTGGAATAGGTTTTTAATTGTAAGGGTTGTGTAGCACTCAAAGATTTGAAGCAAGAGTGTTTGAATGTTTCTTGACTAAAGCTGTGAAGCAGAGTCAAGTTAAGTTTGTGTATCACTCAAAGCTGTGAAGCAAGAGTGGTTGTGTTGCTTGATTAAAAAGCTGTGAAGCTTAATCAAGTGTAGGTTTTTGAAGAGTGTCTTCATCAATTCATTAGTCAAATTATTTTATGTATCACTGCTGTGATTGAGGGGGAGTGAGTAGGAACTCAGGTTTAAGTTGTACTTAGATTGAAATTGCATTGGGTAGGTCTTAAGTGAAGGAGATAAACTAGTTGGTTTATTCCTGAATTAACATCTCTTATAGTGGATTTCCTCCCTGGCTTGGTAGCCCCCAGAGTAGGTGTTGTTGCACACTGAACTGGGTAAACAATTGACTGTGTTCTTTATTGTTTTTGTATTTACTGTCATATAGTAAGTCAGATACGGTGTCATAACATTGATCGTGACATTGAGTATCTGTAGCCAGAATTTCAATTGGTATCAGAGCAGGCACCCTGCCTGTATTACTGGGTGAGATCTAGGGATATCACTTTCTGGCACTATGGACAAAGAAGGAGTCTTTGGAAATAGACCACCCATTCTGGATGGAACTAATTATGACTACTGGAAACCTCGTATGATTGCCTTCCTAAAATCTCTGGACAAAAAGGCTTGGAGAGCTGCTGACAAAGAATGGATCCATCCCACCATAACTGAGAAAGATGGGACAATCAGTCTGAAGCCTGAGGAAGATTGGAGTAAAGAAGAAGATGAGTTAGCTCTGGGAAATTCCAAAGCCTTAAATGCCCTGTTCAATGGAATTGATAGAAACATTTTCAGACTAGTACATCAATATGAACTGGCCAAGGAAGTTTGGGACACTCTCAAAACTACTCATGAGGGAACTTCCAAAGTGAAAATGTCAAGACTTCAGATGTTGACCACCAAATTTGAGAATCTAAAGATGATGGAAGATGAAACCATTCATGAGTTTCACATGAACATCTTGGAGATTGCCAACACCTCAGGAGCACTGGGAGAAAAAATGGCAGAAGAAAAATTGGTGAGAAAAATTCTCAGATCATTGCCCAAAAGATTTGCAATGAAGGTAACTGCCATAGAAGAAGCCCAGGACATCAGCAAGTTGAAAGTAGATGAACTTATTGGGTCTCTTCAGACTTATGAGATGGGGATCACTGAAAATAGTGACAGGAAGAACAAGAGCATAGCACTTGTGTCCAACACTGACAACAAGGAGGATGAAGAAGAAAATATTTCAGAAGCTATAGCCATGCTTGGAAGACAGTTCAACAAACTCATCAAAAGAATTGATCCAAAGTCAAGGTCAAATGTTCATAACATTCCCTCTGACATTGACAGTTCCAACAGAAGACCAAGGTCAGAAGAGAAGGGAAACCAAGGCAGAGGAATTCAATGCCATGGTTGTGAAGGTTATGGGCATATTCGAGCTGAATGTCTAACCTTTCTTAAGAAACAAAAGAAAGGAATGACTGTTACTTGGTCTGACTATGATTCAGAAAGTAATTCTGAAGAAGAATCTGCCAAACTAGTTACTGCTCTAACTGGTGTTTGTACCTCTGAAAGTGACACTAGTGATGAAGAGGTGACATTTGAAGAACTGGCTGATACTTACAAGAAACTGTGTATCAGAAGTACTGAAGTCTGTGTGCAGAATGAGAAACAATCAAAACTCATCATAAGGCTGGAGGCTGAGAAAAGGGCAAACCTTGAAACTATAAGTCATCTAGAAGGGGAAGTTCAATTGCTGAACTCACAACTGTATCAAATGACAAAATCTGTCAAGATGCTGACTAATGGAACAGACAAACTGGAAGAAATTCTTCAGGTTGGACAAAATGTGGGAAATAAATCTGGACTAGGATTTATGGAAGCAAAGAAATCTGGTACAGTCAAGAAGATCAGGCCTGATAAGCAAATGTCAAAACAGATGTCTCAACACAACTCTCAACATCAAGATCAGAGACATATGAAGAAAAGGTACCAAAGATGGAGATTTCATCACTGTGGGAGATATGGCCACATAAAACCTTTCT
Organism: Vicia faba; assembly: GCA_948472305.1. NCBI lineage: Eukaryota > Viridiplantae > Streptophyta > Magnoliopsida > Fabales > Fabaceae > Vicia > Vicia faba. The sequence continues at coordinate 296,314,834 of OX451740.1, read as the reverse complement.
GCTTCAGATTGCATGGATACCCTAATCATAACTCAGGTGTCAAACCTAAGTCTAAAAAGGTACCACATGCTCCTAAATGGAAGAAAAAGGCTACTGCCCTGATAGACCACACTTCCCTGAGGGTCTCTGCAAAGGAAGACTGGTACTTTGACAGTGGGTGTTCCAGACACATGACAGGAATCAAGAACCTCCTCAATAATGTTAAACCTCACACCACCAGTTTTGTGACCTTTGGAGATGGTGCTAAAGGTGAAATCAAAGGAGTTGGTAATATGGAATGCCCTGGAGTTCCAAGTCTGAATGAAGTACTGTTGGTAAAAGGACTGACTGCTAATCTCATTAGTATCAGTCAATTGTGTGATCTAGGATTCAAGGTAAATTTCTCAAAATCTGAATGCCTTGTAATCAATGACAAACAAGAAATTGTAATGAAAGGAGTCAGATCTAAAGACAACTGTTACTTGTGGGAACCTGAGAATACTAATTTCTCCTCTGTGTGTTCCATTGCAAAAGAAGAAAAAGAGGTGAAACTTTGGCACCAAAAACTTGGCCATCTTCATCTAAGAGGAATGAAAAGGATTATCTCCATGGAGGCAGTCAGAGGAATTCCAAGACTGCAAATTGATGAAGAAAGAGTCTGTGGTGAATGTCAGGTTGGTAAGCAGACTAGGATGTCACATCCAAAGTCAAGACATCTGACCACCTCTAAGGTTCTAGAACTTCTTCATATGGATCTGATGGGACCAATGCAAGTGGAGAGTCTTGGTGGAAAAAGATATGCCTATGTGGTTGTGGATGATTTTTCCAGATTCACCTGGATTAATTTCATTAGGGAAAAATCTGATGTATTTGAAGTTTTTAAAGAATTGTGCAAAAGAATTCAAAGAGAAAAGGAAGGATGTATTGTCAGAATCAGAAGTGATCATGGCAAGGAATTTGAAAACAGCAAGTTTGATGATTTCTGTTCCTCAGAAGGAATTAGTCATGAATTTTCTTCTCCTATAACTCCTCAGCAAAATGGAGTTGTGGAAAGAAAAAACAGGACCATACAGGAATCTGCCAGAGCAATGTTACATGCTAAAAGACTTCCTATGTATTTTTGGGCTGAAGCTATGAATACAGCCTGCTATGTTCATAACAGGGTCACCTTGAGAAAGGGAACCTCATCCACCATATATGAACTCTGGAAAGGAAGAAAACCAACTGTGAAGTACTTCCATGTGTTTGGCAGCAAATGCTACATTCTAGCAGATCGTGAACAAAGAAGAAAACTGGACCCTAAAAGTGATGAAGGCATATTTCTAGGATACTCCTCAAACAGCAGAGCTTATAGAGTATTCAATTCCAGAACCAAAGCCATGATGGAATCAATAAATGTTATAATTGATGATTATCATGAAGAAATAGATGTTCCTTGTACTGTTGAGACATTCTTTGAGACTTCAACCCAACAGAATGATCTTCCCAACTCCACCACAACAGAATCTGAATCAAAGGAAGCTAGCAAGATCCCTTCCATCAGAATTCAGAAGGATCATCCAAAAGAGCTCATCATAGGAGATCCCAACAGTGGAGTCACTACAAGATCTAGAGAAATCATCTCAAACTCTTGTTTTGTGTCCAAAATAGAACCAAAAAATGTCAAGGAAGCTTTAACTGATGAATACTGGATTGGTGCAATGCAAGATGAACTGAACCAATTCAAGCAACATGAAGTTTGGGAACTGGTTCCTAGACCTGAAGGAACTAACATCATTGGGACAAAATGGATTTTCAAGAACAAGTCAGATGCTGAAGGAGTTGTCACCAGAAATAAGGCAAGACTTGTTGCTCAAGGATACACCCAGGTTGAAGGGGTTGATTTTGATGAAACCTTTGCACCTGTGGCCAGGCTGGAATCAATCAGATTCCTATTGTCAATTGCTTGTCTTCTGAAGTTCAAGCTATTTCAGATGGATGTGAAAAGTGCCTTTCTAAATGGGTACTTAAATGAGGAAGCTTATGTGGAACAACCTAAAGGCTTTGTGGATCCAAACGACCCTGATCATGTCTACAAATTGAGAAAAGCTCTATATGGCCTGAAACAAGCTCCTAGAGCATGGTATGACAGGTTAACAAAGTTTCTCTCAGACAAAGGATACAGAAAAGGAGGCTTGGACAAAACTCTCTTTGTCAAAACTGAAGGAGGGAAGTTGATGGTTGCCCAAATATATGTTGATGACATAGTGTTTGGAGGAATGTCAGAACCTATGGTTAAACATTTTGCTGACCAGATGCAGGCTGAATTTGAAATGAGTCTCATGGGAGAACTAACTTATTTTCTTGGACTACAAGTCTCACAGATGGAGGACTCAATCTTCCTATCTCAAAGCAAGTATGCTAAGAACATTGTAAAGAAGTTTGGCATGGAGAATGCCAGTCACAAAAGGACTCCTGCTCCTACTCATTTAAAGCTTTCCAAAGACTCAAGTGGGGTTAAGGTGGATCAAAGTCTGTACAGAAGCATGATAGGAAGCTTGTTGTACTTGACAGCCAGCAGACCTGATATTGCTTTTGCAGTTGGAGTCTGTGCAAGATACCAAGCTGATCCTAAAGTCAGTCATATCAATCAAGTGAAGAGAATCTTGAAGTATGTGAGTGGAACGTACAACTATGGGTTGATGTATTCTCATGGCTGTGAACCAGCTCTGACTGGCTACTGTGATGCTGATTGGGCTGGTAGTGCTGATGATAGAAAAAGCACCTCTGGAGGATGTTTCTTCTTGGGAAATAATCTGGTCTCTTGGTTTAGCAAGAAACAGAATTGTGTGTCTCTTTCTACTGCTGAAGCTGAATACATTGCAGCTGGTAGTAGCTGTTCTCAAATGATCTGGATGAAACAGATGCTTACTGAGTATAATGTCACACAAGATGTTATGACATTGTACTGTGACAATCTGAGTACAATCAACATTTCCAAGAATCCCATTCAGCATAGTAGGACCAAACATATTGACATTCGTCATCACTTTATCAGAGACCTTGTAGAAGAGAAGACTATCAAATTAGAACATGTTGCCACTGAGCTACAGCTGGCTGACATTTTTACCAAGGCTCTTGATGCAAATCAATTTGAAAACTTGAGGGGTAAGTTGGGTATTTGCCAACATGAGGAATTGTAGCAATTAATTTTGCTTAAAACAAGGGTTAAAGGAGTTATGCTTGTTCTGATTGGGTTAAAATTATATTTTCCCACTTCCTTCAGTTCTTTTAAGAAGTTGAATAGACACTCCTTTTCTTCCTTCCCCTCTCGTCTCCTCATCAAAACCCAGTCTCTCAATCAGAATTTTGTCTTCAGTAGTTGTTGGTCCTCTAAGACTGTCAAAATGCCTCAAACACCGTCATCATCCAATACGACTATCTCAACCTCTTCCTCTGATCAAGATTCTGGGACAATCTCTTCCTGTCTGGACTCTGAAGTTCTGGAAATCTCTTCTCGTAGAAAAGTGGGAACTAACCCCACCAAGGTCAAAGAGTTGAGAACAAGACATGCAGGAAAGTCCCAAGCTTCTGACTCTGGTAAGCCATCTCATCCTTCTTCTTCAATTCCCCCTGAAATTGCAAATAGGGAAGGGACAGCCTATGTTAATCAAGCAATAGCAAAAATTGTTTCAAGAATTCTGAACGAGAACCACTCAGTTCCTGGCATTTCTGTTCCTCTGAACCAAGAAAGTTCAAATGCTGAAACAAATCCAGATGTCTCTAAGAATGTTGAGACATCAAAAAAAGAGAAGAATGCTGACATTGCTCACAAGAAAAGGAAGAAGCCCGAATCCTCTGAGTCTGATGACAGTGCTTAAAGGTTGGTTGTTGTGTGGTGGTGTTGGTGGTTGGTGCTGATATCTGGTGGAGTTTGGAAGTGTATTCAGTTGTTTTCTGCTGCTGCTCTTGTTATTTGTTTTGGATAACTGTATAATCTTTATGAACATGTATCTTTGGCCCATTTGTGGCTAAAGAGGGGGAGAATATCTTGGTACTTAATATGTACTTGCTCATTTAGACATTTTATTTTTCTGCAGTCATTTCTTTCTGCTGCTATCTATCTCTGATTGCTTAGGGTCTTTAGCCAAAAATCTGCCAAAGGGGGAGTTTGTAGGTGTTTAGTTATTGGCTTGCATTTTTGGTAAAACCCAAGTGTATGTGTGAATTTCATGACTGATGTCATAACATTCTAGTTTAGTTTGTACTGATTCATTAGGTACCTTTGCAGAAAAATATTGTCATTCAGGTACTGATGTTTATAAGTGTGTATCTGAGCATTTTGCAAAATGATCACATTTTCATAAATCAGTTGACAGGTTTCTCAGATGTCATAACAGATGTTAAGACATCCTGTTCTGATCTAACAGGTTTGCAGGGTGGTTAATTCTGAGTTTTTTTCAGGAAAAAACTCAGTCTTTCCAGAACAGAATCCTGCGTTTTCTGAGGGGTAACCCAGCTCAACCCTAACCTGGTTAATAAAGTCCTGTGACCTGGTCTTTAGGTTAAACGGAATTAACCCTAGGTTTTTGTGGAAACCCTAACTGAAGTTGCAGCTGCTATATATTCAACAGAGCTGCTGTTTTGCAAGGAATCCCTTTTTGATCAGAAGATCATTTGTAATCTGTATAGGTTTGATTATTGTACTCCAAGCAATTATCATTGTGATAAGTGACTTGGAATAGGTTTTTAATTGTAAGGGTTGTGTAGCACTCAAAGCTTTGAAGCAAGAGTGTTTGAATGTTTCTTGACTAAAGCTGTGAAGCAGAGTCAAGTTAAGTTTGTGTATCACTCAAAGCTGTGAAGCAAGAGTGGTTGTGTTGCTTGATTAAAAAGCTGTGAAGCTTAATCAAGTGTAGGTTTTTGAAGAGTGTCTTCATCAATTCATTAGTCAAATTGTTTTATGTATCACTGCTGTGATTGAGGGGGAGTGAGTAGGAACTCGGGTTTAAGTTGTACTTAGATTGAAATTGCATTGGGTAGGTCTTAAGTGAAGGAGATAAACTGGTTAGTTTATTCCTGAATTAACATCTCTTATAGTGGATTTCCTCCCTGGCTTGGTAGCCCCCAGAGTAGGTGTTGTTGCACACTGAACTGGGTAAACAATTGACTGTGTTCTTTATTGTTTTTGTATTTACTGTCATATAGTAAGTCAGATACGGTGTCATAACATTGATCGTGACATTGAGTATCTGTAGCCAGAATTTCAATGTATGAATGTGAAATGTTTATTGACGTGTATCCTTGTCTAGGAAAATAAATGCTTGAGAGAATGTCGAGGAGCTTTGGGAATTTAAATCCCATACTGTTGTGGGAGATGAAGAGTATGCACATCCTCAGACCTTGTTTAGAATTTTTCCGCTGGCCATTCCTGTTTTGTTGTTTCAGGAGAAATCCGCTGGGGAACGTTGATTTTAGCTCTTTGCTTGAGGAAACTCTACAGGGAGTATCGATTTCTTCTTGGGGAAATGAATTCATGAGTTGTCCATTACTCTACTGGGGAATTATATTTAACTGGGGAGAGTGAAAGTTAGTTGTTATCTGGTCGAAATCCAGGCTTCGCAATAACTTTCGACTTGCTGGGGATAATAAAGTTAACTGTTATCTGGTCGTATTCCAGGCTTTGCTATAACTTACTGGGGAAGATGAAGTTAATTGTTATATGGTCGGATACCAGGCTTCGCAGTAACTTTCAGGGATAGTAACGACTCCATTGGGGATTAGAGGTTTTATCCATTAATTTGTAATGATCTCAGAGAAAGACTTGTATTGGGGAATTTGTAGTTTGTTGGGGGAAATAAACCCTGTTGAGTAGAATATTTTTAAGACCTTGTTGGGGAGATGAATTCTTTTGTGGAGAACTCCGCAAGGTTTCTTTTTCAGTTAAGACCAACTCAGTTGAGGAGAGAGTTTTTAGGAAATTACACCTGGTGGGGATAATCTTATTAAAACAACTCTGTGGGGATATCCCAAATCCTTATTTCATGCATTTTTTAATAGTTAATCATGTTAATATGCATATGTTCATTCAATTTTAGTCATTAGACATTTTTGCACTCAAAGCAGAAAAAACTGAAAGTTTGTACTTCAAAGTATATTTGTATTGATAATTTGCCTATAAACAGGCGTTTTATGTACAAGGAGACAGAAATCCTAGTAAGAGGAAATCGTCGAAAGAATGCAAGGAATACAAAGGGAAAATAAATAATAATAGCCATGTGGAAGTGATCTCATTGGGTTCCAACTCTGCTATTGCCCCTATGTCTTCGAACATCATCCCTTGCCGTTGAAAGAAGTCGATTGAATTGATGTTATACCTTTTCTATTCAAACCTTGGTAATAAAGCTGGATACAGAGATCCAACGGGACATAGTCGTACACTTTAATCCCTAACTTTTGCCTGGACTGCCCTTTTGGGTTTTCAGTCCACCAGGATACCCATTTTTGTCCAAGCCGCCCTTTCGGGTTTTCGACTTGCCGGGTGTACAATTTTTGTATATATCCCTAAATTTTACCCAAACCCTTTTGGTTCGCCGGGATTCCCTTATTTTTGCCTAGGTATGTCAACCTAGCGGGTCATTCTTTATGCGTAGTATTTTTTGACTATGTCCGCGTTTACAGGATGCGGGAAATCTTCACCGTCCATAGTTGTTAGCATCATGGCACCACCAGAGAATACTTTCTTGACACAAATGACCCTTCGTAAGTGGGAGTCCATTTGCCCCTGGGATCGCCTTGCGGCAAAATAATGCGCTTTATCACCAAGTCACCAGCCTGATACACTCGAGGCTTGATCTTCTTGTTGAAAGCTTCGATCATACACTTTTGATACATTTGACCATGACAAACAACAACCAGTCTCTTCTCATCGATCAAGTTCAACTGATCCAATCTAGTCTGAATCCATTCGTCTTCGCCTAAGTCTGCTTCTTTCATAATCCTTAGAGAAGGAATCTGAACTTCGACATGCATGACAACTTCTATGCCATAGACTAAAGAAAATGGGGTTGCCCCAGTTGACATTCGTACCGAGGTATGGTAGCCATGGAGAGAAAATGGTAGCATCTCATGTCAATCTTTGTAGGTCACCACCATCTTTTGCATAATCTTCTTTATGTTTTTAATGACAGCTTCCAATGTGCCATTCATCTTAGGTCTTTATGGGGAAGAATTGTGATGCTTGATCTTGAACTGTGTACAAAGTTCAGTAATCATAGCATTGTTGAGATTTATTTCGTTGTCGGTGATGATCTTCTCAGGGATACCGTATTGGCAGATGAGGTTATTCTTGCTAAATCGAGTTATAATTTCTTAGTGATTGAGGCAAACGAAGAAGCTTCAACCCATTTAGTGAAGTAATCAATGACAACAAGGATGAAACAATGTCCATTGGAGGCAGTGGGCTTAATCTCTCCAATCATGTCAATGTCCAATATTGCAAATGGCCACGAAGCAGTCATGACATTCAAAGGTATTAGAGGCACGTGAACTTTGTTGGTATAGATTTAACACTTATGGCAAGTCCTTGAGTGGTGGTGATAATCAGTTTCCATAGTCGACCAATAGTAACCAGCCGTTAGAATTTTCTTGGCCATAGTATGCCCACTAGAGTGGGTTCCGAAGATGCCCTCATGCATGTCTTCCATGATCTCCTCTGTTTCTTTCTTGTCCATGCAACAGAGCAGAGTAGAATCATGACTGCACTTGTACAAGATCCCATTACTTAGTAATAATTTGGCTGAGAACCTTCGCAAGAATTTCTTGTTTTTAATGGAAGCTCCTTCAGGATATTCTTGTGCTTCAAGATATCTCCTTACTTCATGGTACCATGGCTTCTCTTCGTCAATGTCAAGCTCATAACAGTGCACAGGTTTGTAAAATCTTTCGATTGTAATTCTGGGAGCTTCATTGTCCCAATCGACCTTGAACATGGATGACATTTTTGCCAAGGCATTTGCTAACTGATTTTCTTCCCTAGGAAGGTGTTCAAAGGTGACCTCCTCGAAGTATGGAATCAGAGTTTGCACAAGCTCTTTGTAAGGAATCTATTGTACTCTAATTTTATCCCTTAAGATTCCCCTATCATATCATATCAACTCGATCATAACAAGATCACATTAGGGTTGGTTCTTCCTCTTTTGCTATCTCATATCTTTAAGTTTGCTCTTGAGGAATCTCCAATCACCTTAGTTATGTATTTTGTATATGTGTTGTTGACTAACTTCTAATCAAAATACAAAAAAAAAATATTTGTCTTTGAATATTTGTGTTTTGTAGGTACTGAGTCAAAGCATCTGACAAATAAGGTTTTTCAGTATTATTTTAATAAAATCTCTATTTGCAAAGAAAAATAATTAAAAATAATTCATTTTTTCCGCTGTACAACCGATTTCTCTTAGAGTGCAATCGATTGCACAGAGTGCATTTTGCGCCATTTTCGGAAAAAAAACACTAATGCAATCGATTGAGCCAAGAGTGCAATCGATTGCACAGAGTGAAAATTTGAAAAAAAATTTAGCAATTTCAAGCTTATCAATTTTGGCTCCAATTTTTCTTCATTTTTTAAAAGATATATCATTAATTCAAATTTTGGTTCCATTTTTTCATTTTTTTGAAAGATATATCATTAATTCAAATTTTGGCTCCAAGAATTAATTAACAAGCCTAATTTCATTTCCCAAACCAAACTCCAAACCACCACTAATCCCAAGCCTAAACTCTATAAATAAATCCCTCATTTCATTCAAATCTCAAGTTTTTGATAGGAAAATTCATTTTGCTAAAAAATCTCTCAATTCCCTCCATCTACCGAATTCACTCAAAGCTCCATTTTCAAAAAAGTTAGTAAGCTTTGCATTGGAGCTTACTAATCTTTGAGCTAAACCTTCATCCAAACACTTTTTCTTCATCAATTCTCTACATCCAAGCTTGGGAAATTGATTCTTGGGGCTGAATTGAATCAAATTCTTGAAGTTGTTTTGATAATTCTCTAGATCTACCTTTGGTAAGTTGGATTATTCATCTTTCACAATGTGATCTCTTGTTGATCTTTGGGTTTGATTCATTGAGCATTGTTTTGTGATTCCATTGGTGCTATTTTCTCATTATTTGATGGAATTTTCATGCTCAATTAAATTCATGATTATAACGTGTTTGATGGAAAGTTTGAACAAGAATTTGGCCTTTTAAAATGCTATTTTTCTGCTTTTAATAGGGTGCAATCGATTGCTGTAAGAGTGCAATCGATTGTCACAGAAGGATTTCACATTTTTTTTGAAAAAAATCACTGATGCAATCGATTGCTGTCAGAGCGTAATCGATTGTAACTGTGTAAAAATGCTTTTTCTGCCTTGTTTTGGGGCTGTTTTGATCCATCTATCTTTTTCTACTCACTCCTTTTGATTGTTGATTTGGATTGCAATTTTAAATGTCCAATTTCTCTTTAAATTCAATGGACATTGGGTGCAGATAAAGTTGGATAAATGTTCATTAATTCAAATCTACCAAAGAGTGAATTATTTAATTCATTTTTGGTGCTTTGGATTAATAATATGTTTAGTACTTTAATCCATTGAGATGAGTGATTGAATTTAAAGATGAAAATTTTTTTAGGTAGTAATCCAAATTAGCTTATCATTCCCCTCCCTCTTCATCTTATCCTTTTCTTTTTCTATTTGTGCTACATGTTAAGGGATAATGATCTCTATATCAGTTATCCAAACATGAAGTACATAGATTGCTGTTGACCGGCCTCAAAATAGGTGTGACTTCTACATAAGTCCACTTATGATTGTTTAACATAGCGCTAAAATTTGTCCCGATTTGAGAAAATGATCATTTGTGGCCCAAACTTTTGTTTCCAAGACCAAGCATGTTAATTTGAACCCTTTGATCCAATAACCTTGAGATTCATTGTTAGGAGGATTTGGTTATAACAATCCTCCAATGGATCTTCATCAATTTTGGTCAACGCGAATCACTCAAACATCATTGATCATTAAATGTTTCCTTGAGGATTCTTAAATGGATGATATACTTGACAAAAAGCAAATGCAACTTGTTGTTGATAGGCTTTGGTTCTACCAATCCTCTAATGAGTTCCAAATGCAAGTTTTAAGATGGTCATCCAACTAACCATTAACTTCTAACAATTGACTTTACTTCATGCTTTTATTTTATGCTTTTACTTTATACACCATTTACTTTAGCATTTACATTTCATGCTATTTTCATCTTTGCTCACTTGAGCATTTACTTTTATTTCATTTTTATTTTTCTCATTTGAGCTTTTATTTTCATTTAAGGATACTTAATAATCAACTTAAACCATAAAAAACATTAATGATACTTGGACTATTTGGTTACTATCCTTGGAATTATGGAGTATTCGACTTCTTGGACTTAGGATTAGAGACCTTGGCCTATGTTGGAGACCTTGTGACCTTAATTAATATTTTGTGTGGAGTTCTTGGGGTTTACCTCAAGATAATGGGTTGCTTGTTTATTTTGTGTGCAGGTTATTCTGATTACATAATTTGTCTGTAATCTGGAATTCATCTATATATAGTCGTTACTCTGTCCAATTTTTATGAAGACTTAATACATTTGATGTTTGGTCTTCTCAAGAGGTTTAGTATCCTTGCTTTGTTTTAATCCAAAGAATGATAATTCTATCTTGACTCATAATGTCAAGTGTTGGCTTCTTGTTGGTTAGATGGTTCTTCTCCTTAGCTTTTACCTTATGCTTTAGGATAGTCCCTTCATCTCCTCCCATCTTCTTTAATTTCAAAAATCTTCTCCCTCCTTTTGAAAACTCTTCTTGTTTCTAAACTTGAACCACTTTCATAATAAAATTGTACTTAGGTCCATGCATTTTCAAAACATTTTCATAAATAAACTTCAATCAACTTAATAATACATTGACATTTTTGTGAGAAGACTAAAAGTCAATCAACCTCATTCAAACCATTTTTCCATTTCGGTTTTTACTTTAAAATTTTCTCAAAAGATTGGACTCTTGTCAATCCTTGTAGTGATGCAAACAACTATACTTCTACAATATATAGTAAATAGAGATATTTTCCACTTGGGTGTTGAGTGAGGTTTTGTTGATTTTAAAATCCAAGCCATATCCTCTACTTTGAGATGACGCAAATCCTACTTTCTCATGATTGTGGGTAGTAAGTATGTTTTTCACACGGACAATGACGATGATGTCTTATCTCATAAAATCAACCAACACACTTGGGTTTTAAAATTTAAAAGAGGAACTACATGTACCATGATCCCCTATTGCACAGAAGGTGGTACATAGGCACTAAAGGTTCGCAACCGCGGAGGGTTCAATAATCATAAAAAAATATTTCTTTTCTCACCTCCACCATCTATTTTTCATACAACATTTTATATCCAAAATATACAGAATTTACAAAGAGGTTCCTGCGGAGTACCGTAGATGTTTAGAGTGCTAATACCTTCCCTTTTCTTAACCAACCCCCTTACCTTGAATCTTTTCCCCCTCTTTTGGGTTATTCTCTCTTTTCCCATTCCTTTGGAAACAATAAAGCGCGGTGGCAATTTTGATTTTGATTTGTACAAGTCGATTCAATCTAATGGCTTAGCCTTAAACATTTCTACCGCTACAGAAAAAAAATGGCGAATTCACTGGGGAAAGATCGACCTCCTGCTGGTCCATCCCTAAGTGGGTTGAGCCTATCTTTGTTTATATATGTATATGTGCTATTATATGTTATATATTATATGTTGTATATATGTTTATCTGGATTTTCCCGGTTTTCATGGTGCTTGGTGATTACTCATAAGTCCTATACCCGGACTTGGGCAAACTTAAGATAGGATGGGCGGTATAGTCATGTTAACTTTGAGTGAGTAATTCCAAAAAAGGAGACATGAGATCCCCCACTAAGTGAAGGCCCCTTTGACTGTAGTGTCGTTTACCGAGTAATCGGGAAGACGTACTGCTTTCAACCTGGGAGCCTGCTGAAACTGAGGACCGTAGAATACCTAACCCATCTTAGCCTTTTTAGGTGTAGTGAGGAAGCTATGACAGAGTAATCCAGAAATCGTTGTCACGCGATTACTATGCTTGGACAAGTTTTTCTTGATAATATTACTAATTACCTAGTTAATTGGGAAGTTGGTAATATCCAAAGGAAGGATGTAGATTCTGGGAACCTCTAGAACCTTGTTCGGCAGGTGATAACTTTTAGACCAATACCTTATGGGTAGTACCTTCGACCTCATGATCGTGACGTTAAACCTATGAAACCTATGTTTGTGATCTTGTGTGTGATTGTTGCATCATGCATCCATGCACTCATAAGCATCTTTTGAAGAAATTTTATTTCAAGGGACTTAAAAGTTGACCATTTGAGAATATCTCGGTACTTTTTTACTATGGATTTTGGAAAAAGAAAGACCGGAAAATACAATTTCAAAGATCCCAAGATAGATGAGCTGATGAGTCTGATTCCTAAGATTAAGTGTTCTACAGATTTCCATAGGAAGTATGGGTCCATCATTTCTCTCATAAAGCTTAGGATGAAGGATGGTATTCTCTCGACCTTGGTCCAGTTCTATGATCTGATGTATCGATGCTTTACTTTCCCTGACTATTAATTGATGCCTACACTAGAGGAATATTCTTATCTGCTGAGTTTGCCTATTATCGATCGTGTTCCTTTTACTGGTTTAGAGGGTGAGCCAAAACCGCATGAGATTGCTTCTTTGATCCATCTGGGGAAGTCATAGGTTGAAGCCCATATGACTACTAAAGGAGGGATTAGAGGATTACCAGGTCATGTCTTATTGGAGAAATCTCGTTACTTTTCCAGGATGAAGAGTACAGTCGCTTTTGAGGCCATCTTTGCTCTACTTGCTTACGAGATTCTTATTTTCTAATGACGACAAATTTGTTGACATTAATGCCATCAGGATCTTCATGATTGAAAACCTAGTTTCTACATTACTGGGTGATGCTTATTACTCTATTCATCTTCGGGATTCTTATCATGGGGGTATGATCATCTGTTGCACGCCTCTGTTGTATCAGTGGTTTACTTCTCATTTTCCTCAAACTGATGCTTTTTGGATGTCAGGAAGGAACCCCGTTGGGCTCCTAAGATCATGGAAATTACTCACTCAGATATTGTTTGGTATCATCAGGTTTACCATGATGTGGATATTGTCTATAGTTGTGGAAGTTTCCCCAATGTACCTCTTCTTGGTACAAAGGGAGGAATTAACTACAACCCTGTTCTTGCAAGACGACACCTTGGATATCCGATGAGGGATAAACTAAATAGTAGTAATTTGAGTAGTTTCTTCTTGAAAGAAGGAGAAGACCATCAGGAAGCTAGGGCGCAGATTGCGAAGGCCTGGAGTCACATTTATAGGAAGAGTAGGAAAGACTTGGGACCTAGAGGGGATGTTTCTTTGGAGCCTTATCTTCAGTGGGTACAAGCGAGAGCTATCCAGTTGAAGATGTTGTATTCTCGGGAAGCACCTATGCCTGATTTGTTTGTGAAGACCACTCCTCCCTTATTGGATGATGTGGAAGAGCTACAATTTGCTTTAGTTAGGATGCAACCGGAAAAGGAAGCTTGGAAGAACAAGTGCCAAACTCTAGAGATTTCCTACAGAGCAGACATGAAGGAGAAAGACGACTTGGTTGAAATTCTTGAGATTCGGGCTGTAGAGACGATGGAGAGGCAAGGGGATTTATTTTCCCCTAAGCCTCAGTTAGATGCTAGTTGCTCACTTCCTGATTCAGGTGATTGGAAGGAGGTTGCCATCAGGTATGCAGAAGAAAACCAGAGGTTGAAGGCTCAGATTGTTAGACTTACAGGGAAGCGTCAGCACATAGAGTGATCTCCATCAGCTTTACTTCTTAGGGTTTTGGAATTTACTTTCATCTTGTACTTGGGATTATTGAAACTTGTAATCTATTTTGAAGTTATAATAAAATTTTTCAGTATTTCAAATGTTTTATTACTTTGATATTTGCAATGTTGTCTATAAATATTTAAGTTCATTGAAATAATAATAATAAAATAAAACATGTGCATTGCACATCATGCAAAAAATTATACATACTTCTTGCATTTTTTATGCATATCCAAGGCTCTTATTGAGCTTCTTTACTTTGTTCAGCAAGTTGTCTCACCAGTACAATACCCGAGCTAATTTCAGAAGAAAGATGGATAATCTAGAACAAGAGAACCGCGAGCTGCGCGAGGAAGTTTCTGCTCTAAAGGCCGGCATGGCCAATCTCACTACTCTGATAGAATCTTTGGTGGCTGCTCAGAATCAGCCACCGAGTGTTCAGCCTCAACAGAAAATGGTTACTACTGAAGCTCCAACTGTTCCCACATCTGCTACTCCAACTGTTGTTCAGAATCATATGCCTTCGAAATATCCTTGGGGGATGTCAGAAAACTTTGTGCCAGAAGGTTTTAAACGGGATCCTTAGATTGCTCTACTTACTCAGAATGCTACTGCTCCCACACCTCCTATGGTGCATGTTACCCCTGCCGATAGAAACGAGATTCACTATGCTACACCACCCTCGGTGAATATGATCTTGTTTGCTAATGGTGATGTGTATCGTCCTATTCCTCCACCAAGTGAAAGGTTGGGCTTCTGTGAAAGAATGGATGATTTTCAAAACCAGTTTGACAAAATGCAGAAAGAATTGAATCCCCTCATGGGAAAAGAGTTGTTTGGGAAAAATGTGAATGACATGTGTCTGGTTCCCAATGTCAAGATACCTGCGAAGTTTAAAGTACTAGAGTTTGAAAAGTACAAGGGAAATACTTGCCCCCGTTCTCACTTAGTGATGTATGTAATAAGAATGTCTACTCATACAGATGACTAATGCTTGTTGATTCATTTCTTTCAAGATAGCCTAACCGGTGCAGCGTTGAAGTGGTATATGAGCTTGGACAGTGCCAGTATTCATTCTTTTAATGACTTAGGTGAAGCATTTATCATACAATACCAGTACAACATGGACATGGCTCCTGGCCGTGATTAACTCAGGGCTATGGTCCATAACGACAAGGAATCATTCAAGGAATATGCCCAGAGATGGCGTGAGGTAGCCGCCCAAGTGATTCCTCCAATGGAAGAAAAAGAAATGAAAAAGATTTTCCTGAAGACACTAGGTGCATTCTATTATGAGAGGATGGTGGAGAGTGCGCCCAGTTATTTTAATGAAATGGTGGGAATGGGCGTTCGTTTGGAAGAGGCTGTGAGAGAAGGATGTCTCACAAAAAGTGAAGGTTCCAACAATTTGAAGAAGCCATCTTTTGGATTTGTTAAGAAGAAAGAGGGAGAAACAAATGTTGTTAGTCAAGAGAGAAGGGTTAATACTTCTATAATAAATCATCACCGCTATCAACAGGTTGCCTCGGTAACTCCAGTTGTGAACACGACTCCCACTATAGTTGCTTATCAAAGACCAGCCGCTCAGGGAAGTCAAGGACAAAATCAGAGAAGAGAACCTTTTGAATCTATCCCTATGAGTTATGCAAAACTACTTCCAGCGTTGGTTAGATTTGGCCTTTTGTCCTTCAAAGATGTCAATCTGAATCTAGAAGATAATCCTCTCTCAAAACACGGAGGAACGAATGCTGTTAACATGGTTGTTGGTTGTCCAGGGGACTTCCGCATTTATGACATTAACCTAGTAAGAGGGGACTTGGTAAAGATGCATGAAAACCTTTGCGAGTTTAGTTATTACACTTATGACCATGCTGGTTGTGGTACCTGTAGTACTAATATACAAGGTTGCGATAAGATAAAAGTTGATTTGCAAGAGATGATGGATGAGGGCCTCATCCACATAATCAGGCCTAGGGAAGAGTATGAGGAGGAAGTAAATATGGTTTCTGTATGTCCCGGAGAGTTCAGAATATTTGATGTGGAACACATGAATGATGATCTCATACAAGCGCATGCTATTTTCTGCCACATGGCTGGTCAGGTAGAACATCAATATGGGTCTTTCTGAATTTGTTTCCAGGACTCCCGAGGATGTTCGATTGTAAGAAAAGGTATTCAATTATTGTTAGATAATGGAACCATCAAGGTTTCAGGGTAAAGAGATAATTACTATGAGGTTAACGAGATTGAGGTAGAGGAAGAATCAGATGATGATGAGTATGCTTCCGCATATGAATTCTTTTCCTCAGATGAGGATTTGTTCTCTGGTGATGATTCTTTGATGACTGAAGAAGGTGTGGATGTGATTGTGCCGTATTTTCAATGTTACTGCCCCTATTGAAATTGAATATTATAGTAAGTCAGTTGTTGCCCCTGTGGTGATTTGCTTACTAGGGCCCGTTCCTTACAAATCCAACAAAGCTGTATCGTACAAGTATAATGCTACAATTTTAGAGGGTGGTGTGGAAGTTCCCATCCAACCAATGTCTAATGTTGATAATATTTCTGAGACTGACATAATGACCCACAATGGTCGTATTTTTGCACCGGTTGTTCATGGGGATGTTAATAATGGAAAGAAGGTTGTGGAAAATGTTAAAGAAAAGAAGGCTATAGGTGAATCAAGTGGTGCTACTCTATAGAAATAGGTGGATGATATTTTAAAGATAATTAAGATGAGTGACTACCGAATTGTGAATCAATTACTGCAGACTACTTCAAAAATATCTATCTTGGATTTATTGTTGAACTTTGCTGCTCACAGAGAATCTTTGATGAGGGTATTGGACCAAGCTTTCGTGGAAAGTGATATGCCAGTAGACCAATTCAGCAGTGTGGTAGGGAACATCACACCATGTAATAACCTGAGTTTCTGCAATGATGAACTGCCTGACAAAGGGAGGAACCACAATTTAGCTCTCCACATATCCATTATGATATAGTGGTAGAACTGACTGTTAATACTTGTTTTACGTTTGTGTTCGCAAATGTTGCGGTAAGCAAGAGTCTCCACCTACTTTTCTTTTATCCAAATTAAGGAAAGGGTGAAAAGAACAGAAAAAGACCTTTTTTGAGAGTTTTCTGAGTAAGGGGGTAGATTATGGAAATGGAAGGTGTTAGCACCCTTTCCATTCGTAGTTTTCTACGGGCTCTTAGAGGTTTGCTCATTTTGAAATACCTTTGTGCTTTGCGTGTTTGAAAATGTTTTGAGAATGCCTTAGTACGGCGAACTTTGTAATGTTTCTTGGGATAGTGGAGAAAGTATACAAAGTGTTTTGAAAATATTTTTGAAAACTAGTATTTGTGTAAGTGCAAAATGTTTTGAGCAAACTTCTAACAGTTATCTACTTTGTACTCAAAAAAGGTTATTCTTTTCCTCGCGTCCTTTAGAAAATGCTATCCTACTATTAGTGAGTAGGTAGCCCTATCGTTGGATGTATGAGGGACATTGAAGGGACGATACAATCACGAAGGAAACTTGGCAAGAAATTTTAGTAATTGTCCTAAAGTTTTAAGATCACTTTTAACCGAGGCAACGTCGAAAGGGTCATCGAGGGACTTGTGATCTTTCAAACTAGAGGACAACCACTAAAACTTCTCACATTTCGAGAATTATGATCGTTTTCCGAAGGAAGCTGAAGTGGGATACCCTAGAGGTGCGCATGTGCAATTATGTTTAGTTCAAGTATTTATTTTGCGCATTTAGGTTTGCCAGCGTTTTAATTTCAGTCTTGCCATACATACCTAGTTACTAGCAGTAAATATGTACAGAATATAAAGTGCGGAAGTATAAACCTAGACTATTACATGGCTTCGGGGAGGGGATTTACAATGTACAAAAATTGGGGGAAGAAAAATAAAGAAAGCGGATAAAATCCTATTAACTATTACATCCAGTGTACAAGTACAATAATATAAAAATACGAAAGAAAATAAATAACCTGCGAAAGTTAAAAGTACGTCTAAAAACCTAGTAAGTAAAAATGAAATAAGAAAATCTTTTTATTGTTCTTTTTTTTTAAAGAAAATAATTAAAATTAAATTAAAGAAAATAGTCTAAGTTATTTTTGGTTTTTGTATTATGAAAAGAAAATAATTAAAGTTAAATTAAATCCTAAATTCTAATTTATTTTAAATCAAGAAAATAGTTAAAATTATTTATTAATTTACTTACAAAATTAGTTTAATAATAAAAAAAACCTAAAACTAATATTTTTGTGATTTTGATTATTTGTGTAATTAAATAAATAAAGAAAAACAGAATAGTAAAAAAGAGAAATTAAGACAATACAAAAAAATGATAAATGGGTCTAAGTATGTAAAAGAGACAAGGGGGTGCTCATTTGAATTTGCGCTGGTCCCAGATTGTGAAGCCCATGTTGCTTTATGATCTGATGAGATGAGGCATTGAGGGTGCATGGTGAGCTTGCACACTAAATGTGTCCATCTTGATCAGATGTACATCTGATGGCAAGGGTTTGATGGAGTATGGTGAACCCCAGGAAGCATAGCACATGAGATTTGTATGAAACAAATTAGAAAATATAAAAGGCTGGACCTGGGATTCGAACCCAGGTCCTCTACCTCACACACACGCACCTTTACCAGCTGAGCCACCTGTTCATTCGTGCATAATATAAAACAAAAATATAATATACGAAAAATGTTAATATCTGAGAATTTAAAAAAAAAACGCGCGCAGTTTGAATAGGCCTATGGGAGTGAGAAAAGTTCACGCTGAAGTCAGCCCACCGGAGTCAAATTTCCGGTCATCTTCTCCGGTGGGCTGGAAAATCAACCTGCCAAAACAATGAGATTCAAAGATCCAAATTGATCCTACCCCCCTTAATTTTTCCTCCCGATCTCAAAAATGAGGTCCTTTTGACCTGAAAACCTGTGGTTATTGAGATACGATGAAGAAACTCAAATCGTGCTCTAAAATGGTACAATCCTATTCTGGCCCTTATTCTTGCATTTTCTACATTGGATCTGTCCTATAGATCAACTTGATCATGAACAAGCATGAAAAGTATTAATACATCATGAAATTACAAATATAAATTCCAGAAAATTACCAATAATAAGGGTTTCAATTCGTGGATTCTGGGCGTGAGATTGCTCGAATAATGGTTGGGTTGAGTTCCTGGAATTCTCAGGAAGGTTCTTGAACCCTTGGTTTGGATAGATAATGGTTGGAATTGTGTTTTTGAATTTTGACAACCTTGCTTTTTTGTGAGTTTCGTGTGACTCTTTGGGGCTCCGTCTGTGTCGAAATGCCTGCTAATGTCTTGTTTATATAGAAAGGAGTGAGGAGACAAGATATCATAGTATTAAACAGCCTTGATTATGTATTTGAAAGCCATGAATGAAAATTTGTAACTTTGGCCAAAAACATGGAATCTTGTCCTTTTTTGAAATTTGAATGAATGTGGACATCAATGGCCTTCTAATGCCTTCAGTTCCCGCCCTTTGCTTGGAACTCTTGTATATCATTCAAATGGGTCTTTTGAATGAACCATTTGTGTACCTTTTGAATGGGCCTTTGGTTGCCTCATTCGAATGGACTTTTTTAGTACCCTTCGACGGGCTCATGTTCTCATCACTGGGGCTTCCACGTTTGAATCCCTATTCAGCTAGCCCAAACGAAAACTCTTTCCTGGCCAATCGAAGCTTCTTTTTGGCATGAATATGCTTGTGCATGTTGGTTTGAAACTAGCAGTATGTTGGCTTTTGGGCCAGTAGGCCTCTTTGAATATTTTTCTTTTGTTTTGGCTAGTAATATGTGTATCCTTCATTTTGAACCAATGTGTGTGCTCTTTTGAAGGGACCTCGTGCATCACTTGTATGCATCACTTGTAATTCCTTCGAATAGGCCAACAAAGTAAGTCTTTCAAATGGAACACCCACATATGCCCCTTTAAATCCATCAATACATGTCTTTCGAATGGGTAAAATATATGTCCTTCGAATGGACCATGCGTATGTCCTTCGAATGCGCCTATTGTGTACCAATGCGCCTATTGTGTACCCTCTGAAAGGGGCATCCGGGTACGTCATAGTGCAGAAACTATGTGCGTTGAAAGGTCTTGGCATTGAGAGCAAGCACAGAAGAAGTATTTGCCTTATGCTTTGAAGGAAATTATAGAAGAAGTCTTTGCCTGGTGAAACCAAGGCAAGCATGAAGAGGCATACATGCGCTGGTGACAAGATGAGGGGCCTTTTGCCCTGTTGATCAAAGGCAAACATGAAGAAGCATTGCTCAATCGAAGCTAGACAACCATTGCTTTGTGAATCGAAGGCCAATTAAAAGGGCCTTTTGCCTTGTGGATCGAAGGAAAGTATGAAGATGTTTTTGCCATAGTGAATCCAAGGCAAGCATGAAGAAGCCTTTTTCCCTGTTGATCGAAGGCAAGTTGGAGGGGCCTTGGTCTAGTGCGCTGAAGGCATGCACAGAAGAAGTCATTTCCTTGTGGGTCGAAGCACACATGAAAGAAGCTTTATTTTTGCCTTGGGAATCAAAGGCAAGCATGAAGAGGGATCTTTGCCTTATACGCTGAAGGCAAGTTGAAGGGAAGGCACTGCTGGAATGATACTTATGGACCCAAAGTTTGATCGAAGGGTGCCAGATACCCAATCTAAGCTTACTAATCAAAGCATGATCGAAGAGTGCCAAATTCCCAATCGAAGTACCTTATTCATATGCCAATCGAAAGACACTTGATTATCTCCAAAAAAATTTATTATTTTTATCTAAGCAAGTGTTTGTAACCACCCATGTAATAGAAAATCTTGGAAGACATGAGAGGTCAAATTTTGGGGTACAACAGCTGCCCCTGTTCAATCTTCTTAAACCTGAGGATTTAGATTGGCTTGTCTTCCTTTCGTGATCTGAAGGTGGAAGATGATTGAACACTAGAGTGCCAAGAAATTTGCACTCGCGTGAAAAGACACTGTTATTTGATGATGACGGGAATGGGCTTACATATGCCATATAGAGAAGATGACTGAGAGTCGTCGGAGATGGGCTTAAGGATGCCATCTAAAGAAGATGCTGATTTCAAACATAGTCCCTTTGGGGGTCCCTGTTCTTGCTGTCTGAGGAGGAGTCCACTGGGGAATGTGATTTTCTGCTGTTCTCCTGCTTGAGGAAAACTCTGTGGGGTATAGAGTCTAGGAACTTTAGTTGTCCAAGGCTTTACTGAGGAGTTATCTCTGGTCTGGAGAGATGAAAGTTTGTCGTATTCTGGTTGGAATCCAGTCTTCCAGCAATTTGCTGGGGATAATGGAATTAACCATTATTTGGAAATGTACTAGAAAGAGCCTATATAGGGCCGCTTCAGGATGAGTCTGTGTTAGACTGCATCTGGATGCCGTGAAGGAACCCGTGTAAAATTGCTTCGTCTGGTCATGTAGATAGCTTTCCTATCTGGTTTTAGGTGTTAATCTACAACCAGCTTGTTCACAGATAGTTTTCCTGTCTGGTTTCAGGTATTAATCTGGAATTTGAAAATTGCCGGTCGTTGAGATAGTTGTCCTGGCTGGTTTCAGGTATTAATCTCTGACCCAAAAAATAAAGATAGTTTTCCCGTCTGGTTTTAGGGTGTTAATCTTCAATATCCTTATGTAGATAGTTTTCATGGCTTGTTATAGGTATTAATCCTACAGTCGATCGTCCACATATGGTTCTCCTGGCTTGTTACAAGTGTTAATCTGGAACTTGAAAATTCCCGGTCGCTGAGATAGTTGTCCTGGCTTGTTACAGGTATTAATCTCTGACTTGAGAAAGAAAGATAGTTTTCCTGGCTTGTTACAGGTATTAATCTTCAATCTCTTCATGTAGATAGTTCTCCTGGCTTGTCACAGGTATTAAGCCACAGTCGGTCGTCCACAGATAGTTTTCCTGGCTTGTTACATGTATTAATCTGGAACTTGTTTTTTCGGTCACATAGATAGTTTCCTCGTCTGGTTTCGGGCATTAATATGTGGCATGCTGTAAAAGTTGATAGTGTTTGTCTGTCTGTTAATTTAACCTAAAAAGGTAAAATCAGTTTCATGAGATGTCATGATGTATGAATTGCATGATGCTCCCAAAATAAATGGGATAATGATATATGTATTTGTATGCACATGCCATGATGTATGAACATGTAATGCTGTTGCGCAGTATCTTTGTCTGGGAAAATAAATCCCTGATAGCTGTTGAAGAGTACCAGGAAGCTGAATCCCGAACTGCTGTTGGTGAGTGAAGAAAGTGATTCTTTAATTTATGCTTGGGATAATGAATGGAGATAGTTTTGCTGGGGATTCCATTTCTCTGACGGGGATCTTCGACTTCTGCTTGAGAATGATTTTGATGGGGGGAATAGTTTTGTTGGAAGATTTCACCAATTTGGAGGAATAAACTCCGTTGGGAGATGAACTTCTGTAGCTAGAGAAATAAACTCTACTGGGGATAAGGCTTTATAAACTACTTGAAATTTATAAAACTCTATTGCGGAATATTTTGATTTCAGCTCTCTGAGGGAACTTTGCTGGAAAGAGGGATTTTCTAGTGATTTATGGTAGAAACACACTCAAGTTTGGAAGTGTCAGAATAAATCCCTGCCTTGATTGTATCTGAAGATGTATCGAATGGGTATCAGAATAATATCCATATCTGGAGCATATCTGAATTTGATCTGAAAGAGAAACCTAGAATGAGTATCAGAATGGCATCCGTACCTTGATTGTATCTGAAGATGTATCGAATGGGAATCAGGATAATATCCATATCTGGAGCATATCTGAATTTTATCTGAAAGAGAAATCTAGAATGAGTATCAGAATGGGATCCGTATCTGGAGCGTATCTGAATTGTATTTGGAAGTTGTATTGAATGAATATCAGAATGGCATCCGTATCTAGAGCGTATATGAACTGTATGTGGAAGCTGTATTGAATTAGTATCAAAATGGCATCCGTATCTGGAGCGTATCTGAACTGTTTCTGGAAGCTGTATTATATGAGTATCAGAATGGCATCCGTATCTGGAGCATATCTCAACTGTATTTGGAAGCTGTATTAAATGAGTATCAGAATGGCATCCGTATCTAGAGCGTATCTGAACTGTATATGGAAGTTGTATTGAATGAGTATCAGAATGGCATCTATATCTAGAGCGTATCTAAATTGTATCTGGAAGCTGTATTGAATAAGTATCAGAGTGACATCCATAACTGGAGCGTATCTGAACTGTATCTGGAAGCTGTATTGAATGAGTATCAGAATGACATCCATATCTGAAGCGTATCTGAACTGTATATGGAAGCTGTATTGAATGAGTATCAGAATGGAATCCGTATCGGGAGCGTATCTGAACTGTATCTGGAAGCTGTATTGAATGAGTATTATAGTGGCATCCATATATGGAGCGCATCTGAACTGTATCTAGAAGCTGTATTGAATGAGTTTCATAATGGCGTCCGTATCGGGAGCGTATCTGAACTGTTTCTAGAAGAGAATCTGCTTTATTTAGAATGTTTCCGCTGGGAATACCTGTTTTTTGTTTTAAGAAGAAATCCGTTACGGAACATGAAAATTTTGTGAGCCCGACTATGGAATTCTTTGAGATGCCGGAGTAGTGATTGGAGATTATTTCTCTTCCGGGGATACAAGAACACCTGACATCACAAGGCTGTAAGATGAGTGTAACGCGGTGGGAGAACTGACTTGGTTGTTTTGCATTTTGATCGTAAATGTTGCAGTTAGCAAGAGTCGCCACCGACTTTTCTTTTATCAAAAAGGAAAGGCTGAAAAGAATATGAAAGACCTTTGAGATGTTTTCTTGAGTTCGGGGGGTAGATTATGAAAAGGGAAGGTATTAACACCATTTCCATCCATGGTTTTCCATGGGCTCTTAGTTACTTGCTAGATCACTTGCTTTTGTTTGAAAATATGCTTTGTGTGGTTTTTGAAAGCATTTTGAAAAGGCGCCATCGTTTAGGCAAACTTTGTAATGATTCTCGTTCATAAGAGTGTATACAAAGTGTTGATCTTTTGAAAATGTTTTCAAGTTTGAAAGATGTTTTTGAAAGTGTTGGTGTTTTATTTTGAAAATAGCAAGGATGTTTTTTGGTTTTGAAATTGAGCAAGCAACTAGGAACAAACTACCTACTCAAAATTCTTTCATGTTTATTTCCTCTTTCCTTTGACATTGTTATCTTACCATTGATTTGGTAAGTATAACAATTTTTTGTAAGATATCTTAGCATTTTCTTTAGGGACTAAGATCATTTTGAAAGGCAACATGGATAGCGTCATCGAGGGACTATGATCTTGTATTTTTTGCTTGTTTTTGCTAAGATACCTCACATGCATAATATGGCCATTTGTGTAAGGAAAAAAAGTGGGTTTACCCTAAGGGTGTATGTGTGCAAGTGTATTGGTTTACATGATTGATTTGTCTTGATTAGGGTTTGCTACTTGTTGGTTTTAATATTTCCATACAAAACCCTAATTACTAGCATTTGTATATAAAGCATTTAAATTGCGAAAAATAAAAATACTAAGCTATTACATCATTTAGGGGATGGGTGTACAAATTTACAAATGGGGAATTGTAAGAAATTAAATATAAATAATTATTACAACCATATTGAATATTGTACAAAAATGAATAAATAAAAAATGCAAGAATGTAAATGTAAAAAGAAATGTGATTTTTGTTTGATTTTCATGAAAATGGTTTTTTGACCTACTTAACTAAAATAAAATACTTAAATAAAAATAAGAAAATTAAGATTAAGTTAGTAAAATAAATTAATTTAAAGAAAACAAGTTTTTTAGGGTTTTTGTGAATTTAGTTAGTAAATAAAATTAATCAAATAAAAGTCCTAAGTTCTAATATGATTTTATTCATAAGAAAATAATATAATAGTTAAACCCTAGTCTAAATGTTTATTGAATAAAAAAAAAGAAATTAATTTATTAAATGAAAAAATATTTTTGTTCTTTTAGTTTTTATGAAGAAAATAAACTAAATAAATATAAATAATAAAATATAAATATTTTTGGGTTTTTTATTAGTAGCAAAAAAAATGATAATAATAATAATAATAATAATAATTATTATTATTATTATTATTATTATTATAATAAAGAAAATAAAAGAAATGAAAATAAAATATAAAGAAAAGTCAGGGGGGTTTGGAAATGGTTAAACGGGTTTAAAGGTTAAAAAAGAAACAAAGACCCAAAGTTGTTGGCCCAGGCGCTGCAAAAAGGAAAAAATGTGGGAAATATGAAAAAATGACAAAAGGCAATGCGTTGGGTGTTGAACCCACGCCCTCTTGGTTACCAGCGTGCTGCCTTACCACTAGGGTGGCCATACACCCGTTAACTTAACTGAAATGATAAATATATAATACAAAATGAGTCATGAATACACTTCATCTTCAACCTCCAGCCAGACCACCCGTATCTCATTCATTTCTCAACAAAAATGGAAAATGCAAACATGAAAGTTGCTCCATTTTTCCATATGAATCCAACCATATAAATATCATAAACTATAAATCAAAGATGAATGATAATTTTTGAAAGTACCAAATTCTGACCTAATTATTTTCAGAGGTTCAATCCTAAAATTCTCCTAGCTCAATCAATATAAATAAAATCTATGGACATGTACAACTTCAGGGCAATGGTGTCTACATTTTATCTTCACAAATGCAAGCCTAACAATTCCTAAGTAATGAGATAGAAGTTCAAGAAAAATACCTCAAAACTGGAAATCGTGAAATGCAAATGAGCTTGATTCAAGGTGATGCAATGGTCAGGTTAGCTTCCTCAAGTTCCCAGGAAGCTAATGCAATGGTTAGCTTGAGTTGAGAGTGGCTGAAATGGCTTGGAGAAGTCAATGTGCAGTGCTCTGTTTTTTGATATGGAGGATGATGGAAATGGAGTTACAGTCGTGTAACAGGGACAAGGATGAGTTGTATTTAATGTTTAGAAGCTTTATGAACCAAAAGGCTTGAAAACGCACAAGGGAAATGTGAGTTTCAAGTTTTTGGTAAGAATGTGCAACAATGGTGATTTTTGATACAGTTATGAGTTCTAGTATATTTTAGGGCTTGTCTATGCGTGTGTTTTCTTGCAAACAACTTGTGTATATGTATGGAAAAGGTTTTGATACTTGAGGTGGTCATAAGTACAAGATCACATGTTTTGGCTTCTTGGCTTGTTTTTTGAAGTAAGGTTGACAAACATGGTTTCAATGCATAGTACAAAGCTATCTAGAGTGGTTACCAACTTTAAACATGCTTATCTAGAGGAAGTTTGTGCAGAAGGAACAAGTGCAAAGCTCAATGCAAGTTGACTTTGCATAAAGCTTGCTTTATGTAAATGGCAATGGTGCCTTTGTGCCATTAATGGAAAATTATCTTAGATAAAGCTTGAATCAAATGGATAATAGCTGAAAAGCAAGTGTAATATTTTATTAGGGAGAGATATTAAGGTTTAGAGGCCTGCAAAGCAATATTGTGCAGCATGGCTATGGCTTTGTTTCATGTTGCATCATAAATTTTGCCTTGCAAAACAACTTGAAACCCCAACTTCTGACCTTCGATTCTCCTTTCTTACAAATGATCTCAAGGAGTTATGGTACTTTTTAGAAAGCTTGTAATGTTCTCTACAACCCATCTTTGAATCACTTTTGCAAAATACAAATGGAACTATGTGAAACTTGGGTCAGAAGTTAGGTCGAAATCCTGACCAAAAATGTTCAAAATTTCACTAAGTGTTTTAGTTTCATGACCATGACTTCAAGGATTAATAACTTGATATCCAAGAATTTCTAGGAGAAGTTGTGTTACGCAATGTTTTAAATCTCATGGAGATCTACAACTTTCATGTTGAATGTTTCTTTTGAATCATCTTGCATCATGGTGAAAAATTGGCCCAAAGTTGTGAAAAATATGAAGTTTTCAACACTTAGAAAAATTTCTAAGTTTGAAAACTTTGACTTTTCAAAATGAAATCTTGACTTTTTTATTTCTTGATGAACAATTTTCATATTTTGACATGTTTTGATGAATTGTGATCTTTGACACTTGATTTTTGACCAAAAAGTCAAAGTTTGACTTTTCAGTCTACAGTTGACTTCTGATCAGTTGACTGAAAATTAACTATCAATTAAATGACCTTGAGCAATGTTTTTAGTCATGTCATTAGGTAAAAATGATGCAATTTAACTCTTGAGATCATGCCTCAAACCAATTAACCATTTGCTAGGTCAAAAATCAGAAATTGCCCTTTCTTAGTCAAAACCCTAATTTTGACCATTTTGCCCTTTTGATGATCTGATCAAATTTCTTGAAGAATTGTGATCCAAACTTGGTCAAATGATACATATGAGTTTATAATGTTGATATGGATAAAAAATTATGAAGTTTGACTGTAAATTGGCCACAATTGACTTTTTCCCCAATACAGCTGATTTTTAGGTCAATTGCTCAATTGACTGAGCAAAAATGTGATTTAAGACTTGAAACTTAACATGAGTAATATTGAGGGTCCATAATGATCCATGGAAGTCATATGAGGCATTAAAATATTAATTATCCTTGTGCAATCTCAAACCCTAATTTCAGTCATTAGTGCTTAAGGAGGTGCCTTGAGCTGATCAACCCTTGTGCAGTCTTGATCCAAAAAAGATCTTGTGAGAAAATGCTTGATAAATGAGAGGGAAAATTTTGGGGTACAACAACTGCCCCTGTTCAATCTTCTTAAACCTAAAGAGTTAGATTGGCGGATCCGCCATTCGTGACTTGAAGGTGGAAGATGTTTGGACACTAGAGTGCCCAGAATTTTGCACTCGAAGATGAATTGTGAATGGGCTTATAGATGCCATTTGGAGGAATGACGGAGATTTTCCGGAAATGGGCTTGTAGATGCCATCCAAGGGCGACTGTTGACAGAAAATGGACTAAGTCTGAACTTGATTTCAACTGGAAAAGAATCAGAATAAATCTTTGGAGCGATTTATCTGAACCAGAAGAAGTCTTGTATATTGCTTTGACTGGGAAGAATTAGAATAAATCTTGGAGAGATTTATCTGAACCAGAAGTGTTCCTTTGGAAAGTATTAGGATAAACCATTGAGGGGTTTAAACTGAACCAAAAGAAATCTTGAATATTCTTTAACTGGAAAGAATCAGAGTAAATCTTTGAGTGATTTATCTGAACCAGAGAAAGTGCCTGCGGGAAAGAATCAGAATAAACCGTTGAGAGATTTAAACTGAACCGACAGGGATCTAGAGAAGAATCAGAATAAACCGTTGAGAGATTTATCTGAACCAGAGAAGATGTTTGCGGGAAAGAATCAAAATAAATCGTTGAGAGATTTATCTGAACCTGAAAAGTTCCTTTGTAAAGTATCAGGATAAATTGTTGAGGGGTTTAAACTAAACCAAAAGAGATCTTGAAAGTTATTTAACTGGAAAGAATCAAAGTAAATCTTTGAGTGATTATCTAAACCAGATAAAGTGTCTGCGGGAAAGAATCAGAATAAACGGTTGAGAGATTTAAACTGAACCGACAGGGATCTGGAGAAGAATCAAAATAAACCGTTGAGAGATTTATCTGAACTAGAGAAGATGTTTACGGGAAAGAATCAGATTAAACCGTTGAGATATTTATCTAAACACAAAATGTTCCTTTGGAAAGTATCAGGATAAACCGTTGAGGGGTTTAAACTAAACCAAAAGATATCTTGAAAGTTCTTTAACTGGAAAGAATCAGAGTAAATCTTTGAGTGATTTATCTGAACCAGCGAAAGTGTTTGTTATGTAGATGGTTGACCAGTCCTTTCTTGGGAATTGGTCTGTATTTGTCTTGTTGAAAAATTTGACGATAATTTTCTGTTGATTGATCTTTCCTAAAAAGATGAAAGGTTAGTTGTATGCAATGTCATGATGTATGAAATGCACGGTACAATGATGTTCTAAAAAAATGAGATTGTGTTGTATGTATTTGTGCTGTCAATGTTATGACGTATGGATGTAATGTATGGACACGATAATTGTTATGTCGCAGTGTTGCTGGAGTCAGGGAAAATAAATCCCGAGCATTGCTGAGAATGAGGAGTGCAAGTATTCATGTTTTGAGGTGTTGACGAGTTTCCATTTGTTAGAGAAATAAACTATGTTGTATTAAGGGAAACATCGTGAATTGCTTGTGGATTTTGTGAAATCCTGTTGGGGAATCCTAAGAAAATGGATGACTTTTACTGAGGAATCTTAGGGGCGGTAACTGGAAGTTTTGTTCTATCTGGGATGTGAGAGAGCTTAATATTATTAAGCTACATACTGGAGATACGTTAGCGGTCCTGTAGTGGGATGTCCCATTTTCCGTTCTTGCTGGAAAAGTATCTGCGGGGGATTTTATGGAATAGTCTAAAGACATTATCCAATTTCTTAAATCCATTAGTGATTGTCTTTCTATTTTCTTTTATCCTTTTTCTCATTTGTAAACAAGTAGTTATGTTCAAATGCATATGTTCAAAAATAAATCATTTGACGTTTTCGCAAACACGGAAAAAGAAAAATAAACAGTTTTGCACTTTCAAAGGAATATCTTTGTATTAACTTGAATAAGTATTTTTGTACAAAGAGACGAGCATTCTAGTAACAGAATATCGTCGTAAAAAATTAAAATTGATACAAAGAAAAGATAGCTATGTGAAATAATCCCATGGGGTTCCCATTCTGCTATAGCCTTCTTGTCTTTGAGCGTCTTGTCCACCTGCTTCCTTGTCCAAATTTGATTGGATTGATTAGACCCGTTTGAGCTTACCAGTCGATGCTAAAGGTTGTCTGTAAGGTGATCCAACGAGACATAGTCATACGCTTTAATTCCCTAACTTTTTCCTGGACCACCCTTTCGAGTTTTCAGTCCACCGGGATACCCTTTTTTGCCCAAGTCGCCCTTTCAGGTTTTCAGCTTACCGGGTGTACAGATTTTTTTGTTTTATCCCAAATTTTTTCCCAAACCTTTGTGGTTCTTCGGGATGCCCTTGTTTTTCCTAGGTGTGTCAACCTAGCGGGTCTCTTATGCGTAGTATCTTTTGATTATGTCCGCGTTCATAGGGTGCGGAAGGTCGTCGCCATCCATAGTGGTTAAGATCATTGCTCCACCAGAGAATATGCTTTTGATCACAAATGGTCCTTCGTATGTAGGAGTCCATTTTCCCCTGGGATCACCTTGTGGTAATATGATACGCTTGATTACCAAGTCACCAATCTGATATACCTGACGTCTGACTTTTTTGTTAAAAGCCTTGATCATGCAATTTTTGATACACCTGGCCATGACAGACAGCCGTAAGCCTCTTCTCATCAATTAGGTTCAACTGGTCAAGTCGAGTTTGGATCCAATCGTCTTCATTCAGCCCTGCATCCTTTATGATTCTTAGATAAGGTATTTGGACTTCAATTGGTAGAACAACTTCCATGCCGTATACCAAGGAGAAGGGAGTTGCCCCTGTTGATGTGCGCGCTGTGGTGTGGTAACCGTGGAGAGTGAATGGTAGCATCTCATGCCAGTCCTTGTAGGTTACTGTCATTTTTGTATGATCTTCTTGATGTTCTTATTCACGGCTTCGACAGTGCCATTCATCTTTGGCCGGGAAGGGGAAGAATTATGGTGTTGGATCTTGAATTGCGCGCATAATGCAGTGATCATAGTATTGTTGAGATTCATACCATTGTTTATGATGATTCTCTCTGGGGTACCATACCGACAGATGAGATTCTGTTTGATGAATCGGGCCACAACATTCTTGGTAACTGAAGCGAAATAAGATACCTCAACCCACTTCGTGAAATAGTCAATGGCCACCAAGATGAAGCGGTGCCCATTAGAAGTTGTAGGATTGATTTCTCCAATCATATCGATGCCCCACATCGCGAATCTCCAGGGAGAATTCAGGACATTTAGAGGAACTTGAGGCACATGCACTTTGTCAGTGTAGATCTGACACTTGTGACATGTTCGTGAATGCTGATAGAAATATGCTTCCATGGTAGACCAGTAATACCCTGCCTGTAGGATCTTTTTAGCCATCGTGTTCCCACTGGAATGGGTGCCAAAAGTTCCTTCATGTAGATTAGCCATGATCTTTTCTGCCTCAACCTTGTCTATGCAACGAAGCAAAACAGAATCATGGTTGTGTTTATAGAGAATGCCATTACCAGGGAAGAACTTAGCAGAGAATCTCCTTAAGAACTTCTTATCATTGATTGAAGCTCCTTCTGGATACTCTTGAGCCTCGAGATACCACTTAACTTCATAGAACCAAGGCTTGTCCACTACTTCTTCAGTATCGATCTCATGACAGTAGGCTGGTTCATCCATCCGTTCAATGGTGATCTGGGGAGTCTCGTTACCCCACTTGAGTTTAAACATGGATGACATAGTGGCTAGTGCGTCCGCTAGTTGATTCTCCTCACGTGGAAAATGCTCAAAGGTAATTTCCTTAAAATGTGGGATTAATGTCAACACATGTTCTTTGTAGGGGATGAGGTTATGGTGCTTCGTGTCCCATTCTCCTTTGATCTGACTGATGACTAAGGCTGAATTGGGGCATGGTACATAGAGTTAATAGCAAGACACTGGAGCACAAGAATTCTATCCCTCTTGAGCCTTATCTCAAATGGGTAAGAGCCTGCGCCCAAAGTCTTATGATGCCTTACCCTGCTGTCCTACCAACGATTATGGAACTAGTTGCTGAAGGAGACACTTCTTATCTTGTTCTCCATTCTGACATGCCAACTGATCATGAGGAATTACAGAAATCCTGGGTTCAACTTAAAGAGGAGCGTGATATGTTTGAAGCTTAATTTTATGCCAGCGAGAAGAAGGTCCTGGAACTCACTAGGCTACTTCATGAAGAAAGGATTATAAACGCCTACGTTGCACCAAAGAGGATGCGCTCATGGGAGACCTAATTTTCTATTTGCTTTAAGTTTTGTAAGCCTAAAAGGAACTTTTTGTAACAATTCGAAATTATTAATACAATTAATGTATGTTTCTTTTGGTTAAACAAATTTAAGCCTTTAAGAGTCCATGAAATCATTGCATACACATATCTCCCATGACATTGCATAAACAGGTACCATAACAGGTTTCTCATCTTCTTTTCTGTTTATTTCAGCAATAATGTCTTCCGAACAAAGCATCAAGGATCTATAGGCACAAAATGCCCAATTTCAGCAGATGTTCATAGCCTTAGATAATGGGCAGGAAGATCTGAAAGCCCTTATTCTGAAGGAGAAGAAGAAGAAGACCTCTGGTGTTCTGAATCTGGGTCGAAGATTCAAAGGACCATTGAAGCAACCGGTGGATCTGACCTCCTCATCCAAAGAAGGGGAGAATAGAGAGAGAGAGAGAGAGAGAGAGAGAGAGAGAGAGAGAGAGAGAGAGAGAGAGAGAGAGAGAGAGAGAGAGAGAGAGAGAGAGAGAGAGAGAGAGAGAGAGAGAGAGAGAGAGAGAGAGAGAAGGGAGGAGGACCCTAGCCCTGAAGTTTCTGATAATGACACATACTACAATGATGAATAGTATCCTCCCACTGAGGATATATACAAATAGTTAGAGGACCGGCTGGGTGCAATGGAGATCCAGAGAATACCAGGGTTGGATTTTGAAGAACTGGGTTTGGTATCTGGGGTGTTCATCTCGCATAAGTTTAAGGCTCCAGTTTTCGCGAAGTATGATGGGGTGTCTTGTCCCAAGCTTCATCTCTGTTCCAATATAAGGAAGATTCGGCCTCACAATGCTGATAAAAACTTGTGGGTCCATTTCTTTCAGGAAAGCCTATCTAGAACTCAACTCAAATGGTTCTATCAACGGGAGGGAACCAATGTCTACAACTGGGAGGATTTGGCTATTGATTTTTATAAGCAATATCAATATAACGCTGACCTTGCCCCTACCCGTACTCAACTCCAGAGTATGTCCATGGGTGCAGGCGAAGGCTTCAAGGATTATGCGCAGAAGTGGAGAGATCTGGTAGGGAGAGTCCAACCCCTTTGTATGATAGGGAGTTGGTTGACATGTTTCTTGGGACTCTGTATGGTCCATTCTTCAATCACCTGATTGGTAGCTCCTTAGCTGGTTTCACCGAGTTGATATTAATTGGAGAAAGGGTAGAAGTTGGGATCCATATTTGCAAAATACAGAAAGATACCTTGTCAAGTTCAGTGAAGAAGCCCTTCACGGGTAAGAAGGAGGCCAGTGCCATTTATAGCCCAAGAGGTCAGAGCAGAACTGAACTTTGTCCAACGGTAGGTGTTGTGATGATACCTAGGCCTGCGGCTACCCTACAACGAAACAATCAGCAAAGGGTAGAAATACCGCAAAGGCAGTTTACCTAGATTAACATGACATTGACTGAGGTTCTACCCCATCTGCTAAGATCCAACTTGGCAACCTTGAAAGAGGCTCCCAAGAATCCTAACACCACATCTCCTCGGTACAATCCAAACGCTCAGTGTGCTTACCATTCCGAGAGTCTTGGCCATGATACAAATGAATGTTGGGCTCTGAGAAATAAGATACAAGATTTAATTGAAGCCAAGGAGATTGAGTTTGATGATCCAGAGAAGCCTAATGTCATAACGGCTCCCATTCCCAAGCACAACAATGGAGTTAATGCCATTGATACTGATCTGTTTGTTACCTCTGTTGATGAAGTTTCCACTCCTCTCATGACTGTCAAGAAGAATTTGTTGCTGGCCGGTTTATTTCCGGGATGTGGTGAAGGTTTCCACATGTGTTCATCTCTGCCCTCTGGTTTCTATTTACTGAGAGCAGGTGTTCAACGCCTGATGGACAGCAGAGAGATTTTGTTTGAAAAGACTCTGATTCCGACTGTTCCGTATGAAGATGTTGCCATCATAACCATTTCTGCCAATCCTTCCAATGTCTCCTCTAAAAGACCTATTAGGTTTACATCTGCTCCAAGAATTGCTCCGTTGATAATCACTTTTCCTGGCCCTGTACCGTACTCCTCGGACAAAGTTGTTCCTTGGAACTACGATGCTGACGTCTACTACCATGGTATCAAGCAGGATTTGAAGATTGAAGAGGTTGATCCCGATATCAATAATATTGTCGGGACCAGCAAAGTTACCCGAAGTGGAAGGGTTTTCTCTCCCGAGATCTCCCCGAAGATTGTTGGTAAGCCTGTTTTTATTCCGTATGTTGTTCCTGCTAGTACTTCAGCTACTACTCCTATCCTTACTCCAATTGTTATCCCTGCCGATGAGTCATCTGGAACTCAAGGAAAAGAAGCTATAGGTGATCCTGCCCGGACGGAGGCACCTAGAAAAATTGTTGTGGAATCCTCTAAGCAAGAAATAGAGGAAATCTTAAAAATAATCAAGAAAAGCAACTACGATATGGTCGAACAGCTGGGGCATACCCCTTCAAAGATATCGATGTTGTCTCTGTTGTTATGTTTCGAGGCCCATGCAAAGGCTTTGATTGTATTCCTCAAGACTGCGCATGTGCCGCAAGAAACCTCCACCGACCAATTCAAAGACTGCGTGGCCAGCTTGACTGCTGACAATGGGTTGGGTTTTTCGGACGCCGACCTGACACCAAAGGGGAGAAAGCATAATGATGCTCTACATGTCTTCATCAAATGTAGGGACACTACTATGGCTCATGTGCGAGTGGACACTAGATCTTCACTAAATGTTCTGCCTAAGAAGGCTCTTGATCGGCTAGATTGTGAAGGCTTGACCATAAAGCCCAATAACATTGTGGTGAGGGCCTTTGACGGGTCAAAAAGAATGGTGCATGGGGAGGTGGACATCCCTGTCAAAGTGGGTTCGCAGAACTTTGAGTCCACCTTCTACGTGATGGACATCAGGCCATCATACTCTTGTTTGTTGGGCCGCCCTTGGATCCATGAAGCTGGGGCTGTTACTTCTACGCTGCACCAAATGCTAAAGTATCCGGTGAAGGGGAAGATTGTCACTGTGCATGGTGAAGAGGAGTATATGGTAAGCCAACTGAACTCCTTCAGGTATGTGGAGATGGAAGGGGAATTCATAGAGACTCCTTGTCAAAACTTTGAGGAAGTTCCCCAGATTATGGCGTCAACCGAGACTATCACCAGCACCAAACCTTCTTTGAAGATGGCTTCTCTCAAGGACGCCAGAGCAGTAGTTGAAGAAGGAGTTCAAAGGGTTGTTTGACGTGCTCGGGCCAGAGGACCTCCCCTACGCATCAGAAATTGTGGGGTTAACGCTATTGAAGACAGTGAGGAATATTCTGACATCGACAGTTGGATCTACCTGACTACCAACTGTGGACCTAGTAACTGGACGGCCATAGATTTTATACCAATTTCTTTTGTTCAGCAGTAATTGTCTTACTTGTTTTCGAATTTGTAATAAATAATTTAAACTCTACAACGTTGTGTCTTACCCGAGGCACAATGGTTTCGTTTGTGAGGGACATTATATGTCATCAATAAAACATTGGACGTTTCTTGCATACAAATTTTGCGCTCTCTGTTTTTCTTTTATGCTTTTCACTTTATCAATACAGCTATGCTCTTACACACACTCACATATCGAACTGCAAATCAATATCCACCCTGTATTCCATTGATAACAATTCTGCTATTGCCAGTTATAACTTCGAAAATCCGATCAACCAAGCCGAGGACGAAGGTGAGGAAGATTGTGAGGTGCCTGGAGAACTTGCTAGACTGTTACAGCAGGAAGAGAGGGCTATACATCCTCATGAAGAGCCAGTTGAGACGATAAACTTGGGCACGTAGGTAGATAGAAAGGAGATCAAGATTGGTGCAAATCTGGAGAATAATGTCAAACAGTGGTTGATACAGATGTTGCACGACTATGTTGAGATCTTCGCCTGGTCATATGAAGACATGCCTGGTTTAGACACTGATATTGTGGTACATCGTCTGCCGACTAAAGAAGACTGTCCCCTGGTTAAGCAAAAGGTCCTTCGTATGCGCCCTAAAATGTCATAGAAGGTTAAAGCAGAAGTCACGAAACAGTTCAACGATGGGTTCTTAGCTGTCACCTCTTATCCGTAGTGGGTTGCTAACGTCGTCCTGGTACCTAAGAAGGACAATAAGGTACGGATGTGTGTGGACTACAGAGACCTGAACAGGGCAAGCCCCAAGGATGACTTCCCGCTTCCCCACATCGATGTTCTGGTTGACAACACCACACAACATAAAATCTTCTCTTTCATGGATGGTTTCTCTGGCTACAATCAGATCAAGATGACTCCTGAAGACATGGAGAAGAAAACCTTCGTCACACAGTGGGGCACCTTCTGTTACAAGGTGATGCCTTTTGGGTTGAAGAATGCTGGGGAAACTTATCAACGAGCCATAGTCGCCTTGTTCCATGATATGATTCACCATGAGATAGAGGTTTATGTTAATGACATGATAGCCAAATCCCAAACCGAGGAAGAGCACCTTGACCATTTGCAAAAGTTGTTCGATAGGTTGAAGACATACAAGTTGAGGTTGAATCCGAACAAGCGCACCTTCGGGGTAAGGTCTGGTAAACTTCTAGGGTTCATCGTCAGTGACAAAGGTATTCAGGTAGACCCCGCAAAGGTAAAGGCCATACAAGAGATGTCGGCTCCCCGTACAGAGAAGGAGGTTAGAGGTTTTTTGGGACGCCTAAATTATATCGCCAGGTTCATTTCACATTTGACTACTATTTGTGAGCCAATCTTCAAGCTTCTGAAGAAAGATCAAGTGGTAAAGTGGAATGACAAATGCCAGACTGCTTTCAAAAGAATCAAGGAATACCTTCAAGAACCACCAATTCTGATGCCTCCGGTTGAAGGAAGACCTTTGATATTGTACTTAACAGTGCTAGACAATTGAATGGGGTGTGTGCTGGGGCAGCATGATGAGTCTGGTCGAAAAGAGCACGCAATATACTACCTTAGCAAAAAGTTTACCGACTGTGAGACAAGATACTCACTGCTCGAGAAAACTTGTTGCACTTTGGCATGGGAGGCTCACCGGCTGAGGCAGTATATGTAGACTCACACTACTCTATTAATATATAAGATGGATCCTATCAAGTATATATTCGAGCAGCCCACACTCTCCTAAAGAATATAAAGATGGCGGATGATCTTAACTGAATAGGATATACAATATACAACCCAGAAAGCAATCAAGGAAAGTGTATTGGCTGATAATTTGGCCCATCAGGCCGTGGATGACTACCAGTCCATGAATTTTGAGTTCCCGGACGAGAATATTATGCTGGTGACTGACTATGAAGAACCTGGACCGAATGAAGGACCTGAAGAAGGATCCCGATGGACTATGTTTTTTGACGGAGCTTCAAACGCACTCGGTAATGGCATTGACGCTATAATCATATCTCCCGAGGGCTGTCATACTCCTTTCACTGCCCGACTATGTTTCAACTGCACTAACAACATGGCGGAGTAAGAAGCCTACACCATGGGTCTCAAAGCTTCTATCGACCTGAGAATCAAGTTCTTGGACGTTTTCGAGGATTCAGCCTTGGTGATAAGTCAGATCAAAGGAGAATGGGATACGAAGCATTCGAACCTCATCCCGTATAAAGAGCACATGCTGACGTTGCTCCCACACTTTGAGGAGGTAACCTTTGAACATTTCCCACGAGAGGAGAATCAGTTAGCGGACGCGCTAGCTACCATATCTTCTATGTTCAAGGTCAGGTGGGACAACGAAGCTCCCCGAATCACCATTGAGAGGTTGGATGAACCACCACACTATTGTGAGATTGATACTGAAGAGGTAGCAAACAAACCTTGGTTTCACGAAGTAAAAAGGTATCTCGAGACTCAAGAGTATCCCGAAGGGGCATCTTTCAACGATAATAAGTTTCTGAGAAGGTTCGTCGCGAGATTCTTCCTCAGTAATGGAATCCTCTACAAGAGAAACTATGACTCTACCTTACTGCGGTGTGTAGACAAGAGCGAAGTGGAGAGGATTATAACAGATTTACATGAAGGTACCTTCGAAACCCATTCCAGTGGACATACCATGGCTAAGAAGATCCTACGGGCAGGATACTACTGGTCCACTATGGAAGCAGATTGTTATCAGCACTCCCGAACTTGTCATAAGTGCCAAATCTATGATGATAAGGTGCATTTTCCTCTGGTTCCTTTGAATGTCTTGACGGATCCTTGGCCCTTTACAATGTGGGGCATTGACATGATTGGAGAAATCATACCTACCGCTCCCAATGGGCATTGCTTCATCCTGGTAGCCATCAATTACTTCACAAAGTGGGTTGAGGCTGCCTCCTTTGCTATCGTTACCAAGAATGTCGTGGCGCAGTTTATCATGCATAACCTGATCTGTCGGTATAGTGTTCCAGAGAAAATTATCATGGACAATGGTATGAATCTCAACAACACGATGATTACCGAGCTCTATAAGCAATTCAAGATACAACATCATAACTCTTCTCCCTACCGGCCGAGGATGAATGACGCTGTTGAAGCGGCTAACAAGAACATCAAGAAGATTATACAGAGGATGACGGTGACATACAAAGACTGGCATGAGATGCTCCCATTTTCTCTTCATGGGTACCGTACCTCAACACAACAGGGGCAACACCCTACTCTTTGGTGTATGGCATGGAGGCAGTCCTACCCATTGAGGTCCATATCCCCTCTTTAAGGATTATGAAAGATGCGAGTTTGAACAAAGGCGAATGGATCTATACTCGACTTGATCAACTGAATCTGATTGATGAGAAAAGACTTATTGTTGTCTGTCATGGTCAAATGTATCAAAAATAGATGATCAAGGCTTTCAACAAAGAAGTCATACGCCAAGAGTATCAAGTCGGGGATCTAGTAATCAAGCACATCATACTGCCGCAAGGTGATCCCAGGGGAAAATGGACTCCCACATACGAAGGGCCATTTGTGATTAAAAACCTTTTCTCGGGTGGAGCCATGATTCTAACCACCATGGACGGTGACGACCTTCCTCACCCTGTCAATGCGGACATAGTGAAAAGATACTATGCATGATTAAAGACCTGCTAGGTTGACTGGCCTAGGAAAAAATAAGGGCTTCCCGGCAAAACAAAAGGGTTCAGGCAAAAGTAAGAGATGAAAACGAAAAATATGTACAGCCGGCAAGTCGAAAACCTGAAAAGGCGTCTTGGGCAAAAAGGGGTATCCCGGTGGAGTGAAAACCTAAAAGGGCAGTCCAGGAAAAATTTAGGGATGTAAAAGCATATCACTATGTCCCATTGGATCACCTTGCGATCAGACCTCGATATCAACTATCAATCTCGAACGGCACCGATCAATCTAATCAACTTCGGACAAGCAGCAAAGTGATGAGACGCTCGAAGACATAGCGGCAACAACAAAATTGAAACTCAATGGGATTTTTGCACATAACTGTTTTCTTTTTGTTGTACACAATATTGTATAGCTTCCATTTTTACAGCGGCGTTCACTTACTAGAGCATCAGCTTCCTTGTACAAAAATGCATGTTATAGGCCAACTTCGAAAATAAATAGAAGTCATTTTTTACAAAACTATTTGTTTTTCTTTTTCTGTTTTGTTTTACAAAAACGTCCAATGATTTATTCTTGACATATGCATTTGAATATGATTTCCTTTCATAAATGTTTGTATAAAAAACGGAAAGAGAATTGCTCGTAACTTAAGAAACAGGGGAAAAAACTAAAAAACGTCAAACCCGACAGTTACTCTGTCCAGCAGGTACCGGGGCAGAGACATCCTTGAAACACAGTCAGTAGTACATACGACCTCGTGACATTTATACTCCCTACAAAGTAGAGACAATCAAAGAATTGATATCACTTTCCTCAAATAGGAAGTACTTTCCCCAACCGAATTTCATAATCGCAAGCGGGTCGTAAATTTCTCTCCTAAATAGAGTTTATTTCTATGAATACAGAAACTCAATCCCCGACAGAGTTTATCCCTTCAGCTATGGAAGCTTCTCTTTTAAACAGAGTTATTCCCTCGCAGAGTTATTCTCATTTAGAGTCTCTCCCCGATAGTATATCCGTGAACAAGGAGCAAATCTTCAACATAGTTATCTCCATTCACCATCCCTAGAGGAAATAGAAGAACCACGGTTTTCTACAACAGTCAGGAATGCTATTTCCAATACTCTCCAGCAGCAGTCAGGAATTTATTTTCCTAGACTCGAACATGGCACAATAGCATCTCATGTTCATACATCATGACATGTGCATACATATCGCATACATCATAATCTCATTTATTTTGATAACATCGTCCCACCATGCATTTCATGCATCGCATAATTAACCCTGTTATCCTTTCAGGAAAGACAATTATCATCAACAATCCTGGCAGCTGTATGTGCCACATCTGCAGACAACTCATGGAAAATCAGTCCCCGAAACCAAATAGGTCAACTTATCTACATGATCAAATGAAGCAACCCTACTATCAAGACTTTCATTTCGAAGTAACCCTACAACCCATGTTCCTTCCCATAAGCCCTACTATACAGGCTTTCATCTATAAGTAACCCTACGACCCAGGTTCCTTCCCATAGCCCTACTATCCAGGCTTTCATCTTGAAGTAACTCTACTATCCAGGTTCCTTCCCATAAGCCCTACTATCCAGGCTTTCATTTCGATGTAACCCTACGACCCAGGTTCCTTCTCATAGCCCTACTATCCAGGATTTCATCTTGAAGTAACCCTACTATCTAGGCTTTCATCTTGAAGTAACCCTACTATCCAGGTTCCTTCTTATAGCCCTAATATCCAGGATTTCATCTTGAAGTAACCCTACAACCCAGGTTCCTTCCCATAAGCCCTACTATCCAGGCTTTCATTTGGAAGTAACCCTACGACCTAGGTTCCTTCTCATAGCCCTACTATCCAGGCTTTCATCTTGAAGTAACCCTACTATCCAGGTTTCTTCCCATAAGCTCTACTATCCAGGCTTTCATTTCGAATTAACCCTACGACCCAGGTTCCTTCTCATAGCCCTACTATCCAGGCTTTCATCTTGAAGTAACCCTATGACCCAGGTTCCTTCCCATAAGCCCTACTATCCAGGATTTCATTTCGAAGTAACCCTACGACCCAGGTTCCTTCTCATAGCCCTACTATCTAGGCTTTCATCTTGAAGTAACCCTACTATCCAGGTTCCTTCCCATAAGCCGTACTATCGAGGCTTTCATTTCGAAGTAACCCTACGACCCATGTTCCTTCTCATAGCCCTACTATCCAGGATTTCATCTTGAAGTAACCCTACGACCCAGGTTCCCTCCCATAAGCTCTACTATTTAGGCTTTCATTTCGAAGTAACCCTACGACCCAGGTTCCTTATCATAGCCCTACTATCCAGGCTTTCATCTTGAAGTAACCTACGACCCAGGTTCCTTCTCATAGCCCTACTATCCAGGCTTTCATTTCGAAGTAACCCTATGACCCAGGTTCCTTCTCATAGCCCTACTATCCAGGCTTTCATTTCGAAGTAACCCTACGACCCAGGTTCCTTCTCATAGCCCTACTATCCAAGATTTCATTTCGAAGTAACCCTACGACACAAGTTCCTTCTCATAGCCCTATTATCTAAGCTTTCATTTTGAAGCAACCCTACTATCCAGGTTCCTTCTCTCTTATCTCCAGACAACAGTTTACAACACTGTAAGACCTAGACCTGACCAGGTACAGTTGATTTCACATTTCCCCAGTAAGTCGTTGTGCAGCCTGGACCCTGACCAGATATACAGCTTACTTCCACCTCCTAAATCAGGGGTTAATTCCCCAATAGAGTAATGGATAACCGAATCTCCTATACTCTATTTCCCCAGACATAAATCAACATTCCCCGATGAAGACCTCCTCAACGGCAAGTACATGAATTCTCGCAAAGGAATCTCTTATGCAACCGACATATTTTCTGGATGGCATCTTTAAGCCCGTCTCCGACGATTCTCTGTCAAATTCCAAATGGCATCTGTAAGCCCATTCCCGATATCACCAATCAGTATTACTTCATGCGAGTGCAAATTTCTGGGCACTCTAGTGTTCAATCATCTTCAACCTTCAGATCACGAAAGGCAGACCAGCCAATCTACATCCTCAAATTTAAGAAGATTGAACAGGGGCAGCTGTTGTACCTCAAAATTTGCCCTCTCATTTTACTCAAAACATGCTCATTGAAGTCCTCAACTTGCTCAAGGATGCCCAAGAATTAACCAGACAAATTCTCTCCTAAGACAATGAACCTTCAACTAGGGTTTCCGCTTTCATCAAGATATGTGAACTCCAAAGGTCTCAATTATTTTCCATGGTCTTAATATGTCCTCAATATCATCCATGTCAAGTTTCATGCCTTGCACAACAAGTTTTCTCAGTCAATTGCTCAAATGTATGAAAATCAACTATACTAGGTCAAAAGTCAACTGTGGCCCACATATAGTCAAAATTCAAGATTTTTTGTAAACATCAACATTTTGGAGTAACATCCATCGTTTGATCAAGGGTTGATCATGATTCCTCAAGGAATTCTCCTAATTCATTAAAAACTCAAAAGTTGCTAAATTAGGGTTTCTATAGGAAAAGTCAACCAAACTTTGACCTAGCATAACTTTCTTATACTTTATCAGAAATTTCTCATCCAAGGCTCATTTTGAAGAGGATGAAATTCCCTACAACTCATATTCATCCCTCAAGTTCAAAAAATGCACTCATAAAAAGATATGAATTCAGACATTATAGGTCATTCCAAAAAGTCAACAAAAACATCTTTTGGGTCAAAGCTTCTTACATGAACATGGAAGATCCAATTGAGGTGAAACCAAAAGGGTTGTTTAGAGGACATTATAAGCTTTCTAAAAAGTCCAATAACACCATCTTAGGGTCAAAACTGAGAGATATGTG
Organism: Vicia faba; assembly: GCA_948472305.1. Lineage (NCBI taxonomy): Eukaryota > Viridiplantae > Streptophyta > Magnoliopsida > Fabales > Fabaceae > Vicia > Vicia faba. Next base: position 296,271,874 of record OX451740.1, on the reverse strand, counting down.
CATTATCAAAGTTGGCCATTTTTGGAAATTTGCACAAAGTCAACCATGCCCAAAATGCATTTTTATTTAAATGAGCCCAACTTTTTATGCTTGCATCTTGTTCCTAACATGGTCCACGACCCATAAACCACTCCATGCATCATTTTCTTATTTATTTGATTTATTTTGATTTTTAATCATTTAAAATCCAAATTAAATCAAAAAAATTATATAAAATTATTTTGGGATGATTTTGCATTAAATAATGAGAATACAGGCTGTATGATAGCAAGCAAATCGTGCAAGGGCTAATTGGATTGAAAATGGAATGATTTGACAAATTTTGGAAACAAAGAATATCACTTGAAAATCAAATATCTTGCTCCTCAATTTCCAAGATTTACTCCAAAATTGGTTAACCTATTTGATTCACATACATATAACAGAGCATGCTGAACCCTAAGAAAGAGATTACAGAGGCGCAGCTTATTCCAAAGAGAAATACAAAGTTTAAAAATTCCAAAGAAAACAGCAGATCGGATTTCATCCTACAGGCCAATTCAAGGAATTTTGGACCATCAGTGATCATCCACGAAGGTGATTGAAGCTATTCCAATCACTCTCAAGTCATAAAACACCCAAAATCGTAAGATACATGATCCATTTGTTCCATTTTTCTTGATTTTTGATTACATGTATACGTGCGTTTTCAATGAAATTTAATCATACATTCATGTTTATTATAAGGTTTTGATGCTATCTGAATTGTTTGATTGAGTTTTAAGTCCAGGAATTGATGGATGCCATTCTTAGGGTTCCAAACTCGTTTTGGGGTTTCCTGATATAGACAAAATTAGGGTTGGATATGGATACCATGGTGTTCAGGGCTTCAAGCCCGGTTGATTCATGGTCGTCATTAAGATTTATGTTGCTTGTATTTAATTTTTGAATGATGCAAGGTTATAGCTACATACATCGTCTGTAGGTAAAATTCCAGGCCTAAAATGACAGTCATACTGAAGAAGACGATTACGTGTCAAAGTCCTGTTGGCTGATTTGAAATATGCGTGCATGTTTTGGCATAATGATTAACATGTTCTTTATATTTTATTTGTGTTATTATATTAACAAATGAACAAAATAGCATAAATGGCAAAGGGTAATGTTGGTAAGAGGAAGGACCTGGGTTCGATCCCAGGTCCAAGCATATTGTGATTTTATTTTCTTAACGTGTTTTACAGGATCCCATGTGCCTCCCACCCAGCCCGTCCATCCTACAGCTCAAGATCTGGCCATTAGATCCATCCGCAAAGCAGATCTGTCCCTCATGCAAGCATGGTGCACCCTCAAGCGTAGCCCTCACTGAATCAGGTGAGGCTAATGGATCTATGGGATTTGGGCTTTACAAAAATCAGCAATACACCCCCTGATCACTACTTCACAGCAAGCCCATTTCTTCTTTCTTTTTTGTTTTGATTTCATTATATTTTTATTTGCTTTAATATTTATACAAAAAACAAAAATAATTTTTTTATTAAATCAAAAAATCACAAAAATAGATTTAGGTTTTTATAATTAAAATTATTTTTTGAAAATTAATTATTTCAACATTGATTATTTTGTTAAATAAAATTAATTGGAAAATTAGGTTTAACTTGCAAATTTCAATTATTTTTCTCAATAAAAAATACAAAAATATTTTTTAATTAATTAAATTCATTAGGATATCTAATTCCCGTGTCCCTCCTCGTGCGCGCTTTATTTATTTATTTATTTTTCAAATTATTGTAATTGCTTCGAGATTGTAATAGTTTAATTAGGTCATTTACTGTCATCCCCTATTTACTGTTTTCATTCCCCAAGTTTTGGTTATGTACCCCCTCCCCGAGGCCTTGTAATAGTTGGGAGTTTAATTTCTTTCACTCTACTTTTTACTATTATAAATTGCTAGATGTATGGATGATAGGATTGTATGCGAAAGACAAATGAAATTAAAACGGTAGATAACCCTAATTGTGAAAAGATAAATAAACTGAAAAATAACAAATGCACATGTTCACTCCTAGGGTTTTCCTCACTTCGGTTGCCTTCGGTAAACGGTCATGAAGCAAGGGAATTTTATTGGTTGTCCTCTAGTCCCAAAAGATAAAAAATAACCCGTTCGAATGTTGCCTCAGAAAGATCTTTAAGACTTTAGGTTAACTACTAAGGTTTCCTAACCATTGCTTTTGTGACCGTAATTGTCCCTTCGAATGTCCCTTAAAACTCCAACGATGGGGCTACCTACTCCTTAATAGTAGGATATCGCTGTCTAAAGGAAACGAGAAAATGAACAATCTTTTTCAAGTAGGTAGAAACTCTTAAGTACTTGCTCAAAACAACAAAAACTTTTTCACAAACACTTTCAAACACTTTTCAAACAAAAGTTTTCAAAAACGCTTTATCACACTCTTGAGGACTGATACAAGAGTTATCACAAAGTGAATCGCCTCACTAAGGCATTTTTCAAAACAATTTTCAAAACACACAAAGCACAACAATTTAAAAATGAGCAAGTACCTAAGAGACCATGGAAAACCATGGATAGAAAGGGTGCTAACACCTTCCCTTTCTATAAACTACCCCCCGTACTCAGAAACATCTCGAAAAAGGTTTTTTCTGTTCTTTTTCCCTTTTCCTTTGTTGGATGAAATAAAAGACGGTGGCGAATCTTGCTTACCGCAACATTTGTGAACAAAAAATGAAAACCAATATTAAATAGTCGGTTCTGCTACCGTATTACACTAGGTATATTTTCTAAGGACTGTCATGGAAGGATTCAAAGACATGATACTGACACCATCTGATACTACTGGCACAGACAAGCAATTTGGTGGTACCAAAGGTTCAAATTTCACAGTGATTTTTGCTGGAATCCCCGACCAATGTAACAGGCCCCGAGTGATTCAGATGGAGACCTGCCCCCGGCTATTCAGCACTTTTGGAGATTCTTTGCATATTGGCTTGACTGCCCCAAATTAACTAGACACCATGTCATGCCCCTTGAGTATGAAAGGCCTGTTATTGGGAATGTTTTTTCCGTCTAAGGTGATTCTCTCCACTGAGAGGATCTTTGTTCATTCAATATTCGTTGTGTGAATTTCTATGTTGTTTGAATAATTAGACATATGCAAACAATGTCATTTACAGAATGCAAAGCTTATGTATGTCTTGAAGTTTGAAAATTCATTTGTAGTAAAAACAAACAAATTTTGTAAGAGTGTAATATCAACTCAGGATTTGTAGCGAGTCCTACAGGAGTCAGGATACCTTTTGTAACAGTATGCTTCCGAACTAACCCATGCTTCACATAGGACTTTTAAGGGTTGTAGCATGGCATGGTTCACAATTTAAGTAACAAAGGATAAAGTCTCAAAATTTATTTGTACCCACCCGTTCTTCGTGATGTTCTTCATCCCTAAACTCAGTTAATTGTGCATTTTGAATCCCATTTGAGTTCTGGAATCATTGCTCTGATACTTGTTGATGGTTCAGAAATTGAATGTTTATTTTGAGAAGGCATTCATTTCTTTTGCAACTTTCCTTTTTGTTGAGGATTTGTAGTGGCATTTTTTTTACTTTATCATCTCTGTCTTTTGCCTGAACTGTTTCTTTTACGATTACATCCAGCAGGATACCCCAGTTTTTCTTAAGTCTTCTTCATAGGTTTTGACTTAGCGGGCTTTTCTTTTGAGAGATGATGACTGGTTGTCTTAATGATTATGTGGAACCATCATTATATTTTGGAGAGCATCTTCTACACTATTTTTCGTGTATGGAGATAGAGCTTACGACTGAATGCACTTCTGAATTAACTGAGAAAGCTACCCTGCCCCAGGTTATGATTAAGGGTTTTAATTTGTATGAAAAGAAAAACTCATACTTCTTGGGCTCAAAGGGGTTGACTAGGGATTATATTCCTTATAACTCCATTGTTTAGGATTCGAAATAATGCATGTACATCGTCAGCGGGGTCTGTTCAAAAGCATACTGTAGAGATTGTTATATCATTTTCGTTATCCTCCCTCTAAAGGCTTGTAGCTTTTAATCAACAGTTGAATATCACAAAAAGGAAGTAAGAACGCAGTTTTGAAATAGTGAATATGAATGAATTGATTCAAGACAAATATATGTGATGCATTGATGAAATAACAAAGTTTGACATAAATAAGTGTTCGAACAAAAAGAAAGTTACAATTTGAAAAATTCAAATGAACAAAAATCCCCTTTGTCTGAACTTGTCACTTCAGATGGCGTGCCTTTGAGGGACGACAAAATACTTCAGTCTGATCACCTTGTGTGAACTCCAGCGCTCCTTCATTTATACGGTCTTGAATATTATTTTTCAATGCCCAACAGTCATTGTATCATGTCCAGGATTATCGGAATGGTAGGAGCATATTGCATAAGGATTGTAGTTATGGGAAGAATTTTTAAGGTTTGGATGAGGTCCTATCACTCTAATCAGACTCATCATTAACATGTGTTGCAAAGCTTGAGACAGCGTCATGTTGATTTTAGTAAACTGCCTCTTGGGCTTGTCTTGCCCTTGCTGATTACCCCATTGTTGTTGACGAGGTTATTGTTGGAATCATGATGTAGTAGAAAATTGGAAAGGTCCACTCTCCACCTAGCCAACTTCTTGTCTCATCAGGGGCTGATTAGTGACTTGTCCCCCAGCCTCAACCATTTGTTTCATATGGTTGCAACCGTCTTGATGAAGTTTTCTTACGAGGACTCTTAGCTCTTATTGTCCCCGAGCTAAGCTTTAGATAAGAGCCATTTGACTAATCATATGGATTTTCATCCTTTCCATCTTAGCTTGCAATTGCTCCAATTGGTCATCCTTATTGCCGTCAGGATTTTTCATGGTCATATTCCCAGCGAGGAGTGCCTTCAATTCTTCTTGCCCCTTGGCTAGATTCAAGAATGTTTCTTTGAATTGAGAATCTTAAGCTTGGAAACCTCTGTTAATTTCTTCGAGAGCCATTTTCCTTGCTGAAATAAACAGCGAGAAAATGAGAAACCTGTACTAGAAGACCTGTTATGAAATGGCATGCATGCAATGTTTTCAAGGATCTCGCGGGGTAAATACAAGAAGATATTTGAATTTGACTACAACTTCGATTAAAGAACTTCGTGTCGTTGAATGTCCTTCTACGAGAATCAAGATCATCGTGTCAAGTGGGTCATAGCCTCTAACTCAAGTTGTTGCTTTGTTCTTTTGACAGAATTGGCTAGAGGAAAATAAACCCCCTTGCCCCTTGCTAGACGTCTGGTTCATCATAACCTGCATCATAGGCCATTGAGATCCTTGAAATAGTTAAGGAAATTCTATGGTATGATGTTATGATGTGTGTTGTACCCCAAAATTTGCCCTCCCATATTCTTCAAGATTTGCCAAGTCAAAGCTTCAAAATCTCCCCAAGGGTTGCAGAGTTCAAGGGCCTCCTAACAGTCAAAATTAGGGTTTTGGTTCTGACAAAGAAAATGAAGTATCCAAGGGTCCAATCAAGTCCCATATGCCTATAAACATGGTCAAGCATCCTCATACAAAGTTTCAAGACTTACAGCACAAAATTGCACAGTCAAAAACCCTAATTGCACTACAGCCAACTGTAGGGGCAAAATGGTCATTTGACAATCAAAAGTCCAAATTTTTGGTCAACATCTCATTTTGAAGCCACAAACATCATTTGATCAATGCTTGATCATGATTCTCAAAGCTTGGCTCAAAAATCATCAAGATGCAAAAGTTTCCATATTTGGACAGTTGAAAAAGTCAACTGTAAATTGACCAGGGCATAACTTCCACATGGATTATCAGAAAAATTCCATCCAAAGCTCATTTTGAAGAGAAAGACATTTCCTACAACTCCTCTTCACACTTCAAGTCCAAGAAATGCTCTCACAAAAAGTTATCAATTTCAACATTATAAGTCATTTTCAAAAGTAAACAAAAAGGGACTTTAAGTCAAAGGCCATAACTTGAGATTGGTAAATCAAAATGACATGGGACCAAAGCCATTGGTTAGAGGACTCAAAGACCTTTCCAAAATGTCCAAGAACATGAGCAAAGCTTAAATATTGAGCAAGTTATGCCTTGTGGAAGTTGGGAAAGTTTTGGATATTTTGAAAAGTCAACATTGATTCAAATGACCTAAAAATGCTAATGGGCCTCTTTTTCTTCCACAATTCATCATCCAAGGCATGTGCACGACCATTTGGCCCAAAGGGAAGTTTTTATCATTTTTATTTTATTTATTTGGATTTTTAATTATCAATAATTCATTTAATTAAAATAAATAGGTAAAAAATACTAAACCTAACTTTTGAATCTTTTTGTGCATAAAATAATCTCAAGATTTTGTGTATAATCAGATTTGGAAAGTATCTTGGTGATTGAACATGATTTGGACTAAGTTTGCATGAAAAAGATTGAAAAAATAATAGCATGAAAAATCAAATATTGTATCATCAATTCAAGGATTCTTTGGTCAATTTTCTTAACCTAAATCATTCATACATATAGAGGCAAGCTAACCCTCGTGCAAAAGGACTCCAGGCCGCGCCATAGATACATAACCAAGTTGACATTTTTTCAAGAAAATTCTAAAACTGAAATCATCGTTGCAAAGGTTTTCAAGCCAAAACAACCATTCTATCACATTCCTGGGACATCAAGGAAGGCTCCTGGATCAAAATCACTACCTCTAACGCCCTGAATTGGTAAAACGATCGCACCCTGTATAGGAATTTTTTTGCATTCTTGCATAATGATTCATACGTTTTCTGTAGTTTTTGATATCTGATTTATGTTATTTGACTTATTACGAAGCTAACCACATGATCCAATTGAGTTTTTAGGCATTGTGTGTGATTTCACCATGGTTATATGCTAGGGTTTTCAGAACCATGAATTAGGGCTTCTTAGTTAAGGAAAAATTAGCACTCGAGACCTGGACCACTGAAACAAGCGTGCTTGGACGAAAAGAACCCAACCCTCGCGCCTAATTTATGAGGCCATATGGCCTATTCGCTATTTTTTGGAATGATGCATAAGGGAACGGTTCAAAACCGTTGCCCGTTCTTTTTTTATTTCAAGAAAAAACAAAGCTATGGAGAAGACGATGCAGTGGCAAGCTATGATTGGGTCGTTTGAAAATTCGCGCGGAAAAGTCACTAATGCCTCGTTTTGTTTTATAATCATTGTTTGTTATTTAATATGCAAAGAGACAAAGTGGAGCAGTTGGCAAGGCGTAGTGGTGGTAATCTCTAGGACCTGGGTTTGAGCCCCAGGTCCCTCACCCTTTCCATATTATTTTTCCACTAATACTTCTGTGCAGCTTCAGCATTGTAGACCACTATGCATCTCTCAAATCTAGGTTGCCACTTGGCCAATGAAACGATCAGAAGGCTATGATCTGAAGGACATGGTAGACACTAGTCAACGGAGCTCCATGCTAGTCAAAAAGTCAGACAAGGCCTTAAACAAATGGGCCCAAATTGCTAAGCCAAACCTCCTATTTGGGGACAGACCCCATGGTTTGCATTCCTAATTCCTTTTCTTATATTTTTTCTATTTTTTTGTTTTAATTAGTTTTTTTGATTTAATTCTTTAATTAATTATTTTCACAATAATATAAAAAAAAACACAAAAAAATCAGAAAGGACAAAATTAAAATATATTTATTTTATTAGTATTTTTGTAAATAAAACCTTTATTAATTAATTAGTCTAGGGTTAATCTTAATATTTTTTCAATAAAACTTAAAAAATTGATAGAATTAGGGTTTCAAATCTTTTTCATTCTTTTTTTCCTTTTTTCACCATTATCTATAATTAAATATTATTTATTTTTTATATAAATCAAATTGCATGTAATTAATTAGGTTAATTTAGGTTTAACTTTAATATTTTTCTTAATAAATAAAAATTGTAGAATTAGGTTTTTAATTTCATTAAATTCTCATAAATACAAAAAACCAAAAATAATTTCTTTTTCTTTCATTTAATTAATTTGCTAATAATTTAATTTCGTTAAAAGGGTCCAACGCCCTCGTTTCTAATTTTAATTCAATTCGCGTATTTATTTATTTTTTCTTTTAATATTTATGTATCTCTCCCAAAGCCTTGTAAACTCGGACATTTTAATCTTTCGCACTTTACTTTACTTTCTTTATTTTTCTGTCAAATCGGGTCCTGGAAATTTTGGCGATGTGGACCCGCGCCTTTTGTAATAGTTTAGAATTTTACCTCTTTCGCACTCTTTTAACTGTAAATAAATGCATGCAAGAATGAATGGACAAAAATAAAAACAAAAGCGTAGATCACCTTAACATGACAAGACAAAAATAACTGAACATGACACACAAATCACACACCACCCCTAGGGTACGCCTCACTGTTGCCTTGCCTCGAAAGGTGATCGTCGAGTAGAGGATGTCTTAGTAAGTCCTCATGATCCGGGAACCTGGCATGAGGGTAGCTTCTAAGGTATCTTCCCATTGCTCCGGTGATCACCATGTCCCGAACCTTCGAATTGACCCGAACACCTCCAACGGTGGTGCTACCTACCTCTCAATGGTGGGATGGCACTACTTTAAAGGACATTTACACAGACGAATTCCTTAGGGTAGGTAGGTTCTCGTAGATACTTGCTCTAAATTTCAAAACAAAAATTCAAAAATACTTTTCACACCGACATCTTTTTCAAAAAGCTTTCGAAAGCAATTTTTCAAACACTCTTGAGGACCGATACAAGAGTCGAACTGAAATTTTCAAAGAAACTTTTTTTAAAACCCACATTGAAAAGCAAACAAACCATTTTGAAAACACAAGTGAGCAAGTATCTAAGAGCCCATGGATAACCATGGATAGAAAGGGTGCTAACACCTTCCCTTTCTATAACCTACCTCCCGAACCGAGAGCAATCTCTATAAGGAATTTTTCTGTGCTTTTGTCCTTTCCATTTGGAGAAAATAAAAGACGGTGGCGACTCTTGCTTCCGCGACATTTCGCGATCCAGCGTTAAACAGTCAGTTCCAGATCCACCGATCACAGAACTGGTGACTCTGCTGGGGAATTCTTATAAAGTGAGGTGTACCTTAGGGCTAGTTCATAACTGTGTTTTCAATTGTATTGATTTGCTTGCTTTAAATTGTGGGACTGTCTTGGGAGTTCTATAGATCCTAACCCGGATCTGGGGGATACCTTCTTAGAAAGTAGCAACAAGGCTGTGAGGGAACTGTGCGGGGTATACCGACATGGTTGAAACAGTCTGCTACGTTGATGTGGCACTTTGGTGTGTACCGGTAACCCTTGAGTTCAGTCAAGGAGAGTACGGGGCCTCCGCGTGGTGTCGTGAAGCATCAACAGACCTTAGGAACCTTAATTGAATCATCTTGGCCTCTTTAGGGTAGTGAGATAACTGACTTTGGTGCAGTCCGAGGTTGGTTGATACTCGATACTACACTCAATTGAGGGTTGCTTTCCTGGAATATTTCGGTCGTCGGTTCAGTGGCTAAATCGAAACGATGAACAATGAAAGCAATCCCGTGATATTGGGACCCTTAGAACCCGGTTACTTCTAATAGGACAGGTTGAACCCACCAACTTCAAGAGGGTACTACCCAGACCCCATGCTGGCCTTAAACCCTAAGGGCTTGTCTTGTGTGCCTTGTGTGCCTTACATGTTTGTCTTTGTAAATATCTGTGGTGTGTTTAATCATAGCATCATGACATCATCCAACATCATATGCATTGACTAACCATTTCAGGGGTTCGAATCTTCATCTTTGTTCTTGTTTTGTAGGACATGGAAACTGTTCGTAGAAAGACCATTCAAATCAGTCTTGTAAGGATCCCTCCTCAGCTTAAGGAACTTATATCCAGGATTCCCGAGAGCTCCTCATTCAGTGAAAGACATGGAAGACTCATCAGCTTGGTCAACACCAACATTGAGGAAGATATGATAAAGGTCCTGTTCCAGTTCTTTGACCCTCTGCATCACTGTTTCACCTTCTTGGATTATCAGCTGGTACCTACATTGGAGGAGTTCTCCCGGCTCCTGAAGATCCCTATCCTTGATCAACTACCCTACAACGGTACGGAAAAGGAACCCAAGCTTGAAGAGATTGCTAAAGCCTTGCACCTACAATCATCTGACCTCAAGGGACATTGGGAAGTTAGAAGTGGTATCAAAGGGTTCTTAGCCAGGTTTCTGTTTGAAAAGGCCCATGAATGTTGGAACTCCCTTGACTTACAAGCTTTTGAAGAAGTTGTGGCCCTCCTTGTCTATGGTTTGGTGTTGTTCCCTAACCCAGATCAGCTTATAGATATCAGTGCTGTCCAGATCTTCATGTCCAGGAATCCTATACCTACGTTGCTGGGGGACATCCTTCACTCATGTTACACTCGAACCATGAGAAAAAGAGGTGTCCTTATGTGTTGCACTCCTCTCCTGGGAAGGTGGTTTATTTCGCACCTTCCACAATCAGTTTTGAAGAACGAGCGGGGTTTGAGATGGTCACAACGGTTGATGACTCTTACACATGCAGATATACATTGGTGCCCTCAGTCCAGAGAAGATGTCACTATCATTGATCGTTGCGGGGAGTACCCTAATGTTCCTTTACTTGGAATCAGAGGAGGTATCACTTACAACCCATGCCTGGCTTGGAGACAACTTGGTTATGCTCGGAGGGATGGTCCTCATGACATGCTAATTCCTGACATAGTTTTTGACTTCGACAACGATGCACAAGGACTTCGCCAGAGATTTATCAGAGCTTGGAGGATGCCAAGTAGGATAGACAGTAAGACACTGGGGCACAGGAACTCCATCCCGTTGGAACCCTATCTCAAGTGGGTACGTGCCCGCTCCCAGAAGTTAATGATGCCTTATCCTCATATGCTCCCTGTGATCAAAGAACCAGTCTTGGAAGGGGAAGTGTCCTACACCATTCAGCACGCTGATATGCCCACATCCTGGGAGGAGATGCAGAAGAGCTGGATCCAGCTTAAGGAAGAACGGAATTCTCTTGAGACCAGTCTGTATGCTAGTGAAAAGAAGGTCTTGGAGCTCACCCGCCTGTTGCATGAGGAGAGGAATCTCAACACTTACATAGCTCCAAAGAGGATGCGTAGTATATTTTGGGATTGATTTGCTTTTGTATTATTTTGCCCATGAGGCTTTGATGTACTGAACAATTATTTCCTTAATGATAACGTGTGTTCCTTTTTGTCTACAACAAATTTGAACTTTCGAACCCTTGAATGCATTGCATAAACACATATCATTCATCATGTGCATAGCAGGTTTTCCTCTTTTCAGGTTGCTCACCGTTCTTCGCTGTTTATTTCAGCATCATGAATCCTGACTCGTCATCAACTGAGATGTCCATCAAGGCTCTTCAGGTGCAGAATGCGCAATTTCAGGAATTAATCATGGGTTTGGCTCAGGGCCAAGAAGAGTTGAAGGCTCTGCTCCTGAAGAAGGAGAATAAGAAGAAGAGAAGAATTGTTCTGTTCAACTCGGGCCGAAGGTTTGGCAACACTCTGCAGAATGAAGAGGCTGGTTCTTCCATTGGCAAGGGTACTCCTCAAGCGGAAAAAGGTCCTAGTCCGGTAGTCTCTGACAACGAGACTGATTTTGATGAAGAGCAGTATCCTCCTGCAGAAGACAGATACAAGAAGTTGGAAGACAGGTTGAATGCTATGGAGATACAACAGGTGCCTGGGCTGGATTTTGGAGATTTGGGTTTGTCTACTGGTGTGATCATTCCTCGTAAATTCAAAGCACCATCTTTCACTAAGTACGACGGGGCGTCTTGTCCCAAGCTACATCTCAGGTCCTATGTTCGGAAGATTCAACCGTACTCAGTGGATAAGAATTTGTGGATCCACTTCTTCCAGGAGAGTCTTTCAGGGACTCATCTCGAATGGTTCCATCAGCTGGATGGGACCAAGGTTCGTAACTGGGAGGAGTTGGCTACTGCTTTCTATAAGCAGTATCAATATAATGCCGACCTTGCCCCTACACGTACCCAACTCCAGGGTATGTCGCTAGGGTCAAGCGAAGGTTTTAAAGAGTACGCGCAGAAGTGGAGGGATCTGGCTGGCAGGGTGCAGCCTCCGCTGACTGATCGGGAATTGGTAGACATGTTCTTGGGGACCCTATCTGGGCCATTTTTCAACCATCTTATCGGTAACTCGTCTGCAGGGTTTACTGATCTTATTCTGACTGGAGAGAGAATAGAGGCTGGGATGAAGTCTGGTAAAATTCCGAAGGGCGCATCGTCAAGTTCTGAAAAGAAGCCTTTTAAAAAGGAGGCTAGTGCTGTATATGGCTCTAGAAGACAAGAGAATCCTGAGCGCCGCCAATCTGTCAACGCGGTGATGATTGCTAAGCCTGCTGCCGCTCCTCGGCAAGCCAATCCTCCAAGGGCTGAAATACCTAGAAGGGAGTTTACCCGTTTGAGTATGACCCTATCGCAGATCTTACCGCAGTTGCTGTCCACCAACTTAGTGACTGTCAGGGGGGCCCCTAAAGTTGTGAACACTGCCTCCCTCAAATACAATCCAAATGCCCGCTGTGCTTATCACTCCGATAGCCCGGGGCATTCCACTGATGACTGTTGGGCCTTAAGGAATAAGCTGCAGGACCTTATTGATGCCAAGGAGGTACAATTTGAGGCATCTGAAAAGCCTAATGTAGTGACAGCTCCCCTGCCTGCTCATGGAGTGAATGCTGTTGGGGACGAAGATGAAGTGGATGAAGCTGAGTTTGATAGCTGGATTTACCCGGCAACTGACAGTGGACCTAGCAATTGGAGTGAAAAGGACAATTTGCCTGTCTCTCTTGTTACGCAGTAATAAACTACTTTGTTTTGTTATTTGTAATAAACAATTAAAACCCTATGGCCCGGTGTCTTACCCGAGGCACCGTGGCTTCATTTGTGAGGGCATATAAATTGTCATTTCATATATCATGAATAAAGATCTTGGACGTTTTCTCGTATTTCAAATCTTATGCTCCTTTCCTTTCTTTCCTTCCTTTATATATTTCAAAACAGCTGTATTTACACACACTCACTCATACAGGTTTCAATCCACTCTGGATCTCACTGGTAACGACTCTGCTACTGCCAGTTATGGCTTCGAAAATCCGATCAACTTAGCCGAAGACGAAGGTGAAGATGATTGCGAAGTGCCTGGCGAGCTTGCAAGACTGTTACTTCAGGAAGAGAGGGCAATTCAACCACATGAAGAGCCAGTGGAGATATTAAATCTGGGTACCGATACAGACAGGAAGGAGGTAAAGATTGGTGCCAACCTAGAGCTCAGCGTGAAGCAACGGTTGACTAAGATGTTACATGATTACATGGAGATCTTTGCCTGGTCCTACGAAGACATGCCCGGGTTGGATACCGATATTGTGGTCCATCACTTGCCTACTAAGGAAGACTGCCCTCCGGTTAAGCAGAAGGTCCGCCGTATGCGTCCAGAGATGTCTGAGAAGATCAAAGCCGAGGTTATGAAACAGTTTGATGTTGGGTTCCTTGCAGTGACTTCTTACCCTCAGTGGGTTGCTAATGTGGTGCCGGTGCCAAAGAAGGACGGTAAGGTCAGAATGTGTGTTGATTACAGGGATCTGAACAGGGCCAGCCCCAAAGATGACTTCCCCCTACCTCACATTGATGTCCTTGTTGACAATACAGCTCAGCACAAGGTATTCTCTTTCATGGATGGTTTTTCAAGTTATAATCAGATCAAGATGGCACCTGAAGACATGGAGAAGACTACCTTTGTTACTCAGTGGGGCACCTTCTGCTACAAGGTCATGCCTTTTGGACTAAAGAACGCTGGGGCAACCTACCAACGTGCCATGGTTGCTTTATTTCATGACATGATCCATCATGAGATAGAAGTGTATGTTGACGACATGATCGCAAGGTCCCAGACTGAGGAAGAACACCTTGATCATCTGCAGAAGTTGTTTGACCGGTTGAAACTGTACAAGCTGAGGTTGAACCCGAACAAGTGCACCTTCGGGGTAAGATCTGGAAAGTTGCTAGGCTTCGTTGTAAGTGATAAGGGTATTCAAGTGGACCCTGCCAAGGTTAAAGCTATTCAAGAGATGCCAGTTCCTAAGACAGAGAAGGAAGTCAGAGGCTTTTTAGGACGCCTGAATTACATTGCTCGATTCATCTCACACCTGACTGCTACCTGTGAGCCAATCTTCAAGCTGCTGAAGAAAGATCAGGTAGTACGTTGGAATGAGGAATGTCAGGCTGCTTTTGACAGAATTAAAGAGTATCTCCAAGAAACACCCATCCTTATGCCACCGGTTGAAGGGAGACCTCTGATACTATACCTGACGGTACTTGACAACTCAATGGGGTGTGTGCTGGGGCAGCATGACGAGTCTGGCCGAAAAGAGCATGCCATTTATTACCTTAGCAAAAAGTTTACCGACTGTGAGACCCGATACTCACTGCTTGAGAAAACTTGTTGCGCTTTGGTATGGGTTGCTTGCCGGCTGAGACAGTATATGCTGACTCACACTACCTTGTTGATCTCCAAGATGGATCCGATAAAGTACATATTTGAAAAGCCTGCTCTGTCTGGGAGAATAGCAAGATGGCAAATGATCTTGACGGAATACGACATTCAGTACACAACTCAGAAAGCCATCAAGGGAAGTGTATTGGCAGACCACTTGGCACATCAGGCAGTAGACGACTATCAGTCAATGAATTTCGAGTTCCCGGACGAGAGCATTATGATAGTGACTGATTGTGAAGTACCCGGACCGGATGAAGGACCTGAGGAAGGATCCCGATGGTCTATGCATTTTGACGGAGCCTCCAACGCTTTGGGAAACGGTATCGGCGCTGTAATCATATCACCGTAAGGCACTCATACTCCACTCACTTCCCGACTATGTTTCAACTGTACCAACAACATGGCAGAGTATGAGGCGTGCATCATGGGTCTTCAAGCTGCGATCGACTTAAGGATCAAGTTTTTGAGTGTCTTCGGAGATTCCGCTCTCGTGATCAATCAGATCAAAGGAGAGTGGGATACGAAGCATCCGAATCTTATTCCTTACAGAGAATGGGTATTGACCTTAATCCCCCACTTCACAAAGATAACCTTTGAACACTTTCCGAGAGAAGAGAATCAGTTGGCGGACGCGTTATCTACAATGTCTTCTATGTTCAAGGTCAAATGGGATAATGAGGCTCCCCGGATCATCATCTGGAAACTGGACGAACCGGCATACTGTTGCGATCTTGAGACTGAATTGGTGACTGAGAAGCCTTGGTACCATGAGGTGAAAAGATATCTGGAAGCTCAGGAATACCCTGAGGGTGCCTCTGTCAATGATAAGAAGTTCCTGAGAAGGTTCGCGGCAAAGTTCTTCCTTAGCAACGGCATCTTGTACAAGCGAAACCATGATTCAACCTTACTGCGTTGTATGGATAAGACTGAAGCAGAAAGGATCATGGAAGAGCTACATGAAGGGACCTTTGGTACACATTCCAGTGGCCATACTATGGCGAAAAAGATCCTTCGGGCAGGGTATTACTGGTCCACAATGGAAGCTGACTGCTATCAACATTCCAGGACATGCCATAAGTGCCAGATTTATGCAGACAAGGTGCATGTTCCTCCAGTTCCTCTGAATGTTCTGACTGCGCCTTGGCCGTTTGCAATGTGGGGCATAGACATGATTGGTGAGATTAAACCTACGGCATCTAATGGGCATCGCTTCATCCTAGTGGCGATTGATTATTTTACGAAGTGGGTTGAGGCAGCATCCTACGCTACGGTAACCAAGACGGTTATGGCACGGTTCATTCGGCATAATCTGATCTGTCGGTACGGCGTCCCAGAGAGGATCATTACAGACAACGGTACCAATCTGAATAATAAGATGATCACTGAGCTCTGCGAGCAGTTCAAAATACAGCACCACAATTCTTCCCCTTACAGACCGAAGATGAATGGGACTGTAGAAGCAGCAAATAAGAACATCAAGAAAATCGTGCAGAAGATGACAGTGACTTATAAAGATTGGCACGAGATGTTACCGTTCACTCTACATGGGTACCGTACCTCAGCCAGGACGTCAACCGGGGCAACTCCTTTCTCTTTGGTTTATGGTATGGAGGCAGTCTTACCGATCGAAGTATAAATACCCTCTCTTCGGATAATGAAGGATGCAAATCTGAACGAAGATGATTGGATCCAGACACGACTTGATCAACTAAACCTCATTGATGAAAAGAGACTTGCTGCTATCTGCCACGGTCAGACGTATCAGAAACGGATGATCAGGGCATTTAACAAAAAGGTCAGACCACAGGAATATCAAGTTGGGGATCTGGTAATCAAGCGAATCATCCTTCCTCAGAGTGATCCAAGGGGAAAATGGACCCCTACATACGAAGGGCCATTTGTGGTTAAACATGTGTTCTCAGGAGGAGCCATGATTTTAACCAACATGGATGGTGACGACCTTCCTCACCCCGCCAATGCAGACATAGTAAAAAGATACTACGCATGAAAAAGACCCGCTAGGCTGACATGCCTAGGCAAAAATTAGGGCTTCCCGGCGAACCAAAAGGGTTCGGGCAAAATGAAGGGATGAAATGAAAAAAACTGTACACCCAGTAAGTCGAAAACCTGAAAAGGCGGCTTGGGCAAAAATGGGTATCCCGGTGGACTGAAAACCCGAAAGGGCGGTCCAGGCAAAAGTTAGGGATAAAGCGTAATACTATGTCGCATTGGATCACTTTGCATCCAGAATCCGGTATCTACATCAAGTTCAGACGGCATCGATCAGTCAGCTTCATCTTCAACCAAGGTCATCAAGTGATGAGACGCTCGGAGTTATAAAGGCAATAGCAGAGTTGAAGCCCAGTGGGATCATTCATTTCACACAACTGTTTTATTTTCTCCTGTACAAAATTTGTATAAACTCTTTTGTTCGGCGGCGTTCTCTTACTAGGACGTCAGCCTCTTGTATATAAACGCCTATTTACAGGCCATTCAAAATCAATACAAATATATCTTTCAGTTAAAATTGCCAATTGTTTTTCCTTTTCTGTTTTGTTTTGCGAAGAACGTCCAAGGTTCAATTTGTGATATACGCATTGACAATAAATTGCTAACTCATGAATATTTGCATATGAAACAAAGGATTAATTAAAGGTAACATTAGAAACAGGGGCAATAAAGAGTTGTCTAAGCAATCTAATTGTTCGGTCCTCCGAGGTACCAAGGTAGTTTCAGCCAAAGAACATAACCAGGCATCTTAATTCCCCAGAGAGTGAGCCAGCAAGCAATACACCCTCTCCAAGCTATATTATCAAACTTAAGGAAGGTTGGGTACCCTCCAGCAGATCTCAACCTTCCCCAGCAGTATATGTACATCCGTAACAAGCATCCCCGGCAGTCTTGGTCTAAAGATTGTTCCCCGGCGGTATATCAAACATTCAGCGGAGCCTTTTCCCAATACAGTTCAAAACTTCCCCAGGAGAGTCCAGCTCAGTTTCCCCAGGAAAGTTGGAAACCATCTCCCCAAGCAATAAGTTTATCCCCTGTAGATTCTGGAAGTTTATCCTCGCAGAGCACGAACGCGTCCCCCGGCTTTGTTCAAAGAGTTATTTCCTTACCAGGATATAACTGGGTTATCCTCAGCCAAAAGCCACGGAAAGATCGCTCTCGGCGAAGTCTTCTTATCCCCAGCGAAGTCTATCAACACTTCCGGCACAACAATGGTACCCCCAGTGAAGTTCTCATTCAATATCTCAACAAAGTATCTCTCTCCCCACAGAGTATTGCTTCCCAGCAAGATCGCTAGAGTACTTTTCTCCCCGCAGAATATTCCATTCGCCAAGTTCATTCCCCAACGGAGTTACCTTCTCCTACCGGTATTCTTGCAACTATCATCCCCAGCGGAGGCAAAAAAAAATCTATTCTCCAACATCAGCCCAGGAGTGACTTCCTGGCACCCGTCAAGGATTTATTTTCCTAAGACGAAAACATCCATTCATAAACATCACATACATCATTATAGCATGCATATATGCATCATATCTTACAAATCTCATTTATGTTGAGAACATCATTGCTTGGTCCATATCATGCATTGCACATGACTGACCTTCACCTTTCAGGAAAGATCCAGTTAAGTTCTCAGCTACACTTCAAGACCTAGACCGGTTCAGTTAAATCGACCCTAAGATTTTTCTGTTTCTTATCCAGTCCAAGGCCTTCTCTGGTTCAGTCAGATCGACCCTAAGATCTCCCTGTTGCTTATCCAGTTGAAGACATTTCAAGACCTAGACCGGTTCAGTAAATCGACTCCAAAGATTTCTTATCCAGCCCAAGGCCTTCTCTAGTCCAGCTAAATCGACCCCAAACAGATTTTTCTGATAAAGACTCAGTTGAAGTTATCCAAGATTCTCTCAATGATTGCTATTGAGGTTGTAGTCGCCTATGGTTCTCTCCCCGATCCTGCGGGGGTGGTAATCCCAGATTTCGCTCAACGATTGCTGTTGAAGTTGAAGTTATCCAAGATTCTCTCAATGATTGCTATTGAGGTTGTAGTCGCCTATGGTTCTCTCCCCGATACTGCGGAGGTGGTAATCCCAGATTTCGCTCAATGATTGTTGTTGAAGTGAAGTTATCCAAGATTCTCTCAATGATTGCTATTGAGGTTGTAGTCGCCTATGGTTCTCTCCCCGATACTGCGGAGGTGGTAATCCCAAGATTCGCTCAACGATTGCTGTTGAAGTTGAAGTTATCCAAGATTCTCTCAATGATTGCTATTGAGGTTGTAGTCGCCTTTGGTTCTCTCCCCGATACTGCGGAGGTAGTAATCATCCCAAGATTTTCTCAGCGATACTGTTGAGGTTAAAGTCAGCCAAGGTTCTCTCACCGTTCCTGTTGAGGTAGTAACCATCCCTGGTTCATTCATCACCGTTTGAAGCTCCAGATCCAGCTCCTGTAACCAGTCACATCTACACAAAGAATTTGAAGACCAGCTCCCGTAACAAGTCAGGTAATCTTTTTTCTTTTTGCAGGTACGCAGGTTCTCGCTAAGGAATCTCTTATGCGATCAACATCCAGATGGCATCTATAAGTCCATCCACCCTCCACCATCTCTTAGCATGGCATCTATAAGCCCATCATCCTATCCATCAATCTCCAAATGGCATCTATAAGCCCATTCCCACCAGCACACTACTATGTGAGCGCAAATTTCTGGGCACTCTAGTGTCCAATTATCTTCCACCTTCGGATTACGAAAGGCACGTCAGCCAATCTACATCCTCAGGTTTAAGAAGATTGAACAGGGGCAACTGTTGTACCCCAAAATTTGCCCTCCCATATTCTTCAAGATTTGCCAAGTCAAAGCTTCAAAATCTCCCCAAGGGTTGCACAGTTCAAGGGCCTCCTAACAGTCAAAATTAGGGTTTTGGTTCTGACAAAGAAAATGAAGTATCCAAGGGTCCAATCAAGTCCCATATGCCTATAAACATGGTCAAGCATCCTCATACAAAGTTTCAAGACTTACAGCACAAAATTGCACAGTCAAAAACCCTAATTGCACTACAGCCAACTGTAGGGGCAAAATGGTCATTTGACAGTCAAAAGTCCAAATTTTTGGTCAACATCTCATTTTGAAGCCACAAACATCATTTTATCAATGCTTGATCATGATTCTCAAAGCTTGGCTCAAAAATCATCAAGATGCAAAAGTTTCCATATTTGGACAGTTGAAAAAGTCAACTGTAAATTGACCAGGGCATAACTTACACATGGATTATCAGAAAAATTCCATCCAAAGCTCATTTTGAAGAGAAAGACATTTCCTACAACTCCTCTTCACACTTCAAGTCCAAGAAATGCTCTCACAAAAAGTTATCAATTTCAACATTATAAGTCATTTTCAAAAGTCAACAAAAAGGGACTTTAAGTAAAAGGCCATAACTTGGGATTGGTAAATCACAATGACATGGGACCAAAGACATTGGTTAGAGGACTAAAAGACCTTTCCAAAATGTCCAAGAACATGAGCAAAGCTTAAAAATTGAGCAAGTTATGCCTTGTGGAAGTTGGGAAATTTTTGGATATTTTGAAAAGTCAACATTGATTCAAATGACCTAAAAATGCTAATGGGCCTCTTTTTCTTCCACAATTCATCATCCAAGGCATGTGCACGACCATTTGGCCCAAAGGGAAGTTTTTATCATTTTTATTTTATTTATTTGGATTTTTAATTATCAATAATTCATTTAATTAAAATAAATAGGTAAAAAATACTAAACCTAACTTTTGAATCTTTTTGTGCATAAAATAATCTCAAGATTTTATGTATAATCAGATTTGGAAAGTATCTTGGTGATTGAACATGATTTGGACTAAGTTTGCATGAAAAAGATTGAAAAAATAATAGCATGAAAAATCAAATATTGTATCATCAATTCAAGGATTCTTTGGTCAATTTTCTTAACCTAAATCATTCATACATATAGAGGCAAGCTAACCCTCGTGCAAAAGGACTCCAGGCCGCGCCATAGATACATAACCAAGTTGACATTTTTTCAAGAAAATTCTAAAACTGAAATCATCGTTGCAAAGGTTTTCAAGCCAAAACAACCATTCTATCACATTCCTGGGACATCAAGGAAGGCTCCTGGATCAAAATCACTACCTCTAACGCCCTGAATTGGTAAAACGATCGCACCCTGTACAGGAAATTTTTTGCATTCTTGCATAATGATTCATACGTTTTCTGTAGTTTTTGATATCTGATTTATGTTATTTGACTTATTACGAAGCTAACCACATGATCCAATTGAGTTTTTAGGCATTGTGCGTGATTTCACCATGGTTATATGCTAGGATTTTCAGAACCTTGAATTAGGGCTTCTTAGTTAAGGAAAAATTAGCACTCGAGACCTGGACCACTGAAACAAGCGTGCTTGGACGAAAAGAACCCAACCCTCGCGCCTAATTTATGAGGCCATATGGCCTATTCGCTATTTTTTGGAATGATGCATAAGGGAACGGTTCAAAACCGTTGCCCGTTCTTTTTTTATTTCAGGAAAAAACAAAGCTATGGAGAAGACGATGCAGTGGCAAGCTATGATTGGGTGGTTTGAAAATTCGCGCGGAAAAGTCACTAATGCGTCGTTTTGTTTTATAATCATTGTTTGTTATTTAATATGCAAAGAGACAAAGTGGAGCAGTTGGCAGGGCGTAGTGGTGGTAATCTCTAGGACCTGGGTTCGAGCCCCAGGTCCCTCACCCTTTCCATATTATTTTTCCACTAATACTTCTGTGCAGCTTCAGCATTGTAGACCACTATGCATCTCGCAAATCTAGCTTGCCACTTGGCCAATGAAACGATCAGAAGGCTATGATCTGAAGGACATGGTAAACACTAGTCAACGGAGCTCCATGCTAGTCAAAAAGTCAGACAAGGCCTTAAACAAATGGGCCCAAATTGCTAAGCCAAACCTCCTATTTGGGGACAGACCCCCATGGTTTGCATTCCTAATTCCTTTTCTTATATTTTTTCTATTTTTTTGTTTTAATTAGTTTTTTTGATTTAATTCTTTAATTAATTATTTTCACAATAATATAAAAAAAACACAAAAAAATCAGAAAGGACAAAATTAAAATATATTTATTTTATTAGTATTTTTGTAAATAAAACCTTTATTAATTAATTAGTTTTAATCTAGGGTTAATCTTAATATTTTTTCAATAAAACTTAAAAAATTGATAGAATTAGGGTTTCAAATCTTTTTCATTCTTTTTTTCCTTTTTTCACCATTATCAAAAATTAAATATTATTTATTTTTTATATAAATCAAATTGCATGTAATTAATTAGGTTAATTTAGGTTTAACTTTAATATTTTTCTTAATAAATAAAAATTGTAGAATTAGGTTTTTAATTTCATTAAATTCTCATAAATACAAAAAACCAAAAATAATTTCTTTTTCTTTCATTTAATTAATTTGCTAATAATTTAATTTCGTTAAAAGGGTCCAACGCCCTCGTTTCTAATTTTAATTCAATTCGCGTATTTATTTCTTTTTTCTTTTAATATTTATGTATCTCTCCCAAAGCCTTGTAAACTCGGACATTTTAATCTTTCGCACTTTACTTTACTTTCTTTATTTTTCTGTCAAATCGGGTCCTGGAAATTTTGGCGATGTGGACCCGCGCCTTTTGTAATAGTTTAGAATTTTACCTCTTTCGCACTCTTTTAACTGTAAATAAATGCATGCAAGAATGAATGGACAAAAATAAAAACAAAAGCGTAGATCACCTTAACATGACAAGACAAAAATAACTGAACATGACACACAAATCACACACCACCCCTAGGGTACGCCTCACTGTTGCCTTGCCTCGAAAGGTGATCGTCGAGTAGAGGATGTCTTAGTAAGTCCTCATGATCCGGGAACCTGGCATGAGGGTAGCTTCTAAGGTATCTTCCCATTGCTCCGGTGATCACCATGTCCCGAACCTTCGAATTGACCCGAACACCTCCAACGGTGGTGCTACCTACCTCTCAATGGTGGGATGGCACTACTTTAAAGGACATTTACACAGACGAATTCCTTAGGGTAGGTAGGTTCTCGTAGATACTTGCTCTAAATTTCAAAACAAAAATTCAAAAATACTTTTCACACCGACACCTTTTTCAAAAAGCTTTCGAAAGCAATTTTTCAAACACTCTTGAGGACCGATACAAGAGTCGAACTGAAATTTTCAAAGAAACTTTTTTTAAAACCCACATTGAAAAGCAAACAAACCATTTTGAAAACACAAGTGAGCAAGTATCTAAGAGCCCATGGATAACCATGGATAGAACGGGTGCTAACACCTTCCCTTTTTATAACCTACCTCCCGAACCGAGAGCAATCTCTATAAGGAATTTTTCTGTGCTTTTGTCCTTTCCATTTGGAGAAAATAAAAGACGGTGGCGACTCTTGCTTCCGCGACATTTCGCGATCCAGCGTTAAACAGTCAGTTCCAGATCCACCGATCACAATGTGTATGCTATGCTTTAAACAAATAGTGTAAGGTGACGAAGACAGGTAAGTCTAAACAAATCCTGCAAGGAATTCAAGTTGTTAGATAAAGAAAGAAAACAAGTCACACAAGTAGCATTAGGTTTAGGCTTGCATGGAGTTTTTAGGTAAGTACCCTCTTGAAGTTTAGTTGGATTAACTTGTCCTATCAATAGTAGCTGGGTTCTAACGGATCTCAATATCACTAATCTTTCCCACAAGTTTCATTCTGATCAATAACTGACTTGCCACCAAACAAAACTCGGGAGTCAAATCTCAATGAGTGTAGTATCGAGTATCAACCAACTTTGGGCTACACCAAAGACGGCTATCTCACTAATTCCTAATGGCCAAGTTGTTAAATTAAAGATTCTAAGGTCAGTTGATGCTTTATGACACCACGCAGCGGCCCCGTATTCTCCTTGACTATTCAAGGGCTACCAGTACCAACCAAAGTGTCACATCAATGTAGCCATCGCTTTAACCGTGTCGGTATACCCTGCACAGTTTCCACGATATATTGCTACTTAGCTAAAAGGTGTCCCAGATCTGGGTGTAGGATTTATAGTAACCCAAACAAATCTCTCAAAAGTAAAGCAAACAAAGCATACAAGGTAAAGCAATTTACAATGAACTAGACTCTAAGGTAACCCCACTTTTTATTTACATATCCCCAACAGAGTCGCCAGTTCTGTAATACGGTGGCAGAATCGACTGTTAATACTGCTTTTTCATTTGTGTTTGCAAATGTTACAGTAAGCAAGAGTCGCCACCAACTTTTCTTTTATTCAAATAAAGGAAAGGGTGAAAAGAACAGAAAAGACCTTTTTTGAGAGTTTTTTGAGTAAGGTGGGTAGATTATGGAAAGGGAAGGTGTTAGCACCCTTTCCATTCGTAGTTTTCTACGGGCTCTTAGAGGTTTGCTCATTTTGAAATACCTTTGTGCTTTGCGTGTTTGAAAATGTTTTGAGAATGACTTAGTACGACGAACTTTGTAATGTTTCTCGGGATAGTGGAGAAAGTATACAAAGTGTTTCGAAAATGTTTTTGAAAAGTAGTATTTGTGTAAGTGCAAAATGTTTTGAGCAAACTTCTAACAGCTATCTACTTTGTACTCGAAAAAGGTTATTCTTTTCCTCCCGTCCTTTAGACATTGATATCCTACTATTAGTGAGTAGGTAACCCTATCCTTGGATGTATGAGGGACATTGAAGGGACGATACGGTCAGGAAGACAACTTGGCAATAAATTTTAGTAATTGTCCTAAAGTTTTAAGATCACTTTTAACCGAGGCAACGTCGAAAGGGTCATCGAGGGACTTGTTATCTTTCAAACTAGAGGATAACCACTAAAACTTCTCACGTTCCAAGAATTGTGACCGTTTTCCGAAGGTAACCGAAGTGGGATACCCTAGAGGTGCGCATGTGCAATTGTGTTTAGTTCAAGTATTTATCTTGTGCATTTAGGTTTCCTAGCCTTTTAATTTCAGTCTTGCCATACATGCCTAGTTACTAGCAGTAAATATGTACATCATATAAAGTGCGGAAGTATAAACCTAAACTATTACATGGCTTCGGGGAGGGGATTTACAATATACAAAAATTGGGGGAAGAAAAATAAAGAAAGCGGATAAAATCCTATTAACTATTACATCCAGTCTACAGGTACAATAATATAAAAATACGAAAGAAAATAAATAACGCGCGAAAGTTAAAAGTACGTCTAAAAACCTAGTAAGTAAAAATGAAATAAGAAAATATTTTTATTGTTCTTTTTTTATTTAAGAAAATAATTAAAATTAAATTAAAGAAAATAGTCTAAGTTCTTTTTTGATTTTGTATTATGAAAAGAAAATAATTAAAGTTAAATTAAATCCTAAATTCTAATTTATTTTAAATTAAGAAAATAGTTAAAATTATTTATTAATTTACTTACAAAATTAGTTTAATAATTAAAAAAAACCTAAAACTAATATTTTGGTGATTTTGATTATTTGTGTAATTAAATAAATAAAGAAAAACAAAATAATAAAAAAGAGAAATTAAGACAATACAAAAAAATGATAAATGGGCCTAACTATGTAAAAGAGACAAGGGGGTGTTGATTTGAATTTGCGCTGGGCCTAGATTGTGAAGCCCATGTTGCTTTATGATCTGATGAGATGAGGCCTTGAGGGTGCACGGTGAGCTTGCATACTAAATATGTCCATCTTGATCAGATGTACATCTGATGGCAAGAGTTTGATTGAGTATGGTGAACCCCAGGCAGCATAGCACATGAGATCTGCATGAAATAAATTAGAAAATATATAAGGCTGGACCTGAAATTTGAACCCATGTCCTCTCCCTCGCACACACATGCCTTTACCAGCTGAGCCACCTATTCATTCGTGCATAATATAAAACAAAAATATAATATACGAAAAACGTTAATATATGAGAATTTAAAAAATGCGCGCAGTTTGAATAGGCCCATGGGAGTGAGACAAGTTTGCGCCGGAGTCAGCCCACCAGAGTCAACTCTCCGGTCATCTTCTCCGGTGGGCTGGAATATCAACCTGCCAAAACAATGAGATTCAAAGATCCAAATTGATCCTACCCCCTTAATTTTTCCTCATGGTCTAAAAAATGAGGTCCTTTTGACCTGAAAACCCCTGGTTATTGAGATACAATGAAGAAACTCAAATCGTGCTCTAAAATGGTACGATCCTATTCTAGCCCTTATTCTTGCATGTTCTACATTGGATTTGTCCTATAGATCAACCTGATCATGAAGCAAGCATGGAAAAGTATTAATACATCATGAAATTACAAATATAAATTCCAGAAAATTACCAACAATAAGGGGTTTCGAGTCGTGGATTCTGGGCGTGAGATTGCTTAAATAATGTTTGGGTTGAGTTCCTGGAAGTCTCAGGAAGGTTCTTGAACCCTTGGTTTGGACAAATGATGGCTGGAATTGTGTTTTTGAATTTTGACAACCTTGCTTTTTTGTAAGTTTCGTGTGATTCTTTGGGGCTCTGTCTGTGTCGAAATGCCTGCTAATGTTTTGTTTATATAGAGAGGAGTGAGGAGACAAGATATCATAGGATTAAACAACCTTGATTATGTATTTGAAAGCCATGAATGAAAATTTGTAACTTTGGTAAAAAACATGGAATCTTGTCCTTTTTGAAATTTGAATGAATGTGGACATCAATGGCCTTCGAATGCCTTCAGTTCCTGCCTTTGCTTGGACCTCTTGTATAGCCTTTGAATGGGTCTTTTGAATGAACCATTTGTGTAGCCTTCAAATGGGCCTTTGGTTTCCTCCTTCGAATGGACTTTTTTAGTACCCTTCGATTGGCTCATGTTCTCATCACTAAGTCTTCTTCGTTTGAACCCTTATTCAACTAGCCCAAACGAAAACTCTTTCCTATCCAATCGAAGCTTCTTTTTATGGCATGAATGTGCTTGTGCACGTTGGTTTGAAATTGGCAGTATGTTGGCTTTTGGGCCAATAGGCCTCTTTGAATGTTTTTCTTTCGTTTTGGCTAGCAATATGTGTATCCTTCATTTTGAACCAACGCATGTGCTCTTTTGAAGGGACCCCGTGCATCACTTGTATGAATCACTTGTAATTCCTTCAAATGGGCCAACAAAGTAAGTCCTTCGAATGGAACACCCACGTATTCCCCTTTAAATCCATCAATACATGTCTTTCGAATGGGGAAAACATATGTCCTTCGAATGGACCATGCGCCTGTTCTTCAAATGCGCCAGTTGTGTACCTTCTAAAAGGGGCATCTGGGTACGTCATAATGCAGAAACTATGTGCGTTGAAGGATCTTGGCATTGAGAGCAAGCATAGAAGAATTATTTGCCTTATGCTTTGAAGGCAGTTATAGAAGAAGTTTGTGCCTTGTGAAACCAAGGCAAGAATGAAGAGGCATATGTGCGCTGGTAACAAACTGAGGGGCTTTTTGACCAGTTGATCAAAGGCAAACATGAAGAAGCATTGCTAAATCAAAGCTAGACAACCATTGATTTGTGAATCGAAGGCCAGTTAAAAGGGCCTTTTTTCTTTTGGATCGAAGGCAAGTCTGAAGAAGTTTTTTCCATAGTGAATCCAAGGCAAGCATGAAGAAGCCTTTTGCTCTGTTGATCGAAGGCAAGTTGAAGGGGGCATTGGTCTAGTACGCTGAAGGCACGCACAAAAGAAGTCATTTCCTTGTGGGTCGAAGCACACATGAAAAAAGCTTTTTTTCCCTTGGGAATCAAAGGCAAGCATGAAGAGGGATCTTTGCCTTATGTGCTGAAGGCAAGTTGAAGGGAAGGCACTGCTTGAATGATACTTGTGGACCCAAAGTTTGATCGAAGGGTGCCAAATACCCAATCGAAGCTTACTAATCAAAGCATGATCGAAGAGTGCCAAATGCCCAATAGAAGTACCTTGTTCATATGCCAATCGAAAGACTCTTGATTATCTTCAAAAAAAATTATTTTTTTCTCTAAGCAAGTGTTTGTAACCACCCATGTAAGAGACAATCTTGGAAAACATGAGAGGGAAAATTTTGGGGTACAACATCCATGAACTGCAAAAATGATTCATTATCAAATGTGCTGATTGCTAATGGATCTGCTTTAAATGTGATATCAAGAAGTACGCTGATGAAGTTGAAATATCAAGGGGATCCTATGCGCCCAAGTGGTATTATTGTCAAAGCTTTCGATGGGTCGAGGAAGTCAGTTATTAGGGAGGTTGACCTGCCTATTTACATAGGCCTGCATCTGTTCCAGATCATTTTCCAAGTCATGGATATTGTACCCTCCTATAGTTGTCTACTGGGAATACCATGGATACACGAAGCAGGGGTTGTCACTTCCACTCTACACCAAAAGCTGAAGTTTGTGCATGAAAGAAAAGTGGTTATTATAAATAGGGAGAAAGCATGGCTGATATCTCACCTATCATCTTTCAGTGTTGTTAAAGCAGATGAGGCTGCTGTAGGGAAACATTTCTAAGCTCTATCTGTTGATAATGTAAGAGGGAATGAGAACTCTATGGTGTCATTAATGGATGCTCAGCATGTTGTGCACAACGGGCCAAGCAAAGTATGGGGACAGGTTGTTGATCCTCCGGTAAACAAGAACAAGGCTGGTTTAGGATTCTCTGCAAAGAATGGAAAGAATGAAAATTGGAAGCTGAAGTCTACTATGAGTAGTTATCATGATGTTTTTCACAGCGGAGGCTATCTCCATCCAACGGTCTCCAGGGTTAATGCTATTAAGAATGGTGAAGAATATCAGGAAATACCGAGTTATGTGACACACAAAGTTAGGGTTTAGAACTGGACCACTTATGATGTTCCTTCTTACATCCGTGTCTCAAATTAATTTTTTTTTCTTTGAAAAAAGATTTCATTCTGCCCAAGATGAAAGTTAATATTGTATGGGCTTATCTTTTTTCTTTGATCATTAAAATCATAAATAAAAGTTGTCTTGGAATCTCAAAATTGTGTCTTTTATGTTTCTGTTTTTTTCAAGGAAAATGGTAATAATAAAAAACCCTTTTTGAATAGAATAATAATCGAAATTGAATCTGCATAATCACTTGTTATATGTGTCAGTTTCTAAAAGAAATCATAAATCATATGTGCAGATTAATTAATAAACCCGTTGAATACAATAACCCTGCACCCTCTCCCAACTTTGAATATCCTGTGTTAGAGGCAGAAGAAGAAGAGTATGATGAGATTCCAGAAGAGGTCTCACGGATGCTCGAGCACGAGGAAAATTCCATTCAGTCGCATAAGAATCACTAGAAACAATCAATCTGGGTTCAGAGGAAGAGCCAAAAGAGGTCAAGATTGGAGCATTATTGCATCCTAACGTGAAGAGCAGGATGACTGGACTGTTGAGGGAATATGTAGACATCTTTTCTTGGTCTTACCAAGATATATCGGGTCTAAATACCGATATTGTGGAGCATCATTTTCCTTTGAAGCCAGAGTGCCCGCCCATAAACAAAAGTTAAGAAGAACTCATCCTGACATGGCAGTAAAGATCAAAGAAGAGGTTCTAAAGCAGATTAATGCCGGTTTTCTTGTGACATCAGTGTACCCTTAATGGATTGCCAATATTGTCCCAGTACCGAAGAAAGACAGGAAAGTTCGCTTGTCCATAGATTACAGAGATCTAAATAAAGCTAGTCCAAAAGATGATTTCCCATTGCCGCACATTCATATGTTAGTGGATAGCACAAAATAATTCAAAGTTTTCTCGTTCATGGACGGATTTTCCGGATATAATCAAATAAGGATGGCTCCTGAAGACATGGAAAAAACAATGTTTATCACACCCTAGGGAACATTCTGTTACATGGTGATGCCCTTCGAGTTGAAGAATGCTGATGCAATGTACCAGAGGGCTATAACAACCCTATTCCATGATCTGATGCACAAGGAAACTGAGGTATATGTTGATGATATGATTGCTAAATCCCATACTGAAGAAGGGCATGTAGAATATTTGTTGAAGTTTTTTCAGCGTTTGAGGAAGTATCGTCTCCGCTTGAATCCAAATAAATGCACCTTCGGTGTTCGATCAGGGAAATTGTTGGGTTTCACTGTCATCCAAAGAGGGATTGAAATTGACCCTGATAAATTCAAAGCAATTCAAGAAATTCCAGCATAGAGAATTGAGAAGCAAGTCAGAGGCTTCCTTGGACGCTTGAATTATATTTCCAGATTCATATCCCAAATGACTACAACATGTGAACCGATCTTTAAGTTGTTAAAGAAAGATCAAGGTTGTGTATGGACAGATGACCGCCAAAGGAAATTTGAAAGAATTAAATAATATCTACTTAAACCTCCTATATTGCTCCCTCCTATTGAAGGAAGACCATTGATTATGTATCTGACAGTGTTAGATAATTCTATGGGTTGTATTATGGGACAACAAGATGAAACATGGAAGAAAGAGTATGCCATTTATTATCTCAGTAAAAAGTTTACTGACTGCGAGTCGCGGTATTCTATGCTGGAAAAGACATGTTGCGCTCTGGCCTGGGCGGCAAAACATTTGTGGCAGTATATGTTGAATCACACCACTTGGTTGATCTCCAAAATGGACCCAATACAATACATTTTTGAAAAGCCTGCTCTTACTGGGAGAATTTCCCGTTGGAAGATGTTATTATCTGAGTATAACATTGAATACCATACTCAAAAAGCTATTAAAAGTAGCGTATTGGCATATTTTCTTGCTCACCAACCAATTGATGATTATCAGTCTATAAAGTATGATTTCCCCGATGAGGATGTGATGTTTCTGAAAGTGAAAGATTGTGATGAACCATTACCTGAGGAAGGTCCTGATCCTGATTCTCGTTGGAGCATGATATTTGATGGAGCTGTGAATTCTTATGGTAAAGGAATTGGTGATGTGATTATAACTCCACATGGATCACACATTCCTTTTACTGCAAGGTTGAAATTTGATTGTACTAATAATATGGCGGAGTTTGAGGCTTGCATCATGGGTCTCGAGGAATCTATTGATCTCAGAATTAAAATTCTAGATGTCTATGGCGACTCAACTTTGGTAATAAATCATATTAAAGGAGAATGGGATACTCGTCACCCTGGCTTGATCCCTTACAAAGATTATGCTAGAAGATTGTTACCCTTCTTTAATAAAGTTGAATTCCATCATATCCCCAGAGATGAAAATCAAATGGCAGATGGTCTGGCAACTCTGGATTCTATGTATAAAGTGAATACTTGGAATGATATACCTCGAATTATAGTTCGGTGACTGGATAGGCCCACTCATGTGTTTATAACAGAGGAAGTAGAAGATGAGAAACCTTGGTATCATGATATCAAGCATTTTCTTCAAACACAGAAATATATGATTGGTGCATCGAATAAAGATAGAAAGACATTGAGAAGATTGGCTGGTAGTTTCTTCCTCAGTGAAAATGTGTTGTATAAGAGAAATCACGATACGGTCTTGCTCAGATGCGTAGATAGACACGAAGCAGACATGTTGATGCATTAAATTCATGAAGGTTCCTTTGGCACTCATGCCAATACACATTCGATGGCTAAGAAGATGCTAAGGGCAGGTTACTATTGGCTGACAATGGAATCTTATTTGTTGCAAATTTATAAAGAAGTGCCATAAATTCCAGATTTATGCGAACAAAATTCATGTGCCTCCGACACTTCCCAATGTTATTTCTTCTCGCGTGGCCTTTCTCTATGTGCGGTATTGACATGATTGGAACTATTGAACCCAAAGCTTCGAATGGACACTATTTTATCTTGGTAGCAATTAATTACTTCACCAAATGGGTGGAGGCTGCTTCATATGCTAATGTTACCAAGCAAGTGATAGTGGGCTTCATTAAGAATAATCTCATATGTCGGTATGGTGTGCCAAGCAGAATTATCACCGGCAATGGCTCGAATCTGAATAACAAGATGATGACAAAACTTTGTGAAGAATTCAAGATTGTCCATCACAATTCATCTCCATACAGGCCAAAGATGATTGGGGCTGTTGAAACTGCTAATAAGAATATAAAGAAGATCATCCAGAAGATGGTTGTTACTTATAAAGATTGGCATGAAATGCTCCCTTTTGCTCTGCATGGGTACCGAACATCTGTACACACTTCAACAGGGGCAACCCCTTTCTCTCTTGTATATGGCATGGAAGAATTCATCCCCATTGAAGTTGAGATTCCCTCTTTGTGAGTAATAATGGAAGGCAAGTTGTCAGAGGCTGAATGGGTCCATAACAGGTTTGACCAGTTGAATTTAATAGAAGAAAAAAGAATGACGGCCTTGTGTCATGGGCAATTATACCAAAAGAAAATGAAGAAATATTTTTATAAGAAGGTCAAACCTCGTGAATTCAGAGAAGGCGACCTCGTGCTCAGGAAAATCATATATTTTAACACTGATTCTAGGGGCAAGTGGACTCCAAATTTTGAAGGCCCATATGTTGTCAAGAAAGCCTTTTCTGGCGGTGCATTGATTCTTGAGAAAATGGATGGTGAGGAGTTCCCACGTCCTATGAATGTTGATGTATTCAAGAAATTCTTCGCCTAGAAAAATAAAAGGACAACTCGCTAAGACGAAAATCCGAAAGGGCGACTTAGGCAAAAAGGAGCGTCTCGGTAGGCCGAAAACCCGAAAGGGCGGTCTGGGCAAAAATTATAGACATAAATAGAATAAATTTTCCCGGTAGGTTAAAAACCCTCAAGGGAAACCTAGGCAAAAGTTAGGGATTTTCTGGCATGTAACTGCATTAGACAAGACTTGATCAATAGAGCAACAATCTTCTTGGATCTTACTACTCTTCGACCGAAGTTTCAGCTCAAGAATTCAAAGTTTTTAGGGAGAATAGTGGTCATTATATTTCAATGTATCTTTTTCGATATATATTACCATGTTCCAAACTTTGTAATCATCTATGGAGTCTTGCCATTCGCAAACTACCATTCTATTAATAAAGTTCGAGCCTTTTATCTGATTCTCTGAAATTCTTATTTTATTTAGCTTACAAGGATTTCATTTATTATTGATGGTAATGATCAAAGCAAATAGATTAAATAACAAAATCATTTTTGAAAAGAATTTACAAATTGCTTTAAATTTTGGGATATAAGGAGGACAAGATTAGTTATTTTAGGGACGGATAAACTCAAAGGTTTGCGTAAAATGAGGACTCTATCCAATTTTCCCCAGTGAAGGATTCACTTATTTGGTAAAAGTTCAGTCTCTCCGTACACGCTGAGATTGGACTCATTTGCGAAACATCTCCTTTCGGTAGTACTGGCATTTTGTTTGTTTGCTCGGTAGTCAGGCAAGGGCAATGTCTTATTGAAGAAGTTTTGAATTAGGTATCAAATTTTTGGGTTTTCTCCCGACGAGTGCTGGATTGTATTTAAAATCCCGAAAAGTTTTTCTTGCTTTAGTGATTGAAATTCCCCGGGTGATGTTGAGATGAGATATTTTTATGAAATTTTTACCCCGTGAGGTATTCGTACTTCCTCCCCAGAGAATTTGGTGCAATTATCACTCTCATTATTGAGAATGTATCTTGAAGTATTCTTCGCCAATATAGTATTATCTTTCCCAATGAAGTCAGTATGTCATCCCCAACTGATGTCTCAATAAGGTGATATTATTTTTCCCCATTGAATTCAACCCTAGAAAAGTATAAACTTCAAACATTTTGTTCCCCCCCGAAGTTCGTATGGTTTCCAAGTAGAAGCTCGAAGGAAGATGTTACATCACCATTTTGTTTGATCTTGTGCCTCCCCAGCAAAGTTAATCTATGGAATAAGAATTTGTTTCCTTGGTTGGTGCTTACTATCTTACGGAATTTCCATCATGTTTGTGATTTAGCCGAGTATTGATTGTACCCATTTTTGGTCTTGTGTGTATCCCCAGTATTATATGACTGTTTTGTCAGCATACACATGATAACATTCATACCTTCATATAAGCATCATGCATAATCATTGCTCATTTGCATTTTTTTAATATCTTGTTGGTATATTATCCTGTTTTGCAGAGTTATGTTAATATCTCTCCAATAGAGCGTTAACCTTAAGCAAAAAAATGTATATTCCTTCAACTTCCCCACTGAGTTATCCCTCGTGGGAGAATTTTTGTTTCAGCCTTCTTTTCAGCTCGTTGTCTAGACAGAATGGGATTCCTTCTTGGGTTTATTTATCAGGAGATGTATTTTGGTTGACAGCTTCATTCCGGTTTATTTCCGTTTGGAGTGGATACCCTCAGCAACATTATTATTCAGATTTTGGAAAGCTTTGAGCTTTAGTTTGAGAATGTGTATTTATTTTGCATAAGAAGACTTTATCCCCTCAGCAGGAATTTATTGGCATTTCTCCAGGAGTTCCATCTCTTTCCCTAGGAAGCCATATTTTCCTCCTTCAGGAAAGTCTTTATTGCATTTCTTCCTCATAGCAACAAGTGGCAGGTCTCTTTATTTGAGCAACCTGTAATTCCCCCAGTGGATCTGATAACTCCCAGAGAAGATTCAGATTTTGTTACTCCAATGGATGGTAGCCTTGTCATTATGGAAAGTAGTCTGTTGTGGATATTTTTGTTACTCCAATTGATTGTAGCCTTGTCATTATGGAAGGTAGTTTGTTGTTGAGATTATTGTTACTCCAATGGATGGTAGCCTTGTCATTATTGAAGGTAGTCTGTTGTTGATATTTTCGTTACTCTAATGGATGGTAGCCTTGTCATTATGGAAGGTAGTCTATTGTTGAGGTTTCTGTTACTCCAATGTATGGTAGCCTTGTCATTATGGAAGGTAGTTTTTTGTTGAGATTTTTGTTACTCCAATGGATGGTAGCCTTGTCATTATGAAAGGTATTCTGCTGTTGAGATTTTTGTTACTCCAATGGATGGTAGCCTTGTCATTTTAGAAGGTAGTCTTTTGTTGAGATTTTTGTTACTTCGATTGATGGTAGCCTTGTCATTACGGAAGGTAGTTCGTTGTTGAGATGTTTTTCTGATGAATGGTAGCCTTGGAATTATGGAAGGTAGTTCATCCTTTAGATTCCTTTACTCTAATAGAAGTTCATTTATTCGCAGTTATGAATATTGGATACATCTTAAGATTTCCTGGTATTATCTTACCATCTCTTTCTCTGGTGGGTCGACGTTACTTTTTTTCTATCCCCTCAAAGATTAGATAGTTCGTAGTCATCTGTCGGTCACCATTATCCTTTACTATCTTAAGTCGACGATGCTTCAGATCCTATCTTGGACATTACCCCAACAGAGGCTTATCTTTCCTTCAACAGTGATTTATTTTCCTGGTCAAGTTTTCCTTTTGTTTCCCCTTTTACTTTTTACAGCCCCAGTGGTGTCTTGTGTCCATTTAGACTTATTCATCTGCATTCATACTCATAAGCATTGCATGGTATCTTAGGGCAAAAAATAAGGCCTGTTTTATATTTAAGTATCTTCAATCGCGTCAACACGAAGATTTCTAATCTTCGTATCTCCAAATAGAAGACACTTAAATAAGGGCAGTTGTTGTACCCCAATTTTTGCCCCTAAGATTCCCCTATCATATCATATCAACTCAATCATAACAAGATCACATTAGGGTTGGTTCTTCCTCTTTTGCTATCTCCTATCTTTAAGTTTGGTATTGAGCAATCTCCAAGCACCTTAGTTATGTATTTTGTATATGTGTTGTTGACTAACTTCTAATCAAAATACAAAAAAATATTTATCTTTGAATATTTGTGTTTTGTAGGTACTGATTCAAAGCATCTAACAAATATGGTTTTCTGATATTATTTTCCTAAAATCTCTATTTGCAAAGAAAAATAATATAAAAAAATTCATTTTTTTCGTTGTACAACCGATTGCTCTTAGAGTGCAATCGATTGCACATAGTGCATTTTGCGTCATTTTTGAAAAAAAATACACTGATGCAATCGATTGAGCCCAGAGTGCAATCGATTTCCCAAAGTGAAAATTTTAAAAAAATCAACAATTTCAAGCTTGTCAATTTTGGCTCCAATTTTTCTTCATTTTTTGAATGATATATCATTAATTCAAATTTTGGCTCCATTGTTTCATTTTTTTTAAAGATATATCATTAATTCAAATTTTGTCTCCAAAAATTAATTATCAAGCCTAATTTCATTTCACAAACCAAACTCCAATCCACCACTAATCTCAAGCCTAAACTCTATAAATAGAGCCCTCATTTCATTCAAATCTCAAGCTTTTGATAGCCAAATTTATTTTGTTAAAAAATATCTCAATTCCCTCCATCTACCAAATTCACTCAAAGCTCCATTTTCAAAAAAAGTTAGTAAGCTTTGCATTGAAGCTTACTAATCTTTGAGCTAAACCTTTACCCAAACACTTTTTCTTCATCAATTCTCTACATCCAAGATTCAGAAATTGATTCTTAGGGTTGAATTGAAGCAAATTCTTGAAGTTGTTTTGATAATTCTCTAGATCTACCTTTGGTAAGTTGGATTATTCATCTTTCACAATGTGATCTCTTATTGATCTTTGGGTTTGATTCATTGAGCATTGTTTTGTGATTCCATTGGTGCTATTTTCTCATAATTTGATGGAATTTTCGTGCTCAATTAAATTCATGATCATAACGTGTTTGATTGAAAGTTTAAACAAGAATTTGGCCTTTTAAAATGTTGTTTTTCTGTTTTTAACAGGGTGCAATTGATTGCTATAAGAGTGCAATCGATTTTCGCTGAAGGATTTCACGTTTTTTAGAAAAAAGCATTGATGTAATCGATTGCTGTCAGAGCGCAATCAATTATAACAATGTCAAAATGCTTTTTCTGCCTTGTTTTAGGGTTGTTTTGATCCATCTATCTTTTTCTACTCACTCATTTTGATTGTTGATTTGGATTGCAATTTTAAATATCCAATTTCTCTTTAAATTCAATGGAATTTAGGTGTAGATGAAGTTGGATAAATGTTCATTAATTCAAATCTACCAAAGAGTGAATTATTTAATTCATTTTTGGTGTTTGTATTAATGATATGTTTAGTACTTTAATCTATTGAGATGAGTGATTGAGTTTAAAGATGAGAGAAATTTGAGGTAGTAATCCAAATTAGCTTATCACTCTCCTCCCTCTTCATCTTATCCCTTTCTTTTTCTATTTGTGCTACATATTAAGGGATAATGATCTCTATATCATTTATCCAAACATGAAGTACATAGATTGTTATTGACCGGCCTCAAAATAGGTGCGACTTCTACATAAGTCCACTTACGATTGCTTAACATAGCGCTAAGTTTTGTCCCTATTTGAGAAAATTATCATTCGTGGCCCAAACTTATGTTTTCAAGCCCTAGTATGTTAATTTGAATTCTTTGATCCAATAACCTTGAGATTCATTGTTAGGATGCTTTGGTTCTACCAATCCTCCAATGGATCTTCATTAATTTTGGTCAACATGGATCACTCAAACATCATTAATCATTAAATGTTGCCTTGAGGATTCTTAAATGGATGATATACTTGACAAAAATCAAATGCAACTTGTTGTTGAGAGGCTTTGGTTCTACCAATCCTCTAATGAGTTCCAAATGCAAGTTTCAAGATGATCATCCAACTAACCATTAACTTCTAACATTTGACTTTACTTCATGCTTTTATTTTATGCTTTTACTTTATGTACCATTTACTTTAGCATTTACATTTCATGCTATTTTCATCTTTGCTCACTTGAGCATTTACTTTTATGTCATTTTTATTTTGCTCATTTTAGCTTTTCTTTTCTTTTGAAGATACTTAATAATCAACTTAA
Source organism: Vicia faba (assembly GCA_948472305.1). NCBI lineage: Eukaryota > Viridiplantae > Streptophyta > Magnoliopsida > Fabales > Fabaceae > Vicia > Vicia faba. The sequence continues at coordinate 296,234,401 of OX451740.1, read as the reverse complement.
ACCATAAAAAACATTAATGATACTTGGACTATTTGGTTACTATCCTTGGAATTATAGAGTATTGAACTTCTTGGACTTAGGATTAGAGACCTTGGCCTATGTTGGAGACCTTGTGACCTTAATTAATATTTTGTCTGGAGTTCTTGAGGTTTACCTCAAGACATTGGATTGCTTGTTTATTTTGTGTGCAGATTATTGTAATTACATGCTTTGTCTGTAATCTGGAATTCATTTATATACAACCGTTACTCTGCCCAATTTTTTTGAAGACTTAATACATTTGAAGTTTTCTCTTCTCAAGAGGTTTAGTATCCTTTCTTGGTTTCAATCCAAATAATGGAAATTCTCTCTTGACTCATAATGTCAAGTGTTGGCTTCTTGTTGGTTAGAAGGTTTTTCTCCTTAGCTTTTACCTTATGTTTTAGGATAGTCCCTTCATCTCCTCCCATCTTATTTAATTTCAAAAATCTTCTCCCTCCTTTTGAAAACTCTTCTTGTTTCTAAACTTGGACCACTTTCATAATAAACTTGGACTTAGGTCCATGCATTTTCAAAACATTTTCATAAATAAACTTCAATCAACTTAATAATACCTTGACATTTTTGTGAGAAGACTAAAAGTCAATCAATCTCATTCAAACCATTTTTCCATTTCGATTTTTACTTTAAAATTTTCTCAAAAGATTCGACTCTTGTCAATCCATGTAGTGTTGCAAACAACTATACTTCTACAATATGTAGTAAAGAGAGATATTTTCCACTTGGGTGTTGAGTGAGGTTTTCTCGATTTTAAAATCCAAGCCATATCCTCCACTTTGAGATGACACAAATCCTCCTTTCTCATGATTGTGGATAGTAAGTATGTTTTCCACACGGACAATGACGATGATGTCTTATCTCATAAAATCAACCAACACACTTGTGTTTTAAAATTTTAAAGAGGAACTATGTGTACCCTGATCCCCTATTACACGGAAGATGGTACGTAGACACTAAAGGTTTGCAACCGCGGCGGGTGCAAAAATCATAAAAGAAATTTCTTTTCTCACCTCCACCATGTATTTTTTATACAACATTTTATAGCCAAAATATACAAATTTTACAAAGAGGTTCCTACAGAGTACTATTGATGTTTAGGGTGCTAATACCTTCCCTTTACATAACCAACCCCCTTACCTTGAATCTTTTTCCCCTCTTTTGGGTTATTCTCTCTTTTCCCATTCCTTTGGAAACAATAAATCGTGGTGGCGATTATTATTTTAATTTGTACAAGTCAAGTCAATCCAATGGCTTACTCTTAAACATTTCTACCGCTACAGATTAAGGTTAGGATGCTTGGTATCCAATTCACCTTTGACTTGACTGATTACTAGAGTGGAATCTCCATACACATTTAAGAACATGATCCTTAGGTCAATAGCATCCTTTAGACCCAAAATGCATGCCTCATATTCGGCCATGTTGTTCGTACAGTCGAAGCACATTCTAGTAGTGAAAGGCATATGACCTCCTTCGGGGGAAATGATTACAACACCAATTCCATTACCCAAAGCATTGGAAGCTCCATAAAAAACCATAGTCCATCAGGATCCTTGTTCAGGTCCGTCATACAGTGCAGGCTTTTCACAATCAGTTATCAACATGATATTCTCATCCAGAAATTCAAAGTTCATGGATTAGTAATCATCAACAGCTTGATGGACCAAATGATCTGCCAACACACTTCCATTGATTGCCTTTTGTGTAATGTACATGATGTCATATTCAGTCAACATCATTTTCCATCTAGCTATTTGCCCGGAGAAAGACGGCTTCTCAAAGATATACTTGATATGATCCATATTAGAAATCAATAGATTCGTGTGAGTCAACATATACTGTCTTAGCCGGCGAGCAGCCCATGCCAAAGCGCAACAAGTTTTATCGAGAAGTGAATATCTGGTTTTACCGTCGGTAAACTTTTTGCTAAGGTAGTATATTAAGTTATATTTTGGGCCAGACTCATCATGTGGGCCCATCATACACCCCATTGAATTCTCTAATACAGTCAAGTACATAATCAGAGGTATGCCTTCAACTAGAGGCATCCGAATGGGAGGTTCTTGTAAATATTCCTTGATCTTGACAAAGGCTGCTTGGTAGTCGTCGTTTCATCTGACTACTTGATATTTCTTCAAGAGTTTGAAGATTGGCTCACAAGTAGCAGTTAGGTGAGATATGAATAGAGCAATGTAGTTAAGTCGACCCAAGAAACCTCTAACTTCCTTCTCAGAGCGAGGAGCTGGAATTTCTTGTATGGCTTTAACCTTCGCAGGATCAACTTCAATGCCTTTGCTACTGACAACAAAACCTAATAGTTTTCCAGATCTTACTCTTAAAGTGCACTTGTTAGGATTCAACCTCAATTTTTACTTCTTCAACCTCTTAAACAGCTTGTGTAAGTGATCAAGGTGCTCTTCTTCAATATGTGACCATGCAATCATATCCACATAGACCTCTATTTCATGATGGATCATATCATTAAATAAGGCTACCATAGCTCATTGATATGTTGCCCCTGCAATTTTCAAGCCAAACGGCATGACCTTGTAAGAAAAGGTGCCCCATTGTGTAACAAAGGTGGTCTTCTCCATATCCCCGGGAGCCATCTTGATTTTATTGTAGCCAGAGAAGCCATCCATGAAAGAGAAGACTTTATGTTGAGTTGTGTTGTCGACCAAGACGTCAATATGCGGTAGGGGAAATAACCTTTGGGGTTTGCCCTATTCAAATCCCTATAGTCTACACACATACGAACCTTCCCATATTTCTTCAGCAAGGGGACCACATTCGCCACCCATTGAAGATATGAAATTACAGTCAGGAAACCTACATTAAATTGCTTCATTACCTCAACTTTTATCTTTTCAGACATGTCTGGCCGCATACGACACACTTTTTGCTTGACTGAAAGACAATCTTCCTTTGTTGGTAGACAATGAACCACAATATCAGTATCCAGCCCTGGAATATCTTCATACGACCAAGAAAACACTTAAACATAGTCATGTAGCATCTGGACCAATCTGCCTTTGATATCATCTTCCAAGTTGGCGCCAATCTTTAATTCCCTCTTGTTTGTCTCAGTACCTAGGTTGATCACTTCAGCTGGTTCCTCATGCGGTTGAATGGCCTTTTCCTCTTGTATCAGAAGTCTGGCTAGTTCCCCTGGTATTTCACAGTTCTTCTTTGTCTTCATCTTCGGCTTGGTTGATTGGATGTTCAAAGTCATAGCTGGCAATAGCAAAGTCGTTGGCAATGAGATCCAGTATGGATGAGGATCTACAAATGTGTGTGTGTGTGTGTGCATGTAAGATACATGGCTATTTTGAAAATGCAATAAGAAAAAGAAAGACAATGAGTGCAAAATTTGAATGCAAAGAGTCCAATGTTTTTCATTAAATGATCATATGGCAGATGAAAATGAACAAACCCTTAATAAATGGACCATAGTACCCCAGGCAAGGCACATGGCTTAAAGTCATTGTTTGAATTAAATTACAGACAACGTTCTTGAATATATAAAAACAGTAAATGGTAATTACTCCTTGTTGAAGAAGATGGAAATGAAATCCTTGGCACGCCAGTTGTCGAGTTCTTCACCAGTAGTCGGGTAAATTAATTTGTCAAAGTCACAGTCATCCTTAGAGTCTTCAATAGCTTTCACTTCATGATTACCAATGCGAAGAGGTGGTTTTCCTATGCGAGCACGTCTAACCTCCTTTTGAGCTTTGGCAGTGAAACCCAACCCAAATTTGTATGATTTGAAAGGAATATCAGGGAGTTGTCCCCAAATTGTACAACTTCCATCTTCAATCACAACGCGAGCATATTTGAGCGAAGCCATCCTTGGCACATCTTGATTATCTTTTGGAATGTCAAGAGAAACTTTGGCAGCAGCAACCATGGGAGTGACCACTTTGAAGGCTTGACATGGAGTTTCTATGAACTCGTCGTCCATCTCGACATACTTAAACGAATTCAGGTGGCTAACCATGAACTCTTCTTCACCACAGACGGTAACAATCTTTCCTTTGACAGGATATTTCAATTTTTGATGAAGAATGGATGTCACTGCTCCTGCCCCATGTATCCAAGGGCGTCCAAGTAGTCAAGAGTAGGCAGGACATATGTTCATCACGTAGAAAGTCGAATTGAAAGTTTGATAACCAACCTTGATGGGGAGGTCAACCTCTCCATAAACCATCCTCTTAGATTCGTCAAAATCCCTTACCACTATCTCACTTGGCTTCAACACCAAACCTTCACAATCCAATCGATCTAGGGAACCTTTGGGTAGGACATTCAGAGAGGACCCGATATCCACCAATACATGGGCTAAAGTGGTTCCTTTGCATTCGATAGAGACATTCAAAGCCTTGTTGTGGTTTCTTCCTACTAGAGTCAGATCAGCATCAGAGAATCGTAATCCATTGTCGGCAGTCAAACTCGCCACACAATTTTCAAACTGACAAGTTGTAGTCTCTTGAGGAACATGTGCATTCTTCAAAAAAATTTATGCACATCAAAATATAGTAATAAATATAACATAGAAATCTTTGAGGGGGTTTTCCCCAACTGCTCTACTATATTATGACCTTCAAAATCTCCTCCATCTCTTGGGTGGAGGGTTCCTCAGTAGTAACGTCCTTGGCAGGTGCCTTCATCCTGGAAGGCTCAATCATCTTTTCTTTTCTCCTAGAATCAGTACTAGGTTTATCAACAATATTTCGAATAGGTGTAGTTGTGGTTGTTGGAGGTGAAGTGTTAGGAGAGAAGATTCTCCCCTTCCTTGTCATCTTTTCTAGAGCCAGCAATGTGTGTAATTTCATTAGTCTTGTCTTCATCAATCCAATAGTCTTGTTTAATGCCATGGTAGTATACTTCAGCCCCATAATTCCAGGGTACCGCTTTATCGGAAGAATAAGGGATTGGCCCCGGTGTGGTAATTATCAGTGGAGCGATCTTTGGTTCATTGGAAATCCTAATAGAACTTTTTAAAGTGATCCTAATTGGTTTGTTGGATATGGTGATGATAGATATTTCTTCAGCTTTTTGAGGTATAACTTCAGTCAAACCTTTTACGGACGGAGTTCTTTCGAATAAAATCTCATGGCTATCTATTAGGTGTTGAACACCCTTTTTCAGCCATTCGCATCCATTAAATTGTTTGGCACATCAATGACAGTCTTCAAGACAACCAGGGAAGACCCCAGCTTTCAGCAAATTTTCTTTAACAATGGCCAGAGGTGTAGTCAAGTCTTCAACAAAGGAAACAAAAGCAGTGTCTTCAATTGCATTGACACCTTTTCCATGATTTGGCATTGGTGCGGTGATTACGTTCAGAGTTGGAAGATGATCAAATTCAATAGTCTTATTGTCAACGAGGTCTTGGATTCTGCATTTTAAGGCCCATCAATGGCCAGTGTCATGCTCAGGGCTATTAGAGTGATAAGCGCATTTGGCGTTCGGGTTGTACTTTGGTGATGAAACATTGAGATTTGATGGGGGGGTCACGCAATATTACCAAATTAGTCTTCAACAGGTGTTGCGAGGCTTGAGATAGTGACATGTTGATCCTTGTAAATCGTCTTCTTGGAATATCAGGTCTTTGATGATTGGCTTGTTGTGGTTGTCTTTGAGTAGAGGTCGGATTGGAGATCAAAACTGCATTTATATATTGACGGTGGTCCTTGTTGACATGGCTCCTTGACCCATATATGGAATTAGTTTCTTTCTTTCCAATGAAAGGTTTCTTCACAGTGTTTGATGTAGAGGCACAAGTCATGGGAATCTTTCCAATTTTAATACCACTCTAAAACCTTTCACCAGTCAAGATTAACTCAACGAAACCAACTGATGAGATCCCAATTAACAAGTTGAAAAATGGTCCAGTCAATGTTCCCATGAACATATCCACAAGCTCTCTATCATTCAATGGTGGCTGCACCCTACCTGCCAGGTCTCTCCATTTTTGTGCATATTCTTTGAAACCTCCGTTGGAACCCATAGTCATTCCTTGTAACTACACCCTTGTTTGCACCAGATCAACATTATACTGATATTGACGATAGAAGGCGGTGGCTAAGTCCTCCCAGGTATGGATGTTAGAACCTTATAACTGATAAAACCACTCCAATTGAGTCCTAGACAGACTTTCTTGAAATAAGTGCACCCACAACTTCTTATCAGTGGTATGCAGCTGAATTTTCGGACATAGGATCTCAAGTGAAGCTTTGGGCACGAGCCAGCATCGTATCTTGCAAAGATTGGAATCTTGAATTTATAGGGAATGAATACCCCAGGAACCAATCCCAAATCACCAAAATCTAGGCTAGGCACAACTTGAATTTCCGTAGCCTTCAATTTGTCCTCTAGTTGCTTATACTTTTCTTCATCCGGTGGATATTGCTTGTCAAAATAATCCTCGTCCTCAGAGGTCGGATTGTTACCACCCCTAGCACGGGTTCTCCTTGCATCTTCATTTTTATTCGCATCCTCCTCGGAGGAGTCTTCTTCCACTTGAACTTGTCGGATGGGGCCCTTGAATCTCTTCCCCATGTTGAGTACGACTTTCTTCTTTGTTTTATTCTTCATAACCAGCAGTGACATCAGTTCTTGCTGCCCTTTAGCCAAGGTGAGCAAGGTTTCTTGAAATGGATAATTTTGTGTCTACAAGTCTTTCATAGTCTTCTTTAGATCTATCTTACTAAAATAAACATTAGAAAGATGAGGAAACCTGTCTCGAAAAACCTTCTTATGTTATGATGCATGTGATGAGAATACAAATTTTTACAAGGACCTTTAAGATTTAAATTTGTTTAAACAAAGAAGGAATAAACATTAATTGTATTAATAAGTTCAAATGGTTATAAAAAGGCCTCTTGGGCTTACAATGGAAGAAGCAAAAATAATACAAAATAAACTCCTAAAACAAAAAGGACTCAAGCTTCCCACAAGTGCATCCTCTTCGGTGCAATGTAGGCATTCAAACTTTGCTCTTCATGAAGTTGTCTCGTGAGTTCCAAAACCTTCTTCTCACTTGCGTAGAATTGGGTTTCAAAGGTGTCTCGCTCCCCTTTGAGTTAAATCCACGATATTTGTAACTCCTTGAGAGTAGTCGGCATGTCAGGATGAAGAATAGTATAGGGAACATCTTCTTCGGAAATAGGCTCCATGATGATAGGTAGGATGGCCTCATATGGAATCATGAGGTTTTTAGCGCGAGCTCGCACCGACTTGAGATAATTCTACAAAGGAATTGAATTATTATGCCCCAAAGTTTTGCTATCAACTTTGTTCACCATGCCCCAAGATCAAAAAAATCTTTGACGGTAACCTTGGACATCGTTCTAATAGTCAAACATAATACCTTGGACAAGCGCGTCATGAGGAGCATCCCTCCGAGCATACCCAAACTGTCATAGAGCCAAGCAAGGATTATAAGTATTACCTCCCCTAATGCCAAGGAAGGGGACATTAGGGAATTCACCATAGCAATCAATAACGGTAACAACCTCCAAAGGTCGAGAACACCAATGATTATCCGAATGCGAGAGTAACATCAACCTATTAGACCATCTCATGCCTTGCTCATCTTCAAAACAGATAAAGGAAGGTTCAAAATAAACCACCTAGCCAATAAAGGAGTGCGACACATAAGAATCCCTCTTCTCTTCATGGTGCGAGTGTGAAGAGAGTGTAAAATGTCTCCATGTAAGGTAGGCATCAGGTTACGAGATAGAAAAACTTTGACGGCATTTACATCTATAAGTTGGTATGGGTTAGGAAACATCACCATCCCAGAGATTAGAAGAGCCAAAACCTCTTACAAAGCTTGAAAATATAGAGCCTCCCAAAACAATTGGACCTTCTCAAACAGAAACTTGGCTAGAAAACCCTTAACACCACTTCGTATCTCCCAATTTTCCACAACATCAGACTGTTGCAAATGTAAAGCTTGAGCAATATCCCCAGGTCTCGGGTCTTTCAATATCGGTGAAGGGAAGTTGATCAAGGATAGGCCCTCCCAAGAGTTGAGAGAACTCCTCCATGGTGGGAACTAGTTGGTAATCGGGAAATATGAAGCAATGGTGTTTAGGATCAAAGAATTGAAAAACCACATGTACCATGTCCTCTTCAAAGTTTGAGGTAACCAAGTTGATGAGATAGCCATACTTCCTGGTGAACGAAGAATCATTGGGCACCCTTGATGCTAACTCCTTGAGTTGAGGAGGCACTTTCACAAGGTTGATTCAGATGGTAATTCTTCGCATGGAAGCCATATCCTACAAAATAGCACAAAGATAAATCCCAAATTCGTTGAAATGGTTAGCGCAAATTCTATGGTATGATGTCATGATGTTATGTACAAGTAATCATATACAAGAAAAGCAAACAAGTCCTTAGGTTTAGGCTTGCATGAGGTCTATAGGTAAGTACCCTCTTGAAGTTTAGTTGGTTCAACCTGTCCTAGAAAGTAACCGGGTTCTAGGGGATCTCAATATCATTGATCTTTCTTCATTGGGCATTGTTTCAGCGTAAGCCTCTTTTTTGGCGACCGAAATATCCCAAAATTCCGATCTCAATGAGCGTAGTATCGAGTATCAACCAACTTTGGATTGCACCAAAGCCGGCTATCTCACTACTTTCTAATGGCCAAGTTGTTCAACAAAAGGTTCTAAGGTCAGTTAGTGTTTCATGACACCACACATCGGCCCCGTATTCTCCTTAATTCTCCATAAGGGATACCGGTATCCACAAATGTGTCACACTAACATAGCCATTGTCTCAACCATATCGGTCTACGCCGTACAGTCTCCATAATTTTTGTTATTTACCTACTGGTGTTCCCATATCTGGGTAGAGGATCAATTCAAAACCCAAACTTGGACACAAAATATAAAGCAAACAAATCAAACAATGAAAGCATTTAAAGGTGATCTAGTCTCTAAGGTAACCCCAGTTTTAAGTATATCCCCCAACAGAGTCGCCAGTTCTGTAATACGGTTGGAGAACTGACTTGGATGTTTTGCGTTTTATCGTAATTGTTGTAGATAGCAAGAGTCACCACCTACATTTCTTTTATCCAATAAAGGAAAGGGTGAAAAGAACAGGAAAGACCTTTTGAAAATTTTCTTGAGTTTGGGGGGTAGGTTATGAAAAGGGAAGGTGTTAGCACCCTTTTCATCCGTAGTTATCTATGGGCTCTTAGTTGCTAGCTCACTTTGAAAATGCTTTGTTTGAAATATGTTTGTGATTGTTTTTGAAAGTATTTTTGAAAAGTGCCTTCGTTTAGGAGAACTTTGTAATGATTCTCGTCTCTATAAGAATGTATACAAAGTGTTTGACTTTTGAAAATATTTCACTGAGAGTGTTGGTGTGTTTGAAAAATGTTTTGTTCGAAATTTTTGTGAGCAAGAAACTATGAACGTTCTACCTACTCAAAAAGTCTTAGTTCTTTTCCTCCTCTTTTAGATATTTCTATCTTGCCATTGATTGATAAGAAGCGCTATCATTAGATGTGAAGGGGCGGGCGTGGGTCTTCGTATAGTCATAGAAGGCAACCTATGAGATGCTTTAGCAATTATCGTAAGGGACTAAGATTGTTTTACCGAAGGCAACGTGGAAGGGTCATCGAGGGACTACGATATTTTTTATCGAGGGTCTTTTCTAAAGCGTCCCACATTCGAGGGACATGACTATTTATTCGTAGGCAACAAGCGAGGTTACCCTAGAGGTGTACGTGTGAAAAGTGTTTGATTGCATGCATTTTTGTCTTTGAGATTAGGGTTCTCTAAGATTGATTTTATCTTGTCATACACACCCTAATTACTAACAATTATATTAAAAGCGATAAATTATGGAAATTAAAATCCTACGCTATTACATCATTTAGGGATGGGGGTACAAATTTACAAATGGGGAGGTAAAAGCAAATAAAACCTAATTGTACTATTACAACCATATTGAATGAATAAATAATATACAAGAATGTAAAGATAAATAAAAAAAGGAAAATTGTTTTTTTTTATAACTTTTATGCATTGACACATGCACTTATGCATTGATACGAAAACTTTTACGCATTGACGCATACACTTATGCATTAATACATATCATTTCTTGTCCCTGGAAATCAAAACTAACTTAGTATGTATTGATACATAATGGTTTGCATTGGCTTGTATCTGGTTTGCATCGACACATACACTTATGCATCGATACATATAATTTCTTTCTCGTGGAAATCAAAATCAACTCAGTATGAGTCGACACATAATAGTTTGGATCGACACATTTCTGTTTTGCATCGACTCATTCGTGTTTTGTATCGACTCATAACCTGTTTTGTACCTAATATGTATCGATTCATAGAGATATGCATCGACTCATAACCTGTTTTGCACCTAATATGTGTCGACTCATAGAGATATGCATCGACTAATACTGATGTTTTTTACTTCTAACATTGTTTTGTCACATATATAAGTTATCTCTCAACATATGGTTAGTGCAAAATGAAAAATAATCATATAGTTAGCTTCAGGGCTATGATATCTATATTTTGTCTTCATAAATGAACCACTAATGATGCTTGTATGAAGAGCTCAAAATCAAGAAAACTTACCTTGAAAATGAAACTTGTGTTTTGAGTTTTAGTTGTTGTATTGTCTTGGAGAAGTCAAGTTAGAGGTGGTTGTTTTTGAGTTTAGAAAATAGTGATGTTACAGAAGTTGTTTTTGTGTTTAAACAACTCCTATTTGATATATGTGAAGTGTTTGGATAGTTTGTTTAGGGGAAAACTTGCAAGGTTGTACAGTGGGTAGAGGTTTTTTATATTTTCAGTTTTTGTTTTGTGAATGAAAATAGAGTTAAAGATGAGCAGAGTTTACAAAGAATTTTGTTAAGTTTTCTAAATCCTATTTTTTCTGTTTCTTCCCCCTCTTTCTTTTGATAAAGAAAAAACCCTCCTTTGTGTGTTGTGAAATAACTTATTTATAGATGAAATTGACTGAAATTTGGGAGGGAAATAGATAAGTTTTTGAACTGTTTGGGTACACTATTTCATTGCTTTTTTATATGCAGCTCTTATGTGCTAAGTTTGTGCAAATATGAGACTGATATGATGCAGATTTTGCAGGGCAGCATTGCAGGTTTTGGATCAGGTTTTGACAGTTTTCTTGGCATTACTATGCAGGTTTTAGACAGCAGGATATGTAGTATGATGCAGGTCTGGTTTTGTGGACAGATTTATGCAGCTTGTAACAAAGACAAGGCATATTTATGGACAACATAGTGGAAAAGTTTGAAGATTGGGTCAAAGGGAAAAGTTAAAACAAGACAAAGCTTAGGATTTGTAACTTGCAATTTTCAACTTAAAAATGCAGCCTTGTTGTTTACTTGAAAAATTTGTAACAACTTGAATTATATTGAATTGTGGTGAAAAGATGTCATGAAGTAATGAAACTAACATGTATAAAAAAACAGTTAGAAAAATTTCTAAGTTTTGCAAAGTTTGATTTTTTGACTTTCTTGATTTATTGATGATCAAATTTCATATTTTTGAATGTCTTGATGAAATGTGATCTTTGAAACTCAAATTTGATAGAAAATTCAAAGTTTGACTTTTCAGTGTACAGTTGACCTTTTTTATCAGTTGACCAAATTTCATCTATCAATCCACTAAACTTGAGAGATGAATTGAAATATGAAATTTGGTCAAAATGATGTACTTGAATCCTTGAGATCATGTTTCAAACCAATAAGTCAGGTACTGGGTCAAAAGTCAAAGATTGGTCATTCTCAGTCAAAAACCCTAATTTTGACCATTTTGCCTTTTTGATGATTTGAACAATTTTCTTGGAGAATTGTGATCCAATCTTTATAAAATGATACATATGACTTCAAAATGTTGATATTGGTCCAAAATCTTAAAGTTTGACTGTAGCTTGACCATAGTTGACTTTTTACCCAATACAACTGATTTTAGGCCACCTGATCAATTGATTGAGCAATTTTATGATCCAAGACTTGAAACTTGACAGGAGCAATCTTGAGGGTCTATAATGATCCATGAAAGTAATTTGAAATTTTATAAGTCCGATTGTACTTATGCAAACTCAAACCCTAATTTGAGGCATCAGTATTGAGGAGATGGCTTGACCTAGTCAATACTTGTGCAAGCTTGAATCATTGAAGATCTTTGTGGGAAATATCTTGAGAAAATGGAGGGCAAATTTTGGGGTACAAGATTACCATTAACTCACTTAACTCGAAAAGGTCAAGCTTATGTGTGGGATGTTGCGTGTGAAAAAATTTTCATAGAATTGAAAAAGAAGTTGACAAATGATTCGATATTAATTTTGACTAACCCAAGTGATGCTTTTATGGCGTTTGTGTTGAACACTTGGAGACATTATCTTTTCGGATCTAAATTTGAAGTGTTTAGTGATCATAAGAGTCTGAAATACTTCTTTGACTAAAAGGAGTTGAATATGAGGCAGAGAAGATAACTTGAGTTGTTGAAGGACTATGACTTTGATTTGAATTACCATTCGGGTAAAGCAAATGTAGTTGCCAATGCATTGAGTAGAAAATAGTTTCACATAGAAATGCTTATGGTTCGAGAGTTAGTGATGATAGAACAATTTAAACACATGAGCTTAGTATGTGAAGAGACTCCCAATAGTGTGAAGTTGGGAATATTGAAACTGACTAGTGGTATAATAGAAGAAATCCGAGAAGGTCAGAAATATGATTTGAAGTTGGTTGACCTTGATGAACCAAGGTAATGGAGGTGAGTTCAAAGTTAATGATAATGGTGTGATTAGTTTCAGAAATAGAGTGTGTGTTCGGGATATCTAGAACTTAAGATAAGTATCCTCGAAGAAGGACATCTCAGCGGGTTAAGTATTCATCCCAGTGATACGAAGATGTATCAAGACTTGAACAAGTTATTTTGGTGGCCTGGTATGAAGAAGGATATTGCTAAGTTTGTTTATGCTTGTTTGACTTGTCCAAAGTCGAAGATTGAACATCAGAAGCCTATAGGCCTTATGCAACCTTTGAGTATTTCAGAGTGGAAATGGTACAAAATCTCTATGGATTTCTTATCGATCCTATTGGTGGGGATCATTGGAAAAAACGATAACGGTTTCATCACTGAAATTTTGGTACCACATGCATGAATATAAAGAAGTTGCATTTCATTATATGTGAAATTGCATGATGATTTGATTGACTGATGTTTTGTGAATGCGTGTTTATAATTAATTTTTAATTGATGGTATTACCATGTGTTTATGTGTATTATGATGCTTGAAGGTGTTAGTATGCCATGAGGTTTTGATGATGTGTTTCTTTGGTATTGTATTATAACTACTATATTTACTCCTTATATCTTTTATAATGATTATGATTTACTCACCTTTGCTGCTTGGAAATGTTGCTTCTATATGTGGGTAACTTTCAGGTAATCAAGAATAGTCTATCGAGGCTTAGACGATAGTTGCGGAGTGTGTTCTTTATTTCATATAGAATAAGGGGGTCTTGCTCTCATATGTAACACCGGGGATGCGATTGTTTGTTTTGAATAACCATGTTACTTCATTTATTTTGGGATTTGAACTACCATTGTGGTATTTGAGTTGTTTTGATTTGATGAAGTTATTTAGAAGTATCTTAATACAAATATTTTGAATTATGAATTTATGCTACGAGTAAGTTGAAAAACTATGGTTGTTAATCATGAATTACTTAATGTAATTTATTTTTTGAAAACTCGTGTTACAGAGCATGAAGTGTTTAACTATGAAGTTTGTTTGAAGCAAATGTGACACCCCTCTTTATACATTACTCTGATTTAAATATCGAACTATTTTGTGAATATTCTTTTGGGTTTAGAAGGGTGTTACAACCTACGTATGAAGGGGAAATAGTTTGGCATAACGAACAAATGCGAAGGAAGAAAAAGGATTGTCCCAAAAGCAAGTATATTACAACTGAAATGGATGCGCTTGACAAGCTAGAAAGAAATTATGGTATATGTCGTCAGATCGGACACAATTGAAAAAATTGTCCCAGTCGTACTACAAGCTCGACAACATAAAAATTGTATGCACACTTTATAATTTATTTTTAGGTCTGAACTGATATTTTTTTCATTAAGAACATTGTTTACAACAAACCAAACACAAACAAGAAATAAAATGGCATCAAGACTAAAACATCAACACAATTAATAAAATTAGTTAACACAACAAAATATCTAAGAAATTACATCAGTCAAAACAATTTCATCTGACCCATGCATCATCTTCATTAAGTCCCTGTCATTTTTGGCATCCTCCCACCAACGTTGAGATTTTTTGTTCGTAATTGAGGTGATTGTTCTTTGTATCTGAATTCTTCTAATGAATTAGCCATCTTGGATGTCCCCATCTAACCATCAGATCAACTCTCTCTTAACACGCTCTGTGAAATGGATGTGCCCAAATTTCATTTTAGTCGGAGGTTTAGTGGTCGAGATAAAAAAACATACCCATAAATTGTGAAAATCATGTTGGATATCATGATGAAAAGGTTAGAGAGGAAAAAAATTAGAGAGAACTAAGACTACAACGAATAAACAACATGTTACGTCAACGTTATAAAAAACTGAGGTAACACAACTATAAGTTAGCACATTTTTTATGCATAAAAAATAATAATAAACCCATTATCTCTATTTTTTGAAAACTGAGGTAATATAGCTATAAGAAACCTCGCTTTGAATCCTCGTTGTCGCATTTAAAATTTTTTTCAATGATTTATCACTTGGTGTCTTTTTTAAATGCCATATTTTTCGTTAATTAGTAATTCTCAAAAAAAATTGTTATCAATAAACAAGAATAGGAAAAAATTGAAAAAGGAAATACTTAATTGATAATAAAAAAATAACACAATAAATAAAAATACTCAACAAATTCAAACTTCAGTCCACTTAACTCCAACATTAACACTAACAATCCCTAACTTATAGAAAAGTTTAAAAAGAACTCTTCCATAGGTATGAGGAAAGTCATTTCCTTCTGATAAGTCTTTATCATTTTCTTCAAGAAGTTGAAAATTTTAAGAGGAAGATTAACTCTGATGTTATAGGTGGGGAATAACAAGAGATGCTTGTCATATTAAGTAAACATTTCTAGGTCTTTCTCTCTTGGGCGGAGATTTTCAACTAGAAGTTGAAACCAAAATTTTGCAATTGGGAGTAGAGAAGCAGGACTGGAGAACTTATTTTGGTTGGTATAAATTCGGTGAAGGTTGGTTGCTTAGACATTGTTTAATTTATAATGTGCAACACAACTATCAAACTCTTCACAGTTAATTGTCATAGCAATCAGTGATGGAGTAATGAAGAAATGAGAGCCATTGATATAGGACTTTATGATTTCATCATGACCAGCGGGCACAACAGAGACATTCATTCAAAACTCTTTAACGAGATTAGTGTATATGGGGCCATGAAGATTGTGAAAGTAACTATTCAATCTTTGTTTGATAATAGCTTTTCTTAGTTCAAAACGATCGAAATCATTAAAATTAACATACTTTTCATTGATAACAAACAACCGATTTGCATCCATTTTTTATAAGAAAAAAGGGACTTTCTGATAAGGAAACAAGACAGAGAAAGTTGGTAACGAGACATTAAAAATAGGAAAAGACTTTGACACAATGTTTAAAGACACAACGAGTTGTTAATTAGACGGTTAAATAGCTCAAAAGCCTCTTTGATAATCTAAAAGAGACGTTACGACTTGAATATAACTCATCATTGCTATTCTAGTGATAGGATAACAATGCATGTGCGCCACATCGGTGTTCTAACCTCTATTTTAATTGTATTTTTTATTTGTAAATTAAATGTTCTAATCCGTCGGTGTTCCTAAAAACTGAGGAAAAATTTAGCGTTAAAATTGAGATTAATTGTATTTTTTATTTGTAAATTAAATTTAGCGTTTAAGGTTTGTGTTCTTAAATATTTATTTGAGCAGAAAATTATTTATTTATCTAACCCTTTTTTGTCTAACTCTTTTTTTGTTCATATCATAAAAAAATGCAAGGAAAAGTCATAGAGAATATCATGCACCCATCATTTGATCTACCCTAAAATTATATGATTTAAAGATCTAAAATCTATATCTTAGAGAAATTATTTGGGTTTAAGGTTTGTGTTCTGAAATATTTCTTTGAGCAAAAAATTATTTTTTA
Source organism: Vicia faba (assembly GCA_948472305.1). Taxonomy (NCBI): domain Eukaryota; kingdom Viridiplantae; phylum Streptophyta; class Magnoliopsida; order Fabales; family Fabaceae; genus Vicia; species Vicia faba. The sequence goes on along the minus strand of OX451740.1, from coordinate 296,218,108 downwards.
TTTAACCCTTTTTTTGTCTAACATTTTCTCTGTTCTTATCAAAAAACAAATGTAAGCAAAAGTCATAGAGAATATCCTGGACCCACCATTTGATCTATCCTAAAATTATATAATTTGAAGATCTAAAATCTATATCTTGAGAAAATTATTTAGGTTTAAGGTTTGCGTTCTTAAATATTTATTTGAGAAGAAAATTATTTATTTATCTAACCCTTTTTTTTGTCTACTATTTTTTTTGTTGGAAGAAAAGAATTTCTCAATTTTTGATCTTGCCCGGAATATCAAGGAATTGAAGACCCAACATATGATCTTCATGGACAATTAATTTTTTTCACTGTAACATATGTAACATTCTGGGTAAAAAATATAGTTGTAAACAAATTATTTTACTAATATTCTATGTAAACAATTTAACGAGTTTTATTAAAAAAACTAATAACTCCTCGATTTTCTTGATAAACTGAGATAAAAAAACACTAGTTTTTGAAAATAATAAAAGTGCAGAGACTGGAGTTCGAACTCATGCGCAAATAAAATTATACCTCATTGTTTTAAACACTGATGTGATAAGTCTTTACTTTTTATGACAACCTTATTTATCTCGCTTCTAATACTAAGGTAAAATGCATTTCGCATTCGGCGTTAGATGCGTTATTTGTAATTCACATTTCTTTATTACTTTTAACTATTTAACTATTTAACTATTTAACTAGTAATTAATATTAATTATTACTTTTAACTATTTAACTATTTAACTATTAATTAATATTCTAATTCACATTTCTTTATTTGATATAATCCGTTTGTTATTGTCTTTCTAATTTCTAAACTATAATAACTCATTTAGAAAAAAACTACCATACCTCATCTATTTTCATCCAAAATAATAATAATACACCTCATTAGGTTATCTCACTCCAACCCAACCCCAAAATCCGTAGAAGCATACAATATGCCCATTACGTCCTTAGAAAGCTTGATTTATCTTCATCTAACAACAAATATATTTTCATCAATAACATATTAAATAATGAAAAATTAATAACATCTTTTTAGAAAATATCAATTAAGTTGTCGACTCATACATAGCTCATTCATAAAACTACAATTTAAATGATATTTTCTTTGTTAAGCTATCTGATCTTACTGGTTGATTAGAATTTATAATTAGTCGATAATCTCGTATGTTAGATTGGTAAAATAAGAAGAATGAGTTATACTTACAAGACATTATGACGATCAATTAAGAAAGAGTGTAAAGAGATACAAGAAAGAGATTAAGATTTTTTGAGTGAATATCGGATAACTGACCCTCACAAGTGTGAAAATTTATATAATGTCCCCGACGCTTGGCCATTGGTCCCTATTTTTGGGCCTAGATACCAGGTCCGCAAAAACAGGTAAATGTTAGAAATTAGCCGTTATGACGTGCATATATGCTCGTAACTAGCCGTTGGAACGGACAACCATTCTCGTAACTAGTCGTTATGCTGAGCAAGGGCGCGGCTAAGAGAAATCGTGATCAAAGGTGTCCTAGTTTCCTGCTCCACGTGTGTCAAACAGAACAAGGGATAACTGCTGGTGCAACGGGCAAGCACACAGTTAAGGGAGTCTTCTCGGCGAATGTATGAATATTCCGATGAAGGTATGAAGTTTCCGATGAATCTTCACTAGAGTTCTGGGTAGAGTGCCGAGGTGGCCTTGCTCGAGAGAGTTTAAAGGTTTATCCATTGAGGACATCTTCTTTCCGCCTATGTCTTATGGTTTGGGTAAGGTATTTTGTCGAGGACATCGTCCTCGTTCTTTTGTGTGCCCTTTCACTTCACTAGCAGTGGAAGGATGGATTTGATTTGATGTCGAATTTACTTTGGTCTGCTACTTTTTAGGTACTGATGGCGAATGATGTCGAGGATGAAATCATGAGCGAGCAGGGTTCGACCAACCAGACCACGTCTGAGCAAGACAGGTCTTGCAAAGTGCTTCTGGCTTTCCTGGTGAGGAGTGTAACACCTTTCTAAAACCCCATAAATATTTTATAAATAAATAATTAGAGTATTTCACCAAAAGGGTGTCACATGCTGCATAAAACATTATACATACATGTCTTACTCTGTAACACGGTTTTTCAAAATTATATATAAAAAATACCTCTTTAAATAAAAACATGATAATTCAACTACTGGCAGCGGAATTCACAGTTCACAACGCCTTTATTAAACACATCATATAATCTTCGTTGTTCATGGTTCATAATTCAAAACAACTTAAATACCATGAAAGGTAGTTCAAAGTCTCATAATAAAACAAAGAACACAAATTTCAAAATCCAACATAGCCGACCCCGATATTACATATCAGAGCAAGACCTCATAAAATTAACGGAAATAAAATAACACACTCCGAGTTATCTTCTAAGCTCCTACAAAGTAATCATGATCACCTACGTGTTACCCACGTGGAGGCAACATTCAAACAAAAAAGGGTGAGTAATTAAATTCATTACAAAAGATATATGGAATAGATATAGTAGTTCAAATAGCAATATCATAGTATCAAAATCAAAATCATTGTCAACAAATCATCAATTAGGATAACAACATATACAACATCATCTAGTCAACAATTACGGAATTCCTTATAAGATATAGTGCAATAACATAGACTCATGCATATGGTACCAATTCGTTATGAGTACTAGACTCATCACCCTCAAAAGATCCCCATCATAGGATTGATTCCCTCTTGGAACTGGAGCACAACATCAACACACTCAATCTATACAATGAGATTGAGGCCAACACTGGACAAAAGTCCTAAATCAATATGGGAGGACCAAAGCTGTCCAAACTATGCCATGAATGTATGATGCGCAACAACAGAATATCAAACTACTACATCTAGTCAAATCGCATCATCATTCATGAAATCATTAACAACATTTAATATTTCATATTCACAACATATTACCATCATAGTATTCAAAATTCATCACAGCAACCAACGCATTAAAGTATCAATAATTCATCATAGCAAGATACATCATGATAGAATACATCATTAAGAATCTAAGTCTACCTTAGCATAGGTGCAGGAAATATAAATATTTTACTCATTTTATTCGAGCCTCATGTAGTTCATCGCGTTAGCTATCCAACGCTTCGAACAGCGCCTCAAAAAGATTTCTAAAACTCAAGTTATGGCCCTGTAAAAATCCTACTGCTGTCCATTACCTGGTGCTCTCTTCACAAAGCAGTTTGCTCACTTCAAGCTTGCCCGACAACATGGAAGCGACAACACCACCATTCTCCTCTGGTCTGCATCACCTGACGAAGCTTCTTGCTTTCCTGGCGACATAACTCTCGCTCCTGCATCGCCCAGCGACGCGCGAGCGAGGAAACCTTCTCCATATAAAAATCAAGGAGCACCCTTTTTTCCCTATTCCTTCATTTCTCAGCTTTCCCAACGACCTCCAGGAGACGTTGCATTTCCCAGCGATGCATTCTTTCTCCCGACGACACGTAGAAGACATCAACTCTCTGTTGCGATTCTGTACCTGTTTAGCCCCAAATCTTCTTACGATTTCATACTAATACAATCTAGGTTTTCATAGTTTTCAACATAGAATCATCATACAACAACCACGTGAATTTATAAGCATTATATACACAATCTCAATGCAAATTAACATGGTATTTCCATCAATTTCAACACAATTTCATCACAATGCAACATATCATCAAATTATCAAAACCCCAACAAATATTTACATACCTCTAAACCCCATATCAATTATAATGACGGATCACCCCCTTACCTTAGATTTCTAGCTTGGGTCTCTTCTCGATCTACCGAAATTCCTCTGTGTTCTTCGTGCCCTAACTTTGTCCTCTGCTCTTCCAATGTTTTCACGATCTTACCCAATGAAATATTTTCCCTTATTCTTTGTTTAACACTAGGACCCCTAATATGTTTTTCCCAACTTGCCCTCACGTAGCCTTTCATCAATTACCATCTTGCCCTTATCTTCTCTATATAAATTATTCCTCTATTTTATTATTAATAATAATTCTAACTAATTTTAAATAATTATTAACTAATTATCTAAATTACTAGAATACTCCTCACTCATCTAAATTCTCATTATCCCATAACTTATCAGCACATCACACATCATACTCAACAAAACATCATATACTCATCAATAATTCATAAATACTCACAATTAATTAATTAAATAAGTAAGTACGAATTTTAGGGTGTTACAACACTGTCCCACTTAAGGTATTTTCGCCCCGAAAATTACCTGAGGGAAACAGAGTCAAGTACGATTATTTTATCTCATCCTCATGCTCCCATGTCAAACTTCCACCTGCTGGTCCACCCCAGAATACCTTTACCAAGGCAATATCTTTACACTGCAATTGCTTTATTTACCGACCTTCTATCCGCACGGGTGATGCTTCGACAACCAAGTTATCTATTACCTATACATCATCCATTTGAATCACATGCGAAGGATCCGAAATGTATTTTCTCAATTGAGACAAATGAAAAACATCATGAATATTTGAAAGCAGCGACAATAAAGGAATCCAATAAGCCACTTCACCTATATTCTCAGTTATTTTATATGGGCCAACGAAATGCGACGTAAGCTTTCTCGATTTTAGAGCTCTGCCGACACCAGACACCGGAGTGACCCATAAAAACACATGTTCATCATTTTGAAACTTAAACGCCTTTCTCCGCTTATCGTGATAACTCTTATGACGACTTTGAAAAGCTCTCGTCTTCTCTTGGATAATCTTGATCTTCTCAATCGTTTCCTCAACAATTTTAGGTCTGAGTACAACACTCTCGCCTGACTCATGCCAACACAATGGAGTTCTACACCTCCTACCATACAACGCTTCATACGGTGCTATCCAAATACTAGAATGAAAAATATTATTGTACATAAACTCGATCAATGGAAAGTGGTTGTCCCAAGCACCTTCTTGTTCCAACACATAAGATCTCAACAAATCATCTAAAGACTGAATAGTCCTCTCAGTATGGCTTTCTATCTGTGGATGATATGCTGAACTTAAATTCAATTTAGTACCAAAAGCATTCTTCAAATCTTCCCAGAATTTTAACGTGGACCTCAGATCTCTGTCCTTCACAATAATCAAAGGTATACCGTGTTGTTATACCCCAATTTTCCCCCTAAGATCTCTCATCATCTCAATGTCAACCCAATCATATCCAGATCACACACTAGAGTTTGATTCTTCTTCCTATCTTTAGGTTTGCTCATGTGGGATCACCAAGCACCCTGATGTGTATGTTTTGTACATGTATATCTTATGTTGGTTAACTTCTAACTAACAAATACAATGTATGTATACTTGCTCTATGGATGTTGGCATTATAGGTGATGGCACAACACATTTCATCAGGTTATTTCATAGGTTCATGAGTTTATTTCCATGCCTTCTTCAACAAAGCTTCACTGAGATTTAAAACTCCTCTTTGTGTGTCTTTCAAGACAACATGATTTTAAATCATACTATGTTTCATCATACTCTACTTTTCTAAGGAAAGTCAAGATATGCAAGATTTATCCAAGAAGTTTGACCTAATTTACAAGTTCTTGATTCCTTGATTACAAGTGCATAACTTTATCAATTTTCAACATTTGGAAGTGATTACTTTTGCTATAGGTTCTTATTATCATCCACAATAACTTATCTTCACATGACAAAAGCAATTGTGCAAGAAAGATTGTCAAAAATTAAAAGGGGTTACAAGTCATTTTGATGCTTTAGGAGCTAGGGTTTTGAACTTCTAAAGGCTATATCTTGTTCATCTTTTGATATTTTTGAGTGATTCCAAAGATATGTTTCTCTTTAAAGGTTTATTAACAAATCACTTCAAGATTTTCAAACAAATTTTATATGGAAGATCATTAATGATTGAGAAAGATTACAAGTCCTCTAGATAAACCATCAAATTCTTTTATGTGACTTCAAAGGATCATAACTTGGTCAGGTTTTATCATCTTGAGTTCATTATTTTTTCAAAAAGATCTTAAGGATGTTAACTTTAACTATCTTTTTGGTTCTAAGCTTGTAAATGATTTCAAGATTCTTTTTGAGCTCAAAAGATTATAGGTCATCTCATGGATTTTCACCAATTTCACGAGATCATAACTTGTTCAATATTTGTAATTTTTGAGTGATATGAGTTTCACAATACTCTTTAGGAAGTCTACTTCAAGATAGCATCAATGATCAATGCTCAATTTTGAAGGAAGACCTTGTTTAGAATCAAAACATTATTGGTCATTTTTGAAGAAGAAACTTCAAATTTTTCTAAGTATAAAAGTCAACGCTTTTTTTCTGATTTTGACCAAGCATAACTTCTAGCTCAAGCATCCAAATGAATTCTTTCTTGGCACATTGTGAAGAGTGTTACATGATATTTTCAATGCATCTAGAATAATCTCCCAAGGCACCAAATTATCTATAATCTAGCTTCTAAACACCAAATTAGCACATATTTTTATTTAAACATGTTTAAAAAAGTTCCCAAAGTTGAATTATGGATCAAAATGCAAGAATTGACTGAGTTTTGATGCACATGGAGTCACACATTTTCCACTTCCAGGCTCCATCCAATTTCCCTCCAAACTTCAATGTTTTGCTCAAATCTTTGCACCACTCACTTTCCTATAAATAGAGGACCTCACTCCCCTCATTTTCCCAAGCTTTAACAGCCAAAATTACCCTGTTCAGATCCCACACGAACTCTGAATTTGAAAGTCTGATTTCTTTCATTCTCACCTAAAAATACTAAAAGCTTCATTCAGTTAACTTCATTGAACTTCTCTGAAGCTAACCATACGCTTACCTTCAAGAATCGTGACCTGAATCAAGCATAGAAGTCAAGTCTCAGAGCTACTTTGGTGAACTTCTTTCAGGTAGAATTCCCAACCAAATCGAATCAAATAAATCCATATTCTACTATACTCATCCTTCTGATTCTCATACTTCTTACGGTTTTCATTTTCATTGAAAATTGAGAGAGATACTTGGAAATTCCGTGCTTGCTATTTTTTCTGGTTTTTTCCAATGATAGTGTGACATGTAATTTTTTTGAATCCTATCAATGTGCTCGCCTTACCATACGTGTGTTTTGAGAATCCTTTGTTCTGATTACTTTCATTAGTCTGACTTCATCCAACGTACATGTTTTAAAGTTACTTTTAATTATTAAAAAATGATTTGGTGTTATTTTCAAAACAGACCATGATATGCACAGCGCGCCAAATCCTTTGGATCTATTTACTAATATATTTTGACTATCATCCAATGGTCCATATTTTTCGGACATTTATTTTTATTTTCTGATTTTTGCATTTAATTATTTTAAACTTTAAAAAATCATAGAAAATTCATTTTTGTCCCAAAAATTATGAAAAATTTCACAAAAATATTTTCAAATATTCTCTTTCTGATTTTTATTTTTTCATGATTTTATTTTCAGATTTGATATTTTTATAATTTTTCTTTTGTTTGACATGTTTTAATTGTTCTAAAATTGCTTAATGATATTTTTAAATTCTAAAAAAAATCAAAAATATTATTTTCTTTATTCTTGACTTCTTAGAATTTTTTTTTAAAATTTCATTCTAATTTTTACTATTTTGTATCATTTTTCACTTATTTGAGTGATTTTAAACAATTTAAAAATACTTTTCTATTTTAAAAAATTACCAATTTTTTTTTGTAAAAATACTTGAGATCATCTCTGACTTTTCTATGGTTTCTTTTAATTTTAATTTGATACTTTGAATATAGTTTATTATTTTCCCTTTTATTTTCACTTAAAAAACAATTTAAAAATCATTTTCTCATTCTATCTTGCTCATTAAATGCAATTTTATTTTTGTATATATTCTGGTTGATCTTGAACTATGTGATTTTAAATTATGAGCTTCATTAACATCATTGGATCTCGGGTGTTGAGTTTAACTCCACCAAAATGGATGAATAATTTTAATGATAGTTTGATTAAATTCTTTGGTTCAAATATTTCTTCTTCCTCTTTATCTCATCCCCTTATCACTTGTGCTACATGTTGTTAGAGAATAATCTACATATCATTTCTCCAAATATATGGTACATAGATTGCTATTAACGGGCCTCAAAATATGTGTGACTTTTACATAAGTTCACTTGCGATTGCTTAACAGAGCGCTAAATTATGTCCCAATTCAAGAAATGATCATTCATGGCTCAAGCCTATGTTTTCAAGCCCAAATATGTTTAATTTGAAACCTTTAATCCAATAATCTTGAGTTTCATTGTTAGGAGGCTTTAGTCTTATCAATCCTTTAAGGAAACTTCATAAACTTTGGTCTAAGTGAATCTTTTAAACATCATTGATCATATGTTGCCGCCTCGAGAACTTGAAATGAATGATATACTTGACAAAAAGCAAATGAAACTTGTTGTTGAGAAGCTTTGATTTATCAATCTTCTAATGAGTTTTCAAATGCAAATGTCAAGATGGTCATTCAGCTAACCTCTAATTCCTAACTCATCAACAATTGACTTTTACTTTGGTTTTTTTACTTTATGTCATTTATTTTATGCCTTTACTTTTATCTACCATTTACTTTAGCATTTACATTTCATGCCATTTTTATCTTTGCTCACTTGAGCATTTATCTTTATGTCATTTTGATTTTTGCTCACTTGAGCTTTTTCATTTTTCTTTTTGAAGACACTTAATAATCAACTTGAACAATAAAAACCTTAAAGTTAGTTGGACTATTTGGTTACTATCCTTGGCATTATGGAGTTGTGGACTTTCGGACTTAGGAGTAGAAACCTTGACAACTCTTGGGACCTTGTGACTCTATTGTTACATTGTCTGGAGTTCTTGGGGTTTACCCCAAGATATTGGGTTAATTTCTTTGTGTACACGTTATTCTGATTATACGTTTTGTCTGTGATTGGGAATTCCTCTGTATATAGTCATTACTTTGCCCAATTTTTAGAAGACTTAATGCATCTGAAACTTTATACTCTTAAGAGGTTTAGTATATTTTCTTGCTTGGTTTTAATCCAAAGGATAGGAATTCTATATTGGCTCTTCGTGTCAAGCATTGGCTTCTTATTGGTTAGACGGTTCTTTTCCCTAGCTTTTACATTATTTCTTTAGGATAGTCCCTTCATCTCCTCCCATCTTCTTTAATTTCAAAAATCTCCTCCCTCCTTTTCAAAACTCTTCTTGTTTTCTAACTTGAAACGCTTTCACAATAAACTTGGACTTATGTCCATGCATTTTCAAAATCTATTTTTTTAATCAAACTTTAATCAAGTTAATCATATTTTGACATTTTTGTGAGAAGAGTAAAAGTCAATAAGTCTCATTCAAACCATTTTTCCACTTTGGCTTTTTACTTAAAAAACTTTTCTCAAAAGATTAGACTCTTTTCAATCCTTGTAGTGATGCGAGTTACTATACTTCTATGATATGTAGTGAAGTGAGATATTTTCCACTTGGATGTTGAGTGAGGTTTTGTTGATTAAAAAATCCAAGCTATATCCTTTACTTTGAGATGATGCGAATTCTCCTTTCTCATAATCGTGGGTAGTAAGTATGTTCTTCCACTCGGATAAGACAATGGTGTATCTTCTCTTAAAATTAACCAACACACGTGTTTTAAAAATTTTAAAGGTGAACTATGATTACCCTGATACCCTATTGCACAGAAGGTGGTACATAGGCACTAAAGGTTCACAACTGCGGCATGTGTAAAAATTCGTAAAAAATACTTCTTTTCTAATCTCCACCATCTATTGTTTGTATACAAAATTTATAGCCAAAATACACAAATTTTCAAAGAGGTTCCTGCGGAGTACCGTAGATGTTTAGGGTGCTAATACCTTCCCTTTTCATAACCAACCCCCATAACTATATTCTCTTCCCTTTTTTTTATTCTCTCTTTTCCCATTCCTCTAAAAATAGTAAAGCACGACGTCGATTTTTATTTGATCTGTACGAGTCAAGTTAATCCAATGGCTTAGTCTCAACATTTCTACCGCTACAGAAAAAATGGCGACTTCACTGGGGACCGTTCGACCAAATGCCGGTCCATCTCTAAGTGGGTTAAGCCTATATTTGCTTATTTGTATATGAGCTATTATTTTTTATATATTATGTGTTGTATATGTTTGTCCGGGTCTTTTTGGTTTTCAAGGGTTCTTGGTGATTTCTCATAATTCCTCTACCCAGACTTGGGGAAACTTAAGATAAGACGGGCAATATAGTCATGTTAACCGAGAAATCGGGAAGACGTGCTTCTTTCGACCTGAGAGCCTTCTGAAGCTGAGGACCCTAGAACCCTTTACCCATCTTAGCCTTTTAGGTGTAGTGCGGAAACTATGACGGAGCAATCCGGAAGTGGTTGTCATGCGATACTACACTTATACGAGTTTTCCATGAGAATGTTACTAATTACCAAGTTAAAAGGGACGTTAGTAATATCTGAAGGAAGAATGTAGACTCTGGGAACCTTTTAGAACCTTGTTCGACAAGTGATAAACTATTAGTCTATACCTTATGGGTAGTACCTGTGACTTCATGCTTGTGACATCGAACTTATGAATCCCCCATGTTTGTGATCTTGTGTGTGATTATTGCATAATGCATTCATGCACCCATGAGCATTCTTTAAAATAGTTTATTCAAGGAACTTAAAGTTGACTTTTGCAAATATCTCAGGTACTTTTGGACCTTGGATTTTAGAAGAAGAAGAAAGACTCGGAAGTACAGTTTCAAAGATCCTAAGATAGAGGAGATGATGACTTTGATTCCTGAGATTGGAAGCTCTACATATTTCCGAAAGAAGTATAAAGTTGTCGTGCCTCTTATGAAGCTTAGGATGAAGGAGGGAATTCTTTCAACATTTCTCTAGTTTTATGATTCATTGTGCCGATATTTTACTTTTCCTGATTAACAGCTGATGCCCATATTGGAGGAGTATTCTTATCTATTTGGCTTACCTATTAGTGATTGTGTTCCTTTCACCGGATTAGAGGAATATCCTAAATCTCACGAGATTGCTACTATGACCCATTTAAAGAAGTCTTAGATTAATGTTATTGTGATTACTAAAGGAGGAATTAGGGGTTTACCTGCTTAGTTTCTATTGGAGAAAGCTCATTACTTTGCCAAGATGAAGAGTACAGTTTCTTTTGAGGCTATCTTTGTGTTTCTCGCCTATGGTTTGTTCTTATTTCCTAATGTCGATAAGTTTGTGGATGTTAATGCCATTAGGATATTTATGGTTGGGAAACCAGTCCATACGCTACTAGGGGATACTTATTATTCTATCCATCTTCGAAATTTCTATTAGGGAGGGATGATCATCTGTTGTACGTCATTATTATATCAGTGGTTTATTTCACACTTACCTAGGTCGGTTACCTTTTGGGATACCAAGAAGGAACCTTGTTGGGCCCCGAAGCTCATGGCTCTCACTCATTCTGACATCAATTGGTGTCACCAAGCTTATTATCATGTGGATATTATTGATAGTTGTGGTAGTTTCCCCAATGTGCCTCTTCTTGGTACAAAGGGAGGAATTACCCACAATCCCATTCTTGCGTGTCATCAGCTTGGATATTCAATGAGAGATAATCCAAACAACATTCATCTGAGTGGTTTCTTTATCAAAGAAGGAGAAGATCACAAAGATGCTAAGAAATAGATTGAGAAGGCTTGGCGCCATATTCATAAGAGTAAAAAAGATTTGGGACCAAGTTGGGCTATTTCTTTAGAACCTCATCTCCATTGGGTACAAACAAGGGTAATTAAGTTGAAGATGCCTTATTCTCATGAAGAACCTATATCTGATATGTTTGTGAGGATTACTCCTTTTCTTTTAGATGATGTAGAAGAAATTCAGCTTGCCCTGGTTAGGCTGTAGCAAGAGAAGCAAGTATGAGAGATTAAGTACAAGACGTTGGAGGTATCCTACTCAGCAGAATTAAAAGAGAAGAATGACTTGATTGAGATTTTTGAGAGTCATGTTGTGGAGATGATGGAGAAGTTAGAGGATTTATTTTTCCTCTAGAGCTCGGCCAGGACCTAGTTTCTCACTTTTTAACTTTAGTAGTTGGAAAGAAGTCACTGACAAGTATACAGAAGACAACAAGCAGTTAAAGGCTCAAATTACGAGGCTCTAAGAAAAGCGCTAGTGTGTGGAGAGATCTTCATCAGCTTTGTCTCCTTATGATTTTGGATTCCATCTTTATTCTCTTGTGCTTAGGATTATTGAAACTTGTACTAAAAGTTGTAACCCATTCCAAAAGTTATTATAATAAAATTTTCTATATTTCAAAATATGTTAGTACTTTAATATTTGCAAATTGCCTATGATTCTTTGAGTTCCTTGAAATAATAATAATAAAATAAATCATATGCATTAACATATCATGCATCATTTTGCATATATTCTTGCATTTCTGTTAAAACCTAAGCGTGATACGGTGGCCAGAACCGGGACGTGTTTCCCTATTTTTTTTTAAGGAATTTGCTGGTTTGCGTTTTACGTTTGTGTTTGCAAAGTGTCGCGGTAAGCAAGAGTCGCCACTGACTTTTATTTTATCCAACAAGGAAAGGAAAAAAGCACAGAAAAATTCCTTTTTCGAGATATTTCTGAGTACGGGGGGTAGATTATAGAAAGGGAAGGTATTAGCACCCTTTATATCCGTAGTTATCTACAGGCTCTTAGGTACTTGCTCATCATTTTCAAAATTGTTTTCTTTGTGTTTGCGTGCTTTGAAAAGTTTATGTTTTGACTTTGATTTAACTCTTGCTTATGTCTTCAAGAGTGTAATGAAGTGTTTTTGAAAACATTGTTTGTAAAGGAGTGTAAGTGTGAGAAAAAAAAGTTTGTTTTGATTGAGCAAGTACTTAAGAGATAATCTACCTACTCGAAAAAAAAGAATTGTTCTATGTTCGTTTCCTTTAGACAATGCTATCCCACTATTAGTGAGTAGGTAGCACCGTCGTTGGAGTTTTGAGGGTCAATTCGAAAGGGACGTACGGTCACTAAAGCAATGTTAGGACGTCTTAGTAATAGTCCTAATGTCTTAGATCAATTATCCGAGGCAATAATATCCGAGGCAACCTTTCCGAGGCAACTTTGATCTTTGAACAAAAGGACGACCACTAAAACATCCTATACTCAATGACCGTTTACCGAAGGCAACCAAGTGGGAGTGTACCCTAGGAGTGCGCATGTGCGAGTGTTTCAATTTCAGTTTATTTATCTTTGCACATTTAAGGTGATCTAACTGTTTTCAAATTAATCATACATTCTTGTCATGCATCCTATTATCATACATCTAACAGTTAATAATTTGCGGAATTTAAAATGCGGAAATTAAACTACGCTATTACAAGGCTTCGGGTATTTACATAGCCAAAAACAAACCCTTTGAAAAAGAAAGCGATAAAAGAGAATAAATGTCCTAATTAAACTATTACAAACTGTAGGCAATTACATTAATATGATAAAAGTAATAATAAAGCGCGCGATAAAAAATTAGATCGACAAGAAATTAGGGTTTTGACCCTTCTAACCTAATTAAAAGAAAAAAAACTATTTTTTGTTGTTTTTAATAAAAGAAATAAGTTTTCTAAATTAAATATGCAATTAATTAGTGATTAAATTAATTAATAAAAAATAATTACAAGGCCTATTTTTGGTTTTTTGGTTATTTTAGGAAAAAATAAAATATAATTAAGTTAGTAATAAAACCTATTTATTCTAATTATTTTTAAGTTATTTACAAAATAATTAAATTTTTACCTAAAATTAAATCTAATTGAATTAATAAATTTATTGATAAAAAATATACCTAAATCTAATTGATGAAAAATATTTTTTATAATTTTTGATAAAAAGGAATTATTTAATTGGTTAGTAAATAAATAAATAAATTAAAAGAAATAAAATAAAATAAAGTAGAGAAAGAAATTGGGCCTGGATAGTGTTGTACCCCAAAATTTGCCCTCTCATATTTCTCAAAACATTGCAAGAAAAATCTCCAAGTTGCTCAAGTTTGCTCAAGAGTGGGTCAGACAAATCATCTCCTAAGGCAGTCAACCCCAAATTAGGGTTTTGTGTTGCATCAAGATATTTGAGTCCAAATGACCTCAAGTGCTCCCCAATGTCCTAATATGTTCTCAAGGTCATCCATGTCAAATTTCAAGCCTTGCAGAGGAAGTTTGCTCAGTCAATTGCTCAAAGGGTCCAAAAATCGACTGTGCTAGGGCAAAAGTCAACTGTGACCCAAATATAGTCAAACTTCAAGATTTTTTATCAACATTCTCATTTTGAAGGATATTTCATTATTTTATCAAGGGTTGATCATGATTCATCAAGGATTGCTCAAAACTCATCAAGACTCAAAAGTTGCTAAATTAGGGTTTTATAGGAAAAGTCAACTCAACTTTGACCAAGCATAAATTTCTCATACTTTATGAGAAATGACCCATCCAAATCTCATTTTGAAGAGGATTCAATTTAATACAGTCCATCTTCATACCCCAAGATCAGAAAATGCACTCACAAGAAGTTATAAGTTTGGACATTATATGTCATTTTTGAAAGTCAACAAAAACACCTTTTTTCCAAAGCTTATAACTTAATATTGGAATATCAAAATGATATGACACCAAAAGTGTTGGTTAGAGAACATCTCAAGCTTTCTAAAAAGTCCAAGAACACTTCCAAAAGTTCAAAATTGAAGAAGTTATGCATTGTTGAAGTTGGACATTTTTGTGAAATTGCCAAAAGTCAACTATCCCTAAAACTTCAAATTTTGTCAAATGGGCCCATTATTTTCCACTTGATTTTAACTTGCCACATTGCACACGTGTCCTAGCTTCAGCCTTGTGTCCATTTATCAATTTTATTATTTTATTTAATTTTTTTATTGAATTATTTCATTTTTAATCAAATTAAATCAAATAAAATCCAAATATTGATTGCTTGATATCTTTTTGGCTATTTTAGGACTTAATCATCATCATAATCAGCATCAAATTCGTATCTCACCATATCATGTACAAAAAGATGGATTTTTGACAAATTAGGCAAGCTTTTAAATGGAAATCAAATCAAATATGCAAGCCATGATGGGAGAAGATTTGGACCATAATTCTTGACCTAATACATTCCATGATACATATAGAAGGCAAAGGCACGAAATTGAGGGCTAGAGGCTGCAAGAATACTGAAAACAAAACTTGAAAAAAAGTGGAAAAAGTGTGAAACCAAAATCACACTTAGAGGCAAATTCAGAAGCCAAGAACGATCTCAATCGTTTCCTTGACAATCACTGAAGCAGAACCAACCCCTAGAAAGCTCTCATATCCATCAAAATGCACTGTAAGTGTCCCGTTTCTTGGCCCTGTTTCCCAAACCTTAACTCTCTATTCTTGCATCTTTCTGGCAAATCTTTGACATATTTGTGATGCTTATGAGATTTCTGAACTTTTGGCAATATTTGATTTCGTTTATATGGACTGTAACCCCATAACCGTATGGCTAGGGTTTTGTGTTAGATTTTAGGGATTTGCATTTCAGGTGAAATTGGATCTCGTGATGGACATGGTTGCACTCAGGAGAGGGAGACGAACCTAACCATGTCCTTGGGGGTCGTTTTCATGGCCTATAATTGATTTTGGGAACGACCTGCGAATTTAGTTGCGGATCTAAATCCGCAGGTAAAGTTACAGGGTTAGAGGTAGGGGACGATGGTGTGTCATCTCCCCAGTGTCTGGTTCATAATTCGCGCGTTTTTATTTTTTGTTCTAGCATATTAATCCATTATCCCATATTATTATTATTGATTAATATATTGACAAACAGAACAAAGTGGATGAGTGGTGCGCGTGTACATCTAATGACCAACAGGACCTGGGTTCGAATCCCAGGTCTCCCAAATTGCATTTGTTATTTTTCTACAGGTTATCCAGTGCAAATCCAAGCGCGCGATGTATCATCTTCCCTCACACATCAAAGTGCCAGATGGCCCCAGGGCCAAATCTAGTGGTCCAAGATGATGGTCTATCATGGGACCAAGTCAAAGGGCGCACAGGGAATCTCACAAAGTCAGCCAGGCCAGCGCCTATTGGGCCTCTGAATTGCTATTCCAAACCTCCAAATCAAGCCCAAACTCCCCTGAGTCTTTCTATTTCATTTATTTATTTATTTATTTAATTGTTTGTTTAATTATTTTCATGATTAATTAACTAATCAATTTTTTTCTTCATAAAATTAAAAACCAAAAAATATATTTTCTTTATTCAAATCAAATTTTTATTTTTATTTTTATTAACAAATATTAATTTAATTAATTTAGTTTTAATTAGGATGACTTTAATATATTTTGTAAATAATAAAATCAATTAGACATAATTAGTTTTTATTAACATTGATCAATTTTATTTTCTTTCTTTAAATAACACAAAAACCCAAAAAAATATTTATTTTTATTAATTAGTTTAATTAATTTAATTTAATAATTAATTTAGGATAGTTTATTTCTTAATTCAAAAATAACCAAAAAATAAATCTTTTCTTTAATGGCAAAGGGTCAAAACCCTAGAACTTGCGCCCGATTTAATTTCACACACGCGATCTTTTTTATTCAATATTGTATTTGTTTCCGGAATGTAATAGATTAATATGACTTTAACTATTTTTATCGCTTTATTTATTTTCCGCATTTTAATTTCAAAGGGTTGCTTTTGGCGATGTAAATACCCGACGCCTTGTAATTTAATTTCCGCAATTTATTTTCTGCAAAATATAACTGTTAGATGTTTGATAATAGGGATGCATGACAAGATTGAACGTTTAAACCTAAAATCAACCTAGATCACCATTAACATGTACCAAGATAAAATTAACTGAAAACAACACGCTCGCACATGCGCACTCTTAGGGTACACCCCACTTGGTTGCCTTCGTAACACGGTCATTAAGTATAGGTCACTTTAGAGGTCGCCCTCTTGTCCAAAGATCATAGTTGCCCTGAAACGGTTGCCTCGGATATTGTTGCCTCAAAACAAATGATCTAAGACATTAGGGTTACCGCTAAAGCGTCCTAACATTGCTTTGGTGACCGTAAGTCCCTAAATTCGAATTGACCCTTTAAACTCCAATGATGGTGCTACCTACTCATCAATAGTAGGATAGCATTGTCTAAAGGAAGATAGCATAGAACGATTCTTTTTTTCGAGTAGGTAGATGGTTCTTAAGTACTTGCTCCTTTTAAAAACAAAAACTCTTCACACTTACACTTTTCAAACGAAGTTTCAAAACAAAAACTTTTTCAAACCCACAAGCATAAAGAAAACAATTTTGAAAACAATATGAGCAAGTACCTAAGAGCCCGTGGATAACCACAGATAGAAAGGGTGCTAACACCTTCCCTTTCTATAATCTACCCCCCGAACCCGAGAAATATCTCGAAAAAGGAATTTTTCTGTGCTTTTTTCCTTTCCTTGTTGGATAAAATAAAAGACGGTGACGACTCTTGCTTACCGCGACATTTTGTGAAAACAAACGCAAAACGCAAACCAGCATTCCAAAAACAGTCAGTTCTTTCCCACCGTATCACAGAACTGGCGACTCTGCTGGGGACGCTTATAAGTGGGGTGTACCTTAGGAATAGTTCATAATGTCTTCAATTGCTTGCTTTGTATGCTTTATATTTGTGGGCTTGTATCAGAGTTACTATAGATCCTAACCCGGATCTGGGGGTACCCTTTAGGTAAGTAGCAATAAACTGTGAGGGAACTGTACGGTGTAGACCAATACAGTTGAAGCAATAGCTACATTGATGTGGCACTTTAGTTTGTACCGATATCCCTTGTGTTGGAACGAGGAGAATATGGGTCTGCTAAGGGGTCATTAAGCACCAGCTGACCTTAGAACCTTTAATTTGACCAACTTGGCCATAGAACAGTAGCAGTATGCTACACTCATTGAGACTAAACTCTCGCGATGATTCCGGCTGCAAGAAAAGTTTGCTAAACTGGAATTATGACCGATTGAGGGTAGTTAGTGATATTGAGATCCTCTAGAACTCGGTTACTATTTTTAGGATAGGTTTAAACCAACTGAACTGAAAGAGGGTAGTACCTAGACTCCTTGCCATCCTGAAATCTAAGGGCTCTCTGTGTGACTTGTGTTCCTTTACCATGTTTGCTATTTGTGGATACTTGTAGTGTGCTTTCTATCATGACATCATAACATTGCATACATCTTGCATTGGACTAACCTATTTCAAAGACAGGAGGGATTCATCTTTGTTCTGTTTTGTAGGTCATGACACCCATGCGTAAGAACACCATCCGAATCAACTTTGTCCAGGTTCCCACTATGCTTAAGGAATTGGTTGCAAAGATGTCTGATACTACCTCCTTCACCAGAAGACATGTGCATCTTCTTAGTTTGGTCACCTCCAAATTTGACGAGCAGATGATGAGTGTCCTAGTCCAGTTCTTTGATCCACTGTACCATTGCTTTACTTTTCAGGACTACCAGTTGGTCCCTACCTTGGAAGAGTTCTCTGATCTGCTCGGTATCTCTATTCTGGAGCAGACCCCGTTTACAGGTTGGGAGAGGATCCTTAGGCCAGAAGAGATTGCTTCAGCCCTTCATATGACAAAGGATGAGGTAATGGCTAATTGGGAGACTAGAAGTGGAGCAAAGGGCTTTCTCACTAAGTTCTTGGTTGGTAAGGCTAATCATTTCTGGGATAGTCTAGACTTAAAGGCGTTCGAAGATATTCTGGCTCTTATGATATATGGCTTGGTATTGTTTCCTAACTCTGACTCCTTTGTTGATGTGAATGCGGTAAAAATCTTCATGTATGGTAATCCTGTACCCACTCTCTTGGGTGACATTCTTCATCAGCTTTATGCCCGTACTGCTCGAAAGCGGGGAACTTTGATGTGCTGTGCTCCATTATTGGCGAGGTGGTTTATTTCGCACCTTCCCAAATCAGTGCTGAAGAACAAAGAAGGCATGGGCTGGGCTTATAGAGTTATGTCTCTCTCTCACAATGACATCATTTGGACTATTAAGGGTATGGATGAGGTGGCCGTTATTGATCGTTGTGGGGAATACCCCAATGTTCCACTGATAGGAACCCATGGAGGAATTACTTACAATCCATGCTTGGCCTTACGTCAGTTTGGACGAGCCAGAAGGGAAGGACCTCATGAGCTGCTAATGCCTAGTATAATCTTTAATTTCCAAGGGATAGCGACGAACGACGTCGCAGATTCATAAGGGCTTGGGATAGAGTTCACAGATCTGATCCCCACGAGCTGGTCCCAAAGACTTCTCTACCAATGGAACCATATCTCCGATGGGTTCGCATCCATTCCCAAAATCTGGGAATGCCCTATGAAGTCGTCTTGCCTATTATTGTTGAAGTTGCTGATGAGGAAGGGGTTCCTCCTACTATCTTACACCCTTACATGCCTACTGATGTTGGGGCATTGAAGAGGTACTGGATGCAGCTAAGGGAAGAGCGGGATACTTATAGAGAAAAGTATCACGAGCAAGAGCAAAAGATCTAGAAGTTGACAAGGCAGTTGGAGAGGGAGAAGATCGTCAATGACTATGTCAGCACTAAAGGCAAACGACCATGGGAGTGTTGATGTCCTTTGATTACTTCCAGTTTCTATTTACTTTTCAGTATTTCCTTTCTTGTAACGCCTTAAAGGCAATTTGTTGAACAATTTGAATTTCAAGTTTATCTAATAAAAGTGTGTTTCATTTCTTGTTTACGAATTTGAATCTCTCGATGTATTTGAAATCATATCATACGCATTTCATTCCATGCACTTCATAACAGGTACCCTTACAGGTTTTATCATCTTCTTCGCTGTTTATTTCAGCATCATGTCTTCTGAACCATCAACTGAACAAACAATCAAGGCCCTGCAGGCTCAAAATGCCCAATTCCAAGAGTTGTTCATGAATCTAGCTAAGGGTCAGCAAGATCTGAAGACCTTTATTCTGAAAGATAAGAAGAAGAAGAAGAAGAGGACAGTCCTGTTTAACACAGGTCACAGGTTTGGAAACAGGCTACTAGATGAAGTTGATTTGACCACCTCATATGAAGGGAAAGATAGTCAGGAAGAAAGGAGGGCTCCTAGCCCTGTGGTTTCAGACAACAAGACGGACTTCGACGAAGACCAGTATCCTTCGGCCGAGGATAGATACAAACAACTGGAAGACCGTTTGAATGCGATGGAGGTTCATAAAGTGCCCGGTCTAGATTTTGGTGATCTGGGTCTGTCATCTGGGGTGGTGATTCCCCACAAGTTCAAAGCACCAGCTTTTGCTAAATACGACAGAGTTTCTTGTCCGAAACTGCACCTCCGGTCGTATGTAAGGAATATTCAGCCGTACACCGCTGATAAGAACCTATGGATCCACTTCTTTCAAGACAGTCTCTCAGGGACTCAGCTTGAATGGTTTTACCAGTTAGAAGGAGCCAGTATCCGCAGTTGGGAAGATTTGGTTGCTGCTTTCTATAGGCAGTACCAATACAATGCCGACCTCGCTCCCACGCGTACCCAACTCCAGGGTATGTCTATGGGAACGGGTGAAGGTTTCAAAGATTATGCTCAGAAGTGGAGGGATCTCGCTGGAAGAGTGCAACCACCCTTGGCTGATAGGGAGCTAGTTGATATGTTTCTGGGGACCTTGGCTGGTCCATTTTTCAACCATCTGATCGGAAGTTCTTCATCTGGATTTACAGAGCTAATTATGACCGGTGAAAGGATTGAGGCTGGTATTAAGTCTGGTAAAATACAGAAGGGTGCTTCATCAGGCACCGAGAAGAAGCCTTTTAAGAAGGAGTCCAGTGTTGTTTACAGTTTGAAAATCCAGAATAGACCTGAACGCCGCCAAGCTATTAATGCGGTTGTTATTTCAAGACCTGCTGGTGCTCCTCAGTGCAACAATCAGCCTAAGGCCGAGAGACCTCGAAGATAATTCACCCATCTCAACATGACTTTGTCTCAGATTCTGCCGCAGTTATTGAAAACCAATCTAGTAACTCCAAGGGAGGCTCCGCAGAATCCCAACACTGCATCGCCTAAGTACAACCCAAATTCCCGCTGTGCTTTTCACTCAGATATCCTGGGACATGATACATATGATTGTTGGGCTTTGAAGAACAAAATACAGAAATTAATTGATGCTAAGGAGATCGAGTTCGGAGCACCAGAAAAGCCTAAACATGAGGTGGGGGTGAATGCTATCGGGGATGACGATGATGAAGAGTTTGATATTGACAGCTGGATATACCCAATTGCCGATGGTGGATTAAGCAATTGGACAGTGAAGGATTCTATACCCGTTTCTGTTATCACCGAGTAATGAGACTTTTGTTTTAAATTTGTAACAGACAATGTTTTAGACTTTATGGCCCGGTGCCTTACCCGGGGCACCGTGACTTCATTTGTGAGGGATTTATGTGTGTCATTTTCATATATCATTAATAAAAGCATTGGACGTTTCTTGCATTTCAAATTGTGCGCTCCTTGTTTTTCTTTTATTACATATTGCAAAACAACTATTTTGCACACACTCACATATACAGGTCTACATCCACTATGGATCTCACTGGTAACGACTCTGCTACTACCAGTTATGACTTCGAAAGTCCGATCAACTTAGCCAAAGACGAAGGTGAAGATGATTGCGAAGTGCCTGGTGAACTTGCAAGATTGTTACTTCAGGAAGAGAGGGTTATACATCCGCATGAAGAGCCGGTAGAAACAGTGAATCTGGGTACAGAGATAGACAAGATAGAGGTCAAGATCGGTGCAAATCTAGAGCTTAGTGTGAAGCAACGGTTGATTCAGATGTTGCGTAACTACGTTGAGATCTTTTCCTGGTCTTATGAAGATATGCCTGGGTTGGATGCTGATATTGTGGTTCACCGATTTCCTACCAAGGAAGATTGTCCTCCAGTGAAACAGAAGGTTCGTCGAATGCGCCCAGAGATGTCTGAGAAAATCAAGGCTGAAGTTATGAAACAGTTTGACGCCGGTTTTCTAGCGGTAACTTCTTACCCGCAGTGGGTTGCCAATGTAGTTCCTGTGCCGAAGAAGGATGGTAAGGTTTGAATGTGTGTTGACTATAGGGATTTGAACAGGGAGAGCCCCAAGGATGATTTCCCTCTACCTTATATCAATATTTTGATTGACAACACCGCTCAGCATAAGGTCTTCTCCTTTATGGATGGTTTCTCCGGTTATAATCAGATTAAAATGGCTCCCGAAGACATGGAGAAGACAACTTTTGTTACTCAGTGGGGTACCTTTTGCTACAAGGTCATGCCTTTTGGATTGAAGAATGTTGGGGCAACGTATCAACGTGCCATGGTTGCTTTATTCCATGATATGATCCATCATGAGATCGAGGTATACGTCGACGACATGATTGCAAGGTCCCAGACTGAGGAAGAACACCTTGACCATCTGTAGAAGTTATTTGACAGGTTGAAATTGTACAAGCTGAGGTTAAACCCGAACAAGTGCACCTTCGGGGTGAGATCTGGTAAGCTGCTGGGTTTCTTCGTAAGCGATAAAGGTATTCAAGTGGATCCTGCAAAGGTGAAAGCTATACAGGAAATGCCATCTCCCAGAACAGAAAAAGAAGTCAGAGGCTTTCTGGGACGTCTGAACTACATTGCCCGATTCATCTCGCACCTGACCGCTACTTGTGAGCCAATCTTCAAGTTACTGAAGAAAGATCAAGTGGTACGATGGAATGATGAATGTCAGTACGCTTTCGAAAGGATCAAAGCGTATCTCCAAGAGCCACCTATTCTGATGCCTCCAGTTGAAGGGAGACCTTTGATCTTATACTTGACAGTACTCGAAAACTCAATGGGGTGCTTGTTGGGTCAGCATGACGAGTCTGGCCGAAAAGAGCATGCTATTTATTACCTTAGCAAAAAGTTTACCGACTGCGAGACCCGATACTCGTTGCTTGAGAAAACATGTTGCGCTTTGGCATGGGCTTCTCGCCGGCTGAGACAGTTTATGCTGACTCACACTACTCTATTGATATCGAAGATGGATCCAATCAAGTATATCTTCGAAAAGCCTGCTTTGTCCGGAAGAATAACACAATGGCAGATGATATTGACTGAGTATGACATCCAATATACGACCCAAAAGGCAATCAAGGGAAGTGTGTTGGCAGACCATTTGGCACATCAAGCAGTGGATGATTACCAGTCTATGAACTTTGAATTCCCAGGTGAGAATATCATGTTGGTAACTGACTGTGAGACACCTGGACCGGATGAAGGACCTGAGGAAGGATCCCGATGGTCTATGTACTTTGATGGAGCTTCGAACTCTTTGGGCAATGGAATTGGTGCCGTGATCATATCTCCTAAAGGCTCTCACACTCCCTTCACCGCCCGACTATGCTTCAACTGCACCAACAACATGGCGGAGTATGAGGCGTGCATTATGGGTCTTCGAGCAGCAATTGACCTAAGGATTAAGTTCTTGAGTGTTTTCGGAGATTCCGCTCTCGTGATCAATCAGATCAAAGGCGATTGGGATATGAAACACCCTAATCTTATTCCTTACAAGGACTATGTATTGACGTTGCTCCCACATTTCGAGGAAATAACCTTTGAACACTTCCCTAGAGAGGAGAATCAGTTGGCGGACGTGCTAGCTACGATGTCTTCTATGTTCAAAGTCAATTGGAACAACGAAGCTCCCCGGATTATTATTGAAAGATTGGACGAACCTGCACATTGCTGTGATCTTGAGACTGAAGAGGTAGCGGATAAACCCTGGTTTCATGAGGTGAAGAGATACCTTGAGACTCGGGAATACCCCGAGGGTGCATCTGTTAAAGAGAAGAAGTTTCTGAGGAGGTTCGCGGCGAAGTTCTTCATCAGCAATGGCATCCTTTACAAGCGTAACCATGATTGAACCTTACTGCGATGTGTGGATAAGAAAGAAGCAGAAAGGATCATGGCAGAGTTACATGAAGGTACTTTCGGAACTCATTCCAGTGGACATACCATGGCAAAGAAAATCCTACGGGCAGGATATTATTGGTCCACAATGGAAGCCGACTGTTATCAGCATTCTCGAACATGTTACAAGTGCCAAGTCTATGCTGATAAGGTGCACATACCTCCAGTTCCTCTGAACATCTTGACAGCTCCTTGGCCTTTTGCAATGTGGGGCATTGATATGATCGACGAGATCAGACCTACAACATCCAATGGGCACCGTTTCATCTTGGTAGCAATTGATTACTTTACAAAGTCGGTTGAAGCAGCTTCCTTTGCTACAGTGACCAAAAACGTCGTGGCACGGTTTATTCGGCACAACCTGATCTGTCGATACGGTGTACCAGAGAGGATCATTACGGATAATGGTATAAATATCAACAATAAGATAATCACTGAGCTTTGCAAACAATTCAAGATACATCATCACAACTCTTCTCCCTACCGGCCGAAGATGAATGGGGATATAGAAGCGGCTAATAAGAATATTAAGAAGACTGTGCAGAAGATGACGGTGACATACAAAGACTGGCACGAGATGTTACCGTTTGCTCTTCATGGGTACCGTACCTCAGCACGGACGTCAACAGGGGCAACACCCTATTCCTTGGTTTATGGCATGGAGGTAGTCTTGCCCATTGAAGTTCAGATACCCTCTCTTTGGATTATGAGGGATGCAGGTTTAAGCGAAGATGACTGGATTCAGACCCGGCTTGATCAGCTGAACCTAATCGACAAAAAGAGACTTACTACTATTTGTCATGGTCAGACGTATCAAAAGCGGATGATCAAGGCATTTAACAAGAAAGTCAGACAACAAGAGTATCAAGTTGGGGATCTGGTTATCAAGCGCATTATCCTACCTCAAGGTGATCCCAGGGGCAAATGGACCCCTACTTACGAAGGGCCATTTGTGGTTAAGAACATTTTCTCAGGAGGAGCTATGATTCTAACCACCATAGATGGCGACGACCTTCCTCACCCCGTCAATGCAGACATAGTGAAAAGATACTACGCATAATCAAAGACCCTCTAGGTTGACTGTCCTAGGCAAAAATAAGGGCTTCCCGGCGAACCAAAAGGGTTCGAGCAAAAATAAGGGATGAAAATGAAAAATCTGTACACCCGGCAAGTCGAAAACCTGAAAAGGCGACTTGGGCAAAAAAGGGTATCCCGGTGGACTGAAAACCCGAAAGGGCGGTCCAAGCAAAAGTTAGGGATCAAAGCGTAACACTATGTCTCATTGGATCACCTGGCATCCAGACTTCGGTATCGACTATTAAGCTCGGACGACACTAATCAATCTGATCTACCTTCAACCAAGTAGCAAAGTGATGACATGCTCGAGGACATAAAGGCAATAGCAGAGTTGGAACCCAGTAGGATTATTCACATAGCTGTTTTGTTAGTTTTTCACAAATTGTATAAATTATCTGTTCGGCGGCGTTCTCTTACTAGGACGTCAACTTCTTGTACAAAAGCGCCTATTTGCAGGCCAAACTTCAAAATCAATGCAATTCATTTTCAAAGAAATTTCAAACTATTTTTCCTTTATTTGTTTTGTTTTTCAAAGAACGTCCAATGTTCATTTATTGATATATGCATTTGACATTAATTGCTACTCATGAATATTTACATGCGAAACAAAAGACGATTACGGGTAATATCAGAAACAGGGGCAATAAAAATTGTCCAAACTATACAGTTTCTCTGTTCACCAGGTACAAAGGTAGATTCAGCTGAAAAATATGGCTAAGATACCTTCACTCCCCGCAGAGTAAGACAGTAATGATAGCTCTCCCAGCTGAGACTTGCCACTGTGAATGAATCGGTAATATTCTCCCCAAGCAGATTTATTTACCATCAGCACTAAAAAGGCTGGATACCCCCGACAGTCTTAATATTCCCCAACGGAGTATAAGAATGCTCTCCGGCAGGGTACAAGATATCCCCAGTGGAGTCAAAATTTTCCCAGCGTAGTCTGAAAAAGCTTCCCCAACGGAGTTGGGAGAATCATCCCCAGTAGACTCTGGAAGTTTATCCCCAGCAGAGTACAAAAATAAATATCCCCAGCCGAGTTCAAAGGATCATTCCCAGCAGAGCTCAAAGGATTATCCCCACAAAAGTCTAACAGGTTATCCCCAGTGAAGTCGCCAATGAGAGATCGTCCCCAGCGGAGTTCTTTCCTTTCACAAACAGGAATTCAATCCCCAATAGGATTCAATATCACCAGCAACGATAATTCATCCCGACGGAATTTATCAGTGGAATCTTCAGCATAACATCTCTTCCCCACAGAGTAATCCCCTCATCAGTTTATTCCCCCAACGGAGTCATCCTCTCCTGCAGGTTTATTCTCCTCGTTCTCCATCTGCAGCGGAAACGAAGAATCCAGCTCTATTCTTCAGCAGCTATCTGGGATTTATTTTCCCCAGCTAGAAACATTACATTTCCATACGTCATGATATAGGCATATACGCATCATACCACACAATCTCATTTATTTTGAGAGCATCATTGCTTGATATATATCATGCGTTTCATACACCATGACATTGCATATGACTAACTCTTTACCTTTTAGGGTAAGACGAATCAATAAACACCGTTGACTACTTATATGACCTGGTAGTCCCCTCAAAAACTACATCTATTGAGGGTTGTTTCAGCGGATTCCTCAGAAAGATGCTCTCACAAGACTTTCGTCTGGTTCAGTTAAATCGATTCTAAGATTTTTCTGATTCTTATCCAGTCAAAGTTAATCTAAGACCTTCTCTGGTTCAGTCAGATCGACGCTAAGATCTCCCTGATTCTTATTCCAGTTGAAGATATTCCAAGACTTTCGTCTGGTTCAGTTAAATCGATTCTAAGATTTTTCTGATTCTTATCCAGTCAAAGTTAATCCAAGACCTTCTCTGGTTCAGTCAGATCGACGCTAAGATCTCCCTGATTCTTATTCCAGTTGAAGATATTCCAAGACTTTCGTCTGGTTCAGTTAAATATATTCTAAGATTTTTCTGATTCTTATCCAGTCAAAGTTAATTCAAGACCTTCTCTGGTTCAGTCAGATCGAAGCTAAGATCTCCCTGATTCTTATTCCAGTTGAAGATATTCCAAGACTTTCGTCTGGTTCAGTTAAATCGATTCTAAGATTTTTCTGATTCTTATCCAGTCAAAGTTAATTCAAGGCCTTCTCTGGTTCAGTCATATCAACGCTAAGATCTCCCTGATTCTTATTCTAGTTGAAGATATTCCAAGACTTTCGTTTGGTTCAGTTAAATCGATTCTAAGATTTTTATGATTCTTATCCAGTCAAAGTTAGTCCAAGACCTTCTCTGGTTCAGTCAGATCAACGCTAAGATCTCCCTGATTCTTATTCCAGTCGAAGACCTCCTACCAACAATCTCCAAATGGCATCTGTAAGCCTATTCCCGACATCACAATGCTGATACCACTTCATGCGAGTGTAAATTTCTGGGTACTCTAGTGTTCAATCATCTTCCACCTTTGGATCACGAAAGGCACGAAAGCCAATCTATATCCTCAGGTTTAAGAAGATTGAACAGGGGCAGCTGTTGTACCCCAAAATTTTCCCTCTCATATTTCTCAAAACATTGCAACAAAAATCTTCAAGTTGCTCAAGTTTGCTCAAGAGTAGGTCAGACAAATCATCTCCTAAGGCAGTCAACCCCAAATTAGGGTTTTGTGTTGCATCAAGATCTTTGAGTCCAAATGACCTCAAGTGATCCCCAATATCCTAATATGTTCTCAATGTCATCCATCTCAAATTTCAAGCCTTGCAGAGGATGTTTGCTCAGTCAATTGCTCAAAGGGTCCAAAAATCGACTGTGCTAGGGCAAAAGTCAACTGTGACCCAAATACAGTCAAACTTCTAGATTTTTTTGTCAACATTCTCATTTTGAAGGATATTTCATCATTTTATCAAGGGTTGATCATAATTCATCAAGGATTGCTCAAAATTCATCAAGACTCAAAAGTTGCTAAATTAGGGTTTTGTAGGAAAAGTCAACTCAACTTTGACCAAGCATAACTTTCTCATACTTTATGAGAAATGACCCATCCAAAGCTCATTTTTAATAGGATGAAATTTCCTACAATCCATTTTCATACCCAAAGATCAGAAAATGCACTCACAAGAAGTTATAAATTTGGACATTATAGGTCATTTTTGAAAGTCAACAAAAACACCTTTTGTTCCAAAGCTTATAACTTAAGCATGGAATATCAAAATGATATGAGACCAAAAGGGTTGGTTAGAGGACATCTCAAGCTTTCTAAAAAGTCCAATAACACTTACAAAAGTTCAAAATTGAAGAAGTTATGCATTGTTGAAGTTGGGCATTTTTGCAAAATTGCCAAAAGTCAACTATCCTCAAAACTTCAAATTTTGTCAAATGGGCCCATTCTTTTCCACTTGATTTGAACTTGTCACATTGCACACGTGTCCTAGCTTCAGCCTTGTGTCCATTTATCAATTTTATTATTTTATTTGATTTTTTATTGAATTATTTCATTTTTAATCAAATTAAATTAAATAAAATCCAAATATTGATTGCTTGATATCTTTTTGGCTATTTTAGGACTTAATCATCATCATAATCAACATCAAATTCGTATCTCACCATATCATGTACAAAAAGATGGATTTTTGACAAATTAGGAAATCTTTTAAATGGAAATCAAATCAAATATGCAAGCCATGATAGGAGAAGATTTGGACCATAATTCTTGACCTAATACATTCCATGATACATATAGAAGGAAAAGGCACGAAATTGAGGGCTAGAGGCTGCAAGAATACTGAAAACAAAACTTGAAAAAAAGTGGAAAAAGTGTGAAACCAAAATCACATTTAGAGGCAAATTCAGAAGCCAAGAACGATCTCAATCGTTTCCTTGACAATCACTGAAGCAGAACCAACCCCTAGCAAGCTCTCATATCCATCAAAATGCGCTGTAAGTGTCCCGTTTCTTGGCCCTGTTTCCCAAACCTTAACTCTTTATTCTTGCATCTTTCTGGCAAATCTTTGACATATTTGTGATGCTTATGAGATTTCTGAACTTTTGGCAATATTTGATTTCGTTTATATGGACTGTAACCCCATAACCGTATGGCTAGGGTTTTGTGTTAGATTTTAGGGATTTGCATTTCAGGTGAAATTGAATCTCGTGATGGACATGGTTGCACTCAGGAGAGGGAGACGAACCTAACCATGTCCTTGGGGGTCTTTTTCATGGCCTAGAATTGATTTTGGGAACGACCTGCGAATTTAGCTGCGGATCTAAATCCTCAGGTAAAGTTACAGGGTTGGAGGTAGGGGACGATGGCGTGTCATCTCCCCAGTGGCTGGTTCATAATTTGCGCGTTTTTATTTTTTGTTCTGCCATATTAATCCATTATCCCATATTATTATTATTATTGATTAATATATTAACAAACAGAACAAAGTGGCTGAGTGGTGGGCGTGTGCATCCAATGACCAACAGGACCTGGGTTCGAATCCCAGGTCTCCCAAATTGCATTTGTTATTTTTCTACAGGTTATCCAGTGCAAATCCAAGCACGCGATGTATCATCTTCCCTCACACATCAAAGTTCCAGATGGCCCCAGGGCCAAATCTGGTGGTCCAAGATGATGGTCTATCATGGGACCAAGTCAAAGGGCGCACAGGGAATCTCACAAAGTCAGCCAGACCAACGCCTATTGGGCCTATGAATTGCTATTCCAAACCTCCAAATCAAGCCCAAACCCCCCTAAGTCTTTCTATTTCATTTTTTATTTATTTATTTTATTTAATTGTTTGTTTAATTATTTTCATGATTAATTAACCAATCAATCTTTTTCTTTATAAAATTAAAAACCAAAAAATATATTTTCTTTATTCAAATCAAATTTTTATTTTTATTTTTATTAACAAATATTAATTTAATTAATTTAGTTTTAATTAGGATAACTTTAATATATTTTGTAAATAATAAAATCAATTAGACATAATTAGTTTTTATTAACATTGATCAATTTTATTTTCTTTCTTTAAATAACACAAAAACCCAAAAAAATATTTATTTTTATTAATTAGTTTAATTAATTTAATTTAATAATTAATTTAGGATAGTTTATTTCTTAATTCAAAAATAACAAAAAAATAAATCTTTTCTTTAATGACAAAGGGTCAAAACCCTAGAACTTGCGCCCGATTTAATTTCACGCACGTGATCTTTTTTATTCAATATTGTATTTATTTCAGGAATGTAATAGCTTAATAGGACTTTAACTATTTTTATCACTTTATTTATTTTCCGCATTTTAATTTCAAAGGGTTGCTTTGGCGATGTAAATACCCGACACCTTGTAATTTAATTTCCGCAATTTATTTTCCACAAAATATAACTGCTAGATGTTTGATAATAGGGATGCATGACAAGATTGAACGTTTAAACCTAAAATCAACCTAGATCACTGTTGTACCCCAAAATTTGCCCTTCCATATTTCTCAAGACATGTCAAGAATCATCTCCAAGTTGTTCAACATGGCTCAAGAGTTGGACAGTCAAATCACCTCCTAAGGCAGTCAATTCAAAATTAGGGTTTTGTGTTGCATCAAGGTCCTTACATCCAAATGGCCTCAAATGCTCCCCAATGTCCTAACATGTTCTCAAGTTCATCCATGTCAAATCTCAAGCCTTGCAGAGAAAGTTTGGTCAGTCAATTGTTCAAGAAGCCCAAAAATCGACTGTGTTAGGGCAAAAGTCAACTGTGACCCAAATACAGTCAAACCTCAAGATTTTTTGCCAACATTCTCATTTTGAAGGATAATTCATCATTTGATCAAGTGTTGATCATGATTCATCAAGGATTGCTCAAGATTCATCAAGATTCAAAAGTTGCTAAATTAGGGTTTTGCAGGAAAAGTCAACTCAACTTTGACCAAGCATAACTTTCTCATACTTTATGAGAAATGACCCATCCAAAGCTCATTTTTAAGAGGATGCAATTTCCTACAATACATCTTCACACCCAAAGATCAAGAAATGCACTCACAAAAAGTTACAAATTTGGACATTATAGGTCATTTTTGAAAGTCAACAAAAAACACATTTTTTTCCAAAGCTTATAACTTGAGCATGGAATATCAAAATGAGATGAGACAAAAAGGGTTGGTTATAGAACATCTCAAGGTTTCTAAAAAAGTCCAAGAACACTTCCAAAATTTCAAAATTGAAGAAGTTATTCATTGTTGAAGTTGGCAATTTTTCCAAAATTGCCAAAAGTTAACTATCCTCAAAACTCCAATTTTTGACAAAAGGGCCCACTTTTTTCCACTTGATATGATCTTGTCACATCACACACGTGTCCTATCTTCAGTTTCATGTCCATTCATTAATTTTTCTATTTTATTTAATTTTTATTGAATTAATTCATTTTAAATCAATATTAATTCAAATAAAATCCAAAAATTGATGGAATAGAATCTTTTTGATTGATATAGGCTTCAAGTATCATCATGGACCTGATCAAATCCGAATCATGCCTTATTGTGCACAAAATATTTGATTTGAGCCATTTTTGGAAGTTTGTTAATGGAAGATCATATCATATCTCAATTCTTCAATGCACATGGATTCAAGCCCAAGTGTCTAACCTAATGCAATCCCTTATACTCACACAAGCCAGGCACATCAAAAACACGACCTAAAGCTTCCCAAAATCAAGAAACAAAAACTGAAAAAAGTGTGAAAAAGTGTGAGATCAAGATCTTGGTTAGAGCTCGATTCAATCCAAAATCTCAACATAGCTTCCTTGCCTGACATCCAGTGAAGCTAAAGCAATCAAAACCAAGCCTTGAGACCTCCTGAATTACGCTGTAAGTGCCCACGAACATGGCCCTGTACATGGAATCGTGAATCCATTATCTTGCATCCTTTTGCCAAATTTTTTATATAATCATGCTTGCCATTCAATTTCTAAGCATTTTGTATTGTTTGATTTCATTTTTATGGCCTATAACCATGTACCCGAAGCTAGGGTTTGTATTCTTGTTTTTTAGGCATTTTTTATACAGGCAAAATCAAGACCAATAATGGCCATGGTTGTGTTCAGGGAAGAGAGATGAACACATTGATACTCTCCATTTTCATTTATATGGCCTGTAACTCATGTTAGGATGATGCCACGGATTTTGATGCGGAACCAAATCTGCAGGAAATAAACCAGGGCTATTGGAGAAGATGAAGACGTGGCTTGTCTTCATTGGCCCGTTCAAATAAATTTAGCGCTTTTTATTTTATTTTCCAGCATATTATTGGCTTTTCTTTTATAATTTTATTTGTCCATAATAATAACAAGCAAACGCGTTGGTTGAGTTGGCTAGCAGGTGAGTGGAAAAACCAATGAGACCTGGGTTCGAATCCCAGGTCCCCCCAAACGCTTATTATTATTTTGTTCTAGGTGATCCCATGTAGCATCAAAAGCGTGGCATATCATGTGTCTCCACTCAGATGGTAGCCAGATGGTTTCAGATCAAATCTAATGGCCCAGCTTGCAAGCTCATCATACTCCCCAGTCAATGCATACGCGTGGGAATGCGGAAGTCAAAGCAGGCCTGAATGAAAGTGGGCCAAATAACTGCTGATTCTCCCTCCAAATTGGGCCCAGTAACCCCCTTGGTTATTTATTTTCTTTTAATATTTTATTTATTTACTTGTTTTATTTTTATTATTCTTAATTAATTACTAACCAAATAATTAATATTTTTCTTAATAAAATCAGAAAACATAAAAAAATATTATTTTTATTTATTTAATTTAATTTCATCACTTTATTTTTGTAAATAAACATTAATCAATTAATTTAGTTTTTAATTAGGGACAATTTTAATATTTTTGCAATAAATTAAAATTAATATAGAATTAGGTTTTTAATAATTTTAATCACCTTTATTTTATTTCTTTAAATATTAAAAATCCAAAAATATCTTTTTTTTATTAATTAATTAATAATTAGTTTAGGTTTAATTTCTTTAAATTCAAAATAACAAAAAAAAACATGCTTTCTTTCAAAAAGGGTCAAAACCCTAAAAATGCGTCGTCTTAATTTTTCGCACGCGATCTATATTTCCAATATTGTAACTGCTTCCGATATGTAATAATTTTTAATTAGGACATTATTTATCACTTTCTTTTATTTTCCGCAATTTAAATTAAAGGGTTTGTTTTTGGCGATGTAAATACCCGACGCCTTGTAATAGCTTAGATTTAATTCCCGCAATTTAATTTCCGCACAATATTAACTGTTAGATGTTTGATAACTAGGAAATGCATGACAAGATCAATCTTCAACCTAAAATCAATATAGCTCACCCATGACATGTACAGATAAAATTAACCGAAATAACACACTTGCACATGCCACTCTCAGGGTACACCTCACTTGGTTGCCTCGAACGTGGTCATTGAGTATAGGAAGTTTTAGAGGTCGCCCTCTTGTCCAAAGATCATAAGTTTCCTCGAAACGGTTGCCTCGGAAAAAATGATCTAAGACATTAGGGTTACCACTAAGGCGTCCTAACATTGCTTTAGTGACCACACGTCCCTTAATCGAATTGACCCGAAAACTCCAACGACGATGCTACCTACTCCTCAATAGTGGGATAGCATTGTCTAAAGGACATTAGCACAATTTAATTCCTTTTTCGAGTAGGTAGATGGTTCTTAAGTACTTGCTCCTTTTAAAACAAAACAAAACTTTTCGCACTTACACTCTCTTCAAAACAAAAACTCTTTTCAAACCCACAAACACAAAGAAAAGCAAACTTTTGAAAACACAATGAGCAAGTACCTAAGAGCCCGTGGATAACCATGGATAGAAAGGGTGCTAACACCTTCCCTTTCTATAATCTACCTCCCGAACCCGAGAAATATCTCAAAAAGGAATTTTTCTGTGCTTTTGTTCTTTCCTTGTTGGATAAAATAAAAGACGATGGTGACTCTTGCTTACCGCGACATTTTGCAAAAACAAACTTAAAACGCGAACCAGCATTCCAAAACAGTCAGTTCTCATTCCCACCGATCACAATCACCATTAACATGTACCAAGATAAAATTAACTGAAAACAACACACTCGCACATGCGCACTCTTAGGGTACACCCCACTTGGTTGCCTTCGTAACACGGTCATTAAGTATAGGTCACTTTAGAGGTCGCCCTCTTGTCCAAAGATCATAGTCGCCTCGAAACGGTTGCCTCAGATATTGTTGCCTCAAAACAAATGATCTAAGACATTAGGGTTACCGCTAAAGCGTCCTAACATTGATTTGGTAACCGTAAGTCCCTAAATTCGAATTGACCCTTTAAACTCCAACGACGGTGCTACCTACTCATCAATAGTAGGATTGCATTGTCTAAAGGAAGATAGCATATAACGATTCTTTTTTTCAAGTAGGTAGATGGTTCTTAAGTACTTGCTCCTTTTAAAAATAAAAACTCTTCACACTTACACTTTTCAAACGAAGTTTCAAAACAAAAACTTTTTCAAACCCACAAGCACAAAGAAAACAATTTTGAAAACAATATGAGCAAGTACCTAAGAGCCCGTGGATAACCACGGATAGAAAGGGTTCTAACACCTTCCCTTTCTATAATCTACCCCTCTAACCCGAGAAATATCTCGAAAAAGGAATTTTTCTGTGCTTTTTTCCTTTCCTTGTTGGATAAAATAAAAGACGGTGGCGACTCTTGCTTACCGCGACATTTTGCGAAAACAAACGCAAAACGCAAACCAGCATTCCAAAAATAGTCAGTTCTTTCCCACCGTATCACAGATAGTATTTTTGGGGGGTGCAAACAGCCAGATCTGGGCCCATTTGAGTGAGGTCCATGTTGACCTTCATGATTTGATGCTATGCGTTTGACCAGGCTTATGATGTACCCTCATGGATGTCCCTTGGATCTGGCCATCTGACATTTGGCTGGCTGGATTGTGAGGACATATGGTAATCCTTTGGCTTGTGAACACGCTGGATAACCTGAAAGAAATTAAGAAAAATACCAAATGTTGGAGGCAGGGGTCGAACCCCTGACCTCAAGCCTCCTAATGCCTTAAACGCTTTCCTGGCTACCACTGGGCCAATTGCTTTTGTTTGTTATAATAATACAACACAATAAACAAATATTAAAAAGGCACGTAAATCAATTTAGCGCGTGAAATTTGAACAAGCCAATGGAGGAGTGCCATGCAGTCGTCTCCTTCCTTGGATCCGTTGGTAAAAGTGAAAGACTTTTACCTACGGACGTTTGTCCATAGCTATAACCCCTGCCATTCTTAAAATCAAATACAAACACGATAAATAGAAACTAAAGCCATGGTTAGATTCGTCTGGTCCTGCTGAGTTTATTAGTGGTCCTTTCCTGGCCCAATTTTGCTCATACGCAGAAATCCCAAATTGAGCTTGTAAACCCTAATAATGGCGAAACTTCATACAAGCCATGAAAACACAATTAAAGAATACAGAGAGCTTGCAAACATGATTGCGATCAAGAATGTACAATTATTTTATGCTGTAAGTGTGATCGCGACTTTGTATGTCTATAAATCTGGAGACTGCAAGTGCACAGTCCTATCGCGTAGTCTTAAAAGATATTGAATCCACAGGGACTATGAATCGATCTACCGTAATTTTGGTTACTGGGTAAAGCTAAGGCTAATATTAATTTAATTAACGAAAGGGATCTAATTACTAAATTTAGTTATAAAATTTTTAATTATAAATACCGGTATGTATTTCACCTAAATTTTGGGTTCCGAATTTCCATTGGCTTTTACTTAAATTGGTCAAAAATTATCTTTACGCAAACTTTATCTGTCTAAAAACCTTCCCCTCACACTTCCGTTCTATTAGTTCAGGTTATACGATTAATACCCTAACGTGTGCTTCCGTCACTCCGCCGGATTCAAAAGTAATTTTTGAAAACAGAATAAAATTTAATTGTTTTTAAAATGCTTCCGCCTCTTTAAAAACAATGCCTAATAATCACTATCTGGTTCTAGCCTCAAACTTCCGTTTTATTAGTAAAAACCTTAATCAATTCTAAAACCTCACACTTCCGTTCTATTGGTTTGTAAAATCTTAAACAATTTAATTGAATATTAAAACCATGAAAGAAGTTTCTTTTACAAAATAATTTTAAGCCAGTTTATTTCGGATCCCGTTATTTGGTTAATTTACATACCGATATTTAATCGGTT
Source organism: Vicia faba (assembly GCA_948472305.1). NCBI lineage: Eukaryota > Viridiplantae > Streptophyta > Magnoliopsida > Fabales > Fabaceae > Vicia > Vicia faba. Next base: position 296,181,685 of record OX451740.1, on the reverse strand, counting down.
TAGCCAGACATGTTCATACAATTAATCATGCAAGGTTTATTAATTAGGAAACGGCGAAATAAAAACATACTCAGAACAAAGATCATACAAATATATTAAATAAAGCATATAAATGAAAACCTGATGAAAATGTAGAAATACTTCAACAGCTTCAATTAAATATTCGTTCTTCAAATCCTTCGAGTATTCCACCACAAGTCGGCTGGATCTACCCTTCGAATCTTGAATTTCGTAACAACAAGGAAAGTAAAAATATCGGATCTAACGTAAGGTTAAACCGGATAAAACTGCACAACAATTTCCGGTGTAGAAATTGTTGTACGAAAAATAAAGGCAGAAAACTGGAGAAGAAAAGAAAATAAAAACAATGCGATGAAATAAAAATAAAGGAAAAGGCAGAACAAAAATTAAAATGGAAGGAAATTTGCTCTGCTGAAAATAGTACGATCTTGCAAAAATTCTCCGACCTTTGGGATTTGGCTTTCACTTCTATTTATAATGCTTGTAAAATAACTGTATCCCAAAAGCCCAATCCACGTAAACCTGAATATCCAAAAAAAAATATTGCTAGTGGAATTTGTTGCATAACGTGCTGAAGACGTGTACGGAAATATAGCAAAAGTTGGTTTCTTTATTGACTTGGGACCGGTCGTTCCGTGTGAGGAGAAAATGGCGTGAAAATAGGAAAGGGGAGGGAACGGTCGTTCCACTCAGCTGAAGTGGGCCGGATCGGTCGTTCCCCTTAGTGGGCCGGTCGGTCCCTTCAAGCTGAAGTGGGGAACGTGTGTTCCCTTGGGCCTCTGAGCATTCTTGGTCTTTTGGGCCTTGGAAAAATCATTCTTTTCACCCCCATTTAGTATTCTGCACCACATTAATCAATTATCTTCATTTTTGTACTAAATTGCATCTATTTCTTCATTTTTCTTCACATAAGCTTATTTAAGGCAAAATACCTGAAACAAAGAAATACCAGCGTAATATGGAAATAAAATGAAATAAATTAAATAAAAACATGAATTATTTGCATTAATTAAGTCGATTTATACGATATAAAATCGTGTTATCAAACTCCCCTACACTTGAACCTTTGCTTGTCCTCAAGCAAGAAATATATATCTCTCTAAATGCGGGTCAGACGCAACAAAAATTGCCACAAGTCAAAAATGTGTTAAGTTGCACATTGCTCTTGAGCTCTCGACTTCGATACTAAAGTCACCGTAACAATACTAAATAAACTCAGGTTCGAAGAACAATTCTAGTGACGCCATTATAACTTAACTCTAAATCCTACATTTTGTTTCACCTTTTTCATTCAGGCGCAATCACATTAAGCCCTTTGCCCTTTCGCGCACATAGTGGAGTGATCGGTTAGTGAATTTGATCTTTTAAGCCTGCTAGGAGTTCTGGTACTTAATAGTTGGTAACTCCTTTTTGTTCTTTTGTAAATTGCGGGGGATCGAACCGTAGTTCGCCCTACCAAGTTCAACACCAGAAACCGCTGAAACAATTTACAAAGAATTCATTAATTGATAATTTATAAGATTCGCGACCGTTGGGCTAAATAGTATGGTAAGGACTATCTAACTTAGTTAGAGCGTTTCTACAAATTTAATTTTTTTTATTTTTAATTTTCGATCAATCACTTATATTCATCGATCCTCCACGTGGTTTGCTATTTAGACGGTGCTGACTGCTTGGATAAACTACTAAAGGTTACTTTAAAACCTAGAATTTAAATTTTCGGTATATAAAGGGTACTAAAATTTTAATTCATTTTCCTGAGATTTTAAAGCGTTGAAGTGGCGACGATATTATTTCAATCGTGTTCAGTTTATAAATATTTTCTTCTAAAGAAGCAACTTTGATACACTTTTTGAGTGTGTATAATTGTGCGTCTGACCATAAAAAAATTTTTATGGCTCAAGAATTTGGCGAATTCGGATAATCATGAATTTATATATGTATATAAGACTTAATTTAATAACAAATTTTTATTAATTAAAATTTTAAAGTACAAAAGGGAAATTACAAAAGGGAAATTTGCTTACTTGAAGAAAGATAACAATAGTTAATTCGACCCCCCTACACTTAAATTGAGCATTGTCCTCAATGCTTAAAAATGGGGAATCGAAAAAATACAAAAATAAAAAGAAAAGAAATATTAAGAACTAAGCGTTACGATGTGGACGACTTCCTCTTCCTCGAGTTCTTGGACGTCGCTCATCTTGGCGTTGTGGAGGCTCGAATTCGTCCAAGCGTAGGTGAAGTGAGTGCATAGAAACTCCAAGGTCAATAACATTTGCATTCAAGGTGTTGTAGTTGTTATGCATTTGTTGTACCAATGCAAATGTTGCGTTTTGTTGGTTTTGCATCTGTTGCATGGTTTGGTAGAGAGTTTCCATGGTGAGATGGTTTTGTTGATTGTTGTTCATTTCTTCTTCCATTTCATCCACGGGAGCATTATTCTCAGCTTCGGGTGCATTTAAATCGAATAACCAACAGTTTCGATTTTGCACATTAATAAGATGGGTACATGGGAGAATAATGCTTGGTACCAAAACTTTATTGACCAATAAAGTAAATCTGTTCTCACCTTGCCTTGGGAGGATTAGACGGGAGTCTCTGCAGTATACCTCATCTAGAAATTGGGCGGGCATGAGGTGTTGAGCAATAGTTAGGATCTCGTCAGCCAATCCTAGCGAGTAAGCTATCGCGGTAATAATGCCACCGAAAAGAAAAGGGTTGTTTCCGGCGGTTTGAGCACATAGTTGAAAGTGTGATAGCATAAATGGTGCGGCGTTGACACGGCTCCCAGTTAAGGCACAATATAAGAAAAATAACTCATTTTGGGTTACCTTATGGTTGTAGGTGCGTCCAAAGATAGTGTGAGCCAAAATACGGTGAAAATACCGTATTGCTGGATTATGAACGTGGGACGCATATAATAGTCTCCAACCATTTGCGGCTTCCCCACTTATCTCCTCCCAGAATTGTAAACCTTGCTCCTCCCAGGCTGGAATATCATCTTCCGCTTCAAATGGCTTGTAATAAATACCATCCCCTTGTGAGAATCTTAGTGCCTCAGCAATTTGTTCTTGATCTAGCGTATACTCACGGTTGAACATACGGAAACTAGCAGTTCCCGTAGTGTATGGATCTTCAATATCTGTTGAGTAAGAAAAAGAACTCAAAAACTCCAACACTAGAGCTTCAAAGGTTGGGTTTGGTTGGGTACATAGATTGTATAAACCAGTATTATTTAGCAACCATGACACACTTTCAGTGAGTCCTAAAGTTTGTAGACAATTTATATCTACATACTTTGTCGGAACCACCGAGCGTTTGTATAAGTTGAGATACATGGTGCGTTGCTTATCATCACGGAAGATAATGTTTGAAAGGTCGGGTTGTTGCCTTTCGGGACGGATGGTTCTCGGAGGCATGGTAATGGTAAGAAAATGGTGGTAGATGTAGAAGGAAGTTAGAGAAGATGAAGATAAATATGAGAGAAACATAGTAGAAAGTAAGAAATGGTGTGAAGAGATAGTAAGAAATGAGGGGTATTTATATTGTGAGGGTGGTTGAATGGTGATAATGAGAATTTAATGAGAGTTTGGGAATTTAAGAGTGGTTGGAAGTTGTTTTATGGAGAAGATAAATGGTAAAAATGAGTTATGAATTGAATTTGGCGTGGGAGACAAAGAGACACGCTTTACAGCATGCAACATGGGGCCGGTCGTTCCCTCCTGTACTAGGACAGGGGGACGGTCGGTCCTGCTTTTCAGTCAAAAAGGGGACCGGTCGGTCCAGGGGGCATGGTGTGCGTGGGACCGTCCGGTCCTGTGCCTGCGTGGGAAATTCAACTTTTCCTTTTGTTTTCTTTTGATACAGTACGTTATAATATATATCTCAGGCACAGAATGCATAGTTTTTGCAAACAGTATCATTTCAGCGTTATTTGATACCACTTAATAATCTAATAACTAATATAAATAACATTGAAACAAAACAAGAAGATAAATAATGTTGAACTTTAAATTGCATAATTCAAATTGTACTACAAAGAACATGAAATAAACCAAATTGCAAAACATAATTCAAATGAAATCCAAATGCAAATCAAATAAATAACTAACTAAAACTAACTAATTAAATAAATTCTCTCATTAGCCACTTTTATTATTATCGTCTCCGTTATTCTTCTGCATGGAATAGATATGTTGAAACACTTCATCAAACTGCATAGCTATGGTGTCGACGAATCCAAAATGATCCATCCGGAGTGTATTAACTTCATTGTTCGCAGCTGTGAGGTTTTCTTTCAGATTCTTCACTTCTTCCTTCAATTCCTTAATTGTTTCTTCTTGGTTCATGGGTTCAGATCCTTGCCTATTTTCTTCAATCACCGGAGTTACAGGTGGTGACAAAGGTTGCTCAGGAAAGTCATGGTACCCAGGTGGTGTCTCAGGATCAGATTCAATTTCATAAATCTTAGGTATCTCATAATCCTGGATTGTTTCAGTGGAGCGAGCAGGAGATGGTAAACCGTCCAAATTATACAGCCAATTACCTTTATCGTGAACACTGGTGCGTGGACTAGACAAGGAAAAGAGGTTAACTACCTCATTATTAATCAGCAATTCAAACTCTCGTGGACCATGGTTTCCAATTAATCTTGTGTTGAAACAAAAACTGAGGTCCATCGGTCGGATACCTCCGTAAGGATGGCAACTCAACAGTGGTTGCGGCAAACCCAAAGCATTCGCTATCATTATTACCATTCCTCCCATCGTGATGGGTATATTATCATCTTGAAGCATTTTCTCAATGGTAACTAATAGAAAAGCGACACCGTTCACGGGCCGATTCTGTACAGCACAAAGCATAATAAACAGCTCATCTCGAGAAACAATAGTGTTATTCTGTTCCTTTCCAAACAGGGTATGTGACAGAATATGGTGAAAATAGCGGAACGCCGGATTATGAATATAATCCGCATGTGGCTCAGGATGCTCAAAGCTACTCAACCCAGTCAATGATTCCCAGAATATGTCGAGCTCGTGGAAATCAAACAATTCTTCCTGCCTCGATGTAAAAGTATCAAATCCATCTGGGAATCCCAGCAAAGCAGAAAAGTCATGAAGATTATACCTATACTCCATTCCAAATAGCCTAAAGAAGATAAGACCTCTCTTCAGGCCCCTCCCATAATGTGGGAGGTAGTTAAAAGAGCTCAGAAATTCCAGAGTCAATTTGCGGTAGGTACTGAACCGCCTCAAAATATGAGCATCTTCCCATCCAATTTGATTCAGCAGAAACAAAACACTATCATGAATTCCCAAAGTAGTCATAGCAAAAAGATCAGGATAATATGTCAGGGACATATTCCTTGCAGCTAATAAATTGTATCTGCCTCTTTGGCCTCTTCCTCTGAAAGCTATTTCCATAGTATCTTCCATTGTTAGTTGGTCAGCTTAATTTTTATATTAATTAAGTTAGCCTGAAATTAATTAGATACAGGAAATTTAATCAGATTTTTTTTTGGCCAGATGCCGAAAAGAAGAAAATAAGAATAAGCATAATAGTGATAGAATGAAGAAGAAATATAGATGAAATAGAATATTAGAGAAGATATGTGTATAAGTGTTTATGAATGAGAAGAATAAAGAGAAAAATAAGAATAATAATAATAGTAAGAATGATAATAAGAATAATAAAACAAAAAGGTAAATATAATAATTAATCATAAAAAGGTGGGTTGTCTCCCACTAAGCGCTTTGTTTTATGTCGTAAGCTCGACAAATAAAATCAAAGTTTTAAATTTCTAATTGAGCAGGTGGCTCTATTAAAGTTATTTCTTGAAAGTATTCGTTACTCTCTGCGCTGTGATATGGTTTTAAACGTTGTCCATTAACTATAAAGGGTTCGGAAATCTTTCCTTTGATTTCGACCGCTCCGTTAATAAACGTGTTTATTATTGTGAACGGACCAGACCATCTGCTGCGTAGTTTTCCAGGAAATAATTTTAATCTTGAATTAAACAGTAGTACGATATCACCTATTTTAAAATGTTTTCTATTTATTCTTTTGTCGTGCCATGTTTTCGTTCGTTCTTTATAAATCTTGGCGTTCTCATACGCATCTTGTCTCAATTCCTCTAATTCGTTTATATCAAGGATGCGCTTCTCGCTTGCGGTTGTGTAATTCAAGTTTATATTTTTAATAGCCCAATAGGCCTTGTGTTCTAATTCAACCGGCAAATGGCAAGATTTTCCATAGATGAGCTTAAACGGGGTGGTTCCTATTGGTGTCTTAAATGCGGTCCTATATGCCCATAGAGCTTCAGATAGTTTTGAGGACCAATCCTTTCTCGAAGTTGCTACAGTCTTTTCTAATATTTGCTTGATTTCACGATTAGAGACTTCCACTTGTCCACTCGTTTGTGGATGATAGGGTGTAGCTACTCGATGTCGGACACCGTATTTCCTTAGGAGTTTTTCGAATATCTTAGAAATAAAATGAGAACCTCCATCTCTTATTACTAATCTTGGTATACCGAATCTTGGAAATATCACGTTTTTGAAGAGCCTTAATACAACTCGGGTATCGTTTGTTGGAGAAGCTATAGCTTCTATCCATTTAGATACATAGTCAACTGCCACGAGTATGTATTTGTTACCGAAAGATGACGGGAATGGTCCCATAAAGTCTATACCCCATACATCGAAAATCTCTACTTCCAGAATGCCTTTCTGTGGCATCTCGTCGCGTCTTGAAATGTTACCAGTGCGTTGGCACCGGTCGCACTTAGTGACTGCGACATGAACATCTTTCCATAGTGTTGGCCAATAAAGACCTGATTGTAGGATTTTCGTACATGTTTTAGAAGTACTCGTGTGTCCTCCGTATGGTGCGGAGTGGCAATGTTTAATCACGCTTTCGACTTCTTCTTCGGGTACGCAACGACGGAAAATTCCATCGGGTCCTCTTTTGAATAACAAAGGTTCATCCCAGTAATATTGTTTGAGATCGTGAAGGAATTTTTTCTTTTGTTGGTACGTTAACTCTGGTGGTAATACACCGACAGCTAGATAATTTACGAAATCTGCATACCAAGGGACAGATGAGATTGCTAAGGTTGTTTCAGAATAGTTTTGAGATTCACTTGCTTCGAAGTGGGCGATTAATCTATCATATTGAGATTCATCATTGATTGGAATTCGTTCTTGTTTTAGATTTTTGATTCTTGATAGATGATCAGCCACTACGTTTTCAGTTCCTTTTTTATCCTTGATTTCTAAATCAAATTCTTGTAGCAACAAGATCCATCTTAGCAGTCTAGGTTTAGCGTCCTTTTTGGTTAGGAGATATCTAATGGCAGCGTGGTCAGTATAAATTATTATCTTAGCTCCTACTAAATAAGATCGGAATTTATCGAGTGCGAAGACTACATCCAGGAGTTCCTTTTCGGTTGTTGCATAATTCATTTGCGCTTCATCTAGGGTTCTACTAGCGTAATATATGACGTGTAATTTTTTATCTTTTCTTTGTCCTAGGACTGCTCCTACGGCATAGTCACTTGCGTCACACATTATCTCAAATGGTTCACTCCAATCTGGGGTCTTCATGATTGGCGCAATAATTAATGCTTTCTTTAATGATTGAAAGGCTTCAAGGCATTTTTCGTTAAATATGAATTCAGCATCTTTCATTAAGAGTTCTGTTAATGGCTTAGAAATTTTAGAGAAATCTTTAATAAAACGTCGGTAAAAACCGGCGTGTCCTAAGAAACTTCTTATTTCTCTGACAGTTCTAGGGGGTTGAAGGTTTTCGATAACTTCTATCTTGGCCTTGTCTACTTCGATTCCCCTATTAGATATAATATGTCCTAACACAATACCTTCTTGAACCATAAAATGGCATTTTTCCCAATTTAATACTAAGTTTACCTTTACACATCTTTCTAGTACTTTTTCTAAGTTTGCAAGACATCCTTCAAAACTACGTCCGCAGACGGAGAAGTCGTCCATGAATACCTCCATAATATTATCAAGAAAGTCTGCGAAGATTGCCATCATGCATCTTTGAAAAGTTGCAGGTGCATTGCATAAGCCAAAAGGCATTCTTCGATATGCGAAGGTTCCGAATGGACAGGTGAAGGTAGTCTTTTCTTGGTCATCGGGGTGTATCGGTATTTGAAAGAATCCGGAGTAATCGTCCAAGTAACAGAAATATGAGTGTCTGGCTAGACGCTCCAGCATTTGATCAATGAATGGTAAAGGGAAATGTTCCTTCCGGGTGGCTTTGTTAAGTTTCCTATAATCAATGCACATCCTCCATCCTGATTCGATTCGCTTTGTTATGGTTTCTCCTTTGTCGTTTTCGATTACCGTTACGCCTCCTTTCTTAGGGACTACATGAACTGGGCTTACCCATTTACTATTAGATATTGGGTAAATGATGCCTGCTTCTAACAATTTTAATATCTCTTTCTTTACTACTTCACTCATTATAGGATTAAGTCTTCTTTGGTGTTCTCTAGAGGTTTTACTATCTTCCTCTAGCATTATGCGATGCATACAGATGGAAGGACTTATTCCTTTAAGATCAGTTAAATTGTATCCTAAAGCAGTTGGATATTTCCTCAGTATATGTAGTAATTTTTCAGTCTCGATTTTCCTAGATTTGCGTTGATTATTACTGGCCGTTCGAATTCTGGGTCTAAGAATTCGTATCTCAAGTTTTTGGGTAACGTTTTGAGTTCAATGGTTGGTTTGTGTAAACCTTGTGTAGGATCGGGTGTTATTGCTAAGCATTCATCTAAGGTTTTATCTGGATGATCTTCTGCTTCTTTTATACATTCTTCTATCATATCCATAAAGTAGCAGTTGTCATCTATGGCTGGTGCTTTTAGAAATTTGGAAAGAATGAATTCAATCTTTTCTTCGCCTACCTCAAAGGTGAGTTTTCCTCTTTTAACGTCTATAATGGCACCGACAGTTGCTAGGAAGGGTCTTCCTAAAATGATAGGTGTGTTCGTATCTTCCTTAATATCCATTATTATAATGTCGGTTGGGATGTAGAATTGACCTATTCGAACGGGGACGTTTTCAAGTACTCCTACGGGGTATTTGACAGAACGATCTGCTAACTGAACAGACATTTTAGTTGGTCTCAACTCTCCCATTTCGAGTTTCTTACTGATGGATAAAGGCATTACACTGATGCTTGCTCCTAAATCACATAAAGCTTTGTCTATGACGAATTTTCCTATTACACATGGTATAGAAAAACTACCAGGGTCTTTCAGTTTAGGTGGCATCTTATTTTGGATTATTGCGCTGCATTCAGCTGTAAGAGTAACTGTTTCATTTTCTTCTAGCTTTTTCTTATTAGATAGAATTTCTTTTAAGAATTTAGCATATGAGGGCATTTGCGTTATCGCTTCTGTGAAAGGAATTGTTACGTTTAATTGCTTGAGAAGTTCTACAAATTTCTTAAATTGCCCTATGTCTTTTGTTTTAACTAGTCTTTGAGGGTAAGGAATAGGTGGTTTATAGGGAGGTGGAGGTACATAAGGTTTTTCTTGTTCTATTATTTCTCCATCTTCCTTTCTTTTAGGTTCGTTATCCTCTTCGGCTTGGTTTTCAGAGTTTTGGTGCATGGCCGGGTTTTCGGTTCTTGGATCTAATGGTTCTTCTATTTCTTTACCGCTTCGTAATATAATTGCGTGAGCTTGTCCTTTCGGATTAGGTTGTGGTTGTCCAGGGAAAGTACCGGCTGGTGCGGCAGCAGGCGCTTGTTGTTGAGCCACTTGTGAGATTTGAGTTTCTAACATTTTATTGTGAGTGGCTAAGGCATCTATTTTGTTCGATAGTTGCTTAATTTGCTCGTTAGTGTGTATGTCTCGGTTTAGGAATTCTTTGTGAGTTTGCGCTTGGCTTGCTATAAAGTTTTCCATCATTATTTCGAGATTAGATTTCCTAGGTGCGCTCGGTGCGGCAGCAGGTGCTTTTTGATATCCAGGTGGAGCAGTTTGCGCTTGAACAGGTGCGTTCAATGCGTTATTATTCTTGTAGGAAAAATTTGGGTGATTCCTCCAACCTGGGTTGTACGTATTTGAATAAGGGTTTCCCTGAGCGTAGTTTATTTGGTCAGTCGGAGTACCTAACAGAAATTGACATTCGGCGGGAGCGTGACCAGATGTTCCGCATATTTCGCAGTCAGGAGTCACTGCAGCTACGGTAGCTGCAGGAGTTAACGTAAGGTTTTCTATTTTCTGAGTTAGTGCATCTACCTTAGCGTTTACTTGATCTAGGCTACTAATTTCGTACATTCCTCCTTTCGTCGGAGGTTTTTCAACGGCAGCTCTCTCGCTTCCCCACTGGTAGTGGTTTTGGGCCATATTATCTATCAGCTCGTAGGCTTCTACATAAGGTTTCTCCATTAGCGCACCTCCAGCAGCAGCGTCGATTGTTAATCTCGTGTTGTACAAAAGACCATTATAGAAAGTATGTATCACTAACCATTTCTCCAGACCATGATGTGGACAGAGTCTTATCATGTCTTTATATCGTTCCCTTGCTTCAAATAAAGACTCGGTGTCTTTCTGTCTAAATCCGTTGATTTGAGCTCGAAGCATAGCCGTTTTGCTTGGTGTAAAATACCGGGTTAGGAAAACTTTCTTTAATTCATCCCACGTAGTGATTGAATTAGAAGGTAGAGATTGGAGCCAAGCTCTAGCTCTATCTCTAAGGGAAAAAGGAAATAATCGTAAACGAATAGCTTCCGTGCTGACCCCATTAGCTTTTACGGTATCTGCATATTGTAGAAATACGGATAAATGCAGGTTCGGATCATCAGTTGGATTTCCAGAAAACTGGTTTTGTTGAACTGCAGATAATAGCGAAGGTTTCAGCTCGAAGTTGTTTGCCTCGATTGCCGGAGCGGCAATACTGTTATGAGGTTCGTCTTGAGAAGGGATTGCGTAAGATTTTAGAGGTCGTGGCGCAGCCATCTCAGCTCGTCTAAGATCAGTTATATCAGGGATATTCGTCGGGGGTAAATTGTTTAGTAGACGATATTCCTGAATTCGGCGTCTCAATCGAAGATAACGCTCGATGTCGTTGATTTGTAGATGCAAAGGTTCGCCTTGAGAGCGAGTGTTTGGCATACAAATCAGAAAGAGATGAAAAGAAGAAGACCTTAGTCTCTACGATGTAACTAAAAGAGTTACGATATCGACTTAAATAGTCCCCGGCAACGGCGCCAAAAACTTGATCGCGACTTTGTATGTCTATAAATCTGGAGACTGCAAGTGCACAGTCCTATCGCGTAGTCTTAAAAGATATCGAATCCACAGGGACTATGAATCGATCTACCGTAATTTTGGTTACTGGGTAAAGTTAAGGCTAATATTAATTTAATTAACGAAAGGGATCTAATTACTAAATTTAGTTATAAAATTTTTAATTATAAATACCGGTATGTATTTCACCTAAATTTTGGGTTCCGAATTTCCACTGGCTTTTACTTAAATTGGTCAAAAATTATCTTTACGCAAACTTTATCTGTCTAAAAACCTTCCCCTCACACTTCCGTTCTATTAGTTCAGGTTATACGATTAATACCCTAACATGTGCTTCCGTCACTCCGCCGGATTCAAAAGTAATTTTTGAAAACAGAATAAAATTTAATTGTTTTTAAAATGCTTCCGCCTCTTTAAAAACAATGCCTAATAATCACTATCTGGTTCTAGCCTCAAACTTCCGTTTTATTAGTAAAAACCTTAATCAATTCTAAAACCTCACACTTCCGTTCTATTGGTTTGTAAAATCTTAAACAATTTAATTGAATATTAAAACCATGAAAGAAGTTTCTTTTACAAAATAATTTTAAGCCAGTTTATTTCGGATCCCGTTATTTGGTTAATTTACATACCGATATTTAATCGGTTTAGCCAGACATGTTCATATAATTAATCATGCAAGGTTTATTAATTAGGAAACGGAGAAATAAAAACATACTCAGAACAAAGATCATACAAATATATTAAATAAAGCGTATAAATGAAAACCTGATGAAAATGTAGAAATACTTCAATAGCTTCAATTAAATATTCGTTCTTCAAATCCTTCGAGTATTCCACCACAAGTCGGCTGGATCTACCCTTCGAATCTTGAATTTCGTAACAACAAGGAAAGTAAAAATACCGGATCTAACGTAAGGTTAAACCGGATAAAACTGCACAACAATTTCCGGTGTAGAAATTGTTGTACGAAAAATAAAGGCAGAAAACTGGAGAAGAAAAGAAAATAAAAACAATGCGATGAAATAAAAATAAAGGAAAAGGCAGAACAAAAATTAAAATGGAAGGAAATTTGCTCTGCTGAAAATAGTACGATCTTGCAAAAATTCTCCGACCTTTGGGATTTGGCTTTCACTTCTATTTATAATGCTTGTAAAATAACTGTATCCCAAAAGCCCAATCCACGTAAAACTGAATATCCAAAAAAAAATATTGCTAGTGGACTTTGTTGCATAACGTGCTGAAGACGTGTACGGAAATATAGCAAAAGTTGGTTTCTTCATTGACTTGGGACCGGTCGTTCCGTGTGAGGAGAAAATGGCGTGAAAATAGGAAAGGGGAGGGAACGGTCGTTCCACTCAGCTGAAGTGGGCCGGATCGGTCGTTCCCCTTAGTGGGCCGGTCGGTCCCTTCAAGCTGAAGTGGGGAACGTGTGTTCCCTTGGGCCTCTAAGCGTTCTTGGTCTTTTGGGCCTTGGAAAAATCATTCTTTTCACCCCCATTTAGTATTCTGCACCACATTAATCAATTATCTTCATTTTTGTACTAAATTGCATCTATTTCTTCATTTTTCTTCACATAAGCTTATTTAAGGCAAAATACCTGAAACAAAGAAATACCAGCGTAATATGGAAATAAAATGAAATAAATTAAATAAAAACATGAATTATTTGCATTAATTAAGTCGATTTATACGATATAAAATCGTGTTATCAAAGTGCAAGAATAATGCTATTCAATTTCAAAAAAAGAGCTATGTCGTGGGTGACTTACAGTGCGATAGGAGGATGGAAAATGCCTGCTCTTGATTGCTTTAGCTTGCTTACACTCCCAGGAGTCGATTGGGATATGCAAAGAGTCTTGTATTGGCCTCTAAGTACAAATTCGATTCACCACTTTTTCTTGATTTTTCAAGTTTTTGTTCTCCTTGTTGCGCCTGCTTCTAACCTAGCTTTTGGTCGGCCTTTGTTATATTTGTATCAAGGACTGAATTAGGGTTGAAAGAGTGCACTCAATCTTCCTCCATCAATGAGTTTGATCTTGATTTGATTCACCTTAAAATCTTTCCAAAAATGGCCTAAATCCAATCTTTTTATGCACACATGCCTTCACACGAATTTGAATACTTGCTAGCTGTAATTTGAAACCTGAAACAAGCACAAAATCTTTTGTTTTCAATATTTTGGATTTTATATGATTTGTTTTGATTTAAATTGAATTAATTTAAATAAAAATCAAAATAAATAATAAAAACATGATAAGGATAAGTGGCAAGGGCTAGAGCTCGTGGACTATGTTTCCAACTCAAAACAAGTGAAAAAGATTGGGCCCATTTGGCAAAATTTGAAGTTTTGGGCATAGTTGACTTTTGGCAATTTTGCAAAAAGGGTCAACTTCACCAATGCATAAATTCCTCAATTTTGACTCTTTGGAGGTGTTCTTGGACTTTTTAGAAATATTGAGATGTCCTCTAATCAACCCTTTTTGTCTCATCTCAATTTGATATTCCATGCTCATGTATGAAGCTTTGACAAAAAAGGTGTTTTTGTTGACTTTTCAAAATGACCTATAATGTCCAAATTCATAACTTCTTGTGAGTGCATATTTTGAACTTGGGAGCTGAATATGGATTGTAGGAACTTGCATCCTCTTAAAAATGAGCTTTGGATGGGTCATTTCTCATAAAGTATGAGAAAGTTATGCTTGGTCAAAGTTGAGTTGACTTTCCTACAAAACCCTAATTTAACAACTTTTGAGTCTTGATGAATTATGAGCAATCCTTGATGAATCATGATCAACCCTTGATAAAATGATGAAATATACTTCAAAATGAGGATGTTGACCAAAAATCTTGAAGTTTGACTATATGTGGGCCACAGTTGACTTTTGCCCTAGCACAGTCGATTTTCAGGCTTTTGAGCAATTGACTGAGAAAACTTCCTCTGTAGGGCTTGAAACTTGACATGGGTGATATTGAGAACATATTAGGACAATGTTGAGCATTTGGGGTCCCTTGGACTCAAGTATCTTGATGCAATATGAAACCCTAATTTGAGGTAGACTGCCTTAAGAGAGAGCTTGTCTGGCCAACCCTTGGACTACCTTGAGCAACTTGAGGATCTTTCTTGAAATGTTTTTAGAAATATGGGAGGGCAAATTTTGGGGTACAACAACTTCCCCTGTTCAATCTTCTTAAACCTGCGGATGTAGATTGGCTTTCGTGCCTTTCGTGATCCGAAGGTATAAGATGATTGAACACTAGAGTGCCCAGAAATTTGCACTCGCATGAAGTGGTAATTGTTTTGTGATGTCGGGAATGGTTTTAATAATGCCATTTGGAAATTGACAACGGGAGATGGGCTTAAAGATGCCATCTGAAGGAGTTTCGATCGCATAAAAGATTCCTTAGCGAGAGCTTGTATACCTGTCGTTGAGGAAGATTCCACTGGGGAAGGCTGATCTCTTTCTTGAGAGAAATAGAATTTTAGGAGCTTTGGTCGTCCGTTATTCTGTTGGTGAGTCGTCTCTATTTGAATTTTAGGAAATTCGATCATCCGTATTCTACCGAGAAAACATATGTTGAATTTTAGGAACTTCGATCGTCCGTATTCTATTGAGGAATCATCTCTATTGAATTTTAAGAACTTCGATCGTCCGTATTCTACTGAGGAAACATCTCTGTTGAATTTTAGGAACTTCGATCATCCGTATTCGACTGAGGAATTATCTCTGTTGAATTTTAGGAACTTCGATCGTCCATATTCTACTGAGGAAAACATTTCTGTTGAATTTTAGGAACTTTGGTCGTCCGTATTCGGCTGAGGAATCATCTCTGTTGAATTTTAGGAACTTCGGTCGTCCGTATTCAACTGAGGAAACATATCTGTTGAATTTTAGGAACTTCGGCCGTCCGTATTCGACTGAGGAATCATCTCTGTTGAATTTTAGGAACTTCGGTCGTCCGTATTCTATTGAGGAAACATCTCAATTTGAATTTTAGGAACTTCGATCGTCCGTATTCTATTGAGGAATCTTCTCTGTTGAATTTTAGGAACTTCGATCGTCTGTATTCGACTGAGGAAACATCTCTATTGAAGAGGAAAATTGAATTTTAGGAGCTTCAGTCGTCCGTATTCATCTGGGGAATCATCTCTGTTGAATTTTAGGAACTTCGGTCGTCCGTTATTCAACTGAGGTAAAGGCTTCATAGCTTGAATTTTGTGAGAATTTGATTGTATCCTTCTTGAAAGGTAAAGGTTAATTGTATGTAATGCATGGCATGTATCAAGCAATGATGTTCTCAAAATAAATGCGATTGTGTTTGTATGATGCGTATATGCATGTGTCATGATGTATGGAAATGTGATGTTTTTAGCTGGGGAAAATAAATCCCGGCTTGCTGTTGGAGAAAAGAGTTGAATTCTTCATTTCCGCTGAGGATAGTGAATGAAGGTGATTGTGAGAATGATCCTACAGGAGAGGATAACTTTGCTGGGGAATAAACTGACGAGGAAATGACTCTGTGGGGAGGACATATTCTGCCAGAGGACCTGTTGATTTGGAGAAATAAACTCAGCTGGGGATGAGTCATCGTTGCCGGTGATGATAAACTCTGTTGGGAATTGAGTTTCTGTTTGTAAAAGGAATGAACTCCGCTGGGGATGATTTTCCAGTTGCGACTTCATCGGGGATAATCTTCTAGACTTTACTGGGGACAACCTTCCAGAGTCCACTGGGGATAGTTTTTTCCAAAATCTACTGGGGATAGTTTTTCATACTCCACTGGGGATAGTTTTTTTAGTGCTGATGGTAGATAAACTCTGCTTGGGGGAGAATATCGCCAACTCATTTGCAGTTGTGAGCCTCAGCTGGGGAGAGTTAACACTACTGCCTTTTTCTTACTCTGTGGGGAGTGAGTGCACTTTCAAACGTTTTCTCCAACTAGGTCTATCCCTATACCTGGTGGACAGAGCAACTGTAAGGTCTGGACATTTCTTATTTGCCCCTGTTTCTGATATTACGAGTAATTGTTTTTTGTTTCGCATGTAAATATTTATGAGCAACAATCAATGTCAAATGCATATATCAAAAATGAACATTGGACGTTCTTGCAAAACAAAACAGAAAAAGAAAACAATTTGAAATTTCTTTGTGAAAATGACTTGTATTAACTCTGAAGTTTGGCCCGTAAATAGGCGTTTTTGTACAAGAGGCTGACGTCCTAGTAAGAGAACACTGTCGAACAAATAGAATTTATAAAATTTGTGAAAAACAAAGAAAAACAGCTATTTGAATAATCCCACTGGGTTCCAACTCTGCTATCGCGTTTATGTCTTCGAGCATCTTATCACTTCGCTACTTGGTTGAAGGTGGATCTGATTGATTAGTGTCGTCCGAGCTTGATAGTCAATACTGAAGTCTGGTTGCAAGATGATCCAATGAGACATAATGTTGCGCTTCAATCCCTAATTTTTGCCTGGACTGCCCTTTCGGGTTTTCTGTCCACCGGGATACCCTTTTTTTGCCCACGCCTCCTTTTCAGGTTTTCGACTTGCCGGGTGTACATATTTTTTCATTTTTATCCCTTATTTTTGCCCGAACCCTTTTGGTTTGCCAGGAAGCCCTTATTTTTGCCTAGGCCAGTCAACCTAGCGGGTCTTTGATTATGCGTAGTATTTTTTCACTATGTCTGCATTGACAGGGTGAGGAAGGTTGTCACCATCCATGGTGGTTAGAATCATAGATCCTCCTAAGAAAATGTTCTTAACCACAAATGGCCCTTCGTACGTAGGGGTCCATTTGCCCCTGGGATCACCTTGCGGTAGGATGATGCGTTTGATCACTAGATACCCAACTTGATACTCTTGTCGTCTGACTTTCTTGTTAAATGCCTTGATCATCCACTTTTAATACGTTTGACCATGACAAATAGCAGTAAGTCTTTTCTCATTGATTAAGTTTAGCTGATCAAGCCGGGTCTGGATCTAGTCATCTTTGCTCAAACCTGCATCCTTCATAATCCGAAGAGAGGGTATCTGAACTTCAATGGGCAAGACCGCCTCCATGCCATATACCAAGGAATAGGGTGTTGCCCCTGTTGACGTCCGCGCCGAGGTGCGGTACCCATGAAGAGCAAATGGTAACATCTCATGCCAATCTTTGTATGTCACTGTCATCTTCTGCACAATCTTCTTGATATTCTTATTAGCCGCTTCAACAACCCCATTCATCTTCGGTCGGTAAGGAGAAGAGTTGTGATGTTGTATCTTGAACTGTTTGCAGAGTTCGATGATCATCGTATTGTTGAGATTTGTACCATTGTTTGTAATGATCCTCTCTGGTACACCGTATCGACAGATCAGATTGTTCCGAATAAACCGTGCCACGACGTTCTTGGTTACAGTAGCAAAGAAAGCTGCTTCAACCCACTTTATAAAGTAATCAATCGCTACTAAGATGAAACGATGCCCGTTGGACGCAGTAGGTCTGATCTCGCTGATCATATCGATGCCCCACATTGCAAAAGGCCAAGGTGTTGTCAAAGCATTCACATTTTTGATATCAATAGGGTAGTGTGAGTCAGTACATACTGTCTCAGCCGGCGAGCAGCCCATGCCAAAGCGCAGTAAGTTTTCTTAAGCAGTGAGTATCGGGTCTCACAGTCGGTAAACTTTTTGCTAAAGCAGTAAATAACATGATTTTTTCAGCCAGACTCGTCATGCTGCCCCAGCACGCACCCCATTGAATTGTCGAGTACTGTCAAGTAAGATTAACAGTCTTCCTTCAACTAGAGGCATCAGAATTGGTGGCTCTTGGAGGTCGTATAGCCTTCTCTTCCTGTAGTAACAGTCTAGCAAGCTCCCTAGGCACTTCTCAATCACCCTCACCTTCATCCTCGGCTTGACTGATCGGACTTTCGAAGACATAACCGGCAGTAGCAGAGTCGTTATCAATGGGATCCAAAGTAGATGTAGATCATGATATGTGAGTGTATGTAAGACAAATAGCTGTTTTGCAAGATAAAAAATAAAAACAAGGAGCATAAAATTTGTAATGCAAGAAAAACGTCCAATGCTTTTATTGATGATATATGGAAATGACACATAATAAACCCTCAAACAAAGCCACGGTGTCTCGGGCAAGGCACCGGGCTATAAAAGTTTCAAATTGTCTGTTACAAATCCAAAACAAAAGTCTATTACTGTGTAATAAAAGAAATGGGCACGGAGTCCTTTGCCGTCCAATTGCTTAATCCGCCGTCGGTAGTCAGGTAAATCCAGCTGTCAAACTCAGACTCTTCATCATCATCTTCAATTGCATTCACTTCCGGATTACTGATACGCAGGGGAGGTCTTCCAATCCACGCACGCCGAACAGCCCTTTGAGCTTCTTTTTCAATAGCAGCCCGGGCATCCTTGAGGGAAGCCATCTTCATCGGAGGATCTTCAGCAACAGTCTCTGTCAACGCTAGATTCTGGGGGACTTCTTCAAAGTTTTGACACGGGGTTTCAATGAACTCCCCATCCATTTCCACATACCGAAAAGAGTTAAGGTGGCTCACCATGTACTCTTCCTCTCCTCGTACTGTAACAATTTTCCCTTTCACTGGGTATTTCAACATCTGATGGAGCGTAGAAGTTACTGCCCCGACTTTGTGAATCCATGGGTGACCCAGCAAACAAGAATAAGATGGTCGAATGTCCATCACATAGAATGTAGACGCGAAAGTCTGGGAACCAACCTTAACAGGAACATCCACCTCTCCATGTACCATCCTCTTGGACCCGTCAAAGGCCCTAACCACAATATTACTTGGCTTCAGAACCAACCCTTCACAGTCCAACCGATCTAATGCTTTCTTGGGTAAAATATTTAACGAGGAACTAGTATCCACCAGCACGTGGGCCAAATTAGTGCCCCTACACTCGATTGAAACATGCAGAGCGTCATTGTGATTCTTTCCTTTGGCAGTCAGATCTGCGTCGGAGAATCCCAACCCGTTATCCGCGGTTAAACTAGCCATACAGTCTTTGAACTGATCAGCAGATGTCTCCTACGGCACATGCGCAGTTTTTAGGAAAGCAATCAGATCCTTAGCATGGGCTTTTGAGCACAGCAATAAAGATGACATAGAGATCTTCGACGGGGTTTTCCCCAGTTGTTCGACTATGTTTTAGTCGCTTTTATTGATGATCTTCAAAATCTCCTCTATCTCCTGCCTAGAGGTTTCAACAGTAATCTTCTTCGGTGCCTCCGTCTGGGCAGGCCCACCGGTGATCCCTTTGCCCCGAGTGTCAGATGACTCGACGACAGGGGTAATGATTGGAACACGAATAGGGACAGTAGCAGATGTACTGGCAGGTGAAATAGCAACAGGCTTCCGAACAGTTGGTGGGGAGATCTCAGGAGAGAAAAGTCTTCCGCTGCGGATGACCTTTCTAGACCCGACGATATTGCTGACATTAGTATCAGCCTCTTCAACCTTCAAGTCTTGTTTAATCCCATGATAATACACATCGGCCCCATAGTGCCACGGGACAGCCTTATCTGACGTGTAAGGGATAGGTCCAGGAATAATAATGATCAATGGGGCAACTCTCTGAACAAATGTAATTCTAACAGGCTTTCTCGAGGAAGCCTTGGAAGAATTGGCGGAAATGGTGATTATGGAAACATCTTCAACAGGAATCAACGGAACCAAAGTTTTCTCGAACAAGATCTCTTTGTTATCCATCAGGCGTTGAACACCTGATTTCAACAAATGACAACCAGTAGGTAGGATGGAACATAGGTTGCAACCTTCGCCACAACCTGGAAATAAACCGACCGAAAATAAGTTCTTCTTAACGGTCAACAACGGAGTAGAAATGCCTTCCACAGAGGTTACAAACGAATCATCATCTACAACATTTACTCAATGCTTAGGCATAAGAGCAGTCATGACATTTGGCTTTTCCGACGCTTCAAACTCGATCTCCTTAGCATCAATCAGGTCTTGTACCTTATTCTTCAAAGCCCAGCAGTTGTTGGTATCATGCCCCGGGATATCGGAGTGATAAGCACAACGGGCGTTTGGATTATACAACAGTGATGTAGTACTGGGATTCTTTGGGGCCTCCTTCAGAATCACTAATTTGGTTTTCAACAGTTGCGGAAAAATTTGAGATAGAGTCATACTGAGGCGAGTATACTGCCTTTGCGGCCTCTCTACTCTTTGTTGAGTGTTGCATTGTGAGGCAACATAAGGTCTTGATATTACCACCGCATTAACTACTTGGCGACGTTCAGGTCGGTTCTGGCTCCTCGAGCTGTAAGCTGCACTAGATTCCTTCTTGAAAGGCTTCTTTCTGTACTTAATGAAGCACCTTTCTGTATCTTGCCGCTCTTGATACCATCTTCAACCCTCTCCCCAGTCATAATCAATTCAGTGAACCCGAACGATGAACTACCGATCAAATGATTGAAGTATGGACCAGACAAAGTCCCAAGAAACATATCTACCAACTCCCTATCAGCCAGAGGGGGTTGTACTCTTCCCGCAAGATCTCTCCACTTCTGAGTGTAGTCCTTAAAACCTTTGCTCGCACCCATAGACATGCCTTGAAGTTGGGTACGCGTGGGAGCAAGGTCGGTATTATACTGGTAGTGCTTGTAAAAAGCAACAACGAGGTCCTCCCAGTTGTGGACATCAGCTCCTTCTAATTGATAGAACCATTCAAGTTGAGTCCCTGACAGACTATCTTGAAAGAAATGAACCCAAAGGTTCCTATCAGCAGTATATGGTTGAATCTTTCTGACATACGAGCGGAAGTGTAACTTTGGGCAGGAAACCCCGTCGTACTTAGCAAAGACAGGAGCTTTAAACTTGTGTGGGATCACCACCCCAGATGCCAAACCAAAATCTCCGAAGTCCAACCCAGGTATCTTCTGGATCTCCATTGCGCTCAACCGGTCTTCGAGTTATTTATACCTATCCTCGGCAGGAGGATACTGGTCTTCATCAAAGTCAGTGTCATTGTCAGAAACCACAGGGCTAGGACCCTTCCTTTCTTCTTGATTCTCTCCCCCTCCAGATGAATGAGATAAATCATCTTCTTGTCTCAACCTGTTCCCAAACCTGTGACCCATATTCAGCAGGACCACTTTCTTTTTCTTCTTCTTCTTCTTCTTCTTCTTCTTCTTCTTCTTCTTGTCCTTCAAGATAAGAGTCTTCAAATATTGTTGACCTTTGGCTAAGTTCAGGAACATCTCTTGGAACTGATCATTATGAGCTTGCAGAGCCTTGATGGCTTGATCAGTAGGTGTTTCAGAAGACATGTTGTGCTGAAATAAACATCGAAGAAGATAAGAAACCTGTAAGGGTACCTGTGATGAGGTGCATGGGAATGGAATGCGTATGAAATGATTTCAAAGACTTTAGGGAGATTCAAATTTGTAAACCAAAATAAAACACACTTTTATTAGATTAAAACTTGAAACAATGTTTAACAAATGCCTTTATGGCGTTACAAAAGAAATACTTGAAAAGCAAATCTAAACTAGAAACAATAAAAGACATCTGAATTCCCATGGTCGTTTTCCTTTCGTGCTGACATAATAATTGATTGTCCTCTCAGTCTCTAGCTGCCTTGTAAGCTTCAGGATCTTCCGTTCCTGCTCATGATACTTCTCTCTGTAGGTATCCCTTTCTTCCCTTAGCTGGATCCAAGATCTCTTCAATGCCCCAATATCAGTAGGCATGTATGGATGGAAGACCGTATAAGGAACCCCTTCTTCATCAGCATGCTCTATGATCACCGGCAAAACAACTTCATATGGCATCCCCACTGGAGATACGGTTGCATTGGGAGATAAGTCTTCATTCCTAGCTCATGTGGATCAGACATGTTCACCCTATCCCAGGCTCGTATAAATCTGCGGCGATGTCCCTCAACATCCCCCTTGAAGTCAAAGATAATGTCTGGAAGCAGCAACTCATTAGGACCGTCCCTTCGAGCTCGTCTGAACTATCATAAGGCCAAACAAGGATTATAGGTTATTCCTCCTCTAATTCCTAGCAATGGAACATTGGGGTATTCCCCACACCGATCAATGACAACTACCTCTTCCATATCCTTAGTACTCCAAAAGATGTCCGTATGAGCAAGGGACATGATCCTGTAAGCCCAACCCATACCTTCCTCATTCTTCAATACAGATTTGGGGAGGTGAGAAATAAACCACCTCGCCAGCAGCGGCGCACAACACATGAGAGTTCCGCTTCTCCGAACAGTACGGGCATAAAGAGCATGTAGAATATCACCTAGAAGTGTAGGCACTGGGTTACGGGACATGAAGATCTTGACTGCGTTCACATCGACAAAAGAATCTGAATTTGGGAATAGAACCAGGCCATAGATGAGGAGAGCCATGATGTCTTCAAATGCTTGAAAGTCCAAACTATCCCAGAACGGTTGAGCTTGATCAATCAAGAACTTAGCCAGGAAGCCTTTAATCCTAACTCCGAATCTCCCAATTAGATACTACATCAGCCATTGTTAGATGTAGGGCTGAAGCAATATCCTCTGGCCTAGGAGCTATCTCCAAACCTGTAAAGGGTGTCTGCTCTATAATAGATATGCCAAGTAAATCAGAAAACTCCTCCAAAGTAGGGACCAACTAATAGTCCGGGAAGGTGAAACAGTAATGCAACGGGTCAAAGAACTGGAACAAAACACTCATCATTTGCTCATCCAACTTGGAAGTGACCAGGATGAGGAGATAACCATGTCTTCTAACAAAGGAAGAAGTATCAGGAACTTTTGAAACCAACTCTCTAAGCTGAGCAGGTATCTGCACGAAGCTGATCCGAATGGTATTTCTGCACATAGATGCCATGACCTGCAAAACAGAACAAAGATTAATCCCCTCGGTCTTTGAAATGGTTAGTCTAATGAAATATGCATGCGATGTCATGATGCATGATGTCATGATAGAAACACACCACAAGTATCACAGATAGCAAACATGGTAAGGGCAAACAAGTCACATTATAGCCCTTAAATTTCAGGCTGGCATGGAGTTTAGGTACTACCCTCTTTCAGTCTAGTTGGTTCAACCTGTCCTAGTAATAGTAACCGGGTTCTAGAGGTTCTCAATATCACTAACCATCCTCGATCGGTCATAGTTTCAGCTTAGCAAGCTTTTCTTGCGGCCGAAACCATCGCGAGAGTATGGTCTCAATGAGTGTAGCATTCTGTTACTTTTCTATGGCCAAGTTGGTCAATTATAGGTTCTAAGGTCAGTTGATGCTTAATGACCCATTAGCAGCCCCATACTCTCCTTGTTGCTCCACAAGGGATATCGGTACCAACTAATGTGTCACACCAACGTAGCTACTGCTTCAACCGTATCGGTCTATGATGTACAGTTCCCTCATAGTCTATTTCTACTTACCTAAAGGGTATCCCCAGATCCGGGTTAGGATCTATAGTAACTCCGATACAAAGCCCACAAAGATAAAGCAAACAGATCAAACAATTGAAAACAATATGATGAACAAATCCTAAGGTACACCCCACTTATAATAATCCCCAGCAGAGTCACCAGTTCTGTGATACGGTGGCCAGAACCAGGACGTGTTTCCCTATTTTTTTAAGGAATTTGATGGTTTGCGTTTTGCGTTTGTGTTCGCAAAGTGTCGCGGTAAGCAAGAGTCGCCACCGACTTTTATTTTATCCAACAAGGAAAGGAAAAAAGCACAGAAAAATTCCTTTTTCGAGATATTTCTAAGTACGGGGGGTAGATTATAGAAAGGGAAGGTATTAGCACCCTTTCTATCTGTAGTTATCTACGGGCTCTTAGGTACTTGCTCATCATTTTCAAAAAAAAATTCTTTGTGTTTGCGTGCTTTGAAAAGTTTTTATTTTGACTTCGATTTAACTCTTGCTTCTGTCTTCAAGAGTGTAATGAAGTGTTTTTGAAAACTTTGTTTGTAAAGGAGTGTAAGTGTGAGAAAAAAAGTTTGTTTTGATTGAGCAAGTACTTAAGAGCTAATCTACCTACTTGAAAAAAAGAATCATTCTATGTTCATTTCCTTTTGACAATGCTATCCACTATTAGTGAGTAGGTAGCACCATCGTTGGAGTTTTGAGGGTCAATTCGAAAGGGACGTACGGTCACTAAAGCAATGTTAGGACGTCTTAGTAATAACCCTAATGTCTTAGATCAATTATCCAAGGCAATAATATCTGAGGCAACCTTTCCGAGGCAACTTTGATCTTTGGACAAAAGGACGACCACTAAAACATCCTATACTCAATGACCGTTTACCGAAGGCAACCAAGTGGGAGTGTACCCTAGGAGTGCGCATGTGTGAGTGTTTCAATTTCAGTTTATTTATCTTTGCACATTTAGGGTGATCTAACTGTTTTCAAATTAATCATACATTCTTGTCATGCATCCTATTATCATACATCTAACAGTTAATAATTTGCGGAATTTAAAATGTGGAAATTAAACTACGCTATTACAAGGCTTCAGGTATTTACATAGCCAAAAACAAACCCATTGAAAAATAAAGCGATAAAAGAGAATAAATGTCCTAATTAAACTATTACAAATTGTAGGCAGTTACAACAATATGATAAAAGTAATAATAAAGCGCGCGATAAAAAAATTAGATCGACGAGAAATTAGGGTTTTGACCCTTCTAACCTAATTAAAAGAAAAAAACTGGTTTTTGTTGTTTTTAATAAAAGAAATAAGTTTTCTAAATTAAATATGCAATTAATTAGTGATTAAATTAATTAATAAAAAATAATTACATGGCCTATTTTTTACTTTTTGGTTATTTTAGGAAAAAATAAAATATAATTAAAGTTAGTAATAAAACCTATTTATTCTAATTATTTTTAAGTTATTTACAAAATAATTAAAGTTTTACCTAAAATTAAATCTAATTGAATTAATAAATTTATTGATAAAAAATATACCTAAATCTAATTGATGAAAAATATTTTTTATGATTTTTGATAAAAAGGAATTATTTAATTGGTTAGTAAATAAATAAATAAATTAAAAGAAATAAAATAAAATAAAGTAGAGAAAGAAATTGGGCCTGGATAGTATTTTTGGGGGGTGCAAACAGCCAGATCTGGGCCCATTTGAGTGAGGTCCGCGTTGACCTTCATGATTTGATGTTATGCGTTTGACCAGGCTTATGATGTACCCTCATGGATGGTGTGATCGGTGGATCTGGAACTGACTGTTTTTAATGCTGGTTCGCGAAATGTCGCGGAAGCAAGAGTCGCCACCGTCTTTTATTTTCTCCAAATGGAAAGGACAAAAGCACAGAAAAATTCCTTAAAGAGATTGCTCTCGGTTCGGGAGGTAGGTTATAGAAAGGGAAGGTGTTAGCACCCTTTCTATCCATGGTTATCCATGGGCTCTTAGATACTTGCTCATTGTGTTTTCAAAAAGGTTTGTTTGCTTTTCAATGTGGGTTAAAAAAGTTTCTTTGAAAAAAAATTTCAGATCGACTCATACGTCAGAGTGTTTGAAAAGTTTTGTTTTGAAAGCTTTTGAAAATGTGTGGTGTGAAAAGTATTTTTTGAGATTAGAGCAAGTATCTACGAGAACCTACCTACCCTAAGGAATTCGTCTGGGTAAAAGTCCTTTTAAAGTAGTGCCATCCCACCATTGAGAGGTAGGTAGCACCACCGTTGGAGGTGTTCGGGTCAATTCGAGTTTTAGGGTCAATTCGATGTTCGGGATGTGGTGATCACCAGAGCAATGGGAAGACACCTTAGAAGCTACCCTCATGCCAGGTTCCCGGATCATGAGGACTTACTAAGACATCCTCTACTCGACGATCACCTTTCGAAAGGCAACAGTGAGGCGTACCCTAGGGGTGGTGTGTGCGAATTGTGTGTCATGTTTCAGTTATTTGTCTTGTCATGTTTGTCGTGATCTACGCTTGATTTTAATTATTGCCATACATTCTTTCATGCATATTTGTTAACAGTTAATATTTTTGCGGGAAAATAAAGATCTAAGCTATTACAAATGGCGCGGGTCCACATCGCCAAAATTAAACCGGACCCGATTTAGCGGAAAATAAATAAAGCGATAAATAAAGCACGAGAAATAAAGTTACAACGCTTCGGGACAATTACAAAATTATAATGAGCGATAAAGTAAATGCGCAAAAGAAAATAATTAAAACAATGGGCGTTGGACCCTTTTGCAAAATATTTAAAATTAATGAATTAATTGAAATTAAAGATTAAATTAAGGAATTAAAATAAGAATTTAAATGTTTTGGTATTTTTGTATTTTTTAAGATTTAATATGGAAAGGAATTAATTTGAAATTAAAATAAGACATTAAACCTAGTTCTATTGTTTTTTAGTTTATTATGAAAAAGATTGAATTTTTAACCTAATTTAATATCTAAGTTAATTTACATGCAATTTTTAATTTATGAAAATAAATAAATAATATTATTATTCTGAAAAAAGGGGAAAATTAAAATAAAAAAAAAGTTATTGAACCTAAATTCTATTTTTGGACGTTTTATTATGAAAAAGAATTAAAATTGTGAAAAAAACCCTAATTAACCTAAATAATTATATGCTAATTTATTTACAAGAAAATAATTTTAAAAAATATTTATTATTATTTTTGGTCTTTTCTGATTTTTTAATGAAATTTATATTTTGTAAAAAAATAGTTAACTAAATAAATAGTAAATAAAAGAAATAAAAAGAAAAATTAAAGAAAGAATAAAAAGGCAAACCAGGGGGGGTGGAAGTCCCCAAAGTGGAGGTTCAGGCCCTAGAACATTGGCCCATTATGCCTTGAAATTTATTGACTTTTTGATTCGTATGCCAGCGCATTGACCTGTCCTCATGGTGGACCTTCAATCTCAGCCCTTGATCTGGATGCTTTGGACGCGTGGACGGTGATTTCTGGATGGAATATGGTAGTCCTTAGGAGCGTGCCTGCATAGGAATGAGCATTGAAAAATATTATTGAAATTGGCCAGACCTGGGACTTGAACCCAGGTCTTTGAGGTCATATGCACAACGTGTTACCACTGAGCCAATGAACGTTAATTGATATATTATTATAAACAAATAATGAAAAAGCAAAACCAATGCCTATTAACTAAAACGCGCGCAAATTTGAATTGGCCAGTCAGGACGTGCCACGATTCCACCTTCTTCTTCGTCCCTGTAAAACAAACACAAAAGCCACGGTTTTTATAGCGTTGCATTAGGGGGGCTAGCAGAAAATAGCGAATAGCTCCATGAGCTTCATAAATTGTTCGCGAGGTATGTCTCTTCTTCGTCTCTAAGCGCTAAGTTCAACCATGGTATCCATGAACCCTGATTTTTTCTCTACACAAAAGCCCTATTTCAAGAAACCTGTAACCCTAAAAAACGCGCATGGTGGATTCTTATATACAGTGAAATAATGTAATTAAACGTAGTGGTTAGCTCAGAAACATCAATATGAACATGAATCAACAAAGAAAAATGCAAAAAGATGATGGAATCATGCTGTACGATTTCAAAATTTTCAAGGTACAGTTGGACTTAGGGGTACCAATTCAGGGCCTTTTGATTGATGTTAATGATTGAGAGACGCTCAATGATGTCTCAGGATGCTAATAGGATGAGAATTGGGGTTTGAATCGAGCTTGAAACTGGTTTTCAGTGTTTGAGTTTTTGTGAAAAAATTTCAATATGCAATGGCTTCTTGGGGCGCAGCTTCCAGTCTCTTTGGCATTAGGTCTTGATTCTGATCATATAGGGAAGCTATTAGGTTAAAGATATTGAATAAAATCCCAAGCAATCATTGTTTTCAATCTTTGATTTGTTAAGGATCTTTTCTAATCTTTTTCTCATGCAATTTGGTGTCAATTAGTTCCAATCAACCCAAAACCTTCCATATTTGACTAAGCACGAGATATTGAGCCTATAATATGCATAAAAAGATTTTTTTAGGTTAGGTTTATATTTTTCATGTATTAAAATGATTTAAATGAATATAAATTAATATAAATTCAAATAAATAATTAAAAAATATGAAAATACTTCCCTTTGGGCCTAGTGGTCGTGCATAGGCTTGGCATGAAGAAACTTGGAAGAAAAATGGGCCCATTTGCATTTTTAGGCCTTTTGCATCAATGTTGACTTTCAAAAATTTCCAAAAATTTCCCAACTTCCACAAGGCATAACTTGGTCAATTTTTAAGCTTTTCACATGTTCTTGGACATTTTGGAAAGGTCTTTGAGTCCATTAACCAATGCCTTTGGTCCCATGTCATTTTGATTTACCAATCTCAAGTTATGGCCTTTGACTTAAAGTCCCTTTTTGTTGACTTTTGAAAATGACTTATAATATTGAATTTGATAACTTTTTGTGAGAGCATTTCTTGGACTTGGAATATGAAGATGAGTTGTAGGAAATGTCTTTCTCTTCAAAATGAGCTTTGGATGGAATTTTTCTGATAATCCATGTGAAAGTTATGCCCTGGTCAATTTCAGTTGACTTTTTCAGCTGTCCAAATAAGGAAACTTTTGCATCTTGATGATTTTCTGAGCCAAATTTTGAGAATCATGATCAAGCATTGATCAAATGATGTTTGTGGCTTCAAAATGATATGTTGATCAAAAATTTGAACTTTTGACTGTCAAATGACCATTTTGCCCCTACAGTTGACTGTAGTGCAATTTAGGGTTTTGACTGTGCAATTTTGAGCTGAATGCCTTGAAACTTGATGTGAGGACATTTGACCATCTTTGTAGGCATATGAGACTTGATTGGGCCATTGAAAACTTCCTTTCTTTGATCAGAACTCAAACCCTAGTTTTGACTGTATAGGAGACAGTTGAGCTGCACAACCCTTGGGGAATTTTGTGGCCTTGACTTTGACAATTCTTGATGAATATGGGAGGGAAAATTTTGGGGTGCAACAGTTGCCCCTGTTCAATCTTCTTAGACCTGAGGATGCAGATTGGCTGACGTGCCTTTCGTAATCCGAGGGTAGAAGATGATTGAACACTAGAGTGCCCTAGAAATTTGCACTCACATAGTAGCAGTGTGATGGGGGAATGGGCTTATAGATGCCATTTGGAGATTGCTGGATAGGATGATGGGCTTATAGATGCCATCTGGCTGTTGATCGCGTAAGAGATTCCTTGGCGAGAACCTGCATACCTGTAAAAGAAAAGTGAGTACCTGACACGTTGCAGGGGTTGATGTTTGATATAGATGTGTCCTGGTTGGTTACAGGAATTGGAGCTGGAGCTCTCCAGGCATGCCCTGTCTAGATACAGGAGTCGAGTCTGGTAATGTTAGTCTTTAGCGGATACACCCTGGCAAGATACAGGTATCGGACCCTCGAACTCTTCAGACACACCCTGGCAAGATACAGGAATCGGATCTGGTAATGCTAGTCTTCAACGGATACACCCTGGCAAGATTCAGGTATCGGATCCTCGAACTCTTCAGACACACCCTGGCAAGATACAGGAATCGAGTCTGGTAATGTTAGTCTTCAACGGATACACCCTGGCAAGATTCAGGTATCGGATCCTCGAACTCTTCAGATACACCCTGGCAAGATTCAGGAATCGGATCTGGTAATGTTAGTCTTCAACGGATACACCCTGGCAAGATTCAGGTATCGGATCCTCGAACTCTTCAGACGCACCCTGGCAAGATACAGGAATCGGATCTGGTAATGTTAGTCTTCAACGGATACACCCTGGCAAGATACAGGAATCGGACCCTCGAACTCTTCAGACACACCCTGGCAAGATACAGGAATCGGATCTGGTAATGTTAGTCTTCAACGGATACACCCTGGCAAGATTCAGGTATCGGATCCTCGAACTCTTCAGATACACCCTGGCAAGATACAGGAATCGGATCTGGTAATGTTAGTCTTCAACGGATACACCCTGGCAAGATTCAGGTATCGGACCCTCGAACTCTTCAGACGCACCCTGGCAAGATACAGGAATCGGATCTGGTAATGTTAGTCTTCAACGGATACACCCTGGCAAGATTCAGGTATCGGATCCTCGGACTCTTCAAACGCACCCTGGCAAGATACAGGAATCGGATCTGGTAATGTTAGTCTTCAACGGATACACCCTGGCAAGATTCAGGTATCGGACCCTCGAACTCTTCAGACGCACCCTGGCAAGATACAGGAATCGGATCTGGTAATGTTAGTCTTCAACGGATACACCCTGGCAAGATTCAGGTATCGGATCCTCGAACTCTTCAGACACACCCTGGCAAGATACAGGAATCGGATCTGGTAATGTTAGTCTTCCACGGATACACCCTGGCAAGATTCAGGTATCGGATCCTCGAACTCTTCAGACACACCCTGGCAAGATACAGGAATCGGATCTGGTAATGTTAGTCTTCAACGGATACACCCTGGCAAGATTCAGGCATCGGATCCTCGAACTCTTCAGACACACCCTGGCAAGATACAGGAATCGGATCTGGTATTAGTTGTCAACAGATACTCCCTGGCGAGATACAGGAATCGGATCTTTAGTTGCGACCGTTGATAGTAATCATCTTTGTATTAACCTTTGCCCTGAAAAGACAAAACGTTAGTTGTATGCGATGTCATGATGTATGACCTGCGAGATGTGATAAGTGAGATTGGTATGTTCATGATGCGTACGTGCATGCTATAATGTATGAAGATGTGATGTTCATGAATGTATTTTTTCGTCTAGGAAAGTAAATCCTTGACGGGTGCCGGGAAGTCACTCCTGGGCTGATGTTGAGGAATGGATTTTGCCTCCGCTGGGGATGATAGTTGCAAGAATACCGGCAGGAGAAGATGACTCCGTTGGGGAATAAACCTGGCGAATGGATTACTCTGCGGGGAGAAAAGATACTCTAGCGATCATGCTGGGGAGTGATACCCTGTGGGGATAGAGATGCTTTGCTGAATGTTGATAGTAGTTTGCTGAGGATACCCTTGTTGTATAGGAAGTAGTTGCTGAACTTCGCTGGGGGTAGGAAGATACTTTGTCGAGGACGCTCTTTCCGTAGCTTTTGGCCGAGGATAACCCAGTTATATCCTATTGAGGAAATAACTCTTTAAATCAAGCCGGGACGACGCGTTCGTGCTCTGCGAGGGATAAGCTTCCAGAATCTACTGGGGATAAGCTTACTGCTTGGGGAGATGGACTCCAACTCTCCTGGGGAAACTGGTTGGACTCTCATGGGGAGATTTTGATATACTGAGGAAGTGACTCCATTGAACATTGAGATACCGCCGGGGAACAATCTTTAGGCCAAGACTGCCGGGGATGCTTGTGAAGAATATATGTACTGCTGGGGAAGTATTGAGATCTACGGGAGGATACTCAATTTCCTGGGTAATTTTGCTTGAGGGAGAATGTACTGTTTTGTTGAACCACTCTCTGGGGAAATATGGTATACTGGTTATGTTCTTTAGTCGAACCTACCTTGATACCTTGGAGGATAGAACAATTAGACTGCTTAGACAACTCTTTATTGCCCCTGTTTCTAGTGTCACCTGCAATTAATTCCTTTGTTTCGTATGCAAATACTTATGAGTTAGCAAATTATTGTCAATGCATACATCACAAATTGAACCTTGGACGTTCTTCGCAAAACAAAACAGAAAAAGAAAACATTTGGCACGTTTAACTGAAGATATAATTTTATTGATTTTTGAATGGCCTGAAAATAGGCGTTTTGTGTACAAGAGGCTGACGTCCTAGTAAGAGGTGCGTCGCCGAACAAAAGAGTTTATACAAGATTTTGTACAAAAGGAAAATAAACAGCTGTGTGAAATATGAATGATCCCACTGGGTTTCAACTCTGCTATTGTCTTTATAACTCCGAGCGTCTCATCACTTGATGACCTTGGTTGAAAGTGAAGCTGACTGATCGATACCGTCTGAACTTGATGCGGTTACCGGATTCTGGATGCAAAGTGATCAATGAGACATAGTTTTGCGCTTTTATCCCTAACTTTTGCCTGGACCGCCCTTTCGGGTTTTCAGTCCACCGGGATACCCATTTTTGCCCAAGCCGCCTTTTCAGGTTTTCGACTTGCCGGGTGTACATATTTTTCATTTTCATCCCTTCATTTTGCCCGAACCCTTTTGGTTCGACGGGAAGCCCTAATTTTTGCCTAGGCATGTCAGCCTAGCGGGTCTTTTTTCATGCGTAGTATTTTTTAACTATGTCTGCATTAGCGGGGTGAGGAAGGTCGTCACCATCCATATTGGTTAATATCATTGCTCCTCCTGAGAACACATGCTTAACCACAAATGGCCCTTCGTATGTGGGGGTCCATTTGCCCCTTGGATCACTTTGAGGAAGGATGATTCTCTTGATTACCAGATCCCCAACTCGATATTCCTGTGGTCTGACCTTTTTGTTAAATGCCCTGATCATCCGTTTCTGATACGTTTGACCATGACAGATAGCAGCAAGTCTCTTTTCGTCAATGAGATTGAGTTGATCAAGTCGTGTCTGGATCCAATCATCCTCGTTCAGATTTGCATCCTTCATTATCCGGAGAGAGGGAATTTGTACTTCGATCGGCAAGACTGCCTCCATGCCATAAACCAGAGAGAAGGGAGTTGCCCCGGTTGACGTCCTTGCTGAGGTACGGTACCCATGCAGAGCGAACGGTAACATCTCGTGCCAATCTTTGTAAGTTACCGTCATCTTTTGCACGATCTTCTTGATGTTTTTATTTGCTGCCTCTACAGCCCCATTCATCTTCGGTCTGTAAGGAGAAGAATTATGGTGCTGTATCTTGAACTGTTCGCAGAGCTCAGCAATCATCTTATTGTTCAGATTGGTACCGTTGTCTGTAATAATCCGTTCAGGGACGCCGTATCGACAAATCAGATTGTGCCGAATAAACCGTGCCACAACAGTCTTGGTTACTGTAGCATAGGATGCTGCCTCAACCCACTTTGTAAAATAATCAATCGCTACTAGGATGAAGCGATGTCCATTGGATGCCGTAGGTCTTATCTCGCCGATCATGTCTATGCCCCACATTGCAAACGGCCAAGGCGCAGTCAGAACATTCAGGGGAACCGGAGGAACATGCACCTTATCTGCGTAGATCTGGCACTTGTGGCATGTCCTGGAGTGTTGATAGCAGTCAGTTTCCATGGTGGACCAGTAATATCCTGCCCGTAGGATTTTCTTAGCCATGGTGTGTCCACTGGAATGCGTACCAAAGGTCCCTTCATGTAGTTCTTCCATGATCTTTTCTGCTTCAGCTTTGTCCACACAGCGCAGTAGGGTTGAATCATGGTTTCGTTTGTATAAGATGCCGTTGCTTAGGAAGAACTTGGCTGCGAACCTTCTCAGGAATTTCTTATCGTTGACAGATGCCCCTTCAGGGTATTCCTGAGCTTCTAGATATCTCTTCACTTCATGGTACCAAGGCTTCTCCGTCACCAATTCAGTTTCGAGCTCACAACAGTATGCCGGTTCGTCCAGCTTCCAGATGATGATCCGGGGAGCTTCATTATCCCACTTGACCTTGAACATTGAAGACATTGTAGCTAACGCGTCCGCTAACTGATTCTCTTCTCTCGGAAAGTGCTCAAAGGTTATCTTCGTGAAATGGGGAATCAGGGTCAACACACATTCTCTGTAAGGAATCAGGTTTGGATGTTTCGTATCCCACTCTCTGTTGATTTGATTGATCACAAGAGCGGAATCTCCGAAGACACTGAGAAACTTGATCCTTAAGTCGATCGCAGCTCGAAGACCCATGATACACGCCTCATACTCCGCCATGTTGTTGGTACAGTTGAAACACAACCGGGCAGTGAGTGGAGTATGAGTACCTTGTGGAGAAATGATTACGGCGCCGATGCCGTTTCCCAAAGCGTTGGAGGCTCCGTCAAAGTGCATAGACCATCGGGATCCTGGTTCAGGTCCTTCGTCCGGTCCAGGTACTTCACAATCAGTTACAATCATGATGCTTTCATCCGGAAACTCGAAGTTCATTGTTTGATAATCATCTACAGCTTGATGAGCCAAGTGGTCTGCCAATACACTTCCCTTGATGGCTTTCTGGGTCGTGTACTGAATGTCGTATTCCGTCAAGATCATTTGCCATCTTGCGATTCTCCCAGACAGAGCAGGCTTTTCGAATATGTACTTGATAGGATCCATTTTTGAGATCAACAAGGTGGTATGAGTCAGCATATACTGTCTCAGCCGGCGAGCAGCCCATACCAAAGCGCAGCAAGTTTTCTCAAGCAGTGAGTATCGGGTCTCACAGTCGGTAAACTTTTTGCTAAGGTAATAAATGGCATGCTCTTTTCGGCCGGACTCGTCATGCTGCCCCAGCACACACCCCATTAAATTGTCAAGCACTGTCAGGTATAGTATCAGAGGTCTCCCTTCAACCGGTGGCATAAGGATAGGTGGTTCTTGGAGATACTCCTTTATTCTGTCAAAAGCAGCCTGACATTCATCGTTCCAACGTACTACCTGATCTTTCTTCAGCAGCTTGAAGATTGGTTCACAGGTAGCAGTCAGATGCGAGATGAAGCGAGCAATGTAATTCAGGCGTCCTAAAAAGCCTCTGACTTCCTTCTCTGTCTTAGGAACTGGCATCTCTTGAATAGCTTTGACCTTAGCAGGGTCCACTTGTATTCCTTTATCACTGACCACGAAGCCTAGCAACTTCCCAGATCTTACCCCGAAGGTGCACTTGTTCGGGTTCAATCTCAGCTTGTATAGTTTCAACCGGTCAAACAACTTCTGTAGATGATCTAGGTGTTCTTCCTCAGTCTGGGACCTTGCGATCATGTCGTCCACATACACTTCTATCTCATGATGGATCATATCATGAAATAAGGCGACCATGGCACGTTGGTAGGTTGCCCCAGCGTTCTTTAATCCAAATGGCATGACCTTGTAGCAGAAGGTGCCCCACTGAGTAACAAATGTAGTCTTTTCCATGTCTTCAGGTGCCATCTTGATCTGATTGTAACCTGAAAAGCCATCCATGAAAGAGAACACTTTGTGCTGAGCTGTATTATCAACAAGGACATCAATGTGAGGCAAGGGGAAGTCATCTTTGGGGCTGGCCCTGTTCAGATCCCTGTAGTCAACACACATTCTGACCTTACCGTCCTTCTTAGGTACCGGCACAACATTAGCAACCCACTGAGGGTAAGAAGTCACTGCAAGGAACCCGGCATCAAACTGTTTCATAACCTCGGCTTTAATCTTCTCGGACATCTCTGGACGCATCCGACGGACTTTTTGTTTAACTGGAGGACAGTCTTCCTTAGTCGGCAAATGATGGACCACAATATCGGTATCCAACCCTGGCATGTCTTCGTAGGACCAGGCAAAGATCTCCATGTAATCATGTAACATCTGGGTTAACCGTTGCTTCACGCTGAGCTCTAGGTTGGTACCAATCTTTACCTCTTTCCTGTCTGCTTCCGTACCCAGGTTTATGGTTTCCACTGGCTCTTCATGGGGTTGAATTGCCCTTTCTTCCTGAAGTAACAGTCTTGCAAGCTCACCAGGCACTTCGCAATCATCTTCACCTTCGTCTTCGGCTAAGTTGATCGGATTTTCGAAGTCATAACTGGCAGTAGCAGGGTTGTTATCAGTAAGATCCAGAGTGGATTGGAACCTGTATGAGTGAGTGTGTGTGTAAATACAGCTGTTTTGAAAATTATGTAAAGGAAAGAAAGACGGAAAAGGAACACAATATTTGCAATGCGATAAAACGTCCAAGATTTTCATTCATGATGTATAAAATGACAGTTTGTATGCCCTCACCAATAGAACCACGGTGCCTCGGGTAAGACACCGGGCCAAAGAGTTTATTTATTGTTTATTACAAAACCAAAACAAGAGAATTCATTACTCAGAAACAAGAGAAACAGATAAGTTGTCCTTTGCACTCCAATTGTTAGATCCTCCGTCGGTTGCTGGATAGATCCAGCTATCAAACTCAGCATCGTCCACTTCGTCTTCGTCCCCGATAGCATTCACTCCATGAGCAGGTAGGGGAGCTGTCACCACATTAGGCTTGTCAGATGCCTCAAACTGTACCTCCTTGGCGTCAATAAGGTCTTGCAGCTTGTTCTTTAACGCCCAACAGTCATCAGTAGAGTGTCCCGGGCTGTCTGAATGGTAAGCACAACGAGCATTTGGGTTGTACTTAGGAGATGTAGTGTTCACAACCTTCGGGGGTTCTCTAAGGGTCACCAAACTGGTTGATAACAGTTGTGGCAGGATCTGAGAGAGAGTCATGCTGAGTCGAGTATACTGCCGTTTGGGTCTCTCAGCTCTGGGTAGGTTGTACTGTTGTGGAGCAGTAGCAGGTTTAGAGATTACCACCGCGTTGACAGCTTGGTGGCGTTCAGGTTTGTCTTGCCTTCTTGGGCCATACACAGCACCAGCCTCTTTCTTGAATGGTTTCTTTTCAGAACTTGATGATGCACCCTTCGGAATCTTACCAGACTTTAACCCAGCTTCAATCCGCTCTCCAGTCAGAATCAAATCAGTGAACCCTGCAGAAGAATTCCCGATAAGATGGTTGAAAAATGGCCCAGATAGGGTCCCCAAGAACATGTCTACCAACTCTCGATCAGTCAATGGTGGCTGCACCCTGCCAGCCAGGTCTCTCCACTTCTGGGCATACTCTTTAAAACCTTCGCTTGCGCCTAACGACATACCCTGGAGTTGGGTACGTGTGGGGGCAAGGTCGGCATTATATTGATACTGCTTGTAGAAAGCAGTAGCCAACTCCTCCCAGTTACGAACCTTGGTCCCATCCAGCTGATAGAACCATTCGAGATGAGTCCCTGAAAGACTCTCCTGGAAGAAGTGGATCCATAGATTCTTGTCCGCAGAGTACGGTTGCATTTTCCGAACATAGGACCTTAAGTGCAGCTTGGGACAAGATGCCCCGTCATATTTGGAGAAGGTCGGTGCTTTGAACTTATGCGGGATAATCACACCAGTCGACAAACCCAAGTCTCCAAAATCCAGCCCAGGAACCTGTTGAACTTCCATAGCCTTCAACCTATCCTCCAGTTGCTTGTATCTGTCGTCTGCAGGAGGGTACTGCTCCTCATCAAAATCAGTCTCGTTGTCGGAGACTACCGGACTAGGAACCCTTGCTTCGGCCTGAGGAGAATTTTTGTCAACAGAAGAACCAGCCTCTCCCTGTTGCAGAACATTACCAAACCTTCGGCCCGGGTTGAACAGAACAGTCCTTCTCTTCTTCTTCTTCTCCTTCTTCAGGAGCATAGCTTTTAGTTCCTCCTGGCCTTGAGCCAAGCCCATGATTAGTTCCTGAAACTGCGCATTCTGCGCCTGAAGAGCCTTGATAGTGGTCTCAGTTGCTGACGAGTCGGGATTCATGATGCTGAAATAAACAGCGAAGAACTGTAAGCAACCTGAAAAGAGAGAAAACCTGCTATGCACATGATGAATGATATGTGTTCATGCAATGCATTCAAGGGTTCGAAAGTTCAAATTTGTTGTAGACAAAAAGGAACACACGTTATTATTAAGGAAATCATTGTTTAATACATCAAAGCCTCGTGGGCAAAAGTACAAAACTCAAATCAATCCCAAAATACGCTGCGCATCCTCTTCGGAGCTATGTAGGTGTTGAGATTCCTCTCCTCATGCAACATACGGGTGAGCTCCAAGACCTTCTTTTCACTGGCATGTAGATTAGTCTCAAGAGAATTCCGTTCTTCCTT
Source organism: Vicia faba (assembly GCA_948472305.1). NCBI lineage: Eukaryota > Viridiplantae > Streptophyta > Magnoliopsida > Fabales > Fabaceae > Vicia > Vicia faba. The sequence goes on along the minus strand of OX451740.1, from coordinate 296,143,599 downwards.
AAGCTGGATCCAGCTCTTCTGCATCTCTTCCCAGGATGTGGGCATATCAGGGTGCTGAATAGTGTAGGACACTTCCCCTTCCAAGACTGGCTCTTTGATTACTGGGAGCATGTGAGGATAAGGCATCACTAGCTGCTGGGAACGGGCTCGCACCCACTTGAGATAGGGTTCCAAAGGGATGGAATTCCTATGCCCCAGTGTCTTGCTGTCTATCCTACTGGGCATCCTCCAGGCTCTGGTAAATCTCTGGCGAAGTCCTTGAGTATCGTTGTCGAAGTCAAAAACTATGTCAGGAATTAGCATGTCATGGGGGCCGTCCTTCCGAGCATAACCAAACTGTCTCCAAGCCAGGCAGGGGTTGTAAGTAATACCTCCTCTGATTCCCAGTAAGGGAACATTGGGGTACTCCCCGCAACGATCAATGATAGTGACATCTCCTCTGGACCGAGGACACCAATGTATATCTGCATGCGTAAGAGTCATCAACCGTTGTGACCATCTCAAACCCCGCTCATTCTTCAAGACTGATTGTGGAAGGTGCGAAATAAACCACCTTCCCAGGAGAGGAGTGCAACACATTAGGACACCTCTTTTTCTCATGGTTCGAGTGTAACATGAGTGAAGGATGTCCCCCAGCAATGTAGGGATAGGATTCCTGGACATAAAGATTTGAACGGCGCTGATATCAATGAGCTGATCTGGGTTAGGAAACAGCACCAAACCATAAACAAAGAGGGCTACCACTTCTTCAAAAGCTTGCAAGTCCAGGGAGTTCCAACATTCAAGGGCCTTTTCAAACAGAAACCTGGCTAAGAACCCTTTGATACCACTTCTAACTTCCCAATGTCCCTTGAGGTCAGATGACTGTAGGTGCAAGGCTTTAGCAATCTCTTCAAGCTTAGGTTCCTTTTCTGTACCGTTGAAGGGTAGCTGATCAAGGATAGGAATCTTCAGGAGCCGGGAGAACTCCTCCAATGTAGGTACCAACTGATAGTCCAAGAAGGTGAAACAGTGATGCAGAGGGTCAAAGAATTGGAACAGGACCTTTAACATATCTTCCTCAATGTTGGTATTGACCAAGCTGATGAGGCTTCCATGTCTTTCACTGAATGACGAGTTCTCGGGAATCCTGGATATAAGTTCCTTAAGCTGAGGAGGGATCCTTACAAGACTGATTTGAATTGTCTTTCTACGAATAGTCTCCATGTCCTACAAAACAAGAACAAAGATGAAGATTCGAACCCCTGAAATGGTTAGTCAATGCATATGATGCTGGATGATGTCATGATGCAATGATTAAACACACCACAGATATTTACAAAGACAAACATGTAAGGCACACAAGGCACACAAGACAAGCCCTTAAGGTTTAAGGCCAGCATGGGGTCTGGGTAGTACCCTTTTGGAATGGGATGGTTCAACCTGTCCTAATCAAAGTCACCGGGTTCTAAGGTTCCCAATATCACGGGATTGCTTTCATTGTTCATCGTTTCGATTTAGCCACTGAACTGGCGACCGAAATATTCCAGGAAAGCAACCCTCAATTGGGCGTAGTATCGAGTATCAACCAACCTCGGACTGCACCAAAGTCAGTTATCTCACTACCCTAAAGAGGCCAAGATTGTTCAATTAAGGTTCCTAAGGTCTGTTGATGCTTCATGACACCACGCGGAGGCCCCGTACTCTCCTTGACTGAACTCAAGGGTTACCGGTACACACCAAAGTGCCACATCAACGTAGCAGACTGTTTCAACCATGTCGGTATACCCCGCACAGTTCCCTCACAGCCTTGTTGCTACTTTCTAAGAAAGGTATCCCCCAGATCCGGGTTAGGATCTATGTAACTCCCATGCAACCCACAATAATAAAGCACACAAAGCAATACAATTGAAAACATAGTTATAAGCTAGCCCTAAGGTACACCTCACTTTAAAGTATCCCCAGCAGAGTCGCCAGTTCTGTGATCGGTGGATCTGGAACTGACTGTTTTTAATGCTGGTTCGCGAAATGTCGCGGAAGCAAGAGTCGCCACCGTCTTTTATTTTCTCCAAATGGAAAGGACAAAAGCACAGAAAAATTCCTTAAAGAGATTGCTCTCGGTTCGGGAGGTAGGTTATAGAAAGGGAAGGTGTTAGCACCCTTTCTATCCATGGTTATCCATGGGCTCTTAGATACTTGCTCATTGTGTTTTCAAAAAGGTTTGTTTGCTTTTCAATGTGGGTTAAAAAAGTTTCTTTGAAAAAAAATTTCAGATCGACTCATACGTCAGAGTGTTTGAAAAGTTTTGTTTTGAAAGCTTTTGAAAATGTGTGGTGTGAAAAGTATTTTTTGAGATTAGAGCAAGTATCTACGAGAACCTACCTACCCTAAGGAATTCGTCTGGGTAAAAGTCCTTTTAAAGTAGTGCCATCCCACCATTGAGAGGTAGGTAGCACCACCGTTGGAGGTGTTCGGGTCAATTCGAGTTTTAGGGTCAATTCGATGTTCGGGACGTGGTGATCACCAGAGCAATGGGAAGACACCTTAGAAGCTACCCTCATGCCAGGTTCCCGGATCATGAGGACTTACTAAGACATCCTCTACTCGACGATCACCTTTCGAAAGGCAACAGTGAGGCGTACCCTAGGGGTGGTGTGTGCGAATTGTGTGTCATGTTTCAGTTATTTGTCTTGTCATGTTTGTCGTGATCTACGCTTGATTTTAATTATTGCCATACATTCTTTCATGCATATTTGTTAACAGTTAATATTTTTGCGGGAAAATAAAGATCTAAGCTATTACAAATGGCGCGGGTCCACATCGCCAAAATTAAACCGGACCCGATTTAGCGGAAAATAAATAAAGCGATAAATAAAGCACGAGAAATAAAGTTACAACGCTTCGGGACAATTACAAAATTATAATGAGCGATAAAGTAAATGCGCAAAAGAAAATAATTAAAACAATGGGCGTTGGACCCTTTTGCAAAATATTTAAAATTAATGAATTAATTGAAATTAAAGATTAAATTAAGGAATTAAAATAAGAATTTAAATGTTTTGGTATTTTTGTATTTTTTAAGATTTAATATGGAAAGGAATTAATTTGAAATTAAAATAAGACATTAAACCTAGTTCTATTGTTTTTTAGTTTATTATGAAAAAGATTGAATTTTTAACCTAATTTAATATCTAAGTTAATTTACATGCAATTTTTAATTTATGAAAATAAATAAATAATATTATTATTCTGAAAAAAGGGGAAAATTAAAATAAAAAAAAAGTTATTGAACCTAAATTCTATTTTTGGACGTTTTATTATGAAAAAGAATTAAAATTGTGAAAAAAACCCTAATTAACCTAAATAATTATATGCTAATTTATTTACAAGAAAATAATTTTAAAAAATATTTATTATTATTTTTGGTCTTTTCTGATTTTTTAATGAAATTTATATTTTGTAAAAAAATAGTTAACTAAATAAATAGTAAATAAAAGAAATAAAAAGAAAAATTAAAGAAAGAATAAAAAGGCAAACCAGGGGGGGTGGAAGTCCCCAAAGTGGAGGTTCAGGCCCTAGAACATTGGCCCATTATGCCTTGAAATTTATTGACTTTTTGATTCGTATGCCAGCGCATTGACCTGTCCTCATGGTGGACCTTCAATCTCAGCCCTTGATCTGGATGCTTTGGACGCGTGGACGGTGATTTCTGGATGGAATATGGTAGTCCTTAGGAGCGTGCCTGCATAGGAATGAGCATTGAAAAATATTATTGAAATTGGCCAGACCTGGGACTTGAACCCAGGTCTTTGAGGTCATATGCACAACGTGTTACCACTGAGCCAATGAACGTTAATTGATATATTATTATAAACAAATAATGAAAAAGCAAAACCAATGCCTATTAACTAAAACGCGCGCAAATTTGAATTGGCCAGTCAGGACGTGCCACGATTCCACCTTCTTCTTCGTCCCTGTAAAACAAACACAAAAGCCACGGTTTTTATAGCGTTGCATTAGGGGGGCTAGCAGAAAATAGCGAATAGCTCCATGAGCTTCATAAATTGTTCGCGAGGTATGTCTCTTCTTCGTCTCTAAGCGCTGAGTTCAACCATGGTATCCATGAACCCTGATTTTTTCTCTACACAAAAGCCCTATTTCAAGAAACCTGTAACCCTAAAAAACGCGCATGGTGGATTCTTATATACAGTGAAATAATGTAATTAAACGTAGTGGTTAGCTCAGAAACATCAATATGAACATGAATCAACAAAGAAAAATGCAAAAAGATGATGGAATCATGCTGTACGATTTCAAAATTTTCAAGGTACAGTTGGACTTAGGGGTACCAATTCAGGGCCTTTTGATTGATGTTAATGATTGAGAGACGCTCAATGATGTCTCAGGATGCTAATAGGATGAGAATTGGGGTTTGAATCGAGCTTGAAACTGGTTTTCAGTGTTTGAGTTTTTGTGAAAAAATTTCAATATGCAATGGCTTCTTGGGGCGCAGCTTCCAGTCTCTTTGGCATTAGGTCTTGATTCTGATCATATAGGGAAGCTATTAGGTTAAAGATATTGAATAAAATCCCAAGCAATCATTGTTTTCAATCTTTGATTTGTTAAGGATCTTTTCTAATCTTTTTCTCATGCAATTTGGTGTCAATTAGTTCCAATCAACCCAAAACCTTCCATATTTGACTAAGCACGAGATATTGAGCCTATAATATGCATAAAAAGATTTTTTTAGGTTAGGTTTATATTTTTCATGTATTAAAATGATTTAAATGAATATAAATTAATATAAATTCAAATAAATAATTAAAAAATATGAAAATACTTCCCTTTGGGCCTAGTGGTCGTGCATAGGCTTGGCATGAAGAAACTTGGAAGAAAAATGGGCCCATTTGCATTTTTAGGCCTTTTGCATCAATGTTGACTTTCAAAAATTTCCAAAAATTTCCCAACTTCCACAAGGCATAACTTGGTCAATTTTTAAGCTTTTCACATGTTCTTGGACATTTTGGAAAGGTCTTTGAGTCCATTAACCAATGCCTTTGGTCCCATGTCATTTTGATTTACCAATCTCAAGTTATGGCCTTTGACTTAAAGTCCCTTTTTGTTGACTTTTGAAAATGACTTATAATATTGAATTTGATAACTTTTTGTGAGAGCATTTCTTGGACTTGGAATATGAAGATGAGTTGTAGGAAATGTCTTTCTCTTCAAAATGAGCTTTGGATGGAATTTTTCTGATAATCCATGTGAAAGTTATGCCCTGGTCAATTTCAGTTGACTTTTTCAGCTGTCCAAATAAGGAAACTTTTGCATCTTGATGATTTTCTGAGCCAAATTTTGAGAATCATGATCAAGCATTGATCAAATGATGTTTGTGGCTTCAAAATGATATGTTGATCAAAAATTTGAACTTTTGACTGTCAAATGACCATTTTGCCCCTACAGTTGACTGTAGTGCAATTTAGGGTTTTGACTGTGCAATTTTGAGCTGAATGCCTTGAAACTTGATGTGAGGACATTTGACCATCTTTGTAGGCATATGAGACTTGATTGGGCCATTGAAAACTTCCTTTCTTTGATCAGAACTCAAACCCTAGTTTTGACTGTATAGGAGACAGTTGAGCTGCACAACCCTTGGGGAATTTTGTGGCCTTGACTTTGACAATTCTTGATGAATATGGGAGGGCAAATTTTGGGGTGCAACAGATGGCCCTTGGATCTGGCCATCTGACATTTGGCTGGCTGGATTGTGAGGACATATGGTAATCCTTTGGCTTGTGAACGCGCTGGATAACCTGAAAGAAATTAAGAAAAATACCAAATGTTAGAGGCAGGGGTCGAACCCCTGACCTCAAGCCTCCTAATGCCTTAAACGCTTGCCTGGCTACCACTGGGCCAATTGCTTCTGTGTTATAATAATACAAAACAATAAACAAATATTAAAAAGGAACGTAAATCAATTCAGCGCGCAAAATTTGAACAAACCAATGGAGGAGTTCCACGCAGCCGTCTCCTTCCTTGGATCCGTTGGTAAAAGTGAAACACTTTTACCTACGAACGTTTGTCCGTAGCTATAACCCCTGCCATTCTTAAAATCAAATACAAACATGATAAATAGAAACCAAAGCCATGGTTAGATTTGTCTGGTCCTGCTGAGTTTATTAGTGGTCCTTTCATGGCCTAATTTTGCTCATACGCAGAAATCCCAAATTGAGTTTGTAAGCCCTAATAATGGTGAAACTTCATACAAGCCATGAAAACACAATTAAAGAATACATAGAGCTTGCAAACATGATTATGATCAAGGATGTACAATTATTTTATGCTGTAAGTGTAAGAATAATGCTATTCGATTTCAAAAAAAGAGCTATGCCGTGGGTGACTTACAGTGCGATAAGAGGATGGAAAATGCCTGCTCTTGATTGCTTTAGCTTGCTTACACTCCCATGAGTCGATTATGATAGGAAAAGAGTCTTGTATTGGCCTCTAAGTACAAATTCAATTCACCACTTTTTCTTGATTTTTCAAGTTTTTGTTCTCCCTGCTGGGCCTGCTTCTAACCTAGCTTTTGGTCTGCCTTTGTTCTATTTGTATCAAAGACTGAATTAGGGTTGAAAGAGTGCACTCAATCTTCCTCCATCAATGAGTTTGATCTTGATTTGATTCACCTTAAAATCTTTCCAAAAATGTCCTAAATCCAATCTTTTTATGCACACATGCCTTCACACCAATTTGAATACTTGCTAGCTGTAATTTGAAACCTGAAACAAGCACAAAATCTTTTGTTTTCAATATTTTGGATTTTATATGATTTGTTTTGATTTAAATTGAATTAATTCAAATAAAAATCAAAATAAATAATAAAAACATGATAAGGACAAGTGGCAAGGGCTAGAGCTCGTGGACTATATTTCCAACTCAAAACAAGTGAAAAAGATTGGGCACATTTGGCAAAATTTGATGTTTTGGGCATAGTTGACTTTTGGCAATTTTGCAAAAAGGGTCAACTTCACCAATGCATAACATCCTCAATTTTGACTCTTTGGAGGTGTTCTTGGACTTTATATAGAGCTTTAGATGTCCTCTAATCTACCCTTTTGGTCTCATCTTAATTTGATATTCCATGCTCATGTATGAAGCTTTGACAAAAAAGGTGTTTTTGTTGACTTTTCAAAATGACCTATAATGTCCAAATTCATAACTTCTTGTGAGTGCATATTTTGAACTTGGGAGCTGAAGATGGATTGTAGGAAATTGCATCCTATTAAAAATGAGCTTTGGATGGGTCATTTCTCATAAAGTATGAGAAAGTTACGCTTGGTCAAAGTTGAGTTGACTTTCCTGTAAAACCCTAATTTAGCAACTTTTGAGTCTTGATGAATTATGAGCAATCCTTGATGAATCATGATCAACCCTTGATCAAATGATGAAATATACTTAAAAGTGAGGATGTTGACCAAAAATATTGAAGTTTGACTGTATGTGGGCCACAATTGACTTTTGCCCTAGCACAGTCGATTTTCAGGCCTTTGAGCAATTGACTGAGCAAACTTCCTCTGTAGGGCTTGAAACTTGACATGGGTGATCTTGAGAACATATTAGGACATTGTTGAGCATTTGGGGTCCCTTAGACTCAAGTATCTTGATGCAATATGAAACCCTAATTTGAGGTAGACTGCCTTAGGAGAGAGCTTGTCTGGCCAACCCTTGGACTACCTTGAGCAACTTGAGGATCTTTCTTGAAATGTTTTGAGAAATATGGGAGGGAAAATTTTGGGGTACAACACCAGGTGTCTTACTATGTTTCCCTACTTCGTTCAGTCAGCAAGTTGTCTCATCGATACAATACTAGGGCTAATTCCAGGAAGAAAATAGAGAATCTTGAACAAGAGAATCGCGAGTTGCGCGAAGAAATTACTGCTTTAAGGGCTGGTATGGCCAATTTGTATAATTTGATTGAATCTCTGGAGGTTTCTCAGAATCAACCACCTCCTCCTCTGTCTCCTCATGTTGCTCTACTACAACAGACGAATGTTATTTCAGAAGTCCAATTAGTTCCCGTTTCTATTCCTCTAATTACTGCTGCTCAGTACCGTATGCCTCAAGGCTACCCGTAGGGAATGCCTGCGAACTTTATGCCAGAAGTTTATAATCCAGATACTCAAGTTGCTCCATTTTCTCAAGCAGTTACTGTTATTACGCCTCATGTGGTGCATGTTGCTCCTGCTGCTAGAAATGAGATTCATTATACTGCGCCTCCTTTAGTGAATGATGTGCCGTTTATTAATGATGAAGTTTATCATCTTGTTCCTCCACCAAGTGAAAGTGTGGGCTTCTATGACCGATTGGATAACTTTCAGGACCAATTCAATGAGATGCAGAAGGAAATGAAGGCTCTTCGAGGGAAATAATTATTTGTGCAAAATGTCAGTGAACTCTGTTTAGTTCCTAACGTAAAAGTGCCAGTGAAGTTTAAGGTGCCATACTTTGAGAAGTACAAGGGAAACTCTTGTCCTCATGACCACTTAGTGATGTATATCAGAAAGATGTCCACTCATACTGATGATCAGCATTTACTTATTCATTTCTTCCAGGATAGCTTAACCGGTGATGCATTGAAATGGTATATGGGTTTAGACAGTAGCAGTATCCGCACTTTCAATGATTTGCGTGAAGCTTTTATCAAGAGTACAAGTACAGTATTTTTATGGCACCTGACCGTAACCAACTGAGAGTGATGGCACAGAAAGATAAGGAATCATTCAAAGAATATGTGCAACATTGGCCCGAGATTGCTGCCCAAGTGGTAGCCTCGATGGGAAAGTAATAAATGACCAAGGTCTTTCTGAAAACCCTCGAATCATTTTACTATGAAAGGATGGTTGATAGTGCACCGAGTAATTTCACTGTGATGGTAAGCATGGGTGTTTGTCTAGAAGAAGCTGTCAGGGAAGGACGCCTTATAAAAGATGAAGGGACAATGAAATCATCACATGGATTTTCTAGGAAGAATGAAAGTGAAATAAATGTTTTCATTGAGGAAAGAAAGGCCCGACCTCTGAGAAGACGTCACCAGTACTAGAAACAAGTTGCTTCTGTGGCTCTAGTTGTAAATGCACCTCCAACTATTGTTTCCTATCAGAGACCACTTCCCTAGGGAAATCAAGCGCAAGGTCAGAGAAGAGAAGCTTTTTATTCTATTTTGATGAGTTATGTAGAGTTATTGCCAGCTCTGATTCAAAAGAAATTGGTTCAGACTAGACCTTCTCCTGCATACCTTCTCCTTTGCCATGGTATTATAAGGCGGATCAGACTTGGGATTTTCATCAAGGAGCTCCAGGGCATCATTGAAAATTGTTATCCTTTGCAGTCTGAAATACAGAAGATGATGATGTTTGGTCTTTTATCTTTTAAGGATGTTGGTTCTAATGTAAAAGATAACCCACTGCCCAAGCATGGATGTGGAAGTGATGTAAATATGGTTGTTGGTTGTCTTGGGCATTTCCAGATTTTTGACATTAACTTGGTGAGAGGAGATTTATTGAAGATGCATGTTGATCTCTAAGAATTAAGCTATTATACACATGACCATGCTGGTTGTGGTATTCGTAGTACATATATCCATGGATGTGATAAGGTTAGAGCTGATCTTCAAGAAATGATGGATGAAGGTCTTATCCACATAATCAGACCAAGGACTGAATATAAAGAATAAGTGAATATGGTTTATGGTTGCCCTATAGAATTCTGGATTTTTGCTGTGAATTATATGAATGATGATCTGGTGCGGTTGCATGCCACATTTTGTGACACGGAGGGTCAGGAGGAACATCTTTATGGATCTTGTCGAGTCTGTTATAGGGATTCTCGAGGTTGTTCCATGGTAAGAATATGTGCTTAGTTATTGTTAGATAATGGTACTATCAAAGTCACGGACAATAGAGATGATTACAATGGAGTTAATGTGATGGAAGATTACTCTGTTGAGGCCATGACTGATGATGAATATGTTTCAGATGATGAATTCTTTCCTTCTGAAGAAGACATATTCTTTGATAACAATTTTGAGATGCCTAAATATTCTGAAGTAGGGGTGAATGTCATTGTGTTGTGTTTTGGTGTTCCCACTCTTGTAGAGATTGAATACCACAATAAGCATGTTGTCGCTCATATAGTTATTTGTATGCCTGGTCCTGTTCCATATAAATCAGATAAAGTTGTGCCTTATAAATAAAATGCAACTATCCTGGAAGAGGGTGTAGAATATTGAGAATATTGCTAAAACCAGTCGGGTAACTCGCAGTGGTCTGGTTGTTTCCCCTACTTTTCAAGGAGATGTTGATTATGGAAAAAAGACGTTTAAGAATGATGGACCTAAGAAAGTGGTGGGAGAATCTAGTGGCGTCGCTTTGGAAAGGGATGTTGATGATCTGTTGAAAATCATCAAGATTAGTGATTACAAGATTGTGGATCAATTATTGCAAACTTCGTCCAAAATTTCCATTCTAGCCTTGCTAATGAACTCTTCTGCTCATCTGGAATCTCTGATGAGAGTGTTGGATCAAGCTTTTGTTGAGAGTCACATGTCTCTAGATGAGTTCAGCAGCGTTGTGGGGAATATTACATTTTGAATTAATTTGAGCTTTTGTGATGATGAGTTTCCTGATGAAGGAAGAAACCATAACCTGGCTCTCCATATTTCCATCAATTTTAAGAATGACTCTTTGTCCAATGTGTTGATTGATAATGGGTTTGCTTTGAATGTCATACCAAGAAGTACACTCATGAAGCTTAAGTACCAGGGGGATCCCATGCTCCCAAGTGGAATCATAGTGGAAGCATTTGATGGTTCGAGGAAGTCTATCATTAGAGAGGTAGATTTTCCAATTCACATAGGACCACACTTATTCCAGATTACTTTCCAGGTTATGGATATTGTCCCTTCCTATAGTTGTTTATTGGGACGACCATGGATCCATGAAGTAGGGGTTGTTACTTCAACCTTGCACCAGAAGCTGAAATTTGTCCGTGAAGAAAAGGTGGTCATTATTAATGGTGAGCAAGCTCTGTTAATATCTCATTTGGCCTCCTTCAGTATTGTGGAAGCTGATGAAGCTTCTGTTGGAACTCAGTTCCAAGCTTTATCTATTGACAATACGAGGAAGAATAAAGATTATATCGCCTCGTTTAAGGATGCATAACATGTAGTTCAAAAAGGCCCTAGAAAGGTGTGAGGGGAAGTTATTAATCCTCCTGTGAATAGGAATGGGACCGGCTTGGGTTTATCCATGAAGAAGGAAGTTGTGAAGTCGAAGTATACTTTAAGTAAGTATCAGGACATCTTTCATAGTGCTAGGTATCTTCATCCGATTACTCCAAAGATCAATGATATTCTCGAAGATGAATCAGAGCAAAAAATGTCGAACTTCGTGACACACGGAGTCAGAGTCCAAAATTGGATCACTGTTTATGTTCCTTCTTGCATTCACATTTCAAAGTAATTTTTTTTTAGTCTTTTCAAAAATCTTTCACTCTGCCCAAAGTGGAAGTAATGATGTTGTATGGGCATATTTGTTGTTTTGATTTTTAAAATCATTAATAAAATTTGTTTTTGATTCCAAAATTATGTCTTTGTTTTCTGCTTTTTTATTGGAAAATGGTAAAATAAAAAAACCCTTTCAAAAAATGATAACTATAAATGAATCTGCATAATCGTTTGTTACATGTGTCATTTCCTAAATCAATCATAAATCACATGTGCAGATTAATTAAAAAACCTGTTGAATGCAATGACCTTACACCCTCTCCCAACTTTTAATATCTTGTGTATGTGGCTGAGGAAGAAGAATATGACAAAATCCCAGAAGAGGTTTCATGGTTGCTAGAGCGCGAGGAAAATCACATTCAGCCATATAAAGAGTCGTGGATATAATTAACTTGGGTTCAGAGGAAGATCCAAAGGAAGTCAAGATTGGAGCACTACTTCACCCTGATGTGAAGAGCAAGTTGATTGAATTGTTGAAAGAGTATATGGATATATTTTCTTGGACTTATCAAGACATGCCTGGTTTGGATACCAATATTGTGGAACATTATTTGCCGCTAAATCTAGAATGTCCTCCAATTAAACAAACGTTGCAAATAAATCATCCTGAAATGGTAGTGAAGATTAAAGAAGAGGTTTTAAAGAAGATTGATGCTGGTTTTCTTGTGACATCAGTGTTGTAACACCCCTTCTAAATACCCCAATTAAAGGTAAAGATTAAAATCAGAGAAATAAAATTGCACGGAAGGGATGCCACAACACACATCACATTCCAAAGTTTTTAAGGAAAAACAGACAGGGTATGTTTGATAGTATAAGCATTCCAACACAAAACAAACATACAATAAATATTTACTTCATTCTCTCGTGCAAACGCAACGGAGTTTCATAATTTCACATCATCTCCATTTATGGAGGAATCAAAACATAATTCAAGGCATCAAGCCATCATAATTCCCATAAGCATATGTTATCAAGTCTCACATATACAAAACATCATATACACGAATAAGGATTATATACATCATAATCCAAATACAAAATAATCGAGTCCGACACTAAATAAATCCCCCCCCCCCCCATGTGTTACTACCAGAGCATCGACTCGACTCTAATCAAAATAAAACAGATTGCAATCCAATGCATCCGTTAGCTAGCGCCTCGCGCTACCGTCCTCGGTACCTGCACAATGCCATCAAAAGCATTGGCCAACAAAAGGGTAAGAATTCCAATAATCATATAACATGCAATTTTAAGTAAATGAAATGGCAATAAATAAAGCAATACATAATGATCATGTTCATTTTATCACCTGTAGTATCCTTACTCAAGGAATCCATTTCCAACACATTAACCATGTAAACCGATTATCCGAATACTCACATCCTTGGCACATAACCATAATTCAAACAACAACAATATTGACACATAATCAAACACATCAACACACATACATAACATGCACAAATATACATGTGACTCACAACACGACTCAACGTATGCGAATGCGGTACCGACTCGTGGACCCAAGGTTCCACCACCTATGTTTCCCTTCCGGATCAAGGTCACTACGTCTTTTCCCACAATAGGGTCACCGTCTAGATATTGTGGACCCAATGTTCCACCACCTATATTTCCCTTCCGGATCAAGGTCACTACGTCTTTTCCCACAATAGGGTCACCATCTAGATATTGTGGACCCAATGTTCCACCACCTATATTTCCCTTCCGGATCAAGGTCACTACGTCTTTTCCCACAAGAGGGTCACCGTCTAGATATTGTGGACCCAATGTTCCACCACCTATATTTCCCTTCCGGATCAAGGTCACTACGTCTTTTCCCACAATAGGGTCACCGTCTAGATATTGTGGACCCAATGTTCCACCACCTATATTTCCCTTCCGGATCAAGGTCACTACGTCTTTTCCCACAATAGGGTCACCGTCTATAGAATCATGTGAACCCACAGTTTCACCTTCTCTGTTTCAAGACCAACCATGCCATGCAATGTACAATATAACCAATTCATGCAATTAAGAATTACAATAATCTTAACATACACATACCATCAAATCCAACCAATGGAACATCAACTATTGTACATGCATGCATACATATAATTTAACAATCTCAACGTCAAGTAAAATGTATACAAACAAGTTACTTACTCAACCAAAACATAAACCATCAACTATCAACAATTCCAAATCGGAAAGTATATTTCAACATAAAGTCATTATCAATGAACCGGCATTACTCTCAATGTTTCTCATCGCGATCGAGTCACCGGAATGTAACTCGAACGGTTAAATTCGGGATTAAACTCAACTTATTTCATTCGTACTAAAATCGGGTCGATTCTTAAAAAGTCGAAATTTCGCAAAACGAACTTCACTACGTTAATCTACACGTCGGATTATGCTAGCACGTCAATTTTCGTTAAATTCGGAGCAACTTGCTCCGTCGCTGAAATTGCCGAAATCGTGAAATCGAAACATAATCGGATTCCAAATTAAATCGACTAACTTATGTTATATTTGTTTTTAATTAATATAATTAATTAATATATGAAATATGAAAACTAAAAATGAAACAGAAACTATTTTTTTTTTGAAAAAACCTGAACCTGCTAAACGCTGAAACAGAGAAACAGGGTACATGAGAATTTCACTTCACACTATTGTGCACTAATGGGACGTACGTCCCTAATTGAAAACAGAGAAGGGGAGGCACTTTGTTCTTGCAAAATGTTTCTAGAAAATTTCATCCTGCATAATTATTTTATACTTTCCACTGCATAATCTCATTTTTTTTATTTCTAAATTTCCATTGCCACTTTCCAAAATAAAAAGAAACTTCATACTTGTTTTATAACTTCAAATTAACATAAACCTGCATAATCATGTTTTCCCAACATACTGACACTTCTTATTTTCCATATTTAATATTTTCAGTTTTCCTTTTCTAATTCTTCTTAACTAATTTAATAACAATCCAACAATAACAATAACACCTAAATCAACTCCTCTAACCTCTATCAAAATCACCCAACATAACTCATAAACCCAAAAATCAATTTTTATCCCAAATCAAAAATATACCAATCAAACCCTAACTATAGGAATTGGAAAATCAAACCCCTTACCTTGGTGTGGGTTTTCTTGAAACAAGATGATGAAGATGTTGCAACTCTAAACCTAGCTTCCTTTCTTCTCTTCTCCTCTTTCTCTCTTCTTTTCTTTCTTCTTTCTCTTCTTATCAACTACTCTTACTAACTCTCCTTTTCTATTTTATAAAACTATCCTTCTACTACTAACTTTCCTCCCTCTATCTTTCTAAAATTATAATTTGGCCCCAACAATTATTTAATTCAAATTATATCATATAATTCTATTAAAACCATATTACATTTAATTAATATTTATTCCATAAAAACTAAATTATACCGATAAATCAAACGAAGCCAAATACACACCAAAATAAAATTACTCAAAATAGTATTTTATCATTATGAATATTTTTATTTCAAATAACCGAATTAACATTTAATCAAAAACGGGGTGTTACAACTCTCCCCCACTTAAAAGATTTTCGGCCTCGAAAATTTTGACCAAAACGAACAAATCGGGACATGCCTACGCATTCGTCCACTCAATCCTTGCGTTAATTAAACAACATACAAAATACACCTAACACAAGGGCATCTCCTAGCTATAACGTTTAGACAAGAACAACCATGCCGAGATGCGAAGCCCATACAATGCACTCGACAATCAACTAACACCCAACAACTAAACAAGTCGCAGACACACAAGTTCGCTCGAGAACTAAACAAACAAGATCGATACCATCCTAACGTCTCAACCATAGAATTAGTCATACACTCGAACCGACGCCTCGGAAACGAGTCACCAAAGGTAGGAACATAAAGTCCTACGACACAACACCGACACCATCGCTAAAACAAAAACAACAAAATGGTTATACAAACCAAAACTGAAACAATCAGAAAGGATACAACCACGCGTGCTACGCAAACACGAAAAGATGCCATCATTCACGCATAAGTACGAACTCAAGAATTACACTTGCAGTTATCGCTCTCATTCCAGAAAAAAATCACAAGGTCACATCGTTCTTGTAGATTACCAACGTACCACCCTTGAACAATAACAAGTTACCCGAACATAACCGAACTGCGGCACACCCCTCATCCTAGGACGTATACTGACGACTTGCAACTATAACTCACTAGCCCAAATCCAACAATCCCGCATACTCGCTAAAACTCAATGCTCGATTATCTAAACCATGCTGTGTCACTTTTATGCATAAGATGCCAACCGTAAAACAACTTGGTTAATCCTCAACTTCACAATCACCCAAAATGGATACGTTCAAAGCGTACACCCATCAAGACACCTCGCAACATCAGCTTCATCAACTCGAAGAATCACTCTTTCATTCTCGATTGATCAACGTCCGTTGATTCTCTGAAATACACGACATGGTTTGACCTCTTCAAATACTGTCCAAATATTTCACTTGTGAAACTTCGATGTATACACTTGACTTCCACGAAGTCTTCCCTTATAACAATTCAATTCCCAAAGTTTAATTAAGTAATCGCCATCCTCGCATCGTCGCAACGATTAATACACTGGTTTCTTATTCGAAACATCTCTCATATCTTTCAATCTTCCAAAGTGGTAATCCAAACCAAAACACTCTCTCAAGAACTCTACTCATCAATTTCGTCTCATACTCCTGAGATTACAACATAGTTTGGACTTAGAACCATAACATCAATTTCTATGGAATCCAACATGAACACCGTCGCGACCGACTTCAGTCACAAATAGAACATCTTCCTCTATAAAACATCAATCATCTTTAAGTACCTGTGGTTACCAAACCATCACCAAATTCCTTACCGTCAAGACTTATTTTAGTCGTAATCTAATAATCCACCGCGACCATTAGTATCCGGCGAAATCCATATGGTAGTAGTGAACGAATCCTTAATAACCTTCCGAGTTTAATCTCAACAAGCGTCTCAAAACAAACATGCAACATTCTTTCAAAATAATAAATCTCAAATAAGATATTCTTGGGTTATCCTTAATATCAACTTAATAAACTCAACAACAGACGAAGTCTCTTTATAGATCATACTCTACTTGAATTGTCTTCAACAATTCCAATCTCCTTGTCGTTAACATCTGTACTTATAAGGTTCCAATGAGCATAACTGCATCAAACTCTAACTCCCGCATCCGATAATTTTCCATAAGAAAAATCAAATCGTTCCAAGGTAGTAATACACTTTTCCAACTCTATGTCGAAATACATCTTACGTCCAAAACAAAATATCACAACACGTCGCACCAGGTTCTTCAGTAAAAAACAAAACCAAAATCAAGGAATTCGCTAAACTTTTCACCGGCTAAAACGAATTCGCTTCCCATTGCGAAGTCCAATTAGTGACTCAACCATTTCGGGTCAAAATACTCACGATCAATACCAACTTATAAAAATATCTTCCATCAAACCACAAAGTTAACCATCCAAAACAAAAGAACTTCTAAACCATGAATTAGCCCCTTAAAGTCTTCGACAAGACACAAAATAAATCTTCGCGGAACTGTCCAAAATATTGCCGTCTAAGTTGCTTACTTAAGACACTCACGTCCAACCGTTCCAAAACTCCTCCTTTAGAGGACTCAACATGCACTAATCTAACTCCACTACTGATAACGCAACACTCGGATGCTTGCCACAATCCCTTAACTTGATGTAAACCAAATAATATCCATGAACACGAAACAACTCTTCAGCTACTCATGAGAGTACTGTTGGAACATTCCAAAATCTTACCTGACGCATTAGTCACACTAATGACATCAGCTTATACTCTCCCGGACCATACACTATCTTGAAAAGCATTGCCTGAACATCTTCAACCCTCACACTAACCCATAGGCAGCCAGACTTCAAAACGATCTCACTAAACACATAAACTCCAAATAACTGCTTCACTTAAATATCAATCCTCCGAAGCAGACACTCGTCCTCAACATCCGCTTCGTTCCTTGACTACAAACGACACACCAACTTGGGTAACCTTTGCTCTTCTCGAACAACACAATCGGCGCACTCCATGGCGAACCACTCAAACAAACAAACTCTAATAAAACCAATATTCAAGTTGACTTTTCAACTCTAATTCAGAAACAAACATCCCTTAAGGATACTTCTAATCCCAACTAGTTCCAGAAACTAAATCCATCAAAACTTCACCTCGCACTACAACGGTAATTCACTCACATTTCCACAAAAGGTTTCGGAAGAATCACAACAAGAAGCTCGCTTGCCAAAAATCTTATTTCTCACAAAAATCCAGATTCGCCCACAACTCAAGTAACCATGCACTGCCTTGTGCCAACTCATCTGCTTCACACACTATTAAGTTGGCAAGACAAGTCTATCCCAAACAACACAATTCCCGACTACTATCAACAAGAGATTAAGGATGATCAGTCCCTCAATTTGTCAATAGACATTCGACAATCATGAGGTGGCATCAACCATCGTTACCAAACCACAACAACATCTTCAATCTTACCCCTCAAGCTACTTAAACATAACCATGCTTGAAGCATCAACTGCTCGGCAATACTTACATCTTACAATCGGCGGTATACTGAACCAACCTCTTACACAAAACTTCAGAGAAGAAACTTCTCCCCCACTTATTTCACACGTACCTCTGCAGACAACGAAAAGGAAACAATCAAGTACCGACAGTGTTCCACACACATGTCGCGTACCAAAAGGGATTAAACACATAAACAACCTGGCCGGTAGACCGACCTGCTCTGATACCACTATTGTAACACCCCTTCTAAATACCCCAATTAAAGGTAAAGATTAAAATCAGAGAAATAAAATTGCACGGAAGGGATGCCACAACACACATCACATTCCAAAGTTTTTAAGGAAAAACAGACAGGGTATGTTTGATAGTATAAGCATTCCAACACAAAACAAACATACAATAAATATTTACTTCATTCTCTCGTGCAAACGCAACGGAGTTTCATAATTTCACATCATCTCCATTTATGGAGGAATCAAAACATAATTCAAGGCATCAAGCCATCATAATTCCCATAAGCATATGTTATCAAGTCTCACATATACAAAACATCATATACACGAATAAGGATTATATACATCATAATCCAAATACAAAATAATCGAGTCCGACACTAAATAAATCCCCCCCCATGTGTTACTACCAGAGCATCGACTCGACTCTAATCAAAATAAAACAGATTGCAATCCAATGCATCCGTTAGCTAGCGCCTCGCGCTACCGTCCTCGGTACCTGCACAATGCCATCAAAAGCATTGGCCAACAAAAGGGTAAGAATTCCAATAATCATATAACATGCAATTTTAAGTAAATGAAATGGCAATAAATAAAGCAATACATAATGATCATGTTCATTTTATCACCTGTAGTATCCTTACTCAAGGAATCCATTTCCAACACATTAACCATGTAAACCGATTATCCGAATACTCACATCCTTGGCACATAACCATAATTCAAACAACAACAATATTGACACATAATCAAACACATCAACACACATACATAACATGCACAAATATACATGTGACTCACAACACGACTCAACGTATGCGAATGCGGTACCGACTCGTGGACCCAAGGTTCCACCACCTATGTTTCCCTTCCGGATCAAGGTCACTACGTCTTTTCCCACAATAGGGTCACCGTCTAGATATTGTGGACCCAATGTTCCACCACCTATATTTCCCTTCCGGATCAAGGTCACTACGTCTTTTCCCACAATAGGGTCACCGTCTAGATATTGTGGACCCAATGTTCCACCACCTATATTTCCCTTCCGGATCAAGGTCACTACGTCTTTTCCCACAAGAGGGTCACCGTCTAGATATTGTGGACCCAATGTTCCACCACCTATATTTCCCTTCCGGATCAAGGTCACTACGTCTTTTCCCACAATAGGGTCACCGTCTAGATATTGTGGACCCAATGTTCCACCACCTATATTTCCCTTCCGGATCAAGGTCACTACGTCTTTTCCCACAATAGGGTCACCGTCTATAGAATCATGTGAACCCATAGTTTCACCTTCTCTGTTTCAAGACCAACCATGCCATGCAATGTACAATATAACCAATTCATGCAATTAAGAATTACAATAATCTTAACATACACATACCATCAAATCCAACCAATGGAACATCAACTATTGTACATGCATGCATACATATAATTTAACAATCTCAACGTCAAGTAAAATGTATACAAACAAGTTACTTACTCAACCAAAACATAAACCATCAACTATCAACAATTCCAAATCGGAAAGTATATTTCAACATAAAGTCATTATCAATGAACCGGCATTACTCTCAATGTTTCTCATCGCGATCGAGTCACCGGAATGTAACTCGAACGGTTAAATTCGGGATTAAACTCAACTTATTTCATTCGTACTAAAATCGGGTCGATTCTTAAAAAGTCGAAATTTCGCAAAACGAACTTCACTACGTTAATCTACACGTCGGATTATGCTAGCACGTCAATTTTCGTTAAATTTGGAGCAACTTGCTCCGTCGCTGAAATTGCCGAAATCGTGAAATCGAAACATAATCGGATTCCAAATTAAATCGACTAACTTATGTTATATTTGTTTTTAATTAATATAATTAATTAATATATGAAATATGAAAACTAAAAATGAAACAGAAACTATTTTTTTTTTTGAAAAAACCTGAACCTGCTAAACGCTGAAACAGAGAAACAGGGTACATGAGAATTTCACTCCACACTATTGTGCACTAATGGGACGTACGTCCCTAATTGAAAACGGAGAAGGGGAGGCACTTTGTTCTTGCAAAATGTTTCTAGAAAATTTCATCCTGCATAATTATTTTATACTTTCCACTGCATAATCTCATTTTTTTTATTTCTAAATTTCCATTGCCACTTTCCAAAATAAAAAGAAACTTCATACTTGTTTTATAACTTCAAATTAACATAAACCTGCATAATCATGTTTTCCCAACATACTGACACTTCTTATTTTCCAAATTTAATATTTTCAGTTTTCCTTTTCTAATTCTTCTTAACTAATTTAATAACAATCCAACAATAACAATAACACCTAAATCAACTCCTCTAACCTCTATCAAAATCACCCAACACAACTCATAAACCCAAAAATCAATTTTTATCCCAAATCAAAAATATACCAATCAAACCCTAACTATAGGAATTGGAAAATCAAACCCCTTACCTTGGTGTGGGTTTTCTTGAAACAAGATGATGAAGATGTTGCAACTCTAAACCTAGCTTCCTTTCTTCTCTTCTCCTCTTTCTCTCTTCTTTTCTTTCTTCTTTATCTTCTTACCAACTACTCTTACTAACTCTCCTTTTCTATTTTATAAAACTATCCTTCTACTACTAACTTTCCTCCCTCTATCTTTCTAAAATTATAATTTGGCCCCAACAATTATTTAATTCAAATTATATCATATAATTCTATTAAAACCATATTACATTTAATTAATATTTATTCCATAAAAACTAAATTATACCGATAAATCAAACGAAGCCAAATACACACCAAAATAAAATTACTCAAAATAGTATTTTATCATTATGAATATTTTTATTTCAAATAACCGAATTAACATTTAATCAAAAACGGGGTGTTACAAGTGTACCCTTAGTGGATTTCCAATATTGTTCCAGTACCAAAAAAATACGGAAAAGTCTCCATGTGCGTTGATTATAGAGATTTAAACAAAACTAGTCCAAAAGATGACCTTCCATTTCCGCATATCGATATTTTAGTTGATAGTACAACAAAATTCAAAGTGTTTTTGTTCATGGATGGATTTTCCGGATACAATCAAATCAGAGTGGCTCCTGAGGACATGGTAAAAACAACATTTATCACACCCTGGGGAACATTCTGTTATAGAGTGATGCCCTTCGGGTTGAAGAATATTGGTGCAACGTACCAGAGGGTTATGACAACCCTATTCAATGACCAGATGCATAAGGAAATCGAGGTATATGTTGATGATATGATTGCCAAATCTCTGACTGAGGAAGGGCATATAGAATATTTGTTGAAATTGTTTCAGCGTTTGATAAATTATCGTCTCTGCTCGAATCCAAATAAGTGTACTTTTGGTGTTCGTTTAGGAAAATTTCTAGGTTTCATTGTCAGCCAAAAAGGAATTGAAGTTGATCCTGATAAAGGTAAGGAAATTCAAGAAATGCCTGCACCAAGAACTGAAAAGCAAGTTAGAGGCTTCCTTGGACGTTTGAATTACATTTCCAGATTTATTTCCCATATGACTGCGACATGTGAATGGATCTTCAAGCTGTTAAAAAAGGATAAAGGTTGTGTGTGGACGAACGATTTCCAAAGGGAATTTGAAAGCATTAAAGAGTGTTTGCTTGAATCTCCTATATTTCTTCCCCCTGTTGAAGGAAGACCATTGATTATGTATCTAACTATGTTAAATAATTCTATGGGTTGTATTTTGGGACAACAAAATGAAACAGGAAGAAAAGAATATGCCATTTATCATCTCAGTAATAGTTTACTGATTGTGAGTCACGATATTCTATGCTGGAAAAAACATGTTGTGCTTTAGCCTCGGCGGAAAAACGATTGTGGCAATATATGTTGAATCATACTACTTGGTTGATTTGCAAAATGGATCCAATTAAGTATAATTTTGAAAAGCCTGCTCTTATTGGAAGAGTTTCCCATTGGCATATGTTATTGTCTAAAGATGATATTGAATATCTTACTCAGAAGGCTATAAAAAGTAGTGTGTTGGCGGATTATCTTGCTCACCAACCAGCTGATGATTATCAGTTTGTTAAATATGATTTCCCGGATGAGGATGTAATGTATTTGAAAGTAAAAGATTATGATGAACCTTTTCCTGAGGAAAGTCTTGATCTTGAATCCCGATGGGGTATGGTGTTTGATGGAGCTGTAAATGCTTATGGTAAGGGAATTGATGTCATGATTATAACTCCCCATGGATCACATATCCATTTTATTGCAAGGTTGACCTTTGATTGCACTAATAACATGGCAGAATATGAAGCTTGTATCATGGGTCTTGAAGAGGCTATAGATCTCAGAATCAAAATTCTAGATGTATATGGCGGTTCAGCTTTGGTAATAAATTAGATTAAAGGAGAATGTGATACTCGGCATGTTGTATTGATTCCCTACAAATATTATGCAAGAAGATTATTACCTTTCTTTAATAAAGTTGAATTCCATTATATTCCCAGAGATGAGAATCATATACCAGATGCCTTAGCCACCTTGGCTTCCATGTATCAAGTGAATACTTGGAATGATGTACCCCGGATCATTGTTTGACGTCTTGATAGACCTCCTCATGTGTTTCCTACAAAGGGTACGTCAGATGAAAAACCATGGCATTATGATATCAATCACTTCCTTCGGAATCAAGAATACACGCTAGGTGCGTCGAATAAAGATAGAAAGACATTAAAAAGGTTGGCAGGTAGCTTTTTCCTCAATGAAGATGTGCTATACAAAAGAAATCATGACATGGTCTTGCCCAGATGCGTGGATAGACACGAAGCAGACATGTTGATGCATGAGACCCATGAAGGTTCCTTTGGTACCCATGCCAATGGACATTCAATGGAAAAACCTATGCTTATGGCATATTACTATTGGCTGACAATGGAATCAGACAATTATAAATTTTCAAAGAAGTGCCATGAGTCTCAGATTTATGTTGACAAGATTCATGTTCCTCTAACAGTTCTCAATGTTATTTCTTCACCGTGGCCCTTTTCTATGTGCGATATTGATATGATTGAACCCAAGGCATCAAATGGACATAATTTCATCTTGGTGGCAATTGACTACTTCACCAAATGGGTGGAAGAAGCTTCTTATGCTAACGTCTCCAAGCAGGTGGTAGTACGCTTTATCAAGAACAATCTTACATGTCGATATGGTGTGCCAAGCAGAATTATCACCGACAATGGCTCAAATCTAAATAACAAGATGATGACAAAACTTTGTGAAGAATTCAAAATTGTCCATTACAACCCGTCTCCTTACAGACCTAATATGAATGGGGCTGTTGAGACTGCTAATAAAAATATAAAAAAGATCATCTAGAAGATGGTTGTTACCTATAAGAATTAGCATGAGATTCTATCTTTTGATTTACATGGGTATCGTACATCCATCCGCACTTCGTCAGGGGAGACCCTGTTTTCTCTTGTATATGGTATGGAAGCAGTACTCCCTATCAAGGTTGAGATTCTCTCTTTGCGTGTAATAAAGGAAATCAAACTGTCAAAGGCTAAATGGGTCCAAAACAGGTTTAACCAGTTGAATTTAATTGAAGAAAAAATAATGACGGCCTTATTGTCATGGTTAATTGTATCAAAAAAGAATGAAGAAAGCTTTTGATAAGAAACTCAAGCCTCGTGAATTCAGAGAAGACGACCTCATGCTCAGAAAAATCATGTCTTTTAACACTGATTCTAGGGGCAAGTGGACTCCCAATTATGAAGGCCCATATGTTGTCAAGAAAGCCTTCTCTGGTGGTGCATTGATTCTTGAAACTATGGACGGCGAGGAGTTCCCACGTCCCATGAATGCTGGCGCAGTGAAGAAATACTTCGCCTAAAGAAATAGAAAAACAACTTGCTAAGTTGAAAACCCGAAAGGGCGGATTAGGCAAAAAAGAGCGTCTCGATAAGCTGAAAACTCGAAAGGTCGGTCTAGGCAAAAGTTAGAGACATAAACAAAATAAATATTCCCAGTAGGTTGTAAACCCACAAGGGCAGCCTACGCAAAATTTAGGTATTTCTTGGCAAGTAACTGCGTTAGCCAAGACATGATCATTGAAGCAACAATCTTCTCAAATTCTCATCACACTTCAACTAAAGCCTCTGCTCAGGAGTTCAATGTTGTTAGGTAGAATAATTACCATTTTCCAAACTTTGTAATCATTCGTGGAGTTACACCATTTGTAGACTACCATTCTATTAATAAAGTTTGAGCCTTTATCCAATTATTTGTGGTTCTTATTTTATTCTATTTACAAAAATTTCATTTATTATTGATAGTAATTTTCAAAACAAAAAGACTAATAAAAACATGTTTTTGAAAATAGTTTGAAAATCACCTTTTACTTTAGACTTTGTGATTCAAGTGGAACAAAAGTAGTGATTCCAATGATGGACTAACTCTGGAGTTCTGAAAGGATTCCATAAGATGTATCCTAGGATTACTCCTTCTAATATACGCATGATCCATTTGTATTCTAGATATTTGGATTTCATACCAATTGATATATGGGGGTGTTGGGTTTGTGATCTCGTCTTTCCCCAGTTAAGTCTTAGTTCAGATCTTCTCCAGGTTTATTATTTGGTTCGGGTTTGCATGGCGTGATCGGTGGAAATAGAACTGACTGTTTTTTAAGCTGGTTCGTGAAATGTCGCGGTAAGCAAGAGTCGCCACCGTCTTTTATGTTCTCCAACATGGAAAGGACAAAAGCACAGCAAAATTCCTTCTTTGAGAATGTTTCTCGGTTCGGGAGGTAGATTTATAGAAAGGGAAGGTGTTAGCACCCTTTCTATCCGTGGTTATCCACGGGCTCTTAGGTACTTGCTCTTATGTTTTCAAAAATTTGTTTGCTTTTCAAGTGTGTGTGGGTTTTGAAAAAAGTTCGTTTGGAAAACTTCTAAGTAACTCTTGTATCAGTCCTCAAGAGTGTATGAAGTGTTTTGTTTGAAAACTTTTTGAAAGTGACCTATAATGTTGAAATTGATAACTTTTTGTGAGAGCATTTCTTGGACTTGAAATGTGAAGATGAGTTGTAGGAAATGTCCTCCCCTTCAAAATGAGCATTGGATGGGATTTTTCTGATGAACCATGAAAAATTTATGCCTTGGTCAAGTTACAGTTGACTTTTCAGCTGTCCAAAAATGGAAACTTTTGCATCTTGATGATTTTTGAGCCATTCTTGTGAAATCATGGTCAAGATTTGACCAAATGATGATTGTGGCTTCAAACTAAGATGTTGACCAAAAAGTTTGACTTTTGACTGCCAAATGACCATTTTGCCCCTGCAGTTGATTGTGAAGTAAATGAGGCTTTTTGACTGTGCAACTTGACCTTGTGAGCCTTGAAACTTGACATGTAGGTGCTTGACAATGTATATGAGCATATGGGACTTGATTGAGCCCTTGAAAACCTCAACTTCCTTGCAGGAACCAAAACCCTAATTTTGACTGGCTTATGAGGATGGTTTGACTGTGCAACCCTTGAGTAGACTTGAGCAAATTGAGATGATGCTTGTCAAAACTTTGAAGAATATGGGAGGGAAAATTTTGGGGTACAACACATGGTTTAAAACCTCTATGCCAAGTTCCCCAGTGAGGTCTTTGCTTATTTGACAGAAGTTCTGTCTCTCTGTGCGTGTTGAGGTAGAATCATTTTCAAATCATCTCTTATTGCAGTAATGACATTATTGTTGTTATTTGTTTCCTAGACAGCCTGGCAAAGGCAGTATTCTTTTCTAAAAAATGTTTGAGACGGTTGTCAACTTTTTGGGTGTTTCTCGGCAAATGTTGAGTTTGATTTAAAATCCCCATAATTTTGACCTCTTGCTATGATGATAACTTCTTTAAATCTCCAAGATGAATATCCCCATGAAGTTTCATAATTTCTCTCAGAGGAATTTACACAAATTATTATCCTTAATTTTGAATAATGTTCTTAAGGTCTCCTCGGTGTGAGTTTTCCTTTTCCCCAATAAATACAACATGAAATTCCACAGTGGAAGTCCCGATGGTGTGGTTTTCACCTTCCTTAGTAAACTCAGTATTTGAATCTCTAGTTGGAGTCTAGACGATGAGGCACTATGTTCCCCAGGCGAAGTCTGGATAATATTCCCCGGTGAGATCTTGAAGAGGATTTTATATCTCTACAACTTCATTGGTTTATTACTATCAAATTATGCTCGGATTATTTTTCAAACCATGTTTCTTCCTAGTGAAGTTAAGCTGAGAAATAGGAACTTTTTTCCTAAGATAGTGCTTACTCTCTTATGGAATCTTCATCCGGGATGTGATTTCGCCAAGTGTTTTGTTTTGCCCAAGTTGGTTTGGTCTGGTTATCCCCTATGTCTTTTTCGTCAGCTTATACATGATAACATTCATACATTCATACACATATCGTACATAGTTGAATTTAAAATTCATTGCACATTTGCATTTGTTATTATTTTTGTTGGCATATTTACCTATTTGCAGAGTTATGTTACCCTCTCTCTAATAGATTGTCATTCTTAAAACAGAAAGTGTATATCCCTTTAATTTCCCCATTAAGTTATCCCTCATGGAAGAATTTTTCTTTAGCCTTCTTGTCCAACTCATTTTTTGGATGGAAGTTGATCCACATTTAAGTTATTCCTCATTGGATAGTGTCTGAGTTGACTGTTTCACTCTGATTTGTTCTTGGTTTGAAGTTGTAGTCTCCAGCAACATTGTTATTTTGGTTTTTGTAGGCTTTGAGCCTTGGATTGAGAATGTGAATTTATTTTGCATGTGAAGACTTTATCTACTCATCAAAATGTGTTATCATTTCTCAAGGAAGTACAAATTCATTTTCCAGCTACTTTATTACAATTCCTTCTCATAACAGCAAGTGGCGATCATGTTCTTCCCTAGTAAGTCTGTCAATGCTAGAAGAGATTTATTACTCGGATGAATGGTAGTCTCGTCATTATGGGAGATAGTTTGTTGTTGAGTTTTTTTACTCCGACGAATGGTAGTCTCATCATAATGGGAGATAGTTCGTTGTTGAGATTTGTTACTCCAATAAATAGTAGTCTCGTCATTATGGGAGATAGTTCAGTGTTGAGATTTGTTACTCCGAATAATGGTAGTCTCGTCATTATTGGAGATAGTTTGTTATTGAAATTTGTTACTCTGATGAATGGTAGTCTCGTCATTATGAGAGATAGTTTGTTGTTGAGATTTGTTACTCCGATGAATGATAGTCTCGTCATTATGGGAGATAGTTCATTATTAAAATTTGTTACACCGATGAATGGTAGTCTTGTCATTATGGGAGATAAATCATTGTTGAGATTTGTTACTCCGATAAATGGTAGTCTTGTTATTATGGGAGATAGTTCATTGTTGAAATTTGTTACTTTGATGAATAGTAGTCTCGTCATTATGGGAGATACTTCGTTATTGAGATTTGTTACTCCAATGAATGGTAGTCTCCTAATTATGGGAGATAGTTCGTTGTTGAAATTTGATACTTCGATGAATGTCAATCTCGTCATTATGGGAGATAGTTCATTATTGAGATTTGTTACTCCGATGAATGGTAGTCTAGTCATTATGGAAGAAAGTTTGTTGTTGAGATTTGTTACTCCAATGAATGATAGTCTTGTTATTATGGGAGATTGTTCGTTGTTGAGATTTGTTACTCCGATGAACGGTAGTCTCGTCATTATGGGATATAGTTCATTATTGAGATTTGTTACTCCGATGAATGGTAGTTTCGTCATTATGAGAGATAGTTCGTTAATGATATTTGTTACTCCGATGAATGGTAGTCTCGTCATTATGGAAGATAGTTTGTTGTTTAGATTTATTACTCTGATGAATGGTAGTCACATTATAATGGGAGATAGTTTGTTATTGAGATTTGTTACTCTGATGAATGGTAGTCTCGTCATTATGAGAGATAGTTCTTTGTTGAGATTTGTTACTCCGATAAATGGTAGTCTCATAATTCTGGGAGATAGTTTGTTGTTGATATTTGTTACTCCGATGAATATTAATCTCGTCATTATGGGAGATAATTCGTTGTTGATATTTTTTACTCTGATGAATGGTAGTCTCATCATAATGGGAAATAGTTCGTTGTTGATATTTTTTACTCCAATGAATGGTAGTCTCGTCATTATGGGAGATAGCTCATTTTTGAGATTTGTTACTCTGATGAATGGTAGTCTCGTCATTATGGGAGATAGTTTGATATTGAGATTTGTTGATCTGATGAATGGAAGTCTCATCATTTTGAGAGATAGTTCGTTGTTGAGATTTGTTACTCCGATGAATGGTAGTTTCGTCATTATGGGAGATAGTTCGTTGTTCAGATTTTTTACTCAGATGAATGATAGTCTCATCATTATGGGAGATAGTTCGATGTTGAGATTTGTTACTCCGATGAATGGTAGTCTCTTCATATTGGGAGATAGTTCATTGTTGAGATTTGTTACTCCGATGAATGGTAGTCTCTTCATTATGGAAGATAGTTCATTGTTTATATTTGTTACTCCGATGAATGGTAGTCTCGTCATTATGGGAGATAGTTTGTTTTTGAGATTTCTTACTCTGGTGAATGGTATTCTTGTCATTATGAGAGATAG
Source organism: Vicia faba (assembly GCA_948472305.1). NCBI lineage: Eukaryota > Viridiplantae > Streptophyta > Magnoliopsida > Fabales > Fabaceae > Vicia > Vicia faba. Next base: position 296,114,510 of record OX451740.1, on the reverse strand, counting down.
TTCGTTGTTGAGATTTGTTACTCTGATGAATGGTAGTCTCGTCATTATGGGAGATAGTTCGTTGTTGAGATTTTTTACTCAGATGAATGGTAGTCTCGTCATTATGGGAGATAGTTTGTTGTTGAGATTTATTACTTCGATGAATGGTAGTCTCTTCATTATGGGAGATAGTTCATTGTTGAGATTTGTTACTTCGATGAATGGTAGTCTCTTCATTATGGAAGATAGTTCGTTGTTGATATTTTTTACTCCAATGAATGGTAGTCTCGTCATTATGGGAGATAGTTTGTTATTGAGATTTCTTACTCTGGTGAATGGTAGTCTTGTCATTATGAGCGATAGTTCGTTGTTGAGATTTGTTACTCCGATGAATGGTAGTCTCGTCATTATAGGAGATAGTTCATTGTTGAGATTTTTTACTCATATGAATGGTAGTCTCGTCATTATGGGAGATAGTTTATTGTTGAGATTTGTTACTTCGATGAATGGTAGTCTCGTCATTATGGGAGATAGTTTGTTGTTGAGATTTGTTACTTCGATGAATGGTAGTCTCTTCATTATGGAAGATAGTTCGTTGTTGATATTTTTTACTCCAATGAATGGTAGTCTCGTCATTATGAGAGATAGTTTGTTATTGAGATTTGTTAATCCAATGAATTCTAATATCATCATTATGGGAGATAGTTCATTATTGAGATTTGTTACTCCGATGAATGGTAGTCTCGTCATTATGGGAGAAAGTTCGTTGTTGAGATTTGTTACTCCAATGAACGGTAGTCTCGTCATTATGGGAGATAGTTCATTGTTTAGACTTATTACTCCGATGAATGGTAATCTCGTCATTATGGGAGATATTTCATTATTGAGATTTGTTACTCCAATGAATGATAGTCTCGTCATTATGAGAGATAGTTCGTTAATGAGATTTATTACTTTGATGAATGGTAGTCTCGTCATTATGGGAGATAGTTCTTTGTTGATATTTTTTACTCTGATGAATGGTAGTGTCGTTATTATGGGAGATAGTTTTTTGTTGAGATTTTATACTCTGATGAATGGTAGTCTCGTCGTTATGGGGGATAGTTCGTTGTTAAAATTTGTTACTCCGATGAATTGTAGTCTCGTTATTATGGGAGATAGTTCATTGTTAAAATTTTTTACTCTGAATAATGGTAGTGTCGTCATTATGGGAGATAGTTTGTTGTTGAGATTTGTTACTCCAATTAATGGTAGTCTCTTCATTATTGTAGATAGTTTATTGTTGAGGTTTGTTACTCCAGTGAATGTCAATCTCGTCATTATGGGAGATAGTTCATTGTTGAGATTTGTTACTACGATGAATGGTGGTATCGTCATTATGGGAAAAAGTTTGTTGTTGAGATTTGTTACTCCACTGAATGGTAGTCTCATCATTATGAGAGATAGTTCGTTGTTTATATTTGTTACTCCAATAAATGGGAGTCTCATCTTTATGGAAGATAGTTCATTATTGAGATTTGTTACTTCAATGAATGGTAGTCTCATCATTATGAGAGATAATTTGTTAATGAGATTTGTTACTCCAATGAATGGTAGTCTCGTCATTATGGGAGATAGTTCGTTATTGAGATTTCTTACTACGATGAATGGTAGTCTCATCATTATGTAAAATAATTCGTTGTTGAGATTTGTTACTCCGATGAATGGTAGTATCATCATTATGGGAGATAGTTCGTTGTTGAGATTTGTTACCGCGATGAATGGTAGTCTCGTCATTATGGGTGATAGTTCGTTATTGATATTTTTTACTCCGATGAATGGTAGTCTCCTTATTATGGGAGATAGTTTGTTGTTTAGTTTTGTTACTCTGATGAATGGTAGTCTCGTCATTATGTGAGATGGTTTGTTATTGAGATTTGTTATTCCGATGAATGGTAGTCTCGTCATTATGGGAGATAGTTCGTTGTTGAGATTTGTTACTCCAATGAATGGTAGTCTTGTCATTATGAGAGATAGTTCATTGTTGAGATTTGTTACTCCGATTAGTGTCAATCTCGTCATTATGGGAGATAGTTCGTTGTTGAGATTTGTTACTCTGATGAATGGTAGTTTCATCATTATGTGAGATAGTTCATTGTTGAGATTTGTTATTTTGATGAATGGTAGTCACGTCATTATGGGATATAGTTTGTTGTTTAGATTTGTTACTCCGATGAATGGTAGTCTCGTCATTGTGGGAGATAGTTATTTGTTTATATTTGTTACTCTAATGAATGATAGTCTCGTCATTATGAGAGATAGTTTGTTGTTGAGATTTTTTGATGAATGGTAGTCTCATCATTATAGGAGATAGTTTTTTGTTGATATTTTTTACTCTGATGAATGACAGTCTTGTCATTATGGGAGATAGTTTGTTGTTGAGATTTGTTACTACGATAAATATAAATCTCATCATTATGAGAGATATTTCGTTGTTGAGTATTGTTACTCCGATGAATGATAGTCTCTTCATTATGATAGATAAGTTCTTTGTTGAGATTTTTTACTCCGATTAATGGTAGTCTCCTCAATATCGGAGATAGTTTGTTTTTGAGATTCACTTTTCTCTAAATATGTTCATTTGTTTCAAGTCATAAGTATCGATGCCAATCAGTTATTACTTACCCTAATATTGATATTCACCGGTATAATCTTACCATGTATTTTCCCTGTGAGTCAATGTTAATTTTATGCTATCTTCTCCATGATTGGGTAGTTCCCAGTTATCTGTCGATCTTTGTCATCCATTTCTTTTTCCTCAATGATTTAGTTAAAGATGCTTTATCTCCTCATTCCGCTTTACCCCATTGGAGTTAAGTCTTCTGTTTATCAATGATTTATTTTCCTGGTCGGATTTTCTTTTGATCCTTTATTTTTATTTCCCGCATCCCCAGTGGTGTCCTGTGTCACCTTTGGATTTGGTTGTCTGCATGCATGATCATAAGCATTTCATGGCATCTTAGGGCCAAAAATAGGGCTTGTTTTATATTTAAGTATCTTTAATCTCGTCGAGACGAACATTTTAACCTTCATATCTATGGATATAAGACACTTAAATAAGGACAACTATTATACCCCAATTTTTGACCCTAAGATCTCTCATCATCTCAATGTCAACCCAATCACATCAAGATCACACACTACGGTTTGATTCTTCTTCCTATCTTTAGGTTTGCTCATATGGGATTACCAAGCACCCTGATGTGTATGTTTTATACATTTATATCTTATGTTGATTGACTTATAACTAACAAATACAATGTATGTATACTTGCTCTATGGATTTTGGCATTATAGGTGATGGCACAACACTTTTCATCAGGTTGATTCATAGGTTCATGAGTTTATTTCCATGCCTTCTTCAACAAAGCTTCTCTGAGATTTAAACTTCCTCTTTGTGTGTGTTTCAAGACAACATGATTTTAAAGCCTACTATGTTTCATCATACTCTACTTTGCTAAGGAAAGTCAAGAGATGCAAGATTTATCCAAGAAGTTTGACCTAATTTGACAAGTTCTTGATTCTTTGATTACAAGTGCATAAATTTCTCAATTTTAAACATTTGGAAGTGATTATTTTTTCTATGGGTTCTTATCATAATCATAAATAACTTCTCTTCACATGACAAAGCAATTGTGCAAGAAATATTGTCAAAAATTGAAAGGGGTTCCAAGTCATTTTGATGCTTTAAGAGCTAGGTTTTGAACTTCTAAGGGCTATATCTTGTTCATCTTTTGATATTTTTCAGCGATTCCAAAGATATGTTTCTATTTAAAGGGTTATTAACAAATCACTTCAATATTTTAAAGAATATTTTATATGGAAGACCACTAATGATTGAGAAAGATTACAAGTCCTCTAGATAAACCATCAAATTCTTTTGTGACTTCAAAGGATCATAACTTGGTCAGTTTTTATTATCTTAAGCTCATTATATTTTCAAAATGATCTTAAGGATGTTAAATTTAACTATCTTTTTTGTGCTAAGCTTGTAAATGATTGCATGATGCTTTTTGAGCTCAAAAGGTTATAGGTCATCTCATGGACTTTCACCAATTTCACAAGATCATAACTTGTTCAATATTTGGAATTTTTTAGTGATATGAGTTTCACAATACTATTTAGGAAGTATAATTCAAGATAGCATTAATGATCAAAGCTTAATTTTGAAGGAAGACCTTGTTTGGAATCAAAACTTTATAGGTCATTTTTGAAGAAGAAACTTCAAATTTTCTAAGTATAAAAGTCAACGCTTTTTTTCATCTGATTTTGACCAAGCATAACTTCTAGCTCAAGCATTCAAATGAATTATTTTTTTGGAACATTGTGAAGATTGTTACATGATCTTTCTAATGCATCAAGAATAAACTCCTAAGGCTTCCTAAATCATGCACACCATGATTTCAAAGTCAGCTACTTGAAACTGCATTTTTTCTCTAAGTCAGATTTTGAAATCTATAATCTAGCTTCTAAACACCAAATTAGCACGCGTTTTTTGATTTAAACATGTTTAACAAAGTTCCCAAAGTTAAATTAAAGATCAAAACGCATGAATTAGCTGAGTTTTGATGCACATGGAATCACATATTTTCCACTTTCAGACTCCATCCAAATGCCCTCCAAACTTCAATTTTTCTCTCAAATCTTTGCACCACTCACTTCCCTATAAATAGAGGACCTCACTCCCCTCATTTTCTCAAGCTTTAACAGCCAAAATCACGCTGTTCAGATCCCACACGAACTCTGAATTTGAAATTTTGATTTCTTTTATTCTCACCTCAAAACACTAAAAGCTCCATTCAGTTAGCTTCATTGAACTTCTCTGAAGCAAACCATACTCTTACCTTCAAGAATTGTTACCTAAATCAAGCTACATAAGTCAAGTTTCAGAGCTACTTTGGTGAACTTCTTTCAGGTAGAATTCTCAACCAAATCGAATCAAATAAATCCCTATTTTACTCTACTCGTCCTTCTAATTCTCATATTTCTTACGGTTTTCATTTTCATTGAGAATTGAGAGAGATACTTGGAAATTTCGTGCTCGCTATTTTTTCTGATTTTTTTCAAATCCAGCCTTGAAGAGACGAATATAGTGGTATCGGTCTAGTTCTCTAATTTTAAAGTTTGTAGAACTCCAATCTAGGGCGTCTGGAGCTTGAAGATGACCTATGTGTCGTGCGTCAACCAATGATAGTGTGACATGTAATTTTTTTAATCCTATCCAATGTGCTCGCCTTACCATAGGCGCATTTTGAGAACCCTTGGATCTGATTATTTTCATTAGTCATACTCCATCCAACGTTCCAGATTTAAAGTTACTTTTAATTATTAAAAAATAATTTTATGTGATTTTCAAAACAGACCATGATATGCACAGCGTGTCAGATCCTTTGGATCTATTTACTAATGTGTTTTGACTCCCATCCAATGGTCCATATTTTTCTGACTTTTATTTGTATTTTCTGATTTTTACATTTAATTATTTTAAACTTTAAAAAATCATAGAAAATTCATTTTTGTCCCAAAAATTATGAAAAATTTCACAAAAATATTTTCAAATATTCTCTTTCTGATTATTATTTTTTCATGATTTTATTTTCAGATTTGATATTTTTATAATTTTTATTTTGTTTGACATGTTTTAATTGTTCTAAAATTGCTTAATGATATTTTTAAATTCTAAAAAAATAAAAAATATCATTTTCTTAATTCTTGACTTCCGGGAATTTTTTTAAAAAATTTCATTCTAATTTTTACTATTTTAAATCATTTTTCACTTATTTTAGTGATTTTAAACAATTTAAAAATACTTTTCTATTTTAAAAAATTACCATTTTTTTTTTGTAAAAATACTTGAGATCATCTCTGACTTTTCTATGATTTCTTTTAATTTTAATTTGATACTTTGAATATAGTTTGTTATTTTCCCTTTTATTTTCACTTAAAAATAATTTAAAAATCATTTTATCATTCTATTTTGCTCATTAAATGCAATTTTATTTTTGTATATATTCTGGTTGATCTTGAACTATGTGAATTTAAATCATGAGCTTCATTAACATCATTGATCTTGGGTGTTGAGTTTAACTCCACCAAAATGGATGAATGATTTTAATGATAGTTTAATTAAACTCCTTGGTTCAAATATTTATTCTCCCTCTTCATCTCATCCCCTTCTCACTTGTACTACATGTTGTTAGAGAATAATCTACATATCATTTCTCCAAACATATGGTACATGGATTGTTATTGACCGGCCTCATAATAGGTGCAACTTCTACATAAGTCTACTTACAATTGTTTAACATAGTGCTAAATTATGTCTTGATTCGAAAAATGATCATTCATGGCCCAAGCCTATGTTTTCAAGCTCAAGTATATTTAATTTGAAACCTTTGATCCAATAATCTTGAGGTTCCTTGTTAGGAGGTTTTGGTCTTATCAATCCTCTAATGAACTTTCATAAACTTTGGTCTAAGTGAATTATTTAAGCATTGTTGTTCATATGTTGTCACCTCGAGAACTTGAAATGAATGATATACTTGACAAAAAGTAAATGAAACTTATTGTTGAGAAGCTTTGATTTTATCAATCTTCTAATGAGTTTTAAAATGCAAGTTTCAAGATGGTCATGCAACTAACCTCTAATTCCTAACTCATTAACAATTGACTTTTACTTTGAGGTTTTTTACTTTATGTCATTTATTTTATGCTTTTAGTTTTATGTACCATTTACTTTAGCATTTATATTTCATGTCATTTTTATCTTTGCTCACTTGAGCATTTATCTTTATGTCGTTTTGATTTTTGCTCACTTCAGCTTTTTCATTTTTCTTTTTGAAGACACTTAATAATCAACTTGAACAATAGAAACCTTAAAGTTAATTGACTATTTGGTTACTATCCTTGGAATTATGGAGTTATGAACTTCTTGGACTTAGGATTAGAAACTTTGAACAGTCTTGGGACTTTGTGACTCTATTGTTATATTGTCTGGAGTTCTTGGGATTTACCCCAAAACATTGGGTTGACTTTCATTATGTGCAGGTTATTATGATTATACGCTTTGTCTGTGATTGGGAATTCCTCTATATACAGCCGTTACTCTGCCCAATTTTTTAGAAGAATTAATGCATTTGAAACTTTATATTCTTAAGAGGTTTAGTATCTTTGCTTGCTTGGTTTCCGTCCAAAGGATGAGAATTCTAAATTGACTCTTCGTGTCAAGTGTTGGCTTCTTGTTGGTTAGACGGTTCTTTTCCCTACGTTTTTACCTTATTTCTTTAGGATAGTCCCTTCATCTCCTCCCAAATTCTTTAATTTCAAAAATCTTCTCACTCCTTTTCAAAATTCTTCTTGTTTTCTAACTTGAACCGCTTTCACAATAAACTTGGACTTAGGTCCATGTATTTTCAAAAAATATTTTTCTAATCAAACTTTAATCAACTTAATCATATTTTGACATTTTTTTGAGAAGATTAAAAGTCAATCAATCTCATTCAAACCATTTTTCCACTTTGGCTTTCTACTTAAAAAACATTTCTCAAAAGATTAGACTCTTGTCAATCCTAGTAGTGACGCGACTTACTATACTTCCACTATATATAGTGAAGTGAGATATTTTCCACTTGGGTGTAGAGTGAGGTTTTGTTGATTTAAAAATCCAAGTTATATCCTCCACTTTGAGATGATGCAAATTCTCCTTTCTCATAATCGTGGGTAGTAAGCATATGCTTCCACTCGGATAAGACAATGGTGTCTCTTCTCATAAAAATAACCAACACACGTGTGTTTTAAAATTTTTAAAGGTGAACTACGAGTACCTTGATCCTCTATTAAACGGAAGGTGGTACATAGGCACTAAAGGTTCGCAACGGCGGCTGGTAAAATAATTCGTAAAAATAATACTTCTTTTCTCATCTCCACCATCTATTTTTTGTTTACAACATTTATAGCCAAAATACACAAATTTTCAAAGAGGTTCCTGCAGAGTACAGTAGATGTTTAGTGTGATAATACATTCCCTTTGCATAACCAACCCCCGTACCTAGATTCTCTCCCCTCTTTTTTTGGATTATTCGCTCTTATCTCATTCCTTGGGAAACAATAAAGCGCGATGTTGATTTTTATTTTATCTGTGACTCAAGTCAATCTAATGGCTTAGTCTAAACATTTCTATCGCTACATGTTAAACTTTACGATCTCATCAATATACATCTCTTCCAGCTTCTCCATGGAATGATTAATTTTCATCGGTAAGAAATAAGCCGACTTAGTTAACCTATCCTTGATCACCCAAATTAAATCATTGCCTTTGGAGGTCTTTGGGAATCCCGATACGAAATCCATTGAAACACTATCCAATTTCCACTGTGGAATACTCAAAGGTTGTATAAGACCCATAGGCTTCTAATGTTCAATCTTGGACTTCTGGCAAGTCAAACAAGTATACACAAATTTTGCAACTTCCCTTTTCATTCCCGGCCACCAAACAATTTCTTCAAATCTTGATACATCTTCGTAGCACCCAGATGAATACTCAAACCACTTCGATGTCCTTCCTCAAGAATACTCTTCTTAAGCTCTGGAACATCTAGAACATATACTTTATTACTGAATCTCAACACACCATTTTCATATACTTATAATTAACCATTGTTACCTTGGTTTATCAATGTTAATCGAGCCACCAAACTTAAATCACATTTCTGACCTTCTCGGATTCCTTCAAGGATACCACTGGTTAGTTTCAACATTCCCAACTTCACACTATTAGATGTCTCTTCACATGCTAAACACATGTCTCTAAATTGCTCGATCAATTCCAACTCCTTCACCATAAGCATCTACATATGCAAGGACTTCCTACTCAAAGCATCAACTATTACATTTGCTTTACCAGGATGGTAACTCAAGTCAAAATCATAGTCTTTCAAAAGTTTGATCCACCTCTTTTGCCTCATATTTAATTCTTTATGATCAAACAAGTACTTCAGACTCTTATGACCGCTGAATACTTAAAATTTAGAGCTAAAAAGATAATGTCTCCAAATTTTCAGCATAAACACCACTGCTGCTAGTTCTAAGTTATACGTAGGATAATTCCTCTCATGCTTTTTCAATTTCCTAGAAGCATAAGCAACAACCTATCTATTTTGCATTAATACGCCACCAAGACCCATTTTAGACGCATCACAATAAATCACAAAATATTCATTTGGATTAGGCAAAATCAGCATCGAAGCAGTCGTCAACTTCTTCTTTAGTTCCATAAAACTTTCTTCACACGCAACATCCTACACATAAGCTTCACCCTTTCGAGTCAACTGAGATAACGGTAACACCAACTTAGAAAATCCTTCAATAAACCTTTGATAATATCCATCTAAACCAAGAAAACTTTGAATCTCAGTCAGAGACACCAAAGTCTCCCATTGCAACATAACATCGACTTTAGAAGGATCTGCGAGTACAAACTTCATCATCAAATATTTTGAATGATGTCAAAACTGGGAAAAGCTTGCACTTCTGAAAATTGGAAGGTATCCTTATGTCTAGTCGCACTCATCTGCATTAGAGGTCTTAGGAATCATTCAAAAACATTTTGAAATTGATCCAAGCCATTAGAAATAATTTTCTGCATATTTTTTTTACTACATGTGTCAACATATTGCCATACTCCAAATTTGCCCGTGTTAGAACATAGTTTGATTCTACAATCCTTAGTTAGAGTTTTGATGATAACAAATACAAAGAACAAATATGCACCCTAAAAATTATATTATTGTGTATGCAGAAGTTCTGACCAAAGCAACATCAGAAGTTAAGCTATAGAAGCTACACGCTGAAGCAATCAGAATTTGCGCTGAAGATTGATGACCAGAACCTGCGCTTAAGTGAAGTAAGCTCTGATTCTGAACAAGAGCATAATAATCTAAGTCATCAATGTTCTGAAGCATCAGCCGTAATCAAGGATGTAAGATTCTGAAGCATTACTATTCAATCAAGACAACATCAATTACAACGGCTTCATTCAGACAGGATCTTCTCCATATGGAAACTGAGTTAATGTCATTTATCACGTTTAATGAACAACAGGAACTCATTTCCTATATAAACAAGCTCAGTGATCAAATCGTACACGATTTGCCAATCCTACCACACGAAAATTAAAAAATGCTGCAAGCTTACTCATCTATTCCACGCTCTAAATTTGTGTAAAATATCACAGTTGCGATAACTGTTTTTGTAACGAAAAACATTTGTATACACATTCTTGTATCTTTGTTTAAGACAATGTTCCTTGAGATTAACCGGATTGTGGTTGTACTCAAGAAGACTTTGACAGTTGTTAAAGTAGTGATTGTAATCTATTTGTGATTAGTGAATTAAGTCCTCGTTGGAGAGAGGCGAAATCACCTTGACGGGTGGACTAGAGTAGTTTGAGATCAAACGAACTAGGATAAAAATACTGTGTCATTGCGCATTTGATTTCAAGTTTTCAATTCAACACCCCCCCTTCTTGTGTTTTTCACTTCTTCAGCCCGCCCTTTATTTCTACAGTCAAAAAATATTTTCAACATTGGTTTTATAATATTCTTTGATTTTTATAAATAGTCGCTTCTAAACCTATTTAAAAATATAATGATTTATTTTAGATCATTTGTGTTTTTGAATAAACAAATACTTGCTCGTCTTCATGTACTTTCAATTGGCTTTTTATTCCGAATAAGTAATTTAGCACAATTGGTAAAAAAATAAAGCTTGCAAATATGAGGTTGGGGGTTCGAACCTCTTGTGATGCATTTTAACATTTTTTATTTTAGTTTTTTCACTAATTTTATTTTCTTTTTTAGAGATCAAACTTTGGACTTTTCATTTATTTTGGATAACTTAGTATTCAAGTATTTTTAACCTAATTATAAGTCTATAAATAAGACTCATTGTTGTCCTAATTTTTCATTAACAATTTTCATTAAAATTTCCAGTACCATCCACAAACTTGCTATCTTTCCAACCTCTTACAACTATTTTTTTTGGGTTTATTCTAGGGTTGTTGACTTTATTAGACAACAGCCTAAAAATAATCTCATCAACAATTTTCAAAACATTCACTATACACAAATCCACTTTTGTACATGCAACTTTTATCCACAATTTATACATATATTTTTCGCTAGAAATTTTTGCACTGAAATTTCAACTTCCACCAACCATTATATATAGATTTATAACTTTTTATTTATACCCTAACCTAGACACATTATTCACAGTACATAACCATCACTATACAATTTCTTGGTATAGAATTCACAATTTTTTTTGCTTATGTACATTCACAAACCTGTGGGTTTCTTTTCATAATCTCAAAACTAGATTTGTAAAAATCCTTCACCCCTTTCAGATTTCAAACCAGTAAACACCACTTACAATATCTTCCACCTTTAACAACATTACAAATCCGTCACATGAACGAACTTCAACAAGAACATCATAAAGTTGCGAGTTACAAATTCGATATCCAAACAGCCATGACCATTTTTTATTACAAAAATATGTTTGCACAAATTTGTTTTGCAGGAACAATGAAGGAGAAGCAACCTAGAAACATCATATGTTAACACAAAAATTTAAACATCGACATATAAATTAGAGTTTTTTTCTAACAACTAATTCTGCAAGAAATTAAAATCAGTATCAATCAATCTTATTTTCCAACACGGGTACAGTTTTAGAATCAATATGAAATGGGAAGAAAATAATGTTGTTGTCGAAGTCGCTTAAATTCTCTATCGCCCGAAAATCGATGTTGGAATTTCTACTCAACCGCCACCAGAAATCTGTCCAGGTAAAATCCATAAGGAAGCCAACACCACATTGTTGTTAGTCGGCATAGTATTTCTTGAGGTACTCGTCGTTCTACAAATATTCCATAATCCTCGCTGTTGTACCCCAAAATTTTCCCTCCCATATTTTCCCAAGATTTTTCCCTCACATGGTGGTTACAAACACTTGGTTAAAGAAAGAGGAAATTTTTGAATATTAGCAAAGTTCCTTTCGATTGGAAGTTCAACAATGTCCTTTGTTTGGCATTTAAATAGTGCCCTTCGATCGGTATAACAACAAGTTTCAACTGAGCCCTTAAAAACCTTTGATGCAAGCTTGACTCACTACTCTTTGATTGGGCATTTAACACCCTTCAATCAAGCTTTGGTCTGCAAGTCTTTGATTGAGCTTTATTTTCCTTTGAAATGGCTCCCTTCGATCCAGAAATAAAGGGAGTTCCTTTTGACTTCCTTCATTTGAAGCACCTTTGACTTCTTTCGTTTGGAACTATCTCTGGACCTCCTTCGTTTTAAGCACCTTTAGTTTCTTTCACACGGGCCCCCATTGGGACAAATGGCATGCATGCCTGCCTGCACAAGGCATGGATTTTCTTCACGGCTATAAGGAAAACACCTGCTACATGCATGCTTGTACAAGGAAGGAACTTCCCTCATGCTAAGTTTTGACAGCCCAATTTCTACACTATGGCATTCCAAAAGTCCATTTGAAGGACACATATTGATGGCTATTCGAAGGGGCTGAATCAGAGCCATTCGAAAGAGCATGCAGAAGGCCCATTTGAAGGCTACACAAGGGGCCCAGTTGAAAAGAGACAACATGAGGTCCATTCGAAAAGAGACAACACGAGGTCCATTCGAAAAAAGGCAACATAAGGTCCATTCAAAAAAAGGCAATTTAAGGCGTAATCGAAAGATGAAAACTGAAGGCATTCGAAGGAGCCAAAATGTCCACATACATTCAAATTTCAAAAGAGGACAAGATCCCATGTTTTTGGGCACAGTTACAAAACTTCATTCATGGCTTTGAAAATGTTTGTTTATGGCAGTTTAAACTATTGTCTTCTTGTCCCCTCCCTTCTACAATATATAAGCAGCATGCTTGCAAGCTAAAAAGGACAGAAATGCTTACACATAAGGATTAGACGAAAGGGAGAAGCACATCAAAAAACTCTCAAAAATCAACAAGATCACACCACACTGGCCTCTCTCTTTTCGAATCCAGGAGTATCTAAACAACTCTAGTCCTCACATAAGTTCAATTTTCCAGCAAGGTAAGTCTCCTTAACCTTGCACCTTTTGTTTCATCATGGCATGTATATAACATTTATTCGTTGTTTATTTTTGTCCTGTTCGATTGCATGTTTTTTTGCCTAAATATACATGTTAGAACTAACCCTTGTACAAACTCAAACAAAAAGAAAAGGATCAGTGTGAAACAAAGCTTTAGGCTTCGCCCCTCATTGCCTGCCTGCCCCAAACGAAAGGGGCACCTTCATTTTGTTTTCCGGGTCCACGTCCCTTTACAGTCCAAACAAAAGAGCCAGAAGGGATAAACGAAGGACCCTCATGCTGACTTCCAAACCTCAATCGAAGGAGGCAGAAAAGAGTCCAAACGAAGGACCCTCATGCTAATTTCCATACCTCAATCGAAGGAGGCAGAAAAGAGTCCAAACGAAGGATCCTCATACTACTTCCCAGCATAATCGAAGAATGCCAGGAAAGTCCAATCGAAGGCTGCTCACATCATTTCCCCCTTGAATCGAAAGACTCACACCCCTTATTTACTTTAGCATTCCAGCCTATCTGGGCATTTTTGTTTTGTCTGTATTTTTTCTATTTATTTTGTTTAATTAACATAATAGTAAAAAACTCACAAAAACTATTAGGCTTAGATTTTTTTTAATTAAACAATTAATTTCTTTAATTAATTAATTAATTAAATTTTAACTATCTTTCTTAAATTAAAAATGAATTAGAATGTACGATTTAATTTATGTTTCAAATGCTTTCTTAAATAAAAAATGCAAAAAATATTAGAATTAGTTTAATTTCATTCGATATTTTTCCTTGTTTACTTAGAATTTTTCTTAGGTTTTTTAGACGTAATGTTAATTTCGCGCGCGTTATTTTTAATCTTGCGTTTTACATAAATATTGTAACTGATTATGGATGTAATGGTTTTAGATTTAAAATTCCGCACTTACTTCTTACACTTATATTGTATCTCTCCCAAAGCCATGTAATAGTCTAGATTTATGTTTTCCGCACTTTATTTTCTGTACATTTTAACTGTTAGTAAATAGGCGTGTATGTAAAGACTAATAATCAAACGTTAGTAAACTTAACAAAAAGACAAAAACAACTGAATCAAACACAATTGCACACGAGCACCTCTAGGATATCCCACATTGGTTTCCTTTAAAAAAATAAAATAGTCATGAGGCAGGAATGTTTTAGCAAAGACCCCTAAATCAAAAAAGATCATAGTCACTCGATGACCCTACAGTTGCCTTTCGGTAAATGATCTAGTCCCTAAAAGAAAATTGCTAAAACAACTCCACAAGTTGACTTCATGATTGTAAAACGTCCCTTCGATTGTCCCTTAAACATCTGACGACAAAGCTAGCTACTCACTAATAGTAGGATAATATTGTCTAAGGGAAAAGAGGAAAAGAATGACCCTTTTCGAGTATAAAAGTAGATAGCTGTTAGAAGTTTGCTTAAACATTTTGCACTTACACAAAAACTACTTTTTAAAAGACATTTCAAAACACTTTGTATACTTTCTCCACTATCCCGAGAAACATTACAATGTTCGTCGTACTAAGGCGTTTTCAAAACATTCTCAAAAACAAAGCACAAAAGTATTTTTAAAATGAGCAAACCTCTAAGAGCCCGTGGAAAACCACGGATGGAAAGGGTGCTAACACCTTCCCTTTCCATAATCTACCCCCCATACTCAGAAAATCCTCGAAAAGGTCTTTTTCTGTTCTTTTCACCATTTCCTTTGTTGGATAAAAGAAAAGATGATGGTGACTCTTGCTTACCACACATTTGCGAATACAAAATGCAAAACTAGTATATAACAGTCGGTTCTTCCACCGTATTACAGAACTGGAGACTCTGCTAGGGAAGTAAAAAGTGGGGTTACCTTAGAGTTAGTTAATTATTTAACTATTTTGTGTGCTTTGATTGCTCTACTTTTGAGGGCTTTGTTTGGGTTATTATTGATCCTACACCCGGATCTGGGGCACCTTTTAGGTAAGTAGAAATAGATCGTGGAAATTGAGCGGGGTATACCGACACGGTTGAAGCGATAGCTACGTTGATGTGACACTTTGGTTGGTACCGGTATCTCTTGAGTAATCAAGGAGAATATGGGGCCTCTGTGTGGTGTCATAAAGCATCAACTGACCTTAGAACCTTTAATTGAACAACTTGGCTATTAGGACGTAGTGAGATAGCCGTCTTTGGTGTATCCCCAAAGTCGGTTGATACTCGATACTACACTCATTGAGATCTGACTCCCGAGTTTTGTTTGGTGGCAAGTCAGTTGTCTATCTCAATGAAACTTGTGGGGAGGATCGGTGATATTGAGATCCCTTAGAACCCGGTTACTATTTATTTGACAGGTTGAACCAATCAAACTTCAAGAAGGTATTACCTTAAAACCCATACAAGCCTTAAACCCAAGGTCTTTTTGTGATTTGCTTGTGATTTCTTTATCTGTGATTTCTTAGCATAATCATGACATCATAACATGGAATATCATACTAACCATTTCAAGGATTTTGTAGGGCTTATCTTTATCTTGTCTTATAGGACATGGCATCCACTCACAGGAATACTATAAAAGTCAACCTCGTAAAGGTACCTCCTCAACTCAATGACTTGGCATCAAGGGTCCCCGAAAGCTCTCCATTCACTGAAAGACATGGTCGACTTCTCAACTTGGTCACCTCAAACTCTGATGAAGAAATGATAAAAGTGCTCTTTCAATTCTTTGACCCGTTACATCACTGCTTCACTTTTCTTGATTACCAGTTAGTGCCTACTATGGAGGAGTTTTCTCAGTTATTGGGGGTACCTATCCTTAATCAGTTACCATTCAACAGTATGGAAAGAGACCCAAAACCTGAAGAGATTTCTCAAGCTCTGTCTTTACAACAGGATGATGTAGTGGCAAATTGGGAAACTAGAAGAGGCATCAAGGGATTTCTAGATAAGTTTCTGTTTGAGAAAATTCACCATTTTTGGGATACCCTGGATTTACAAGCTTTTGAAGAAGTGTTGGCTCTTCTAATCTATGGGATGGTGCTATTTCCTAATCTGGACCAAATCATAGATGTGAATACGATCAAGGTTTTTCTGTCTCATAATCTGGTGCCTACTTTACTTGGATATATTCTACACTCTCTGCATACTCACACTCTAAAGAGAAGAGGAACCCTTTTGTGTTGCACTCTTCTGTTGGCTAGGTGGTTTATTTCGCACCTACCTTGGTCTATTTTGAAGAATGAGTAGGGTATGAGATGGTCTCTGTTGTACCCTAAAATTTACCCTCATAATTTACTTAAAACATACTCTTAGAGGTCCTCAACTTGCCCAAGGATGCCTAAGGATTGACCAGACAAATCCTCCTCCTAAGAGAATGAGCCTCAAATTAGGGTTTCACTCCTCATCAATATGTTTGAGTTCAAAGGATCCCAAATGATTTCCATTTCCCTAATATATTCTCAAGATCATCCATGTCAAGTATCATGCCTTGCACAAGAAGTTTGCTCAGTCAACTGCTCAAATGCCTAAAAATCAATTGTACTAGGTCAAAAGTCAACTGTGGTCCTCATGCAGTCAAACTTCAAGATTTTTGGTAAAAATCAACATTTTGAAGTAACATCCATCATTTTATCAAGGGTTGATCATGATTCCTCAAGAAATGCTCCTAATTCATCAAAACTCAAAAGTTGCTAAATTAGGGTTTCACAGGAAAAGTCAACCAAACTTTGACTAGGCATAACTTTCTCATACTTTATCAGAAAATTTTCATCCAAGTCTCATTTTGAAGAGAACCCAGTTACATACAACTCATCTTCATCCCTCAAGATCAAAAAATGCCCTCATGAAAAGATATAAATCCACACATTATAGGTCCTTTTCAAAAGTCAACAAAAACACCTTTTAGGTCAAAGCTTCTTACATGAACATGGAAGATCCAATTGAAATTAAACAAAAAGGGTTGTTTAGGGGACATCTCAAGCTTTCTAAAAAGTCCCGGAACACCCTCTTAGGGTCAAAATTGAAGGAGAAATGCATTGTCAAAGTTGGCCATTTTTGGAAAATTGTCAAAAGTAAACAATACCCAAAATTGCATTTTTTGTCAAATAGGCCTAACTTTTTATGCTTCCATCTTACTTCTAGCAATGTCCACGACCTAAACACTATCTCATATATTATTGAATTTATTTATTTAATTTATTTTGATTTTAATCATTTAAAAGTCAAATTAAATCAAATAAATGATATAAAATATGGAAGATTTGTTTCTAATCTGATTTTGAATAGAATCACAATCCATTTATGCTGTCAAACAGAATCAAATCGTGCCTAGGATGACTGGGGTGAAAATGGTATGATTTGGCTTGATTTAGAAAGAAATAATGCAAGGATGGAATCAAATCAAATCTTGATAATTGGCAAAGATATGAATGTTTATTGTTAACCTAATTCAGTCTAATACATATACACAACAATTCCAATATATAAGAACAAGGGCAAGTTTCATTTTTTTGTCAAAAAAATCTCAGATCGGATTCCATACTACAGCCATCCTCAAGGAGATTTAAGGATTGCAACACGTTCCTGGCAATCCCCTGAAGCTAACTGCACCTTTTGCACGCACCAAAACACTCAGAATCATAAAATCTGCAACTCTGTTATCCAACCCTTTTTTATTTTTGATTACATGCATACATGCGTTTTCAATGAAATTTAATCATGTATTCTGATTTATCATAATGTTTCAATGCTTTCTGAATCGCTTGATTGAGTTTTAAGTGCAGGAATCATGGTTTGCCATTCTTAGGGTTTCCAAGCTCGTTTTAGGGTTTCCTTCTACAGGAAAAATTAGGGCTAGGCGTGGATACCATGGTGTTCAGGGCTTCAAGCCCAGTTGATTCATGGCCTTCATTATAATTTATATTGCTTGTGCTGGATTTTTGAATGATACAAGGTTGTACCTACAGACTTTGTCCGTAGGTAAAAATCTAAACCTAAAATGACAGTGCTGAGGAAGAAGAAGGCTAGGTGGCAAACTCCCATTGGGAGATTTAAATTACGCGCGCATTTTTATGATATTAATGTTACTTTGAATATAATGTTTGTGATACGGTGGGAGAACTGACTTGGGATTTTGCGTTTGTGTTCGCAAATGTTTCATTTTAGCAAGAGTCGCCACCGACTTTTTATTTTATCCTAAGGAAAGGTCAAAAAGCACAGGAAAGACCTTTGAGATGTTTTATTGGGTTCGGGGAGTAGATTATAGAAAGGGAAGGTATTAGCACCCTTTCTATCCATGGTTATCCATGGGCTCTTAGTTACTTGCTTAGATCACTTGCTTTGCATTTTCAATTGTTTGAAATGGTGCTTTTCAATTGTTTGAAATGGTGCATTGTGTGTGATTTCGGAAAATGTTTTGAAAAGAGTACATCATTGTGGAAACCTTCGTAATGATTCTTGTATGAATGTATACAAAGGTGTTTTTTTCTTTTGAAAAGTTTCCAATGTTCGAAAGTAGGGTTTTGAATTTGTGTTGTGGAGTGTGTTTTGAAAAGTAGCAAGGATGTTTTAGCAAGCTTGATCAAGTAGCTAAGAGCTATCTACCCTATTTTACTCAAAGATCTTTCTTATGTTTTTTTTAACCCTTTTAACAGTGTTGTTTCACCATTGTATTTGGTGAACAACCTTGTGTTAGGATGTTAAACGGGACAAACGCGACTCATCATATAGACCATGATAGCAATTGTGTCAAGTATCTTTTAGCAATTTTCCGAGGGACTATGATCTTTTGTTTTGTTTTTGTTTTGCCAATAGATACTCAACATGCATATCATGGTCATTTGTTTAGGCAACCAAGTGGAGATACCTTAGGGGTGTTTATGTGCAAGTGTGTTTTATTGCATGCAAGAGTTTATCTTGAATTAGGATTTTCTATTTCATTGATTTTATCTTGCCATACACATCCTAATCACTAGCATTTATATTTGAAAGAAATAAAAGGCGGAAATGTAAAATCCTACGCTATTACAGCATTTAGGGGATGGGGATACACATTTTTACATGGGGTGGTTCAACGAGAAAAATAGATAAGTAAAGAAAATAACAAAGGGAAGATAGAGAGAAAGAGAGAGAGGGCCAGCGCGCTGCTAAGAGGAAGTCAAAAGTTCTGACCCAGGCCTGCTGCCAGATTATCAACCTTTTGGTGAAACTGTATGAGTCAGAACTTCTGACTCTGGCACCTGCAAAACAGAAACCTGTTAGTGGGAAGGTCAGAAGTTCTGACCCCCATGCGCTGCAAGATAAAAGTTTGTTAGTGGGGAAGTCAGAAGTTCTGAACCTGCTGGACATACAATAATTTTCAGAAGTTCTGATATTATTGACAGCAAAATAGGCTTCAGATGTGCTAACATCAAAGTCAGAACTTGGATTTTCCCTATGCTGGCCAGAACATCTGCAGTTTTGTTATTTTTCCATAAAACAGAAAACATGCTTGGGACAACTTCAGCAAATGTCAAAGTGTTTCAGGAGACATAACCAACAAGGTCACAGGCAGGTTCTACACTAATTCACTTCCTACTTAAACATTCTGAGGTATAAAAAATCCTCAGAACACAAACAACAGCAACATGGTATTTACATTATGTTTATTGAGCATGCAAAGCTGATGATGCTTGGCAGCGTGATGGAAGTCAGCAGGTGCTTACCTGGCTGTTGGAAGAAGCTCTGTGAACTAGAGTTAGCCTTAACTCTGATGAAGTTTTGAGTAGCTTCTTTGAATGGGTGGATAAAGGGTATATAGTGGTATGAATACAGAAGTTATGGCAGTTTCCAACGTGTGGGTCAAAAACTGTATGAAAGGTTTTTTAGTCAAGAAATACTTTGAGAACAAATGGAGTTTGAAAGCAAGGGATCCAAAGTTAATGGTTTGTACGCTGTGTTTACAGTTTTTTTGAAACTCTAGGAATTTTGGGCAGAGGTTCAAGACTTTTCTTTCTCAAACTTTCTGTCTCTTTTCAACAATTTTTCTGGTCCTCTTCTCGGTGACCAATGGCCTTCTATTTATAGGCAAAGTTTTATGGTCAAGTGGCGCCAATATCATGCATTAGATGCTTACTTACTCTTGAAGCACGTTCCAAAAAGGTTGTGGTGATTGACAGCCTTTAGCCTAGGCTGGACTAGTAAGCAAGGATTAAGGAAAAGTGAACCTATAAGCGAAATGTAGCGTATGGGCCTTTACCTAATCCTGCACAAAAGTATTTCCACCCTACACGTGGAGAGATCCTCTGGACGAAGACTCAAAAGTGGTTGTGAGCATTAATGAGCATTAAATGATGATGAGATTCGTCAAAAATCAGAAATCTTGTAATATGAGATTTGCATCATTACTTAAATCTAGGCCAGAAGTTCCATTTCAACGTAGTCTAGGACAAAGTACCCAAGTTCTGATCTTGATATCCTGTTGCCTTAGCAAGTTCTGAGGAATCCCCAAGCTTTCCAGTATGTTTCTTTGACTTGCTTCTGAGAACTCTAGACTTAGAGATTCTGCTTCAGTGTAGCACCCAATCTTCTGACCCTCTTACCTTCTGGTTCCAACATGTTCTGAAGGAACTTTCAGACTTTTCATCATGTTTTATAATCTTCTGGCAACTTCTGACTGAGCTGGCGTAGATGCTGAACGGCCACATTCTGACTGAAGGTTATGTGCTGAAACACACTTATAACTTCTGACTGCTCCTGCCTGGAGGCCAGCTCAGAAGTTCTGAAGTGTCATTTTTCTTAAATACTTTAGGAAAATTATAAGCACTTAGAATTTAACTTTTCCAAGGTAAAATTTGACTTTTAACCTTCTTGATGAAATAAACTTCATATTCCAACATGTCTTGATGAAATATGATTTTTGAGATTTGATTTTGATCCAAAAACTAAAGTTTGACTTCTCAGCGTGTAAATGACCATTTTGGCCTTGTGAATGGATTGCTTGGAAAGAAATGATAATTCAAGGCTTGGATTTGTATGAGAGAAAACTTTGAGAATCCAGGGTGATTTCCTGAGAAATGAGATGGAAAATTTTGGGGTACAACAGCTGCCCCTGTTCAATCTTCTTTAACCCGAAGAGTTAGATTGGCAAAATTCGCCATTCGTGACTCGAGGGTGGAAGATGATTGGACACTAGAGTGCCCAGAAATTTGCACTCGGCGACGGTAGGAGGAATGGGCTTAAAGATGCCATTTGGAAAGGTAATAAAATCTTGTTGGGGATGGGCTTGTAGATGCCATCCAAAAATGCTTGTTGAGATGTAGTTTGTATGCTTGAATATCATAATGACTTCCGTGTCTGGAGTGTATCTGAACTGTATTAGGAAATTGAATCTGAATGAGTATCAGAATGGCTTCCGTGTCTGGAGCATATCTGAACTGTATCAAGAGTTGTCTTTGAATCTGAATGAGTGCCAGAATGGTTCCGTGTCTGGAGCGTATCTGAACTGTATTAGGAAATTGAATCTGAATGAGTATCAGAATGGCTTCCGTGTCTGGAGCGTATCTGAACTGTATCAAGAGTTGTCTTTGAATCTGAATGAGTGCCAGAATGGCTTCCGTGTCTGGAGCGTATCTGAAACTGTAACTGGGGTTGAGATCTGTATGAGTAGAAGAATGACTTTCGTGTCTGGAGTGTATCTGAAATTGTAACTGGGATCTAAATAAGTGACAGAATGGAAACCGTGTCTGAAGCGTATCTGGTCTGTATCTAAAGTTGATATCTGTATGAGTAGCAGAATGACTTCCGTGTCTGGAGTGTATCTGAAACTGTAACTGGGATCTGAATAAGTGACAGAATAGCAATTGTGTCTGGAGCGTATCTGGACTGTATCTGACTTGAAGTTCTGAATGAGTAATAGAATGACCGCCGTGTCTGGGGTGTATCCATACTGTATCTGACTTGAAGTTCTGAATAACTAATAGAATGATAAATCCTGCTAGCGGGAGATAACGGAATCTTTGACTACTACTGGGGAAAATAAATCCATGACCGAAGCTGGGGATTCCAAAAAAATCTTTGATTGCTGAAGATGAGAAATCCTTGCTGACTGCTGACTGCTTAGGGAATAAAGAAAACTTTGAAAATCTCTACTGGGAAGTTAAAGCCTGGGAGGCCTCTGCTGGAGAAAGGAGACTGAGAATCTTCAATCTGTTGGGAAATATCTCTGTGGGGAGAATGTTCACTATTCTGGTTCTGCTGGGTATAGGATTTTCAGGATTTTTTTTTGGGTCCACTGGGGATCTTGAAGCTTAATTTTGATGGGAACTTCGAAACTTAGCTCAGCTGGGGAATCAAGTTTTAGAATGCACTGACTCTGCTAAGGATCTTGAAGCTTAACTCCGCTGGGGAAATATACTCCAAATTTAGCCTTGTTGAGGGTCTGAATGATGTATCGCAGGGGATTTCTCTTGAGATGGCACAAAAATATCTTCCTACACCTTCAACCTATCATTGACTATCCTTTTTTCAATTTCGTTTTACTTGTAAGCAGTGATTATATTCAAATGCATGTGCCTGTTTAACAAAACATTGGACGTTTTCAAAATAAACATAAGTGTAAAGAGAAAAGAAAGGCAAGCAAATTTCTGCACTTGGAAGTGTATTTGTATTAACTTTTGTGAGTATCTTTGTACAAAGGAGACAGACATCCTAGTAAGAGAATGTCGTCGTAAAAATTGAAAATTTTTATACAAAATAAAGATGGCTATGTGTAACAATTCCATGGGATTCCCATTCTGTTGTTGCCTTCACAACTCTGAATATCTTGTCCATTCGTTGCTTTGTCCGCCGATGACTAGGTTGATCAGAAGCTCGGAGCTTGTTGATGAAGAGATTGTTCTTGGAGTGATCCGATGAGACACAGTCATACGCTTTAATTCCCTAACTTTTGCTTGAATCGCCCTTTCGGGTTTTTGATCCACCGGGAAACCCTTTTTTGCCCAAGTCGCCCTTTCGGGTTTTCAACTTGCCGGGTATACAGATTTTTTTGTTTTATCCCTAACTTTTTCCTGAACCGCCCTTTCGGGTTTTTGGTTCACCGGGATGCTCTTTTTTTTGCCCAAGTCGCCCTTTCGGGTTTTCAACTTGCCGGGTCGTTTTATGCGTAGTATCTTTTGACTATGTCTGCGTTCGCAGGGTGCGGTAAGTCATCACCATCCATGGTGGTCAGAATCATTGCCCCACCAGAAAAGATGCTTTTGATTACAAATGGTCCTTCGTAAGTAGGAGTCCATTTGCCCCTGGGATCACTTTGCTGCAAGATGATTCGCTTGATTACAAGATCTCCAACTTGATATACTTGACGCCTGACTTTCTTGTTGAAAGCCTTGATCATCCGTTTTTGATACGTCTGACCATGACAAACAGCAGTAAGTCGCTTCTCGTTGATCAAATTAAGTTGATCAAGCCGGGTCTGAATCCAATCGTCTTCACTCAAACCGGCGTCCTTCATAATCCTTAAAGAAGGAATCTGAACTTCCATGGGTAGGACAGCTTCCATGCCATACACCAAAGAGAATGGGGTTGCCCCTGTTGAAGTACGTGCCGTGGTACGATACCCATGCAGAGAAAACAGTAACATTTCATGCCAGTCTTTGTAGGTGACTGTCATCTTTTGAATGATCTTCTTGATATTTTTGTTTGCGGCTTCAACAACACCGTTCATCTTCGGCCGATAGAGAGATGAATTGTGATGATAAATCTTGAACTGTTCGCATAGAGCGGTGATCATAGTATTGTTCAGGTTTGTACCGTTGTCTGTGACGATCCTGTCGGGGACACCATACCGGCATATGAGATTCTGCTTGATGAAGCGGGCAACCACATTCTTTGTAACTGAGGCATAGGAAGCTGCTTTGACCCACTTGGTAAAATAATCAATAGCGACCAAGATGAAGCGATGTCCATTGGATGCTGTGGGCTTGATCTCTCCAATCATGTCAATGCCCCACATTGCGAACGACCAAGGAGCTGTCAGAATGTTGAGAGGAACAGGAGGAATATGTACTTTGTCGGTGTAGACTTGGCATTTATGGCAGGTACGGGAATATTGGTGACAATCAGCTTCCATGGTAGACCAGTAATAGCCTGCTCTTAGAATCTTCTTTGCCATTGTATGCCCGCTCAAATGGGTGCCAAATGTGCCACTGTGTATCTCAGTCATGATCAACTCTGCTTCAGCTTTGTCCACACATCGAAGTAAAACACAATCATGGCTGCGTTTATAAAGGATGCCATTGCTTAGGAAGAACTTTGCAGCAAATCTCCTTAAGAACTTTTTGTCATTGACGGAAGCTCCTTCAGGGTATTCTCTAGTCTGGAGATACCTTTTGATCTCATGAAACCAGGGTCGTTCCACTACTTCTTCGGTATTAATCTCATGACAGTGCGCAGGTTCGTCCATTCGCTCGATGGTGATTTGGGGAACCTCGTTATCCCAATTGAGTTTAAACATGGAAGACATTGCAGCCAGAGAATCTGCTAGCTGATTTTCTTCTCGCGGGAAATGCTCGAAAGTAATCTGCTCGAAATGAGGCAACAAAGTCAGGACATGTTCTTTGTATGGAATAAGATTAGGATGTTTGGTGTCACACTCTCCTTTGACTTGACTGATAACCAAAGCCGAGTCCCCAAATACGACCAATGATTTGATTACCAAGTCTATAGTAGCCTTGAGACCAAAGATACAAGCTTCATATTCAGCCATGTTGCTGGTACAGCTGAAGCAAAGTCGGGCAGTGAAAGGTGTATGGCAACCTTCTGGGGAAATGAGTACCACACCGATACCGTTGCCAAGTGCATTTGAAGCACCATCAAAGTATAGGATCCATCGGGATCCTTGTTCAGGTCCGTCATACGGTCCGTTACTTTCAATGTTGTCCAAAGTCATGATGTCCTCGTCAGGGAAGTCGAATCTCATAGATTGATAATCTTCGACAGCTTGATGAGCTAGATGGTCAGCTAGTACACTCCCTTTTATAGCTTTTTGAGTAGTATACTGGATGTGATATTCAGTCAGGATCATCTGCCATCTAGCGATTCATCCAGATAAAGCAGGCTTCTCGAAGATATATTTGATCGGATCCATCTTAGAAATCAACAGAGTGGTATGAGTCAACATATACTGCCTTAGCCGGCGAGCAGCCCATACCAAAGCACAACAAGTTTTCTCGAGCAGTGAGTAGCGAGTCTCACAGTCGGTAAACTTTTTGCTAAGGTAATAAATGGCATGCTCTTTTCGACCATACTCGTCATGTTGGCCCAGTACGCACCCCATTGAGTTGTCCAAAACAGTCAAATACATGATCAACGACCTTCCTTCGACGGGTGGCATCAGAATAGGAGGTTCTAGAAAATACTCCTTGATTTTATCAAAAGAAACTTGACAATCGTTGTTCCATTCAACTACCTGATCTTTCTTCAACAGTTTGAAAATTGGCTCACAGGTAGACGTCAGGTGAGAGATGAACCTGGCGATATAGTTCAAGCGTCCCAAGAATCCTCTAACCTCCTTTTCAGTACGGGGAGCAGGCATCTCTTTTATAGCTTTTACTTTGGCAGGATCAACCTCAATGCCCTTGTTGCTGACAATAAATCCCAGAAGTTTATCAGACCTAACTCCAAAAGTGCACTTGCTTGGGTTCAGTCTGAGCTTGTA
The DNA here is from genome assembly GCA_948472305.1 of Vicia faba. Classification (NCBI taxonomy): domain Eukaryota; kingdom Viridiplantae; phylum Streptophyta; class Magnoliopsida; order Fabales; family Fabaceae; genus Vicia; species Vicia faba. The sequence goes on along the minus strand of OX451740.1, from coordinate 296,088,677 downwards.
CTCCTTCAACCTGGCAAACAGCTTTTGCAAATGTTCAAGGTGTTCTTCTTTTGTCTGTGATCGAGCTATCATGTCGTCTACGTAAACCTCGATCTCATGATGTATCATATCATGAAACAAAGCTACCATGGCACGTTGATAGGTTGCCCATGTGTTCTTCAGTCCGAACGGCATCACTTTGTAGAAGAAGGTACCCCATTGTGTAACAAAGGTTGTTTTCTCCATGTCCTCGGGGGCCATTTTGATTTGGTTGTATCCCGAGAATCCATCCATGAAAGAAAAAACCTTGTGTTGAGCTGTGTTGTCGACCAAGATGTCAATATGTGGCAGCGGAAAATCGTCTTTAGGGCTAGCCCTGTTCAAATCCTGATAATCTACACACATTCTGACTTTTCCGCCCTTCTTGGGTACGAGCACAATGTTAGCAACCCATTGTGGGTAGGTTGTAACATCCAGAAAGCCGGTGTTGAATTGCTTCATTACTTCAATCTTAATCTTTTCAGACATGTAAGGCCTCATTCGGCGAACCTTTTGCTTGATTGGTGGACAATCTTCTCTTGTAGGGAGACGGTAAACCACGATATCTGTGTCTAACCCTGGCATGTCTTCATAAGACCAGGCAAAGATTTCAACATATTCACTTAATAACTACACTAAGCGCTCTTTGACACTCGGTTCCAGGTTGGCACCCACTTTTATTTCTCTCCTGTCCTCCTTTGTCCCTAAGCTGATGGTTTCTAGCAACTCTTCATGAGGCAGAATGGCCCTCTCTTCTTGTTGTAGAAGTCTGGCTAACTCTCCCGGCACTTCACAATCTTCGTCAACTTCGTACTCAGCATGATTGACCAAATCTTCAAATTTATCGAAGGCTAAAACAGAATAGTCACCCATGGAATCCGGAGTGGATGGGTACCTGCATTTGTGAGTGTGGATGTGTGTAAGGGATAACCATCCTTAAAAAAACAAAATGCAAAAGGAAGGAAAAATGAACACAACAATTTATAGATGAAAAACGTCCAATGATTCATTAAAACATGGCATATGATTATGAAGGAAATCAAGCCCTTACAAATGGACCTACATGCCCCGGGCAAGGCATGAGGTGAAAATAGTGTGCGAATTGTTTTAGTTATTACAGACCATAAAAATGGGAAATTTGTTCAAAGATGAAATTATTGGTTGATAAAGGTGATAGGAACAAAATCCTTTGCTTCCCAATTGCTCAAACCCCCTTCGACAGTTGGAAAGATCCAGTCTTAAAAGTGGCTCTCCTCCTCTTCATCTTCTACAACATTAATTCCATGGTGTGAGATCTTGACGGGTGGTCTTCCAATCTTAGAGCAGCGCATAGCCTTTTGTCCTGCAGCAGTAAACCCTAAACCAAACTTGTCCGCCTTATGGGGAAAATCAGGCAATTTTCCCCATACTGTGCTCTTCCCCTCCTTAATCACAGCCTCTGCGTCCTTGAGAGATACCATCTTAGCCACATGCTTGGGAATGATAGGTACCTCAACCGCTGTCTTCGCAACTGCTATCTCGGGAGAAACTTCCTTGAAATGTTGAAAAGGTGTTTCAATGAACTCGCCGTCTAACTCCACATATTGAAAGGAATTGAGATGACTAATCATGTACTATTCCTCTCCATGCACAGTTATGATTTTACCCTTAACAGGATATTTCAGCATCTGGTGCAAAGAGGATGTAACTGCCCCGACATAATGGATCCACGGTCTTCCCAGCAAACATGAGTACGACGGACAGATGTCCATCACGTAGAAGGTGGAGTTGAACACTTCGGTGCCTACCTTGATAGGAATATCAACCTCTCCATGAACCATTCTTTTGGAACCATCGAAAGCTCTGACGACGATGTTACTAGGTTTGAGGGTCAAACCTTCGCAATCCAAATGGTCTAAGGCCTTCTTTGGCAGCACATTTAGGGAAGAACCAGTATCAACCAAGACATGGGCGAGGTTGGTCCCTCGGCACTCAACAGAAACATGTAACACATCATTGTGGTTCCTTCCTTTGGGAGTTAGGTCAGCGTCGGAAAAACCCATGCCATTGTCAGCAGTAAGACTGGCCACACAATCCTGAAATTGGTCAGCCGAAGTCTCTTGGGGTACATGTTCCGTCTTCAAGAATTTAATCAGGGCTTTAGCATGGGCCTCTGAACAGAGCAGGAGGGCTAACATTGAAATCTTAGAAGGGGTTTGCCCTAATTGTTCCACAACGTCGTAGTCACTTTTTCTGATTATTTTCAGGATTTCATCCATTTCCTTCTGAGTGGTTTCGGCGATAACAACAGCATGAGCCTTCGTCCTGACAGGCATTTCCAGTATCCCCTTACCTTTGTCGGTATTATCAGTAGATGGTCTTTCTTCAGGAGTGTTTAACTCTTCAATCATTGGGCCTTGCACAGAGGGTCCAACAGGTGCAGAAGCTTTTAAGGGTCTGAAAACTGCTCGGGGGGGGGGGAGCAATTTCCGGAGAAAAGATTCGGCCACTGCGGGTTATCTTGCTTGTACCCGCGATGTTCCCTATATCAGGGTCTTCTTCAGAAATTTCTTGGACTGTTTCGATTTGTTTGATGTCGTGGTAGAATATTTCTCCCCCATAGTTCCACGGTATCATTTTGCTTGATTGGTACGGGACAGGTCCCGACATAGTGATCTTTAAAGGTACATATTCAGAGTTGGGTGTAATCCTGACAGGCCTTTTGCAAGTCTTGGGAGGATTGTCGGAAATGGTTATGATGGCAATATCATTGGTTGAGGTATCACAAGCATCAGGAGTAATCAGATTGAAAGTGTTAACATGGGTTTTCTGGAAAAGTATTTCTTGAGTATCCATCAGGCGTTGGACACCTGACTTCAACATTGGACAATCATCTTGAATGTTCAAGCAAAAATAGCAGTCTTCATTACAACCAGGAAAAATCCCGGCTCTCAACAAATTTTCTTTTATCACTAACAATGGAGTCAACAGATCGACAACATCAATAAGATGGAGATTTTCCAAAACAGCATGCACATTGTGGCCGTGCTTGGGCATCGGTGTGGATATAACATTGGGCTTCTCAAGAGCGTCAAATTCAACCTCTTTGGCGTCAATTAAGTCCTGAATTTTGTTCTTGAGTGCCCAACAATGATTGGTATCGTGCCCAATACTGTCGGAATGGTAAGCACACTTGGCTTTTGAGTTGTAGGATGGGGAGGTGGTATTTACATTCTTTGGCACCTCATTTAAATTAGCAAGATTCAACTTCAGGAGATGTGGAAGGATTTGAGCAGGGGTCATGTTTATCGGGGTAAACTGCCGTGGTGGCCTTTGCTGATAAGTTCTGGGCTGATCATTCCTCGATTGACTGTTTCTAAGCTGGTCTGATGCAGACTTCTGTATTAATACGACCCCCACTTTTGGCCGACGTTCCTCTCTTTCCCGATTTTTCTGGGTGTATACAGCAGATGCTTCCGTTTTGGCTGGGAAAGGCTTTCTAGCAGCTGTGGATGCGGAAGCATCCTTTTGAATCTTTCCACTTTTGATACCGGCCTCCACCCTTTTGCCGGTCAGGATCAGTTCAGTAAATCCCGCAGAAGAGCTTCTGATTAGATGGTTTAAGAAGGGGCCAGACAGGGTCCCCAAAAACATGTCAACTAATTCCCTATCTGATAGTGGCGGCCGCACCCTTCCAGCCAGGTCGCGCCACTTCTGGGCGTACTCCTTAAAACCTTCATTTGAAGCCATCCCCATACTTTGTAGCTGAGTACGGGTAGGCGCCAAATCAGCATTGTACTGATACTGACGATAGAAAGTGGCTTCCAAGTCTTCCCAATTATGGACCTCTGACCTTTCGAGCTGATAAAACCAATCTAACTGAGTGCCAGACAAGCTGTCTTGGAAAAAGTGCACCCACAGGTCTTTATCGGATGAATGCGGCTGGATCTTTCTAACATACGACCTCAAGTGCATCTTAGGGCAAGATAAACCGTCGTACTTGGAAAATGTCGGCACTTTGAACTTGGGAGGGATTACAACCCCGACTACCAACCCCAGTTCCTCAAAATCCAATCTAGGCACCCTCTGCAACTCCATAGCTGCCAATCTGTCTTCAAGGTTCTTATATTTGTCATCCGCTGGTGGATACTGTTGTTCTGAATAGTCTTTGTCTACTTCCTCTTCCTCCTCTTCTACCTCAGACTCAGAAGGTACAGTAACTCCTTTCCCCTTGCCAATCCCTTCGTCAGACGTTGAAGGAAACTCAAGAGTTCTTCTAGCATCACCCTCAAATCTTCTTCCAAAAGTAGCTACCCCCGGTCTCTTTTTCTTTTTCTTCCATTTATTCTTCTCTAGCAAAACTTTGAGATCCTCTTGACCCTTTGCCAAGGTCATGAGGAGTTGCTGAAATTGTGAATTTTGTGCTTGTAGGTCCTTCACTGTTTGCTCCAAATCCATCTTGCTGAAATAAACAGCAGAAAGATAAGGAAACCCGGCTTGATGACCTGCTTATGTATATGATGAATGATATGTTATTCATGTAATGCATTCAAGGGTTCAAAAATTCAAATTTTTTGTAAACAAAAAGAACACACGTCATATTAAGAAGAACTTGTTAGTACATAAGTGCCCCATGGGCGAAATATTACAAAATTCTTAATGTAAAAAGAAGTTGCGCATCCTCTTTGGTGCGATGTAGGTGTTGAGAGTTTCCTCCTTGTGAAGTCGGCGGGTGAGCTCTAAAACCTTCTTCACACTAGCATAGAAGCTGGCTTCAAAAGTATCCCATTCTTCTTTGAGTTTGATCCAACTCTTTTGCATTTCCTCCCATGATGTTGGCATGTCAGGATGTAGGATGGTGTATGGAACCTCTCCTTCCATAACAGGCTCTTTAATCAAGGGGAGAATGTGAGGATATGGCATCATAAGATTCTGGGAGCGGGTTCGTACCCACTTGAGGTAAGGCTCAAGGGGGGTGGAATTCTTGTGCCCCAGTGTCTTACTACCCACCTTGTTAGGCATCCTCCAAGCTCTGATGAACCTTTGTCGAAGTCCTTGCGCATTGTTGTCGAAGTCAAAAACTAGGTCAGGAATCAGCATGTCATGAGGGTCGTCCCTCCGGGCATATCCAAATTGTCTCAAAGCTAGACAGGGATTGTAGGTAATGCCTCCCCTAATGCCAAGTAATGGGACATTAGGGAATTCACCATAACGATCAATGATGATGACATTTTCTTTGGACCGAGAACACCAATGTACATCAGAATGTGTGAGGGTCATCAACCGTTGTGACCACCTTAAACCCTACTCATTCTTCAAGACTGATTGTGGAAGGTGAGAAATAAACCACCTTGCTAGGAGAGGAGTACAACACATGAGAACACCTCTTTTCCTCATTGTTCGTGTGTAAAATGAGTGTAGGATGTCCCCAAGCAATGTAGGTATGGGATTCTTGGACATGAAAATCTTGACAGTATTCACATCTATAAGTTGATCAGGGTTTGGGAACAATACCAACCCATAGATGAGGAGTGCCACAATCTCTTCAAAGGCTTGTAGATCAAGAGAATTCCAGCAGTCTTGTGCCTTCTCAAACAAGAATTTTGCCAAGAAGCCCTTGACACCACTTCTGGTTTCCCAATGCCCTTTGATGTCAGATGGTTGCAAGTGTAATGCTTGAGCAACATCTTCAGGCTTTGGTTCTTTTTCCGTACCGTTGTAGGGTAGTTGATTAAGAATAGGAATTCTCAGGAGTTGAGAAAATTCCTCCAAAGTAGGCACCAATTGATAATCAGGGAATGTGAAACAGTGGTGTAGGGGGTCAAAGAACTGGAAAAGTACTTTCACCATGTCTTCTTCAATGCTGGTGTTGACTAAGTTGAGGAGTCTACCATGTCTTTCACTGAAGAGAGAATTCTCTAGAATCCTGGAAGTAAGCTCTTTGAGTTGAGGAGGGATCCTCACAAGGTTGACTTGAATTGTTTTCCTGCGAAGAGATTCCATGACCTACAAAACAAGAACAAAAATGAAGATCCAAACCCTTGAAATGGTTAGTGGATGCATATGATGCTTTATGATGTTCATGATGTATGCACAAACACATGTACAAGCAAGTCACACAAAACCCTAGTTTTAGGCTTGCATGAGGTTTCATAGGTAAGTACCCTCTTGAGTTTAGTTGGCTCAAAACCTGTCCTATAAATAGTAATCGGGTTCTAAGGAGCTCAATATCATTGGATTGTTTTCTATGTTCATTGTTTTGGTTTAGCCACTTAACTAGCGACCAAAATATTCCAAGAAAACAACCCTCAATGAGTGTAGTATCGAGTATCTACCAACTTCGGACTGCACCAAAGTCGGTCATCTCACTACCCCTAATAAAAGGCCAAGGTGGTCAAGTAAGGTTCTAGTTCATTAGTGCTTAATGACATCGCTCAGCGGCCCCGTATTCTCTTTGATTGACTCAAAGGCTACCGGTACTCACAAATATGTCGCACTAATATAGCTATTGCTTCAACCGTGTCGGTATACCCCGCACAGTTTCCACAACGTATTGCTATCTATGAATGTTTCCCAAATTCAGGTGGAGGATTTCAAGCCCAAACAAGAGAACCAAATGTAAAGCATTCAAAGCAAACAAATAATCATGCAAAGGGTGATCTAAGCCCTAAGGTTCCTCCAGTTTTAAATTTCTCCCCAGCAGAGTCGCCAGTTTTGTGATACGGTGGGAGAACTGACTTGGGATTTTGTGTTGGTGTTCGCAAATGTTTCGGTTTAGCAAGAGTCGCCACCGACTTTTTATTTTATCCTAAGGAAAGGTCAAAAAGTACAGGAAAGACCTTTGAGATGTTTTCTTGGGTTCAGGGAGTAGATTATAGAAAGGGAAGGTATTAGCACCCTTTCTATCCATGGTTATCCATGGGCTCTTAGTTACTTGCTTAGATCACTTGCTTTGCATTTTCAATTGTTTGAAATGGTGCTTTTCAATTGTTTGAAATGGTGCATTGTGTGTGATTTCGGAAAATGTTTTGAAAAGAGGCCATCGTTGTGGAAACCTTCGTAATGATTCTTGTTTGAATGTATACAAAGGTGTTTTTGTCTTTTGAAAAGTTTCCAATGTTCGAAAGTAGGGTTTTGAATTTGTGTTGTGGAGTGTGTTTTGAAAAGTAGCAAGGATGTTTTAGCAAGATTGATCAAGTAGCTAAGAGCTATCTACCCTATTTTACTCAAATATCTTTCTTATGTTTTTTTAACCCTTTTAACAGTGTTGTTTCACCATTGTATTTGGTGAACAACCTTGTGTTAGGATGTTAAACGGGACAGACGCGGGTCATCATATAGACCATGATAGCAATTGTGTCAAGTATCTTTTAGCAATTTTCCGAGGGACTAGATCATTTTTGTATAGGCAACCAAGATAGCGTCATCGAGAGACTATGATCTTTTGTTTTGTTTTTGTTTTGTCAATAGATACTCAACATGCATATCATGGCCATTTGTTTAGGAAACCAAGTGGAGATACCTTAGGGGTGTTTATGTGCAAGTGTGTTTTATTGCATGCAAGAGTTTATCTTGAATTAGGATTTTCTATTTCATTGATTTTATCTTGCCATACACATCCTAATCACTAGCATTTATATTTGAAAGCAATAAAAGGCGAAAATGTAAAATCCTACGCTATTACAACATTTAGGGGATGGGGATACACATTTGTACATGGGGTGGTTCAACGAGAAAAATAGATAAGTAAAGAAAATAACAAAGGGAAGATAGAGAGAAAGAGAGAGAGGGCCAGCGCGCTGCTGAGAGGAAGTCAGAAGTTCTGACCCAGGCCTGCTGCCAGATTATCAACCTTTTGGTGAAACTGTATGAGTCAGAACTTCTGACTCTGGCACCTGCAATATAGAAATCTGTTAGTGGGAAGGTCAGAAGTTCTGACCCCCATGCGCTGCAAGACAAAAGTTTGTTAGTGGGGAAGTCAGAAGTTCTGACCCTGCTGGACATACAATAATTTTCAGAAGTTCTGATATTATTGACAGCAAAACAGGCTTCAGATGTGCTAACGTCAAAGTCAGAACTTGGATTTTCCCTGTGTTGGCCAGAACATCTGCAGTTTTGTTATTTTTCCACAAAACAGAAAACATGCTTGGGACAACTTCAGCAAATGTCAAAGTGTTTCAGGAGACAGAACCAACAAGGTCACAGGCAGGTTCTACACTGATTTACTTCCTACTTAAACATTATGAGGTATAAAAAATCCTCAGAACACAAACAGCAGCAACATGATATTTACATTATGTTTATTGAGCATGCAAAGCTGATGATGCTTGGCAGCGTGATGGAAGTCAGCAGGTGCTTACCTGGCTGTTGGAAGAAGCTCTGTGAACTGGAGTTAGCCTTAACTCTGATGACGTTTTGAGTAGCTTCTTTGAATGGGTGGATGAAGGGTATATAGTGGTATGAATACAGAAGTTATGGCAGTTTCCAACGTGTGGGTCAGAAACTGTATGAAAGGTTTTTTAGTCAAGAAATACTTTGAGAACAAATGGAGTTTGAAAGCAAGGGATCCAAAGTTAATGGTTTGTACGTTGTGTTTACAGTTTTTTTGAAACTCTAGGAATTTTGGGCAGAGGTTCAAGACTTTTCCTTCTCAAACTTTCTGTCTCTTTTCAGCAATTTTTCTGGTCCTCTTCTCAGTGACCAATGGCCTTCTATTTATAGGCAAAGTTTTGTGGTCAAGTGGCGCCAATATCATGCATTAGATGCTGACTTACTCTTGAAGCAAGTTCCAAAAAGGTTGTGGTGATTGATAACCTTTAGCCTAGGCTTGACTAGTAAGCAAGGATTAAGGAAAAGTGAACCTATAAGCGAAATGTAGCGTATGGGCCTTTACCTAATCCTGCACAAAAGTATTTCCACCCTACACGTGGAGAGATCCTCTGGACGAAGACTCAAAAGTGGTTGTGAGCATTAATAAGCATTAAATGATGATGAGATTCGTCAAAAATCAGAAATCTTGTAATATGAGATTTGCATCATTACTTAAATCTAGGCCAGAAGTTCCATTTCAACGTAGTCTAGGACAAAGTACCCAAGTTCTGATCTTGATATCCTGTTGCCTTAGCAAGTTCTGAGGAATCCCCAAGCTTTCCAGTATGTTTCTTTGACTTGCTTCTGAGAACTCTGGACTTAGAGATTCTGCTTCAGTGTAGCACCCAATCTTCTGACCCTCTTACCTTCTGGTTCTAGCATGTTCTGAAGGAACTTTCAGACTTTTCATCATGTTTTATAATCTTCTGGCAACTTCTGACTGAGCTGGCGTAGATGCTGAAAGGCCACATTCTGACTGAAGGTTATGTGCTGAAACACACTTACAACTTCTGACTGCTCCTGCCTGGAGGCCAGCTCAGAAGTTCTGAAGTGTCATTTTTCTTAAATAGTTTAGAAAAATTATAAGCACTTAGAATTTAACTTTTCCAAGGTAAAATTTGACTTTTGACCTTCTTGATGAAACAAACTTCATATTCCAACATGTCTTGATGTAATATGATTTTTGAGATTTGATTTTGATCCAAAAACTAAAGTTTGACTTCTCAGTGTGTAAATGACCATTTTGCCCTTGTGAATGGATTGCTTGGAAAGAAATGATAATTCAAGGCTTGGATTTGTATGAGAGAAAACTTTGAGAATCCAGGGTGATTTCCTGAGAAATGAGATGGCAAATTTTGGGGTACAACAATGTTATTTTGTTATTATGTTAACAAATGAACAGCCAACACAGATGGTTAAGGACGGAGGGTTTGAAGCAAACGTCCTGGGTTTGATCCCAGGCGTGTTGCTTTTGTATTTTTATTTCAAATACTTTCAAGATCCAGTGTGCCTCAATGCCCAGCGTCCACCATACGCCTCAGATCTCATCCTTGGGATCCATCATCATGTAGATCCTGCGCCACAGGATTGAAGGCACACCATGAACCATCAGAAGAAAGATGCACTGGATCATGCACTAGACTCTGGGCCATCATCCTGGGCCTATCACAAAATTAGCAATGCACCCCCCAAACTGCTCATCATATCAGCCCAATTCTAATTCTTTTTTAATTTCTCTTATTTTATTATTTGTCTTAATTATTTTTTTACAAAATCATTTATTATTATTATTAAATCATAAAATAAGAAAATTACAAAAAAATATTAGGTTTAGTTTTTTTCATAAAAATATTTATTTGCATTAATTAATTATTTTAATTAGGTTAACTTAAATACTTTTTTTCATAATTAGAATTTAATAGAAATTAGGTTAATTTTCAAAGTTAATTATTTTTTTCACAAAAATCCAAAAAAAATATCTTTTCTTTATTCGCAAATTAATTGTTTCTAAACTTGAAATTAATTCCCCATTTGATTTACTCGCGCGCGTCTTGGTTCCATTATTTGATTAATTAATTGTATCTGCTCTGAGTTTGTAATAGTTAATTAGGTTTACTATTTCGCATTTATTATTTTCCCTGGTTTTTGATTATGTAATCCCCCTCCCCAAAGCCTTGTAATAGCTAGGGTTTTAATTTATCGCACTTTACTTTCCGCAATTATAAACTTCCTAGATGTATGGATAATAGGATTGAATGGCAAGATAAATCAATTTAAAATAGTAGAAAACCCTAAATGCGCAAGATAAATGAAACTTAAATCAAACACTTGCACATGCTCACTCCTAGGGTTTTTCCCCACTTGGTTGCCTCGGAAATAATGGTTGTGTCCCTCGAACGTAGGTATATCTTAGCAATGACCCGTAATTCAAAAGTCGTCATAAATATTATAGTCCCTCCTTGTCCCTCGAGTTGCCTACGAGAAATGATCTAATGATGATAGTCCCTTCGAAATGCTAAGGTATCCTTACTTGTTGCCTTCAGTGACCATTTTGTCCCTTTCGAATGTCCCTTAAAATTCCAACGACGGAGCTACCTACTCCTTAATAGTAGGATAGCATTGTCTAAAGGAAAACGAACATAATTTTTCCGAGTAGGTGGAAAACTCTGAAGTACTTGCTCTAAACAAAAACTCTTTCACACAAACACTTTTCAAAACAATTTTCAAAACAACTTCGTCACACTCTTCAGGACAGATACAAGGGTTATCACGAAGTTAAACAAAAAATTTCAAAACAAGCACACACAAGCAATTTAAAAATGAGAAAGTACCTAAGAGCCCATGGAAAACCATGGATAGAAAGGGTGCTAACACCTTCCCTTTCTATAATCTAAACCCCGTACTCGGAAACATCTCGAAAAAGGTTTTTTTTGTTCTTTTTCCTTTTCCTTTGTTGGATGAAATAAAAGTCAGTGGCGACTCTTGCTTACCACGACATTTGCAAATACAAAATGCAAACCAATATAACAGTCGGTTCTGCCATTGTATCACAGTCTCATAGGTTGATGTCCCTCACACATTCGAAAATTCATTGGTGTTCTCGATCCTTGGAGAATGTTACCATCATTGATCGCTGTGGGGAATTCCCTAATGTCCCTCTCTTAGGAATTAGGGGAGGAATCACTTATATCCTTGTTTGGCGTTACGATAGTTTGGTTATGCTAGAAGGGATGGTCCTCATGATGCACTCTTCCAAGGAATTATCTTGACTATGAGAATGATGCTCAGGGTTATCGCAAGAGGTTCATTCGAGCTTGCGGAATGGTAAACAAAATTGATAGCAAGACACCGGGGCACAAGAATCCCATCCCTCTTGAGCCTTACCTCAGCTGGGTGCGAGCTCTTGCTCAATGTCTTATGATGCCTTACCCCACCGTCTTACCTGTGATTATGGAGCCAATTGCTGAGGGAGACACTCCTTACATTTGTTCTTCATCCTGACATGCCAACTGATTTCGAGGAGCTACAGAAATCCAAGATCCAACTCAAAGAAGAGCGGGATACCTTTGAAACCCAATTCTACACCAACGAGAAGAAGGTTTTAGACCTCACCAGGTTACTTCACGAAGAGAAGAGTATAAATGCTTATATTGCACCAAAGAGGATGCGCCTATGGGAAGCCTGAGTCTTTCTTTTCTTGGAGAGTTTATTCTTTCTTTGTTACTTCCTTTGTAAGCCCAAGAGGCATCATTGTGATCATTAAAACTTCTTAATGCAATTAACGTTTGTTCCCTTTCTGTTTAAGCAAATTTAAGTCTTAGAAATCCTTGAAATCATTGCATACATATATCATACATAGCATTGCATAACCGGGTTTAAAAGCAGGTTTCTCATCTTCTTCGCTGTTTATTTCAGCATGTAAAGAAATGGCTTTTGAACAAAACATTTAGGATCTCCAGGCACAAAACGCCCAGTTTCAACAAATGATCGTGGCTCTAGATAAAGAGAAAGAAGATCTGAAGGCTCTCATACTGAAGGACAAAAAGAAGAAGCCAAAGAAGCCAACTGGGTTAGTAAATCTGGGAAGAAGCATCAGAGGACCAGTGCGGCGAGCGTCAGAGCTAGAAACTTCATCAAAAGAAGGAGACAATCAGGAAGGGGAGACGAGAGAGGAAGACCTCAGCCCGGACGAATCTGATTATGATGAGGAGAAGTATCCTCCCGCTGATGATAAATACAAAAAGCTGGAGGGTCGTCTGAATGCAATAGAAATCCAGAAAGTACCTGGACTCGATTTTGAGGAGCTGGGCTTGGTTTTTGGGGTTCTCATCCCACAGAAGTTCAAGGTTCCGGTGTTTTCTAAATATGATGGAGTCTCATGTCCCAAGATGCATCTCTGATCTTATGTAAGGAAGATTCAACCCCACACTGCCGACAGGGATTTATGGGTCCACTTCTTCCAAGACAGTCGATCTAGGGCTCAGCTAGAGCGGTTCTATCAGCTAGAGGGGAACAACATTCTTAACTGGGAAGACCTGGCTGCTGCCTTCTACAAGCAGTATCAGTATAATACAGACCTTGCTCTGACTCGTACACAACTCCAAAGTATGTCCATGGGTTCAAGCGAGGTCTTTAAAGACTACAACCAGAAGTGGAGAAACCTAGCAGGAAGAGTCCAACCCCCTCTGTCTGATAGGGAGTTGGTGGACATGTTATTGGGTACTCTATCTGGTCCATTTTTCAACCATCTGATTGGAATCTCCTCAGCTGGTTTTACTGAGCTGATCCTAACTAGAGAAAGAGTGGAAGCCAGGATTAAGAGTGGAAAAATTCAAAAGGAGGCCTCTTCAAGTGCAGGAAAGAGACCTTTTATGGGAAAGAAAGAGGTAAATGCTGCTTACATTGAAAGAAATCAGAGCGAAATTGAACACTGTCCAATGGTAGGGGCTGTAATTATATCCAAGTCTACAACTATTCAACAACGGAACAATCAGCCCAAAGCAGAGAGGCCTATGAGACAGATTACCCGGATCAATATGACTTTGTCTCAAGTCTTACCACACTTATTAAAATCCAATCTGGTAACTTTGAGGGAAGCTCCCAAGAATCCCAACACCACATCTCCTTGCTACAACCCAAATGCTCGATGTGCCTATCATTTTGAGACTCCGAGGCATGACACGAACGACTGTTGGGCTTTGAAGAACAAGGTGCATGATCTGATCGAGACAAATGAGATTGAATCTGATGATTCAGAAACTCCTAATGTTATAACTGCACCCATGCCCAAGCATGGCCCGGAAATCAATGCTATTGATGTTGTCTCCGCCACAGAAGATGCTAACAGTAGCTATGACATAGATAACTGGATCTTGCCTACTACCGACGGTGGACCCAGTAACTGGACAAATAAAGACTTTGTACCGATTACTTTTATTCAGGAGTAATTATCTTTCTTGTTTTTCTGGATATGTAATAAATAAACAATATAAACTCTATAGCCATGTGCCTTACCCGGGGCACAATGGTTTATTTGTGAGGGTTATCATTTTTCAATGTCATGTGTCATTAATAAAGCATTGCACGTTTTTTGCATACAAACTTTGGGTGTCTTTCTTTTCTGCTTTATGTTATCAATGCATATATGCTCTTAGAAACACTCACACATCAAACTGCAGATCCATATCCACTCTGGATCCCATTGATAACGGTTCTTCTATTGCCAGTTATGACTTTGAAAATCCGATCAACCAAGCCGAGGACGAAGGTGAGGAAGATTGTGAGGTACCAGGAGAACTTTCCATACTGTTACAGTAGGAAGAAAGGTCTATACAGCCTCATGAAGAGCCAGTTGAGACAGTAAATATGGGTACAGAAGTGGACATAAAAGAAGTCAAGATAGGTGCAAACTTGGAGCATAGTGTTAAAAAGAGGTTGATTCAGATGTTGCATGATTATGTTGAGATCTTTGCTTGGTCATATGAAGACATTCTAGGACTAGACACAGATATTGTTATTCATCGTCTGCCAACTAAAGAGGAATGCCCTCCAGTAAAGCAGAAGGTTCGTCGTATGCGTCCTGAAATGTCAGAGAAGATCAAGGCAGAAGTTATGAAGCATTTCAACACTGGGTTCTTAGCTGTCACCTCTTATCCATAGTGGGTTGCTAACATAGTCCTGGTTCCTAAAAAGGATGGAAAAGTACGGATGTGTATGGACTACAAAGATTTAAACAGGGCGAGCCCCAAGGATGACTTTCCACTTCCCCACATTGATGTTCTGGTTGACAACACCGCACAACATAAGATCTTCTCCTTCATGGACGGGTTCTCTGGTCATAATCAGATCAAGATGGAACCCGAAGACATGGAGAAGACAACCTTCTTCACACAGTGGGGCACTTTTTGTTACAAGGTAATGCCATTTGGATTGAAGACAACCTATTAGCGAGCCATGGTAGCTTTGTTCCATGATATGATTCACCATGAGATAGAGGTCTATATTGACAACATGATAGCCAGATCTCAAACGTAATAAGAACACCTTAATCACTTGCAAAATCTATTCGATAGGTTGAAGACCTACAAGTAGAGATTAAATCCTAACAGGTGCACCTTTGAAGTAAGGTCTAGTAAACTCCTAGATTTCATTGTTAGTGACAAGGGTATTCAAGTAGACCCTGCAAAGGTAAAAGATATACAAGAAATGCTAGCTCCTCGCACTAAATTGGAAGTTAGAGGTTTCTTGGGACACCTAAACTACATTTCCAGGTTCATTTCCCATCTAACTGCTACTTGTGAGCCAATCTTCAAACACCTGAAGTAAGATCAAGTGGTAAAGTGGAATCCCGAATGCTAGACTGCCTTCGAGAGAATCAAGGAATACCTTCAAGATCCTCCAATTCTGATGCCTACGATTGAAGGAAGACCTTTGATAATGTATTTAACAGTGTTAGATAATTCAATAGGGTGTGTGCTAGGGAAGCATGACGAGTCAGGTCGAAAAGAGCATGCAATATACTACCTTAGCAAAAAGTTTACCTATTGTGAAACCAGATACTCACTGCTCGAGAAAACTTGATGCGCTTTGGCACGGGCTGCTCACCGACTGAGACAGTATATGTTGACCCACACTACTTTTTTGATATCTAAGATGGACCCGATCAAATACATCTTCGAGAAGCCCGGTCTCTCAGGAAGAATAGCGAGATGGCAAATGATCCTGACCGAATACGATATTCAATATACAACCCAAAAAGCAATCAAGGGAAGTGTATTAGCTGATCATTTGGCCCACCAATCCGTGGACGACTACCATGAAGATGTGAAAAACACAAGAAGGGGGGTTGAATTGTAAAACTTAAATCAAATGCTTAGACAACACAATATTTTTATCCTGGTTCATTTGATCTCAAACTACTCCAGTCCACCCGTCAAGGTGATTTCTCCTCTCTCCAACGAGGTCTTAATCCACTATATTCAAAGGATTACAATATCTACTTTAACAACTGTTAAAGCCTTCTTGAGTATAACCACAACCCGATTTATCTCAAGGAAATATCTTACAGATAAATTGAACAATGATGTGTTAATGTTTTCTAATAAAACAATATATCACAACTGTGATAATTACACAACTTAAGCTTGGAGAAAAACTGAATTGCTAAGGCGTTTGAGTAAGCGTGGTTTTTGAAGGCTTAGCAAATTATGAGTGCATGCGTGCGTCTTTTCTCATACAGACTTGTTTATATAGCCAAGGAAAAGATATGTTGTCCATAAAGCACTTTTAATGATAATAATGCACTTTCCTTCTTGAGAAGATCTTGTCTGAATAAAGCCATTAGCAATTAATTCTGTCTTGAATACTTAATAACGCTTCAGAGTCTTCTTTTCTTATGGTAACGCTTCAGAGTGTTCTTTGCTTTAACTTATGATAACGCTTCAGAGTGCTGATGACTTGGAAAAGATCTTTGATCAGAGTCAGAGTGTATATGTTTATGCGTATATTCTGGTCATCAAGCTTCAGCGTATGATCTGGTAGCTTCAGCGTGTAACACATGTTACTGATCTTCTGATGCTTCTGATGTTGATGCTGATTCCATCAGAACTTCTGTATATACAAAACATAATTTTAAGAAGCATATTTGTCTTATATATAAATCTTACAATTTATTTATTCTTTGTATTTTGTTATCATCAAAACTCTAATTAAGGGTTGTAGAATCAAACTATGTTCTAACAATCTCCCCCTTTTTGATGATGACAAAAACCAGATTTTTCAATTAAAAAAAAAAGAATAAAAAGTATAGAATTAAGAAGAGAAAAACTCCCCCTGAGTTGTTTACTTCCCTTTAATTCCATGAGTCTTTGAGCATCATAACTTTATTGTATCTTTCATCAGAGTTTTGTACCTGTTCAAGCTTTTCAGAAGAGAAAAAATTTAAATAGATCAGAATGTTTGAGACTTATGTCTCAGTAATCCGTTATTGAAAAATATCATTCTTTCTCCCCCTTTTTGTCAGTTATCAAAAAGAACAAATAATCAAAGCCAAAATGCATTTATATTAAAAACAAGAAGCATTGATAAGTTCAAAACAGTGTAAAAATATTACAGATAAACATGTTATAAAAACAGGGAAATTCTAAGAGGGAGGAGGGAGACGCGTGAACAAAGCCTCCAACATGCTCTTGATCTGGGTGTTGGTTTCCTGTTGCTGGGTTAACATGCTCTTGATTTCATCAATTTTGTTGTCCTGTTTATCCATTCTTTCATTCATCAACATATCAGATCTTTTCAGGTCTTCTAGAGTCTGCCTGTCAAGGGAGGAAGCTTGAGGATCTTCAGAAACTGGATGCTTCTCAGAGCTTTCTGCAATATCCTTTTCTTGACCCAGTTCTTCAGCAGGAATCATCTGCTCTTGAGTATCAGGTTGAACTTTGGATGCTGGACGATGTTCAGACCAGGGAGCATTGTTCAGAGGGAGAACTTCTTCCTTAAGCAGCTTGCTCATAACTAGACCTTCAATTTCTTTCAACAGATTGCTAAAGTTCTGTTGAGCTTGTCCGTAGCTCTGTTCTTGCAACTTATAAGTTTCAGAGCATACCCATCTTCTGAACTTTGTCCAAAGGTAGTCTGATGTAGCAGGATCAACCAGCTGAAGACTAGCTTGTTTCAGAGAAGTGATCCACTTCTGTACTTCTGTTTCAAATGTCAATAAGGTGGTACCAACATCTGGATGTTTTGGTTTTAGGATAGCTGTTTTGTGGGTTATGGCAGCAAGACGTTCACAAACTGTTAGGTCAATGATAGTCTTGATGCTGTCTTCTGGATTGTTCTTTGGTGAGGGAGTGGGAGAGTCAGGAATTATAATTGGACTTGATGGGGAGTTTGGTGGAGTTGATTCTGGTGAAGAGGGAAGTTGGGGAATATTCACAATGGTACCAAGGGGCATACGAATGGCCAGAGGTTCTGTGATTCCAGGAATGGGAATGGTATCAGAATCAACAGTTTGGTTTGATTGATCATTATGAGGTTCTGGTTCACAGGATTCAGAAGGTTAAGCCTCAGAAGTTTGCACTTCTGGTTGTGGAGAAGGTGGATGAATTTCTGGTTGAGGAGATGAAGGTAGTGGTATTTCTGGTAGTGGAGAGAGGGGATTTTCTAGTTGTGGTGAGAGAGGAATTTCTGGTTGTGCTTCTGTGGTGGTTTCAGGGTTTGGATTTTCTAGCAAGGGAGCAGAAGTATGTTGGTCTATATCAGATAGAACTTTTGCAAGTTCTTCTTGGGTTGCTTCAATATTTGGATTTTGAGGTTGGGAGCGAGATCTTCTAAGAGTTAAGGATTCAGAGGGGTCAAAATCAATGTCAAAGTCATCAAAAGTTTGTGGTGTGGGGTTTTCTGATTAAGTGGGAATTGGTATAGATGTTGATACAGAAATTGAATCTAAAACAGTTACAGAAGAAGGATTACCTCTCTTTTTAGGAGTCAGCTGGGATGATCCTTCTGCTACAACTTTCCTTTTCTTAGTTTTCTTCAGCACAACTTCTGGAGCCTTCTGCTGCAGATCCTGAATGTTCAGATTTGGTGCTGTACCATCCGCCTTGCAAGCATCCAGATATCTGACTATTATATCTGGTTTAGAATCAATCTCTGAGAACAGAGGAAAGTTATCCAGAGGGACTCTTCTGCTGGAGATTGTTGCAAAAGGAGTGACGCTGGGTTCCTTCTCGATGTTCTCAATCAACTTCATTTTCTTCAGATTCTTTGCATTCAGTTGTTTGCCAACAGTAGCTTCCAAAGAGCTGATTTCTTGAGCCTCTGTAATATGATCAATCAGCTTATTCTCTGTTAGAATATCTGATATAAGTCTTCCTAGGGGTATCCAGTCCCTTTTTGTGCGCTCCTCTTCTCTGGTTTCTTTAACACTTGTCCTTAGATGGTTAAACAACATATCAGCCAGATTCACCTTAACCTTCTGGGAGATGAAATAGATCAGAAATTGTTGATCAATATTGATGTAATCAGGAGAGCTGGTAGGCTTCCTGTGGTTTATGCATCCCATAATGATTTTGGCCCATATTCTGTGATGATCTTTTAAATCCCTTATCTTGCTGGAGGGAAGCCCCAAAGTTAAGATTTCTCTAGCAATTAGGGCAACATCAGCGCATCTTTCAGCCATGGCAATGCAACGTACACCACCACCACTGTAGCCTATTAATCTTGCAATGAGGTCCTCAGTAATAACTATCTTCTTCCCCATTATGTATGAAGTAACTTGATGGTTGGAAGATGAAGCATGAATCCAAAATTCCTTTACCAGAATTGGGAATGTTGGACCCACCAGACGGTCAAAGTACCTTTCCCAGCCTTGAGCCTTAACCTCTTCAGAGAGATTAAACCCGTTCTCTTGAAGACTGTTGAAATCCACGATCAATTCTGATAGAACTTCTATATTTTTGATTGGTGTGAGAAGTGTTCTGTAGGGTTCTTCGTATTGTTCAGAGGAACCTGTTTTCTGAGAACTGGAAGTAGGGATGCTTGAGGAAGCCATGTTCACACGAAGGTTTTGAAGAAATTGAAAGGGTTTTGAGAAAGTATGCAAACTGAAATCAGTAAGATTGAGAGAAAATGAAAGTGAAGGTAAAAGAATGTAAATGGTGAGAAATGTGTTTAAATAGATTTCTAAACAATTTTGAAAACATAAACGGCAAGAGAGAGAAATTAAATATAATGATTATTAGCATTTAATGATAGCTGATTTTGGGGGATTCAGAAAGATATTGGAACGGTTACCCATGACATGTGTCTCAATGCAACCAATCAACGCTTTTGACCTTTCAGAAACGTGAACGCGTGTTCAGCCTCAGAAAGTAGCTGATGACTGGATGTCACTTGTTTGCTTGAGTGAACTGCACATTTCTATCCTTGATTGTGATAGATTCTGATATAATCTGTACTTCTAAAGATCTGAAGAAAGATTGATCAGTAGTTCACGAAAAAATAAACAAAGTTCAGAGGGTTAAGATATGGAATCAAAACAGTTTTATTCTGGGCAGAGCTTCATGCTGAGATGTTTCAGAATGAAGTTGAACCTATCTTCAGAAAGAGGTTTTGTAAAGATATCAGCCCATTGATGGTCTGTGTTAATAAATTTAAAATTTAAAATCCCTTTCTGAATATAGTCCCTAATAAAATGATGTTTTATTTCTATATGCTTAGCCCTAGAATGCAAAATAGGATTTTTACTGAGACAAATAGTAGAAGTATTGTCACAGAGGATAGGAATGTAAATCTCAAATATCTGGAAGTTCTCAAGTTGACTTTTCATCCAGAGCATTTGTGTGCTGCATCCAGCTGCTGCTATGTATTCAGCTTCTGCTGTTGATAGAGTAATTGTGGATTGTCTTTTGCTGGACCATGAGATCAGATTTTCTCCCAAAAACTGGCAGCTTCCAGAAGTGCTTTTACGTTCTACTCTGTCTCCAGAAAAATCAGCATCACAGTATCCTATCAAACTGTAATCACTTGATTTTCTATAAAACAAACCCAGATTAGTAGTACCTTTCAGATACTTGAAAATTCGCTTAACTGCTGTTAAGTGAGATTCTCTAGGATCTGATTGGAATCTAGCACAAATGCAAACACTGAATAGGATGTCAGGCCTTGAGGCCGTCATATAGAGAAGAGAACCAATCATACCTTTGTAGACCTTTTGTTCTACCTTTTTACTTACCTCTTCTCTTTCCAGAATGCACGTGGGATGCATTGGAATATTTGATGGCTTACACTCTGAGAGATCAAATTTCTTCAGAAGTTCTCTGACATATTTGCTCTGATGAATGTAAGTTCCTTCTGGGGTTTGATTAATCTGAATGCCCAGAAAGAATTTTAGTTCCCCCATTAGGCTCATCTCAAATTTTGCCTGCATACATTTAGCAAACTTTCTTCCCAGAGAGGGTTTAATGGATCCAAATATGATGTCATCAACATAAATCTGACATGCTAAAATGTCATTCTTAACTGTCTTACAGAACAAGGTTGTGTCCACTTTCCCTCTGGTAAATTCCTTTTCTAACAGGAAGTTACTCAGTCTTTCATACCAAGCTCTGGGAGCTTGTTTCAGACCATATAGTGACTTCTTTAGTTTGAAAACATATTCTGGATTTTTGGAACTTTCAAAACCAGGGGGTTGGTGCACATATACCTCTTCTTCTATATAGCCATTTAAGAATGCACTCTTAACATCCATCTGATACAGAGTGATGCCTTTATTAACAGCAAATGAGATTAAGAGTCTGATAGATTCTAACCTGGCGACTGGAGCAAAGGTTTCTGTATAGTCTATTCCCTCTTGCTGACTATAACCTTGTGCTACCAGTCGTGCTTTGTTTCTGATGACTTCACCTTGTTCGTTCAGTTTGTTTTTGAATACCCATTTTGTTCCAATGACGTTGAATCCTTTTGGTTTAGGAACTAGACCCCATACGTCATTTCTTGTGAATTGATTTAGCTCCTCTTGCATTGCTAGAATCCAGTCATTGTCCAGAAGTGCTTCATCAATTGTAGTTGGTTCAATTAGAGAAACCATTCCCATGAGGGATTCTTCAGAGTTTCTGAAGCTAGATCTTGTTCTGATTGGATCTTCCTTCCTTCCTAACATTGTTTCTTCTGGGTGATCCATGCTGCTTCTGGATAGTCTTTTCTGAAGTTGATCAACAGAAGGTGCTGGATTGCTTGTAGTGCCTCTTTCTGATGTTGAGGGAGTGTCTCTGTTGAGAGCTTCTGATGATTTGTCTTCAGTACCTGTGAATTCAACTTCCATACCTGCAAGGAATTCATTCTGCTTTGACTTTTGAGAGTCAAGCTTATCATCAAAACGAACACTGATTGACTCTTCCACAATCTGTGTTTCTGTATTGTATACTCTGTACCCTCTTGAGCATTCAGAAAATCCTAACATAATACACTTTTGTGCTTTAGAGTCAAACTTGTTCAAATAATTTTTTGTATTCAGAATAAAACATGTACATCCAAATGGGTGAAAATAGGAAATGTTGGGCTTTCTGTTCTTCCACAATTCATATTGTGTCTTTTCCAGAATAGGTCTTATGGAGATTTTATTCTGAATGTAACACGCTGTGTTTATTGCCTCTGCCCAGAAGATCTTAGCAACGTTAGTCTCGTTGATCATGGTTCTGGCCATTTCTTGCAATGTTCTGTTCTTTCGTTCTACAACTCCATTTTGCTGGGGAGTTCTAGGACAAGAGAAATCATGCAGAATGCCTTTGTCATTAAAGAATGACTCAAAATCTTTGTTTTCAAATTCTCCACCATGATCACTTTTGACTTTGACGATTCTAAGATCCTTCTCATTCTGAACTTGGTTGCAGAAGGTAACAAACACAGAGTGTGACTCGTCCTTGTGCCTTAAGAACTTTACCCATGTCCATCTGCTATAGTCATCTACGATTACTAACCCATACTTCTTACCACTGACCGAAGCAATTTTAACTAGTCCAAATAACACAATGTGCAGAAGTTCTAATGGCTTGGAGGTGGAAACAACGTTTTTGGATTTGAAAGCTGGTTTTGCAAACTTGCCTTTCTGACATGCTTCACACAGAGCATCTGAATTGAACTTCAGGTTAGGAAGTCCTCTGACCAGATTGAGTTTGTTAATCTGAGATATTCTTCTCATACTAACATGTCCCAATCTTCTCTGCCAGATCCATTGCTCGTTGTTAACAGACAGGAGACACTTTACATTATGACTTTTTAGTTCAGAAAGTTTTATTTTATAAATGTTGTTTTTCCTCGTTCCATTAAATAGGATAGTCCCATCTTTCTGACTAACAGTTTTGCATGAATTTTGATTGAAGATTATATCATAACCGTTATCACTTAATTGACTTATGGATAACATATTATGCATTAATCCATCAACTAGTAAAACATTACTTATAGAGGGAAGATTTCCATTACCTGCTGTTCCAGAGCCAATGATCTTTCCTCTCTGATTGCCTCCAAAGCCTACGTGGCCTCCAGGCTTAAGTTCTAGGCTTTGGAACATATGCCTTCTTCCCGTCATGTGTCGTGAGCAGCCAGAGTCCAGGTACCATGATTGGTGTTTTTGCTTTGCTGCTAAAGATATCTGCCACATGTATTATTTTATCCTTAGGTACCCACATTTTCTTGGGTCCTGATTTGTTAGTTTTACCAAAACTCTGGTTGAATTTTGGTTTGACAGAGTAATCACTACTTGTATATTTTATGTCATGTGTGTGCCCATATATAAAGTGTGAATCAAGTGGAGTACGTTTTATAACTAAATCCATGGCATTTTTTGGTGTAGGTACCTTACCTTGATATCCTATCCCTTTTCTTCCATTCCCGCTAACTCCATAGATCATTGAAGCCATTTTGCTTCTGTCTATGTTTTTAGCTAGAAACTTCTGAAAGCTGTGATCATACTCCTTGATGATCTCATCAGCATTGCTGGGAGTTTCAGGGATTGTTTCCTTCTGAGAGTTTTGCAATTGGTTTTCTAATTTTGAAATTTTATCTTTTAACTCAAAATTCTCCAATTTGAGACTCTCAGTCTTATCAGAGTCAGAAGCAAGATTCCTTTTCAGGTTTCTGAATTTGACTCTGATCTGCTGATATCTTTCCAAAATTTCATTAAGGCTTTCACTTAGTAAAGTTTATAGTAAAGTCAGGGAATACCTCTTCTGTATCTGATTCAGATTCTGACTCAGAAGCTTCACTGTCTTCTGTTATGTTTGCCATGAGAGCTATGTTTTCTCTTTCATCATCTGATTCTGAGTCAGCTTCAGATGTGTCAGAATCATCCCATGTAGCCATGAGACTTTTCTTCTTTTCCTTGCCAAACTTCTTTTTGGGCTTTTCCTTCTGAAGCTTTGGGCAATCACTTTTGTAGTGCCCTTGCTCGTTACATTCATAGCAGATGATGTCTTTGTTGTTTGGATTTCTGTTTCCTGAAGAACCTTCAGATCTTCTGTGTCCAGAGGAGGATTCTGACCTTCTGTATCTGGAGAAAGATTCATTCTGATTTTCTGATCTTCTGGGATTCCTGAACTTCCTTTGCCTCTTCTTCCACAATTGGTTCACCCTACTGGAGAGGAGAGATAGTTCATCTTCTTCTGATGAGGACCCATCAGAGCTTTCTTCCACAACCTGCAAAACTTTGGAGTCATATTTTCTGTTAGATTTTAAAGCTAATGGCTTACCTTGCTTTTGAGGTTCATCTGCTTCTAGCTCTATCTCGTGACTTCTGAGGGAGCTGATAAGTTCCTCCAGAGAGATTTTGTTGAGATCCTTGGCTAGCTTAAGCGCTGTGACTATTGGCCTCCATTGTTTTGGCAAGCTTCTGATGATCTTCTTAACGTGATCAGCAGTAGAATACCCTTTGTCAAGAACTTTTAGACCAGCAACCAGAATTTGAAATCTTGAAAACATAGTTTCTATTGATTCACTCTCTTCCATCTTAAATGTCTCATACTTCTGAATGAGCGCAAGTGCTTCGGTTTCTTTGACTTGAATGTTTCCATTGCTGATGTTTTGATTTGGTCCTACCATTGTGTTTTTCTGACGCTGGATCTTGTACTGACACGGTTAAGTGTTATAAGCTCAGAACCAGGAGCACTGATACCAATTGAAGATGTAAAAAACACAATAAGGGGGGTTGAATTGTAAAACTTAAATCAAATGCTTAGACAACACAGTATTTTTATCCTGGTTCGTTTGATCTCAAACTACTCCAGTCCACCCGTCAAGGTGATTTCGCCTCTCTCCAACGAGGTCTTAATCCACTATATTCAAAGGATTACAATATCTACTTTAACAACTGTTAAAGCCTTCTTGAGTATAACCATAACCCGGTTTATCTCAAGGAAATCTCTTACAGATAAATTGAACAATGATGTGTTAATGTTTTCTAATAAAATAATATATCACAACTGTGATAATTACACAACTTAAGCTTGGAGAAAAACTGAATTTCTAAGGCGTTTGAGTAAGCGTGGTTTTTGAAGGCTTAGCAAATTATGAGTGCATGCGTGCGTCTTTTCTCATACAGACTTGTTTATATAGCCAAGGCAAAGATACGTTGTCCATAAAGCACTTTTAATGATAATAACGCACTTTCCTTCTTGAGAAGATCTTGTCTGAATAAAGCCATTAGCAATTAATTCTGTCTTGAATACTTAATAACGCTTCAGAGTCTTCTTTGCTTATGGTAACGCTTCAGAGTGTTCTTTGCTTTAACTTATGATAACGCTTCAGAGTGTTAATGACTTGGAAAAGATCTTTGATCAGAGTCGGAGTGTATATGTTTATGCGTATATTCTGGTCATCAAGCTTCAGCGTATGATCTGGTAGCTTCAGCGTGTAGCACATGTTACTGATCTTCTGATGCTTCTGATGCTGATGCTGATTCCATAAGAACTTCTGTATATACAAAACATAATTTTAAGAAGCATATTTGTCTTATATATAAATCTTACAATTTATTTATTCTTTGTATTTTGTTATCATCAAAACTCTAATTAAGGGTTGTAGAATCAAACTATGTTCTAACATACCAGTCCATGAATTTTGAGTTCCTAGACGAGAGCATCATGTTAGTAACTGATTGTGAAGAACCTGGACCAGATGAAGGACCTGATAAAGGATCCCGATGGACTATCGTTTTTGACGGAGCTTCCAATGCACTTGGAAATGGTATCGGTGCTGTAATCATATCTCCTGAGGGCTGTCATACTCCTTTTACTGCCAGACTATGTTTCAATCGTACCAACAATATGGTTGAGTATGAAGCATGCATCATGGGTCTCAAAGCTGCTATTGACCTGAGGATCAAGCTTTTAAGTGTTTTCGGAGATTCGGCCTTGGTAATAAGTCAAATCAAAGGAGAGTGGGACACGAAGCACCCTAATATCATCCCCTACGGAGAACATGTGCTGACATTGCTCCAACACTTTGAAGAAGTCACCTTTAAACATTTTCCACGAGAAGAGAATCAGTTAATGGACGTGCTAGCTACCATGTCATCCATGTTCAAGGTCAGATGGGACAACGAAGTTCCCCAGATCACTATTGAGAGATTGGATGAACCAGCCTACTGCTATGAGATTGATATTGAGGAAGTAATGGACAAACCTTGGTTCCATGAAGTGAAAAGGTATCTCGAGGCTCAAGAATATCCTGAGGGGGCATCCGTCAATGATAAGAAGTTTCTAAGAAGGTTCTCTACAAAGTTCTTCCTCAGTAATGGAATCCTCTACAAGCGCAACCACGACTCTACTTTACTTTGGTGTGTAGACAAAAGCGTAGCATAAAGGACTATGGAAGATTTACATGAAGGTACTTTTGGCACCCATTCTAGTGGACTCACCATGGCTAAAAAGATCCTACGAGCAGGATACTACTGGTCCACTATGGAGGCAGACTGTTCAACATTTCCGGACTTTCCACAAATGCCAGATCTATGATGATAAAGTACATGTACCTCTGGTTCCCTTGAACATCTTGACTGCTCCTTGGCCTTTTGCAATATAGGGCATCGATATGATCGGAGAAATCAGACCTACCACTTCAAACGAGCACCGCTTTATTCTAGTCGCCATTGATTACTTCACGAAGTAGGTTGAGGATACCTCTTTTGCTACTGTTACCAAGAGTGTTGTGGCGTGGTTCATCAACCACAACCTTGTCTGTCAGTATGGTGTTCCAAAAAGAATCATCACAGACAATGGTATGAATCTCAACAACACTATGATCACCTAACTTTGTAAGCAATTCAAGATCCAGCGTCATAACTCTTCTCCCTACCGGCCGAAGATGAATGGCGTTGTGGATGTTTCTAACAAGAACATTAAGAAAATCATAGAGAAGATGACGGTGACATATAAAGACTAGCATGAGATGCTACCATTTTCTCTTCATGGGTACCTCACCTCAGCACGTGCGTCAACAGGGAAACACCTTATTCTCTGGTGTATGGTATGGAGGTTGTCCTACCTATTGAGGTTCAGATCCTTTCTTTGAGAATCATGAAGGATGCAAGTTTGAACGAAGATGATTGGATCCAGACTCGACTTGACCAACTGAATCTGATTGATAAGAAAAGGTTAGCGGCTATTTGTCATGGTCAGGTGTACCAGAACCGTATGATTAAGGCTTTTAACGAAAAGTTCAGACGTCAGGTATATCAAGTGGGTGATCTAGTAATCAAGCGCATCATACTTCCACAAGGTGATTCCAGGGGAAAATGGACTCCCACATACGAAGTGTAATTGCAAGCTTCTCAAGTCATATTTAAAGCATTTGTTTTGATGAAGACAACATGGACATCAACATTCAAAGGATGTGCAAAAAGCTTATCAACATCATATAAAAGTCTTGAAGATTAGAAGAAGAATTATTGAAGAATCATCAAATGTCAAATGGTATAAATAATTCTTAATCTTGAATATAGATGTTCACAAAAATATGCATTCATAATCATATACATATCCAACATGTTTTCATTTAAGAAAAACTTTGTTTAAAATCTTTTTCAAAAAGAATTTTTGAAAATTAACTTTCAGGAACCGGTTCCTCCCTAACAGGGAACCGGGTTCCAGACTTGTTCAAAAAACATGTCCCTGGATTTTGTACCAGGAACCGGGTTGTACCAATAGGGGAACCGGTTCCTGCGTGATATTTTTGAAATCTGACTTATAACGTTCACTAAGAACCGGGTTCTGTCAGTGTCGGAACTGGTTCCTAGCGAACCAGTGCAGCTTTTCTTTTGGTTTTTGAACATTTTTCAAGTAGTACTCTTTCATGAATGCATTGCAACTTTTCATATGAATTGGCATGAATGAAGAGGTTCTTGTGACTTTATAAAATGCAGATTTTCAGTTTTTAAAATATCTATCATAACTTTCACAAAAAAAAACAATAAACCTTCTTCATATTAACAATTTTCTCATTCATTCAAATTTGCACTTAAACTTTCATGTGTTCATAATTTTGTGAAACTTACCATATACACTTTCATTAAGAAATCATTACAAGTTTCATACATACATTGTGAACATGTATAATCATTGCTTGAGAATTATTTTTATCTTGAAGAAGAAGATCAATTGAAGATTGATAGTGCTATCCATCTATTTCAAATTAAATCATTGTATTACTTAAATAATTTATTCCCTTACTATCCAGGATTGTTGGAAGTAAGTGTTGTGATTTGAAGAGGATTGTTCTTCATTCACATTAGTGTTTGTTTGATCTTAAAGGTGTTAAGAACCTTTGATCACCCTATAGGTTAGATAGTAAGCATAGGCTGTACAATCATTCTAACTATAGTGAAATCTCTTTCGTGTTGGAAAGGGGACTGGAGTACTCTCGGATTGTGAGGGGAACCAGGATATATCACCATGTTCTTTACTTTTCCGCATTTATCGCTTTCATCACCATAATCAAGGAAAAGATAAGATATAATCAAACCTTCAAACACTTAACCAAAAATTACCACAAGTATTCTCACAAAACCGAATAAATTTTTATATACCTAATTCACCCTCCCTCTTAGGCACTCTTAGACTTACACGAAGGGCCATTTATAATCAAAAGCATATTTTCCGATGGAGCCATGATTCTAACCATCATGGATGGTGACGACCTTCCTCGCCCTATGAATGCGGAGAAAGTGAAAAGATATTACGCATGAATAAAGACCCGCTAGGTTTACTGGCCTAGGCAGAAATAAGGGCATCCGGACGAACCAAAAGGGTTCGAGCTAAAATTAGGGATAAATACAAAAAAAATTGTGCACTCCCAAGTCGAAAACCTGAAAAGGCGGCTTAGGAAAAAAAGGGTATCCCGGTGGACTGAAAACCCGAAAGGGCGGTCCAGGAAAAATTTAGGGATTTGAAGCGTACAAGTATGTCTCGTTGGATCACCTTGCCATCAGACTTCAGTATCAACTATCAAGCTCAAACGGTACCACTCAATCCAGTCAGCTTAAGACAAGTAGCAAAGTGATGAGACGCTCAAGGACATAAGGGCAATAGCAGGATTGAAACTCAATGGGATTATTACACATAGTTGTTTTCTCTTTGTACACTATTTTTTATAGTTTTCATAGGCAAGACTTTAAAATCAATACAAATTATTTCTTTGAAAGTACAAAACTTTTTGCTTTTTTATGTTTTGTTTTGCAAAAAAAAATGTCCAGTGATTAGTTTTTGGCATATGCATTTGAATATGGTTACTATTGACAAATACTTGCATAAAAACAGAAAGACAATTGCTAATGACTTTAAGAAACGGGACCAAGTCTAAAAAGCCATTTGTAGTCCCCGGAGTTATGTTCTCCAGCTTGTACAAAGGAAGAAACGTCTTACTACGAAGTCACGGCTACATCCCCAGCATACGTCCTAGTGATATCTATATCCCCACAGAGTGAAAACAACCAAAGCTTTGATCTCTTCTTCCCCAAAGCAGTAATTACCTCCTCCGGCAAAGTTCCCTCAGAGAGCTGAAATCCAGCTAAGTTTTTATAATCTCGAACAGTTTATAAAGCCTTATCCCTGTTAGAATTTATTTCTCTAGTTGTGGAAGTTTATCCCCCAACATAGTTTATTTCTCTACATGGGTAAAATCTACAAACAAAGCATCTCCTTACCCACGGAGTCATTCTCAAGAAGAAGTCAAAGATCCCCGACAGAGTACCCTCAAATGGAATGAGGAAATCCCCGAAAAATCATCTCCATTCATCATCCCCAGCGGAAACGAAGGATTCAGCTTCCCAATACTCTCCAGCAGCAGTCAGGGATTTATTTCCCAGACTATGAAATTCGCAACAACATTCAATGTTCATACATCATGGCAGGCACATACATATTGCATACAACACAATCTCATTTATTTTGAGAACATCATTACCCAATGCATTTCATGCATCATGACATTTCATACATCTAACTCCTTACCTTTTCAGGAAAGATCAACAGACAAATGTCACCATCAATTTGCAACAAGCTCCAGAATAGTTCCTGAAATAAGACAGGGCAACTATCTGAAGTAATAAGCTCATCAATCACTGTAAAGCTCGGATTCCGACCGGATAACAGTCAATTTATGATTCAAGACGCTGTGAAGCCTAAATTTGACCAGATAACAGTATAAGTTGTTGTGAAGCCTGGAACCCGACCAGATAGAAGTTAATATCATTGTTGAAGCCCGAATTCCAACTGAATAACAGTCAATCTACAATTCAAGATGTTGTGTAGCCTGGATCCGACCAGATAGCAGTTTAAGTTGTTGTGAAGCCTGGAACCCGGCCAGATATTAGTTAATATCATTGCTAAAGCCCGAATTCCGACCGGATAACAGTCAATCTACAATTCAAGATGTTATGAATCCTGGATCCGACCAGATAGCAGTTTAAGTTGCTACAAGCCTAGAATTCGACCAGATAGCAGTTTACTCTGTCAATTACTGTGAAGCCTGGAATCCGACTAGATAACAGTTCAAGCCACTGTGAAGCTTGAATTTCGACCAGATAACAATTAAAGACACTGTAAAGCCTGGAGTCCAACCAGATAGCAGTTTATTACTAGGAATCCTGGACCCGACCAGATGATAGTATAACTTATGACACCGAAGCCAGGACCCGACCCGATAACGATATACCTCAGATTCAAGCCAAATCCTGGATACGACTAGATAATAGTTCAATGTCTACGATTACTGCGAAGCTTGGAACCGACCAGATAGAAGTTAATTTCATATTCCCTAATAAGT
Source organism: Vicia faba (assembly GCA_948472305.1). Classification (NCBI taxonomy): domain Eukaryota; kingdom Viridiplantae; phylum Streptophyta; class Magnoliopsida; order Fabales; family Fabaceae; genus Vicia; species Vicia faba. The sequence continues at coordinate 296,057,996 of OX451740.1, read as the reverse complement.
CGTTGTGAAGCCTGAAATACGACCAGATAACGATCAGCCTTATTATCCTCAGCGAGTCGTTGTGAAGCCTGGATCCTGACCAAATAACAGCTCGCTTTCGTCTCTCCAATCAAGAGATAACTCCCCAGTAGAGTAATGGACAACCGAAACTCCTAGAATCTATTCCCTTAAAACATTCCCCAGCGGACTCCTTCTCAGACAACATGAACAAGAATCCCCACAAAGAGACTTCTTATGAAGTCAGCTACTTGAGATGGCATCTTTAAGCCCATCTCTGACGACTCTCCGTTATCTTCCTTGGATGGCATATTTAAGCCCATCTTCGACAGTCTTATGTCATCTCTTCCAAATGGCATCTGTAAGCCCATTCCCGATATTATTCACCAATACGATCACTTCAGACGACTGCAAATTTCTGGGTACTCTAGTGTTCAATCATCTTCCACCTTCAGATCAAGAAAGGCATACAAGCTATTCTACATCCTCAGTTTTAAGAAGATTGAACAGGGGTAGCTAATGTACCCTAAAATTTTCCCTCCCATATTTCCCCAAGATTTTTCCCTCACATGGTGGTTACAAACACTTGGTTGAAGAAAGAGGAAATTTTTGAATATTAGCAAAGTGCCTTTCGATTGGTAATTCAACAATGTCCTTTGATTTGCAGTTAAACAGTGCCCTTCAATCGGCATAACAACAAGTTTCGACTGAGCCCTTAAAAACCTTCGATACAAGCTTGACTCACTAGTCTTTGATTGGGCATTTAACACCCTTCGATCAAGCTTTAGTCTGCAAGTCTTCGATTGAGCTTTAATTTCCTTTGAAATGGCTCCCTTCGATTCAGAAAGAAGGGGAGTTCCTTTTGACTTCCTTCGTTTGAAGCACCTCTGGCTTCTTTCGTTTAGAATTATCTCTGGGCCTCCTTCATTTTAAGTAACTTTGGTTTCTTTCACACAGGCCCTCATTGGGACAAATGGTTTGCATGACTGCCTGCACAAGGAAGGAATTTTCTTCACGCCTATAAGGCAAACACCTGTTACATGCATGCCTATACAAGGCAGGAACTTCCCTCATGCTAAGTTTTGACAGCCCAATTTCTACACTATGGAATTCCAAAAGTCCATTTGAAGGACACATATTATTGGCCATTCGCAGGGGCTGAATTAGAGCCATTCGAAGGATCATGCCGAATGCCCATTCGAAGGCTACAGAAGGGGCCCAGTTGAAAAGAGACAACATGAGGTCCATTTGAAAAGAGACAACATAAGGTTCATTCGAAAAAAGGCAACATGAGGTCCATTCCAAAAAAGGAAATTTAAGGCCCAATCGAAGGATGAAAACTGAAGGCATTCGAAGGAGCCAAAATGTCCACATACATTCAAATTTCAAAAGAGGACAAGATCCCATGTTTTTGGCCAAAGTTACAAAACTTCATTCATGGCTTTGAAAAAGTTTGTTTATGGTAGTTTAAACTATTGTCTTCTTGTCGCCTCCCTTCTACACTATATAAGCAGCATGCTTGCAAGCTAAAAAGGATGGAAATCCTTACACGGAAGGATTAGACGAAAGGGAGAAGCACATTAAAAACTCTCAAAACTCAACAAGATCACACCACACTTGCCTCTCTCTTTTCAAATCCAGGAGTATCTAAACAACTTTAGTCCTCACATAAGTTCAATTTTCCAGCAAGGTAAGTCTCCTTAACCTTGCACCTTTCGTTTCAGCGTGGCATGTATATAACATTTATTCGCTGTTTATTTTTGTCCTATTCGATTGCATGTTTTTTTGTCTAAATATATATGTTAGAACTAACCCTTGTAAAGACTCAAACGAAAAGAAAAGGATCAGTGTGAAACAAAGCTTTAGGCTTCGCCCCTCATTGCCTGCCTTCCCCAAACGAAAGGGGCACCTTCATGTTGTTTTCCGGGTCCACGTCCCTTTACAGTCCAAACGAAAGAGCCAGAAGGGATAAACGAAGGACCCTCATGCTGACTTCCAGACCTCAATCGAAGGAGGAAGAAAAGAGTCCAAACGAAAGACCGTCATGCTAATTTCCAGACCTCAATCGAAGGAGGCAAAAAAGAGTCCAAACGAAGGATCCTCATACTACTTCCCAGCACAATCGAAGGAGGCCAGGAAAGTTCAATCGAAGGCTTCTCACATCATTTCCCCCTTTAATTGAAAGACTCACACCCCTTATTTACTTTAGCATTCCAGCCCATCTGGGCATTTTTGTTTTGTCTATATTTTTTCTATTTATTTTGTTTAATTAACATAATAGTAAAAAACTCACAAAAACTATTAGGCTTAGATTTTTTTTAATTAAACAATTAATTTCTTTAATTAATTAATTAATTAAATTTTAACTATTTTTCTTAAATTAAAAATGAATTAGAATGTAGGATTTAATTTATGTTTCAAATGCTTTCTTAAATAAAAAATGCAAAAAATATTAGAATTAGTTTAATTTCATTCAATATTTATTTTCTTAAATTAAATTTAGAGTTAATTATTTTCTTAACATAACAAAAAACGATTTTTCCTTGTTTACTTAGAATTTTTCTTAGGTTTTTTAGACGTAATATTTATTTCGCGCGCGTTATTTTTATTCTTACATTTTACGTAAATATTGTAACTGATTATGGAATTAATAGTTTTAGATTTAAAATTCCTCACTTTACTAACATCGGTAAGGTCATCGATGTCTCTCGGTGACCTTACCGATGTTAGTAACCCTGCCATCTGTTCCACCTTTCCAAGCCACCAAGTTTATACTATTATAATAGCCCTACTGACATTGGTGTAAAGACCAGTTCTCGGCTGCTAGCCTGCCATAGGCATAAATTCCACAGTTCAAATAAAATGGGAAATGCATTTATCAATCATCACATCATTTTAATTCATAATATTATCATATTGAGCATACATACCATGTATCATACATACATCAAGTATAATCATATTAAACATGCATAAATGCATTACATTCAATCATATATGCCCATGAAAAGTGCGGAAAAATCTCAAGGCATGACTACCAGCTAAGACGAACTCAAATTCAAATTCAATCTTAGGATTATCCATTCATATTTCTATCACTATACCTACCTAAGTTGAGAATGGACACAACCGTCAAAGGTACCGCTATCAAAATTTCACTAGGAAGCTTACCTATGATTTGTATCCAATGCCTAGTCATCACCAGCCTCCGGGAATTACACTTGCAATTATCAAATTCAAACATTGCAAGTTGAAACCTTTCAAAAACATTCAGTTTAATTAGATTATCAAGCCTTGGTTGAGAACAAACACAACTGGAATCATCAGTAAAACTTCGGTTTCAATCTTCAAACCTAGCATTCTTCATGCTAAATAATTACCTTGGTTGAGAACAGACACAACCGATAAAAACTCCGATCTCTCCTTTGATCTAGTTATCCAAGACTTGATCATCAAAACATTTTTCAATCATCTACCCCCTAGGTGGTGTGGTACGTGTGCGAATTTTTGGGTTCATATTATTCATTCCCTAGGTTGTAATGAATGCGTGAATCTATCTTTGTGTCGTTTCCCCCTAGGTTGTGATGAATAACATAAACACATCCTTGTTGTCTTGTATCCCCTATGTTGTGATAAATAGATAGGTTCATCCTAGTACTATTTACTCCCTAGGTTGTAGTAAACATGACGAATCTGCGATAAAACTCATTGCGTCAGTCTCCATGCAGCGATGTGTTATCAAGCTTTTTCAAATATCTATCCCCTAGGTTGCGATATGTGTGAAAATTTTAAGGGTTATATTATTCATCCCCTAGGTTGTGATGAATAACATAAACCCGCCCTTGTTGTCTTTTATCCCCTAGGTTGTGATAAATACACATGTTTATCCGCGTATCATTTACTCCCTAGGTTATAGTAAACATGACGAAACCTGCGATAAAGATCACTGCATCAGTCTCCACACATCGATGTGTTATCAAGATTTTTAAAATATTTATCCCCTAGGTTGTGATAGGTATGCAAATTTTCAGGGTTATACTATTTATCCCCTAGGTTGTGATGAATAACATAAATCCACCCCTGTTTTCTTTTATCCCCTAGGTTGTGATAAATACACAGGTTCATCCTCATACTTCTTACTCCCTAGGTTGTAGTAAACATGATGAATTATATGATATAATTCATTGCGTCGCTCTCCATGCAGTGATGTGTTATCAAGCTTTTTTAATTATCACTCCCCTAGGTTCTGATAGGTATGCGAATTTTCAGGGTTATATTGTTCATCCCCTAGGTTGTGATGAATAACATAAACCCACCCATGTTGTCTTTTATCCCCTAGGTTGTGATAAATACACAGGTTCATCCTCGTACTGTTTACTTCCTAGATTATAGTAAACATGACGAAATCTACGATATAACTCATTGCGTCAGTCTCCATGATGTGATGTGTTATCAAACTTTTTTTATTAATCTCCTAGGTTGTGATGAATAGAATTCGTGTCTTAAGCTTACTATGTTAGTCTCTATGCGTTGGTAAGATAGTTCTAACCCGTATTGTCTACTCCTTAAGTTGTAGTAGATGTACGAAATCTGCAATATAACTCCTTGTGTTAGTCTCGAAGAAACAATAGGTGATTTGTCTCTCTGTAATATAATTTATTATCTTAGTCTCCATGCGAAAATGGATTATCAGACTATATGTTATTCATCCCCTAGGTTGCGATGAATATACAAAATCTACTTCATTAGCTCACTTGTTAGTCTCAAAGCGTTAGTGAGTCAAATTTCAAACTGATGTTGTTTACTTTGTAAATGCGATGTAGCTTGTTGCATCAGTCTCCATGCAGCAATAAGCTATCAATCTTTCAACTTGTGTTGTTTACTTCCTAGGTTATGGTAAATATGCAAAAACTACATTCTCTTTAATTTTTACTCTCTAGTTAAACTCTGGTAGGATGATACGTCATCATCTTTACATGTATCTTTATCCAAAATCTGGTAGAATGATACATCATAGTCTTTTCCGATATCTTTGAGCTTTTGGGAACACTAACACGGCCCGTGGCAGAAGGTCTGGGCGAAAGTTTTCTTTGGGAATAATGTACAGAGGATGACACGGTTTTCCGTGTCAGGTGACACGGCCCGCGTAGGCCTATGACACTGATTTCCTATTTTTCATACTTTTCCATATGTTAAGTTATGAGGGTATTTTGGGTACTTCCAACTGTAGCGGTAGAAATGTCCAAGACTAAGCCATTGGATTGACTAGACTTTATACAAATCAAAATAAAAATCGCCACTGCGCTTTATTGTTTCCAAAGGAATGGGAAAAGAGTGAATAACCCAAAAAGAGAGGGAAAGATTCAAGGTAAGGGGGTTGGTTATGCAAAGGGAAGGTATTAGCACCCTAAACATCTACGGTACTCCGTAGGAACCTCTTTGTAAAATATGTATATTTTGGCTATAAAAATGTGTTGTATATAAAATGGATGGTAGAGGTGAGAAATGAAATATTTTTTTTATGATTTTTGCACCTTTGCGGTTGCGAACCTTTAGTGCCTATGTACCACCTTTCATGCAATAGGGGATCAGGGTACACGTAGTTCATCTTTTAAAAATTTGAAACACAAGTGTGTTTGTTGATTTTAAGAGATAAGACATCATCGTCATTGTCCGTGTGGAAAACATACTTACTACCCACAATCATGAGAAAGGAGAATTTGCATCATCTCAAAGTGGAGGATATGGCTTGGATTTTAAAATCAATAATGCCTCACTCAACACCCAAGTGGAAAATATCTCTCTTCACTACATATTGTAGAAGTATAGTTGTTTGCATCACTACAAGGATTGACAAGAGTTTAATCTTTTGAGAAAAGTTTAAAGATAAAAGCCAAAGTGGAAAAATGGTTTGAAATAAGATTTATTGACTTTTATACTTCTCACAAAAAAATGTCAAGGTATTATTAAGTTGATTGAAGTTTATTGATGAAAGTGTTTTGAAAATGCATGGACCTAAGTCCAAGTTTATTATGAAAATGGTTCAAGTTTCAAAATAAGAAGAGTTTTTAAAAGGAGGGAGAAGATTTTTGAAATTAAAGAAGATGGGAGGAGATGAAGAGACTATCCTAAAGCATAAGGTAAAATCTAGGGATAAGAACTATCTAACCAACAAGAAACCAATACTTGACTGTTGTACCCCAAAATTTGCCCTCCCATTTTCTCAACATTTTCTCACCACAAGACCCTTGGAGCTCAAGATCCAGTTAGGGTTTCCTCTGCTCAAGACTTCTCCTTACACTGTTGACCTAAATTAGGGTTTGTGTTTGCACAAAGATATTTTGACCTAAAATGCCTAAGATGACTTTCATGCTTCATGTTGGACTCCCAAGTTTATCCATACCAAGTTTCAAGCCTTGATTCCAATCTTTACCCAGTCAATTGGACAGTTGACCTAGAAATCAACTATATTGGGAAAAAAGTCAACTGTGGCCAATTGACAGTCAAATATCATGAAAATTGACCCACATCAACATTATGAACTCATATGGACCATTTGATCAAGTTTGGATCACAATTCCACAAGAAATTTGATCAGATCACCCAAAGGGGCAAAATGGTCATTTTTAGGGTTTTGACTGCAGAGGCAATTTTTGACTGTTTGACCTAGCCAATGGCAAACCAAGCTCACATATGGACTCAAGGACCCCATGGAATTGTCTTGACATACTCAACAAGTTCAAAAGATCCCAAATGCACAAGATTGACAGTTGAATTTCCCAGTCAATTGATCAATTTTGACTGTATATTGAAAAGTCAAACTTTGACTTTTTGGTCAAAATCAAATGTCAAGATTCATTTTTCATCAAAACATGCCAAATCATGAAACTTTTTCATCAAGAAATCAAGAATTGCAAATTAGGGTTTGAAATGAAGATTTTTCATAACTTAGAATTTTTCTAAGTTATGAAAAACCCTAATTTTTTCCTAACTTTGTCCCACTTTCTCACCAAGATGCATTTGGATTCAAGGAAAAGTCAAAACATGAAAGTTGTAGCCTATTGCAAAATCTACAACTTTGATTCACAAAGTTTTCCCAAAAGAAGCTTGTAGCTCAAGTTACAATTTTTGGAACAAGGGTACCAAACCATTCTTAACTTAGAGAAATTTGACCTATTTTAGGCATGATTTTTGCCTAACTTCAAGACCATTTTTCACATACTTCCACTTGGAATTTCAATTTGCATTTCAAAGATGGATTGTAGTACACATTCCAAGCTTTCCAAAATGTCCAAGAACTCATCAAACAACCTCATGGTTAGGGAGAATCGAATTTGGCAAGTTGGGAAAAACTCACTTTGTTCATGACCAAGTTACATGTCCATAACCTTGCATTTTTAAACTCAGCATGCCTTAAGCTAGATTAAAGGTCTTTTATCTCATCTACACTCCATAATTTAATGTCAATCCTTTGTGCCAAGGTGTTGTTCTATGAGTTTGGACATTGTATGCAAGATTAAGCCATTTTTAGATAAAGCATTATATCCATTTTAGAAAAGTTGCACTTTATGTCAATTAATAATCCAAGCAAGGACAGTGCAAATCTCTTTGGCACAAGTTATTAGACTAATTACACTGATCAAGACTAAGTGGTGCAGCACATTAGGGGGGCCTCTATCAGCCTAGAACTCAAGTGGACATTTTCTTGCTTAAGTGTGAAGAAACATAACATAACCATACACAACTCTCATTCCCTGTAAACCAAGCTTAAGCAAACTTGTCAAACACATTCTAAACCTCCATCCTGACCTAAGACACGATCCTATTACCTCTAATACCTTCACAAACTCAGAATCACCATTGAACTGCACAAAAACAGGGCCTGCTGCAGATTGAGTTCCATAACTCATTCCTTTCATGCATTCTTGCTAAAAACACTTCAAACACATCCCACAACATCCCTTGAAGCTATTCCAAACCTCAAACACGGCCTGTAACACTCCCAATCAACATCACCATTTTCATTTTTCTGATTTGCAGGTGGAGTTCTATAACTCGATTCAGCTAGTTTCAAAGCAAAGTAAAACTTGGAATAGCATCCCTGGACATCAAGGAAGCTGTACCAATCATCACCTTGCACTGAAAGTACCTCCATCACCAGATACAACTCTAACTGAACAGGTAAGTTCATGAACTCGTATCTCTCTATCCAAGCATTGTTAGCTTTAGGTTTGTGAAGAAAATATGTCACATTCATAGCTCTGAACATGCCCATGTAATTAGTTTTCATTTATATTATGTGTGCTGTGAGAATTTAATGTCTGAACATGGAACAAAAACTAGGTCAGGAATTGGGGGAGAAGAAATTCTCTCTCATCTTAGAGAGTTAAGTCAAGTTCTTTATATGCCTGGATTCGTCTTTTCACACTCTACATTTTTCATGTTGTGAGTTTTGCTTGAAAGTCCAGGAATTGGGAGATAGAAAACGTGCGTGGATGGTTGTTCAAACATGTTCTGAGGTTGAAGATGAAGTCTTCTTGGGCTGGGCCTGAGTTGACTTTCTTTTTGCACCCTATTTTTACTTTTACACCTCTTTGGCCCATTATGCTTATTTTCATGATTTTTTGACTTTTTCTTTTTTGTTCTGACTTATTTATTTTCTCTCATAATATTAAAAATATTAAAAATATTTTTCACACCATTTTTGAATTTATTAGGCATTTATTTGTTTAAATAGGTATTTGTACATTAAATAAATATAGATATACTTTTATTCAAAATACTAAAAAATAATGCAAACACATTTATTTTCTGATTTTTATTTTATTTTATCTTCTGAAAATATTTTATATAAAATATACTTTTTTTATAAATATTAAATATTATTATTTTGCACATATTTAATATGTTTGATAAATAATACAAATACATACATATTTATTAGTATATTTAGGTTAAAAATATAAAATATATACATTTTTATTTTTATTAATATTTAACATTAAAAATACCTTTTTGACAAATATACTTCATTTTTATTTTATTTTTGTACATAATTATTAAACATGGTACATATTAAATAATTAATACTTTTTATTTAATAAATTAGGGTTTTGCCCTAAATACATAAAAACTCCAAAAAATTAATACTTTTTATTTTGTTTATTTGACATATAAAAATACTTTTTTTTCATAGATATAAAAAACATTTTTTGCATCTTGCATATTTATTCTTGTTTTATTTAATTATTGTACATTAATTAATTTGTATAATTCCCAAATTGATGTAATAGTCTAGGTTTAAATTCCTTGTCAAAATACCCCCATTTGAACATTTGTACCCCCCTTCCCATATATTATGTTGTAATAACTTAGGAACTTTATTTTTCGCACTTTAATGCTTTCTAATTATACCATGTTAGAATTAGGGTTTGTATGCAAATAAAAAACAACAAAAATAGTTTGACCTAATTTCAAGATAAACAAGCATGAAAATGGACGACACTAATCACACTTGCACCCCTAGGGTATTCCACTTGTTGCCTTCAATAATGGGCCATATTGCATGTTAGGTCTCTTTGGGCAAAAACAAACACAATTCAAATGATCATAGTCCCTCGATGACGCTTTCGAAAGTTGCCTAAAAATGATCAAGTCCCTTAAAGGAAACATTGCCCAAAGATACTTGGCACCATTCCAATTATGGTCTATACGATGACCCGCGCCCGTCCCGTTAAACTTCCTAAACGCAAGATTGTCCACCAAATTCAATGGTGGAACAAAATTGTTAAAAAGGGTTGAAAACATAGAGAAAACCTTTGAGTATAATAGGGTAGATAACTCTTAGTTACTTGATCAAAAGCTTGCAAAACAAAACTCTTGCCTATTTTCTAAAACCACACATCACTACATTTTCAAAAACAACTTTCAAAAAACAAATGAAAACCTTTTCAAAAGACATACACCTTTGTATACATCCCAACATGGATCATTACAAAGGTTGCCACCACATTGGTTTCTTTTCAAAACATTTTCAAACCCACACACAAAGCACCATTTCAAACAATTGAAAATCAAGGCAAATTGATCTAAGCAAGTAACTAAGAGCCCATGGATAACCATGGATAGAAAGGGTGCTAATACCTTCCCTTTCTATAATCTACTCCCCGAACCCAAGAAAACATCTCAAAGGTTTTTGCTGTGCTTTTTAACCTTTCCTTAGGATAAAATAAAAATTCGGTGGCGACTCTTGCTAAACCGAAACATTTGCGAAAACAAACGCAAAACCATAGTCAGTTCTCCCACCGTATCACAGAACTGGCGACTCTGCTGGGGAGTACTTTTAAGTGGAGTAACCTTAGGGCTTAGATCAACCTCTTGCATGACTAATTGTTTGATTTGATTGCTTTATATCTTGGCTCTCTTGTTTGGGTTTGCAATCCTACACCCGGATTTTGGGAAACATTCATAGATAGCAATACGTTGTGGAAACTGTGCGGGGTATACCGACACGGTCGAAGCAATAGCTATATTAGTGCGACATATTTGTGAGTACCGGTAACCATTGAGTTCAATCAAGGAGAGTACGGGGCCGCTGAGTGATGTCACTAAGCACTAATGACCTAGAACCTTACTTGACCATATTGGCCTTTCATTAGGGGTAGTGAGATGACCGGCTTTGGTGCAGTCCGAAGTTGGTAGATACTCGATACTACACTCATTGAGGGTTGTTTTCTTGGAATATTTTGGTCGCTAGTTAAGTGGCTAAACCAAAACAATGAACAATGAAAACAATCCAGTGATATTGAGCTCCTTAGAACCCGGTTACTATTTATAGGATAGGTTTTTAAGCCAACTACACTCAAGAGGGTACTTACCTATGAAACCCCATGCAAGCCTGAAACTAGGGTTTGGTGTGAATTGCTTGTACATATGTTTGTGCATACATCATAAACATCATAAAGCATCATATGCATTTACTAACCACTTCAAGGGTTTAGGTCTTCATCTTTGTTCTTGTTTTGTAGGTCATGGAAATTCCTCGCAGAAAAACCATCCAAGTCAACCTTGTGAGAATCTCTCCTCAACTCAAGGAGCTCACCTCAAGAATTCCGGAAAGCTCTTCCTTCAGTGAAAGACATGGTAGACTGCTCAGCTTGGTCAACACCAACATTGAAGAAGACATGATGAAAGTGCTATTCCAGTTCTTTGACCCTCTTCACCACTGTTTCACTTTCCCTGACTACCAGTTGGTACCCACTTTGGAGGAATTTTCTCAACTCCTGAGAATTCCTATCCTTAATCAACTACCTTTCAACGGTACGGAAAAGGAGCCAAAGCCTGAAGATGTTGCTCGAGCATTACATCTACAGCCTTCTGACATCAAGGGGCATTGGGAAACTAGAAGCGGAGTCAAAGGCTTCTTAGCAAAATTCTTGTTTGAGAAGGCACAAGAATGTTGGAATTCATTGGACCTACAAGCCTTTGAAGAGATTGTGGCACTCCTTATCTATGGGTTGGTCTTGTTCCCAAATCCTGACCAGCTTGTGGAGGTCGACGCCGTCAAAATTTTCTTGTCTAGAAATCCAATACCAACATTGCTTGGGGACATCCTTCACTCATTTTACACACGAACAATAAGAAAGAGGGGTGTTCTCATGTGTTGTACTCCTCTCCTTGCAAGGTGGTTTATTTCGCACCTTCCACAATCTGTCTTGAAGAATGACCAAGGCTCAAGGTGGTCCCAACGGTTGATGACTCTTACTCACTCTGATGTGCATTGGTGTTCTCTGTCCAGAGAAAATGTCATCATCGTCGATCATTGTGGAGAGTTCCCTAATGTTCCATTACTTGGCATTAGAGGGGGCATTACCTACAACCCTTGCCTAGCTTTGAGGCAATTTGGATATGCACGAAGAGATGTCCCTCACGACATGTTGATTCCTGACCTAGTTTTTGACTTCGACAACGATGCGCAAGGACTTCGCCAAAGATTCATCAGAGCTTGGGGGAGGCCCAACAAGGTTGATAGCAAGACACTGGGACACAAGAACTCCATCCCTCTCGAGCCCTACCTTAAGTGGGTACGAGCCCGAGCCCAGAGTATAATGATGCCTTATTCTCATGTTCTCCCTGTGATTAAAGAGCCCGTCAAGGAAGGAGAGGTTCCCTACACCGTCTTGCATCCTGACATGCCTACATCGTGGGAGGAGATGCAGAAGAGTTGGATCCAACTCAAGGAGGAACGGAACACTTTTGAAGCCAGCTTCTACGCCAGCGAGAAGAAGGTTTTAGAGCTCACCCGCCGACTCCATGAGCAAGAGGCCCTCAACACCTACATTGCGCCAAAGAGGATGCGCAACGTCTTTTTACCTTGAGAAGTTGTTTTTGTAATATTTGGCCCATGGGGCATTTATGTACTAACAAATCTTTTACCTTGTGAATTTCTAAAACCCTTGAATGCATTTCATAGATAGCATCTCATGCATCATGTGCATAACAGGTACCCTTTTTTCTACAGGTTGCTTAATCCTCTTCGCTGTTTATTTTGAACAGTCACCATGAATCCAGAATCATCCAGTGAGCAAGCAATCAAGGCCCTCCAGGCCCAAAATGCCCAGTTTCAAGAAATGGTCATGAGCCTGGCCCAAGGTCAGCAAGAGTTGAAGGCTCTACTCCTAAAGAAGAAGAAGAAGAAGAGAACTGCGTTATTCAACACTGGACGCAGGTTTGGGAACACACTCCATAACGAGGCTGATCCAACTACTTCCTCTGCAGAGAAAGACAGTCCCCAAGGGGGAGGAGCTCCTAGTCCTGCAGTCTCTGACAACGACACGGATTACAATGACGAACAATACCCTCCCACTGCTGACAGATACAAGCAATTAGAAGACCGCTTGAGTGCCATGGAGATTCAGAATGTGCCGGGGCTGGATTTCGGAGATTTAGGGTTGTCTTCTGGGGTGGTAATCCCACACAAGTTTAAGGTGCCTGCCTTTGCCAAATATGACGGGGCTTCCTGTCCAAAGCTGCATCTTAGGTCGTACGTAAGGAAGATCCAACCTTACACGGCCGATAAGAACCTTTGGATTCACTTCTTCCAAGATAGCCTTTCGGGGTCACAGCTTGAGTGGTTCTATCAGCTAGATGGAACCAGTATCCGACATTGGGAAGATTTGGCAACCGCATTTTATAGGCAATATCAATACAATTCTGACCTCGCTCCTACTCGTACCCAACTTCAGGGTATGTCTCTAGGAACGGGCGAAGGGTTCAAAGAATATGCGCAAAAATGGAGAGATTTGGCTGGCAGGGTGCAGCCTCCATTGACTGATCGTGAGCTGGTTGACATGTTTCTAGGGACCTTGTCTGGTCCATTCTTCAATCATCTGGTTGGCAATTCCTCCGCTGGGTTTACGGATTTGATCCTAACGGGTGAAAGGATAGAAGCCGGCATCAGGTCAGGAAAGATACAGAAAGCTGCCTCCGCAAGTACTGAGAAGAGGCCTTTCAAGAAAGAAGCAAGTGCTGTCTATGGTCCTAGAAGACAAGTCAAGCCAGAAAGCCGTCAAGCCGTCAATGCTTTGGTCATTTCAAAGCCTGTTGCTGCTCCTCAGCAGTACAATCAACAAAGAGGTGAAAGGCCCAAGAGGCAGTATACTCGGCTGAGTATGACCTTGTCACAAATCTTACCGCAACTGCTATCAACCAGCTTGGTGACCATCAAAGAGGCTCCGAAGGTCGTGAATACTGCATCTCCTAAGTATAACCCAAATTCCCGTTGTGCTTATCATTCTGATAGCCCCGGGCATACTACTGATGATTGCTGGGCCTTGAGAAATAAGGTGCAAGACCTTATCGATGCGAAGGAAATTCAGTTTGAGGCGCCTGAGAGGCCAAATGTTGTAACTGCTCCTATGCCCCAGCATAGAGTAAATGTCGTCGAGGAAGATTTGTATGCTGTTTCAGTGAACGATGTTGCTACCCCTCTATTGACTGTTAAGAGAAACCTACTGCTAGCCGGTTTATTTCCGGGTTGTAGCAAGGGTTGCCTCCTGTGTGCTGTTATCCCTACCAGTTGTCCGCTGCTGAAATCAGGCATCCAAAGCCTGATGGATAACAAAGAAATTTTGTTCAAGAAAACTGCTGTTCCGTTTGTTTCCGCTGAAGAAGTATCTATCGTCACAATTTTCAATAATCCTACCAAGGCTCTCCCAAGGAAGCCAGTCCAAATTATGTCTGTTGCACCCATTACCATTACTGTTCCGGGGCCCCTCCCCTATGAATCTGACAAGGCTGTCCCATGGCACTATGGGGCAGACGTGTATGTGCTTGGAGTGAAGCAGGAGTTCAACACCGGTACCAGTATCAGTAACATCACTGGTCCCGCCAAGATTACTCGCAGTGGCAGGCTCTTCTCTCCTGACATTGCACCACAAGTTATCCGAAAACCTCTTATCATCACACCCGCAAGTGTGCATGTTTCAAATCAAGTTCCTGTGTCTACCACTGCCGCCGAGTCCTCTGATGCTCGGGGCAAAGAAGTTGCTACCGATTTGCCTGCCCGGACGGAGGCACCAAAAAAGACTGCTGTTGAAGCCTCCCAACAAGAGATGGAGGAAATCCTTAAAATCATTAAAAAGAGAGACTTCAATGTTGTTGAACAGCTGGGGCATACCCCCTCCAAAATCTCTATGCTATCATTGCTGCTGTGCTCAGAGGCCCACGCTAAGGCCCTGATTTCATTTCTGAAAACGGCCCATGTGCTGCAAGAGACATCTGCAGATCAATTCACTGATTGTGTGGCTAATTTGACAGCTGACAATGGCTTGGGGTTCTCGGATGCTGACCTTACCGCCAAAGGGAAAAATCACAATGATGCCCTGCATGTCTCTATAGAATGCAGGGGCACTACTCTCGCACACGTATTGGTGGACACCGGTTCTTCCCTGAATGTTTTGCCCAAGAAGGCCTTAGATCGGCTGGATTGCGAGGGTCTGGAATTGAAACCTAGTAACATCATTGTTAGAGCCTTCGACGGTTCTAAGAGGATGGTGCATGGTGAGGTAGACATTCCTATCCGTGTGGGTTCCCAAGTCTTCGACTCAACGTTCTACGTAATGGATATTCGTCCATCTTATTGCTGTTTATTGGGTCGACCCTGGATTCACAAGGCTGGGGCGGTAACATCCACTCTACACCAAAAGCTCAAATACCCTGTCAAAGGGAAGATTGTTACTGTGCAGGGTGAGGAGGAATACATGGTTAGTCACTTGAATTCATTCCGGTATATCGAGATGGACGGGGAGTTTATTGAAACCCCCTTTCAGCATTTTGAGGAGGTACCTCCAACGTTGGCATCAGCTGAAACAGTGGTTGAAGAAGACTTTCCCTTGAAGATGGCTTCCCTGAAGGATGCCCGGGCAGTGATTGAGAAAGGCAAATGTGCAAACTGGGGTCAGCTTCCTGACTTCACTCAAAAGACCGACAAGTTTGGGCTGGGCTTCACTGCAGAGGCTCAGAGGGCTGTGCGCAAAGAAAGGATCAGAAAGGCTCCGGTGTTTATCACCAACCCAAGGGTGAATGCTATCGAGGAGGACGTAGAGGAAGCAGAATTTGACAGTTGGATCTATCCAACCACCAACAACGGACCAAGCAACTGGACGACAAAGGATTTTACACCTATTACATTTGTCACGCAGTAATTAACTCTTTTTTTTCAATTTGTAACAAACAATATGTTGAAACTTTTATTGGCTCGGTGTCCTACCCGGGGCATCGTAGCCCCATTTGTGAGGGCTTTTTGTATGACATTTCCATATATCATTAATCAAAACATTGGACGTTTGTTGCATTTCAAATCTTGTGCTCTTTTTTCTTTCTGTGTTATATATATTGCAAAACAGCTATATTTACACACACTCACTTATACAGGTTTCAATCCACTCTGGATCTCACTGGTAACAGCTCTGCTACCGCCAGTTATGACTTCGAAAATCCGATCAACTTGGCCGAAGACGAAGGTGAAGATGATTGCGAAGTGCCTGGTGAACTCGCAAGACTGCTACTCCAGGAAGAGAGGGCCATTCAGCCGCATGAAGAGCCCGTGGAAATAGTGAACCTGGGTACTGAGACAGATAGAAGAGAAGTCAAGATTGGTGCTAATCTAGAGCTCAGCGTGAAGCAACGATTGATCCAGATGCTGCATGACTACATGGAAATCTTTGCTTGGTCTTACAAAGACATGCCTGGTTTGGATGCCGACATTGTAGTTCATCACCTGCCTACCAAGGAAGACTGCCCTCCGGTAAAGCAAAAGGTCCGCCGTATGCGTCCAGAGATGTCCGAGAAGATCAAAGCTGAGGTTATGAAGCAATTCGATGCCGGGTTCCTTGCAGTGACTTCTTACCCTCAGTGGGTTGCCAACGTGGTTCCGGTGCCAAAGAAGGACGGTAAGGTCAGAATGTGTGTCGATTGCAGGGATTTGAACAGGGCCAGCCCCAAAGATGATTTCCCTCTGCCTCACATCGACGTTCTTGTTGACAATACTGCTCAACACAAGGTGTTCTCCTTCATGGATGGTTTTTCAGGGTATAATCAGATCAAGATGGCTCCGAAAGATATGGAAAAGACTACCTTTGTTACTCAGTGGGGCACCTTCTGCTACAAGGTCATGCCGTTCGGGTTGAAAAATGCTGGGGCAACCTACCAACGTGCCATGGTTGCTTTATTTCATGATATGATCCATCATGAGATTGAAGTATACGTTGATGATATGATTGCAAGGTCCCAAACTGAAGAAGAACACCTTGACCATCTGCGGAAGCTGTTTGACCGACTGAAGTTGTACAAGCTGAGGTTGAACCCAAACAAATGACCTTTGGGGTGAGGTCTGGAAAATTGCTGGGTTTCATTGTAAGTGACAAGGGTATTCAGGTGGACCCTGCCAAGGTAAAAGCCATACAAGAGATGCCAGCTCCCAAGACAGTGAAAGAAGTCAGAGGCTTTCTGGGACGACTGAATTACATCGCCCGATTCATCTCACATCTAACTGCTACCTGTGAGCCAATCTTCAAATTACTGAAGAAAGATCAAGTAGTACGTTGGAATGATGAATGTCAGGCTGCTTTCGAAAAGATAAAGGAGTATCTCCAAGAACCGCCCATTCTTATGCCACCAGTGGAAGGGAGACCTCTGATACTATACTTAACAGTACTTGACAATTCAATGGGGTGTGTGCTGGGGCAGCATGACGAGTCTGGCCGAAAAGAGCACGCTATTTATTACCTGAGCAAAAAGTTTACCGACTGTGAGTCTCGGTACTCACTGCTCGAGAAAACTTGCTGCGCTCTAGTATGGGCTGCTCGCCGGCTGAGACAGTATATGTTGACTCACACTACTCTGTTGATTTCAAAGATGGATCCCATCAAGTACATATTCGAAAAGCCTGCTCTGTCTGGAAGAATAGCAAGATGGCAAATGATCTTGACAGAATATGATATCCAGTATACCACTCAAAAAGCAATCAAGGGAAGTGTATTGGCAGATCATTTGGCACACCAACTTGTGGACGATTACCAATCATTGAACTTTGAATTTCCGGACGAAGACATCATGATAATAACTGATTGTGAAGTACCTGGACCGGATGAAGGACCTGAGGAAGGATCCCGATGGTCTATGCATTTCGACGGAGCCTCGAACGCTTTGGGTAATGGAATCGGTGCTGTAATCATATCCCCCAAAGGAACTCATACTCCACTCACCGCCTGGCTGTGCTTCAACTGCACCAACAACATGGCAGAATATGAGGCATGTATCATGGGTCTTCAAGCTGCAATCGACTTAAGGATCAAGTTTCTGAGTGTCTTCGGGAATTCCGCTCTCGTGATCAATCAGATCAAAGGCGAGTGGGATACGAAACACCCAAATCTTATTCCTTACAAGGAGTATGTGTTGACTCTGCTTCCCCACTTTGAAGAGATAACTTTTGAGCACTTCCCAAGAGAGGAGAATCAGTTAGCAGACGCGCTAGCTACGATGTCTTCAATGTTCAAAGTCAAATGGGACAATGAAGCTCCCCGGATCATTATCTGGAAGTTGGACGAACCTGCATACTACTGCGATCTTGAGGCCGAAGAGGTAATCGAAAAACCCTGGTACCATGAGGTAAAGAGATACTTGGAATCTCAGGAATACCCTGAAGGTGCGTCTGTCAATGACAAGAAGTTCATGAGAAGGTTTGCGGCAAAATTCTTCCTCAGCAACGGCATTCTCTATAAACGAACTCATGATTCAACTCTGCTGCGTTGTGTGGATAAGGCTGAAGCAGAGAAGATCATGGTAGAACTACATGAAGGTACATTTGGAACACATTCCAGTGGACACACCATGGCAAAGAAAATCCTTCGGGCAGGATATTTCTGGTCCACAATGGAGGCCGACTGTTACCAACATTCTCGAACTTGTCATAAATGCCAGATCTATGCTGATAAAGTGCATATCCCTCTGGTTCCTCTGAACGTCCTGACGGCACCTTGGCCTTTTGCAATGTGGGGCATTGATATGATCGGCGAGATCTGACCAACGGCATCCAACGGGAATCGCTTCATCTTGGTAGCAATTGCTTACTTCACAAAATGGGTTGAGGCAGCTTCCTACGCCACCGTAACCAAGAGCTTCATGGCACGTTTCATTCGGCATAACCTGATCTGTCGGTACGGCGTCCCGGAAAGGATCATTACGGACAATGGTACCAATCTTAATAACAAGATGATCACTGAGCTCTGCGAGAAATTCAAGATACAGCACCACAACTCTTCTCCTTATCGGCCGAAGATGAATGGGGCTGTAGAAGCAGCTAATAAGAACATCAAGAAAATTGTGCAGAAGATGACAGTGACCTATAAAGATTGGCACAAGATGTTACCGTTTGCTCTTCATGGGTACCGTACCTCAGCAAGGACGTCAACCGGGGCAACGCCCTTTTCCTTGGTCTATGGCATGGAGGCAGTCTTGCCGATTGAAGTCCAGATACCCTCTCTCCGGATAATGAAGGATGCAGATTGGAGTGAAGATGACTGGAACCAGACACGACTTGATCAATTAAACCTAATTGACGAAAAGAGACTCACCGCTATCTGTCATGGTCAGACGTACCAAAAACGGATGATCAGGGCATTTAACAAGAAAGTCAGACCACAAGAGTATCAAGTTGGGGACCTGGTAATCAAACGCATCATCCTTCCTCAAAGTGATCCCAGGGGCAAATGGACCCCTACGTACGAAGGGCCATTTGTGGTTAAACATGTGTTCTCAGGAGGAGCCATGATCCTAACAACCATGGATGGTGACGACCTTCCTCACCCCGCCAATGCAGACATAGTAAAAAGATACTACGCATGAATAAAAGACCCGCTAGGTTGACATACCTAGGCAAAAATAAGGGCTTCCCGGCGAACCAAAAGGGTTCGGGCAAAAATAAGGGATGAAATGAAAAAAATCTGTACACCCGGCAAGTCGAAAACCTGAAAAGGCGGCTTGGGAAAAAATGGGTATCCCGGTGGACTGAAAACCCGAAAGGGCGGTCCAGGCAAAAGTTAGGGATAGAGCGTAACACTATGTCTCATTGGATCACTTTGTATCCAGAATTCGGCATCAACTATCTGGCTCAGACTTCGGCATCGACCAATCAGCTTCATCTTCAACTAAGCAGCAAAGTGATGAGACGCTTGAAGACATAAAGGCGATAGCAGAGTTGGAACCCAGTGGGAATTTTGTTCACATAGCTGTTTTGTTTCTCTTTCAAAATTGTATGTTGTTCGGCGGCGTTCTCTTACTAGGACGTCAGCCTCTTGTACAAAAAATGCCTATTTACAGGCCAATTTCAAAATCAATACAAATTCACTTTTCCCCAACAAATTGCCAATTGTTTTTCCCTTTTTTGTTTTGTCTTGCGAAGAACGTCCAATGTTCATTTTTGGTATATGCATTTGACATAAAATTGCTGATTCATAAATGCTTTCATATGAAACAAAAGACTAATTACAGGTGACATCGGAAACAGGGGAAATGTAGAATTGTCCAGGCAGTCTAGTTGCTTTATCCGCCAAGGTACCAAGGTAGATTCAACTGAAGAATGTGACCAAGTTATCTCAACTCTCCACAGAGTAAGACAAGATTTAGCAATACTCTCCCCAGGAAGAGTAGTCTATCATCAGCCCTACAATAGGCACCCTGTTCCCCTAGAAAGTCAGCAATACTCTCCTCCAGCAAAGTTAGTCTACAGCCAGCCTAAAGGAAGTTGGGTAACCTCAGAAGATATCAACATCCCCCAGTGGAGTATAAGCATTCCTCCGCAAGCATCCCCGGCAGTCTTGATCTAAGATTGTTCCCCGGCGGTATACAGACATTCAAAATTTCCCCAGGAAAGTGGAATCCATCTCCCCAGCAGGAAGCTTATCCCCAGTAGATTCTGGAAGCTTGTCCCCTACAGAGTACAGACGTCTCTCCCGAGCTTTATTCAAAGTTATTCCTCACAAGGGCTTATAACTGGGTTATCCTCAGCTAATTACCATCGAAAATCGCCCTCGGCAAAATTCTTCAAATCTCCAGCGGAGTTCATCAAAGTTCCCCAACATAACTTATCAACATAATCCCCAGCGGAGTTTATCATTGTCGTCCCCAGAGGAGTTTATCATTATTATCCCCAGCAGAAGCAAAGAGCTCTACTCTTCAACATCAGCCCAGGATTTAATTCCCCGGCCGGTCGTCAAGGATTTATTTTCCTAGACAAAAATACATTCATAAACATTTCACATTTCATACATCTTTCTTACATACATGATAAAGTGCATACAACACTATCTCATTTTGAACATCGTCATGTATTTCATACATCATGACATTGCATACAACTAATGTTTTTCCTTTTCAGGGAAAAAGACAATCCAAAAGACAACTATCTATCAGCTGTCACAATTCCAGATTCGAATCTTGTATCCAGCCAGGGCATATCTGTTGACGACTATTTCCAGATTCGACTCCTGTATCCAGCCAGGGCATATCTGTTGACGACTATTTCCAGATTTGATTCCTGTATCCAGCCAGGGCATATCTGTTGACGACTAATTCCAGATTCGATTCCTGTATCCAGCCAGGGCACATCTGAAGAGTTTGAAGATTCGATTCCTGTATCCAGCCAGGGCATATCTGTTGACGACTATTTAAAGATTCGATTCCTGTATCCAGCAGGGCATATCTGTTGACGACTATTTCCAGATTCGATTCCTGTATCCAGCCAGGGCATATCTGTTGACGACTATTTCCAGATTCGATTCCTGTATCTAGCCAGGGCATATCTGTTGACGACTATTTCCAGATTCGATTCCTGTATCTAGCCAGGGCACATCTGAAGAGTTTGAAGATTCGATTCCTGTATCCAGCCAGGGCATATCTGTAGACGACAATTCCAGATTCGATACCTGTATCCAGCCAGGGCATATCTGTGAGCAACCGATTGTAGATTCGACACCTGTATCTAGCCAGGGCATGTCTGCATGAAGAGATTGAAGATCAATACCTGTAACAAGCCAGGGAAACATCTGTCTTTCTCAAAGTACACAAGTTCTCGCTAAGGAATCTCTTATGCGATCAAAACTTCCTAATGGCATCTATAAGCCCATTCCCGACAAGGTTCTGTCACGCCTTCAGGTGGAATCTATAAGCCCATCTCCCTATCCACCATCTCTCCAAATGGCATCTATAAGCCCATTCCCGACATCACATTGTTGATACTCCAACATGCGAGTGCAAATTTCCGGGCACTCTAGTGTCCAATCTCCTTTTACCCTCGAGTCACGAAAGGCAAACTTGCCAATCTAACTCTTCAGGTTCAAGAAGATTGAACAGGGGCAACTGTTGTACCCCAAAATTTGCCCTCCCATTTTCTCAACATTTTCTCACCACAAGACCCTTGGAGCTCAAGATCCAGTTAGGGTTTCCTCTGCTCAAGACTTCTCCTTACACTGTTGACCTAAATTAGGGTTTGTGTTTGCACAAAGATATTTTGACCTAAAATGCCTAAGATGACTTTCATGCTTCATGTTGGACTCCCAAGTTTATCCATACCAAGTTTCAAGCCTTGATTCCAATCTTTGCCCAGTCAATTGGACAGTTGACCTAGAAATCAACTGTATTGGGGAAAAAGTCAACTGTGGCCAATTGACAGTCAAATCTCATGAAAATTGACCCACATCAACATTATGAACTCATATGGACCATTTGATCAAGTTTGGATCACAATTCCACAAGAAATTTGATCAGATCACCCAAAGGGGCAAAATGGTCATTTTTAGGGTTTTGATTGCACAGAGGCAATTTTTGACTGTTTGACCTAGCCAATGGCAAACCAAGCTCACATATGGACTCAAGGACCCCATGGAATTGTCTTGACATACTCAACAAGTTCAAAAGATCCCAAATGCACAAGATTGACAGTTGAATTTCCCAGTCAATTGATCAATTTTGACTGTATATTGAAAAGTCAAACTTTGACTTTTTGGTCAAAATCAAATGTCAAGATTCATTTTTCATCAAAACATGCCAAATAATGAAACTTGTTCATCAAGAAATCAAGAATTGCAAATTAGGGTTTGAAATGAAGATTTTTCATAACTTAGAATTTTTCTAAGTTATGAAAAACCCTAATTTTTTCCTAACTTTGTCCCATTTTCTCACCAAGATGCATTTGGATTCAAGGAAAAGTCAAAACATGAAAGTTGTAGCCTATTGCAAAATCTACAACTTTGATTCACAAAGTTTTCCCAAAAGAAGCGTGTAGCTCAAGTTACAATTTTTGGAACAAGGGTACCAAACCATTCTTAACTTAGAGAAATTTGACCTATTTTAGGCATGATTTTTGCCTAACTTCAAGACCATTTTTCACATACTTCCACTTGGAATTTCAATTTGCATTTCAAAGATGGATTGTAGTACACATTCCAATCTTTCCAAAATGTCCAAGAACTCATCAAACAACCTCATGGTTAGGGAGAATCGAATTTGGCAAGTTGGGAAAAACTCACTTTGTTCATGACCAAGTTACATGTCCATAACCTTGCATTTTTAAACTCAGCATGCCTTAAGCTAGATTACAGATCTTTTATCTCATCTAGACTCCATAATTTAATGCCAATCCTTTGTGCCAAGGTGTTGTTCTATGAGTTTGGACATTGTATGCAAGATTAAGCCATTTTTAGATAAAGCATTATATCCATTTTAGAAAAGTTGCACTTTATGTCAATTAACAATCCAAGCAAGGACAGTGCAAATCTCTTTGGCACAAGTTATTAGACTAATTACACTGATCAAGACTAAGTGGTGCAGCACATTAGGGGGGCCTCTATCAGCCTAGAACTCAAGTGGACATTTTCTTGCTTAAGTGTGAAGAAACATAGCATAACCATACACAACTCCCATTCCCTGTAAACCAAGCTTAAGCAAACTTTTCAAACACATTCTAAACCTCCATCCTGACCTAAGACACGATCCTATTACCTCCAATACCTTCACAAACACAGAATCACCATTGAACTGCACAAAAATAGGGCCTGCTGCAGATTGAGTTCCATAACTCATTCCTTTCATGCATTCTTGCTAAAAACACTTCAAACACATCCCACAACATCCCTTGAAGCTATTCCAAACCTCAAACACGACCTGTAACACTCCCAATCAACATCACCATTTTCATTTTTCTGATTTGTAGGTGGAGTTCTATAACTCGATTCAGCTAGTTTCAAAGCAAAGTAAAACTTGGAATAGCATCCCTGGACATCAAGGAAGCTGTACCAATCATCACCTTGCATTGAAAGTACCTCCATCACCAGATACAACTCCAACTGAACAGGTAAGTTCATGAACTCGTATCTCTCTATCCAGGCATTGTTAGCTTTAGGTTTGTGAAGAAAATATGTCACATTCATAGCCCTGAACATGCCCATGTAATTAGTTTTCATTTATATTATGTGTGTTGTGAGAATTTAATGTCTGAACATGGAACAAAAACTAGGTCAGGAATTGGGGGAGAAGAAATTCTCTCTCATCTTAGAGAGTTAAGTCAAGTTCTTTACATGTCTGGATTCGTCTTTTCACGCTCTACATTTTTCATGTTGTGAGTTTTGCTTGAAAGTCCAGGAATTGGGAGATAGAAAACGCGCGTGGATGGTTGTTCAAACATGTTCTGAGGTTGAAGATGAAGTCTTCTTGGGCTGGGCCTGAGTTGACTTTCTTTTTGCACCCTATTTTCACTTTTACACCTCTTTGGCCCATTATGCTTATTTTCATGATTTTTTGACTTTTTCTTTTTTGTTCTGACTTATTTATTTTCTCTCATAATATTAAAAATATAAAAAATATTTTTCACACCATTTTTGAATTTATTAGGCATTTATTTGTTTAAATAGGTATTTGTACATTAAATAAATATAGATATACTTTTATTCAAAATACTAAAAAATAATGCAAACACATTTATTTTCTGATTTTTATTTTATTTTATCTTCTGAAAATATTTTATATAAAATATACTTTTTTTATAAATATTAAATATTATTATTTTGCACATATTTAATATGTTTGATAAATAATACAAATACATACATATTTATTAGTATATTTAGGTTAAAAATATAAAATATATACATTTTTATTTTTATTAATATTTAACATTAAAAGTACCTTTTTGACAAATATACTTCATTTTTATTTTATTTTTGTACATAATTATTAAACATGGTACATATTAAATAATTAATACTTTTTATTTAATAAATTAGGGTTTTGCCCTAAATACATAAAAACTCCAAAAAATTAATACTTTTTATTTTGTTTATTTGACATATAAAAATACTTTTTTTTCATACATATAAAAAACATTTTTTGCATCTTGCATATTTATTCTTGTTTTATTTAATTATTGTACATTAATTAATTTGTATAATTCTCAAATTGATGTAATAGTCTAGGTTTAAATTCCTTGTCAAAATACCCCCATTTGAACATTTGTACCCCCTTCCCATATATTGTGTTGTAATAACTTAGGAACTTTATTTTTCGCACTTTAATGCTTTCTAATTATACCATGTTAGAATTAGGGTTTGTATGCAAATCAAAAACAACAAAAATAGTTTGACCTAATTTCAAGATAAACAAGCATGAAAATGGATGACACTAATCACACTTGCACCCCTAGGGTATTCCACTTGTTGCCTTCAATAATGGGCCATATTGCATGTTAGGTCTCTTTGGGCAAAAACAAACACAATTCAAATGATCATAGTCCCTCGATGACGCTTTCGAAAGTTGCCTAAAAATGATCAAGTCCCTTAAAGGAAACATTGCCCAAAGATACTTGGCACCATTGCAATTATGGTCTATACGATGACCCGCGCCCGTCCCGTTAAACTTCCTAAACGCAAGATTGTCCACCAAATTCAATGGTGGAACAAAATTGTTAAAAAGGGTTGAAAACATAGAGAAAACCTTTGAGTATAATAGGGTAGATAACTCTTAGTTACTTGATCAAAAGCTTGCAAAACAAAACTCTTGCCTATTTTCTAAAACCACACATCACTACATTTTCAAAAACAACTTTCAAAAAACAAATGAAAACATTTTCAAAAGACATACACCTTTGTATACATCCCAACATGGATCATTACAAAGGTTGCCACCACATTGGTTTCTTTTCAAAACATTTTCAAACCCACACACAAAGCACCATTTCAAACAATTGAAAATCAAGGCAAATTGATCTAAGCAAGTAACTAAGAGCCCATGGATAACCATGGATAGAAAGGGTGCTAATACCTTCCCTTTCTATAATCTACTCCCCGAACCCAAGAAAACATCTCAAAGGTTTTTGCTGTGCTTTTTAACCTTTCCTTAGGATAAAATAAAAAGTCGGTGGCGACTCTTGCTAAACCGAAAATTTGCGAAAACAAACGCAAAACCATAGTCAGTTCTCCCACCGTATCACATTGACATTATGAGTCAATATAGAATTCCCATTCTTCAGATTGAAACCAAGAAAGCAAAGATACTAGACCTCTTGAGAGAACCAAACTTCAAGTGTATTAAGTCTTCGCAAAAATTGGGCAGAGTAACGGTTGTATACGGGTGAATTCCAGATTACAAACAAAGGGTGTAATCACAATAACCTGCACACAAAATAAACAAACAACCCAATGTCTTGAGGTAAACCTCAATAACTCCAGACAAAATAATCAGATAAAGTCACAAAGTCTCTAAGATAGGCCAAGGTCTCTAATCCTAAGTCCAAGAAAAAGTCTCATGCTCCATAATGCCAAGGATAGTAACCAAATAGTCCAAGTACCATTAAATATTTTTTAAGGTTCATGTTGATTATTAGGTTTCTTCAAAAGGAAAATAAAAGCTCAAGTGAGCAAAATAAAAATGACATAAAAGTAAATGCTCAAGTGAGCAAAGATGAAAACAGCATGAAATGTAAATGCTAAAAGTAAATGGTACATAAAGCATAAAAATAAAAGCATAAAGTAAAGTCAATTGTTAGAAATTAGTGGTTAGTTGGGTGACCATCTTGAAACTTGCATTTGGAACTCATTAGAGGATTGGTAGAACCAAAGCCTCCATACAACAAGTTGCATTTGCTTTTTGTCAAGTATATCATCCATTTTAGAATCCTCAAAAGTAAGATTTAATGATCAATGATGTTTAAGTGATCCGCGTTGACCAAAGGTGTTGTAGATCCAATAGAGGATTGGTAGAACCAAAGCCTCCACATAATGAATCTCAAGGTTATTGGATCAAAGAGATCAAATTAACATACTTGGGCTTGCAATCATAAGTTTGGGCCACGAATGATCATTTATTCGAATCGGGACAAAATTTAGCGCTATGTTAAGCAATCGTAAGTGGACTTATGTAGAAGTCGCACCTATTTTGAGGCCGGTCAATAGCAATCTATGTACTTCATGTTTGGATAAATGATATAGAGATCATCATCCCTTAACATGTAGCACAATTAAAAATTAAAGGGATAATATGAAGAGGGAGGGGAATGATAAGCTAATTTGGATTACCACCTCAAAATTCTTTCATCTTTAAATTCAACCACTCCTCTAGATGGATTAAAGCACTAAACATATCATTAATCCAAAGCACCAAAAATGAATTAAATAATTCACTCTTACATAGATTTTAATTGATGAACATTTATCCAACTTCATCTACATCACAAAGTCCATTGAGTTTAAAGAGAAATTGGACATTTAAAATTGCAATCCAAACCAACAATCAAAAGGAGTGAAAAGAAAAAGCATTTTGGATCAAAGCTTCCCCAAAACAAGGCAAAAAAATGCATTATGTCCCTGTGTAAATCGATTGCACTACTGTATAAATTGATTTACACAGTATAATTTTCAAAAATCTGTGCGAAATTGCTTCTGTGCAATTGATTACACTGTTACTGTAATCGATTGCACGCTGTTACAGACAGCAAAACAACATTTTAAAAGGCCAAATTCTTGTTCAAACTTTTCATCAAATACCTTATGATCATGGATCCAATTGAGCACAAAAATTCCATCAAATTATGAGAAAATAACACCATTGGAATCACAAAATAAAGCTCAATGAATCAAACCCAAAGATCAACAAGAGATCACATTGTGAAAGATGAATTATCCAACTTACCAAAGGTAGATCTAAAGAATTATCAAAACAACTTCAAGAATTTTCTTCAATTCAACCACAAGAATCAATTTCCTAAGCTTAGATGTAGAAAATTGATGAAGAAAAAGTATTTGGATGAAGGTTTGGCTCAAAGATTAGTAAGCTTCAATGCAAAGCTTACTAACTTTTTGAAAATGGAGCTTTGAGTGAATTTGGTAGATGGAGAGAATTGTGAGATTTTTTAGCAAGGTGGATTTGGCTATCAAAAGCTTGAAATTTGAATGAAATGAGGGCTCTATTTATAGAGTTTTAGGATTGGGATTAGTGGTAATTTGGTAATTGATTCTTGGAGCCAAAATTTGAATTAATGATAACTCTTTCAAAAACAAGAGCCAAAATTTGAATTAATGATAATTCTTCTTAAAAATGAAAGATTGGCACTAAAATTTGAATTAATGATACACCTTCAAAAATGAAGAAAAATTGGAGCCAAAATTTGACAAGTTTAAAATTGCTGATTTTTTTTAAATTTTCACGCTGTGTAATCGATTGCACTATAGTGAAAATCGATTTGCACAGTGTATTTTTTTAAATATGGCGCAAAATGCACTATGTGAAATCGATTGCACTCTAAGAGCAATCGGTTGCATCAGTGAAAAAAAATGAATTTTTGTTAATTTTTCCTTTGCAAATAGAGATTTTAGGAAAATAATACCAGAAATCTTTATTTGTCAGATGCTTTGACTTGGTACCTACAAAACAAAAATATACAAAGATAAAGACAAATATTTTTTGTACTTTGATTAGAAGTTAGTCAACAACATATATACAAAATACACAACCAAGGTGCTTGGAGATTCCTCAAGATCAAACTTAAAGATAGGAGATAGAAAAAGAGGAAGAACCAACCCTAATATGATCTTGTTATGATCGAGTTGATATGATATGATAGAGGAATCTTAGGGGCAAAAATTAGGGTACAACAGCTGCCCTTATTTAAGTGTCTTCTATCTGGAGATACGAAGGTTAAAAATCTTCGTGTCGACGTGATTGAAGATACTTAAATATAAAATAAGCCCTATTGTTGTCCCTAAGATGCCATGCAATGCCTATGATTATGAATGCATATGAACAGTACCAAAGAGACGCAAAGTATCACTGGGGATGCCACAAAAATGAAGAAACAAAGGAGAAACCCCACCAGGAAAATAAATCATCGGTGGACCCAAAAGAATTGAATCAGAGAGAAAGATAACAAGCATCGACGTTCACTGTTGATGGCCTGCCAATGTTCACTGAAGGTAGAAAGAAAAAATATCATATCATCACCGTTCACAAACGATGAACTATCAACGTTCACTGAAGATAGAAAAAAGATAACAAACACCGATGTTCACTGCCTATATCCTACCAACATTCACTGAAGGTAGAAAGATAAAATATCATATCACCACCGTTCACTGCGATGAACTATCAACGTTCACTGAAGATAGCTAAAAGATAACAAACACCGACATTCACTGCCGATGTCCTACCAACGTTCACTGAAGGTAGAGATAAAATATATCATATCACCGTTGTTCACTAACAATGAACTATCGACATTCACTGAATATAGAAAAAAGATAACAAACACCGACGTTCACTGCCGATGTCCTATGAATTTTCACTGAAGGTAAAGAGAAAATATATCATATCACTGCCGTTCACTGACGATGAACTATCAAGGTTCACTGAAGATAGCAAAAAGATAACAAACACCGACGTTCACTGCCGATGTCCTACCAACGTTCACTGAAGGTAGCGAGAAAATATATCATATCACCGCCGTTCACTGACGATGAACTATCAACGTTCACTAAAGATAGCAAAAAGATAACAAACACCGACGTTCACTACCGATGTCCTACCAACGTTCACTGATGGTAGAAAGATAAAATATCATATCACTGCCGTTCTCTGATGATGAACTATCGATGTTCACTAAAGATAGCAAAAAGATAACAAACACCGACGTTCACTACCGATGTACTACCAACGTTCACCGAAGGTAGAAAGAGAAAATATATCATATCATCGCCGTTCACTGACGATGAACTATCAACATTCACTGAAGTTAGCAAAAAGATAACAAACACCGACGTTCACTGTCAATCTCCTACCAACGTTCACTGAAGGTAGAGAGAAAATATGTCATATCACCGCCGTTCACTGACGATGAACTATCAACGTTCATTGAAGATAGCAAAAAGATGACAAACACCGACGTTCACTGCCGATGTCCTACCAACATTCACTGAAGGTGGAAAGATAAAATATCATATCACCGTTGTTCACTGACGATGAACTATCGACGTTCACTGCCGATGTCCTTCCAACGTTCACTGAAGGTAGAAAGAGAAAATATCATATCACCGCCGTTCACTGACGATGAACTATCGACGTTCATTGAAGATAGCAAAAAGATAACAAACACCGACGTTCACTGTCGATGTCCTACCAACGTTCACTGAAGGTAGAAAGAGAAAATATATCAAGTTTTCCCCCAAAATTCTGGTGTTTCACCTAGAACGGGTCTCAACTTCTTCTTTAACCGAGGAAATAAGCCTGGAAAGGATCAAACATAAGTTGTTTCAAATAAAGAGACTTTCTATTTGTTGTCATGGTGGATTGCAAAAAGAAATGACTTTTTGGGGATAGAAATATGACTTCCCGGAGAAATGCCACAATATTCCTGCTGAGGAGATAAAGTCTTCCTGTGCAAAATAAATGCACAAACCAAAACTTAGAGTTCTCAGAAATCCAAAGTAAATAATATTGTCAGGAAACCACAAATCCAATTCAGAAATAAACTAGAGATAGACGGCCAATGAAGCTACATCCTTTGAGAAATAAACTTAAGAAGGAAAACCAAATTCAACTAAGCAAAGAGCGCTGCAGGAAGATCAGAACACAATGTCAATGAACGATGGTTTTTAGCCATGCATGATGCATGTATGAATGTATGAGTGCTATCGTGCATATGCTGGTAAAAGGATACATAATAAGTACAAACAAACAAAACCGCCTCAAGTACTAACAACATTGGGCCAAACTTTAACCAGAAAGATCAATCCAAGAAAGGTAAAAGCGATTGCGGAAACCAAAGCTATTGCCTGCCTAACTTCACTGAGGAGGAACACAATCAGGATGTAGCCAAATCCAACAGATACCGGGATAGAACACCCTTCTTCCGGTTTCATTGGAGAAGCAGTTTTACAAAAGCAACATGCCTACTGGAGATTGCAGGACCAACCTCAAATAAAGCAGATTGGCACCGACACAACCAATCCTCATTGGGGAATTCAAGTCTACCTCCCTGGAGAAAAAACTGCGGATTGAAAATTTTCATCACGAACACCCATTCCAACAAGAGATGCCCTGGGATAACCTTCTCAGGAAATCAAGAAGTCAACACTAGTGCCAATATTGAAAAAATAGCGACATCTTAGCACACCAAGGGAATAAAACCTTTCATCATATGAGGGAAGACTTCGCTGGGGAAACTAGGACAGAGGCTTCCGACCATGCAAACCCAAAATCAAAAGCGAACCAAGACTTGATTGGGGATAATGGGACCACAAACCCAATATTGTACCTTGCACCCACTGGTATCGTCTTTAACTATCTGAGACACACAAAGATTGCACACATACCAGCAAAATGACCTGAGAAAACCTTATTGAAGAAAATAAATCTTCTTAAAATAACCGGAGTTCGTTCATTTGTGGGATCACCATTTTTGTTGTCATTGTTTCATCACAAATCCCAAAGTAAATTGAATTGTAAAGATCTATTTTTTTTTAAAAGTCAATTTTTCTTTTTTAATCTTTTTGCTTTAACAGATATTATCAGTAATAAATGGATTCTTTGCAAGCTAAATAAAAGTAAGAACACAAAGAATTGGGCAAAAGCTTGAATTTCATTCATAGAATGGTAGTCTGCGAATGGCGAGACTCCATGGATGATTACAAAGTTTGGGAAATGGTAATACTTAATGGAAAATATACATTGAGATACAATGACCACTATTCCCCCTAACAACTTTTGAAATCCTGAGCAGCAGCTTCTGTTGAAGTATGGTGAGGATCCGAGAAGATTGTTGCTTCAACGATCAAGTCTTGTCTGACGTAGTTACTTGCCAAGAAAAATCCCTAACTTTTGCCTAAGCTGCCCTTGTGGGTTTTCAACTTAGCGGGAAATTTATTCTATTTATGTCTCTAATTTTTTCCTAGACCACCCTTTCGGGTTTTCGGCCTACCGAGACGCTCCTTTTTTCCTAATCCGCCCTTTCGGGTTTTCAACTTAGCGAGTTGTTCTTTTATTTCTTTAGGCGAAGTATTTCTTGACTGCGTCAACATTCATGGGACGTGGGAACTCCTCGCCATCCATAGTTTTAAGAATTAATGCACCACCAGAGAAGGATTTCTTGACAACATATGGGCCTTCAAAATTGGGAGTCCACTTTCCCCTAGAATCAGTGTTGAAAGACATGATCTTCCTGAGCACGAGGTCACCTTCTCTGAATTTACGAGGTTTGACCTTTTTATCAAATGCTTTCTTCATTCTTCTCTGATATAACTTCCCATGACATAAAGTTGTCATCCTCTTCTCTTCAATCAAATTAAATTGGTCAAACATGTTCTGGACCCATTCATCCTCTATCAACTCGGCTTCCATTATCACACGCCACGAGGGAATCTCTACCTCAACAGGGAGTACAACTTCCATTTCGTATACCAGGGAGAACAGGGTTGCTCCTGTTGAAGTGCGAACAGATGTTCGATATCCATACAGAGCAAAAGGGAGCATTTCATGCCAATCCTTATAAGTAACAACCATTTTCTGGATAATCATCTTGATATTCTTATTAGCAGCCTCAACAGCCCCATTCATCTTTGGCCTGTATGGAGACGAATTGTGATGGACAATCTTGAATTCTTCGCACAGTTCTGTCATCACCTTGTTATTTAAATTCGAGCCATTGTCGGAGATGATTCTGCTTGACACACCATACGGGCATATAAGATTGTTTTCGATGAAACGCACAACCACCTGTTTGGTAACATTGGCATATGAAGCAGCCTCTACCCATTTGGTAAAGTAGTCAATTGCTACCAAGATAAAATGGTGTCCATTCGAAGCTTTGGGTTCTATCATCCCGATCATGTCAATACCCCATATAGAGAAAGTCCATGGGGAGGAAATCACATTGAGAAGTGTCGGAGGCACATGGATCTTATCTGCATAAATCTGGCATTTATGGCACTTCTTTGCAAATTTGTAACAGTCAGATTCCATTGTCAACCAATAATAGCCTTCTCTTAGCATCTTTTTAGCCATCGCATGTCCATTAGCATGAGTGCCAAATGAACCTTCATGAATCTCATGCATCAACATGTCTTCTTCGTGTCTATCCACGCATCTGAGCAAGACCATGTCATAATTTCTCTTGTATAACACATTTTCACTGAGGAAGAAACTGCCTGCCAATCTTCTCAGTGTCTTTCTATCTTTCTTCGACGCACCAATCAGGTATTCCTGAGTCTAAGGAAAATGCTTGATATCATAATACCAAGGTTTTTCATCTGCTACCTCCTCTGTTGCAAACACTTGAGCGGGCCTATCTAGTCGTTGAATTGTAATTCGGGGTATATCATTCCAAGAATTCACTTGGTACATGGAAGCCAAAGTTTCCAGAGCATCCGCCATTTGATTTTCATCTCTAGGGATGTGATGGAATTCAACTTTATTGAAGAAGGGTAGTAATCGTCTTGCATAGTCTTTGTAAGGGATCAAGCCAGGGTGACGAGTGTCCCATTCTCCTTTAATCTGATTTATTACCAAAGCTGAATCACCATACACATCTATAATTTTGATTCTGAGATCAATAGCTTCCTCGAGACCCATGACGCAAGCCTTATATTCTGCCATATTATTAGTGAAATCAAATGTTAACCTTGCAGTAAAAGGAATATGTGATCCACGAGGAGTAACAATCACATCACCAATTCCTTTACCATAAGCATTCACAGCTCCATCAAATATCATACTCCAACGAGATTCAGGGTCTGGGCCCTCCTCAGGCAATGGTTCATTACAATCTTTCACTTTCAGGAACATCACATCCTCATCGGGGAATTCATACTCTGCAGACTGATGATCCTCCACTGGCTGGTGAGCAAGATAATCTGCCAACACACTGCTTTTAATAGCTTTTTGAGTGCGGTATTCGATATCATATTCAGATAACAACATCTTCCAACGGAAAATTCTTCCAGTAAGAGCAGGCTTCTCAAAAATATACTTGATTGGATCCATTTTGGAGATCAATGAAGTGGTATGATTCAACATATACTGCCGCAACCGCTTTGCCGCCCAGGCCAAAGCACAACATGTCTTTTATAGCGTGGAATACTGCGACCCACAATCAGTGAACTTTTTGCTGAGATAATAAATGGCAATCTCTTTCTTTCCCGTTTCATCCTGTTGTGCCAGAATAAAACCCATGGATTTATCTAACACTGTTAGATACATAATCAATGGTCTTCCTTCCACTGGAGGGAGCAAGATAGGAGGTTCAAGAAGATACTCTTTAATACTCTCAAATTCCATTTGGTAGTCATCCATCCACACACAACCTTTTTTATAACAACTTAAAGATCGGTTCACACGTTGCAGTCATGTGGGAAATAAATCTGGAAATATAATTCAAATGCCTGAGGAAACCTATGACTTGCTTTTCAGTTCTTGGTGCTGGCATTTCTTGAATTGCTTTGACTTTATCAGGGTCAACTTCAATTCCTTTCTGGATAACAATGAAACCCAACAATTTCCCTGATCTAACACCGAAGGTGCATTTATTTGGATTCAAGCGGAGACGATACTTCCTCAAATGCTGAAACAACTTCAACAAATCTTTTATATGCCCTTCTTCAGTATGGGATTTGGCAATCATATCATCAACATATACTTCGATTTCTATGTGCATCAGATCATGGAATAGGGTTGTCATAGCCCTCTAGTACGTTGCACCATCGTTCTTCAACCCGAAGGGCATCACTCTATAACAGAATGTTCCCCAGGGTGTGATAAACGTTGTTTTTTCCATGTCCTCTAGAGCCATTATTATTTGATTATACCCGGAAAATCCGTTCATGAACGAGAATACTCTGAATTTTGTTGTGCTATCCACTAACATGTCAATGTGAGGCAATGGAAAATCATCTTTTGGACTAGCTTTATTTAGATCTCTGTAATCTATGCACATGCGGACTTTTCCGTCTTTTTTCGGTATTGGGACAATATTGGAAATCCATTGAGGATAGACTGACGTCACGAGAAAACCAGCATTAATCTGCTTTAGAACCTCCTCTTTGATTTTTACTGGCATATCTGGGTGGGTTCTTCTCAACTTTTGTTTAACTGGCGGACATTCTGGCTTCAACGCTAAACGATGCTCGACAACATTCGTATCTAGAACAGGCATATCTTGATAAGACCAAGCAAAAATATCCATATACTCTTTCAACAACTCAATCAATCCGCTCTTCACATCAGGATGCAACTATGCTCCAATCTTGACTTCCTTCGGATCTTCTTCTGAGCCCAAATTGATCACTTCCAAAGGCTCCTTACATGGATGAATGGTATTTTCCTCGTGCTCAAGCAACCGTGAGACCTCTTATGGAATCTCATCATAATCTTCTTCTTCAGCCCCAAACACAGGACATTCAATGTTGGGAGAGGGTGCAGGGTCATTGTATTCAACGGGATTTTTAATTAATCTGCACATATGATTTATGATTGCTTTTAGAAACTGACACGTATAACAAGTGATCATGCAGATTAATTTTCAGTTATTATTTATTTTGAAAGGTTTTTTTTTATTACCATTTCCCAAGAAAAAGCAGAAAATAAAGACATAATTTGGGAAGCAAAGACAACTTTTATTAATGATCTTAAAAGTTATAGCAAACATATAAGCCCTACAACATTAATACTTCCACCTTGGGTAGAGCGAAAGCTTTTCAAAAGAAACAGATTAACAAAACAAATTACTTTGAAATATGCATGCAAGAAGGAACATCAATGGTGACCCAGTTCTGAACCCTGACTCCATGTGTCACATAATTCGGTACTTCCTGCTCTGCTTCATCCTCTTCAACAACATTAATTCCAGAACCAATTGGATGGAGGTAGCCTCCGCTGCGGAAAACATCATCATAATTGTTCACATAAGACTTTGACTTCAAACTTTTGCCTTTTCCATTCCTCGAAGAGAAACCTAAACCAGCTCTGTTTTTGTTCACGGGTGGATCCACCAGTCGTCCCCAAACTGCATTATGACCATTGTGCACAACCTGTTGCGCGTCCTTCAGGGAAACCACAAAGTTCTCATTCCTCCTTATGTTGTCAATGGATAGGGCTTGGAACTGGGTTCCAACAACAGCCTTATCCGCTTTTACAATACTGAAAGAGGAAAGATGGGATATCAACAATGCCTGCTCCCCACTTATGATCACTACCTTCCCTTCACGCACAAATTTTAGTTTCTGATGCAGAGTTGAAGTGACAGCCCCTGCTTTGTGTATCCATGGCCGTCCTAGCAAACAACTATATCGGGAATAATGTCCATGACCTGGAAGGTTATTAAGAACAAATGTGGTCCTATATGGATGGGTAAGTCCACTTCACCGATGACAGATTTCCTCGACCCATCAAAAGCCTTCACAATGATGCCACTCGGGCGCATAGGTGTTCCCTGATACTTTAACTTCATGAGAGTACTCCTCGGTATAACATTCAACGCGGATCCATGATCAATTAGAACATTGGACAGCGAATAATTCTTGTAGTTCATAGATATGTGGAGGGCAAGGTTGTGATTCCTCCCTTCATCTGGTAAATCATCATCGCAGAAACTCAAGTTGTTACATGACGTAATGTTTCCAATTACGCTGTTGAATTGATCTAATGGCATGTCACTCTCCATAAAATCTTGGTCTAGTACTCTCATCAATGATTCTCTATGAGCAGAGGAATTCATCAATAAAGCTAGGATAGATATCTTTGAAGGAGTCTGCAGTAGCTGATCTACAATTTTGTAGTCGCTCATCTTAATTATCTTCAAGATATCATCCACTTCTTTCTCTAATGTAGCTCCATTAGTCTCTCCTGTAGCCTTCTTAGGCTCATCATTCTCAGCAATTTCCTTTCCAGCAACAACATCTCTTCGAATAACCGACGCAAACACACGACCGCTATAGGTCACCCTGCTATTATCAGCTATATTTCTAACATCTGGCATTGGCTGGATGGGAATTTCCACCCCATCTTCTAAGATCATAGCGTTGTATTTGTAAGGCACAACCTTATCTGATTTGTAGGGAATAGGACCTGGAAGACTAATTACCAATGGGGTAACAGCTGGTTTGCTATGGTACTCCACCTCAAGATGAGCGGGTGCACCAAAATAAGGCACAATGACATTTACCCCTTCCTCAACACAATCAGGCATCAAAAAGTCATTTCTGGCAAACAAATCTTCGTCTGAAGAGAAATACTCATCCGCGGAGGCATACTCTTCCTCTGACTCTTCTTCCATTAAACAAACTTCAACCATATCAATCTCATGATAATCATCCCTTTGACTTGTGATCCTGATAGTTCCATTGTCTAACAACAACTGAACACCTTCCCTCACAATAGAACATCCTCGGGGGTCTCGACAGCAAACTATGCAAGACCCATATTGGTGTTCCACCTGACCAGCAGTATGGCAGAAGGTAGAATGCAACTGCACGAGATCCTCATTCAAATGATCCACATCAAAAATTATGAATTCACCCGGACATCCAGAAACCATATTCACTTCCTCTTCATATTCTGCCCTAGGCCTGATTATATGGATTAAACATTCATCCATCATCTCCTGTAAATCAGAATTTATCTTCTCGCAACTCTGTATGTCTGTACTGCAAACAGCACAACCGGCATGGTCATGCGTATAATAGCTGAATTCATAGTGGTCTGCGTGCATTTTCACCAAATCCCCTCTAACCAGATTAATGTCAAAAATCCGGAAGTCGCCTGGACAACCGGCCATCATATTTACATCACTCACCCCACCGTGCTTGGGTAGAGGATTGTCTTTCACATTAGGTCCCATGTCTTTGAAAGATAGAATTCCAGACTTCACCAACCTTTGCAGTTCAGTCCTCAAGGGATAACAATTCTCAACACTATGCCCTGGTGCTCCCTGATGAAAGGCACATGTCTGGTCTGCTTTGTAATACCAAGGCAATGGTGATGGTATGGCGGGAGGTGGTCGTGTCTGGACCAACTTCTTCTGAATCAATGCTGGTAGTAGCTCTGCATAGCTCATGGGAATAGGGTCATAGTTCTCCCTTCTCTGATTATTCCCTTGGTTCCCCTGCTAGGACTGTCTTTGATAAGCAACGGTAGTCGGAGCGGCACTCATTACAGGAGTAACTCAGGCTACTTGCTGGTGATGCTGATAATTCCTTCTAGGAGCGTTTACTCTCCTCTCTTGTATAACAACATTTGTATCCCCCTCTTTCTTCTTTGTAAACCCATAAGATGGCTTCTTCACTCTTCGTCAAACGGCCTTCTCTTACAGCCTCTTCTAGGCGGACACCCATTCCTACCATCTCTGTAAAATCACTTGGTGTGCTTGCTACCATCCTTTCGTAGTAGAAAGCGCCTAGCGTTTTTAGAAAAATCTTAGTCATTTCTTTCTGTTCCAAAGGAGGAATCACTTGGGAGGCTAACTCACGACATCTCTGTGCATACTCTTTGAACGATTCTCTGTCTTTCTGAACCATGGCCCTAAGCTAGTCACGGTCGGGTGACATGTCCACATTGTACTTGTATTTTCTGATAAATGCTTCTCCCAAGTCATTAAAAGTATGGATGTTGGCGCTGTCCAAGCTCATATACCATTTCAACGCAGCACCGGTCAAACTATCCTGAAAAAAGTGAATCAGCAGACGCTGGTCGTTAGTGTGGGTAGACATTCTCCTCACGTACATCACTAAGTGAGCACGAGGGCAAGTGTTTCCCTTATACTTCTCAAACTCCGGGACCTTGAACTTAGCAGGAACTTTAACATTCGGGACCAAACACAGCTCATTCACATTCTACCCAAATAGCTCTTTTCCCCCTAAGATCCTTCATCTCTCTTTACATTCTATAAAACTGCTCTTGAAAATCATTCATTCTGTCATAAAGACCCAAGTCTTCACTCGGCGGAGGGAAAGGACGACACACATCTTCATTAACAAACGGAACCAAATTCACCGAAGGAGGTGCAGCAGGAACAGTATGCACCACAAGAGGTGCAGGAGTAACAATAGTATGAACCACTGGAGCATCTTGAGGTCCAATATTGAACCTTCAGGTGAAAAATTTTCTGGCATTCCCCATGGATAACCTTGAGGCATACGGTTTTAAACAACAGCCGGAGTAGCGGATACAGGAACAGTCAGAACTTCAGCATTTTCCCTTGTTGGTTGAGGTTGAACACCCAGTGGCTGATTCTGAGAAACCACCAGAGCTTCCATCAGAGCAGTTAGATTGGCCATTCCGGCCTTCAAAGCAGAAACATCTTCGCGTAGCTCGCGATTCTCCTGTTCTAAGTTATCCATCTTCTTTTTGAAATTAGCCTGAGTGTTGTAGTGATGAGTCAGCTTGCTGAATGAAGTAAAGACGCTGGGTAAGACACCTAGGTATGCATAACAAATGCAAGAGATATGTGCAATATGATGCATGATATGCAATGCACATGATTATTTTTACTTCATCATTTAATATTTCAAGGGATTTAACGTTTATAGACATATTGCAAACATCAAAGCAATAAAGCTTTTGAAATACTGAAATTTTTTATTATAATAACTTCAAAATGGATTACAAGTTTCAATGATCCCAAGAACAAGATGAAAATACAATCTAAAAATCATGAGAAAAAGAACTGATAGAAATCAATCTGTACGCTGGCGTTTTCCTGTGAGCCTGGTGATTTGAGCCCTCAACCTCTAGTTTTCTTCCACATGCTTGATGGCATCTTCCTTCCAATCATCTGAAGCAGGAAGTGAGTAATCAGCACCTGTTTGAGGCTTAGGAGAAAGTAAATCCCCTTGCCTCTCCATAGACTCCACCGCTTGACTCTCAAGGATCTCGATCAAATCGTCTTTCTCCTTCAGGTCTGCTCTGTAGGAACTCTCTAAAGTCTGGAACTTGTTCTTCCAAGCATCCCTTTCCTGTTGCATCCTGACCAAAGCAAGTTGCAGCTCTTCTAGATCATCTAATAAGGGAGGAGTGGTTTTCACAAATAGGTCAGGCATGGGTGCCTCCCGAGTATACCGCATCTTAAACTGAATGGCTCTCTATCGGACCCACTAAAGATATGGCTCTAAAGAAACATCACCCCTAGGTCGTAAATCCTTCCTACTCTTCTTATGAATGTGACGCCACGCCTTTGCAATCTGCTCCCTAGCTTCTTTGTGGTCTTCTCCTTCCTTCAGAAAGAAACAGCTCAAATGAATACTGTTTGGTTTATCCCTCATCGGATAACCGAGCCGCCGCCGTGCAAGAACAGGGTTATAGTTAATTCCTCCCTTTGTACCAAGAAGAGGTACATTGGGGAAACTTCCACAACTGTCAATAATCTCCACATCCTCGTAAGCTCAATGATGCCAATCAATATCCGAGTGAGTAAGTGCCATGATCTTAGGGGCCCAACGGGGTTCCTTCTTGACATCCCAAAAAGCATCAGACTGAGGCATATGAGAGATGAACCACCGATACAACAAAGGCGTGCAACAGATAATCATTCCCCCATGATAAGAACTCTGAAGATGAACAAAGTAATAAGCATCACCCAACAGTGTAGGAACTAGGTTTCCAATCATGAAAATCCTGATAGCGTTAATGTCGACAAACTTGTCCACATTAGGGAATAAGAATAATCCATAGGCGAGTAAAGCAAAGATGGCCTCAAAAGCAACCGTGCTCTTCAACCTGGCAAAGAAACAAGCTTTCTCCAATAAGAACCGAGCTGGTGATCCTCTAATCCCTCCTTTGGTAGTCATATGGGCTTCCACCTCAGACTTCCCCAGATGAATCAAAGCAGCAATCTCATGTGGTTTTGGCTCACCCTCCAAACCAGTAAAAGGAATATGATCGGTAACAGGTAAATCCAATAGATAGGAATACTCCTCCAGTGTAGGCATCAACTGATAATCGGGAAAAGTAAA
The DNA here is from genome assembly GCA_948472305.1 of Vicia faba. Lineage (NCBI taxonomy): Eukaryota > Viridiplantae > Streptophyta > Magnoliopsida > Fabales > Fabaceae > Vicia > Vicia faba. The sequence continues at coordinate 296,016,966 of OX451740.1, read as the reverse complement.
GCAGTGATACACTAGATCATATAACTGGACCAAATTTGAGAGAATACCCTCCTTCATCTTCAGCTTCATGAGAGGAATAATGGATCCATACTTATTCCGAAAGTCTGTAGAACAGTCGATCTCTGGAATTCGACTGATCAACTCATCTATCTTGGGATCCTTGAAACTGTATTTCATGATCTTTCTCTTTCCAGAATCCATGGTTAAAAACACCAGAGGTATTCATAAATAGTCAACCTTTAAATCCCTTGAAATATTGCTTTCTTCAAAAGATGCTTATGAGTGCATGGATGCATGATGCAATAATCACACACAAGATCACACATATAGGGTTCATAGGTTCAACGTCACGAGCATGAGGTCGAAGGTACTACCCATAAGGTGTTGGTCTAAAAAGTTATCACCTGCCGAACAAGGTTCTAGAGGTTCCCAAAGTCTACATCCTTCCTTCGGATATTACCAACTTCCAGATTAACTCGGTAATTAGTAATATTCTCAAGAAAGACTCGTCCGAGCGTAGTATCGCGTGACAAATATTTCCGGATTACTCCGTCATAGCTTCCGCACTACACCTAAAAGGCCAAAATGGGTTAGGTAATCTATGATCCTCAACTTCAGCAGGCTCCCAAGTCAAAAGCAGTACATCTTCTCGATTACTCGGTAAACGACACTACAGTCAAAGGGGCCTCCACTGAGTGGGGGATATCATGCCTCCTTTTTTGGGATTACTCCCTCAAAATTAACATGACTATACCGCCCGTCCTATCTTAAAGTTGCCCAAGTCCGGGTATAGGACTTATGAGTAATCACCAAGCACCCTGAAAACCAGGAAAATCCAGATAAACATATATACAAAATAAAACACATAAACACAATAACACATATACAGATATAAACAAAGATAGGCTCAACCCACTTAGGGATGGACCAGCAAGAGTTCAATCTTTCCCCAGTGAAGTCGCCATTTTTCTGTAGCGGTAGAAATGTTCAAGACTAAGCCATTGGATTGACTAGACTTTATACAAATCAAAATCTAAATTGCCACCGCGCTTTATTGTTTCTAAAGGAATGGGAAAAGAGGGAATAACCCAAAAAGAGGGGGAAAGATTCAAGGTAAGGGGGTTGGTTATGCAAAGGAAAGGTATTAGCACCCTAAACATCTACGGTACTCCGCAGGAACCTCTTTGTAAAATCTGTATATTTTGGCTATAAAAATGTGTTGTATATAAATGGATGGTGGAGGTGAGAAAAGAAATATTTTTTTTTAATGATTTTTGCACCCGCCGCGGTGGCGAACCTTTCGTGCCTACGTACCACCTTTCGTGCAATAGGGGATCAGGGTACACGTAGTTCATATTTTAAAAATTTGAAACACAAGTGTGTTGGTTGATTTTAAGAGATAAGACATCATCGTTATTGTCCGTGTGGAAAACATACTTACTACCCACAATCATGAGAAAGGAGAATTTGCATCATCTCAAAGTGGAGGATATGGCTTGGATTTTAAAATCAACAATGCCTCACTCAACACCCAAGTGGAAAATATCTCTCTTCACTACATATTGTAGAGGTATAGTTGTTTGCATCACTACAAGGATTGACAAGAGTCTAATTGTGATCGGTGGAAATAGAACTGACTGTTTTTAGCTAGTTTCGCGAAATGTCGCGGTAAGCAAGAGTCGTCACCGTCTTTTATGTTCTCCAACATGGAAAGGACAAAAGTACAACAAAATTCCTTCTTTGAGAATGTCTCTCGGTTCGGGAGGTAGATTTATAGAAAGGGAAGGTGTTAGCACCCTTTCTATCCGTGGTTATCCACGGGCTCTTGGATACTTGCTCTTATGTTTTCAAAATTTGTTTGCTTTTCAAGTGTGTGTGGGTTTTGAAAAAGTTTCGTTTGAAAAATTTCTAAGTAACTCTTGTATCTGTCCTCAAGAGTGTATGAAGTGTTTTGTTTGAAAACTTTTTTTTTGAAAGTGTGGGGTGCGAAAAGATGTTTTTGTTTGTTTTTGAAAGAGCAAGTACCTATGAGAATCTACCTACTCTAAGGAATTAAGCTGTGTAAGAGTCCTTTAGATAGTTCTATCCCACCATTGAGAGGTAGGTAGCACCATCGTTGGAGGTGTTCGGGTCAATTCGATTATTTGGGACATGTGTGATCACCGAAGCAATAGAAGGACACCTTAGAAGTAACCCTAATGTCCTAGATCCTTTTATCCGAGGCAACCGTTTCGAGGCAACTGGATCTTTAGACAAAGGGCGACCTCTAAGACGTCCTATAGTTGATGACCACCTTCGAGGCAACCAGTGAGGCGTACCCTAGAAGTGGCATGTGCTTTGTGTGTTGTTTTTTCAGTTAATGTTTGCCTTTGCATGTTATTTGTGAGCTACGGATTGATTTTATTTACATACATTCTTGCAGGCATTTTCTAACAGTTAGGAGTGCGGAAAGTAAATTGCGGAAATGTAAATCTAGCTATTACAAGGCGCGGGTCTATACATCGCCAAAAACAAAAACCCGTTTTAGAAAATAAAGTGCGAGAATATAAAGCAATAAAGGAGGTCCTAATTAACTATTACATTTCCGGAAGCAGTTACATAAATAATCAAAATAAATAAATACGCGCAAATAGAAATTTAATCGGGAATGTCCTTAGGGTGTTGACCCTTTTTTAGAATTAAATTAAACCTTAAACCTAATTAACTAATTAATTATTTAATTAAAGAAAAAAAATGTTTTTTTGTATTTTTATGTTTTTAATGAAAATAAAAAGAAAAGAAATTAAAAGTCAAAAGAAACCCTAATTCTAAATTGTTTTTATTTATTGTAAAAAAAGTTAAAATTATCCTAATTAAACAACTAAATTAATTAATGTTAGAATTTATTCACAAAAAAGAAAAAAAAAGTAATTGGAATTAAAATTAATAAAAATGTTTTTTAGGTTTTTTTTGTTTATGAAAATAATTATTTGTGAATTAATTAAATAATAACAATAATAATAATTAATGCAAGAAATTAAAAGAAAAAAAAAAGAAAATAAAAGACATTAAACCAGGGGGTTTGGGCCCAGAATAGGGGTGCATCTGGGGATTGCTGGCCCATTAACCAGCCAAGCCACGTTGACCTTTGAAATTGCCTGGAGATGCATTGACTCATGAGCACCATAGTCCTTCCATGTGAATCAACAGATTGATGCTATGGCCACTTGGCGCTTGGACCACTGGAGGTCTATGGTGGAGTGCAATGAATAGCCTGCATGAGAACGCATTAGGAAAAATAACATTGAGTTTTGGGGGACCTGGAAACCGAACCCAGGTCCCAACGATTGCCAGACGCGTCATCAACCACTGAGCCATTGTGCTGCGTTTGTTAAAATAACAATAAACAAATATAATATGAAATAAACACGTTATATGCTGAACAAAAGAAAATTAGCGCACCACTTTTTGAATTGTCCAGTCCCATTCTTCCACGTACTTCATCTTCTACCTTTTACCTGTAAAAACAAAGGCAATTAGCGGGGTTTTTAACCCCCACAAAGTGAAACTGCAGAAAATAGCGATTAGATCTACACGTAATATAAAAAGGGCGCGATGGTTGGGTTGAATTCGTTTGGCCTTGACGAATTCAACCATATGCATTATGTGGTCCAATTTTTCTCATGCTGTAAAGCCCCAATTGAGAGCTTCGAAAACCCTAGATTGCAACAATGGTGTTTTGCGTTTCAGGATGTTTCAAGACAATTGAACCACACCATTAGCTTCGTATAGGTCTTGTGAACACAAAACACTCAACAAAACATATCAAATGTGCATGAATAAATGTATGTGATTATAAAAAAAAATTGACAAACTGTGGGTCTGTGTAGCACGTGTTCTTGAGCTTTGAGGCTTGTTTTCAATTGAAATGTGTTCCTGGCAATGCTAGCAACGTATTAGAGTCCTTAAATCGCTTTGAAAAGGCCTGGAGTATCAAGATCAGTTTTGACTTTTTTGCTTGATTTTTTGAATATGGTTGGGGTGTTTCTGCAGCAGCTTGTGCGTGTAATGTATTAGGTCTTGGTTTTGCATATGTATGGGAATGCATTTAAGTGATATGATGAGCCAATGATTCATTGTATTCAAGTTTTTGGATTTTGCTTTAACACCATTAAAGAAACATTCCAAGTTTGTTCAAATTTTGAATTCTATGCATAATTGAGCTTGGCACGAATTTGGTAGGTTGTTCATGACACATAAAAGTCATTCAAATCAAAAGATGTTATTTAATTAATTTTTTTTGATTTTATTTGAATTTTATGGATTTAAAATGAATTAAATCAAATAAAATTAAATAAAAATAGAAAAATTAATGTTTAATCTTGAAATTGATCATGGGACACGTGGGTGGCATGACAAGGCTGAATCAAGTGGAAAAAAGTGGGCCCTTTTGTCAAAAATTGAAGTTTCAAGGATAGTTGACTTTTGCCATTTCACAAAAATTTCCCAACTTCTCCAATGCATATCTTGCTCAATTTTGATGATATGAATATGTTCTTGGACAGTTTGGAAAGGTATTGAAGTCCTCTAACCAATGCCTTTGGCCCATGTCATTTTGATTTACCAATCTCAAGTTATGGTATTTGACTTAAAATGCTTTTTTGTTGACTTTTGAAAATGACCTATAATGTTGAAATTGATAACTTTTTGTGAGAGCATTTCTTGGACTTGGAATGTGAAGATGAGTTGTAGGAAATGTCCTCCCCTTCAAAATGAGCATTGGATTGGATTTTTCTGATGAACCATGAAAAAGTTATGCCTTGGTCAAGTTACAGTTGACTTTTCAACTGTCCCAAAATGGAAACTTTTGCATCTGGATGATTTTTGAGCCATTCTTGTGGAATCATGGTCAAGACTTGACCAAATGATGATTGTGGCTTCAAAATAAGATGTTGACCAAAAATTTTGACTTTTTACTGCCAAATGACCATTTTACCCCTACAGTTGATTGTGGAGCAACTAGGGCTTTTGACTGTGCAACTTGATGTTGTGAGCCTTGAAACTTGGCATGTAGATGCTTGACAATGTTTATAGGCATGTGGGACTTGATTGAGCCCTTGAAAACCTCAACTTCCTTGCAAGAACCAAAACCCTAATTTGACTGGCTTAGGAAGGTGTTTGAACTGTGCAACCCTTGAGTAGACTTGAGCAAATTGAGATGATGCTTGTCAAAACTTTGAAGAATATGGGAGGGAAAATTTTGGGGTACAACACTAATCTTTTGAGAGAAGTTTAAATATAAAAGCCAAAGTGGAAAAATGGTTTGAAATGAGATTGATTGACTTTTAGTCTTCTCACAAAAAAATGTCAAGGTATTATTAAGTTGATTGAAGTTTATTGATGAAAATGTTTTGAAAATGCATGGACCTAAGTCCAAGTTTATTATGAAAATGGTTCAAGTTTCAAAACAAGAAGAGTTTTCAAAAGGAGGGAGAAGATTTTTGAAATTAAAGAAGATGAGAGGAGATGAAGAGACTATCCTAAAGTATAAGGTAAAAGCTAGGGATAAGAACCATCTAACCAACAAGAAGCCAATACTTGACATTATGAGTCAATATTGGATTCCCATTCTTCGGATTGAAACCAAGCAAGCAAAGATACTAGACCTCTTGAGAGAACTAAACTTCAAGTGTATTAAGTCTTCGCAAAAATTGGGCAGAGTAACGGTTGTATACGGTTGAATTCCAGATTACAAACAAAGGGTTTAATCACAATAACCTGCACACAAAACAAACAAATAACCCAATGTCTTGAGGTAAACCTCAAGAACTCCAGACAAAATAATCAGATAAAGTCATAAAGTCTCCAAGATAGGCCAAGATCTCTAATCCTAAGTCCAAGAAAAAGTCTCATGCTCCATAATGCCAAGGATAGTAACCAAATAGTCCAAGTACCATTAAATATTTTTTAAGGTTCATGTTGATTATTAGGTGTCTTCAAAAGGAAAATAAGCTCAAGTGAGAAAAATAAAAATGACATAAAAGTAAATGCTCAAGTGAGCAAAGATGAAAATATCATGAAATGTAAATGCTAAAAGTAAATGGTACATAAAACATAAAAATAAAAGCATAATGTAAAGTCAATTGTTAGAAATTAGTGGTTAGTTGGGTGACCATCTTGAAACTTGCATTTGGAACTCATTAGAGGATTGGTAGAACCAAAGCCTCCACACAATAAGTTGCATTTGCTTTTTGTCAAGTATATCATCCATTTTGGAATCCTCAAAAGTAACATTTAATGATAAAAAATGTTTAAGTTATCCGCGTTGACCAAAGGTGTTGTAGATCCATTAGAGGATTGGTAGAACCAAAGCCTCCACACAATGAATCTCAAGGTTATTGAATCAAAGAGATCAAATTAACATACTTGGGCTTGCAATCATAAGTTTAGGCCACGAATGATCATTTATTCGAATCGGGACAAAATTTAGCGCTATGTTAAGCAATCGTAAGTGGACTTATGTAGAAGTCACACCTATTTTGAGGTTGTTCAATAGAAATCCATGTACTTCATGTTTGGATAAATGATATAGAGATAACCATCCCTTAATATGTAGCACAATTAAAAAATAAAGGGATAAGATGAAGAGGGAGTGGAATGATAAGCTAATTTGGATTACCACCTCAAAATTCTTTCATCTTTAAATTCAATTACTCCTCTAGATGGATTAAAGCACTAAACATATCATTAATACAAAGAACCAAAAATGAATTAAATAATTCACTCTTAGGTAGATTTTAATTGATGAACATTTATCAAACTTCATCTACATCACAAAGTCCATTGAGTTTAAAGAGAAATTGGATATTTAAAATTGCAATCCAAACCAACAATCAAAAGGAGTGAGTAGAAAAAGCATTTTGGATCAAAGCTTCCCCAAAACAAGGCAAAAAAATGCATTATATCCCTATGTAAATCGATTGCACTATTGTGTAAATCGATTTACACAGTACAATTTTCAAAAATTTGCGCGAAATTGCTTCTGTGCAATCGATTGCACTGTTACTATAATCGATTGCACGCTGTTACAGACAACAAAACAACATTTTAAAAGGCCAAATTCTTGTTCAAACTTTCCATCAAATACCTTATGATCATGGATCCAATTGAGAAATAAAATTACATCAAATTATGAGAAAATAACACCATTAGAATCACAAAATAATGCTCAATGAATCAAACCCAAAGATCAACAAGAGATCACATTGTGAAAGATGAATTATCCAACTTACCAAAGGTAGATCTAAAGAATTATCAAAACAACTTCAAGAATTTGCTTCAATTCAACCACAAGAATCAATTTCCCCAGCTTAGATGTATTGAATTGATGAAGAAAAAGTGTTTGGATGAAGTTTTGGCTTAAAGATTAGTAAGCTTCAATGCAAAGCTTACTAACTTTTTGAAAATGGAGCTTTGAATGAATTTGGTAGATGGAGAGAATTGAGGGATTTTTTAGCAAGGTGGATTTGGCTATCAAAAGCTTGAAATTTGAATGAAATGAGGGCTCTATTTATAGAGTTTTAGGATTGGGATTAGTGTAATTTGGTAATTGATTCTTGGAGCCAAAATTTGAATTAATGACAACTCTTTCAAAAATAAGAGCCAAAATTTGAATTAATGATAATTCTTCTTAAAAATGAAAGATTGGCACTAAAATTTGAATTAACGATACATCTTTCAAAAATGAAGAAAAATTGGAGCCAAAATTTGACAAGTTTAAAATTGCTGATTTTTTTCAAATTTTCACGTTGTGCAATCGATTGCACTATAGTGAGAATCAATTTGCACAGTGTATTTTTTCAAAAAGGGCGTAAAATGAACTATGTGCAATCGATTGCACTCTAAGATTAATCGATTGCATTAGTGAAAAAATGAATTTTTGTTAATTTTTCCTTTGCAAATAGAGATTTTAGGAAAATAATACCAGAAATCCTTATTTGTCAGATGCTTCGACTTGGTACCTACAAAACAAAAATATACAAAGACAAAGACAAATATTTTTTATACTTTGATTAGAAGTTAGTCAACAACACATATACAAAATACACAACCAAGGTGCTTGGAGATTCCTCAAGAGAAAACTTAAAGATAGGAGATAGAAAAAGAGGAAGAACCAACCCTAATGTGATCTTGTTATGATCGAGTTGATATGATATGATAGAGGAATCTTAGGGGGAAAAATTGGGGTACAACAACTGCCCTTATTTAAGTGTCTTCTATCCGGAGATACGAAGGTTAAAAATCTTCGTGTCGACGCGATTGAAGATACTGAAATATAAAAAAAAGCCCTATTTTTGTCCCTAAGATGCCATGCAATGCTTATGATTATGAATGCATATGTACAGTACCAAAGAGACGCAAAGTATAACTGGGGATGCCACAAAAATGAAGAAACAAAGGAGAAACCCCACCAGGAAAATAAATCACCAGTGGACCCAAAAGAATTGAATCAGAGAGGAAGACAACAAGCATCGACGTTCACTGCCGATGGCCTACCAACGTTCACTGAAGTTAGAAAGAGAAAATATCATATCATCGCCGTTCACTGACGATGAACTATCAACGTTCACTGAAGATAGAAAAAAGATAACAAACATCGACGTTCACTGCCGATATCCTACCAACGTTCACTGAAGGTAGAAAGAGAAAATATCATATCACCGTCGTTCACTGACGATGAACTATCAACGTTCACTAAAGATAGCAAAAAGAAAACAAACACCGACGTTCACTGCCGATGTCCTACCAACGTTCACTGAAAGTAGAGAGAAAATATATCATATCACCGCCGTTCACTGACGATGAACTATCAACATTCACTCAAGATAGGAAAAAGATAACAAACAACGACGTGCATTGCCGATGTCCTACCAACGTTCACTGAAGGTAGAGAGAAAATATATTATATCACCGGCATTCATTGACGATGAATTATCGACGTTCACTAAAGATAGCAAAAAGATAACAAAAACCGACGTTCACTGCCGATGTCCTACCAACATTCACTGAAGGTAGAGAGAAAATATATCGTATCACCATCGTCCACTGACAATGAACTATCAACGTTCACTGAAGATAGCAAAAAGATGATAAACACCGACGTTCACTGCTGATGTCCTACCAACATTCACTGAAGGTAGAAAGAGAAATTATCATATCACTGTCGTTCACTGACGATGAACTATTGACGTTCACTGAAGATAACAAAAAGATAACAAACACCGACGTTCACTGCCGATATACTACCAACATTCATTGAAGGTAGAAAGAGAAAATATATCATATTACCGCCGTTCACTGACGATGAACTATCAATGTTCACTGAAGATAGCAAAAAGATAACAAACACCGATGTTCACAGCCGATGTCCTACCAACGTTCACTGAAGGTAAAGAGAAAATATATCATATCACCGTCGTTCACTGACGATGAACTATCAACGTTCACAGAAGATAGCAAAAAGATAACAAACATCGACGTTCACTGCCGATGTCCTACCAACGTTCACTGAAGGTAGAAAGAGAAAATATCATATCACCGCCGTTTACTGACGATGAACTATCTACGTTCACTGAAGATATCAAAAAGATAACAAACACCAACGTTCCTTGCCTATGTCCTACCAACGTTCACTGAAGGTAGAAAGAGAAAATATATCAAGTTTCCCCCCAAAATTCGGGTGTTTCACCTAGAACGGGTCTCAACTTCTTCTTTAACCGAGGAAATCCGCCTGGAAAGGATCAAAAATAAGTTGTTTCAAATAAAGAGACTTGCTATTTATTGTCATGGAGGATTGCAGAAAGAAATGACTTTCTGGGGATAGAAATATGACTTCCCGGGGAAATGCCACGATATTCCTGTTGAGGAGATAAAGTCTTCCTGTGCAAAATAAATGCACAAACCAAAACTCAGAGTTCTCAGAAATCCAAAGTAAATAATATTGTCATGCAACCACAAATCCAATTCAGAAATAACCTGGAGCAAGACGGCCAATGAAGATACATCCTTTGAGAAATAAACTCAAGAAGGAAAACCAAATTCAACTAAGCAAAGAGCGTTGTAGGAAGATCAGAACACAATGTCAATGAATGATGGTTTTTAGCCATGCATGATGCATGTATGAATGTATGAGTGCTATCGTGCATATGCTGTTAAAAGGATACATAATCAGTACAAACAAACAAAACCGCCTCAGGTACTAACAACATTTGGCTAAACTTCAACCAGAAAGATCAATCCAAGAAAGGTAAAAGCGACTGTGGAAACCAAACCAATTGCCTTCCTAACTTCACTGAGGAGGAACACAATCCGGATGTAGCCAAATCCAACAGATACCGAGATAGAACACCCTTCTTCCAGTTTCATCGGAGAAGCAGTTTTACAAAAGAAACACGCCTACTGGAGATTGCAGGATCAGCCTTAAATAAAGCAGACCGACACCGACACAACCAATCCTCATTGGGGAATTCAAGTCTACCTCCCTGGAGAAAAAACTGCGGATTGAAAATTTTCATCACGAACACCCATTCCAACAAGATATGCCCTGGGATAATCTTCCCGGGAAATCAAGAAGTCAACACTATTGCCAATATTGCAAAAAGAGCGACATCTTAGCACACCAAGGGAATAAAACCTTCCATCATATGAGGGAAGACTTCGCTGGGGAAACTGGGACAGAGGCTTCCGACCATGCAAACCCAAAATTAAAAGCGAACCAATACTTGATTGGGGATAATGGGACTACAAACCCAATACTGTACCTTGCACCCACTGGTATCGTCTTTAACTATCTGAGAAACACACAAATACAACGCACATACTAGCAAAATGACCTGAGAAAACCTTCATGAAGAAAGTAAATCTTCTTAAAAAAACCGGAGTTCATTCATTCGTGGGATCACCATTTTTGTTGTCATTGTTTCATCATAAATCCCAAAGTAAATTGAATTGTAAAGATCTCTTTTTTTTGAAAAGTCAATTTTGCTTTTTTAATCTTTTTGCTTTAACAGTTATTATCAGTAAGAAATAGAGTCTTTGCAAGCTAAATAAAAGTAAGAACACAAAGAATTGGGCAAAAGCTCGAATTTCATTCATAGAATGGTAGTCTGCGAATGGCGAGACTCCATGGATGATTACAAAGTTTTGGAAATGGTAATACTTAATGGAAAAGATACATTGAGATACAATGACCACTATTCCCCCTAACAACTTTTGAAATCCTGAGCAGCAGCTTCTGTTGAAATATGGTGAGGATCCGAGAAGATTGTTGCTTCAACGATCAAGTCTTGTCTGACATAGTTACTTGCCAAGAAAAATCCCTAACTTTTGCCTAAGCTGCATGTTGTACCCTAAAATTTTCCCTCCCATTTTTCATAGATGACACAACCCTAGGGTTTCTCAGATATTCAAGTTGGCTCAGAAATCGACCAAACAGGTTCTCTTTTGTGGCAGTAAACCAGAAATTAGGGTTTCTTGCAATTCTCAAAAGAAAATGAATTTTTAAAGATCCAATTGTCCTTCATAGGTCTTCATGCTTCCTCAAGATTGTACTTATGATTTCTTTAAGCTACAAGATTCTGAGACGATTTTGTCTGTTCATGGTCACATGTGATGTCGCTCACGGGTTTTTCTTCAAAGAATCGGAAGAAATTTGAGTTTGGAAAACTTTAAAATTATCAAATCATCGCAAGGCATTTGTTTGCTTTTTGAATTTTCTTAAAACACAGTTTACTGAAAAAAATAATGTTTGTTCTCAGAGCATGATTTGTTGGGACAAGAGATAGAAATTAAGACTGTCATTTAGGACACTCATGATTGTGGGATCCAGGTTGACCAGATGATTTGCGTCCTTAAAACTTTTGTTTGGTTAGGAAATGGAATATACAGTGCGTGTTTGTTTCAAATGCAGTTACAAAATTATTGGGATTACTTGGAATTTAAGTTACCAGACAGGAGTATTTTGTTTCAAATATCTTGATTGGGAATTTCAAAAATCAATTAGGATGCGAAGAGAAACTACAAGTTGTTGTTGATAAAGAATTTCAATTGACACCAGAATATTTCATGTTACAACTCAAGATTTTCTATGATTTCAAACATTTGGTACAAAACAAATTATTCTTTAATACTTTATGTTTTACAACTTATTGTATTTAAAGATTGAATTGGTACAATTATTGGATACAATACAAGAATGATTTTTCTAAATTACAAAGAAAATCCAAATGTTTGATTGGCCTAGGAGAATTAATCTATGCCTAAGTTTGTCTGAAGATTGAAGTTATCAAATTCCTTTGCTTATCTCCAAGACTTCCTTGCTTGCCACAGAGTTCTTTCCTTCCTTGCTTTGTCACATCCAATTGTGCTCACATGAAAACAAAAGAAGAAAAATAGTTAGTGCAAATTATTTGGGCATGAACAGAAGTTTTTCCAAATAAAAGTATTCATCATTAAGGTTTGCAATGTGGAATCAGAATGCCATTGTTCATCACAATTTTATTTCCCCTATTTGCAAATCACAAGAAGGTTATCCTTCTTGGTTCACAAAAAAAGAAAGAGGAAAAGAAATGCTACAAATTGTCCAAGAAATGCTACAAAGCTGTCCAAACAAGCATATGTTACAAAACTGTCCAAACAAAATACGCAAACTGAACCAAACAAAATGCGCAAACTAAACCAAACAAAATGCTACAAAGCTGTCCAAACAAGCAAATGTTACAAAACTGTCCAAACAGCAGCCTCAAAAAACCAAACAAACAACTTTGTCAAAACAACAAACAGCATCAACAAAAACGAGGCAGAAGTATGGCAACATAAATAGCTAAGTCAAATAGCAAAACTTGCTTGAGAAGCAATAAATCATCATTTTCCATGCAAACCTTTCAGAATTGGAAAAAAAGGCAAAAGAGAAATTTGCTTTCTTATTGTCATTGAGAGAGAAGAGAGGAAATAAGTCACCTAGGTTATTAGAATGCACACCCTTACTGCCCTTCCTGTCACAAGTTGCATAGAATTTGCTAAAAAACAAAACTGCAACAAAAAAAAGCCATAAGGACAATATACTAAAATATTCAATTTTTTGGTTTCCCACCATTTTGAATATGGATAACAGAAGCAGGGTCAATATAACAGTAAGGAGGTCAATAGAAAGAATAAAACAAGTCTTAAGCTGAAAGAACAGAAAGCAAGCTTCAAACGAAAACCAGTAACATATCCAAGAAAATTTTCAAATTGTTAACCATCAAGCAAAGCCTCCAAGATCTCAAACCAAACCTGTAACAAACTCAAAACCGGATGAACATCAACAAATCCAAAACCAAAACTCCAAAGGCCTAAAACCAAAAAAGAAAACCAGTAAGGATCTCAAACTGCCAACCAAACCTGTAAAACTCCCAAAAGCCAAGTTAACAAAAACCAGTATCCAACTCTAAAAAAAACCAGCAAAAGATCTCAAACTGCCAACCATCAAACCAAAGAAACTGAACCAAACCTCAAAACTCCAAACCTGTGCCCAGCTTCACAAACTCAAAAACAAATTGTTAATCATCATACCAAAAGCCAAGAACAAGTATAAAACAACCAAAACCAGAGCCAAGCCTCAAACACAAACCAGAAAACATCATCAAATCAAAACCATCATTAAGCTTCACAAACTCAAAAAACAGAAAACATCAACAAACCTGAACCAAAAATTCCAAACACAGTAGCCAACAAAGATAACCATCATCATCATCATTCAATAAAGAAAAACAGAAGAGGTTACCAACGAGTCAGAAAAGCAACGTGATCATCCTCATCTCTTCACCTCGTGCAATTTCCGCCACCATTGGAACACCATCCTTGCTCTCGCCTTTCCCTCTCTATTTCACAGGAAATCACAAGAAAGTTGTAAAACTTCAACAGGTATGGTTTCCCCCTCTTTCCCAAATCTTCCATAAACATGTATTTTTCTGCATTTCAATAGATAATAAGCTTAATTAACAGAAAAAAGAGCATGATAAGATAAAAATCAATCAACGAATTTGTAAAATTTGTAAAGAACATAACCTCACCTTTTTTCAAGAAAATTGTTAGAACTGGATTAGGGAGACGAGAACGGTTGTGTTCCGGCAACAGAGAGTGAGGGGGAGGTCAAGGACGAATCAATTTCGTTTCTCTTAGGTTTAGGACCGAATTCGACAATTAGGTTTTCATAGATGAAAATCACGGTGAGATAAGGAAGTAACATGTTAATGGAGAGAGTGATTTCGTTCGCAAAAGGAAATAGGGACGGATAGTGAGATTGTTCAGAGGTTTCAAAAAAAAGATGAACAGAGATGAGCAAAAGAGATGAAGAGTGGCGTTGTGAATTACAAGGGTTCCAAGAACCCTAATTTTGTTTTGAACCCTTAATCAATAACTAAGCTGGGTTTAGAACCTTGGGCTTGGTTCTTTCTGTTGGATCTTAAAGCCCATTTGCGTTTTACTGATCATCCCCCCCCCCCCTTTGGCTCGTTTTGTTACAGCAAGAACAACATTTTATTTGGGCCTCATTCTCAAATCACCTTAAGCCCATTGCATTTTTTTTAATTTGTTTTCTTTTTACATTCTTTTTTTTATTATTTTTATTATGCAAATGCTAATAACTTAAAATACATTTTAATTTGATTTAGGTTTTATAATTTAGTTTTTTATCATTTTATTTTTTTAATAAATTTGTTTTAGATTTAATATTACATATAATAAAACACCAAAAATAATAATAGAACTTAGTTTAGTCCCTCTTTAATTTATCTTGTTACTAACATAATTAATAAAATACAAAAAATATAGATTTTAATTTAATCAATTATTTTTATTTTTTAGAATAGGTTTTACTCTTCCCTTTTCAAGTAAATACTTAACATTTCATTTCCATATTTTGCTAATTTTATTTTCATGGATTATCATAGCTTTAATTAAATCGCACAAAATTCGATTTGGTTGTATTGTTTGATATTTGGACCTTCTTATCTCATTTGATTCATCCCTATTTGTAAAAATTGTACCCCCATTCCCGAACATTTTGTAATAGCTTAGAATTTCAATTCCCGTAATTTACTGCTTTCTTTATACTGTATAGTAAGTAGGCGTGTATAGAAAGATTCAAAAAATCAATCGCTAGATGACCTAATCAAAGAATAAAATAACTTGAAACCAACACACTTTTTCACGCGCGCACCTCTAGGGTAACCTCGCTCGTTGCCTCGGAAATACAATCATGTCCCTCGAATATGAGACACTTTAGCAATGACCCTTCGATAAAAAGATCATAGTCCCTCGACGACCCTCGACGTTGCCTTCGATTAAAATCATCTCGTCCCTTACAAAAATTGCTAAAGCGTCTCACAAGTTGCCTTCGATGATTGTAAAATCGACCCGCGTCTGTCCCTTCACATCCAATGGTGGGGCTTCTTACCAAATCAATGGTAAGATAGCACCATTAAAAGGAGGAAGAAAAGAACAATTTAAGACCTTTCGAGTAGATAGATTCTCTCTTAGTTACTCGCTTGCTCACGACAAAAAATTTTACACCTACACTCTCATTTCAAAACATTTTCAAAAAGACAAAACGTTTTGTATACATTCTTATAGAGACGAGAACCATTGCAAAACATCTTTTCAAAACATTTTCCGAAACACGATTCACAAACACATCTTTGAACCACTTTTCGAAACAAAACTTTGTATACGTTCTTATAGAGACGAGAACCATTACAAAGAGATTTTTCAAAATACTTTCAAAACCCACACCACAAGCACACTATCAAATGAAAGCAAGTGATCTAAACGAGTAACTAAGAGCCCATGGGAAACCATGGATGAAAAGGGTGCTAATACCTTTCCTTTTCATAATCTACCCCCCGAACCCGAGAAATAATCTCGAAAGGTCTTTCCTGTGCTTTTTTACCTTTCCTTTTGGATAAAAGAAAAGTCAGTGGCAACTCTTGCTATCCACACAAGTGTGATCGAAATGCAAAACACCCAAGTCAGTTCTCCCACTGTATCACAAAACTGGAGACTCTATTGGGGTATCAATAAAAAAGTGGGGTTACCTTAGGGATAGATCACTTTTACTCGCTTTCATTGTTTGATTTGTATGCTTTATATTCAGTTCTTTGTATTGGGCTTGCTTTGATCCTCCACCCGGATTTGGGGCACCTTTTTAGGTAAATAGCAATAGTTTGTGGAGACTGTATGGTGTAGACCGATATGGTTGAAACAATGTCTATGTTAGTGTGACGCATTTGTGGGTACCGGTATCCCTCGTGGTGAATCGAGGAGAATACGGGGCTGCTGAGTGGCGTCGTGAAGCACTAATTAACCTTAGAACCCTAATTGAACAAACTTGGCCTGAAAATTGGTTGACACTCGATACTACACTCATTGAGGCTAGACTTTTAGGATATCTCGGCCGCAAGAAAAGATTGTTGTGCTGAGACAATGCCTAAGAGAAAGGTCGGTCATATTGAGATCCTTTAGAACCCGATCATTATTTCTAGGACAGGTTGAGCCAACTAAAACTTCAAGAGGGTACTTACCTACAAACTCATGCAAGCCTAAAACATAGGGATCTGTTTGTTGTGTGTGTATATGTTTGCTTGTACATAAACATCATCAACATCATGTGCATGCTCGCTAACCATTTCAAGGATTTAGAAATTTATCTTTGTTTTTATTTTGTAGGATATGAATTCTCTCTGAAGAAACACCATCCGAATCAGCTTTGTAAAAGCACATCCTCAACTTCAAGAGTTAGCCTCAAGAGTGCCCGGGGATTCTCCCTTTACCAAGAAGAATGGTCGACTCCTTAGTTTGGCTACATCCAACTTCCAAGAAGAGATGATGTGTGTACTATTCCAATTCTTTGATCCCGTACATCATTGTTTCACTTTTCCGGACTATCAGCTGGTACCTACACTGGAAGAGTTCTCTCTACTCTTAGTGGTGCCCATGCTTAATCATATACTGTTCACCGGTCTTGAAGGGATTCCAAAACCTGAAGTCATCGCCGAAGCTTTACATGTGAAGAGGGCCGACGTCATAGCCAATTGGGAGACAAGAAGTGGAGTTAAAGGTTTTTTAGCTAAGTTTTTGTTGGAAAAATCTCGTTCATTCTAGGATGACATGGATTTCCAAGCTTTCGAAGACGTGCTAGCTCTCCTCATTTATGGTTTGGTTATGTTTCCTAATTCGGACCAATTCATAGACGTTAATGCCATCAAAGTCTTTCTCTCTCGCAATCTTATACCCACCTTGCTAGGGGACATCTTGCATTGTCTTCACACCCGTACCATGAAGAAAAGAGGTACCCTTTTGTGTTGTATACCCCTACTCGCTAAGTGGTTCACTTCACACCTTCCTCAGTCAGCATTGAAGAACGAGCAAAGATTGACTTGGTCTCAAAGGATGATATTCGTTGGTGCTCAAGATCTTTGGAAGATATCTCTATCATTGACCGCTGTGGGTAGTTCCCTAATGTACCTCTGCTAGGTATTAGGGGGGGTATCACCTACAACCCGTGTTTAGCTCTTCGGCAGTTTGGGTATGCCCGAAGAGACAGCCCTCGTGAGATGCTCATCTGAGGTCTGGTGTTCGACTACGACAAAGAAGACCAAGGTTATCGCCAGAGGTTTGCACGTGCTTGGGGAATGGTAAACAAGGTGGACAGTAGGACTTTGGGACGTAAAAACTCTATCCCTCTCGAGCCTTACCTTAAGTGCGTATGGGCTCGTGCCCAGAGTCTCTTGATGCCTTACCCTTCCATCCTTCCTGTCATCATTGAACCTGTTATTGAAGGAGACGTCCCATACACCGTTCTTCATCTTGACATGCCTACCTCTCTCGAAGACCTGCAGAAAGCCTGGATTCAGTTGAAGGAAGAGCGAGACACCTTTAAAACCCAGTACTACGCCAGCGAGAAGAAGGTTCTGGAGCTCACCAAACTGCTTCATGAGGAGAAAAATCTGAATAACTACATTGCTCCAAAGAGGATGTGTTCGGTCTTTTTGTCTTAAGAATTTTTACTGTATTTTGTTTCTTTATTTGTAAGCCCAAGGAGACATGATGTATTCAAACTTGGTTTTATTTAATATGACGTGTGTTCTTTTTTGGTTTGAACAAATTTAAATCTTCTAAATTTCCTTGAAATCATTTGCATATTGCATCTTCATTCATCATAACATCATACAGGTCTCTCATAACAGGTCGCCTTGTCCTTCTACTATTTATTTCAGTGAGATGGATGTTGAACAGACTGTGAAAGATCTTCAGGCACAGAATGCCCAGTTTCAACAAATTCTCATGGCTCTGACAAAAGGGCAAGAGGAGTTAAAGACTCTGCTAGCCAAAGAGAAAAAGAAGAAGAAGCCAGCTGGCGTGGTGATCATGGGCAGAAGGTTTCAAGGACAAGCCAGAAGAACCTTAGATTTTCCAACAACATCTGAAGAAGGGGAAAGAAGTGGAAAAGAAATGGCAGTACCATCATATTCTGAAGCAGAAGAGGAAGAAGAGGACTACTCTGAACAACAATACCCTCCGGCTGATGACAAATACAAACACCTGGAAGAGCGTCTAGCTGCTATGGAAATACAGAGAGTATCGGGTCTGGATTTTGAGGAGTTAGGGATGGTGTCAGGAATTGTAATCCCGCTAAAGTTTAAAGTGCCACTATTTGCCAAGTATGATGGGGTGTCTTGCCCCAAAATGCACCTCAGATCATATGTCAGGAAGATTCAACCACATTCTGGTGACAAAGATTTGTGGGTCCACTTTTTTCAAGACAGTTTATCAGGAACGCAACTTGATTGGTTCTACCAGTTGGAGAGGGATGATGTCCATAATTGGGAAGACTTGGCAGCAGCTTTCTATAAACAGTATCAGTACAACGCCAATTTGGCACCAACCCGTACTCAACTCCAGAGTATGGCTATGGTATCAAATGAGGGCTTTAAAGACTACGCCCAAAAGTGGAGGGATCTAGCCGAAAGGGTGCAACCCCCTTTATCTGAAAGGGAGCTAGTGGACATGTTCCTAGGAACTCTATCAGTCCCTTTCTTTAATCATATGATTGGGAGCTCCTCTGCAGGGTTTACCGAATAGATTTTAACTGGCGAGAGAGTGGAAGCTGGTATAAGAAGTGGGAAAATTCAAAAGGACGCGTCTGCCTCAACTGCTGTGAAAAAGCCCTTCACTGGGAAGAAGGAAGTGTCTGCTGTCTATTCATAGAGAAATCAGGTAAGAACTGAGCGCCGACCAACGGTGGGGGCCGTTATGATTCAAAAGCCTGCATCAGACTAGCCAAGAAACGATCAGCCAAGAAACAACCAGCCAAGAAATAATCAGCCAAGGGTGGAAAGGCCAGTACGGAAATTCACCAAGATTAACATGACTCGAGCTCAAGTCCTACCACATCTTCTGAAATTGAATCTGGCCATACTAAAAGAGGCCCCAAAGAATCCTAATACTACGTCTCCACACTACCATCCCAACGCCAGATGCGCGTACCATTCTGAAAGTCCAGGACACGACACCAACAACTGTTGGGCTCTGAAGAATAAAATTCAAGACCTGATAGACGCGAAGGAAGTTGAGTTTTAAGCGCCTGAGAAACCGAATGTTATTTCCGCTCCAATGTCGAGGCATGGTCACAATACCAATGCTGTTGAGGAAGATCTATTTGTTTCTACTGTGGATGAACTGTTAACTCCGCTCCCGACTATTAAGTTGAATTTGTTGAAAGCTGGCATTTTCCCAGGTTTTGACAAAGACTTCCATGTTTTCCTATCTTCATTATTTGACTGCCCACTATTGAAAAAAGGTATCCAACGACTGATGGATAACCAAGAAATTTTGTTTGAGAATGTTCCTGTTTCACCTGTTCCAGTTAAAGAAGTTTCAATAATAACCATCTACGCCAATCCTTCTAGGGTCCCTAAAATACCCGTTAGGATTACACCTGCTCCAAAGACTACTCCGCTCAAGATTACAATGCACGGGCCCACCCCATACAAATCGGATAAAAAAATACCATGGAATTATGGTGGAGAAATCTACTACCATGGTATTAAACAGATTAAACTGACTGCTGACGAAGAAAGCTCCGAAGAGGACAATTCCGACATTAGCAATATTGTTAGAACTAGAAAGATCACCCGCAATGGTAGAATCTTCTCTCTAGAGATTGCTCCTCCAACAGCAGTCTCTGGACCCGTGGTCGTTCCGAAGATTACCTCTGCACCAATGATTATACCTGCAAGTGTACCTACTGACGTGTAGCGGTAGAAATGTGCAAGACTAAGTCATTGGATTGTCTAGACTTTATACAAATCAAAATAGAAATCGCCACCGCGCTTTATTGTTTCCAAAGGAATGGGAAAAGAGCGAATAACCCAAAAAGAGGGGGAAAGATTCAAGGTAAGGGGGTTGGTTATGCAAAGGGAAGGTATTAGCACCCTAAACATCTACGGTACTCCGCAGGAACCTCTTTGAAAAATCTGTATATTTGGCTATAAAAATAAATGTGTTGTATAAAAACTGGATGGTGGAGGTGAGAAAAGAAATATTTTTATGATTTTTGCACCCGCCGCGGTTGCGAACCTTTAGTGCCTACGTACCACCTTTCGTGCAATAGAGGATCAGGGTACACGTAGTTCCTCTTTTAAAAGACTTGTTTGTTGATTGTTTTTAAACAAGGAGACAAGTTTTCATTGTTAGGAGAGAAATCTCGACTAACGCCCACAAGGTGTAAGAAATATAGACCCTGCGTCAACAAGAGTGAGGGTTTGAGAACGCCTCTAGTACTCAAGTGGAAAAGTCGACATCTTTATAACCACAGGGATAGGAGAATGTTGCTCGACTATCAATGAATCATGTCTCACCTTGAAAAAAGTTTTTAATGTAAAAGGTGCTTGGGCGCACAAAAGAGTTTGAATGAGTTGAAGTGTTTTGTTAATTTTGAAAGAAATGTCAAAGTATGATTAAATGAATTGAAGTTTGTTTAAAGAAAATAAGTTTTAAAAGAAAAGGCACTCGACAAAGTCGAGGTTTATTATGAAAGCGGTTTGAGTTTAAAAAAAAAGAAGATTTTGAAAGAAGATGAGAAGGTTTTTAAAATTAAAGAAGATGGGAGGAGATGAAGGGACTATCCTAAAGCATAAGGTAAAAGCTAAGGAAGAGAACCGTCTAACCAACATGAAGCCGATACTTAACATTATAAGCCAATGTAGAATTCCCATTCTTTGGATTGAAACCAAGCAAGCAAAGATACTAGACCTCTTGAGAGAACCAAACTTCAAGTGTATTAAGTCTTCGCAAAAATTGGGCAGAGTAACGGCTGTATACGGGTGAATTCCAGATTACAAACAAAGTATGTAATCACAATAACCTGCACACAAAACAAACAAACAACCCAATGTCTTGAGGTAAACCTCAAGAACTCCAGACAAAATATCAAATAAAGTCACAAAGTCTCCAAGATAGGCCAAGGTCTCTAATCCTAAGTCCAAGAAGTCCATCACTCCATAATCCAAAGGATAGTAACCAAATAGTCCAAGTATCATTAAAGATTTTTATGGTTCATGTTGATTATTAGGTGTCTTTAAAAGGAAAAGAAAGAAAAGCTCAAGTGATCAAAATAAAAATGACATAAAAGTAAATGCTCAAGTGAGCAAAGATGAAAATAGCATGAAATGTAATTTGCTAAAAGTAAATGGTACATAAAGCATAAAAATAAAAGCGTAAAGTAAAGTTAATTTTTAGTAATTAGTGGTTAGTTGGATGACCATATTGAAACTTGCATTTGGAACTCATTAGAGGATTGGTAGAACCAAAGCTTCCACACAACAAGTTGCATTTGCTTTTTGTCAAGTATATCATCCATTTTGGAATTCTCACAAGGCAACATGTAATGATCAACAATGTTTAAGTGATTCGCGTTGACCAAAGGTGTTATAGATCCATTAGAGGATTGGTAGAACCAAATCCTCCACACAATGAATCTCAAGGTTATTGGATCAAAGAGATCAAATTAACATACTTGGGCTTGCAATCATAAGTTTGGGCCACGAATGATCATTTATTCGAATCGGGACAAAATTTAGCGCTATGTTAAGCAATCGTAAGTGGACTTATGTAGAAGTCGCACCTATTTTGAGGCCGGTCAATAGCAATTTATGGACTTCATGTTTGGATAAATGATATAGAGATCATCATCCCTTAACATGTAGCACAATTAAAAATTAAAGGGATAATATGAAGAGGGAGGGGAATGATAAGCTAATTTGGATTACCACCTCAAAATTCTTTCATCTTTAAATTCAACCACTCCTCTAGATGGATTAAAGCACTAAACATATCATTAATCCAAAGCACCAAAAATGAATTAAATAATTCACTCTTAGATAGATTTTAATTGATGAACATTTATCCAACTTCATCTACATCACAAAGTCCATTGAGTTTAAAGAGAAATTGGACATTTAAAATTGCAATCCAAACCAACAATCAAAAGGAGTGAGTAGAAAAAGCATTTTGGATCAAAGCTGCCTCAAAACAAGGCAAAAAAATGCATTTTGTCCCTGTGTAAATCGATTGAACTATTGTGTAAATCGATTTACACAGTACAGTTTTTAAAAATCTGCGTGAAATTGCCTTTGTGCAATCGATTGCACTATAGTGCAAATCGATTGCACACAGTAACAGTAGCAAAAACAGCATTTTAAAAGGGCAATTTCTTGTTCAAACTTTCTATCAAACACCTTATGATCATGGATCCACTTGAGCATAAAAATTCCATCAAATTATGAGAAAATAACACCATTGAAATCACAAAATAATGCTCAAAGAATCAATCACAAAGATCACCAAGAGATCACATTGTGAAAGATGAATTATCCACTTACCAAAGGTAGATCTAGAGAATTATCAAAACAACTTCAAGAATTTGCTTCAATTCAACCACAAGAATCAATTGACCAAGCTTGGATGTAGAGAATTGATGGAGAAAAAGTGTTTGGATGAAGGTTTAGCTCAAAGATTAGTAAGCTTCAATGCAAAGCTTACTAACTTTTTGAAAATGGAGCTTTGAGTGAATTTGGTAGATGGAGAGAATTGAGAGATTTTTTAGCAAGGTGGATTTGGCTATCAAAAGCTTGAAATTTGAATGAGATGAGGGCTCTATTTATAGAGTTTAGGATTGGGATTAGTGGTAATTTGGTAATTTATTCTTGGAGTCAAAATTTGAATTAATGATAACTCTTTCAAAAATTAGAGCCAAAATTTGAATTAATGATAATTCTTTTTAAAAATGAAAGATTGGCACTAAAATTTGAATTAATGATACATCTTTCAAAAATGAAGGAAAATTGGAGCCAAAAATTTGACAAGCTTGAAATGCTGATTTTTTTTCAAATTTTCACGTTGTGCAATCGATTGCACTATAGTGCAAATCGATTTGCACAATGTCTTTTTTCAAAAATGGCGCAAAATGCACTATGTGCAATCGATTGCATCAGTGAAAAAAATGAAAAAATTTTAATTCTTTTTCTTTGTAAATAGAGATTTTAGGAAAATGATACCAGAAATCCTTATTTGTCCGATGCTTCGACTTGGTACCTACAAAACACAAATATGCAAAGACAAAGACAAATATTTTTTTGTATTTTGATTAGAAGTTAGTTAACAACACAAGAGCAAACTTAAAGATAGGATGAAAATGTGATGAATGAAGTTATTTATTAATGGTTGTGACCAAATGACAAAATATGGTATGAAGGTGCGACTGAAAAGGTTAGGGGGAAAATTTAGGGTACAACAGTTGCCCCTATTTAATTATCTTTTAGCTAGATAGGCGGAAAGTAATTAAATACACACAGACCTAAATTTTGTCCCTGATGCGATGAGATGATAGCATATGTTATGAATGAATGCATGGACTCTTTTTTTTTTGACATATATATTTTGAATGATGTATGAGATGAGACAGACTTTGTGGGAATGTGGAAAGACTCGAAACTGGAAACTTGTGGTAGTTTAGATGAAATGACGTGGAAAGACACACCGGGGAGCAACAAGATACTTCTGGATATCTGTCAGGGTAACAAGGAGTAACCAGTAATACTTGGAAAAAGAGATAAAACTAGAGAAGGAAAGCAGCAACATTCAAGAATGGCATTGAATGAGGCGAACAACTCTCTGGAAAAGGCAATCAGAAACATCTAGAAGAACATTAGATGTAGGATGAGTCCAAATCTGAAGCTACATCAGAGTCGTCCAGGAAAGACGCTGGACGGAAAAGAAACACGACATCAAATACTGGCTTTGAATGAAGGGAAAACTCAACATCTAATAATGGCTTTAGACGAGAGAATTGATCATAATATCCAATACTGGCTTTGGATGGAAACAAAAGATCCTGACATTCAAAACTGGCTTTGAATGAAAGAAAAGCTCAACGTCTAATACTGGCTTTAGACGAGAGAAAAGATCACAACATCCGATACTGGCTTTGAATGAGTGAAAGAGATATTGACATTCAATACTGGCTTTGAATGAAAGAAAAGCTCAACGTTTAATAATGGCTTTAGACGAGCGAAAAGATCACAATATCCAATACTGGATTTGAATGAGTGAAAGAGATCTTGACATTCAATACTGGCTTTGAATGAAAGAAAAGCTCAACGTCTAATACTGGCTTTAGACGAGAGAAAAGATCACAACATCCAATACTGGCTTTGAATGAGTGAAAGAGATATTGACATTCAATACTGGCTTTGAATGAAAGAAAAGCTCAACGTCTAATAATGGCTTTAGACGAGAGAAACGATCACAACATCCAATACTGGCTTTGAATGAGTGAAAGGGATCTTGACATTCAATACTGGCTTTGAATAAAGAAAAAGGTAACAACATCCAATACTGGCTTTGGATGAAAAAAGAGAAATAACTCAAATTGATGTTTGCTTTGGTAGGTTCCAAGTAAGTTAGACTTTGATCTCAAGGTGACATGTCAACTGCAATAAGACCTTGGAAAATGAAAATGAGGATGAAACACTCTTGTTATGCATTATGTGTGAATTTTGTTATGCATCATATGTGAATGATTTATGCATGTAATGCCGATGTTTACGACAATGGAGTTTGACTCTTTTGTGAAGGTAAGATTGGAAGTTTAATTCCTCAACATGGAGAACTCTGCCAAATTTAATTGGAAATAAAATATCCTGAACCCAAATTTGTCACACTTGTAAACTGTATTGAACTGATGATCTTCTGAGGAAGGACATGAAGAGCTACTTGGGGACTTGTCCCAGATTAGCTGACTGTTGAAGATAAACTGATCATGGCTTCAGTCGAAAGTTGTTGGAAATAAGCTGATCACGGCTTCAGCTCCGAAATGACTATTGGAGGTAAACTGATCATGGCTTTAGCTTATGAAATGTTTGTTGGGAATAAACTGATCATGGCTTCAGTTCTGAAATGATTGTTGGAGATAAACTGATCATGGCTTCAGTTCTTGAGATAATTGTTGTAAATAAATGCCCTTGTATGAGTCTTGAAAATGATTTTCTGGCAAACCAAATCTGAGAAAACTTGCACTGAGCAGTAAATCTTGAACTGATTCGCAACTGGATCTGGAAGATACTTGCCCCTGATAGGGTCACTGACCAAGTGTCTCAGCTGTTTGAAATTCCTTGATGAGGAAAGCTTGTTTGCAAGCAAATTTTTTTATTCAAACATGGTATTTTTAATGCAAAGTTCATGCAAAAGTTTTGAATCCAAAATCATTTTTGAAATGATGTTATTGGTGTATAGAAAATGCATCACTGGTTAAAACACAGTGGTTTATACTTTTAAAGTGAAAACAAAGGTATGAAACCAAAACAAATGATTCGCAAAAGATCATAGGAGTCAGTTTACGCAACCTTGTTGTAGTATGCTTTCAAAAGAAACCTGGCTTCAATTAGGTCTTTTGAGGGTTGTAACATGGTCTGGTTCACGGTTTAAGAAATAAAGGATAAAGGCTCAAAGTTTATTTGTACCCAACCCAATCTTCGTGATGTTCATCAGTCCTACGTTCAGTTAATTCAGAATATGCATTCAGGTTCCAAGAGATTTTGGAATTGCACTGATGGTAATAATGAAGATGGTTCAGAAGCTAAAGGAATTATTGAGAATGACAGTCATTTCTTCTTACATGTTTTTGCTGTTTTTAGGACTTTTGTCAATTCTGGTGGAGAATTTTGAGGATTTGAAGACCTCTTCTGATTGAATTTATTATTCCCAACTTTTGCCTGAACTGTTTCATTTGAGATTATAGTCAGCAGGATGCCCCAGTTTTTGCCTGAACTATTTCATTTGAGATTACAGTCAGCGGGATGCCCCAGTTTTTTGCCTAAGTCTCCTTCATAGGTTTTGACTTAGCGGGATTTTTCTGTTGATTTTTATTTTCATTTCATTTTTCCTTTTTTTGGAAAGATAATGACTGCCTTGCTCAATGATTACGGGGAAACATCTTCGTCATTTTTTGTTTGAGAGCATCTTTGACACTTCTTGTTGTGTACAAAGGAAAGCTTGATCGCGACCTTTGTTGAAAGGTGTCTTGCATGATTTCTCTTGTAATTGAATGCACAACTAGATTAACTGAGAACTACCCATCCCCGGGTTAAGATTGCGGGTTTTTCTGTATAGAAAGAAACTCCAACTTCTAGGCTCAAAGGGGTGAACGAGGGATTAACTTCCTTATTTCTCCAGTGTTTGGGAGTTGAAACAATGCTTGTATATCCTCAGCAAAGTATTATTCGAAAGCATACCAGCAACAATTATGGGTATTTCGTTTTCATCATCCTCCCTCAAATCTTTGCATAAACAAAATCTTGATAAAGGGAGTAAACAAGAGAAATATATTTGAAAGCAGTAAATGAAAAATGATTTGAATCAAAATATTGCAATGCTCATTTCATTAGAATTAACATGAAAGTACAAACAGAATTTGAAAGAAATAATTTTAACATAGACAAGGGACAAATGCAAACAGAAAGAAACATGGCCTAGTGACTAATCAGTAACAAGGATGAGTTGTCCTGTCTGAAACACTAGCATTAGGAGGTGACTTGAGGGTATCCTGACTCAGTCTTCATCCACTTTGTTTTGGCAAAGGATTGTTGATGACATTAGGACCTGCCTCTTTGAAAGTAAGAAAATTGGTTTTCACCAATTCTTGCACTCTGTTTTTCAAAGCATAACAACTTTCTAAATCATGACCGGCAGCTCCTTGATGAAACTTACAGTGAAGGTCAGATCTGAACCCGGCTGGAGGAGGATTTCGAGGAATCATAGGCCTAGTTATAATCAATCCCTTCTGTACCAATGCAGGGTACAATCCAGTGTACGTCATAGGGATGGGATCAAGCTGAGCCCTATTCCGATTCTGATTCTGCGCAATATTTTGTAGTTGAGGGACATGAACTGGTTGAGCATTGACCGTAGAAGTAACAACCGTTACTTGTGGTTGATCAGTGTATTGAGGCCTACGGCGAGGTCCTCTTCTCTCAGTCGAGATAGCATTGGCTTCTACCTCTTTCTTCTTCTGAAAGTTCCCAAGGTATTTCTTTGCACTATTAGAAGATTCAGCAGCTTTAGACACTTTACCATTCTTGATTCCTTCTTCTAATCTCTGGCCAATAGTCACCAGGTCTGTGAAGCTGGAGGACACACTACCAATCATCTTCTCCCAAAATAAAGGGGACAAAGTATCCATGAACAAACCAGTTATCTCTTTCTCTGCCAGAGGTGGTTCAACTTGAGATGCCAGTTCTCTCCATCGTTGAGCATACTCCTTGAAAGATTCTTTCTCATTCTGAAACATATTTTGTAGTTGGCGACGATCAGGTGCCATGTCAAGGTTGTATTTGTATTGCTTTAAGAAAGCATCAACAAGATCTTGGAAGCATTGGATACGACCTTTCTCAAGTCCCATATACCATTTCAATGAAGCTCCTCTCAAACTATCTTGGAAACAATGGATAAGCAGCTTGTCATTCTTTGTGAAAGCAGACATCTTTCGAAAGTACATCACCAAATGACTTCTTGGACAAGTGTGCCCCTTATATTTCTCAAACTCGGGAGTCTTGAACTTTGCAGGCATAACCAGATCAGAAACTAGGCACATGTTGTCAGTAGCAATACCAAAGACATCATTACCTTCCATAGCTCGGAGTCTCTTCTCTAAAGTATGATACTATTCTTTGAACTCTTCAAACTCACCAAAGTCTCCTTGACTCACACTTCGAGGACTATCAGCATGGTACTCAAAGAGAGGATTCCCAAAAGCAGCTTGTGCAGCAGGTTGACGAAAAGCAGTATGAACGATTGGCTGAGGTTCAGTGAAAACTGGAGCTTGAAAGACTGGTTGGGAAGACTGACCAACCATTTAAGTAGTGGAAACAGGCGGAGAGTAATTTTGAGGTAACCCAAACTCTGGCCATGCAGTAGATGTATGTTGGATAGGTTGAGTGTCAACAGCAGCAGTTGGGATTTCAGATATCACAGTCCTTAGAGGTGGCTCTCCTCTGGAAATTAGGACTTGCATCATCTCAGTAAGTTTGGCCATGCCTGACTTTAACTCGTCGATTTCCATTCTGACTTCCATGTTGTGTTGTTCTTGGTTTTCCATTCTCAATCTGACAACAACTCTAGTCCCGAAGTTATGTTGAGGAATCAGCTTAACGGTAGATGACTAACTGGAAGGAAGAAGCAACTGGGAATAAGATCCTGAACAACCTGGATGTATGTAGAATTATGCAGAGGATGCAAATGATATGCAATGTTATGTAATGCACTGCACAGTAACAGGATCACACGGTTCAGAGTCATGAGCCTGGAGTCAAAGGTACAACCCATAAGGTATGGACTAACTGTTATCACCTGCCGAAAAAGGTTCTAAGAGGTTCCCAGAGTCTACATCCTTCCTTTGGATATTACCAACGTCCCTATTAACTCGGTAATTAGCAATATTCTTAGGAAAGACTCGTTCGAGCGTAGTATCGCGTGACAACTATTTCCGGATTACTCCGTCATAGCTTCCACACTACACCTAAAAGGCCAAGATGAGTTAGGTAATCTATGGTCCTCAGCTTCAGTAGGCTCCCAGGTCAAAAGCAGTACGTCTTCCCGATTACTTGGTAAACGAAACTACAGTCAAAGGGGCCTCCACTGAGTGGGGGAACTCATGCCTCCTTTTTTGGGATTACTCCCTCAAAGTTAACATGACTATATCACCCGTCCTATCTTAAAGTTTGCCCAAGTTCGGGTATAGGACTTATGAGTAATCACCAAGCACCCTGTAAACCAGGAAAATCCAGACAAACATATATACAAAATATAACACATAAACAACAATAGCACATATACAGATATAAACAAATATAGGCTCAACCCACTTAGGGATGGCCAGCAAGAGGTCAATCTTTCCCTAGTGAAGTCGCCATTTTTTTCTGTAGCGGTAGAAATGTGCAAGACTAAGTCATTGGATTGACTAGACTTTATACAAATCAAAATAGAAATCGCCACCGCGCTTTATTGTTTCCAAAGGAATGGGAAAAGAGCGAATAACCCAAAAAGAGGGGGAAAGATTCAAGGTAAGGGGGTTGGTTATGCAAAGGGAAGGTATTAGCACCCTAAACATCTACGGTACTCCGCAGGAACCTCTTTCAAAAATTTGTATATTTGGCTATAAAAATAAATGTGTTGTATAAAAAATGGATGGTGGAGGTGAGAAAAGAAATATTTTTATGATTTTTGCACCCGCCGCGGTTGCGAACCTTTAGTGCCTACGTACCACCTTTCGTGCAATAGGGGATCACGGTACACGTAGTTCCTCTTTTAAAAGACTTGTTTGTTGATTGTTTTTAAACAAGGAGACAAGTCGTCATTGTTAGGAGAGAAATCTCGACTAACGCCCACAAGGTGTAAGAAAGATGGACCCTGCGTCAACAAGAGTGAGGGTTTGAGAACGCCTCTAGTACTCAAGTGGAAAAGTCGACATCTTTATAACCATAGGGATATGAGAATGTTGCTCGACTATCAATGAATCATGTCTCACCTTGAAAAAAGTTTTGAATGTAAAAGGTGCTTGGGCGCACAAAAGAGTTTGAATGAGTTGAAGTGTTTTGTTAATTTTGAAAGAAATGTCAAAGTATGATTAAATGAATTGAAGTTTGTTTAAAGAAAATAAGTTTTAAAAGAAAAGGCAATCGACAAAGTCTAGGTTTATTATGAAAGCGGTTCGAGTTTAAAAACAAAGAAGATTTTGAAAGAAGATGAGAAGGTTTTTAAAATTAAAGAAGATGGGAGGAGATGAAGGGACTATCCTAAAGCATAAGGTAAAAGCTAAGGAAGAGAACCGTCTAACCAACATGAAGTCGATACTTGACATTATAAGCCAATGTAGAATTCTCATTCTTTGGATTGAAACCAAGCAAGCAAAGATACTAGACCTCTTGAGAGAACCAAACTTCAAGTGTATTAAGTCTTCGCAAAAATTGGGCAGAGTAACGGCTGTATACGAGTGAATTCCAGATTACAAACAAAGTACGTAATCACAATAACCTGCACACAAAACAAACAAACAACCCAATGTCTTGAGGTAAACCTCAAGAACTCCAGACAAAATATCAAATAAAGTCACAAAGTCTCCAAGATAGGCCAAGGTCTCTAATCCTAAGTCCAAGAAGTCCATCACTCCATAATGCAAAGGATAGTAACCAAATAGTCCAAGTATCATTAAAGATTTTTATGGTTCATGTTGATTATTAGGTGTCTTTAAAAGGAAAAGAAAGAAAAGCTCAAGTGAGCAAAATAAAAATGACATAAAAGTAAATGCTCAAGTGAGCAAAGATGAAAATAGCATGAAATGTAATTTGCTAAAAGTAAATGGTACATAAAGCATAAAAATAAAAGCGTAAAGTAAATTTAATTGTTAGTAATTAGTGGTTAGTTGGATGACCATCTTGAAACTTGCATTTGGAACTCATTAGAGGATTGGTAGAACCAAAGCCTCCATACAACAAGTTGCATTTGCTTTTTGTCAAGTATATCATCCATTTTGGAATTCTCACAAGGCAACATGTAATGATCAACGATGTTTAAGTGATCCGCGTTGACCAAAGGTGTTATAGATCCATTAGACGATTGGTAGAACCAAAGCCTCCACACAATGAATCTCAAGGTTATTGGATCAAAGATATCAAATTAACATACTTGGGATCGAAATCATAAGTTTGACCCACGAATGATCATTTATTCGAATCGGGATAAAATTTAGCGCTATGTTAAGCAATCGTAAGTGGACTTATGTAGAAGTCACACCTATTTTGAGGTCGGTCAATAGCAATCTATGTACTTCATGTTTGGATAAATGATATAGAGATCACCATCC
Source organism: Vicia faba (assembly GCA_948472305.1). Taxonomy (NCBI): domain Eukaryota; kingdom Viridiplantae; phylum Streptophyta; class Magnoliopsida; order Fabales; family Fabaceae; genus Vicia; species Vicia faba. The sequence continues at coordinate 295,985,474 of OX451740.1, read as the reverse complement.
CTTAACATGTAGCACAATTAAAAAAAAGAAGTGATAAGATGAAGAGGGAGGGGAATGATAAGCTAATTTGGATCACCATTTCAAAATTCTTTCATCTTTAAATTCAACCACTCCTCTAGATGGATTAAAGCACTAAACATATCATTAAACCAAAGCACCAAAAATAAATTAAATGATTCACTCTTAGGTAGATTTGAATTGATGAACATTTATCCAACTTCATCTACATCACAAAGTCCATTGAGTTTAAAGACAAATTGGACATTTAAAATTGCAATCCAAACCAACAAACAAAAGGAGTGAGTAGAAAAAGCATTTTGGATCAAAGCTGCCTCAAAACAAGGCAAAAAAATGCATTTTGTCCCTGTGTAAATCGATTGAACTATTATGTAAATCGATTTACACAGTACAGTTTTTAAAAATCTGCGTGAAATTGCCTTTGTTCAATCGATTGCACTATAGTGCAAATCGATTGCACACAGTAACAGTAGCAAAAACAACATTTTAAAAGGGCAATTTCTTGTTCAAACTTTCCATCAAACACCTTATGATCATGGATCCACTTGAGCACGAGAATTCCATCAAATTATGAGAAAATAACACCATTGAAATCACAAAATAATGCTCAAAGATTCAATCCCAAAGATCACCAAGAGATCACATTGTGAAAGATGAATTATCCAACTTACCAAAGGTAGATCTAGAGAATTATCAAAACAACTTCAAGAATTTGCTTCAATTCAACCACAAGAATCAATTGACCAAGCTTGGATGTAGAGAATTGATGGAGAAAAAGTGTTTGGATGAAGGTTTAGCTCAAAGATTAGTAAGCTTCAATGCAAAGCTTACTAACTTTTTGAAAATGGAGCTTTGAGTGAATTTGGTAGATGGAGAGAATTGAGAGATTTTTTAGCAAGGTGGATTTGGCTATCAAAAGCTTGAAATTTGAATGAGATGAGGGCTCTATTTATAGAGTTTAGGATTGGGATTAGTGGTAATTTGGTAATTGATTCTTGGAGCCAAAATTTGAATTAATGATAACTCTTTCAAAAATTAGAGCCAAAATTTGAATTAATGATAATTCTTTTTAAAAATGAAAGATTGGCACTAAAATTTGAATTAATGATACATCTTTCAAAAATGAAAGAAAATTGGAGCCAAAAATTTGACAAGCTTGAAATGCTGATTTTTTTTCAAATTTTCACGCTGTGCAATCGATTGCACTATAGTGCAAATCAATTTGCACATTGTCTTTTTTCAAAAATGGCGCAAAATGCACTATGTGCAACCGATTGCACTGTAAGAGCAATCGATTGCATCAGTGAAAAAAATGAAAAAAATTTAATTCTTTTTCGTTGCAAATAGAGATTTTAGGAAAATGATACCAGAAATCCTTATTTGTCAGATGCTTCGACTTGGTACCTACAAAATACAAATATGCAAAGACAAAGACAAATATATTTTTGTATTTTGATTAGAAGTTAGTTAACAACACAAGAGCAAACTTAAAGATAGGATGCAAATGTGATGAATGAAGCTATTTATTAATGGTTGTGACCAAATGACAAAATATGGTATGAAGGTGCGACTGAAAAATTTAGGGTACAACACGACGAAGACAATGCAATTCCTATCCCTACTTCCACTGCTGAGAATATGGGAAAGAACGTTCAAGAAGAGCCTATCCGGACGAAGGCTCACTCACTAGTTATTCCTGAAACATCCAAGAAGGAGATGGAAGAAATCCTGAGGATCATAAAGAAGAGTGATTATGATGTGGTTGAACAGCTGGGGAAAACCCCTTCCAAGATCTCTATGCTAGCCCTGTTGTTGTGCTCTGAAGCACATGCCAAAGCTTTGGTAAAATTTCTGAAGACAGCTCATGTGCCGCAAGAGACGTTTGCTGACCAGTTCCAGGACTGTGTGGCCATTTTGACAGCTGATAATGGTCTGGGCTTATCTGATGCTGACTTGACACCCAAAGGGAGAAAACACAATGATGTATTACATGTCTCGGTGGAGTGCAGAGGAACAACCCTAGCTCATGTCTCGGTTGATACTGGATCATCTTTAAACGTCTTGCCAAAGAAAGCCCTTGATAGGTTAGATTGTAAGGGGATGACTTTAAAACCCAGCAACATAATTGTGAGAACATTTGACGGCTCTAAGAGGATGGTCCACGGGGAAGTGGACATCCCAATCAAGGTGGGAACTCAGGTGTTCAACTCCACCTTCTACGTGATGGACATCCGTCCTTCTTATTCCTGTCTGTTGGGACGCCCCTGGATCCACAATGCTGGAGTTGTCGCCTCCACCTTGCATCAGATGCTCAATTACCCGGTCCAAGGGAAGATCATAACTGTCCATGGGGAGGAGGAATACATGATTAGTCATCTGAATTCTTTCCGATATGTAGAGTTGGATGGCGGATTCATAGAAACCCCTTTCCAACATTTTGAAGAAGTCTCTCCAGAAGTAGCGGCAACCAAGGCGGTATCCTCAACTCCTAAGATCACCAGACCTCCACCTCGGATGTCATCTCTCAAGTATGCAAGGGCAGTAGTGGAAGAAGGGGGGTGCATAATCTGGGGGCAGCTTCCAGACATTCCTTACAAATCAGACAAGTTTGGCTTGGGGTTTACTTCGACTGGTCAGAAGGTTGTGTGCCGTGCCCGTGCTGGGGGGCCACCGATAAAGATTACCAACCAAGGGGTCAATGCACTAGAAGACAGTGAAAAGGATGGAAGCTTGGAAGATTGGATATTTCCTACTGTCAGCGGAGGACTTTGCAACTGGGAAGCCAAAGACTTCATCCCGATAACTTTCATATCACAGTAATTTACCTTTTACATTTCTGTTGGACTTGTAATAATTCATAAACAATTCGTACATTTTCAACCTTGTGTCTTACCCGAGGCACATCGGTCCATTTGTAAGGGTTTTTATTTCATTTTCATATGTCATTCAACGAATCATGGACGCTTTTTCATATATAAACCTTTTTATGCTCATTGTCTTTCTTTTACATTTTATTATTTTATGATGGCTATACCCTTACATACACCCACACTCACAATAGCAGGTACCCTTCCACTCCAGATCCCATGGGTAACGATACTGCTATAGCCTTCAGTGACTCTGAAGATCTGGTCTACCAAGCCGAATACGAAGGTGAGGAAGATTGTGAGGTGCTAGGGGAATTAGCCAGACTATTACAGCAAGAAGAAAGAACTATTCAGCCTCATGAGGAGCTGTTGGATACAATCAATTTGGGTACCGAGGAAGATAAAAAGGAAATCAGAGTGAGTTCCAATCTAGATCCGAGTGTCAAGGAGCGCCTAATTCAGCTTTTGCATGATTATGTTGAGATATTTGCCTGGTCATACGAAGACATGATGGGCTCGATACAGACATTGTGGTACATCGTCTTCCCACAAGAGAAGATTGTCCACCAGTGAAACAAAAAGTCCGCCGCATGAGACCTGACATGTCAGAGAAGATCAAAACAGAAGTCATGAAGCAGTTCAATGCTGGGTTCTTAGCCATTACTTCTTATCCTCAATGGGTTGTTAACATTGTTCCCATGCCTAAAAAGGACAGCAAAGTGAGAATGTGCGTGAATTATAGAGATTTAAACAGGGCCAACCCTAAAGATGATTTTCCACTTCCACACATCGACATCCTGGTTGACAATACAACCCAGCACAAAGTATTTTCTTTCATGGATGGATTCTCAGGCTATAACCAGATCAAAATGGCACCTGAGGACATGGAGAAAACTATACTTGTCATACAGTGGGGTATGTTCTGCTATAATGTGATGCCATTCGGACTGAAGAATGCCTGGGCAACCTATCAACGTGCCATGGTAGCTTTATTTCATGATATGATACATCATGAGATAAAGGTCTACGTAGATGACATGATAGCTCGATCGCAAACTGAAGAAGAACACCTTGACCACTTGCAAAAGTTGTTTGTCAGATTGAAGGAGTACAAAGTAAGGTTGAACCCGAACAAGTGCACATTCAGAGTCCGGTCCGGGAAACTTTTAGGTTTCATTGTCAGCAACAAAGGCATCGAGGTTGATCCTGCCAAAGTCAAAGCGATACAAGAAATGCCTGCTCCTCGCACTGAGAAGGAAGTCAGAGGTTTTTTGGGACGCCTGAACTACATTGCTAGGTTCATTTCTCACCTAACATCTACTTGTGAACCATTCTTCAAGCTATTGAAGAAAGATCAAGTAGTTAGATGGAATGATGAATGTCAGATTGCTTTCGATAAAATCAAGGAGTATTTACTAGAGCCTCCTGTCTTGATGCCACCAGTCGAGGGAAGACCGCTAATCATGTATCTGACCATCTTAGAAAATTCAATGGGGTGCGTATTGGGGCAGCATGAAGAGTCTGGCCGAAAAGAGCACGCCATTTATTACCTTAGCAAAAAGTTTACCGACTGTGAAACCCGATATTTACTGCTCGAGAAAACTTGCTGCGCTTTGGTATGGGCTGCTCGCCGGCTAAGACAGTATATGTTGACTCATACCACTTTGCTGATATCTAATATGGATCCGATAAAGTACATCTTCGAGAAGCCTGCTTTGCCTGGGAGGATAGCTAGATGGAAGATGATCCTAACAGAATATGACATACAGTACACAACCCAAAAAGCTATAAAGGGCAGTGTGCTAGCTGATCATCTGGCCCATCATGCTGTAGAAGATTATCAATCCATGAAGTTTCACTTCCCTGACAAAGACATCATGACATTGGACAACATTGAAGAATTCAGACCATATGACGGACCTGAACAAGGATCCCGATCGACCCTGTACTTTCATGGTGCCTCCAATTCACTTGGTAACAGTATAGGTGTTGTACTTATATCTCCGGAAGGATGCCGTACTCCTTTCACTGCCAAACTTTGCTTCAACTGTACGAACAACATGGCAGAATATGAAGCATGCATCTTTGGACTCAAGGCTGCCATAGACTTGGGAATCAAATCTTTAGTTGTGTTTGGGGATTCAGCTTTGGTTATTAGTCAGATCAAAGGAGAATGGGACACTAAGCATCCAAATCTTATCCCTTACAAAGAACATGTTTTGACATTGTTACCGCATTTTGAGCAGATTACCTTCGAGCATTTCCCGCGAGAAGAAAATCAGCTAGCAGATGCTCTAGCTACAATGTCATCTATGTTTAAACTTAATTAGGATAACGAGGCTCCCCAGATCACCATTGAATGAATGGACGAACCGACACACTGTCACGAGATTAATACCGAAGAAGTAGTGGACCAGCCTTGGTTTTATGAAGTCAAAAGGTATGTCGAGGCTCAAGAATATCCAGAAGGAGCTTCAGTCAATGACAAAAAGTTCTTAAGAAGATTCTCCGCTAAGTTCTTCCTAAGTAATGGCATCCTGTACAAACGCAATCATGATTCTATTCTGCTCCGTTGTGTGGACAAGGCTGCGGCTGAAAGGATTATGGCTGAATTGCATGAAGGTACATTTGGCACTCACTCTAGCGGGCATACGATGGAAAAGAAAATTCTACGGGCAGGCTACTATTGGTCTACCATGGAAGCATACTGCTACCAACACTCTTGGACCTATCATAAGTGTCAAGTCTATACAGACAAGGTGCACGTGCCTCCGGTTCCTCTAAATGTATTAACATCTCCTTGGCCCTTCGCTATGTGGGGAATCGATATGATTGGGGAGATCAAGCCTACAACCTCCAATGGACACCGCTTTATTCTAGTGGCCATTGACTATTTCACCAAGTGGGTCGAAGCAGCTTCCTTCGCATCTGTTACTAAGAATGTTGTTGCCCGCTTCATCAAGCAGATTCTCATTTGCCGGTACGGTATCTAGGAAAGAATCATCACTGATAACGGTACAAACCTTAACAATACTATGATCACTGCCTTGTGCGAGCATTTCAAGATTCAACATCACAATTCATCTCCCTATCGGCCAAAGATAAATGGTGCAGTCAAAGCTGCTAATAAAAACATTAAAAAGATCAAACAAAAAATGACAGTCACCTACAAGGACTGGCATGAAATGCTATCGTTTGCTCTCCACGGATACCGTACCACGGCCCGCACATCAGCTGGGGCAACACCCTATTCTTTATGGCATGGAGGCTGTTTTACCTATTGAGGTTCAAATCCCCTCTTTAAGAATTATGAAAGATGCAGGTTTGAGTGAAGACGATTGGATCCAAACCCGACTTGATCAATTGAACTTAATTGATGAAAAAAGACTTACTGTTGTTTTCCATGGTCAGATGTATCAAAAATGGATGATCAAGGATTTCAACAAGAAAGTCAGATGCCAGGTATATCAAGTTGGAGATCTAGTGATCAAGCGCATCATCTTGCCACAAAGTGATCCCAGGGGCAAATGGACTCCTATCTATGAAGGACCATTTGTAATCAAGAACATCTTTTCTGGTGGGGCGATGATCTTAACCACCATGGACGGTGACGACCTGCCACACTCTACGAACGCAGACATAGTCAAAAGATACTACGCATAAGATACCCGCTAGGTTGACACACCTAGGCAAAACAAGGGCATCCCGACAAACCAAAAGGTTCGGGCAAAAATTAGGGATAAAACAAAAAAATCTGTACACCCGGCAAGTTGAAAACCCGAAAGGGCGACTTGGGCAAAAAAGGGTTTCCCGGTGGACTGAAAACCCGAAAGGGCGGTCCAGGCAAAAGTTAGGGAATTAAAGCGTATGACTATGTCTCGTCGGATCACTTTAAGGACAATCTCTTCACGGATAAACTCGGAGCTTCCGATCAATCCAATCATCTTCAGATGAAGCAACAAATGAACAAGATATTCGGAGATACGAAGGCTATAGCAGAATGGGAACCCCATGGGATTATTATACATAACTATCTTTCTTTGTAAATTCTTTTTATGACACCATCCTCTTACTAGGATGTTTGTCTCCTTTGTACAAAATACTTATTCAAAGTAAATACAAAGATATCTCTTTCAAAGTACAAAAAACTATTTGCCTTTTTCTTTGCACTTGTGTTTTTATTTGAAAAAACGTCCAATGATTCATTAATGAACATATGCATTTGAACATAATTACTGTTTACAAATAAACAAAGTGGAACAATTACTGACAGATGGAAAGAATAGGAAAACGTCTCTAGGATATTCCATGAACAATCCCTACAGTACATCGTTAGGATCCCCAGTGGAGCTGAAACTTTCAATCCCCAACGGAATTCATCCGGTTTCTCCAGGTTCCCCCAGCAAGTTGTCTTGAAGCCTGAAAATCAACCAGATAATAGTTAACTTCTGTTTCTCCCCAACCTAGGGTAACTCCCCAGTAGAGTGGCAGACGACCGAAACTCCTGAACTTTTTCCAAACAGGAATAAGCTTTTCCCCACAGATTTTTTATTGCTCCTCGACAGAACAAAGACTCCCATTGTGATACGGTGGGAGAACTGACTAGATGTTTTGCGTTTCGTACGCACTTGTGCGGTTAGCAAGAGTCGCCACCGACTTTTCTTTTATCCAAAAGGAAAGGTAAAAAAGCACAGGAAAGACCTTTCGAGATGTTTTCTTGGGTTCGGGGGGTAGATTATGAAAAGGGAAGGTATTAGCACCCTTTTCATCCATGGTTTTCCATGGGCTCTTAGTTACTCGTTTAGATCACTTGCTTTTGTTTGATTGTGTGCTTGTGGTGTGGGCTTTGAAAGTATTTTGAAAAAAATCTCTTTGTAATGGTTCTCGTCTCTATAAGAACGTATACAAAGTTTTGTTTTGAAAAATGGTTCAAAGATGTGTTTGTGAATCGTGTTTCGAAAAGTGTTTTGAAAAGAGGTTTTGAAATGGTTCTCGTCTTTATAAGAACGTATACAGAATGTTTTAACTTTTTGAAATTGTTTTGAAATGGAGGTGTAGGTGTACAAGTTTTTGTCGTGAGCAAGCGAGTAACTAAGAGTGAATCTATCTACTCGAAAGGTCTTAAGTTATTCTTTTTTTCCTTTTAATGGTGCTATCTTACCATTGATTTGGTAAGAAGCCCCACCATTGGATGTGAAGGGACAGGCGCGGGTCAATTTTACAATCATTGAAGGCAACTTGTGAGACGCTTTAGCAATTTTTGTAAGGGACGAGATCATTTTAATCAAAGGCAACATCGAGGGTCATCGAGGGACTACGATCTTTTTTATCGAAGGGTCATTGCTAGAACGTCCCATATTTGAGGGACATGATTGCATTTCCGAGGCAACGAGCGAGGTTACCCTAGAGGTGCACGTGTGAGAAAGTGTGTTGTTTTTAAGTTATTTTATTCTTGGATTAGGTCATCTAGCGATTGATTTTTGAATCTTGCCATACATGCCTAGTTACTATACAGTATATGGAAAACAGTAAATTGCGGGAATTGAAATTCTACGCTATTACAAAAGTATTCGGGAATGGGGGTACAATTGTTACAAATAGGGGATGAATCAAATGAAATAGCAATGTCCAAATATCAAACAATACAACCAAATCGAATTTTTGTGCGATTTAATATAAAGTTATGACAATTTATGAAAATAAAATCAACAAAGTATGAAATGTACATATTTACTTGAAAAGAGAAAAATAAAACTTATTCTAAAAAAATTGATTAAATTAAAAATCTTTATTATTATTTTTTTGTGTATTCTCATTAATTATAAATAAGTTTAAAAGAGAGAAAACAAACTAGGTTAACTCTTTTTTTGATGTTTTATTAAATGTAGAAAATTAATAAAATAAAAAAAGTTTATATATAAAAATTAAATGATAAAAATTAAACACTAAAATCTAAATTAATTAATAAAAATGTCTTAAGTTTTAATTAACATTTTTCAAAACAAAATAGAAAAAACAAATTAAAAAGAAGAAAAATGGGCTTAGGAGATTTTGGAAGTGTTAGGCCCATAGAAACATGGTGTTATTGCTGAAACAAGACAAGGCCAGATGGGGGGGTGAACTAGTAAAGCGTATGGGCTCCAGGATTGGAAAACGAAACAGGCCCAAAGTATTCTAAAATGGCATAATTGTTTGATTAGGGAAACAAAAGCCAATTAGGGTTCTTACCCCTTTGGTACAGCGGCGCCGTTCTCACCTTCTCTCATTCATCTCTTCCAATTTTTGTTCACCTTTCCATCTCTGTTACTATCTCACCGATTGTCCCTTCCTAATTTCATGAGCGAAACGAACCTTGGCCTCTTTGTCTCGCCCTAATTTACGCTTTTTTTCTGGAAACCCTAAGTTCTGATTTGAACTTATGTCAAATGGGTTCAAAATTGTTTATTTGATCCTACCCCCCACAACTCTCTGTCGCTGGAGCACTCTCTCTCACCTCTTAACCAAGCTCTAATGATTTTTTCGTGGAAAGGTGATGTTCTGTTTTGTTTAAGGCTTAACAGTTTCATCGTTTTTTTGTGTGTTTTGTTCATGCTCTTCTGTTAATCTACTTGCTATTCATTGAGATGCAGGAAATAGTTTGTAAGGAGGGTGAAAAAGCCATACCTGTTTGGGGCTTTTCTGTGAAATGGAAGGGAATAGTGAGACGATGATGATGCTCCTTGGTGGCGAGAGCTTGCGAGGGAGGAGATGAAGATTGAAAGTGCTGGTATTTCTGGTGACCATTTTTCTATCCTCTTTTCTTTGAATGATGATGATGTTTGTTGTTGGATTTTGGTTTTGGATATGTTTTGGTATTTTGAAGTTGTTACTGGTTTGAACAGCTTGAAGGTTGTGTTTTAGTTTGAAGTTTATGTTTTTTTTCTGTTGGGACTTGACCACTGTGTTTTGTTGGTTGGTTTGGTTTGATGGTGTTGAGATGGTTTGATTTGAGACTGGTTTTACAGGTTTTCTGTTTTGGTTTGATATGTTTCTTTTTGGATTTGGTTACAGTTTGGCTTTTGACAGGTTTGAAGGTTGTGGATTTTTGATTTGAACTGTTGGCTTTGTAACAGTTTGGCCTTGACAGGTTTTGGGTTGATGGCCGTTTGAAGGTTGGTTTGAATTGTTTTACAGTTTTGATGCTTTTGACAGTTCTTGGACTTTTTGAGTTTGAAAATGGTTTGAGGTTTTTTTAGGATTTTGCTTTGTTACAGTTTTTGGAGGTTGATATTTGCTTGGTATATTTGTTGATGAGTTGCAGGTTTGTGACTTGTTTTGAAAATGGTTTGAGATTTTTTGGAGTTTTGACAGTTGAAAACTGTTTGGGACTTTTGACAGCTTGAAGGTTTGTTTTGTTTTTTAAGTGTTTAACAGGTTTAGTTTGATGTTTCAGCAGGTTTTGTTTGATGGTTTGAGGCCATTTGGTTCTAAACTGTTTTACAGTTTTTGGGGGTTTTGGTTTGTATGTTTCAGCAGGTTTTGATGCTTGGAGGCTTTGACAGTTTTTTTGGATTTTAATCAAAATGTTTTCTATCTCCTCTTGCTTCAACGCTTTTACTGTTATATTATGTTGCTTTGGTTGGATTTCTATTCAAAATGGTGGGAAAACCACCAAATTTTGAATATTTTGGCATATTGTTCTTATGCTCTTTTCCTTGCAGTTTTTGTTTTCTAGCAACTCTTGTGCAATTGTGACAGCAGGGCTGTGCATCCCTAGGTAACTTCTTTCCTCTCTTCTCTCTCAATGACCCTAAGAGTCAATTTATCTTTTACCTTTTCCTGAAAAGTTTGCAATAAATGGAAAATGATGAAAATGCTTATTGAACAAGCCTCTTGCTTGTTGACTTAGTTTATCATATTGCAATATTTTCTTTTTGTTGCTGCCTGCTTCCTACTGCTATGCTGCTTCCTCGTTTGCATGGATGCTGTTTGTATTTTGTCCAAATTGTTGCTTGTTTGTTTGGTGATGCGCTGTTGTCTAGTTTATGCTGTTTGGACAGCTTTGTTGTTTGTTGCCTAGCTTGTGCAGCTTGCTTGCATCCAGTTTGTATTATTCTGTTTGTTTGGATAAGTTTGCTGCATTTGTTTTGTTTGGACAGCTTGCTTGCATTTCTTATTTCTTCTTTTTGTGAACCAAGAAAAATAATTCTCTTGTGATTTGCAAATAGAGAAAATAAAATTGTGATGAATTAAAAATAGCCTTCTGATTCCAAATTGCAAACTTTAATGATGAACACTTTTCTTTCTTTTGAAAATTCTTGCTCATGTCCAATTAATTTGTACTAACTTTTTCTTCTGTCTTTGTTTTTTTTCATGTGAGCACAAATGGATGGTGGAAAAGCAGGGGAAGCAAGAGACTCTGTGGTAAGCATGGAAGCAAAGGAACCTCAGTCAACCTTAGGCATAAATTCATTTTCTTTTCTTTGTAATTTAGAGAGAAGCATTCAACAATTGTACTAATTTATTTTTTTAAATACAATAAGTTGTAAAACCTAAAGTATTTAAATAATAAATTGTTTTGTAACAACTTTTGAAATAAATGGAGAAAGTCTTATGAGATATTCTAGTGTCCATTGAAATCTTTAATCAACAATAACTTGTAATCTTCTCTTTGCATCCTAATTAATTCTTAAAGATTCCCAATCAAGATAATTGAAAAAAAATGCTCCCATCTGATAACTTAAACTCCAAGTAATCCAATAATTTTGTAATCTTGCAACTGCATTCCAATCAAAACACGCATTATCTATTCCATTTCCTAAACAAGAAAATGTTTTAAAAGACGCAAATTATTTGGTTAACCTGGATCAAACAAAACATGAATGTCCCAAATGACAGTCTTAGATTCCATCCCTTGTCCCAAACAAACATGCCTTGAGAACAAACATTAACCTTTCAGTAAACTTGAAAAAGCATGAAAACATGTGAAAGCTAATTGGATCTTTGAGAATTCATTTCTTTTCAGAATTGCAAGAAAAACCCTAATTGATGGTTTACTGCCACAAGAGAAAATCTGTATGATCGATTCCTGAGCCAATCTTGAATATCTGAGGAACCCTAGGGTTGTGATTTCTATGAAAAATGGGAGGGAAAATTTTGGGGTACAACAGCTGCCCTTGTTCAATCTTCTTGAACCTGAAGAGTTAGATTGGCGAGTTTTGCCGTTCGTGACTCGAAGGTAAAAGATGATTGGACACTAGAGTTCCCATAAATTTGCGCTCGACAAAAGTGTAATTGAGGGAATGGGCTTGAAGATGCCATTTGGAGAGATGTTAGAATCTTGTTGGATATGGGCTTGTAGATGCCATCCAAGAATGTTTATTGTAAACCACAAGAATAAGCATCAGAATGGTGTCCGTATTTGGAACGTATCTGAACTGTATCTGTACTTGAATCTGAATAAGCGATAGAATGGCTTCCGTGTTTGGAGCGTATCTGGACGGTATCTGTAGGATGAAACTAAATAAGCAATAGAATGGCTTTCGTGTCTGGAGCACATCTGTATTGTATCGATACTTGGAATTTGAATAAGCGGCAGAATGGCTTCCGTGTCTGGAGTGTATCTGAACTGTATCTTGAAACTAAGTCTGAATGAGTAACAGAATGACTTCAGTGTCTGGAGTGTATCTGTATTGTATCTTGAAATTAAGTCTGAATGAGTAATAGAATGACTTCCGTGTCTGGAGTGTATCTGTATTGTATCTTGAAATTAAGTCTGAATGAGTAATAGAATGACTTTCGTGTCTGGAGTGTATCTGTACTGTATCGGTACTTGGAGTTTGAATAAGTATCAGGATGGCATCCTTGCCTGGAGCGTATCTGAACTGTATCTTGAAATTAAGTCTGAATGAGCGACACAATGGCTTCCGTGTCTGGAGCGTATCTGGACTGTATCAGTACTTGGAGTTTGAATAAGTGACAAAATGACTTCCGTGTCTGGAGTGTATCTGGAATGTATCTGAAATTGAAATCCGAATGAGTAATAGAATGACTTCCGTGTCTGGAGTGTATCTGGACTGTATCTGAAATTGAAATCCGAATGAGTAACAAAATGACTTCCGTGTCTGGAGCGTATCTGTATTGTATCTGAAATTTAAATCTGAATGAGTAACAGAATGAATTCCGTGTCTGGAGTGTATCTGTACTGTATCTGAAATCTTTGAATATTTGTTAAAGATAGCTATTAATCTTATCCTAAAAAGGGTAAAAATGTTAACTGAAACACAAAGTTATGTTGCACGAAATGTATGATGCAATAAATGTGTTTTATCCATGTTTATGATATATGAATGTAATGTATGCGCATGTAAGCTAATTTGTTGTATTGTTGAGGAAAATAAATCCTTGACTGCTGCCGGGGAAAATAAATCCTTGACCGCTGAGGATTCCGTTGTGAGAGTAATGCCATATACTTCTTGAGGAATCTGCTTGGGGAGTCCAGAGAATTTTAAATACTTCTACTGGGGATTACTGACGGGAGTCTTCGTTTTGTTGAGAAGCAATAAAAACTCTGTGGGGAAGAAGTTTAATTCCATTGGGGAGTTCAGGAGTTTGGGTTGTATGCCAATCTACTGGGGAGTTACCCTAGGTTGGGGAGAAACAAAAGTTAACTGTTATCTAGTTGATTTTCAAGCTTCAAGACAAACTTGCTGGGGAAACCCGGAGAAGCTGGATGATTTCCGCTGTGGGTTGATAGTTCGAAGTTTCGGCTTCGCTGGGGATTGGTAGTTGGTAGTCTCAGCTCCGCTGGGGATTTGTAGTTCAAAGTTTTGGCTCCGCTGGGGATCTTAATGACGTGTTGTAGAGATTTCTCATGGAATAGCCTAAAGACGTTTTCCTAATCTTTCTACCTGTCAATAATTACTCTTTTCATCTTGTTTATTTGTAAACAGTAATTATGTTCAAATGCATATGTTCATTAATGAATCATTGGACGTTTTTGCAAATAAAACACAAGTGTAAAGAAAAAGGCAAATAGTTTTCTGTACTTTGAAAGAGATATCTTTGTATTTACTTTGAATAAGTGTTTTGTACAAAGGAGACAGACATCCTAGTAAGAGGATGGCGTCATAAAAATGAGAAAAAATTTATACAAAGAAAGATAGCTATGTGTGAAAAAATCCCATGGGGTTCCCATTTTGCTATAGCCTTCGTAACTCCGAATATCTTGTCCATTCGTTGCTTCGTCCGAAGATGATTGGATTGATCAGAAGCTCCAGAGTTTGTCTGTGAAGAGATTGTCCTTAAAGTGATCCGACGAAACATAGTCATACGCTTTAATTCCCTAACTTTTGCCTGGACCGCCCTTTCGGGTTTTCAGTCCACCGGGAAACCCTTTTTTGCCCAAGTCGCCCTTTCGGGTTTTCAACTTGCCGGGTGTACAGATTTTTTTGTTTTATCCCTAATTTTTTCCTGAACCGCCCTTTCGGGTTTTTGATTCACCGGGATACCCTTGTTTTGCCTAGGTGTGTCAACCTAGCGGGTCATTTATGAGTATTATCTTTTGACTATGTCTGCGTTCGCAGGGTGCAGCAGATCTTCGCCGTCCATGGTGGTTAAAATCATTGCCCCACCAGAAAAGATGTTCTTGATCACAAATGGTCCTTCGTAGGTAGGAGTCCATTTGCCCCTGGGATCACTTTGTGGCAAGATGATGCGCTTGATCACAAGATCTCCAAATTGATACACTTGGCGCCTGACTTTCTTTTTGAAAGCTTTGATCATCCATTTTTTATACGTCTGACCATGGCAAACAACAGTAAGTCTTTTCTCGTCAATTAAGTTCAACTGATCAAGCCGAGTTTGGATCCAATCGTCTTCACTCAAACCTGCATCTTTCATGATTCTCAAGGAGGGAATCTGAACCTCGATAGGTAAAACAGCTTCCATGCCATATACCAAGGAATAGGGTGTTGCCCCAGTTGAAGTGCGAGTCGTGGTACGATACCCGTGGAGAGAAAACGGTAACATTTCATGCCAGTCCTTGTAGGTGACTGTCATTTTTTGTATGATCTTTTTGATATTTTTGTTCGCAGCTTCGACTACACCATTCATCTTTGACCGATAGGGAGACGAATTGTGATGTTGAATTTTGAACTGTTCACACAAGGCGGTGATCATAGTATTGTTAAGGTTTGTACCGTTATCATTGATAATCCTTTCGGGGATACCGTACCGTCAGATAAGATTCTGCTTGATGAAGCGGGCAACAACATTCTTAGTAATGGATGCGAAGGAAGCTGCTTCGACCCACATTGTGAAGTAATCAATGGCCACCAGAATGAAGCAATGTACATTGGATGCTGTGGGCTTGATCTCTCCAATCTTGTTGATTCCCCACATAGCGAATGGCCAAGGAGCTGTTAAGACATTTAGAGGAACAAGAGGCACGTGCACCTTGTCTGCATAGATTTGACATTTATGGCATGTTCGGGAATGTTGATAGCAGTCAGCTTCCATGGTAGACCAGTAATAGCCTGCCCTTAGAATCTTCTTTTCCATCGTATGCTCGCTAGAGTGAGTGCCGAAGGTACCTTCATGCAATTCGGCCATAATCTTTTCAGCTTCAATTTTATCCACACAACGAAGCAGAATAGAATCATGATTGCGCTTGTACAGGATGCCATTACTTAGGAAGAACTTAGCTGAAAATCTTCTTAAGAACTTTTTGTCATTGACTGAAGCTCCTTCAGGATATTCTTGAGCCTCGAGATACCTTTTGACTTTGTGAAACCAAGGCTGGTCCACTACTTCTTCGGTATTAATCTCGTAACAGTGTGCTGGTTTGTCCATCCGTTCAATGGTGATCTGGGGAGACTCATTATCCCAGTTAAGTTTAAACATGGATGACATTGTATCTAAATCATCTGCTAGCTGATTTTCTTCTCGCGGGAAGTGCTCGAAGGTAATCTTCTCGAAATGTGATAACAACGTCAAGACATGTTCTTTGTAAGGGGTGAGGTTTGGATGCTTAGTGTCCCACTCTCCTTTGATTTGACTGATAACCAAAGCTGAGTCCCCAAATACAATCAAAGATTTGATTCCTAAGTCTATGGCAGCCTTGAGTCCAAAGATGCACGCTTCATACTCTGCCATGTTGTTCGTATAGTTGAAGCAAAGTCTGGTGGTGAAAGGAGTATGGCATCCTTCTGGAGATATAAGTACAACATCGATACCGTTGCAAAGCGCATTAGAGGCATCATCAAAGTACAGGGTCTATTGGGATCCTTGTCCAGGTCCGTCATATGGTCTGAAATCTTCAACATTGTTCAATGTCATGATGTCTTCGTCAGGGAAGTCAAACTTCATGGATTGGTAATCTTCAACAACTTGATGAGCCAGATGATCAGCTAGTACACTGCCCTTTATAGATTTTTGGGTCGTGTACTGTATGTCATACTCTGTGAGGATCATTTGCCTTCTAGCTATTCTTCCAGACAAAGCAGGCTTCTCAAAGATGTATTTGATCGGATCCATCTTAGATATCAGCAAAGTGGTATGAGTCAACATATACTGCCTTAGCCGGCGAGCAGCCCATACCAAAGTGCAGCATGTTTTCTTGAGCAGTGAATATCTTGTTTCACAATCAGTAAACTTTTTGCTAAGGTAATAAATGGCATGCTCTTTTCGGCCAGACTCGTCATGCTTCCCCAGTACGCACCCCATTGAATTCTCTAGGACGGTCAGATGCATGATTAGCGGTTTTCCCTCGACGGGTTGCATCAGGATAGGAGGTTCTAGCAAATACTCCTTGATTTTATCGAAAGCAATTTGATAGTCATCATTCCATCTAACTACCTGATCTTTCTTCAACAGCTTGAAGATTGGTTCACAAGTAGATGTTAGGTGAGAAATGAACCTAGCAATGTAGTTTAGGCGTCCCAAGAAACCTCTGACCTCCTTCTCAGTGCGAGGAGCGGGCATTTCTTGTATAGCTTTGACTTTGGCAGGATCAACCTCGATGCCTTTGTTGCTGACAATGAAACCCAAGAGTTTACCGGACCGGACTCCGAATGTGCACTTGTTTGAGTTCAATCTGAGCTTGTACTCCTTCAACCTGACAAACAGCTTTTACAAGTGATCAAGGTGTTCTTCTTCAGTTTGTGATCGGGCTATCATGTCATCTACGTATACCTCTGTGATCGGTGGATCTGGAATTGACTGTTTAACGCTGGTTCGCGAAATGTCGCGGAAGCAAGAGTCGCCACCGTCTTTTATTTTCTCCAAATGGAAAGGATAAAAGCACAGAAAAATTCCTTATAGAGATTGCTCTCGGTTCGGGAGGTAGATTATAGAAAGGGAAGGTGTTAGCACCCTTTCTATCCATGGTTATCCATGGGCTCTTAGATACTTGCTCATTTGTGTTTTCAAAAATGGTTTGTTTGCTTTTCAACTGTGGGTTTTAAAAAGTTTCTTTGAAAATTCCAGTTCGACTCTTGTATCGGTCCTCAAGAGTGTTTGAAAAATTTGCTTTCGAAAGCTTTTTGAAAAGGTGTCGGTGTAAAAAGGTTTTTTTGATTTGTTTTGAAATTTGAGCAAGTATCTACGAGAATCTACCTACTCTAAGGAATTCGTCTGTGTAAATGTCCTTTAAAGTAGTGCCATCCCACCATTGAGAGGTAGGTAGCACCACCATTGGAGGTGTTCGGGTCAATTCGAAAGTTCGGGACATGGTGATCACCAGAGCAATAGGAAGATACCTTAGAAGCTACCCTCATGCCAGGTTCCTGGATCATGAGGACTTACTAAGACATCCTCTACTCGACGATCACCTTTCGAGGCAAGGCAACAGTGAGGCGTACCCTAGGGGTGGTGTGTGATTTGTGTGTCGTTTTCAGATATTTTGTCTTGTCATGTCATAGGTGATCTACGCATTGCTTTTAATTTAACATTCATTCTTGCATGCAATTATTAGCAGTTAAAAAGTTGCGAGAAATATAAAGTTCTAAACTATTACAAAAGGCGCGGGTCCACATCGCCAAAATTTCCAGGACCCGATTTGATAGAAAAATAAAGAATTAAAAGTGCGAGGAATTAGAACGTCCGAGTTTACAAGGCTTTGGGAGAGGTACATAAATATTAAAAGAAAAAAAGAAATAAATATGCGAATAGAAATAAAATTAGAAACGAGGGCGTTGGACCCTTTTTAATGGAATTAAATTAAATTGTTAAATTAATTAGATTAAAAGAAAAGGAAATTGTTTTTTTTTTTGAGATTTTGAGATTTATGATTTTTATGAGAATTAAATGAAATTAAAAGATTAACCCTAATTCTAATTGTTTTTTTTTTAATTTATTAAGAAAACATATTAAAGTTAAACCTAAATTAACCTAATTATTTACATGGAATTTTGATTTATAAAAATAAATAATTAATTATTAGTGAAATTTATTTACAAAAAACATTAATTAAATAAATATATTTTGATTTTTATGACTTTTCTGTTTTTTACTATTTTTTATATTTTATGAAAATAAGTTAAATTAAAGGAATTAATTAAAAAAAGAAATAATTGAAATAAATAAAATAAGGAAAAGAAAGAAAATACAATACCTTGGGGGGTTTTTGTCCCCTTTTTGGAGGTGAATTGGAGTGGTTTGGCCATTTGTGTTCTGGCCTCATCATGCATAAGTTGTTCTACTTTGGCCATTTGTGTTTTGGCTGTTGGCCATTTATGTTCTGGCCTCAACGTTCCTTAATCTTCTCAGGATGTCTGTCTCGCCATGTATTGGTGTCATGTGTAAAATGTTCTGTTTTGGCCATTTGGCTTTTGGCCTTTTGGCCATTTGGCTTTTGGCCTCAACGTTCCTTAATGAACCTGCATGGGATCCTGTCTAAATCTGCAGTGTTGAACCTCATGAACACATTAAAAAAATCATAAAAATTCAAATAAAACCAACATATGAAGAAATTTAATGTTTAAGCACAATATGACATGTATGAATGATTATACCCTTTTGATCATGGAGATCAAATCAATCTTACCCTTACTGGAAGATTAGTGACCTGAATGCTTTTATGCCTTACTGGAAAATTGGGATCATGGAGATCAAGCCAGCTTTATCCTTACTGAAGAAGTAGTGAGGTATTGGTTTATAACTGTGATGGCTTGTTTGTAGTGAGAGAGGGATTTGTAATAAGGATTTCAAGGTTTTAGGGTTCTTGAAAGAGTTTGATATTCCAACAGTGTTGTGGCAAGGTTTTTTTTCTCTTTTTCTCCTCTCTTTTTTTTCTCTTTTTTTTGTGTGAAAAGAAGATGATTATATAATGAAAATTAGGGTAAAGCAAATGGGCTTTGAATGTGCAATTGGGCCTCCAATATTCACTTGAATTCGTCACTTTCCAGGCTAAATCGCAGGGACTTAAGTGCATTTTTTGAAGTTGAAATGTGAAAACAAAATGTAGCCGACATCGAGAACTAACTCCTGTCCGAAAATCGACTCAATCGGATAAACGGTGAATTAGTTATGAATTTTTGAAGTTTCAGCTCAGACAAACTTATTTTGGGCTTCAGTGTCGACTCTGACACGTTCTTCAATAAAAAACTGGTATTGATCGGTGCATAATTTGGTCTCGACTTTTGAAGCAAAGTTGTAGATCTATGAGTCAGTAACCTTGTGTAAAAATATGAGCCCAATCCGATAAAAATTGACCGAGTTATGAATTTTCGAAGTTTCGGCCCAGATGAAATAATATTCAGCATTCATGATTTTCAGTGTGTCACGCACTCTGAGCAAAAAACGAAGGCCTTTTGAATACCGTTTTGAAGACCTTCTGATAGAAATTGGCTTCCAGCCGTGAGAGATGAAAACGTAGATAATGTCAAGACGGAATTTTGGCCACTGGAATGGGTTCAAAACGAGTCACGATCTTTAAGTTATGAATTTTTTAGCGCGTAAAAACTGCATTTTCAGCACACTTTTTTCACCATATTTCTTCGAGAAAACTCACACACTCGGATACCTCCTTTAAAGAATTGACTCTTGAGCCGAACCTGAATTTGAGAATACGTTATCAGAGATATCTTGGCGAAAGAACACTTGAATATGATGCGCCGGGTTGGACTTGTGAATTTTTCTTGAAATATTTTGAGAAAGATGGGAGGGCAAATTTTGGGGTACAACAGTTGCCCCTGTTCAATCTTCTTAGACCTGAGGATGTAGATTGGCTGACGTGCCTTTCGTAATCCGAAGGTGGAAGATGATTGGACACTAGAGTGCCCAGAAATTTGCGCTCACATAGTAGTGTGATGGTGGGAATGGGCTTATAGATGCCATTTGGAGATTGATGGATAGGATGATGGGCTTATAGATGTCATGCTAAGGGATGATGGATGGTTGATGGGCTTATAGATGCCATCTGGATGTTGATCGCATAAGAGATTCCTTAGCGAGAACTTGCGTACCTGCAAAAGAAAAATGATTACCTGACCTGTTACGGGAGCTGGTCTTCAAATTCTTTGTGTAGATGTATCCTGACTGGTTACAGGAGCTGGATCTGGATCTTCAAAAGGTGGTGAATGAACCAGGGATGGTTACTACCTCAACAGGAACGGTGAGAGAACCTTGGATGACTTTAACCTCAACAGCGATCACTGAGAAAATCTTGGGATGATTACTACCTCCGCAGTATCGGGGAGAGAACCACAGGCGACTACAACCTCAACAGCAAATATTGAGAGAATCTTGGATAACTTCACTTCAACAGCAATCATTGAGCGAAATCTGGGATTACCACCTCCACAGGATCGGGGAGAGAACCATAGGTGACTACAACCTCAACAGCAATCATTGAGAGAATCTTGGATAACTTCAACTTCAACAGCAATCGTTGAGCGAAATCTTGGGATTACCACCTCCGCAAGATCGGGGAGAGAACCACAGGCGACTACAACCTCAATAGCAATCATTGAGAGAATCTTGGATAACTTCAACTTCAACAGCAATCGTTGAGCGAATCTTGGGATTACCACCTCCGCAGGATCGGGAAGAGAACCATAGGCGACTACAACCTCAATAGCAATCATTGAGAGAATCTTGGATAACTTCAACTTCAACAGCAATCGTTGAGCGAATCTTGGGATTACCACCTCCGCAGGATCGGGGAGAGAACCATAGGCGACTACAATCTCAATAACAATCATTGAGAAAACCTTAGATGGAATTATCATCTCCGCAGTATCGGGGAGAGAACCATAGGCGATTACAATCTCAATAGCAATCATTGAGAAAACCTGGGATGGAATTATCATCTCCGCAGCATTGGGGAGAGAACCATAGGCGATTACAACTCAATAGCAATCATTGAGAAAACCTTGGATGGAATTATCATCTCCGCAGCATTGGGGAGAGAACCATAGGCGATTACAACTCAATAGCAATCATTGAGAAAACCTTGGATGGAATTATCATCTCCGCAGCATTGGGGAGAGAACCATAGGCGATTACAACTCAATAGCAATCATTGAGAAAACCTTGGATGGAATTATCATCTCCGCAGCATTGGGGAGAGAACCATAGGCGATTACAACTCAATAGCAATCATTGAGAAAACCTTGGATAACTTCTACTGAGTCTTCATCAGAAAAATCTGTTTGGGGTCGATTTAGCTGGACTAGAGAAGGCCTTGGACTGGATAAGAAATCTTTGGAGTCGATTAACTGAACCGGTCTAGGTCTTGAAATGTCTTCAACTGGATAAGGAACAGGGAGATCTTGGGGTCGATCTGACTGAACCAGAGAAGGCCTTTGACTGGATGAGGAATCTTTGGAGTCGATTTAACTGATCCGGTCTAGGTCTTGAAATATGATTGAGAATTTAACTGAATCTTTCCTGAAAGGTAAAGGTCAGTCATATGCAATGCATGATATGGACCAAGCAATGATGTTCTCAACATAAATGAGATTTGTAAGATATGATGCGTCTATGCATGCTATAATGATGTATGGAAGTGCGATGTTTATGAATGTATTTTTCGTCTAGGAAAGTAAATCTTTGACGGGTGCCGGGAAGTCACTCCTGGGCTGATGTTGGAGAATAGATTTTGCTTCCGCTGGGGATGCTAATTGCAAGAATACCGGTAAGAGAAGATAACTCCGTTGGGGATAAACTTGGCGAATGGATTACTCTGCGGGGAGAGAAATGCCCTGGCGATCTTGCTGGGAAGCGACACTCTGTGGGGAGAGAGGTACTTTGTTGATTTGTTGATAATAACTTGCTGGGGATACCCTTGTTGTGTTGGAAGTGTTGATAGACTTCGCTGGGGATAAGAAGACTCTGTCGTGGACGCTCTTTCTGTGGCTTTTGGCTGAGGATAACCCAGTTATATCCTGATAGGGAATAACTCCTTGAATAAGGCCGGGAGACGCGTTCGTGCTCTGCGAGGATAAGCTTCCAGAATCTACTGGGGATAAGCTTACTGCTGGGGAGATGATTCAACTTTCCTGGGGACACTAGATTGGACTCTCTTGGGGAAGTTTTGAATTGTATTGGAAGGGACTCCACTGAATATTTGATATGCCGCCGGGGAACAATCTTTAGACTAAGACTGCCGGGGATGCTTGTTAAGAATGCATGTATACTGCTGGGGAATGTTGGGATCTGCTGGAGGATACCCAACTTTCTTAAGGTTTGATTGTAGCTTTGCTCGGGGAGAGTGCACTGACTTGCTGGCTCACTCTCTGGGGAATCAAGATATACTGGTTATGTTCTTCAACTGAACTCGCCTTGATACCTTGGAGGACAGAACAATTAGATTGCTTAGACAACTCTTTATTGCCCCTGTTTCTGATATGGGAGAGGAAGACCTGTGAGGTGCTGATAGTTGTTGATGGACAAACTTTCTTCTGGTAGTCAGGTGACAAGATGACAGGACATAGTCGTACGCTTTTGATCCCTAACTTTTGCCTGGACCGCCCTTTCGGGTTTTCAGTCCACCGGGATACCCATTTTTGCCCAAGCCGCCTTTTCAGGTTTTCGACTTGCCGGGTGTACAGATTTTTTCATTTCATCCCTTCATTTTGCCCGAACCCTTTTGGTTCGCCGGGAAGCCCTTATTTTTGCCTAGGTGTGTCAACCTAGCGGGTCTTTGATTTTGCGTAGTATTTTTTTTCGACTATGTCCACGCTCTTAGAATGCAGGGAGGTGCCCCTGGCTGCTTGTGTTGCCATATTACCAGAAGATGTCTGATCGTGCAAGATTCGTTGCTGGAGTGCCCCAAGTGACTCAGGCAGAGATTTGCCCCTACTGTTTGGCCTTTTGAGAGATTCTCCGAATCTTGATTAGATTGCCCCAGATGATGGACAATAGTCATGTCATGCCCCTTGATTGGAGATACTCTTGTTCATTAGACTTTCATTGTGCGAATTTCCCTGCTGTTCAAACAAAAAGTCATATGCAAACAAAGTTATGTTAAAAATGCAAAGCCTATGTCTGTCTTGAAGATTTTGAAAATGCATTCTTTTCATAAAACAAGTGAATGTTTGTAAAACGTGATGTCAACTCCGTATTTTATCGCAAGCCTTAAGGAGTCAGGATACCTTTTGTAACAGTATGCTTTCGAACTAACCCATGCTTCAGCTAGGACTTTTAAGGGTTATAACGTGGCCTGGTTCACGGTTTAAGAAACAAAGGATAAAGGCTCAAATTATTTGTACCCACCCGCTCTTCGTGATGTTCTTCAATCCTAAACTCAGCTGATCGTACGTTAGACCTTGTTTGAGTCTTTGCTCTGATTTTTCGGTGATGATTCGGATGTTGATAACTTATTTTGAATAGGCAGTCATTCCTTTTTTTGTTGAGGGCTTGTGAGACCTCTTTCTTGATTTTTGTTATCCCTTTCTTTTTTGCCTGAACTGTTTCCTTTTTTGGAATTACAGTCAGCGGGATGCCCCAGTTTTGTAAGTCTCCTTCATGGGTTTTGACTTAATGGGTTTTTTATTTTTTGAGATAATGACGGCCTTTCTTTATTGATTATTCGGAACCATCACTGTCTTTCTTCGTTTTGTAAGGACCTCTTTGGCGTCATTCGTTATGCACCTGGATCAACTGAGAGACTACCCTGCCCCAAGTTATGATTAAGGGTTTTAATTTTCGAAAAGAAAAACTCCTACTTCTTTGGCTCAGAGGGGTTGACGAGGGATTATCTTCCTTATAACTCCAGTGTTTAGGGATTGAAACAATGCCTGTACCTCATCAGCGGGGTCTGTTCAAAAGCATACTGTAGATTATGGTATCATTTTCGTCATCCTCCCTCAAGAGGCTTAGAATTATTAATTGAGAGTTGACATCAGAAAAAATATGAAGATAATTTGCATATAGTGAATACGAATATATTGTTTCAGAACAGACATATGCGACGCATTAATGAAATAACAATGTTTAACATGAGTAAATGTTTGAACAAAAGAAAATTGAAACTTGAACATTCGAATGAACAAAAATTTCTCAATCCTAGCCATGATTTGGCAAGGGAGCAGTGATTATGTTCGGAGTCTCAGGTACTTCAAACTGAATCTCTCCAGCGTCGATCATGTCTTGAATCTTGTTTTTGAGAGGCCAGCAGTTGTCCGTAGTATGCCCCGGACTATCAGAATGGTTTGCGCACCTATCGTTGGGATCATAGATATGAGATGCGGTGTTGGGGTTCCGGGGATGAGCCCTTAATGTGATTAGGTTCAACCTCAACAGGCGTTGTAAAGCTTGAAACAGCGACATGTTGAGCTGGGTGAATTGCCTCCTGGGCTTGTCTGGCTGAAGCTGGTGAGGTTGATGATGTATTTGTGACACTGGAGCCATTTGAGGAGCTCTCCCCTTACCTCCTTGTCTCAAAGATGGTTGAATGATGACTGGACTTTCAACCTTAGATGTTTGCCCCAATTGGTTATCCCGAAGCAGTTGGTTGACGAGAACTCCGAGCTCTTCTTGTCTTTGAGCTAAACCTTGAATGGCAGTCCCCTGCCCCAGCATTTGGGCTTTCATTGCATCCATTTCAGCTTGCAAGTGTTTCAGCCGTTCATCCTCAGCACTGTTCCTGACCAAAGTCTCCATGAGAAGTGTCCTTAGCTCCTTCTGCCCCTTGGATAGATTCAGGAGGATTTCCCCGAACCGAGTCTCTTGAGCAAGAAGGTCCTGGTTGTCTTGTTGAGCCATTGCTGAAATAAACAGCGGGAAAGGTAAGTGACTTGCAGCAAGGGTACCTGTTATGCAATGATGTGTATGATATGCATGTAATGTTTTCAAGGACCTCGCGGGATAAACAAGGAAATTTGTTAGAATTTGGGTCCAGTAGCTTGATTGAAGAAACTTCATGTTGCTGAGAGTCCTTCTTCAAGGGTCAAAGACTCACCATATCCAGTGGGTCATAGCCCCTGACTCGAGTCATCGACCTTATTTTGCTTTCTAAACAACCTTGGCTAGGGGAACCTTCTTCAGGAGTCAAAGCTCACCATATCAAGTGGGTCATAGCCTCTGAAAACTTTGGCTAGAGGAAAATAAATCCTCTTTGCCCCTTGCTAGATGTTTGATTCATCATGACCTGCATCACAAGCCCTCGAGATCCTTGAAATGGGTTAGGATGTATGCAATGGCATGATGTTATGATGTCATGTTATGCATGGGGTGATATAAGTAACCCTGTTATGAGTCCCAATTAAGGACTATAAACAAACCCTGCAAGAAATTCAGTATACTTGGTTATGAGTCCCAATTAAGGACTATACACAAAACCTGCAAGAGACCTAGTAAACCCTGTTATGAGTCTCAGTTAAGGACTATAAACAAAACCTGCAAGCGAACTCAGTAAACCTGCCATGAGTCCTAATTAAGGACTATGGACAAAACCTGCAAAAAAAAAACTTAGCAAACCCTGCTATGAGTCCCAATTAAGGACTATAAGCAAACCCTGCAAGTAGTTCCTGTGTTAGATAATAAGCATGCAAATAGTCAAGTACGAAGGCACACAAGTCACACAAGAGAAGCCCTTAGAGTTTAAGGCCAGCATGAGGTCTGGGTATTACCCTCTTGAAGTTGGTGGGCTCAACCTGTCCTATCAAAGTAACCGGGTTTTTAGAGGATCCCAATATCATTGACTACCCTCAATCGGTCATAACTCCAGCATCGCAATCTTTTCTTGCGGCCAGAACCATCACGAGAGTTTAGCCTCAATGGGCGTAGCATACTGCTACTGTTCTAATGGCCAAGTTGTGTCATTTAAGGTTCTAAGGTTGTTGGTGCTTAATGACTCCTCAGAAGACCCATATTCTCCTCGTTGCAACACAAGGGATATCGGTACAGACCAAGGTGCCACACCAACGTAGCCACTGTTTCACCCGTGTCGGTCTACGCCGGACAGGTCCCTCACAGCTTATGCTACCTAAACAGGGTATCCCCAGATCCGGGTTAGGATCTATGTAACTCCCATGCAACCCACAAATTTAAAGCAGACAAGTCGATACAATTGAAAACACAGTTATGAACTAACCCTAAGGTACACCTCACTTTAAGTTTAGTCCCCAGCAGAGTCGCCAGTTATGTGATCGGTGGATCTGGAACTGACTGTTTAACGCTGGTTCGCGAAATGTCGCGGAAGCAAGAGTCGCCACCGTCTTTTATTTTCTCCAAATGGAAAGGACAAAAGCACAGAAAAATTCCTTATAGAGATTGCTCTCGGTTCGGGAGGTAGATTATAGAAAGGGAAGGTGTTAGCACCCTTTCTATCCATGGTTATCCATGGGCTCTTAGATACTTGCTCATTTGTGTTTTCAAAAATGGTTTGTTTGCTTTTCAACTGTGGGTTTTAAAAAGTTTCTTTGAAAATTCCAGTTCGACTCTTGTATCGGTCCTCAAGAGTGTTTGAAAAATTTGCTTTCGAAAGCTTTTTGAAAAGGTGTCGGTGTAAAAAGGTTTTTTTGATTTGTTTTGAAATTTGAGCAAGTATCTACGAGAATCTACCTACTCTAAGGAATTCGTCTGTGTAAATGTCTTTTAAAGTAGTGCCATCCCACCATTGAGAGGTAGGTAGCACCACCATTGGAGGTGTTCGGGTCAATTCGAAGGTTCGGGACATGGTGATCACCAGAGCAATAGGAAGATACCTTAGAAGCTACCCTCATGCCAGGTTCCCGGATCATGAGGACTTACTAAGACATCCTCTACTCGACGATCACCTTTCGAGGCAAGGCAACAGTGAGGCGTACCCTAGGGGTGGTGTGTGATTTGTGTGTCGTTTTCAGATATTTTTTCTTGTCATGTCATAGGTGATCTACGCATTGCTTTTAATTTAACATTCATTCTTGCATGCAATTATTAGCAGTTAAAAAGTTGCGAGAAATATAAAGTTCTAAACTATTACAAAAGGCGCGGGTCCACATCGCCAAAATTTCCAGGACCCGATTTGACAGAAAAATAAAGAATTAAAAGTGCGAGGAATTAGAACGTCCGAGTTTACAAGGCTTTGGGAGAGGTACATAAATATTAAAAGAAAAAAAGAAATAAATATGCGAATAGAAATAAAATTAGAAACGAGGGCGTTGGACCCTTTTTAATGGAATTAAATTAAATTGTTAAATTAATTAGATTAAAAGAAAAGGAAATTGTTTTTTTTTTAGATTTTGAGATTTATGATTTTTATGAGAATTAAATGAAATTAAAAGATTAACCCTAATTCTAATTGTTTTTTTTTTAATTTATTAAGAAAACATATTAAAGTTAAACCTAAATTAACCTAATTATTTACATGGAATTTTGATTTATAAAAATAAATAATTAATTATTAGTGAAATTTATTTACAAAAAACATTAATTAAATAAATATATTTTGATTTTTATGACTTTTCTGTTTTTTACTATTTTTTATATTTTATGAAAATAAGTTAAATTAAAGGAATTAATTAAAAAAAGAAATAATTGAAATAAATAAAATAAGGAAAAGAAAGAAAATACAATACCTTGGGGGGTTTTTGTCCCCTTTTTGGAGGTGAATTGGAGTGGTTTGGCCATTTGTGTTCTGGCCTCATCATGCATAAGTTGTTCTACTTTGGCCATTTGTGTTTTGGCTGTTGGCCATTTATGTTCTGGCCTCAACGTTCCTTAATCTTCTCAGGATGTCTGTCTCGCCATGTATTGGTGTCATGTGTAAAATGTTCTGTTTTGGCCATTTGGCTTTTGGCCTCAACGTTCCTTAATGAACCTGCATGGGATCCTGTCTAAATCTGCAGTGTTGAACCTCATGAACACATTAAAAAAATCATAAAAATTCAAATAAAACCAACATATGAAGAAATTTAATGTTTATGCACAATATGGCATGTATGAATGATTATACCCTTTTGATCATGGAGATCAAATCAATCTTACCCTTACTGGAAGATTAGTGATCTGAATGCTTTTATGCCTTACTGGAAAATTGGGATCATGGAGATCAAGCCAGCCTTATCCTTACTGAAGAAGTAGTGAGGTATTGGTTTATAACTGTGATGGCTTGTTTGTAGTGAGAGAGGGATTTGTAATAAGGATTTCAAGGTTTTAGGGTTCTTGAAAGAGTTTGATATTCCAACAGTGTTGTGGCAAGGTTTTTTCTCTCTTTTTCTCCTCTCTTTTTTTTCTCTTTTTTTTGTGTGAAAAGAAGGTGATTATATAATGAAAATTAGGGTAAAGCAAATGGGCTTTGAATGTGCAATTGGGCCTCCAATATTCACTTGAATTCGTCCCTTTCCAGGATAAATCGCAGGGACTTAAGTGAATTTTTTGAAGTTGAAATGTGAAAACAAAATGTAGCCGACATCGAGAACTAACTCCTGTCCGAAAATCGACTCAATCGGATAAATGGTGAATTAGTTATGAATTTTTGAAGTTTCAGCTCAGACAAACTTATTTTGGGCTTCAGTGTCGACTCTGACACGTTCTTCAATAAAAAACTGGTATTGATCGGTGCATAATTTGGTCTCGACTTTTGAAGCAAAGTTATATATCTATGAGTCAATTACCTTGTGTAAAAATATGAGCCCAATCCGATAAAAATTGACCGAGTTATGAATTTTCGAAGTTTCGGCCCAGATGAAATAATATTCAGCATTCATGATTTTCAGTGTGTCACGCACTCTGAGCAAAAAACGAAGGCCTTTTGTGTACCGTTTGAACTCAATACCTTCTGTGAAAATGTAGCCAACTCAATTTGTGAAATTTTGGCGCCGGAACCAGCTCGATACGATGAAAATCGACCAAGTTATGATTTTCTGAACATGACGCAAATAAACTTGTCACAAATTTTCTGTATGAAAATACTTGATAAATCCACATTTTTGAAGACCTTCTGATCGAAATTGGCTTCCAGCCGTGAGAGATGAAAACGTAGATAATGTCAAGACGGAATTTTGGCCACTGGAACGGGTTCAAAACGAGTCACGATCTTCAAGTTATGAATTTTTTAGCGCGTAAAAACTGCATTTTCAGCACACTTTTTTCACCATATTTCTTCGAGAAAACTCACACACTCGGATACCTCCTTTAAAGAATTGACTCTTGAGCCGAACCTGAATTTGAGAATACGTTATCAGAGATATCTTGGCGAAAGAACACCTGAATATGATGCGCCGGGTTGGACTTGTGAATTTTTCTTGAAATATTTTGAGAAAGATGGGAGGGCAAATTTTGGGGTACAACAACCTCTATCTCATGATGTATCATATCATGAAACAAAGCTACCATGGCGTGCTGATAGGTTGCCCCGGCATTCTTCAGTCCGAATGACATCACTTTGTAGCAGAACGTACCCCATTGTGTAACAAAAGTAGTTTTCTCCATGTCTTCAGGTGCCATTTTGATCTGGTTGTAACCTGAAAATCCGTCCATGAAAGAAAATACTTTGTGTTGAGCTGTGTTGTCGGCCAGGATGTCAATGTGCGGAAGTGGAAAGTCATCTTTAGGGCTGGCCCTGTTTAAGTCTCTATAATCCACGCACATTCTCACTTTGCCGTCCTTCTTAGGCACGAGCATAATGTTAGCAACCCATTGAGGATATGAAGTAACAGCAAGAAATCCAGCATTGAACTGCTTCATAACTTCGGCTTTGATCTTTTCAAACATGTCAGGTCTCATGCGGCAGACCTTTTGCTTCACTGGTGGACAGTCTTCTCTTGTGGGTAGACGGTGTACCACAATGTCTGTATCGAGTCTGGGCATGTCTTCGTATGACCAGGCGAAGATTTCAACATAATCATACAGTAGCTGAATTAGGCGCTCCTTGACACTCGGCTCTAGGTTGGCACCCACTCTGATTTCCTTTCTGTCATCCTCAGTTCCCAAGTTGATTGTATCCAACTGCTCTTCATGAGGCAGAATAGCCCTTTCCTCTTGTTGTAGAAGTCTAGCCAATTCCCCTGGCACCTCACAATCTTCCTCACCTTTGTATTCGGCTTGGTAGATCAGATCTTCAGAGTCACTGAAGGCTATAACAGTGTTGTTACCCATGGGATCCGGAATGGAAGAGTACCTGCATTTGTGAGTGTGGGTGTGTGTAAGGGCATAGCCATCTTAAAACAAATAAAATGCAAAAAGAAAGACAATGAACATAAAAGTTTGTACAAAAAACGTCCATGATTCATTAAATGGCATATGAAGATGAAAAATAAGAACCCTTACAAATGGACCTTTGGGCCTCGGGTAAGACACAAGGTTAAAAAGTACGAATTGTTTGAGAATTATTACAGATCCAACAGAAATGGAAAAGATAAATTACTACGGTATGAAAGTAATTGGAACAAAGTCTTTTGCTTCCCAGTTGCACAGTCCTCCATCAACAGTTGGAAAAATCCAGTCTTCCAGGCTGCCCTCTTCTTCACTGTCCTCTAGTGCATTAACCCCTTGATGACTAATCTTCACAGGTGGCCCTTCGGCACGGGCGCGACGCACGGCCTTATGAGCAGTTGAGGTGAACCCCAAGCCGAATTTGTCTGATTTGAAAGGAAAGTCTGGAAGTTGCACCCAGATTGTGCTTCCTCCCTCTTCAACCACTACTTTTGCATCCTTGAGAGATGACATCCGAGGCGGAGATCTGGTAATCGTGGGTACAGAGGACATTGTCTTGGTCGCCGCTATCTCCTGAGCTACCTCTTCAAAATGCTGGAAAGGAGTTTCGATCAATTCTCCATCCAATTCCACATAATAGAAAGAATTCAGATGACTGGTCATGTATTCCTCTTTGCCTTGAACAATTACGATTTTCCCCTGGACAGGGTACTTGAGCATTTGATGCAGAGTAGAAGTGATAGCTCCAGCATGGTGGATCCAAGGTCTTCGCAACAGGCAAGAGTAAGAAGGACGGATGTCCATCACATAAAATGTGGAGTTGAAGGTTTCAGTTCCCATCTTAATCGGGATGTCCACCTCCCCGTGGACCATCCTTTTAGAACCATCAAAGGCTCTGACAATTATATTGCTGGGTTTCAGGGTTAAGCCTTCACAATCCAGTCTATCCAAGGCTTTCTTTGGCAAGAAGTTTAAAGACGAACCAGTGTCTACCAGTACGTATGTTAAGGTTGTCCCTCTGCATTCCACCGAGACATGCAAAGCATCATTATGTTTTCTCCCTTTCGAAGTTAAATCTGCATCGGAGAATCCTAGACCATTGTCAGCTGTTAAACTAGCCACACATTCCTGGAACTGATCAGCGGAGGTTTCTTATGGCACGTGGGTCGTCTTCAAAAATATTATCAGAGCCTTAGCTTTAGCTTTTGAACAAAGCAAAAGGGCCAACATGGAGATCTTTGAGGGGGTTTGCCCCAGCTGTTCCACCATATCATAATCACTTTTCTTGATTATTTTCAAAATTCCCTCCATTTCTTTTTGAGAGGTTTCAGGGATGATCAACGGCTGAGCCCTCGTCCTGGCGGGCTCTTCTTGGACACCTTTCCTTCGAACATCAGTAGCAGCAGAGGGGATAACCAAGGGGGTTGTGACTTCTTCTATGATTGGTGTACTGGAAGATATGTTTACCGGTGTAGAGATAACCTTAGGAGCAGCTGAGGGTCCAAGAATTGCCTTTGGAGGGGAAATCTTTGGAGAAAAGATTCTTCCACTAGGGGTAACTTTACTTGTTCCAGCAATGTTACTGATATCAGAATTGTCTTCTTCAGAACTCTCTTCCTCGGTAGTCTGTTCAATCTGTTTAACACCATGGTAGTAGATTTCTCCACCATAGTTCCATGGTATTGATTTGTCGCACTTGTACGGGACTGGCCGGGGCATGGTTATCTTCAAAGGTGCATCCTTCGGAGCGGGTGTTATCCTAACAGGTCTTTTAGGGAGCTTGGAAGGATTGGCGGATATGGTTATTATTGAAACATCGTTAACAGGAGTTGATAAAACAGGAGACTTCTCAAATAGGATTTCTTGGTTATCAATTAGGCGTTGGATGCCTATCTTCAGCAATGGACAATGGGTTAATGAGGATGGAAAAAGGTGACAATCTTATTCACAACCTGGGAAAACTCCAGCCTTCAACAAATTTAACTTGATTATAGGGAGCGGAGTTATCAAATCATCTACAGTAGCAAAAAACAGATCCTCCTCAACAGCATGGGCGTTGTGGTCGTGCCTTGGCATTGGAGCAGAGATAACATTGGGTTTTTCAGGTGCGTCGAATTCAACTTCTTTAGCATCTATAAAATCCTGAATTTTATTCTTCAAGGCCCAACAATTGTCAGTGTCGTGCCCCGGACTCTCCGAATGGTAAGCGCACCTGGCGTTCGGATGGTAGAATGGAGAAATAGTGTTAGGGTTTTTAGGGGCCTCTTTCAGCATGGCAAGGTTCAACATCAGAAGATGGGGTAGGACTTGAGCAGGAGTCATGTTTATCTTGGTGAATTGCCTTACAAGCCTTTCCACCCTTTGCTGGTTATTTCTAGGCTGATCATTCCTCGATGATTGTTTCTGGGCTAGTCTGATGCGGACTTTTGAATCATAACGGCCCCCACCGCTGGCCGGCGCTCAACTCTTCCTTGACCCCTTTAAGAGTAGACAACTGACACTTCCTTCTTTCCCGTGAAAGGTTTTTTGATGGCAGCAGAAGTAGATGCATCTTTTTGAATTTTCCCGCTTTTTATACCGGCCTCCACTCTTTCTCCGGTTAGAATCAATTCAGTGAACCCAACAGATGAACTTCCAATCAAGTGATTGAAGAAAGGACCTGAAAGGGTACCCAGGAACATGTCTACTAGCTCTCTTTCTGACAATGGTGGTTGCACCCTTCCAGCTAAGTCTCTCCACTTTTGGGCATAGTCTTTGAATCCCTCGTTGGTAGCCATAGCCATACTCTGTACCTGAGTACGGGTTGGCGCTAAGTCGGCGTTGTATTGATACTGTTTATAGAAGGCGGCTGCCAAGTCTTCCCAATTATGGACGTCTGCTCTCTCCAACTGGTAGAACCAATCAAGCTATGTTCCTAACAGACTGTCTTGGAAAAAGTGGACCCACAAGTCTTTGTCAGAAGAATGTGGCTGAATTTTCCTGACATAAGATCGTAGGTGCATCTTTGGGAAAGACACCCCATCGTACTTATAAAACAATGGTACTTTAATCTTAGGAGGGATTACAATTCCAGAAACCAACCCTAGCTCCTCAAAATCCAGCCTCGGTACTCTTTGCACTTCCATAGCAGCCAAACGTTCTTCCAAGTTCTTGTATTTGTCATCGGCCAGAGGGTACTGCTGTTCGGAGTAGTTCTCATCTTCCTCTTCTTCTGCTTCAGAATCATATGGCACCGCCGTTCCCTTACCTTTTCCTTCCCCCTCTTCAGATGTTGATGGAAAATCCAAGACCCTTCTGGCTTGTCCTTCAAATCTTCTGCCCATGATAGCCACGCCGGCTCACTTCTTCTTCTTTTTCTCTTTTCCTTTCTCTAGCAGAGTCTTGAGGTCCTCCTGCCCCTTGACTAAGGTCAAGAGTAGCTGCTGAAATTATGAATTATGAGCTTGTAAGTCTTTAACCGTTTGTTCAAGATCCATGTTGCTGAAATAAACAACAGAGGGATGATGAAACTTGGTGTGAAGACCTGCTTATGCATATGATGAATGAAGATGTGATATGCAAATGATTTCAAGGAAATTTAGAAGATTTAAATTTGTTTAAACCAAAAAGCACACACGTCATATTAAGTAAAACCAAGTTTGAATACATCATGCCTCCTCGGGCTTACAAAGAAAGAAACTGAAATACAACAAAATTCTCAAGATAAAAAGACCGAACGCATCCTTTTTGGAGCAATGTAAGTATTCAGATTCTTCTCTTCATGAAGCAGTTTGGTGAGCTCCAGAACTTTTTTCTCACTGGCGTAGTACTGGGTTTCAAAGGTGTCTCGCTCTTCCTTCAACTGAATTTAGGCTTTCTGCAGGTCTTCGAGAGAGGTAGGCATGTCAGGATAAAGAACGGTGTATGGGACGTCTCCTTCAATAACAGGCTCAATGATGACAGGAAGGATGGAAGGGTAAGGCATTAAGAGACTCTGGGCACGAGCCCATACCCACTTAAGGTAAGGCTCGAGAGGGATAGAGTTTTTATGTCCTAAAGTCCTACTGTCCACTTTGTTCACCATTCCCCAAGCACGTGTAAACCTCTGGCAGTAACCTTGGTCTTCTTTGTCGTAGTCAAACACCAGACCCCGATGAGCATCTCATGAGGGCCGTCCCTTCGGGCATACCCAAATTGCGGAAGAGCTAAACACGGATTGTAGGTGATACTTCCCCTAATACCTAGCAGAGGTACATTAGGGAACTCACCATAACAGTCGATGATAGAGATATCTTCCAAGGATCTTGAGCACCAACGGATATCAGAGTGGGTGAGAGACATCATTCTTTGAGACCAAGTCAATCTTTGCTCGTTCTTCAATGCTGACTGAGGCAGGTGTGAAGTGAACCACTTAGCGAGTAGAGGTATACAACACAAAAGGGTACCTCTTTTCTTCATGGTACGGGTATGAAGACAATGCAAGATATCTCCTAGCAAGGTGGGTATAGGATTGTGAGAGAGAAAGACTTTGATGGCATTAACGTCTATGAATTGGTCCGAGTTAGGAAACAGAACCAAACCATAAATGAGGAGAGCTAGCACTTCTTCGAAAGCTTGGAAATCCATGTCATCCCAGAATGAACGAGCTTTTTCCAACAGAAACTTAGCTAAAAATCCTTTAACCCCACTTCTTGTCTCCCAATTAGCTGTGACGTCGGCCCTCTTCATATGTAAAGCTTCGACGATGACTTAAGGTTTTGGAATCCCTTCTAGACCGGTGAACGGTATTTGATTAATCACGGGCACCCCTAAGAGCAGAGAGAACTCTTCCAATGTTGGTACCAACTGATAGTCCGGAAAAGTGAAACAATGATGTACAGGGTCAAAGAATTAGAATAGTACACACATCATCTCTTCTTGGAAGTTGGATGTAGCCAAACTGAGAATTCGACCATACTTCTTGGTAAAAGGAGAATCCCCAGGCACTCTTGAGGCTAGCTCTTGAAGTTGGGGATGTGCTTTTACAAAGCTGATTCGGATGGTGTTTCTTCGGAGAGGATTCATTTCCTACAAAACAAAAACAAAGATAAATTTCTAAATCCTTGAAATGGTTAGTGAGCATGCATATGATGTTGATGATGTTTCTGATGTTTATGTACAAGCAAACATATATACACACAACAAACAGATCCCTATGTTTCAGGCTTGCATGAGTTTATAGGTAAGTACCCTCTTGAAGTTTTAGTTGGCTTAATCTGTCCTAGAAATAAAGATCGGGTTCTAAAGGATCTCAATATCACCGACCTTTCTTTTAGGCATTGTCTCAGCACAATAAATCTTTTCTTGCGACCGAGATATCCCAAAAGTCTAGCCTCAATGAGTGTAGTATTGAGTGTCAACTAATTTTCAGATTTACACCGAAACTGATTACCTCACTACGTCCTAATGGCCAAGTTTGTTCAATTAGGGTTCTAAGGTTAATTAGTGCTTCACGACGCCACTCAGCGGCCCCGTATTCTCCTCGATTCACCACGAGGGATACCGATACCCACAAATGTGTCACACTAACATAACCATTGTTTCAACCATATCGGTCTACGCCATACAGTCTCCGCAATCTATTGCTATTTACCTAAAAGGTGCCCCAAATCCAGGTAGAGGATTCAAACCCAAACAATAGAACCAAAAGATAAAGTATACAAGTCAAACAAGATAAGCATGTAAAGGTGATCTAAAACCCTAAGGTAACCCCACTTTTTATTAAGAATTCCCCAGCAGAGTCGCCACTTCTGTGATACGGTGGGAGAACTGACTAGATGTTTTGCGTTTCATTCGCACTTGTATGGTTAGCAAGAGTCGCCACCGACTTTTCTTTTATCCAAAAGGAAAGGTAAAAAAGCACAGGAAAGACCTTTCGAGATGTTTTCTTGGGTTCGGGGGGTAGATTATGAAAAGGGAAGGTATTAGCACCATTTTCATCCATGGTTTTCCATGGGCTCTTAGTTACTCATTTAGATCACTTGCTTTTGTTTGATTGTGTGCTTGTGGTGTGGGCTTTGAAAGTATTTTGAAAAAAATCTCTTTGTAATGGTTCTCGTCTCTATAAGAACGTATACAAAGTTTTGTTTCGAAAAATGGTTCAAAGATGTGTTTGTGAATCGTGTTTCGAAAAGTGTTTTGAAAAGAGGTTTTGCAATGGTTCTCGTCTTTATAAGAATGTATACAGAACGTTTTAACTTTTTGAAATTGTTTTGAAATGGAGGTGTAGGTGTACAAGTTTTTATCGTGAGCAAGCGAGTAACTAAGAGTGAATCTATCTACTCGAAAGGTCTTAAGTTGTTCTTTTCTTCCTTTTAATGGTGCTATCTTACCATTGATTTGGTAAGAAGCCCCACCATTGGATGTGAAGGGACAGGCGCGGGTCAATTTTACAATCATTGAAGGCAACTTGTGAGACGCTTTAGCAATTTTTGTAAGGGACGAGATCGTTTTAATCGAAGGCAACATCGAGGGTCATCGAGGGACTACGATCTTTTTTATCGAAGGGTCATTGCTAGAACGTCCCATATTTGAGGGACATGATTGCATTTCTGAGGAAACGAGCGAGGTTACCCTAGAGGTGCACGTGTGAGAAAGTGTGTTGGTTTCAACTTATTTTATTCTTGGATTAGGTCATCTAGCGATTGATTTTTGAATCTTGCCATACATGCCTAGTTACTATACAGTATATTGAAAACAGTAAATTGCGGGAATTGAAATTCTACGCTATTACAAAAGTATTCGGGAATGGGGGTACAATTGTTACAAATAGGGGATGAATCAAATGAAATAACAATGTCCAAACATCAAACAATACAACCAAATCGAATTTTTGTGGGATTTAATATAAAGTTAAGACAATTTATGAAAATAAAATCAACAAAGTATGAAATGTATGTATTTACTTGAAAAGAGAAAAATAAAACTTATTCTAAAAAAATTGATTAAATTAAAAATCTTTATTATTTTTTTTTTGTGTATTCTCATTAATTATAAATAAGTTTAAAAGAGAGAAAACAAACTAGGTTAACTCTTTTTTGATGTTTTATTAAATGTAGAAAATTAATAAAATAAAAAAAAGTTTATATATAAAAATTAAATGATAAAAATTAAACACTAAAATCTAAATTAATTAATAAAAATGTCTTAAGTTTTAATTAACATTTTTCAAAACAAAATAGAAAAAACAAATTAAAAAGAAGAAAAATGGGCTTAGGAGATTTTGGAAGTGTTAGGCCCATAGAAACATGGTGTTATTGCTGAAACAAGACAAGGCCAGATGGGGGGGGGGGGGGGGGGGGGGGGGGGTGAACTAGTAAAGCGTATGGGCTTCAGGATTGGCAAACGAAACAGGCCCAAGGTATTATAAAATGGCATAATTGTTTGATTAGGGAAACAAAAACCAATTAGGGTTCTTACCCCTTTGGTACAACGGCGCCGTTCTCACCTTCTCTCATTCATGTCTTCCAATTTTTGTTCACCTTTCCATCTCTGTTACTATCTCACCGATTGTCCCTTCCTAATTTCATGAGCGAAACGAACCTTGGCCTCTTTGTCTCGCCCTAATTTACGCTTTTTTTTATGGAAACCCTAAGTTCTGATTTGAACTTATGTCTAATGGGTCCAAAATTGTTTATTTGATCCTCCCCCCCCCCCCCCCCCACAACTCTCAGTCGCCAGAGCACTCTCTCTCACCTCTTAACCAAGCTCTAATGATTTTTTCGTGAAAAGGTGATGTTCTGTTTTGTTTAAGGCTTAACAGTTTCATCGTTTTTTTTGCGTGTTTTGTTCATGCTCTTCTGTTAATCTACTTGCTATTCATTGAGATGCAGGAAATAGTTTGTAAGGAGGGTAAAGAAGCCATACCTGTTTGGGGCTTTTCTGTGAAATGGAAGGGAATAGTGAGACAATGATGATGCTCCTTGGTGGCGAGAGCTTGCGAGGGAGGAGATGAAGATTGAAAGTGATGGTATTTCTGGTAACCTTTTTTCTATCCTCTTTTCTTTGAATGATGATGATGTTTGTTGTTGGATTTTGGTTTTGGATATGTTTTGGTATTTTGAAGTTGTTACTGGTTTGAACAACTTGAAGGTTGTGTTTCAGTTTGAAGTTTATGTTTTTTTTCTGTTGGGACTTGACCACTGTGTTTTGTTGGTTGGTTTGGTTTGATGGTGTTGAGATGGTTTGATTTGAGACTGGTTTTACAGGTTTTCTGTTTTGGTTTGATATGTTTCTTTTTGGATTTGGTTACAGTTTGGCTTTTGACAGGTTTGGAGGTTGTGGACTTTTGGTTTGAACTGTTGGCTTTGTAACAGTTTGGCCTTGACAAGTTTTGGGTTGATGGCCGTTTGAAGGTTGGGTTGAACTGTTTGACAATTTTGATGCTTTTGACAGTTCTTGGACTTTTTGAGTTTGAAAATGGTTTGAGGTTTTTTGAGGCTTTTGCTTTGTTACAGTTTTTGGAGGTTGATATTTGCTTGGTATATTTGTTGATGAGTTGCAGGTTTGTGACTTGTTTTGAAAATGGTTTGAGATTTTTTGGAGTTTTGACAGTTGGAGACTGTTTGGGATTTTTGACAGCTTGAAGGTTTGTTTTGTTTTTGAAGTGTTTAATAGGTTTAGTTTGATGTTTCAGTAGGTTTTGTTTGATGGTTTGAGGCCATTTGGTTCTAAACTGTTTTACAGTTTTTGGGGGTTTTGGTTTGTATGTTTCAGCAGGTTTTGATGCTTGGAGGCTTTGACAGTTTTTTTGGATTTTAATCAAAATGTTTTCTATCTCCTCTTGCTTCAGCGCTTTTACTGTTATATTATGTTGCTTTGGTTGGATTTCTATTCAAAATGGTGGGAAAACCATTAAATTTTGAATACTTTGGCATATTGTTCTTATGCTATTTTCCTTGCAGTTTTTGTTTTCTAGCAACTCTTATGCAATTGTGACAGCAGGGCAGTAGGGCTGTGCATCCCTAGGTGACTTCTTTCCTCTCTTCTCTCTCAATGACCCTAAGAGTCAATTGCTCTTTTACCTTTTTCTGAAAAGTTTGCAATAAATGGAAAATGATGAAAATGCTTAATGAACAAGCGTCTTGCTTGTTGACTTAGTTTATCATATTGCTATATTTTCTTTTTGTTACTGCCTGCTTCCTACTGCTATGCTGCTGCCTCGTTTGCATGGATGCTGTTTGTATTTTGTCCAAATTGCTGGTTGTTTGTTTGGTTATGCGCTACTGTCTAGTTTATGTTGTTTGGACAGCTTTGTTGATTGTTGCCTAGCTTGTCCAGCTTGCTTGCATCCAGTTTGTACTATTCTATTTGTTTGGATAAGTTTGCTGCATTTGTTTTGTTTGGACAGCTTTCTTGCTTTTGTTATTTCTTCTTTTTGTGAACCAAGAAAAATAATTCTCTTGTGATTTGCAAATAGAGAAAATAAAAATGTGATGAATTAAAAATAGCCTTCTGATTCCAAATTGCAAACTTTAATGATGAACACTTTTCTTTCTTTTGAAAATTCTTGCTTATGTCCAATTAATTTGTACTAACTTTTTCTTCTGTCTTTGTTTTTTTCATGTGAGCACAAATGGATGGTGGCAAAGCAGGGGAAGCAAGAGACTCTGTGTCAAGCATGGAAGCAAAGGAACCTCAGTCAACCTTAGGCATAGATTCATTTTCTTTTCTTTGTAATTTAGAGAGAAGCATTCAACAATTGTACTAATTTATTTTTTTTTAAATACAATAAGTTGTAAAACCTAAAGCATTTAAATAATAAATTGTTTTGTAATAACTTTTGAAATAAATGGAGAAAGTCTTATGAGATATTCTGGTGTCCATTGAAATCTTTAATCAACAATAACTTGTAATCTTCTCTTTGCATCCTAACTAATTCTTAAAGATTCTCAATCAAGATAATTGAAACAAAATGCTCCCATCTGATAACTTAAACTCCAAGTAATCCAATAATTTTGTAATCTTGCAACTGCATTCCAATCAAAACACGCATTGTTTATTCCATTTCCTAAACAAGCAAATGTTTTAAAAGACGCAAATTATCTAGTTAACCTGGATCAAACAAAACATGAATGTCCCAAATGACAGTCTTAGATTCCATCCCTTGTCCCAAACAAACATGCCTTGAGAACAAACATTAACCTTTCAGTAAAATTGAAAAAGCATGAAAACATGTGAAAGCCAATTGGATCTTTGAGAATTCATTTCTTTTGAGAATTGCAAGAAAAACTCTAATTGCTGGTTTACTGCAACAGGAGAAAATCTGTCTGATCGATTCCTGAGCCAATCTTGAATATCTGAGGAACCCTAGGGTTGTGCTTTCAATGAAAAATGGGAGGGAAAATTTTGGGGTACAACACCCATCAATAATCCCCAGTAGAAGTCATTAAAATTCTTTGGATTCCCCAAGCAGATTCCTCAAGAAGTATATGGCATTACTCTCACAACGGAATCCTCAGCAGCAGTCAAGGATTTATTTTCCTCAGCAATACAGCAAATCAGCTTACACGCGCATACATTACATCCATATATTATAAACATTGATAAAGTAGATATATTGCATCATACATTTCATGCAACATAACTTTGTGCTTTAGCTAACATTTTACCCTTTTCAGGATAAGATTAACAGCTACCATTAACGAATGTTCAAAGATTCTAGATACAGTACAGATACGCTCCAGACAAGGATGCCATTCTGATGCTCATTCAGATTTCAATTTCTAGATACAGTACATATATGCTCCAGACAAGGTTACCATTCTGATACTCATTCAGATCGCAACTTCAGATACAGTTCAGATACGCTCCATACAAGGATGCCATCCTGATACTTATTCAAATTCCAGATACAAATACAGTACAGATACACTCCAGACACGGAAGTCATTTTGTTACTCATTCAGATTTCAATTTCAAGATACAATCCAGATACGCTCCAGACACGGTTGCCATTCTGTCGCTCATTCAGATTTCAATTTCAAGATATCATCCAGATACGCTCCAGACACGGAAGCCATTTTGTCGCTTATTCAGTTTCATCCTTCTGATACGCTCCAGACACGGAAGCCATTCTGTTACTTATTCAGATTCAAGTACAGATACGTTCCAAATACATACACCATTCTGATGCTTATTCTTTTGATTTACAACAAACATTCTTGGATGGCATCTACAAGCCCATCTCCAACAAGATTCTAACACCTCTCCGAATGGAATCTTTAAGACCATTCCCTCAACTACACCTTTGTCGAGTGCAAATTTATGGGCACTCTAGTGTCCAACATCTTTTACCTTCGAGTCACGAACGGCAAAACTCGCCAATCTAACTCTTCAGGTTCAAGGAGATTGAATAGGGACAACTTTTGTACCCCAAAATTTTCCCTCCCATTTTTCATAGAAGACACAACCCTAGGGTTTCTCAGATATTCAAGTTGGCTCAGAAATCGACCAGACAGGTTTTTTTCTGTTGTAGTAAACCAGCAATTAGGGTTTCTTGCAATTCTCAAAATAAAATGATTTTTTAAAGATCCAATTGGCCTTCATAGGTCTTCATGCTTCCTCAAGATTGTACTTATGATTTCTTCAAGCTACAAGATTCTAAGACGATTCTGCCTATTCATGGTCACATGTGATGTCTCTCACGGGTTTATCTTCAAAGAATCAGAAGAAATTTGAGTTTGGAAAACTTTAAAATTATCAAATCATCGCAAGGCATTTGATTGATTTTTGAATTTTCTTAAAACACAGTTTGCTGGAAAAAAAATAATGTTTGTTCTCCGAGCATGATTTGTTGGGAAAAGAAATAGAAATTAAGATTGTCATTTAGGACACTCATGATTGTGGGATCCAGGTTGACCAAATGATTTGCGTCCTTAAAACTTTTGTTTGGTTAGGAAATGGAATATACAGTGCGTGTTTGTTTGAAATGCAGTTACAAAATTATTGGGATTACTTAGAATTTAAGTTACCAGACTGGAGTATTTTGTTTCAAATATCTTGATTGGGAATTTCAAAAATCAATTAGGATGCGAAGAGAAACTACAAGTTGTTGTTGATAAAGAATTTCAATTGACACCAGAATATTTCATGTTACAACTCAAGATTTTCTCTGATTTCAAACATTTGGTACAAAACAATTTATTCTTTAATACTTTATGTTTTACAACTTATTGTATTTAAAGATTGAATTGGTACAATTATTGGATACAATACAAGAATGATTTTTATAAATTACAAAGAAAATCCAAATGTTTGATTGGCCTAGGAGAATTAATATATGCCTAAGTTTGTCTGAAGATTGAAGTTATCAAATTCCTTTGCTTATCTCCAAGA
Source organism: Vicia faba (assembly GCA_948472305.1). Taxonomy (NCBI): domain Eukaryota; kingdom Viridiplantae; phylum Streptophyta; class Magnoliopsida; order Fabales; family Fabaceae; genus Vicia; species Vicia faba. The sequence continues at coordinate 295,942,674 of OX451740.1, read as the reverse complement.
ATTCCTTGCTTGCCACAGAGTTCTTGCCTTCCTTGCTTTGTCACACCCAATTGTGCTCACATGAAAACAAAAGAAGAAAAATAGTTAGTGCAAATTATTTGGGCATGAACAGAAATTTTTCCAAAAAAAAGTATTCATCATTAAGGTTTGCAATGTGGAATCAGAATGCCATTGTTCATCACAATTTTATTTCCCCTATTTGAAAATCACAAGAAGGTTATCCTTTTTGGTTCACAAAAAAAGAAAGAGGAAAATAAATGCTACAAACTGTCCAAGAAATGCCACAAAGCTGTCCAAACAAGCAAATGTTACAAAACTGTCCAAACAAAATGTGAAAACTGAACCAAACAAAATGCGCAAACTGAACCAAACAAAATGCTACAAAGCTTCCAAACAAGCAAAAGTTACAAAACTGTCCAAACAGCAGCCTCAAAAAACCAAACAAACAGCTTTGTCAAAACAACAAACAGCATCAACAAAAACGAGGCAGAAGTATGGCAACATAAATAGCTAAGTCAAATAGCAAAACTTGCTTGAGAAGTAATAAATCATCATTTTCCATGCAAACCTTTCAGAATTGGAAAAAAAGGCAAAAGAGCAATTTTCTTTCTTATTGTCATTGAGAGAGAAGAGAGGAAAGAAGTCACCTAGGTTATTGGAATGCACAGCCTTGCTGCCCTGCCTGTCACAAGTTGCATAGAATTTGCTAAAAAACAAAACTGCAACAAAAAAAAAGCAATAAGGACAATATACTAAAATATTCAACTTTTTGGTTTCCCACCATTTTGAATATGGATAACAGAAGCAGGGTCAATATAACAGGAAGGAGGTCAATAGAAAGAAAAAACAAGTCTCAAGTTGAAAGAACGAAAAACAAGTTTAAACGAAAACCAGTAACATATCCAAGAAAATTTTCAAACAGTTAACCATCAAGCAAAGCCTCCAAGATCTCAAACCAAACCTGTAACAAACTCAAAACCTGATGAACATCAACAAATCCAAAACCAAAACTCCAAAGGCCTAAAACCAAAACAACAAACCAGTAAGGATCTCAAACTGCCAACCAAACCTGTAAAACTCCCAAAAGCCAAGTTAACAAAAACCAGTATCCAACTCTCAAAAAAACCAGCAAAAGATCTCAAACTGCCAACCATCAAACCAAAGAAACTGAACCAAACCTCAAAACTACAAACCTGTGCCCAGCTTCACAAACTCAAAAACAAATTGTTAATCATCAGACGAAAAGCCAAGAACAAGTCTAAAACAACCAAAACCAGAGCCAATCCTCAAACACAAACCAGAAAACATCATCAAATCAAATCCATCATTAAGCTTCACAAACTCAAAAAACAGAAAACATTAACAAACCTGAACCAAATATTCCAAACACAGTAGCCAACAAATATAACCAACATCATCATCATTCAATAAAGAAAAACAGAAGAGGTTACCAACGAGTCAGAAAAGCAACGCGATCATCCTCATCTCTTCACCTTGTGCAATTTCCGCCACCATTGGAACACCATCCTTGCTCTCGCCTTTCCCTCTCTATTTCACAGGAAATCACAGGAAAGTTGTAAAACTTCAACAGGTATGGTTTCCCCCTCTTTCCCAAATCTTCCATAAACATGTATTTTTCTGCATTTCAATAGATAATAAGCTTAATTAACAGAAAAAAGAGCATGATAAGATAAAAATCAATCAACGCATTTGTAAAATTTGTAAAGAACAGAACCTCACCTTTTTTCAAGAAAATTGTTAGAAATGGATTAGGGAGGCGAGAACGGTTGTGTTCCGGCAACAGAGAGTGAGGGGGAGGTCAAGGACGAATCAATTTCGTTTCTCTTAGGTTTAGGACCGAATTCAACAATTAGGTTTTCATAGATGCAAATCACGGTGAGATAAGGAAGTAGCATGTTAATGGAGATGTGATTTCGTTCCCAAAAGGAAATAGGGACGGATAGTGAGATTGTTTAGAGGTTTCAACAAAAAGATGAACAGAGATGAGCGAAAGAGATGAAGAGCGGCACTGTGAATTACAAGGGTTCTAAGAACCCTAATTTTGTTTTGAACCCTTAATCAATAACTAAGTGGGTTTAGAACCTTGGGCTTGGTTCTTTCTGTTCGATCTTAAAGCCCATTTGAGTTTTACTGATCATCCCCCCCCCCTTTGGCTCGTTTTGTTACAGCAAGAACAACATTTTGTTTGGGCCTCATTCTCAAATCACCTTAAGCCCATTGCGTTTTTTTTAATTTGTTTTCTTTTTACATTATTTTTTTTATTTTTTTTATTATGCAAATGCTAATAACTTAAAATACATTTTAATTTGATTTAGGTTTTGTAATTTAGTTTTTTATCATTTTCTTTTTTTAATAAATTTGTTTTAGATTTAATATTACATATAATAAAACAGCAAAAGTAATAATAGAACTTAGTTTAGTCCCTCTTTAATTTATCTTGTTACTAACATAATTAATAAAATACAAAAAATAGAGATTTTAATTTAATCAATTATTTTTATTTTTTAGAATAGGTTTTACTCTTCCCTTTTTAAGTAAATACTTAACATTTCATTTCCATATTTTGCTAATTTTATTTTCATGGATTATCATAGCTTTAATTAAATCGCACAAAAATCGATTTGGTTGTATTGTTTGATATTTGGACCTTCCTATCTCATTTGATTCATCCTCATTTGTAAAAATTGTACCCCCATTCCCGAACATTTTGTAATAGCTTAGAATTCCAATTCCCGCAATTTACTGCTTTCTTTATACTGTATAATAATTAGGCGTGTATGGAAAGATTCAAAAAATCAATCGCTAGATGACCTAATCAAAGAATAAAATAACTTGAAACCAACACACTTTTTCACGAGCGCACCTCTAGGGTAACCTCGCTCGTTGCCTCGGAAATACAATCATGTCCCTCGAATATGAGACACTTTAGCAATGACCCTTCGATAAAAAGATCGTAGTCCCTCGATGACCCTCGATGTTGCCTTCGATTAAAACGATCTCGTCCCTTACAAAAATTGCTAAAGCGTCTCACGAGTTGCCTTCGATGATTGTAAAATCGACCCGTGCATGTCCCTTCACATCCAATGGCGGGGCTTCTTACCAAATCAATGGTAAGATGGCACCATTAAAAGGAGGAAGAAAAGAACAATTTAAGACCTTTTGAGTAGATAGATTCGCTCTTAGTTACTCGTTTGCTCACGACAAAAACTTTTACACCTACACTCTCATTTCAAAACATTTTCAAAAAGACAAAACGTTTTGTATACGTTATTATAGAGACCAGAACCATTACAAAACATCTTTTCAAAACATTTATCGAAACATGATTCACAAACACATCTTTGAACCACTTTTCGAAACAAAACTTTGTATACGTTCTTATAGAGACGAGAACCATTACAAAGAGATTTTTAAAAATACTTTCAAAACCCACACCACAAGCACACTATCAAATGAAAGCAAGTGATCTAAACGAGTAACTAAGAGCCCATGGGAAACCATGGATGAAAAGGGTGCTAATACCTTCCCTTTTCATAATCTACCCCCCGAACCCGACAAATAATCTCGAAAGGTCTTTCCTGTGCTTTTTTACCTTTCCTTTTGGATAAAAGAAAAGTCGGTGGCGACTCTTGCTATCCGCACAAGTGCGATCGAAACGCAAAACACCCAAGTCATTTCTCCCACTGTATCACACTGCCCTTGCGGGTTTTCAACTTAGCGGGAAATTTATTCTGTTTATGTCTCTAATTTTTGCCTAGACCGCCCTTTCGGATTTTCGGCCTACCGAGACGCTCCTTTTTGCCTAAGCCGCCTTTTTGGGTTTTCAACTTAGTAAGCTGTTCTTTTATTTCTTTAGGCGAAGTATTTCTTGACTGCGTCAACATTCATGGGGCGTGGGAACTCCTCGCCATCCATAATTTCAAGAATTAATGCACCACCAGAGAAGGATTTCTTGACAACATATGGGCCTTCAAAATTAGGAGTCCACTTGCCCCTAGAATCAATGTTGAAAGACATGATCTTCCTGAGCACGAGGTCACCTTCTCTGAATTTACGAGGTTTGACCTTTTTATCAAATGTTTTCTTCATTCTTCTCTGATATAACTGCCCATGACATAAAGCTGTCATCCTCTTCTCTTCAATCAAATTCAATTGGTCAAACCTGTTCTAGACCCATTCAGCCTCTGTCAACTTGGCTTCCATTATCACACGCAACGAGTGAATCTCTACCTTAACAGGGAGTACAACTTCCATTCCGTATACCAGGGAGAACGGGGTTGCTCCTGTTGAAGTGCAGACAGATGTTCGATATCCATGCAGAGTAAAAGGGAGCATTTCATGCCAATACTTATAAGTAACAACCATTTTCTAGATAATTCTCTTAATATTCTTATTAGCAACCTCAACAACCCCATTCATCTTTGGCCTATATGGAGACGAATTGTGATGGACAATTTTGAATTCTTCGCACAGTTCTATCATCACCTTGTTATTCAAATTTGAGCCATTGTCGGTGATGATTCTGCTCGGCACACCATACCGGCATATAAGATTGTTTTTGATGAAACGCACAACCACTTGTTTGGTAACATTGGCATATGAAGTAGCCTCTACCCATTTGGTAAAGTAGTCAATTGCTACCAAGATAAAACGGTGTCCATTCGAAGCTTTGGGTTATATCATCCCGATCATGTCAATACCCCACATAGAGAAAGGCCATGGGGAGGAAATCACATTGAGAAGTGTCAGAGGCACATGGATCTTATCTGCATAAATCTGGCATTTATGGCACTTCTTTGCAAATTTGTAACAGTCAGATTCCATTGTCAACCAATAATAGCCTTCTCTTAGCATCGTTTTAGCCATCGAATGTCCATTAGCATGAGTGCCAAATGAACCTTCATGAATCTCATGCATCAACATGTCTGCTTCGTGTCTATCCACGCATCTGAGCAAGACCATATCATAATTTCTCTTGTATAACACATTTTCACTGAGGAAGAAACTGTCTGCCAATCTTCTCAGTGTCTTTCTATCTTTCTTCGATGCACCAATTGGGTATTCCTGAGTCTGAAGAAAATGCTTGATATCATAATACCAAGGTTTTTTCATCTGCTGCCTCCTCTGTTGCAAACACATGAGTGGGCCTATCTAGTCGTCGAATTATAATTCGGGGTATATCATTCCAAGCATTCACTTGGTACATGGAAGCCAAAGTTGCTAGAGCATCCGCCATTTGAATTTCATCTCTAGGGATGTGATGGAATTCAACTTTATTGAAGAAGGGTAGTGATATTCTTGCATAGTCTTTGTAAGGTTCAGAAGGATAAATCAGGAGAAATCAGGAAGAAAAAGTGCATAATTCTGAGTTTCAAAGGAAACACTACAAGAGCCCTGACACGGGTGGCCGTGTCGCCTGACACGGGCCGTGTCAAGGGGAAGACATGGAAAATAGAGGCTGACATGGGCACCCGTGTCAGCTGACACGCCCCGTGTCAGAAGGTCTGGGTGATACTTTTCTTTAGGAACAATGGACAGTGGACGACACGGATTCCCGTGTCAGGTGACACGGCCCGTGTCGGCCTATGACACTGATTTCCTATTTTTTTTCATACTTTTTCCATATATTAAGCTGTAAAGGCATTTTGGGTACTTCCAATCGACCTAGATGAATAGAGACTATTTAAATAAGTTTTCACAAGGAATAAGGGACTTTTGGATGGGAGAAGAATTTAACGATAAAGATTTGGGCTTTCAAGAGATTTGGAGACAGAGATTCCTTCATGCACAGAAGCAATTGAAGATTGAAGAATCCTCACCTTTTGTAATGTCTAATTTTATTATTGCTTTTATTTTTAATACTATGGGAGGCTAAACCCCCCAATACTAGGGGGTGTCCCTAATTTTCAAATGTATTGATTTTGAATTCTTGGTTTTGATACAATAGTTACTTTTCAATTTAATTGTTCAATGTTCTCATGCCTTTCCTATCACACAAATAAGGATTGATCCACGATTAACAATTACAGTTGGACCGCAATTGTTAAGGTTTTTGAACAATTAGACTATAGTAGATATCACCTAGGACTAAGGATACCCTATAGGTCACTGGTAAAATCATAATAACATATTTGCTTGGTTTCATCAATAATTCACTAAGGACTTAGGAATTAGAATGAAGGACCAAAGGTTTTCTCACTAAGGACTTAGGGGAATATAAACTTAAGATTCGTAGTTGAAAGTAATGAGCTTGTTGAAGTGATCAATAATGAAGGTCAATACAAGGTCAAATCATACACTTACCCTAGCATGCTCCTCATATCTGTTAAAAAGCCATTTTCATCTTTCCGTTGATTAAGTGACAAAAAACACCATATCCCAAAGTAAAGATTTTGTTTAATTGAACTACACATTATCCCCAGTACTACACGTAGTCCTCGAGATTGATATCCGGGGAAAAATTCCCTATTATTACTGCAAGGCAAAATAGTACACTTGGTATTTTCCCTATCAAGTTTTGGCATTGTTGCCAGGGACTACACTAGTTATTGAGAGTTATTTAAGTTCAATTAAAATTTTGTTGCTCTGAAACTAAAAAAAAATTGCCTGTAATTTTTTATATTTTTTATATTACTAATTTTTCCTAACATTTGCATGCGAAGAAAGCCCTCAGCTGAATTTCCTTTTGACGCAAAAATCGAAAGAACTTTTCACGCAAGGTGAAGACAAGCTCGGCTAGTTAGACATGAATCAAAAGGTTCATAAGATCATTCAGGTTCAGAGTCTGAAAAGAAGAAAAAACAATGGCTGAAGACCCACCACCATGAGAGAGACTTCTCGTGGATCATGTAGGAGAAAATGCTCCAGTAGGTCGGTTGACTATTGTGAATCAACCGGTCAATGTTGCAAATTTTCAACGGCATCCTTCAACCATCCTCCAGTTTGAGAACAAATCTTTCACCAAAAAGATCAATGAACATGCCAATAAGCATTTGTAGAGATTCCTCACCATGAGTACTACTTTAAAGATTGAGGGGCACTCTGAAGAAGCCAAGAAATTAAGGATGTTCCTGTTCACGCTGTCTGAAGATGCTGAAGAGTGGTTTTACTCATTACCTACTGGAAGAATCACCACTTGGGAACAGATTGTGAAGGATTTTCTTGATGAGTACTTTCCTGCTTCTATTGATATTCACAAAATATATGATATTATGAATTTTAAGAAGAAGGAAAGAGAGTCACTAGGTGGTGCTTATAAGAGGTTCAAGAGGTTATTAGTGGCCTGACCCACTCACAACATGGGTCAAAATGAGCAAATGCAAATGTTTGTAAATGGTCTCAAAATGAAGACAAAGCAACTTATTGATACAACTGCTAGTGGGTCATTCAACTTTACAACAGCCACTTGTGTGAAGAAGATTATTTAAGCCATTGCTACAATTGAGCTTCTGGAGCTATAGGACAGAGTTGTACGCAAACCATAGGGAGTGATTGATTTGAAGTTGGAAGTGAATAAGAAACTAAAATCTGTAGAGGCTATTACTGCAGAAGTGGAGAAGAAGCTGAAAGCAATGAACATGGGTACTCAACATATAGCTCAATTTCAACAAGTACAGTAGGTTATTTGTGAAATTTTTAATGGACCGCACCTTACTGTGCAATGTCTTACGACTCCACAACAAATTGAGGAGATAAAATTCTTGAGGAAAAATAACCCATATTCTAACATATATAATCCTTGGTGTAAGAATCATCCTAACTTCTCCAGGAAAGATCAGCAACAACAAGCTCCTCAAAAGGCAAAGTGGGATGTGGCTATTGAAAAGATGGTTGCCCACTCAAACCCAATTTCAAGAAGAGACAAGGAGTAATTACAGGAATACCATAACTGCAATAAAAAATGGAAGTTCAAATGGGATAAATTGTACAAACAGGTAATGCTGCAAGCATAAGAAAGTCAGAAAAGTAATGAGAATGTGAATGATGTCAAAACAAGGAGTGAGAAAGTTTATAGAGAAAAAGAAGATGAGGTGAATTTTGATGACAATATCATAGAATTAGAGCTGGAAGTAAGAGAGAACAAGAACAAACAGGAAGAAGTGATATCGCATGTGAAGCCAGTTGAAGAGAAGACTAAACTAGTGGCAAGTTACCGTATCCATCTCGAGTGGCAAAGAAGGACACCAAAGAAAAACATTATGAGATATTTTTCAAAATTTTCAAAATGCTAGATATCCACATACCATTCTTTGAAGCAATCGAGAAAATGCCATTGTGCCATAAATTCATGAAGGAGGTACTTTCAAAAAAGAGAACAACAGAGGATGGGCAGGTACCCGTTGATGAGAAATTGTTTATAATTGCACCCGAGAGAAAAATACATGTCAAGAAGAATGATCTGGGGTCAGTTGCAATACCATGCACCATAAAAGACAGACCTTTCAAGAGGGTTCTTGTGGATTCTGGCTCTAGTGTCAGTTTAATGCCATTATCGATTTTCCAGAAGTTTGGTATTAAGAAGATAAGCGAGAGTGGGACAAAATTGAAATATGTGGATCACACCATCGAGCAATAATATGGGAAAGCTGAAGATGTATTAGTGGAAATTGACAGTTTTATTTTCCCAGTTAATTTTCAGATCATGAACATTGTAATACGGTGGGAGACCTGACTTGGTTTTGTGTTTTATCGCAAATGGGCGGATAACAAGAGTCACCAACGACTTTTCTTTTATCCAAAAAAGGAAAGGGCAAAAGAACAAGAAATACCTTTGAGAATTTTGAGTTCGGGGGGTAGGTTATGAAAAGGGAATGTATTAGCACCCTTATCATTCGTAGTTATCTACAGGCTCTTAATCGCTAGCTCACTTTTGAAAATGCTTTTATGTAGGTGTTTGAAAGTATTTTGAAAAAATGCCAATAGTGAAGCAACTTTGTAATGATTCTTGTATCGGCTAAGAATGCTTACAAAGTGTTTGTTTTTTTGAAAATATTTTTGAAAGTGTGATTGTGAGAAATGTTTCTTTTGAAAAATGTGAGCAAGCGATTAATAACTATCTATGTACTCAAGGTATTTCTTGTTATTTTCATCCTCCTTTAGATAGTGATATCCTACCATTAGTTAGTAGGAAGCCCTATTGTTTGATGTGAAGGGACAGACACGGGTCACTGTACCGTCATAAAGGTAACTCGTAAGGGCGCTTTAGCAGTTTTTCGTAAGGGACTAGATCATTTACCGAAGGCAGCATTCGAAAGGGTCATCTAGGGACTACGATATTTTTAACCGAGGGACAAGGCTAAAGCGTCCCCACGTTCGAGGGACATGATTTTTTTCCAATGCAACAAGTGAGGTTACTCTTGAGGTGCAAGTGTGAAGAGTGTTTTGATTTCAATTATTTATCTTTGCATTAGGTTAGCTATCGTTTGCTTTTATGTCTTGCCATACAATCATATTAAGCTAAACAGTTATAGGGAAATCTATAAATGCAGGAAGTAAAGGCAGAAAGTAAAGAGTCATACGCTATTACAAGGCTTCGAAAATGGGGGTACAAATAGTAAAAACGGGGAAAACAGTAAAACCTTAATTAAACTATTACAAATCGTGAACAATTACATAATGATAAAAGACGCGAAGGTAATAAAATACGCGAAGCGGTAAAAAAAGGAAAAGAAAAAAGGAAATTGTTTTGTGATTTTACTTGATGAAAAAGTTTGATGATTAATCTAAACACCCTAATTATTTTTAATTAAGGAAAAAGGAAATTGATTAAAAACCTAAAAAAAACCCTAAGTTTATTTTCATTAAAAGAAATTTTTAATTAGTGAAAACCTAAAAAACTAAGTTAATTGGTTAAATGAAAACCTAAAAATTAATTAAGGTTAATTAAGTGATAACCTAAAAATTAATTAGGTTTTATAAAAAACTTAAAGGTTTTGTAAAAAGAAGGTTTTAAGAGGAAGAGTAAGAAGGATAGAGAATTGTAAGAAAATAAACCCAAAAGTGATAGGGGTATGTGTTGAACCTGCGTCCTCAGCAACTCCAGCCCACGCGCTTACCACCAGGCCCAGCGCGTCTTGGTTTTAGGAAAGGCATCCAACGCGTGATGTAGTAAACCTACAAAAATATGAAAATATGAATAAAATAATGGCAAAAGGATGGATCGAATCCATGCCCTTTGATAGCAATTCCTTAACGCACGCGCTTCAACCGTTGGGGCGGTGATACATCCATTAACTTATATGAAATAATAAATATATAAAATAAATAAACTGCTTGAACCGGAGAGGCGCCGGAGCCCTAGCTCCAGTCGTCTTCTCCGGTTGCCCTTTTCTTCCAAACCTGTAAAAATCAAGGATGTTAGCACATCAAAAGAACCCTATCCCCCTAAATCGAGGGTTGTGAGTTCAATGGGACAATCATTTGGAGCTAAAACAACCTGGTTTAGGAGTTATGGTGAAAACAATGTAAATCAGTGCAAAGATGGGGATTTAAGATTCTGATTGAATTGGACATCCACGATGGGTCATTCCTTCATAGTTGAATCTCATAAACACATAACAAGCATTAGTAAACTTTAGAATGCAGTAAAAACGAAAAATATGAAATTCAAACAAAGATGGAATCGTGATGCATGCACAAGTGTTTTCTAGCCATTTGGATCATTGTAAACGATCCAATCTTACCCTATGATCTTCCTGGGGTTGATTGGGATGGCTAGTTTGTAATGAAAGGGCTTGTGATAAGTGTTTCAAGTTTTTAGGGTTCTTGAAAGGTTTTGGAATTTTGACAAGTATTTGAGGTAAGGTTTCATGTGTTTGTCTGAGAATTAATGAGATTATATAGGTTGAAATTAGGGCAAAGATATGGGCTTGGTCTTTGTGAGAAAGGCTTATGTTTGTCTTATTTATTTTTTGAAATATTAATGAATAAATAAAAAATAATTAAAATAAAAATAAGTCAAGAGGTGTATCAACGGGGTTTAAGGTTTATAAGGAGTATATTACACGTTTGGACTTTACAACAATGGCCCAATAGCCCAAAAATCAAGCTTTCTCAATCTGAACTTCATGCTTTTGCTCAAATTTCCCAACTTCTCAAATTTCATCTTTTGAAGGTGATCTGGAACTTTTCTGAAAGCTCAAGATGTCCTCTACAATCCCTCTTTTGATCATTTTTGCATTTGGAGAACTTATCTTTATGTGATTTTCCTTGACAAAAAGTGTCTTTTTGTTGACTTTTGAAATGACCTGTAATGCATTGACTCATATCTCTAAAATGAAGCATTTTTTGAACTTGAGCTTAGAGATAAAAAGGTTGTAGATAATTTAATTTCCTTCAAAATGAGATTTGGTTGGGGAAAAGCTGATGAAGCATGTGAAAGTTATGATTGGTTAAAGTTCAGTTGACTTCTCCTAAGGAAACCCTAATTTGGCAACTTTTGACTTTTGATGATTTGAGGGCTTTTCTTGAGGAATCATAATCGAACCTTGATCTAATGATGAATATGACTTCAAAATGTTTATGTTGACCAAAAATCTTGAAGTTTGACTGTATGTTGACCACAATTGACTTTTTATTCAATATAGTTGATTTTCAGCCATCTGAGCAATTGACTGAGCAAACTTGTGATGCAAGGCATGAAACTTGGTATGAGCATTCTTGGAGACCTATAAGAAACCATGTAAACCACTGGAGGCCTTAGAAACCCAAAATTCCTTGAGAAAAATGAAACCCTGGTTGTAAGTCCATTGCTTAGAAGGAGAATTTGTCTGATCAATTCTTGAACAACCTTGAGCATTGAGAACCCTAGGAGGATGTCTTGAATAAAAATGAGAGGGAAATTTTTGGGGTACAAAAAACTTCCCCTGTTCAATCTTCTTAAACCTGAAGAGTTAGATTGGCATGTTCGCCATTCGTGATCTAAAGGTAGAAGATGATTGAACATCTAAGTGTCCAGAAATTTGCACTCGCCTGTGGAAAAAGTAATGTTGTTGATTGATTGTATTGCTTGAATGTGCTTAAAGATTCCATTATCAGAGATGATTGAATGTCATCAAAGATGGGCTTATGGATGCCATCCGAAGTATTCATTTATAGAAGTATCAGAATGAGTCTACGATTGGTTGTATCTGAAGTCTATTTTTGTTGGTAAACTCGTCCTGTTTCGGGAATTCATACCACCTAGTGATAAAGATAGTAATCCCGTCCTGTTTTAGGATTTGATCTTTGCCCGGTCTTATAGAAAGTTTCACCGTCCTGTTTCGGGAGTTAATCTTTGACCTGTTTATGTAGATAGTCGCCCCGTCCTGTTTCGGGAATTAATCTACAATTTGTTTTCACAGATAGTTGCCTTGTCTTGCTTCAGGAATTAATCTATGTCTGGTTATATAGATAGTTGCCCCATCTTGTTTTCGGAATTAATCTTGGACCTGTATGAGAACTGTTGATGATATTCGTCTGTTTGTGAACTTTACCTGAAAAGTTAGATTTAGGCTTTATGCAATGTCATGATGTATGTAATTCATTGCATAATGATGTTCCAAAAATAAATGAGAGTGTAATATGCGTGTCGCATGCATATGTTATGATCCTTGTAAATGATGTATGGATGTGAGATGTCGTGAAGTGCATTGGTAGCTTCGTATAACATCTTCATGAAGACAATAATTCTTCCATCTTGTTTAGAATGTCTCTGCTGGGGACTCCTGTTTTCTGTTTGAGGATACTCCGCTGGGGAATGTGATTTCTGCTTGGGGAGAAGATTTCAGGAACATTGGTCATTCATCTCTCTACTGGGGAATTTAATTCTTATATACCCTGACTGGAAATAAAAGAGATGGATAAAATTCCAAGGTGCTTCCTGACCGAGTTTCTGATATGGATGCCGACTCGTCTAAGGAGAATAAAGTTAAACGATATCTGGTCTGGTTTCTGATTTTGTAGCAACTCTCTAGAGATAGTTGTCTGGACTGTCCTTCACTAGAGAGAGGGATTTTGCATGTGGTTTGTAGTAGTCAGAGAGATAGACTCAAGCTATGGAGACTGCATTATTTTTGGGAAATAAACCCTATTAGGTAAATAAACCCCGCTGGAGAAATATTCTGCTGAGAAAATAAGCCCTGTTGGAGAAAAGAATTCTGCAGGGGGTTTTATAGTTTTGGAGAAATAAACTCAGCTGGGGAAGAGAATTTTTGTGAACTGTGCTAAGGTATTAATCTATGATGAGGATTGAGATTCTGTAGGTTGGCGACATTGTCGGGGAAAAGATCATACTCTTTAATCGCTAGGGGATCTACTGGGGAGTGTGATTGGGTTAATTGTTGGAAGATGTCCCAATTCCTGTCTTAAGACATTTCATACTTGTGGGGCATGTATCTTTGTTGAAGATGAGCTTGTGAAGATGACTCTGTGGGGATAATATTATAGAAATTTCTCTGTGGGGATTTGCGGATGACTTGGGCGTTATCCCAACTCCTAGAGTCTTAAGCAAATGCTTATTCCTGTTTTTATGCATATATTTGTTAATAGTAATCATATTCATATGCATATGTTCATTCAATTTAATCATTGGACATTTTTGCAAACAAAACAGAAAAAAGTAAAACAAAAATTTGAATTTGGAAATGGTAATTGTATTGATAATTTGCCAATAAACAGGCGGTTTTGTACAAAGAGACATAGATCCTAGTAATAGGACATTGTTGTAAAATAAAAACAAAACATATAGCTATGTGGAAATAATCTCGTCGAGTTTCAACTCTGCTATTGCCCATATGTCCTAGAGCATCTCATCCCTTGTTGTCGGAAGAAGTTGAATGAATTGGTTTGTACCATTTGAACTTAACGTTGGTAATAAGGCTTTCTATAATTGATCCAACAGGACATGGTTGTACGCTTTAATCCCTAATTTTTTCCTGGATCGTCCTTTCGAGTTTTCAGTCCATCGGGATACTCTTGTTTTCCCAAGTCGCCTTTTTAGGTTTTCCACTTGCCGGGTGTACAATCTTTATATATATATATATATATATATATATATATATATATATATATATATATATATATATATATATATATATATATATATATATATATATATATATATATATATATATATATATATATATATATATATATATATATATATATATATATATATATATATATATATATATATATATATATATATATATATATATATATATATATATATATATATATATATATATATATATATATATATATATATATATATCCCTAATTTTTTCCCGATCCTTTTTGGTTCGCCGAGATGCCCTTAGTTTTTCCTAGGTTAGTCAATCTAGCGGGTCGTTTTCATGTGTAGTATTTTTTTACTATGTTCGCATTCACAGGGTGCAAGAAATCTTCACCGTCCATGGTGGTAAGTATCATAGCACCGCCCGAAAATATCTTTTTGACTATAAATGGCCCTTCGTAGGTGGGAGTCCATTTTCCCTTGGGATCACGTTGTGGTAGAATGATATGCTTTATTACCAAATCACCGGCCTAATATACCCGATGTGTGCCTTTCTTATTGAAGGCTTTGATCATACGCTTCTGATACATCTGACCATGACAAACAGCCGCAAGCATCTTCTCGTCAATCAAATTCAACTAGTTCATCCTAGTCTGAATTCATTCGTCCTCGTCTAAATCTGCAACTTTCATAATTCTTAGAGAAGGGACCTGAACTTCGACAGGTAGGACAACTTCTATACCGTAGCCCAAAGAGAATGGGTTTTCCCCAGTTGATGTTCGAGATGAAGTGCGATAGCCATGAAGAGATAATGGTGACATCTCATGCCAATCTTTATATGTTACTATCATCTTTTTTATAATCTTCTTAATGTTCTTATTGGAGGCTTCCATTGCGCCATTCATCTTTGGTCGATACTGAGAAGAATTGTGGCTTAATCTGGACTGCATGCAGAGTTCCATGATCATAGTATTGTTAACATTAGTACCATTGTCCGTGATAATCCTTTCGGGGATGCCATACCAACAGATAAGGTTGTGCTTAATGAACCGAGCAGCAACATTCTTAGTAACAGAGGCGAACAAGGTTGCTTCAACCCATTTCGTGAAATAATCAATGGCAACAAGGATGAAGAGGTGTCTGTTGGAAGCTGTAGGTTTGATTTCTCCAATCATATTAATACCCCACATTGCAAATGGCTAAGGAGTAGTCAAGACATTCAGAGGTACTGAAGGCACATGTACTTTGTCAGCATAGATTTGGCACTTGTGACAGGTTCTTGAGTGGTGATGGTAGTCAGTTTCTATAGTCGACCAATAGTAACTCTCCCTCAGAATCTTCTTATCCATAGTTTGTCCGCTGGAGTGAGTACCAAAGATACTTTAGTGCATGTCCTCCATAATATTCTCCGCTTCCTTCTTGTCTACACGGCGAAGTAGAGTCGAATCATGATTGCATTTGTACAGAACCCCGTTACTCAGGAAGAACTTGGCTGAGAACTTTAGTAGGAATTTTTTGTCGTTAATAGAAGCCCCCTCGGGGTACTCTTGAGCCTCAAGGTATCTTTTCACTTCATGAAACCAAGGCTTCTCTTCTACTCCGTCAGTGTCAACTTCGTAGCAATGTGTCGGTTCAGCTAGCCTCTCAATGGTAATTCTGGGAGCCTCGTTGTCCCATCTGACTTTAAACATAGATGACATGGTTGCTAATGCATCTTCCAATTGATTCTCTTCTTGTGGGATGTGCTCAAAAGTGATTTCCTCGAAGTACGGGATTAAGGTAAGCACATGTTCTCTATAAGGAATGAGATTCAAGTGCTTAGTATCCCATTCTTCCTTGATTTGACTGATTACCAGAGCTGAGTCCCCATATAAATTCAAGAACTTAATCCTCAAGTCAATAGCGGCTTTAATACCCATGATGCACGCTTCGTATTCAGCCATGTTGTTAGTACAGTCAAAGCATAATTTGGCGGCGAAGGGCGTATGACAACCCTGGGGAGAGATAATTACAACACCAATTTTGTTGCCAAGTGTGTTAGAAGCTCCATCCAAAACCATAGTACATCGGGATCCTGGCTCAGGTCCTTCATACAGTCCAGGTTCTTCACAATCCGTTACTAGCATAATGTTCTCGTTCGGGAACTCGAAATTCATAGACTTGTAGTCGTCTACAGCTTGATGAGTCAAATGGTCTACCGGTACACTTCTTTTGAT
This sequence comes from Vicia faba, assembly GCA_948472305.1. NCBI lineage: Eukaryota > Viridiplantae > Streptophyta > Magnoliopsida > Fabales > Fabaceae > Vicia > Vicia faba. Next base: position 295,926,444 of record OX451740.1, on the reverse strand, counting down.
TGCTTTCTGAGTGGTGTACTGAATGTCGTATTCTATCAAGACCGTTTTCCATCGGGCTATTCTTTCGGAGAGAGAGGGCTTCTCGAATATGTATTTGATGGAGTCTATTTTAGAGATCAATAAATTAGTATGAGTCAACATATACTGACTTAGTCGACGAGCAGCCCATGCCAAAGAACAACAAGTTTTCTCGAGCAGTGAGTATCTTGTTTCACAGTCGGTAAAAAATTTTCTAAGGTAGTATATTGCATGCTCTTTTCGACCAGACTCATCATATTGGCCTAGTACACACCCCATTGAGTTCTCTAACACTGTTAGGTACATGACTAGAGGACTTACTTCAACTAGTGGCATCAAATTTGGAGGTTCTTGTAAGTACTCCTTGATCTTGTCAAAGGCTTTCTGACAATCGTTGTTCCATTTTACTACCCGGTCTTTCTTCAACAGCTTGAAGATTGGCTCACAAGTAGCAGTTAAATGAGAAATTAATTGAGCAACGTAATTCAGTCGTCCCAAGAAACCTATGACTTCCTTCTCGGTACGGGGAGGAGGAATTTCTTGAATAGCTTTGACTTTGGCGGGATCAAACTTAATGCCTTTACCATTGACAACAAAACCCAGGAGTTTATCAGATCTCACCCCAAAGGTGCACTTGTTTGGATTCAACCTCAACTTGTATTTCTTCAGTCTCTCAAATAACTTGTGTAGATGGTCAAGATGCTCTTCTTCAGTTTGAGATCTGTCTATCATATCATCGACGTTGACCTCTATCTCATGATGGATCATTTCATGGAATAAATCTACCATGGCACACTGATATGTTGTGTCGGCGTTCTTTAACCCAAAAGGCATAACTTTGTAGCAGAAAGTGCCCCACTGTGTGACAAAGGTAGTTTTCTCCATGTCTTCAGGTGCCATCTTGATCTAATTATAACCTGAGAAGTCGTCCATAAAAGAGAATACATTGTGTTGAGCGGTGTTGTCAACCAGAACATCAATATGTGGAAGTGGGAAGTCATCTTTGGGGCTTAACCTATTCAGATCCATGTAGTCTATACACATACGTACCTTGTCGTCTTTCTTTGGTACCGGAAAAAAATTTACAACCCATTGAGGATATGATGTAACAGCCAAGAAACCTGTGTTAAATTGTTTTGTAATCTCGGCATTGATCTTGATAACATAATTGCTTGGTTTCATCAATAATTCACTAAGGACTTAGGAATTACAATGAAGGACCAAAGGTTGTCTCACTAAGGACTTAGGGGAAGATAAACTTAAGATTTGTAGTTGAAAGTAATGAACTTGTTGAAGACATCAAGAATGAAGGTTAATACAAGGTCAAATCACACACTTACCCTAGCATGCTCCTCACATCTGTTAAAAAGCCATTTTTATCTTTCTGTTGATTAAGTGATAAAAAATGTAACGCCCGTAATTTCATTAAATTATTTTTGGAATATTTATGAAGATATGTTGTTATTAAATTGGATTTATTTTATTAAGTGGAGAAATAATAATATTAGAGGTATAATATTATTATGTGGTAAAATAATATTAGAAGTGTAATATTATTAAGGTGGGCTTAATTTGAGATAGTAGATGTAATAAGGGGGTGTAAGTTTGGATTCCACTAAGGAATAATAGAATATTAGGTTATTTTATTATTTGTTGTTAGAATAGAAGAAAGAAGCAGTAGAGGAAATAAGGACTTGAGAAGAAAGTGAAGCTGCTGGAAAATAGTGGAAAACGGCAAGAACAAAGATCCAACCCGGAAATTGTAGAGCGACCTTCAATCCAAGGTAAGGGTGGGGTTCTGACTTTATAATTGGGTTCATGATGTTTGATATATAGGGTTAGAGGTGATTGTTGTTTGTTCTTGAATTGAATGCATTATGAATGACGTATGATGAAGATTTGATGAATTTTTTATGAATAAGAATGTTATTATGTTGTTTGATCAATGGAGTAATAGAGTATAATGTTAAGTGATGAATTATCATGGTTATAATGAGGTTTGTAGGACTGTAACATAATTCCCATAGTGAAATTACATAAGAAAACACAGAAATTATGCATACTGTAGCAGGATGTATCGACCCCAAACTGAATGTGTCGATACATGAAGGCTGCAAGACTAAGGATGAGTCGACACGAAGAGAGGATACGTCGATACATGAGTGTGTGAGACTCAAGATGAGTCGACCGGTGAGGTGCATGTGTCGATACATGCTGTGATTTGAAGCAGGATGAGTCGATCGATAAGGAGGATGTGTCGACTCATGATGTACAGATGAAGCAGTACGCGTCGATCCATAGGGTTTTGCGTCGACCCTTAATGTCTGATTTTTGATAGATTCGGTTTTTAAGTGCTGTAACTTGAGTTTTAGGATGATGTTTGAGATGTCGTTCGAAGCGTTGATGAGTTAACGCGATGAGCTTTATTCTAGGTGATTAAATGATGGATAAGAAGTGTAATCCTAGTACCTAGTTTAGGATTTAAAATTAATTCCCACGAATGATCGTATGCTGGATTTTGGACAGAATGATGAATATGAGATGTTAGAGCCTGCTGTTAGAATTATGACAGTAGGATTAGTGACAGTAATGATGTACATTAGTAGAATAACATGATGGATTACTGTGCTATTAATATACAGTTGAGTATTAGTGAGATGTTATTGATGAAGTTGTGTTCGATGATTTTGTGATAATAAATGATGTTTAATAAATTATTTTGAGATGTTTATGAGATGCTGTAATTGAGATGTTTTGAGATGATTGAGATGTTGTTGTTTTGAGATGATTTAGATGTGTTATTTTTAGATGATTGAGATGTTGTTATGTTAATTGAAATGTTAATTGAGATGTTGTTGTTTTGAGATGATTTGAGATGTTGGTAATTTGGGTGTTGTTATTACATTCATGATGAGTCGCATACATTGCATTTTTGAGATGGAGCTTATGCTCGTTGAGATGGCCTGGATTGGCAAATTTTGAGATGAAGGTTATGCCTTGTTGATGCCTATATTAATTGGTAGATTTTTTAGATGGGAGTTCTTCTCCAATGGTACCACATGCATTTGCATAGTTTTGAGTCGCATTATATGATTGAATAATGAAGTGTATTTGATGTTGATGAATGAGTATATATGCTGTAATTATTGTTGATTATGAGATGAGAAGTGGTGACATTATTGATATGATTTAATATATTAATTATCATGCGCTTTATTATATTGTTAGATATCTCACCCCTTCTGTTTGAATGTTGCCCTTATGTTGGTAACGTGCAGGTAATCGAGAGTGAAGGTTGTATACCTTCAATAGTTCGAGTCGGTGTCATTGCTCTGATATGTAACACTCTGGGGGATGAACGCTTGCTGTTTTGATTGTTGATTTTCAGTTGTTGAGTTTTAAATTGATTGTTATTAAATATGAGATGTTTCGTAGTTGCTATTTTGTTTAAAGATGTTATTGAAGAATTCCGCTGCGTAGTTGTTGAATTATTTTATTAAAGATGCTATATTGATGGTTCATCCGATGTTTTATTAAAAGTGTTATATATCCATGATGAATGCAATGAATTTGTTAGAAGAATTTGTGACGTCCCGATTCATTTGTATGATTGAAATTTTATAACTCTGATTTATTTTGCATAATTTGTGGGGGTAGAATTGAGGTGTTACAAAAAGAAAGCCTAATCCAAAAGTAAAGCTTTTGTTTAATTGAACTACACATTATCCTTAAAACTACACGCAGTCCTCGAGATTGATATCCGGGGAAACATTCCCTATTATTACTGCAAGGCAAAATAATACACTTGTTATTTTCCGTATCAGTATCCTTATCTAGTTAACCTTTGGTAAAATTTTGGGGTCTTCCATTAATTAATAACCCTCCGATTCGAATATGCGAGACCTGCACATTCTCGCACCATTCAATTGAAAAGTGATTAAATAGGGGCAACTGTCATACCCTAAATTTACCCGCCCTTTATTTCTACAGTCAAAAAATATTTTCAACATTGATTTTATAATATTCTTTGATTTTTATAAATAGTCGCTTCCAAACATATTTAAAAATATAACGATTTATTTCAGATCATTTTTATTTTTGAATAAACAAATACTTGCTCGTCTTCATGTACTTTCAATTGGCTTTTTATTCCGAATAAGTAATATAGCACAATTGGTTTAAAAAAATGAAGCTTGCATTTTAACATTTTTTATTTTTCAATTAAAATTATTTTTATTATAATTAAAATTTTTAATATTTAATATATTTATTTTACATAAATTTTGAATTGTCTATTTTGTTATTAAATTCAAAATTATTTTTTATATTAATTCATTTTTAATTATTTCTAAATTGCATTAAAATTCTTTTTATCATGCATTAAAATTATTTTTTTCATATCATATATATCTGAAAATATCTAACCAATCAAATTACTAAATATTTTTCACTAACTTAATTAATTCAAGATTATTTTTCCAAAAGGATTATGAAAATCAAAGGTCAAAACCCAATTTCTCAAAGGTCGCATTTCTAACCCTAGTATCCTTGTGAACAAGACAGACAAGGGGTGCCTAACACCTTCCCTTCATCTAAGAATGAGTCCAACGACTTAGAATCTCTGACCAAATTAGGGTTATCCTTTATATTTCCTTCCTAAAGATAAAAATTAAGGGTGGCGACTCTAAAATTTCAAATTGGATACAACACACATCTGTTTTTCAGGTCGATGTATCCAACTCATTTTACAAGCCTGTATCTTTTGTAAGTCACATGTAGACACATGCAGTCATTCAGGTCGACATATACTGAAGCATTTATGAAATTGCAGAAATTCTTATTTTATGTGTCGACACATAACCTTTTCAGGTCAACATATTTACTATCATTTTAAAGCTTGTAGCCTCTGACTTGGTTCAATCGACACATAGCCTTTTATAGGTCGACACATACAACTTAAAAATTATATATGTGTCGACACATACGATATTTAGGTCGACACATACTGTTTGTTTGGTCAAATTTCATAAAATATTTTTATTCCGAATTTGACCCTTTTTCCCTAAATGTTCCAAAACTATAAATACTCTTTCATACGTCATTTATAACTTGTTGAAAACCATAAAATTAGCCTATTTCTCTCTTCATCTTCAACCTCTAATCTATGCATACACACTGACAATACATTATAGCGATGTTCTGTTGAGGTTCCATCTTGACAAGGATTAATAGTGTCCAATTGTGTATTGGTTTGAGCTTTGTAGGGGTTTTCATCCACGAAAAAAATCGGGTTTGTCCTCCAGTATCATTGGTTTATTTGGGGGGTTTTGTGCAAGACGTTCGAGAGGTAATTGTGACCAAGTGAAGTCCTTTAGAGATGAGGAATGCAAGGGATCCTTTAGATATAAAGAACACAAAGGAAGTACCTCGGGAATGGTGTATTACAATTGAAGTCTTGTGTTGCAATAGTTTGAAATTGATGGTGCATGAAAGCTTTGGATATAAAGAACGCAAAGGAGTAGCATGATCCAGATAGTCAATTTTCATCTAATGTGTCTTTGTCTTTATCAAGATCAAAAGACGATAAGGGGTTTAATCATAAACAAGTTTACGGTTTATGGAGTTTCTCTTAAACACTTCTCTTGTATCAACAATTTTGAATAGTAAGACTTATCCTAATTCTATTGGAATTAGGTGCAGACGTACCCACACGCAAGGACGAAAGTGGGGAACTGTGAAGACAAATTCCTTGTGTCTCCTTTATTTTTTTCTTTTACTTGATTTGATTTCCATTGATCAATTTGTCAAATAGCATTGCGTTATCATTTGAATTGTAAGAATAACTTATAATAACTTTTTATTATAAGTGGTTTTGTGTATGAACACGACTAAAAGAAAAATTCTGAAAATCCATTTACACACCAAGTGTTTGAGAAATTGATTCAACTAGTTCTTTTTAATATTGAAATTGGAAATAGCACTAGTAGTAACTTGAGATAAACGTTAAATAAGATGTTAAGTTATCTAAGTATATTAATTCCATTTGTTGTTCTTGTTCCATATTGAATTTATTTTTACGGTTTTCATATCTGAGTTTCCAATAACATTCGTATAGAGGACACTTTTCAAAAAGCTTTTATGTCGCTCTTTGATAAAACAAATTTTAAAAATCAGAATTTTGTACTAAATTTAAAAGGGGTATCTATTTACCCCCCCCCTCTCTAGATACATTGTTGTCGTCTAACAAGTGGCATCAAGAGCCCGGTTCATTCCGGCTTTGACACTTTTACAAAATAGCTTACGAACCTAAAGGGTATAGTAAAAGAGCCCCAATTTTTACAGGAGAAAATTATAGTTAATGGAAAGATTATATAAAAATCCATGTCAAATCATATGACAAAGGTGTTTGGGAAGCTATTCGAAATTGTCCAACACCCGTGACATATGAAGTTGATGGTGCTACCATACCTAAGCCGGACAAACTATGGAATGAGGATGATAATAAGAAGTGGGCACACGATTGGAAAGCAAAGAACATCATTGTATCCTCTCTTGGTTTTGATGAGTTCTAACACATTTCCAATTGTTAAACCGCTAAAGCTGTGTGGGATTCTCTACAAATTACCTATGAGGGAACTAATGAGGTCAAACAAGCTAGAATTAATACACCTAATCAAGTGTTTGAACTCTTTCGTATAAACAAGGGGGAACCATTTCTCAAATGCAAAAGTGGTTCTCGCATCTTATTAATCGTTTAAATTTACTAGGTAATACTATTTCCAATATTATTGCTACTAACAAGGTGTTGAGATGTCTTACTAGGAATTGACAACCAAAGGTCACCGCGATCAAGGAAGTCAAGAATCTTGCAACACTCGATCTCACCGCCTTGTTTGGAAAGTTAGAAGAACACGAGCAAGAACCCAATTGCTTGGATAAACATGAAAAGAAGCTTTAGAAAAAGAAAAAGGAAAAAGGGGTTGTTAAGGAGGAAATATTGAAGTCTAAATCTCTCAAGGCTTCAAGCTTAAAGTCTTCAAGGGAAGAGCTCACTAATGATAGTGACTCTAGCAATGAAGAGAACTCGGATGATGAAGAAATGAGATTATTTGTAAGGAAGTATAATCGATACATTTGGAAGAATTGTGTCAAGCACTCCGATAATAATCTTTCAAGATTTAGAAGACAATCCTCCTCATCTAAATATGTAGACTACAAAAAAGACAATTCGAAGGGTATTTGTTACGAATGCGGAAAACTGGGACATTATAGACCGAATTGTCCATCTCTTGCTAAGAATAAAGGAAAGAGACAATGAAAAAACTCTAAAAATCATAGACAAGCCTATGTTATTTGGGATAGTAATAGTTATGTCTCAAGCAATGGAAGCTCATGTGAGAGTGATGAAGAGGAAAACTATTGTTTCACGGTAAATCATCGTCAAAGTAAGAAAAAGGATGTAAGTCATTCTAAATTCTCTAATATTGCAAAGTTATCTTTAAATTATTTGAAGAATCAATTTAAAAATCTACAAAAAGAGACTTTATATGCTAACAAAAGGTTGTTCTCCCAAGAAAATATTTTTACTTGTTTGGAAGCTAAGGTTGAAGAAACAAATGAAAAAATTGAGGCATTAAAGAAACTCATTGTAGATAGTTCAAATTTTGTAAAAGAGGATGAACAATCTTGTAAATTTGGATGTGAAACTTGTCAAATTTGGCAACAATAAGTGATTAATCTTGAAACCAAATTAGACAAAATACATAATCCCATTGATATTATTGTTATTAGATGTTCAATGGTTTAAAAGCCTCATAAAAATTATAACTTCATTAAAAATAAATCTAATAGCATAGGTGATTCTCATCATAGGTTATTTCGTCAATATTGTTGCAAAAAAGGCCACACTATTGAAAAATGCAAATTTAGGTGTTTTTTGGTTCCTAAAGGAAAATTTCAATGGTTTCCCAAATGCAACAATTATTTAACTCATGCATAAGGACCCAAGGATAATTGGGTACCTACAATTTTGTTTGATTTTTGTAGGATGAGTGTCTTGATTCTATGACGGGAAAATGGATTCTTGATAGTGGATGTTCAAGACACATGACGGGAGACATATCTCTCTTCTTAGACTTTATGGTGAAGAATAAAGGTTTTGTATACTACGGTGATCACAACAAAGATGCAATACTCAGAAAAGGTAGTATAGGTAATCCATCAACTGTTATTATCTCAAATGTTATGTTAGTTGAAGGCCTTAGACATAATCTTCTTAGTATTAGTCAATTATGCGATAATGGGTATAAGATAACTTTTGCAAAAGATTGCTGCATAATAGATCATAATGAAAATAAGTATTGTATGTTAATGGCGTGAGGATTAGTATTATTTATATGCTCGACTTAAGAGAGATTTCCTTGAATAATGACCAATGTCTTGGTACCTTGAGTGAAGACTCTTAGCTTTGGCATAGATGTTTGGTTCACGTCAACTTTGATCTACTTAACAAAATAGTTACAAAATATTTAATAATCGGTCTACTAGAAATGAATTTTTCAAAAGACCATCTATGTTATGCATGTCAAAAGGGTAAGCAAACGAGGGTCTCTTTTAAATCAAAAAATGTTGTTTCAACATCTAGACCTCTTGAGCTCCTTCAAATATATTTATTTGGTCCTTCACGGACTAAAAGCTTAGGTGAAAATTACTATGCTCTTGTAATCATAGATGATTACCAAGATTTTGTTGGACTATTTTCTTGCGTAGCAAAGATGAAACATTCTCGACTTTCACGTGTTTTGCCATGTTAGCTTAAAACAAATTAAATTTAAAATTATTGTCATTCAAAGTGATCATGGAGGTGAGTTTTAAAATCATCTCTTTGAAGAATATTGTGATAAATTTGGAATTGAACATAACTTTTTAGCTCCTAGAACTCCACAACAAAATGGTGTTGTGGAGCGCAAAAATCGGGTAGCAGAGTTGGCAAGAACAATGCTCAATGGTTGTGATCTAACACAATAGTTTTGGGCCGATGTTTAAAAGGTAGAAAACTCCCTATGAACTTTTAAAAGGTAGAAAACCAAATTTATCCAATCTTCATGTTTTTGGATGTAAATGTTTTGTTTTAAATAATGGAAAAGATAATCTTGGAAAATTTGTCGCGAAAGCCGATGAAGGTATTTTTTTGGATACTCTCAATCTATCAAAGCATATAGAGTTTATAACAAAAGATTACATATTGTTAAGGAGTCAGACCGTGTTAATTTTGATGAGACTTCCCCGAATAGTGTTGGGAAAGGTAGTTCTTTTCATGGCGTAAGTGCATCTATAGAAGACATACTCAAGGACATTGATAAAGGAGTTGATTAACCTAAATCGGTAGAAATTGAGAAGGAGAAAGATGAAAACCAAGAAAAGAAAGATGATGAAAGTCATGAATAAAATTATGGTCTTCCATTGGAGTGGATAACCTCTAAGGATCATCCAATTGACAACATTATTGGTGATATCACAAAAGGGGTAGCTACTCGCTCTAAGATAAGTAATTTTTGTTATCATCATGCATATGTATCACAAGTTAAACCTAAAAACGCTAAGGATACCTTAATTGATGATAATTGGCTTATGTAAATGCAATAAGAATTGAATCAATTTGAAAGAAATGACGTTTGGGACCTTCTCCCTCATCCACAAGATCATCAAATTATAGGCAATGGATGGGTATTTTGGAATAAACTTGATGAACATGGTGTGATAACAAGAAATAAGGCACGTATTGCGGATCAAGGTTATAATCAAGAGGTTGGCTTTGATTATGAGGAGACATATGCTTTGGTTGCCCTACTTAAGGCCATGCGCCTTTTATTATCCTATGCATGCTCAAAGAACTTCAAATTATATCAAATGGACGTAAAAAGTGCATTCCTAGACGAATACATAAGTGAAGAAGTGTATATTTCTCAACCTCCCGGTTTTTAAAATTATGAGTTTCCTAATCATGTGTTCAAGCTAAAATGTGCATTGTATGGTCTTAAACAAGCCCCTAGGGCATGGTACGATCGACTTAGTAAGTTTTTGCTAGAACAAGGATACTCTAGAGGGAAAGTAGACACTACACTCTTTATTAAATGTTAAAGAAAGCATATTTTACTAGTTCAAATTTATGTTGATGATATCATTTTTGGTTCAACTAATATGCATCTTATCAAGGAGTTCTCTAAACTTATGCATGGAGAGTTTGTAATGAGTTTAATAGGAGAGTTGAACTACTTCCTCAGACTACAAGTTAAGCAACTTGATGAAGGCACATTTGTATGTCAAACTAAGTATTGTCTCGAATTGCTCAAATGATTCGGTATGGACGGTGCTAAAGAAATTGACACACTTATGGTAACAAATGATAATCTAGATAGAGATGAAAAGGGTAAGGGTGTTAAGGTAAAAATATATAGATGTAGCGGTATAAATGTTAAGACTATGCCATTGTATTGACTTGACTCGCACATATCAAATAAAAACCGCCACCGCGCTTTATTGTTTCCAAAAGAATGGGAAAAGAGCGAATAACCCAAAAGAGGGGGAGAGAATCTAAGTTCGGGGGTTGGTTATGCAAAGGGAAGGTATTAGAACCCTAAACATCTATGGTACTCCGCGGGAACCTCTTTGAAAATCTGTGTATTTTGGCCATAAGTGTTGTATACAAAAAATGGATGGTGGAGATGAGAAAAGAAATATATTTTTACAATTTTTGAATTCGGCACGGTTGCGAACCTTTAGTGCCTACGTACCACTTTCTGCATAATAGGGGATAAGGGTACTCGTATTTCACCTTTAAAAATTTTAAAACATATCAGTTGGTTAATTTTAAGAGACGAGACATCATCGTCTTGTGCGAGTGGAAAAACATACTTACTACCCATGATTTTGAGAAAGGAGAATTTTGCATCACTTCAAAGTGGAGGATATGGCATTGGATTTTGAAACCAACAAAGCCTCGCTCAACATCCAAGTGGAAAATATCTCACTTCACTACATATCGTAGAAGTATAGTGGTTCGCATCAATACAAGGATTGAAAAGAGTCTAATCTTTTGAGAAAATTTTAAAGTAAAAGAGCCAAAATGGAAAAATGGTTTGAATGAGATTGATTGACTTTTAGTATTCTCACAAAAATGTTAAGATGTTATTAAGTTGATTAAAGTTTGATTAAGAAAATGTTTTGAAAATGGCATAGACCTAAATCCAAGTTTATTGTGAAAGCGGTTCAAGTTTAAAAACAATAAGAGTTTTCAAAGGAGGGAAAAGATTTTTGAAATCAATGAAAGTGGGAGGAGATGAAGGGGCTACCATAAAGCATAAGGTAAGATCTATAGAAAAGAACCGTCTAACCAACGAGAATCCAACACTTAACACAATGAGTCAATGTAGAATTCTCATCCTTTGGATTGAAACCAAACAAGAAAAGATATAAAACCTCTTGAGAAAGCCAAACAAAGCATATAATCCCTAATTGCAGACAAAGCATAGAATCAGAATAACTTGCACACAAAGAAAACAAACAACCCAATGTCTCGGGGTAAACCCCCAAGAATTCCAGACAAGATTATAGTTGAGGTCACAAGGTCTCAATGTAGGTTAAGGCTTCTAATCCTAAGTCCAAGAAGCCCATAACTCAAAAATGCCAAGGATAGTAACCAAATAGTCCAAGTAACTTTGAAGCTTTTATTGTTCAAGTTGGTTATTAGTTATATTCAAAAATATAATGCAAAGCTCAAGTGAGCAAAGATGAAAATAACATGAAATATAGATGCTAAAATAAATGGTGCTAACATAAGGTTAATTGTTAGAAATTAGGAGTTAGTTGAATGACCATCATGAAACTTGCATTTGAAACTTATTAGAAGATTGATAAAATCAAATCCTCTCAACAATAAGTTTCATTTTCTTTTTGTCAAGTATATCATTCACTTAAAATTCTCAAGGCAACAATAAATGATCAAGGATGTTTAAGTGATTCACTTTGGCCAAAGCTTATGAAGATTTAATAGAGGATTGATAAGACCAAAGCCTCCTCACAATAAATCTCAAGGTTATTAGATCAAAGGTTTCAAATTAATATACTTGGGCTTGCAAACATTGGTTTGGGCCACGAATAATCACTTCTCGAATCGGGACAAAATTTAGTGCTATGTTAAGTAATCGTAAATGGACTTATATAGAAGTCGCACCTATTTTGAGGCCGGTCAATAGAAATCTTTGTGCCACATGTTTAGAGAAATGATATATATATATCATTCTTCAACAACATACAGTACAAGTGGGAAATGGATAAGATGAAAGGGGAGGGGATGTGTTAGATGAAATTTAGTTTCAAATATCGTCAACATCATTCATCCATCTCAGTGGATTTGGTTTTTCAACCTATCACATCCAAGATCAAATAATTTTGAAGAATTTGTCCCAAAATAAACTCCAAGTTAATATCACATTCCATGCCAAGAATTAAACAAGAATTATGTACAAAAGTTCTCAATCATAAACTTTGATTAAAAGTAAAACCCTAAATACAATCCTAAGTCAAAAATTAGGTTAAAAAAGGAAAATGGGTTGTAAAAAATATGGTAATTAAACCCTAAATTCCTAAAGATCTATAAATGTCATAAATTGAGTTTAGAATTCTTGGATTGAGGTGTAAACTTGATTTAAAAATACAAACATTGAAACTGGCTAGCAAAATGCTTAAACTAGAGGAGTTTTGAAAAACAATTTGTAAAAATTATGAAATCACATTTTAAAATTCAAAGAAAATAATCTTCATGACCTCAACTTGTACAAGCACTCTAAACAAATTAATTTCTGATTTTATAAACATGGGAAGTTAGAAATTTCAAGCAATAAATGTGATTGATCAACAAAAACCCTAAAAAATGGAAATTAAGTTCAAAATTAATCAATTTTATCTAAAATTCAAATAAATTTGGTGTAAAACTCCCTAAATTTCAAGAAAATTCTAAGGATCAGTAATCATATTTTTCTTGAATTTTATCCCAAAAGAAAGAATTAAATAAATATTATTTACACAATATATCAAGAAAACAAATAAAAAGTCATATAACCAAACAAGTTATTTAATTGGCATCCCACAAATTTTGTAAAATTGAAAAAAAATATTTTCAATAAGAAGGCTCAGAAGAACAATTAAAAAATATTTTTTAGGATTTTTTGATTTAGTAGAAATAGGAAAATAAAATTCTAAAACATATAGAGTGATTAAAACCCTAATTAAACTACTTAAATTTATTTAATCATGAAAAATGATAAAAATAAGAAATAAAAATCATAAAATTAAAATATATTGAAAATATAGTTTAAAATATTTTTTTGGTGATTTTTGAATTAAGAAAAGTATTTAAACAAAATTAGAGAAAACAAAGAAAATTAAAATATATTTTAAGCCTATTACACCTATTATTAACAGAAAGCGCTGTGGAAGGTTTTAGAACATGTTTAATAAAAAAATTGCCACGTAGTCATCCCTACCAAAACCCCAAACCCTTATCGTTTTGCAGTTTTAAAACAAGATTTTCAGATCATCTTATCTCGCGCTCTTCTCCATGAAAATCCAAGATGTAAACATCAAACTTCATGATTAAAATGCGTATAATATGACATGATCAAAAAATTTCTAAAATTATGCATGATTCATAGAGAAAACAGGGCACGAAGGTGGATGCATGGACATGATTATGAGTCCAGAATTTCAATAAACAAATTTATGACTTAATTTTCTCATTCGATTCTCAACCATGTCTCTTGATCCAAACATCAAAATTCATCACCTCAATGCGTAGAATAACAAAATGCTCAGGAATTCAACAATCAGTGCAAGATTTGAACATAAATTGTGAACGAAGACAATAACATGAAAAAAATTTGAGTAACTTTATTGAACAAGAATCAAGCATTAATGCACACACAAATATACTTTAGATGTATAATTTAGCCAGCTAAAATCAATATGAACAAAATCTAATGCATGATTCGAGTTAGCATGAGAGGGATTCGAATTTTAAATCTTACCTCAATGAGTGAAAAATAAATTCACTCTATGCCTCTATTTTGAAATAGAAACCCGATGCAACTTCTTCTTCACGCTTCAAGGTGGAAGAATGAGCAAGAGAAACAGATCTTGAGCAAGAAGCTTGACCAAAAAATGAAGACGAATTCTGAGTTTGCAGAGAGAGAAGAATTTCGCGAGGGAGAGAGAGATGGAGCTTTTGAAAATGTTATCTTCTTCCCTTAATGAGATAATAGAGAGGGTTTATATTGAGTGGGAAGAGTATTGAGGAAGCCTCTTTGGGGGTAGAAAAGTCAAGTTGGCAGATTTGAGTGAAGCCATGTGGGGTTTGCGTTTTGTGCTTGATTGATGATTCAATGCACGCATTTTGATGAGTGAAAAGAGAGAAAGAATAACTGAAATGAGTGTGAGGATGGTGAGCTGATAGGATGGACGTGGGAGGAGTTAAGTATAGAAAATATTTACTATTTTTTTGGAGAAATACAAGGGAAACATATGCATGGCATGAGGCGAGCTTTGTTTGGCTATATTTGGAAAAGAGAATATGTGTGTGGTATTAAGTAAAGCTTTACTGCTATATTTGGAAAAGCTCATGGATATCTTATTTCACTCGTGCGTTTTCCCTGAAATTGGAGCCTATGGAAAGCTGAGACAATGAGGATCAATGTTGTAGTTGATGGAAAGTGGAATTGAAGTTTGCATATTGGTGAAAAATTGGTGTAAAGTTGATGTAGATTTGAACCTGGCAGACCTGGCGTGCGCACGCTGCAGGCAGGCATTGCATGACAAGGCAATTTTTAGACCTTAACTTTAGAGGGTCATTTCTTTCTCAATAATAATTCAAATAAGGTGAACTTAAGACCAAATTGTAGCTTATACATCCAATTACATCTTCCTTTTGAATCATATTTTCAAAGGAAGCTTGAATCACAAGATAAAGTATCATGAACATGGGCTCACCAAGTGTTTGATGAAAGTACCCACCTCGCGCGCGCGTGTCATGCACTGTTGTTGGTCAAAATTTAGTTTACATGTCACCTACTTCCCATGATCATATCTTGAAATTTAGGAACTATTTTGAGAAAATTCCTGAAGCAAATTTGTTCATAACACATAGACCTTGATCTTTTATGTTGGACATTATTCAAAATAATCAATATTTCAAGGATAAAAATGATGATGAAGGTATAGCCATGAACTGTTTGATGAAATGCTTGGCTTGATGCGCGCGTGACTGGGCAAAATTCCATCTCCAGGCTTCAAATCCTAAACATTGTATTTATATCTACACTTGACTATTTAAGATGATTATTGAATAAAAAATGAAGAGAACACTTCAAGCTCTAACTTTGATGTTGTTAGCTTTTTGATTTGAGCCCAAGTGGACATTCAAAATTAAACATGAAGAAATCATATTTTTGTACATATTTGGAAATTTTACTAAGTGACCAAAAATTTCCAAGCTCCATAAATTTTTCTCCTTTCATTTTTTGGACTTGAGGCCTCTAATACAAAGTTGAAGAGTTTTGTATTCTTTTTCCAGGCATGTAAAGTTTGTACATTTTCAATAAAAATTGAGAAAGTTATGACCAATCAAAATTCAGCACTATGAACACTTAGAAAAAATCCAAAATTTCAAATGACTTCATTGACAAGTTATCTTCAATTCACATTTCCTCTTGATTTTATGCCATCATTGACCATGAAATATGAAAATAGGGACATTGAATTGATAGTTTACTAAAAGTCTACTTGGTCAACAGTTTACTTTGGTTGACTTCTGACAAAATGACCAATTTACCCTTTTTTGTCAATTGAGCCTTTCCAAACCAAAATTGATGATCAAACTTCCAAACATAGATGCTCCTGAACTTGTAGAGAAACATGGAATTAAGTATTTCCGAAAAAGTCATAAATTTCATAATTAAATTCCAAACCCTAGTTTTGATCCTCTGTGCTAGGAGATGGTAAGATACATGTAATTGTGCCATTACCTACAAGATGACATTCAAAGAGACATAAATACATATTTTAATGTTAGTCAAAAGGATATATGTACAAGATGCAAAATTAGAGGTGCTTGGTGATCCCTCATGGACAAACCTAAGGATAGGATGAAGTAGGAGAAGTACCCAAACCCTAATGTGTGATTTTGTTGCATTGTGAATATATGAGATGATAGAGGAATCTAAGTGTCTTCTATCCGGAGATGCAAAGGTTAAAATCTTCGTGTCAACACGATTGAAGATACTTAAATATAAAACAAGCCCTATTTTTGTCCTTAAGATGCCATGCAATGCTTATGATTATGAATGCAGATGAACAAATTCAATAAGTGACACATAACTCCACTAGGGATGCGGGAAATAAAATAAAGGATCAAAAGAAAGTCCGACCAGGAAAATAAATCTATGGTGAACAAAAGACTCGACTCTATTAGGGTAAAGCCCAAAGAGGAGATAAAGTGTCATCAACTCAAAGATTGAGGAGAGGAGGTAAAGGATAATAGTGATCGACAGATGACTGTGAACCATCCATTTACTTGAGAAGGTAGCAAAAAAAGTAACATCGGCCCACACGGGAAAAGAAGGGGTAAGATAATATGGGTAAATACCAATATTAAGGTAAGTAACAAATGATTAGCACCAATGCTTATGACCGAAACCAAATGAATTCTTCAGAGCAAAATGAATCTCGACAATGAACTATCCCCCATAATGACGAGACTACCATCCATTAGAGTAACAAAATATCAACAATGAACTATCTCCCAGAATGACGAGATTACCATCCATTGGAGTAACAAAATCTTACTAATAAACTATCTCCCATAATGACGAGACTACCATCCACTGGAGTAACAAAATCTCAACAATGAACTATCTCCCATAATGACGAGACTACCATCCATTGGAGTAACAAAATCTCAACAACGAACTATCTCCTATAATGACTAAACTACCATCCATTGGAGTAACAAAATCTCAATAATGAACTATCTCCCATAATAACGAGACTACCATCCATTGGAGTAACAAAATCTCAACAACGAACTATCTCCCATGATGACGAGATTACCATCCATTGGAGTAAGAAAATATCAACAACGAACTATCTCCCATAATGACGAGACTACCATCTATTAGAGTAACAAAATCTCAACAACAAACTATCTCCCATAATGAAGAGATTACCATCCATTGGGGTAACAAAATCTCAACAACGAACTATCTCCCATAATGACGAGAATACGATTCATTGGAGTAACAAAATCTCAACAACAAATTATCTCCCATAATGACGAGACTACCATCCATTGGAGTAATAAAGTCTCAACAATGAACTATCTCCCATAATGACGAGACTACCATCCATTGGAGTAACAAAATCTCAACAACGAACTATCTCCCATAATGACAAGATTACCATCCATTGGAGTAACAAAATATCAACAACGAACTATCTCCCATAATGACGACACTACCATCCATTGGAGTAACAAAATCTCAACAACGAAGTATCTCCCATAATGACGAGACTACCATCCATTGGAGTAACAAAATCTCAATAATGAACTATCTCTCATAATGACGAGACTACCATCCATTGGAGTAACAAAATCTCAACAACAAACTATTTCCCACAATGACGAGACTACCATCCATTGGAGTAATAAAATCTCAACAATGAACTATATCCCATAATGATGAGACTACCATCCATTGGAGTAACAAAGTCTCAACAACGAACTATCTCCCATAATGACGAGACTAACATCCATTGGAGTAAAAAAATCTCAACAACAAACTATCTCCCATAATCGCGAGACTACCATCCATTGGAGTAACAAAATATCAACAACGAACTATCTCCCACAATGAAGAGACTACCATCCATTGGAGTAACAAAATCTCAACAGCAAACTATCTCCCATAATGATGAGACTACCATCCATTGGAGTAACAAAATCTAAACAACAAACTATCTCCCATAATGACGAGACTACCATCCATTGGAGTAACAAAATCTCAACAACGAACTATCACCCATAATGACGAGACTACCATCCATTAGAGTAAACAAATCTCAATCTTCTCGGGGCACTAACAGACTTACTGGGGAAGTATAAGTTGCTGAAATAAAGAGAGTGACACTTGTTGTTACGAGAAGGAACTGTAATAATGACTTTTTGGGGAAAGAGAAATGGCTTTCTAAGGAAATGCCAATATATTCCTGTTGAGCAGATAAAGTCTTCTCGTGCCAAAATAAATGCACATTCTCAAACTAGGGCTCAAAGTTTGCAGAAATCAAAATAATGATGTCGGGGACCACAGATTCAAACCAGAAATAAACCGGTATGAAACAGTCAACCGAGATAGCACCTGATGAGATATAAACTCAAAAGGGGATCATATTCCAATCAGATAAAGGACTGAATAGGAAGGCTAAAGCAAAAATCTTCCATGAAGGATAACTCAGTGGGTGCTTAAAGTTGACGGTCTAATGGGGAGAGGGTAACATAACTCTTCAAATAGGGTAATATGCCAAAAAAATATAATGAATGCAAATGAGCAATGAATTTTAAGTTAAGCTATGCATGATGTATGTATGAATGTTATCATGTATATGCTGGAAAAACAAACATACAACACTAGGAATAACCAAACAAAACCAGCTTGGGTAAATTTAACACTCGGCTAAGTCACATCCAAGATGAAAATTTAAGAAAGTAAGCACTAATTGAGGAAACAAATTCCTACTCCACGGCTTAACTCCACTGGGAAGAAACATGATCCGAAAGTAATCAAATTAAAACAGTAAACCAAAACAGATACAGGGATATAACATCCTCCTCTAGGCTTCACCGAGGAATATCACACAGACTTCAATGAGGAAACAAAGTTTCAATGTCTAGATTTCCACTGGAGATTACAATGCTGATTTTATTAGGGCAGATGGAAATCGCATGATCGTGATATCAACTGGGGATCTCGTGCTGACTTCATTGGGAAGTACAACACCACATCATCGAGGGAATCCCAAAATACATTCTTTAACACCAAAGGAGATGATTACACAAACTTCCCTGGGGAGAAATTATGAAGCCACATGGGGATAACAACTTTTAGGGAGAGACGTTATCTTAGATTTACTTGGGGATTTAAGAAGTCAAACAATAGAGTAAGGAATCAAAATTATGGGGATTTTAAATCAAACCCAGCACTTGGCAGGAGAAAACCCAAAAATTGACAACTGTTTCAACACTCCTTAGGAAAGATGTTGTCCTCGTTTAGTTGCCTGGGAAATAAACAACAACAATAATGCCAACACTCAAAGGGTGACGTTTTGCAAATGATTCCATCTCATCATACAAATAGGAAGGGAATTTCTTCATATGAGAGAAAACCTTACTAGGGAATCTGGTATAGAGACCTCAGACCATGCAAACCCGAAATCAAAATGAACCAAAACTTGACTGGGGAAAATGGGATCACAAACCCAATCATCGCACCATGCATCAATTGGTACCAACTCCAACTATCTGAGAAACACAAGAAGATCATATGCATACCAGCAAAAATGACTTGGGAGAACCTTCCTAGGGAATACATACTTCCACAATTTTCAGAGTTCGCCCATCCTTGGAATCACCATTTTTGTTTTTCTTGAGTCACAAACTCTAAAGTAATTTATAAATTCTTTTCAAAAAACTATTTTGTTATTTAATCTTTTTGTTTTGAAAATTACTATCAATAATAAATGGAGTCTTTGTAAGTAGAATAAAATAAGAATTACAAAGAATTGGATAAAAGCTTGAGCTTCATTGATAGAATGGTAGTCTGTAAATGGCGAGACTCCATAGATGATTACAAAGTTTGGAAAATGATAATATATATTGAAAAAGATACATTGAAATGCAATGACCACTATTCACCCTAACAACTTTGAATTCCTGAGCAGTGACTTCTGTTGAAGTATGGTGAGAGTCCAGGAAGATTGTTGCTTCAATGATCAAGTCTTATCGGGCGCAGTTACTTGCCAAGAAATCCCTAACTTTTGCCTAAGTTTCCCGTGCGGGTTTTCAACCTAGTGGGAGAATTTATTCTGTTTATGTCTCTAATTTTTGCTTAGACCGCCCTTTCGGGTTTTCAGCCTGCCGAGACGCTCCTTTTTTTCCTAAGTTGCCCTTTCGGGTTTTCGACTTAGTGAGTTGTTCTTTTATTTCTTTAGGCGAATTATTTCTTAATTGCATCAGCATTCATACAACGTGGGAACTCCTCGCCATCCATAATTTCAAGAATTAATGCACCGCCAAGTAAGGCTTTCTTGACAACATATGGGCCTTCAAAGTTGGGAGTCCACTTTCCCCTGGAATCAGCGTTAAAATACATGATCTTCCTAAGCACGAGGTTTCCTTATTTGAATTCATGAGGCTTGACCTTCTTATAAAAAAATTTATTCATTCTCTTATGGTACAACTGACTATGACACAAAGCCATCATTATTTTCTCTTTAATCAAATTCAACTGTCCAAGCCTGTTATGTACCCATTCAACCTCTGATAACTCGGTTTCCATTATCACACGTAAAGAGGGAATCTCAACCACAACAGGGAGCACTACTTCTATGCCATACACAAGAGAGAACGGGGTTGCTCCTATTGAAGTGCAGACGGATGTACGATACCCGTGCAAAGTAAAAGAGAGCATCTCATGCCAATCTTTATAGGTAACAACCATCTTTTGGATAATCTTCTTGATATTCTATTAGCAGCTTCAATAGCCCCATTCATCTTTGTCCTGTAGGGAGATGAATTGTGGTGGACAATCTTGAATTATTCACAAAGTTATGTCATCATCTTATTATTGAGATTCAAGCCGTTGTCGGTGATAATCCTGCTTGGCACACCATACCGACATATAAGATTGTTCTTGATAAAGCGTACTACCACTTGCTTAGTGACATTAGCATATGAAGATGCTTCCACACATTTGGTGAAGTAGTCAATTGCCACCAAGATAAAACGATGTCCATTCGACGCCTTTGGTTCAATCATTCCAATCATGTCAATACCCCACATAGGGAAAGGTCACGGGGAAGAAATAACATTGAGAAGTTTCGGAGGCACATGAATTTTGTCAGCGTAAATTTGACACTTATGGAACTTCTTTGCAAATTTATAACAGTCAGATTCCATTGTCATCCAATAATAACCTGCCCTAAGCATCTTATTTGCCATCAAATGTCCATTGGCATGGGTACCAAAGGAACCTTCATGGATTTCATGTATCAACAGGCCTGCTTTGTGTCTATCCACACATCTGAGCAAGACCATGTCATAATTTCTTTTGTATAGCACATCTTCATCGAGGAAAAAGCTACCTGTTAACCTTCTCAATGTCTTTCTATCTTTATTTGACACACCAGTGGGGTATCCCTGAGTCTGGAGAAAATGCTTGATATCATAATACCAAGGTTTCTCATCTGACGTTTCCTCTGCTGCAAACACATGATTCGGCCTATCAAAACGTCGCACTATGATACAAGGCACATCATTCCAAGTATTCACCTGATACATAGAAGCCAGAGTAGCCAAAGAATTTTCCATCTGATTTTCAACTCTGGGAATATGATGGAATTCAACTTTGTTAAAGAAGGGTAATAATCTTCTAGCATAGTCTTTGTACGGGATCAAGTCGGGGTGGCGAGTATCCCATTCTCCTTTAATCTGATTTATTACCAAAGCTGAATCGCCATATATATCCAGAAATTTTATTCTGAGATCAATGGTCTCCTCGAGTCCCATGATACAAGCTTCATATTATGCCATATTATTGGTGCAATCAAATTCCAACCTTGCAGTAAATGGGATATGCGATCCATGGGGAGTGATAATCACAACACCAATTCCTTTCCCATAAGCATTCACAACTCCATTAAATACCATACTGTTGTACCCCAAAATTTTCCCTCTCTTTTCTCAAGACATTTTATCACAAGGATTTCAAAAAGCTCAAATTTGTACAAGTACGAAACAGAAAAAAAAGGGAAAAGCAGGAAAATTGATTTTCATGACAAAATTGAAGAAAAATAAGCTTGCTTCGATTCATACTAGTTTCGATTGGGCATCTAGGTTTCCTTCGAGCAAGTTTGTTCATCCTTCGATTGGGCATTTGGGCCTCCTTCGATGTAAGCTATGATTTACATCCTTCGATTGAGCATTTGCCTTCTTCGAGTGAGCTTTGGTCCTCACGCTTCGATGGAAAATTTGGGCCTCCTTCGATGAAAGCTTTGATTTACATCCTTCGATTGAGCATCTGGCTTCTTTGATCAAGCTTTTGTCCATAAGTTTCATTTGGGAATTTG
This sequence comes from Vicia faba, assembly GCA_948472305.1. Lineage (NCBI taxonomy): Eukaryota > Viridiplantae > Streptophyta > Magnoliopsida > Fabales > Fabaceae > Vicia > Vicia faba. The sequence continues at coordinate 295,903,977 of OX451740.1, read as the reverse complement.
ACCTCCTGCATATTTTCTTTGATGCACTAAAATAGCTTCTGCATGCAAGCTTCATTTGGATAATGGCTCCTGCCTACAAGCTTCGATTGCACCATTGGCCCTTCACCTGTTTGCCTTGGATTCATAAATTTTAAATTAGATGAATGGCTATCTTCCTGTGAATTTCGATTTCATCTTCATGTTTGCTTTGAATGCGCCTTCATATCACCTTCGAATCCATCTGCAAACCCTTCAATACGCCATAGTGCTGCATTATGACACACAACTTGGTGGCCCATTCGAAGGACTTGCGATAGTTGGGGATTAATTGTTTTGCTTACTTTGGAGTCTGGTCGAAGGTTTGGGCCTAAGTGATCAAAAGCAAGAGGACTCAAAATGGCATATTCAGCTGAAGAGGGACATTCAAAGAAGACATAATTGGTCCATTCGAAGGACACATGACTGGTGGGAGCGAATGTCGTTCTAGTCTGGTCGAAAGGTGTAGAAAGATGGAGGGTTTGACTCAAAAGATCAAGTTAAACATTAGACCCATAGGCTAGGCTACGTGTTTCCCCTTTTCAGGCCTCAAACCTATGACTCACTCTATATTTAATTGTTTATGCAAGTTGAAATAGGCTTTTACCCATTTGCTGTCCAAGACCACTTGCCCTTAATAGTATAATACTACTTTTTAGGAAAAGTTTTTCTTGAGCCTTGCGCATGTTTTCCTTCTGAAGGAAGCAATCCATCTGAACCATTCATCTTACTATCATGACACAAGTGGATGCTTACTTTCCAGCTGGGCCTTTATTTTATTATTTTTAGTCCCAAACATTTCAAATTTTTCCTCTATAAATAGAGAGTTCATCTGCACATAAAGAAAAAAAAGAAGAGGAGGAGGGGAACCTATCTTCGAAATTCTTACACACCATAAAATTCTCAAACACTTAAACACTTTTGCAAATCCAAACCCAGAATCCAAATATTTGTCCCTTTCAAGTCTGAAAAATCCTTACATCTTACTACCTTCGAATCCAGCAAAGAAGGACATTTCACTTGTTTTTCTCTTTCGAATCCAGTGTCAAAGGCCCACCCTTGGTCTTTTCCTTCGAATCCAGAGGCATTCAAGGCAACCACTTCAAGGTCCAGCACACGCTCCATCCTCCAGCAAGGTAAGTAATTCTTAACCTTTGACCCTTCGTTTCCAGCATAGCATGTAAATAAGTTTTCTTTTCGTTTCAAACATGTACATACTATTTTTTTTCTTTTCGTTTCCACTCTTTTAATGTGTGTCATGGTTAACAATATTCTTGGCTTTTGTTCTTTGTACATTTAAACATGCTTTAACAACTAATCTAGCCTTAAGGTGATGTTGGCATGGCCTTGGGCCATGTTGCTATTCAAACTCAAACGAAAGAAACAGGAGACAGAAAGTTAGAAATGAAGCCTCTGGCTTCCATACTAACCTTCAGGCCAAACGAAAGAGGCAGCCAGAAGAAACAACATGCTGGCCTTCGGGCCCCAATCAAAAGTCACAACATGCTGGCCTTTAGGCCCTAATCGAAAGTCACGCCTTCACCCCTTTTCAGGCCAAATCGAAGAGAGTCTGAAAGTGCAAAATTGAAGGGTTTGCTCTCTAAATTGAAAGATCCATTTTTCTTGCTTTTACCTTATTTTTTCCTTTATATTTTCATGCAATTCAATATGGTTGTAATAGTGTAGTATTTTATCTTTTTTCTGCACTTTTGACTTTATGCAAAATATTAGTAATTAGGGTGTATGGCAAGATAAAATCAACAAGTAGACCACCCTGATCAAAAGACGAAAATGCATGCAATCAAACACATTTTGCACACATGCACCTCTAGGGTTAACTCCACTTGTTTCCTTATCAAAAATAGTCATATTATGCATGTGAGAAATCTTAGAAAAAACAATCAACAATACAAGATCATAGTCCCTTGATGACGCTTCAAATGTTGCCTTACAAATGATATTAGTCCCTCAAAAGAAATGCTAATATATCTCACAACATTGCTATCATGACTATACGATGACCCACGCCCGTCCCTTTTACATCCAAAGATACGGCTTCTTACTAATCAATGGTAAGATAGAAATATCAAAGGAAGATAGGAATAAACAAAAGACTTTTGAGTAAGGTAGAATGTTCCTAGTTGCTTTCTCATCTTCAAAACACAAACGCCTTTTCAAATGCACCAACACTTTCCATTGAAATATTTTCAAAAGTTCAACAGTTTGTATACATTCTTATAGAGACGAGAATCATTACAAAATATGCCTAAACAAAGGCGCTTTCTCAAAAATACTTTCAAAAACCACCACAAAGCACACTTTCAAACAAAAGCAATGATCTAGCAAGTAATTAAGAGCCCATAGATAACTATGGATGAAAAGGGTGCTAACACCTTCCCTTTTCATAATCTACCCCCCGAACTCAAGAAAATAATATAAAAGGTCTTTACTATTCTTTTCACCCTTTCCTTCATTAGATAAAAGAAAAGTCGGTGGCGACTCTTGCTATCTGCAACAATGGCGATAAAATGCAAAAACAGACCAAGTCAGTTCTCCCACCGTATTACAGAACTGGCGACCCTGCTGGGGAATAACTTAAAAGTGGGGTTACCTTAGGTCTAGATCACATTTACTTGCTTTTCTTTGTTTGACTTGTTTGCTTTATATTATGGTTCTTTGTTTGGGCTTGTTTTGATCCTCTACCCAAATCTGGGACACCTTTTAGGTAAGTAGCAATAAGTTATGGAAACTGTGTCGGGTATACCGACATGGTCTAAGCAATAGCTACATTAGTCTGACACATTTGTTGGTACCGGTAGCCCTTAAGTAGTCAAGGAGAATACAGGGCCGCTGTGTGGTGTCATGAAGCACTAATTGACTTTAGAACCTTTACTTGAACAACTTGGCCTTTAGGAAGTAGTGAGGTAGCCGGCTTTGGTGCAGTCCAAAGTTGGTTGATACTCGATACTACGCTCATTGAGATCAGACTTCTCGGGATATTTCAGTCGCCAATAAAGAGGCTTGCGCTGAAATAATGCCCGATGAGGAAATATCAGTGATGTTGAGATCCCCTAGAACCCCGTTACTATTACTAGGGTAGGTTGAGCCAACTAAACTTCAAGAGGGTACTTACCTACAAAATCCATGCAAGCCTAAACCTAAGGACTTGTTTGCTTTTATGTGTATATGCTTACTTGTACATAACATCATAACATCATACCATTACATTTCGCACTAACCATTTCAAGGATTTTTTTGAGATTTATCTTTGTTCTGTTTTGTAGGACATGGCTTCCACCCGCAAGAATACTATCCAAGTCAATCTGGTAAGAATTCCTTCTCAACTTATAGAGTTAGCATAGAGGGTTCTTGAGAGTTATTCATTCACCAGAAGACATGGTCGACTCCTAAACTTGGTTACCTCGGGCATTGATGAAGACATGATGAAGGTGCTTTTCCAGTTCTTCGACCCTTTGCACTATTGCTTTACCTTCCCCAATTACCAGCTTGTGCCTACTATGGAAGAATTTTCTAAACTCTTGGGGATTCCTATTCTCAATCAAATACCTTACAACGGTATCGAAAGAGACCCGAGCCCTGAAGAGATTGCCCGAGCTTTACACTTGCAAAGATCCGACGTCATGGATAATTGGGAAACAAGAAGTGGTGTCAAAGGGTTCTTAGCCAAGTTCTTGTTTCGGAAAGCTCAAGATTGTTAGAACACTTTGGATTTACAAGCTTTTGAAGAAATCTTGGTGCTTCTCATCTATGGGATGGTACTATTTCCAAATCCTGGCCAACTTATAGATGTAAATGCTGTCAAAATCTTCATGTCTCACAATTCGGTGCCTACTTTGTTGGGATATATCCTACATTCTATCCACTCTCGCACCATGAGGAAAAGAGGAATCGTCATCTGTTGTACTCCTCTATTGTATAGGTGGTTTGCTTCACATCTCCCCTAATCTGTGTTGAAGAATGAGCAAGGTTTCAAGTGGTCTAATAGGTTGATGTCACTCAGACATTCGAATATTCACGGGTGTTCTCGATCCTTGGAGAGCATTACTATCATCAAAAATTGTGGGGAATTCCCTAATGTCCATTTACTTGGCATTAGGTGAGGTATCACTTACAACCCTTGATTGGCTTTACGATAGTTTGGGTATTCCTGAAAAGATGGTCCTCATGATATGCTCATTCAAGGAGTGGTGTTCGATTACAAAAGTGACGATCAAGGCTATCGTCAGAGGTTTGTACGAGCTTGGAGGATGGTAAACAGAATGGATAGTAAGACACTGGGACACAAGAATTCTATTCCCCTTGAGCCTTACCTTGGGTGGGTACGAGCTCGTGCTCAGAAGCTCGTAATTCCTTACCCCTCTATCCTACCTGTTATCGTGGAACCTGTTGCTGAAGGAGATGTCCCATATACTATTCTCTATCCCAACATGCCTACTTCTCTTGATGACTTGTAAAAGGGTTGGATTCAGGTAAAGGAAGAGCGAGACACCTTCGAAGCTTAGTTCTACGCGAGCAAGAAAATGGTTTTGGATCTTACAAAGCAACTTCATGAAGAACGGAGCTTGAACGCCTACCTAGCACCAAAGAGGATGCGTTCAACCTTTTTGTCTTAGGAATGTATTTTGTAAGCCCAAGAGGCACGTTGTAACAATTTTGAACTGATTAATTCAATTTGATGTATGTTTATTCTTTGTCTAGACGAATTTAAATTTCATAAATCCTTGAAATCATTTGCATGCGCATTTTTCATGCATCATAACATAACCGGTTTTCCACAACAGGTCTCCTTATCTTTCTGTTGTTTATTTCAGCAAGATGGATATCGATAAAACTGTGAAAGACCTGCAAGCACAAAACTCCCAGTTTCAAGAAACCCTGCTGACCCTGGCCAAGGGGCAACAAGAATTGATGACATTGCTGGCATCCAAAAAGAAACCAAAAAGGAAAGCTCTAGTCAACATGGGTAAAAGATTCAGAGAGTCGATCTTCCAGATACCAATAGTTGAAGATTCGTTTGAGGAAGACGAAAATCAAGTTGGAGAAGCAAGGAGTACCCAGGCTGGGTGTGATAATGATCGAGTGTCAGATGATGAAGACTATTTTGACGAGCAATATCCCCATGCCGACGAAAAGTACAAACAGCTAGAGGATAGATTGAAGGTTGTTGAGATTCAAGCCATTCCTGGTTTGGATTTTGATGATTTGGGTTTAATATTTGGGGTTGTCATTCCCCATAAATTCAAGATACTAGTCTTCGTTAAATATGATGGGGTTTCCTGACCAAAGCTTCATCTGAAGTCTTATGTGCACAAAATACAACCACACACCACCGACAAGAAACTTTGGGTCCACTTCTTTCAAGAAAGCTTGGCTGGGACTCAACTAGAGTGGTTTTACCAATTGGAGGGTTCTTGTATTCATACCTAAAAAGACTTGGCCACTGCTTTCTATCACTAATACCAATACAATGCCGACCTGGCGCCGACTAGAGTTCAACTGCGAGACATGACAATGGATAAATACGAGGGGTTCAAAGAGTATGCCCAAAAGTGGAGGGATCTTGCCAGTGGGGTCCAACCACCGTTAACTGATAGGGAACATATTGATATGTTTATGGGCATGTTATCTGGTCCATTTTTCAACTTATTGGTTGGGTGTTCTTCGTCCGGTTTCACCGAGCAGATCCTGACTGGTGAAAGGGTCGAAAGTGGTATCAAGAGCGGGAAAATCCCTATGGCGTCTGCTTCCACCTCCAACCCCATAAAGAAACCCTTCATTGGGAAGAAATAAGCTAATGTTGTGTATGGGGCAAAGGCCCGTACCAGGAAGGATAATCGTCTGTCCGTTAATGTTGTTATGATTTCCAACCCTACTCTTGTTCAAAGACAATCTTCTAATCATCAATGATTTGAGGCTCCACGAACACAATTCACAAGGATAGGCATGTCGCTATCCCAAGCCTTACAACACCTGCTAAAGGCTAACTTGGTGACGCTGCGCGATCCTCCGTCCAATCAAAACACTTCCTCACCTAAATATAATCCAAATACCAAGTGTGCATATCATTCAAATAGTCCCGGGCATGAGACCGATCAATGATGGGCGCTGAAGAACAAAATTCAAGATCTAATCGACAACAAGATAATTGAATTTGATCCGTCTATGGTTCCCAATGTCATAATGGCACCAATTCTAAACCATGGCAAAGGTGTCAATGCAATTGAAGGCACTATTTTGGTTCCTTCCGTCAAAGATCTAACTACTCCATTAAATGTCATCAAAAATAATTTGCTGAGAGCAGGAGTTTTCCCTGACTGTTTGAAAGATTATGATTGTTGCACCAAACAAGTTAATGGATGCAAATGGCTGAAAGAAGGCATTCAACGCCTGATGAATAGTCATGAGATCCTATTTGAGAGAATTCCATCCGTCAAAAGTTTGACCGATAAGATTGAAGACCTCTCCATCATAACAATTTCAAACAAGCCTCTTAGGATCTCCTCAAAGGGTCCTATCAAGATTTCGAATGAACCAACTGTTGCTTCTCTACTAATCACTTCCCCTGAGCCAATTCCATATTCTTCCAACAAAGCAGTACCATGGAACTACGGTGCTGAAATGTATTACTATGGAATAAAGCAAGATGCTTGGATTGAAGAAAACAAAGCGGATGACATTAGGAATATTATTGGTTCTATTAAAGTAACTAGAACTGGGAGAATCTTTTCGCCCAACATTTCGCCCCCAACTGCTACAACGACACCTGTCTGCATCACCGCTACTAAGCCTAGTGCTGACATTAGGGGTAAGAAGAAAGTTGTTGAGCCTGTTGAGATAGAGATGCTCGCAAATGACGTTGCTACTGAGGAGCCTTCCACTCAAGAAATGGATGAAATCTTAAAGATTATAAAGAGAATTGATTTCAAGATAGTGGAACAACTGGGGAAAACCCCTTCCAAGATCTCCATGTTATCTTTGCTACTTTGTTCTAATGCTCATGCCCAAGAATTGATCAAATTATTAAAGAAAGATCATGTCCCTCATAAGACCATGATTGACCAATTCGAAAATTGCGTGGCAAGCTTGACGGCCGACAACGGATTGGGTTTCTCATATGTAGATCTGACATCACTTGGAAGGAACCATAACAAAGCTCTGCATGTTTCTGTTGAATATAAGGGGACTACCCTAGCACATGTTCTGGTTGACACTGGATCTTATTTAAACGTGCTACCCAAGGGCGCTTTGGACCGTTTAGACTGTGAAGGACTGGTGTTGAAGCCGAGTGATATTATTGTAAGGGCTTTCGATGGGTCCAAAAGGAAGGTTCATGGAGAGGTGGATCTCCCGATCAAAGTGGGCTCACGGATTTTCAACTATACTTTCTACATCATGGACATTCGTCCTGCTTACTCCTGTTTGCTGGGTCGCCCTTGGATCCATGGAGCAGGGGCAGTAACATTTACGCTTCACCAAAAGCTAAAATACCCAGTCAAGGGGAGAATCGTCACTGTTTGTGGTGAGGAGGAATTCATGGTAAGCCATCTCAATTCTTTCAAATATGTGGAGATGGATGGCGAATTTATAGAAACCTCGTGCCAGGCTTTTGAGGTTGTTTCACCTTTGGTTGCTACTGCCAAAATTTCTTTCGACACACCCAAAGCTAATAAATTTGTGCCAAGGATGGTTTTGTTTAAGGATGCTCGTGGCGCAGTCAAAAATGAAAACTGTGCTACCTGGGGGAAAGTCCCCGAGATCCCGTTCAAAGAAGATAAATGTGGGTTGGGTTTCACTGTCAAGACTCAAAAAGAGGTTAGGCGCGCTCGTATGGGAAAGCCCCTTCTCTGTATTGGAAATCATGAAGTAAACGTTGTGGAGGATTCCGATGATGAATGTGATTTTGAAGAGTGGATATACCCTACTACAACAGAGCTCAACAATTGGCACACAAAGGACTTCGTCCCCATCTCCTTCATTAAGGATTAATTACTTGTTTATTGCTTTCCAAGAACCTTTTATCTGTAATATTAAACAATGACTTTTAAGTCGTATGCCTGGCCCGAGGCACTATGGTCCATTTTGTTAAAGGGTTTTATTTGTGTTCATTTTATCATATGATCATTAAATATAAACCATTGGAATTTTTTGCATTCAAATTTTAGTGCTTATTATCTTTATTTTTCTTTAATGCGTTCTTCAAAATAGTCATGTATCTTACACACACACACACTCTTGCAGATCCTCGTCCACTCCGGATCTCATTGCCAATGACTCTACTATTGCCAGCTATGATTTCGAACATCCAATTAACCAAGCCGGAGACGAAGGCGAGGAATATTGTGAAATACCGGGAGAACTAGCTAGGTTTCTAATGCAAGAGGAAAAAGCTATTCAGCCGTATGAAGAATCAGTTGAAGTCATCAACCTAGGTACCGAGACAGACAAGAAATAGGTCAAGATCGGCGCCAATCTAGGAAGCAGTTTCAAAAACAGATTGGTTTAGATGTTACATGACTATATGGAAGTGTTTGCTTGGTTGTGTGAAGATATTCCAGGGTTGGATACCGACATTGTAGTTCATCGTCTATCAACAAAGGAATATTGTCCTCCTGTTAAGCAAAAAGTCCATCGTATGCGGCCTGACATGTCTGAGAAAATAAAAGCTGAAGTGATGAAACAATTTGGTGCAGGATTCCTAGCTATGACATCTTATCCTCAATGGGTTGCAAATGTGGTGCTAGTTCCAAAGAAAGAAGGAAAAGTTCGTATGTACGTAGATTACAGGGATCTGAATAGGGAAAGCCCCAAGGACGACTTCCCTCTACCTCATATCGATGTCTTGGTCGATAACACTGCTCAACATAAAGTCTTCCCTTTCATGGATGGATTCTCTGGTTATAATAAAATTAAGATGGCTCCCGAAGGCATGGAGAAGACCACCTTTATTATGCAATGGGGCACCTTTTGTTACAAGGTCATGCTATTCAGATTGAAGAATACAGGGGCAACATATCAAAGGGCTATGGTAGCTTTGTTTCATGATATGATCCATCATGAAATAGAGGTATATGTGGATGATATGTTTGCAAGGTCACAAACTGAGGAAGAACATCTCAACCACTTATACAAGCTATTCGAGAGGCTGAAAAAGTACAATTTTAGGTTGAACCCTAATAAGTGTACATTCGGAGTACGATCTGGAAAGCTTCTTGGTTTTGTTGTCAGTGGTAAAGGCATCAAAGTTGATCCTGCCAAGGTAAAAGCCATTCAATAAATTCCAGTCCCCCATTCTGAAAAGGAGGTTAGAGGATTCTTGGGTCGTCTTAACTACATCTCCTGCTTCATATCGCACTTAACTTCTACTTGTGAGCCAATCTTCAAACTCTTGAAGAAAGATCAAGTGGTCAGATGGAATGACGAATGCCAAACTGCCTTCGACAAAATCAAGGAATATCTGCAAGAACCTCCTATCCCCATACCTCCAGTCAAAGGAAGACCCTTGATCATGTACTTGACTGTGCTAGAGAATTTTATGAGGTGTGTGTTGGGACAACATGACGAGTATTGCCGAAAAGAGCATGCAATTTACTACCTGAGAAAAAAGTTTACCGACTATGAAAATAGATATTCACTGCTCGAGAAAACTTGTTGCGCTCTGGCATGGGCTTCTCTCCGGCTAAGACAGTACATGTGGACTCATACCACTCTATTGATTTCTAAGATGGACCATATCAAGTACATCTTCGAGAAACCCGCTCTGTCCGGACGGATAGCTAGATGGCAAATGATCTTGACTGAGTATGATATCTAATATACAACATAAAAGGCCATCAAAGGAAGTGTATTGGAAGATCATTTAGCCCATCAAGTTGTTGATGATTATCAGTCTATGAACTTTGACTTCCCGAATGAGAATATCATGTTAGTAACCAACTGCACGAAACCTGGACCGTATAACGGACCTGAACAAAGATCCTGATGGACTATGGTCTTCAATGGGGCTTATAACGCTTTGGGTAACGGAATTGGTGTTGTGATAGTTTCTCCTGAGGGTTTCCACACCCCTTTCACTGCTAGACTATGCTTCGATTGTACAAATCACATGGCTGAATATGAGGCATGCGTTTTGGGTCTGAAGGCTGCCATTGATCTAAGGATCAAGCATTTATATGTATTCGGAGACTCTGCTTTGGTGATTAGCCAAGTAAAGGGAGATTGGGACACTAAGCACCCTAATATTATCCCTTACAAAGAGCTTGTTCTATCTCTGATTCCTTACTTCGAAGAAATCACCTTTGAACACTTCTCTAGAGAAGAAAATTAGTTAGTCGATGTTTTAGCCATAATGTCTTATATGTTCAAAGTCAAATGGGACAACGAATCTCCTATGATTACAATTGAGAGATCGACGAACCTGCGCACTTCTATGAGCTTGACACTGACACCGAGAAGCCATGGTACCATGAGGTGAAGAGATACCTTGAAGCACAAGAGTATCCCGAAGGAGCATCCATCAATGATAAAAAGTTATTACAAAGATTCTCAGCCAAATTCTTCCTAAGCAATGGAATCCTGTACAAATAAAACCGTGATTCTACTCTACTCCGATGTGTGGACAAGAAAGAGGCAGAGGAAATTATGGAAGACATGCATGATGGTCTCTTTGGGACTCACTCTAGCGAACATACTATGGCCAAGAAAATCCTTAGAGCTGGTTACTATTGGTCAACAATGGAGACTGATTGCCATCACCACTCAAGGACTTTCCATAAGTTCCAAATCTACTCTAACAAAGTCCACGTGCCTCATATTCCTCTAAATTTCATAACTTCTCTGTGGTCGTCGCAATATGGGGAATTGACATGATTGGAGAGATTAAGCCTATTGCTTCCAATGGACATCACTTCATTCTTGTCGTTATCAATTATTTCACCAAATGGGTTGAAGCTGCCTCATTTGCCTCAGTCACAAAGAACGTTATAGCCAGATTCATCAAGCATAACCTTATCTACAGCTATGGTATCCCCGAAAGGATCATCACTAACAATGGGACCAATCTCAACAATGCTATGATTACAGAACTTTGCACCCAATTCAAAATCAAGCATCACAATTCTTCTCCTTATAGACCTAAAATTAATGGCGCAATGGAAGCAGCCAACAAAAACATTAAGAAGATTATGCATAAGATGGTAGTAACCTGCAAAGACTGGCATGAGATGTTACCGTTTGCTCTTCATGGCTATCGTACTTCAGCTCGGACATCGACTGGGGAAACTCCTTTTTCTTTGGTCTATGGCATGGAAGTTGTCCTGCCAGTGGAAGTTCAGATTCCCTCACTAAGGATTATGAATGAAGCAGGCCTAGGCGAAGACGAATGGATTTAGACAAGATTGGATCAGTTGAACTTGATCGATGAAAAGCGACAGGCTACTGTTTGTCATGGTCAGATGTACCAAAAACGTATGATCAAGGCTTTCAACAAAAAGATCAGGCCTCGAGTATATCAAGTTGGTGACTTGGTAATAAATCGCATCATTATTCCATAAGGAGACCCCAGGGGCAAATGGACTCCCACTTACGAAGGACCATTTGTTGTCAAGAAAGTTCTCTAGTGGTGCCATGATGCTGACTACTATGGACGGGGAAGATTTCCCACATCCGGTGAACGTGGACATAGTTAAAAAATGCTATGCATAAGAGACCCGCTAGTTTGACACACCTGGGAAAGATAAGGGCATCCCGGAAAACCAAAGGTTTTGGAAAAAATTAGGGATATATGCAAAAGATTGTACACCAGATAAGTCGAATACCCGAAAGGGCGACTTGGGCAAAAATGGGTATCTTGGTGGGCTGAAAACCTGAAAGGGCGGTCCAGGAAAAAGTTAAGGATTAAAAGCGTATGACTATGTCCCGTAGAATCACAACAACCGAATTTACTACTGAGGTCCGGGTTCAAACGATCCAAGATCAATCCAATCAACTTCTGTCAATGGCAAGGGACGTTCGAAGACATTGGGGAAATAGTAGAGTTAGAACATAATGAGATCATTTCCACGTGGTTTTTTGTTTTTGTTTTCAATTTAGTTATCCTTTCGATGATTTCCTCTTACTAGGATCTCCGTCTCTTTGTACAAAAACGCCTATTCATGGGCAGAACGTCAATACAAATATACTTTGAAGTGAAATTTTTTTGTTTTTTGTCTTGAGTGCAAAGACGTCTAATGACTAAAATACAATGAACATACAATGAAAAGCAAGTGGAAATATCCCCACAGAGCCTGCTACAATAAACCTTTTCCCCAACAGAGTTGCCCACAAAGTTGGATCTATGCAAACCTCAGTCAAAGTTTCAATATCTCGACATCCCTCTCCCCAGCTGAGTCGGTCTTAAAAGAAGAAGCCTTGTGGATTTCTTCAGATAAGAATTCACCTTGCCAACATGTCATCAAATAATCTCTTCAACAAGGTTTATTCCCCAAATACATTACACTCCTCAACGGAATCACTTCCTATTCAAAAAACTTTCAGTTACTATGAAGCCTGGACCCGACCAGATAATAGTTTAACTTCTCAAGATACTATGAAGCCTGTACCCGACCAGATAATAGTTTAATTTCTTGAGATATTGTGAAGACTAAAGTTCGACCAGGAAAATGTTTAACTTCTTTTCCCCAGTAGAGTTTTCCTCTACCCCCGCCAAGTTATTGTGAAGCCTAGACCCGACTAGATATCAGTTCAACTTCATTTCCCTCAACAAGTTCCTGTGAAGCTTGGACCCGACCAGATATCAGGTTAACTTCATTAAATTCAGTAAGTTACTACGAAGCCTGGAAACCTACCAGATAACAGTTAACTTCAATAAGTTGTTGTGAAGCCTGGAAACCGACCAGATAACAATTAACTTCATTTTCTCAGAAATTTGATGTGAAGCCTGGAATCCGACCAAATAATAATCAAATTCAGTAAGTTACTACGAATCTTGGAAATCGACCAGATAACAGTTAACTTTAGTAAGTTATTGTGAAGCTTGGAATTCGACCAGATAACAATTGACTTCATTCTCTCAGGAATTTGTTATGAAGCCTAGAATCTGACCAGATAACAATTAAATTCAGTAAGTTACTGTGAAGCCTAGAAACTGACCATATAACAATTAACTTCATTTCCTCAGAAATTTGCTTCAAAGCCTGGAATCTGACCAGATAGAAGTTTAATGTTGGTAAGTTACTATGAAGCCTGGACCCGACCATATATCAGTTCAACTTCATCATTTTAAGCAAGTTACTGTGAATCCTGGACCCGACCAGATATCAGTTTAACTTCATCCTTTCAAGCAAGTTACTGTGAAGCCTGGACCCGACCAAATATGAGTTCAACTTCATCCTTTCAAGTAAGTTATTGTGAAGCTTGGAGTTCGACCAGATAACAATTAACTTTATCCACCTCAGAAATCTGCTTTAAAGCCTAGAATCCGACCAGATAGCAGTTCAAAGTTGGTAAGTTGCTGCAAATCCTGGAATCTGACCAGATAACAGTTTAACTTCACTCTCCTAATAAATTTTCTGCGAAGCCTGGTATCTGACCAGATAACACTTTATTTAATCATCCCCAGTAAGTCACTGCGAAGCCTGGAATACGACCAGATAACAATCAACTTCATTATCGTCAACAATTTGCTGCCAAGCCTGGATTTCGACCAGATAACAGTTAACTTTCGATTCTCTCCAGTCAGGAATAATTCCCCAGTAGAGTAATGGATAAGCAAAATTCTTGAATTTTATTTCCCCAAGCAGAGATCAATACTCTCCACAAAGTCTTCTTAAAGAAAGGCAATATTCCCCAGCGGAGTTTCTCCTCAAACAACAGAACAAGAATTCCCAACGGAAATATTCTAAACAAAGTTGAAGATACATCTATTCTCCAACAACAGTTAGGGATTCAGCCTCCCAAGATTCCCCAGCATGTTGTCAAGGATTTATTTTCCTAGACAAAAATGCACTGCAATAAACGTATCACATTCATACACCATATAACATACATGATATATGCATACAACACATCCTCATTTTTGAGAATATCATTACATAATGCATTTCATACATCATGACATTGCATACAACTAACCCTTTACCTTGTCAGGAAAAATCAATAAACAGATAGCTATCATCAACAATTTTCAACAGGTCCAAGATTAGTTTCTGAAGCAAGACAGAGAAACTACCTACGTGACCAGATGCAGCTTCACACAAGTCCATCATAAATTGAAGAATATTAAAGACCTTTATTGGTTCAGTTTAAATCGATCAATGGTTTATCCCGATTCCTTTAGACACTTTCTCTGGTTCAGATAAATCACTCCAAAGATTTATTCTGATTCTTTTCCAGTTGAAGTCAAATTTAGACTTAGTCTAATTTTTGCCAACAATCACTCTAGATGGCATCCTTAAGCCCATCTCCGATGACTCTCCATCATCTCTCCAAATGGCATATGTAAGCTCATTCCCTACATCATCAACTATCAGTGCTATTTCATGCGAGTGCAAATTTCTGGGCACTCTAGTGTTCAATCATCTTCTACCATCAAGCTACGAACGGAAACTTGCCATACTTGCTCTTCAGGTTTAAGAAGATTGAACAGGGGCAGTTGTTGTACCCCAAAATTTTCCCTCTCTTTTCTAAAGACATTTTATCACAAGTATTTTAAAAAAGCTCAAATTTGTACAAGTACAAAACAGACAAAAAAGGGTAAAGCAGGAAAACTGATTTTCATGACAAAATTGAAGAAAAACAAGCTTGCTTCGATTCATACTAGTTTTAATTGGACATCTAGGTTTCCTTCGAGAAAGTTTGATTAATACTTCGATTGGGCATTTGGGCCTCCTTCGATGTAAGCTTTGATTTACATCCTTCGATTGAGCATTTGCCTTGTTTGAGCGAGCTTTGGTCCTCACGCTTCGATGGAACATTTGGGCCTCCTTCGATGCAAGATTTGATTTACATCCTTCGATTGAGCATCTCGCTTCTTTGATCAAGCTTTGGTCCATAAGTTTCATTTGGGCATTTGACTTCCTGTAGATTTACTTTGATGCACTAAAATAGCTCCTGCATGCAAGCTTCATTTGGACATTGGCTCCTGCCTGCAAGCTTAGATTGCACCATTGGCCCTTCACCTGTTTTCTTTGGATTCACAAATTTTCGATTGGATGAATGGCTACCTTCCTGTGACTTTCGATTTCATCTTCATGTGTTTCTTTGAATGCGCCTTCATATCACCTTCGAATCCATCTGCAAACCCTTCTATACACCATAGTGTTGCATTATGACACACAACTTGGCGGCCCATTTGAAGGACTTGCCATAGTTGGGGATTAATTTTTTTGCTTACTTTGTAGTCTGGTCGAAGGTTTAGGCCTAAGTGATCAAAAGCAAGAGGACTCAAAATGGCATATTCAGCTGAAGAGGAACATTCGAAGAACACACAATTGGTCCATTCGAAGGACACATAACTGGTGGGAACGAATGACGTTCTAGTCTGGTCAAAAGGTGTAGAAAGATGGAGGATTCGACTCGAAAGATCAAGTTGAACATTAGACCCATAGGCTAGGCTACGTGTTTCCCCTTTTCAGGCCTCAAACCTATGACTCACTCTATATTTAATTGTTTATGCAAGTTGAAATAGGCTTTTACCCATTTGATGTCCAAGACCACTTGCCCTTAATAGTATAATACTACTTTTTAGGAAAAGTTTTTTTTGAGCCTTGCGCATGTTTTCCTTCTAAAGGAAGCAATCCATCTGAACCATTCATCTAGCTATCATGACACAAGTGGATGCTTACTTTCCAACTGAGCCTTTATTTTATTATATTTACTCCCAAACATTTCAAATTTTTCCTCTATAAATAGAGAGTTCATTTGCACATCAAGAAAAAAAAAAGAGGAGGAGGGGAACGTATCTTCAAAATTCTTACACACCATAAAATTGTCAAACACTTAGACACTTTTGCAAATCCAAACCCAGAATCCAAATATTTGTCCCTTTCAAATCTGAAAAATCCTTACATCTTACTATCCTTCAAATACAGCAAAGAAGGACATTTCACTTGTTTTTCTCTTTCAAATCCAGTGTCAAAGGCCCACCCTTGGTCTTTACCTTTGAATCCAGAGGCATTCAAGGCAACCACTTCAAGGTCCAGCACACGCTCCAGCCTCCAGCAAGGTAAGTCATTCTTAACCTTTGACCCTTTGTTTCCAGCATAGCATGTAAATAAGTTTTCTTTTCATTTCAAACATGTACATACTATTTTTTTTCTTCTTTTCGTTTCCACTCTTTTAATGTGTGTCATGGTTAACAATCATCTTGTCCTTTGCTCTTTGTACATTTAAACATGCTTTAAGAACTAATCTAGCCTTAAGGTGATGTTGGCATGGCCTTGGGCCATGTTTCTATTCAAACTCAAACGAAAGAAAGAAGAGACGGAAAGTTTGAAACAAAGCCTCTAGCTTCCATACTAACCTCCAGGCCAAACGAAAGAGGCAGCCAGAAGGCACAACATGCTGGCCTCCAGGCCCCAATCGAAAGACACAATATGCTGGCCTCCAGGCCCCAATTGAAAGTCATGCCTTCACCCCTTTTCAGGCCAGATCGAAGAGAGTCAGAAAGTGCAGAATCGAAGGGTTTGCTGCCCTAAATTGAAAGATCCATTTTTCTTGCTTTTACCTTATTTTTGCCTTTATATTTTCATGCAATTCAATATGGTTGTAATAGTGTAGGATTTTATCTTTCCTAACTTTTGACTTTATGCAAAATATTAGTAATTAGGGTGCATGGCAAGATAAAATCAACAAGTAGACCACCCTGATCAAAAGACGAAAAGGCATACAATCAAACACACTTTGCACACATGCACCTCTAGGGTTAACTCCACGTGTTGCTATATGAAAAATAGTCATGTTATGCATGTGAGACATCTTAGAAAAAACAATCAACAATACAAGATCATAGTCCCTCGATGACGCTTCGAATGTTGCCTTACAAATGATCTTATTCCCTTAAAAGAAATGCTAAAATATCTCACAACATTGCTATCATGACTATACGATGACCCACGCCCGTCCCTTTTACATCCAAAGATAAGGCTTTTTACCAATCAATGGTAAGATAGAAATATTAAAGGAAGAGAGGAATGAACAAAATACTTTTGAGTAAGGTGGAATATTCCTAGTTGCTTGATCATCTTCAAAACACAAACACCTTTTCAAATGCACCAACACTTTCCATTGAAATATTTTCAAAACTTCAACACTTTGTATACATTCTTATAGAGACGAGAATCATTACAAAGTTTGCCTAAACGAAGGCGCTTTTTCAAAAATACTTTCAAAAACCACCACAAAGCACACTTTCAAACAAAAGCAATGATCTAGCAAGAAATTAAGAGCCCATAGATAACTATGGATTAAAAGGGTGCTAACACCTTCCCTTTTCATAATCTACCCCCCGAACTTAAGAAAATAATCTCAGAGGTATTTCCTTTTCTTTTCACCCTTTTCTTCATTGGATAAAAGAAAAGTAGATGGCGACTCTTGCTATCCGCAACAATGGCGATAAAACACAAAAACACACCAAGTCAGTTCTCCCACCGTATTACACATACCACACCGGGATTTAGGATCAGGACCTTCCCCGGGCAAAGGTTCATCGTAATCTTTTATCTTCAAAAGCATCACATCTTCATCAAGGAAATCATATTTAATCGACTGATAATCATCAACCAGTTGGTGAGCAAGATAATCTGCCATCACAATGCTTTTATAGCTTTCTGAGTAGGGTATTCAATATTGTATTCTGACAAAAGCACCTTCCAGCAGGCAATTCTCCCAGTAATAGCGGGCTTTTCAAAAATATACTTAATTGGATCCATTTTGGAAATCAACCAAGTAGTATGATTCAACATATATTGGCACAACCACTTTGCCGCCCAGATCAGAGCACAATATATCTTTTTCAGCATAGAATACCGTGACTCACAGTCAGTGGACTTCTTGCTGAGATAATAAATGACATATTCCTTCTTCCCTGTTTCATCTTGTTGTCCCAAAATATAGCCCATAGAATTATCTAACACTGTCAGATACATAATCAATGGTCTTCCTTCAACCGGAGGGAGCAAGATAGGAGGTTCAAGCTGATACTCTTTAATACTTTCAAATGCCCTTTGGAAATCATTTGTCCATACACAACCTTGATCTTTCTTTAACAACTTAAGGATTGCTCACACGTTGCGGTCATATGGGAGATAAATCTGGAAATGTAATTCAAACGCCCAAGGAAGCCTCTAACTTGCTTTTCATTTCTTGGTGTTGGAATTTCTTGAATTTCTTTGACTTTATCAGGGTCAACTTCAATTCCTCATTGGATGACAATGAAACCTAACAATTTTCCTTATCAGGCACCAAAGGTGCATTTATTTGGATTCAAGCAGAGACGATACTTCCTCAAACGCCGCAAAAATTTCAATAAATCTTCTACATGCCCTTCTTCAGTCTGGGATTTGGAAATCATATCATCAACATATACCTCAATTTCCTTGTGCATCAGATTATGGAATAGGGTTGCCATAGCCCTCTGATACGTTGTATCAGCATTCTTCAACCCGAAGGGCATCACTCTGTAACAGAATGTTCCCCAGGGTGTGATAAACGTTGTTTTTTCCATGTACTCAAAAGCCATTTTAATTTGATTATATCCGGAAAATTTGTCCATGAATGAGAATACTTTGAATTTTGTTGTACTATCAACGATCATATCAATATGTGGTAATGGAAAGTCATCTTTTGGACTAGCTTTGTTTAAATCTCTATAATCAATGCACATGCAAAAGTTTATGTCTTTCTTTGGTACCGAGACAATATTGGCAACCCACTGAGGGTACACTAATGTCATAAGAAAACAGGAATTAATCTACTTTAAAACTTCTTATTTAATCTTTACTGCCATATCAGGGTGAGTTCTTCGCAATTTATGTTTGATTGGCGGGCATCCTAGCTTTAGCAGCAAATGATGCTCCACAATATTAGTATCCAAACCCGGCATGTCTTAGTAAGACTAAGAAAATATATCCATATACTCTTTCAACAATGCAATCAACTTGTTCTTCATGTCGGGATGCAGCAATGCTCCAATCTTGACTTCTTTTGGATCTTCCTCTTAATCCAAATTAATCACTTTCAATGGCTCCTTATATGACTGAATGGAACTTTCCTCACGCTCAAGAAACTTTGAAACCTCTTCTGGAATTTCATCATATTCTTCTTCTTCGGCCACATACACAGGATATTCAAAGTTGGGAGAGGGTGCAGGGTCATTGCATTCAACAGTTTTTTTAATTATCTACACATATGATTTATGATTATTTTTAGAAATTGACACATATAGCAA
This sequence comes from Vicia faba, assembly GCA_948472305.1. Taxonomy (NCBI): domain Eukaryota; kingdom Viridiplantae; phylum Streptophyta; class Magnoliopsida; order Fabales; family Fabaceae; genus Vicia; species Vicia faba. The sequence continues at coordinate 295,884,500 of OX451740.1, read as the reverse complement.
GTGATTATGCATATTTAATTACAGTTATTATTTATTTTGAAAGGGTTTTTTCTGATTACCATTTTCCAAGAAAAATAAGAAAATAAAGATACAATTTGTGAATCAAAGACAACTTTTATTATTGATTTTAAATATCAAAACAAACAGATAAGCCCATAAAATATTAACTTTCACCTTGGGCAGAGTGAAAGATTTTTGAAAAGAAAAAACAAATTCCTTTGAGACATGAATGCAAGAGGGAACATCAATGGTGATCCAATTTTGGACTCTGACCCCATGTGTCACGTAGTTCGGCATATTTTTCTCTTCTTCACCTTCCAGAATAGCATTAATCCTAGGAACAATTGGATGAAGGTAACCTCCGCTGTGAAAGATATCATGATATTTGCCCAAAGCAGACTTCGGCTTCATAATCTCACCTTTACCATTCTTGGTAGAAATTCTCAAACCAGTTCTATTCTTATTCAAAGGATGATCAATAACCTTCCCCCATACTTTACTAGGGCTATTATGCACTACCTGCTGAACATCCTTAAATAAAGCCATAGAATTCTCATTCTCCCTTACATTATCAACGGATAAAGTTTGGAATTAAGTTCCAACAGCAGCTTCATCTGCTTCCACAACACTGAAGGAGGATAAATGAGATATTAACAATACTCGTTCCCCATTTATGATGACCACATTTCCTTCACGAACAAACTTTAGCTTTTGGTGCAAAGTTAAAGTGACAGCCCATGCCTCATGTATCCATGGTCATCCTAGTAAACAGCTGTAAACGGGCACAATATCCATAACCTGGAAAGTAATCTGAAAAAGGTGCGGGCCTATATGAATGGGCATATCTACTTCACCGATGACAGACTTCCTTGATCCATCAAAAGCTTTCACAATTATGCCACTCGGGCACATGGGAGTTCCTTGGTACTTTAGCTTGATAAGTGTGCTCCTCGGTATAACATTTAAAGCGGACCCATTATCAATCATCACATTTAACAATGAATCATTCTTACAGTTGATGGAGATATGGAGAGCCAGATTATGATTCCTTCCTTCGTCAGGCAATTTGTTATCACAGAAACTCAGGTTATTACAGGATGTAATATTCCCTACGACACTGATAAATTTCTCTAATGGCATATCACTTTCCACAAAAGTTTGATCCAATACTCTCATCAAAGATTCCCTGTGGGCAGAAGAGTTCATCAGCAACGCCAGAATAGATATCTTTGATGGAGTCTGCAACAATTGATCTACGATCCTGTAGTCGCTCATGTTGATAATCTTCAATATATTATCCACATATTTTTCTAGAGTAGTACCACTAGATCCCCCCACTGCTTTATTAGGTTCAACACTTTCAACAACCCTTTTATCAGCATTAATACTCTCTCGAATGACAGGTGCGAAAACACGGCCACTGCGGGTCACTCGGCTAGCTTCAGCAATATTCTTGAAATCAGAAAAAGGTTGGATGGGAACTTCCACATCATCCTCCAAGGTTGTAGCATTGTATTTATATGGTACGACCTTGTCTGGCTCATAAGGAACAGGACCCGACAAACAAATCACCACTGGAGCAACAACTGGTTTGCTATGGTACTCAATCTCTATAGGGGCAGGAGCACTAAAACAAGGCATAATAACATTCACACCTTCATCAGAATACTTGGAGATCACATAATCATTGTTGGAGAACATATCTTCATCAGAGGAAAAGAATTCATCTACAGAAGCATATTCATTATCTGGCACAGTCTCAGCCAAGTAATCTTCAATCACATTAATCTCATTGTAATCATCTTTATTGCCTGAAACCTTGATAGTACCATTGTCCAATAACAACTGAATACCCCTTCTTACGATGGAACAACCATGAGAATCTCTACAGCAGATGCGTCAAGATCCATAATGGTGTTCTACTTGACCATCCATGTGATGGAAAGTAGCGTGCAACTTCACCAAATCATCATTCATATGGTTCACGTCAAAGATTCTGAATTCTCCAGGACATCCAATGACCATGTTCACGTCTTCCTCATATACTTCCCTAGGCCTGATTATATGAATGAGGCCTTCGTCCATCATTTCCTGAAGACCAACTTTTATCTTATCACACCCTTGTATATCTGTACTGCAAATACCACAACCAACATGGTCGTGTGTATAGTAACTAAAATCGCAGAGGTCAGCATGCATCTTTACCAAATCTCCTCTAACTAGGTTGATATCAAAAATGCGGAAGTCCCCTAGACAACCAGCAACCATGTTTACAGCATTTGCTCCTACATGTTTTGGCAAAGGATTATCTTTCACGTTAGGGCCAATATCTTTAAATGATAAGAGGAAGGATCTCACCATCTTTTGTACTTCAGACTTCAAAGGTTAACAAATATCAATACTGTGCCCTTGTGCTCCCTGATGAAAAGCACACGTCTGGTCTGCTTTATAATACCAAGGCAAAGGTGATGGTATAGCAGGGGTGGCCTGGTCTAAACCAACTTCTTCTGAATCAAAGCCGGAAGTAACTCTACATAGATCATTGGAATAGAGTCAAAAGCCTCTCTCTTCTGACTTTTCCCTTGATTTCCTTGAGGGGATGGTCTTTGATAGGAAACTGTTGTTGGAGCTACATTGACGACAGGAGTCACATAAGCAACCTGTTGCTGATATTGTTAATGTCTTCTGGGTGGTCAGATCTTTCTCTCCCCAATAACAGCATTAGTCTCACTCTCTTTCTTTCGAGAGAACCCATATGACGACTTCTTCGTCCCTTCATCTTTAGTCAAGCGCCCTTCTCTAACAGCCTCTTCCAAACGAACACCCATGCTCACCATCTTGGTAAAATCACTTGGCGCACTGGTGACCATCCTTTCATAATAAAATGATCCAACGATTTTCAGGAAGACCTTGGTCATTTCTTGTTCTTCCATATGTGGCACCACCTGGGTAGCTATCTTGCACCATATTTGTGCATATTCTTTGAACGACTCCTTGTCTCTCTGAGACATTGCCCTTAACTGGTCACAGTCAGGTGCCATGAACATATTATACTTGTACTGCTTGATAAAGGCTTCTCCCAGATCATTGAAGGTGGGGATACTACTACTATCCAGACTCACATATCACTTCAGAGCAGAACCAGTTAAACTATCTTGGAAAAATGAATGAGCAAACGCTGATCATCAGTATGGGTAGACATTTTCCTGATGTACATCACAAGGTGGTCACGAGGGCAAGAGTTTCCCTTGTACCTCTCAAATTTCGGTACTTTAAACTTCGTTAGGACCTTTACATTGGGAACAAGGCAGAGTTCACTGACATTCTGTCCAAACAATTCTTTCCCATGAAGGGCCTTCATTTCCTTTTACATCTCATTGAACTGGTCTTGAAAATCATCTAAACAGTCACAGAAACCCATAATTTCACTTAGAGGAGGAGTAGGATGAAAAACTTCATCATTCACAAATGGCATAGCATTCACCGAAGGAGGTGTGGTATAATGGATCTCTTTTATAGCCATAGGAGTAACATGCACTACCAGAGGTGTAGAAACAGCAGCAGTCAGAGCAAATGGATCAACTTGAGTATCATGATTATAACCTTCTGCCATGAAGCTCTCTGGCATTCCCCACAGATAACCCTGAGGCATACGATTCTGAATAACAGTAATTGTAGTAACAGAAATGGGAACTGTCGGAGTTTTGGAAGCAACTGTTATTTGTTGAGGCTGAGCAAGTGGTGGCTGATTCTAAGCAGCCACCAATGATTCCATCAAAGCTGTCAGATTGGCCATACCGGCCTTCAGAGCAGTAACTTCTTCGCGCATCTCGCGATTCTCTTGTTCAAGATTCTCCATTTTCTTCCTGGAATTAGCCCTAGTATTGTACTGGTGAGACAACTTGCTTCTGAATGAAGTAGAGAAACACAGTAAAACACCTGGGTATGAATAGAAATGCAAGAAATATGTACAAGATGATGCATGATATGCAATGCACATGATTTTCTTTGTTATTACTAATATTTCAAGGAACCCAAAGATTTATAGACAATTTGCAAATATCGAAGTACTAACACATTTGAAATACTAAAAATCTCATTATAATAACTTCATAATGGATTACAACTTTTTAGTACAAGTTTCAATAATCCCAAATACAAGATAAGATAAAAATATAAGATCCTAAGAAAGCAAAGTTGATAAAGATCACTCCATACACTAACGTTTCCCTGTGAGTCTTGCAATCTGGGCCTTCAACTACTTGTTCTCTTCTGCATACCTGTCAGCGACCTCTTTCTAATCACCAGTGTCAAGAAGTGAGCAACTAGGTCTTGATTTAGCTCTAGAGGAAAATAAATCCTCTTGCCTCTCCATCCTTTCCACAACATGATTCTCGATAATCTCAATTAGGTCATCTTTCTTCTTCAGGTCTGCTCGGTAGGATACCTCTAAAGTCTGACACTTGTTCTTCCAATCCTCCTTCTCCTACTTCATCCTAACTAGGGCGAGCTGAAGCTCTTCCACATCATCTAAAAGGGGAGGAGTTGTCTTCACAAACATATCAGGCATGGGTACTTCACGGGAATAAGGCTCTAAAGAAATAACTCCTCTAGGTCCCAAGTCTTTTCTACTCTTCCTGTGAATATGACGCCAAGCCTTTGCAATCCCCTCCTTAGCTTCCTTATGATTCTCTCCCTATTTAAGAAAGAAACCACTCATATGTATACTATTTGGCTTATTTCTCATTTAATATCCAAGCTGTCGTCGTGCAAGAACGGGATTATAGTTAATTCCTCCCTTTGTACCAAGAAGAGGTACATTGAGGAAACTACCACAACTATCGACAATCTCCACATCATAGTAAGCCTGATGATACTAAATAATATCTGAATGAGTGAGGGCCATAATCTTCGGAGCCCAACGAGGTTCCTTCTTTACATCCCAGAAATCATCTAACTGTGGTAAGCGAGAAATAAACCACTGATACAGCAAAGGCGTGCAACAAAATGATCATCCCTCCATGGTAAGAATCCTAAAGATGAATAGAGTAATAAGCATCACCTAATAATGTAGGGACTGGATTCCCAATCAAAAAGACCATGATGGCATTGATATCCACAAATTTGTCAACATTAGGAAATAAGAACAATCCATAAGCAAGTAGAGCAAAGATGGCCTCAAAAGCAACCATACTCATCATCCTAGAAAAATAGCAAGCTTTCTCCAATAAAAACTAAGCGGGTAAGCCTCTCATTCCTCCTTTGGTAGTCATGTGGGCTTCAATCTCAGATTTCTCCAAATGAACCAAAGCATCGATCTCATGGGACTTTGGTTCCTCCTCCAAACCGGTAAAATGGACACGATCGATAATAGATAAACCCAATAGATAAGAATACTCCTCCAATGTAGGCATCAACTGATAATCAAGGAAAGTGAAACATCGATACATCGGATTATAGAACGTGACCAAAGTCGAGAGAATACCCTCCTTCATCCTCAGTTTCAAAAGAGACACGACGGACCTATACTTCCTCCGAAAATCTACAGAACTCTCGATCTCAGGAATCAAACTCATCAACTCTATCTTGGGATCTTTGAAAGAGTACTTCCGAGTCTTTCTTTTTCCAGAATCCATGGTCAAAAAGTACCTGAGATATTCACAAAGAGTCAACTTTAAGTCCCTTGAAACAAATTTTTTTAAAGGATGCTCATGGGTGCATGAATGCATGATGCAACTATCACACACAAGATCACAAACATGGGGGTTCATAGGTTTGACGTCACGAGCATGAGGTCAAAGGTACTACACATAAGGTATGGTCTAATAGTTTATCACCTTCCGAACAATGTTCTAAGAGGTTCCCAGAGTCTACATCCTTCCTTCGGATATTACCAGTGTCCCGATTGACTCGGTAATTAATAATATTCTCAAGAAAAACTCGTCTGAGTGTAGTATCGCGTGACAACCATTTCTTGATTACTCCTTCATAGTTTCCGCACTACACCTAAAAGGTCAAGATGGGTTAAAGGTTCTATGGTCCTCAGTTTCAGCAGGCTCCCAGGTCGAAAGCAGCACGTCTTCCTAATTACTCAGTAAATGACACTACAGTCAAAGGGGCCTCCACTGAGTGGGGGATCTCATGTCTCCTTTTTTGGGATTACTCCCTCAAAGTTAACATGACTATATCGCCCGTCCTATCTTAAGTTTTCCCAAGTCTGGGTAGAGGACTTATGAGAAATCACCAAGCACCCTGAAAACCAGGAAAATCAAGACAAACATATATAACACATGATATACAACAAACAATAGCACATACACAAATAAACAAAGGTTGGCTCAAACCACTTAGAGATGGACCAGCATTTGGTCGATCTGTCCCCAGTGAAGTCGCCATTTTTCTGTAGTGGTAGAAATGTTGAGACTAAGCCATTGGATTGACTTGACTCGCACATATCAAATAAAAATCGCCACCGCGCTTTATTGTTTCCAAAGGAATGGGAAAAGAGATAATAACCCAAAAGAGGGGGAGAGAATCTAAGTTCAGGGGTTGGTTATGTAAAGGGAAGGTATTAGCACCCTAAACATCTACGGTACTCCGTAGGAACCTCTTTGAAAATCTGTGTATTTTGGCCATAAGTGTTGTATACAAAAAATGGATGGTGGAGATGATAAAAGAAATATATTTTTACAATTTTTGCACTCATCGTGGTTACGAACCATTAGTGCCTACAGACCACCTTTCGTGCAATAGGAGATCAGGGTACTCATAGTTCACCTTTAAAAATTTTAAAACATGTGTGTTGGTTAATTTTAAGAGATGAGACATTATCGTCTTGTCCGAGTGGAAGAACATACTTACTACCCATTATTATGAGAAAGAAGAATTTTGCATCACCTCAAAGTGGAGGATATGGCATTGCATTTTGAAATCAACAAAGCCTTGCTCAACACCCAAGTGGAAAATATTTCACTTCACTACATATCGTAGAAGTATAGTAGTTCGCATCACTACAAGGATTGACAAGAGTCTAATCTTTTGAGAAAATTTTAAAGTAAAAGAGCCAAAATGGAAAAATGGTTTGAATGAGATTGATTGACTTTTAGTCTTCTCACAAAAATGTCAAGGTGTCATTAAGTTGATTAAAGTTTGATTAAGAAAATATTTTGAAAAGGCATGGACCTAAATCCAAGTTTATTGTGAAAGCGGTTCAAGTTTAAAAACAAGAAGAGTTTTCAAAGGAGGGAGAATATTTTTGAAATTAAAGAAAGTGGGAGGAGATGAAGGGGCTACCCTAAATCATAAGGTAAGAGCTAGAGAAAAGAACCGTCTAACCAACGAGAAACCAACACTAGACATAATGAGTCAATGTAGAATTCTCATCCTTTGGATTGAAACCAAACAAGCAAAGATAGAAAACCTCTTGAGAAAGCCAAACTTCAAAGGCATTAAGTCTTCACAAAAATTAGGCAGGTTAACGGCTGTATACAGATGAATCCCCAATTGCAGACAAAGCATATAATCATAATAACATGCTTACAAAGAAAACAAACAACCTTGTGTCTTGAGGTAAAACCTCAAGAATTCCTAACAAGATTAGAGTTGAGGTCACAAGGTATCAAGGTAGGTCAAGGCTTCTAATCCTAAGTCCAAGAAGCCCATAACTCCAAAATGCCAAGGATAGTAACCAAATAGTCTGAGTAACTTTAAAGCTTTTATTGTTCAAGTTGGTTATTAGGTATCTTCAAAAAGAAAATTCAAATCTCGAGTGAGCAAAGATGAAAATAACATGAAATATAGATGCTAAAATAAATGGTGCTTAACATAAAGTTAATTGTTATAAATTAGGAGTTATTTCAATGACCTCTTGAAACATGCATTTGAAACTTATTAGAAGATTGATAAAATCAAATCCTCTCAACAACAAGTTTCATTTGCTTTTTGTCAAGTATATCATTCATTTAAAATTCTCAAGGCAACAATAAATGATCAACGATGTTTAAGTGATTCACTTTGACCAAAGTTTATGAAGATTCATTAGAGGATTGATAAGACCAAAGCCTCCTAACAATAATTCTCAAGGTTATTGGATCAAAGGTTTCAAATTAACATACTTGGGCTTGCAAACATGGGTTTAGGCCATGAATGATCACTTCTCGAATCGGGACAAAATGTAGCGTTATGTTAAGTAATCGTAAGTGAACTTATATAGAAATCACACCTACTTTAAGGCCGGTCAATAGCAATCTTTGTGCCACATGTTTAGAGAAATGATATATAGCTCATTCTCCAACAACATATAGTACAAGTGAGAAATGGATAAGATGAAAGGGGAGGGGATGTGTTAGATGAAATTTTAATTTCAAATATCGTCAACATCATTCATCCATCTCAGTGGATTTGGTTTTTCAACCTATCAACACCTAAGATCCAATGATGTTAAATAATTTGTCCCAAAATAAACTTCGAGTCAGTATCACATGCCATGCCAAGAATTAAACAAGAATTATGTACAAAAGTTCTCAATCACAAACTTTGATCAAAAGTAAAACCCTAAATACAATCCTAAGTCAAAAATTAGGTTAAAAAAGGAAAATGGATTGTAAAAATATGGTAATTAAACCCTAACTTTAGAAAGATCTATAAAAGTCAGAAATGGAGTTTAGAGTTTTTGGATTGATGTGTAAACTTGATTTAAAAATGAAAACATTTAAACTAGCTAGCAAAATGCTTAAACTAGAGGTGTTTTGAAAAACAATTTGTAAAAATTATGAAATCACATTTTAAAATTCAAGGAAAATAATCTTTATGACCTAAACTTGTACAAGCACTCCAAACAAATTAATTTCTGATTTTATAAACATGGGAAGTTATAAATTTCAAGCAATCAATGTGATTGATCAACCAAAACCCCAAAAAACGGAAATTAAGTTCAAAATTAATAAATTTAATCTAAAATTCAAATAAATTTGGTGTAAAGCTTCCTAAATTTCAAGAAAATTCTAAGGATCAGTAAGTATATTTTTATTGAATTTTATCCCAAAAGAAAGAATTAAATAAAAATTATTTACACAATATATCAAGAAAACAATGAAAAAGTGATATTACCAAACAAGTGATTTAATTGGCATCCCACAAATTTTGTAAAATTGAACAAAAATTATTTTTAATACGTCTCAGAAGAACACTTAAAAAACATTTTTTAGGATTTTTTGATTTAGTAGAAATAGGAAAATAAAATTCTAAAACATATAGAGTGATTAAAACCCTAATTAAACTACTTAAATTTATTTAATCATGAAAAATGATAAAACTAAGAAATGAAAATTAATTGAAAATAGAGTTTAAAATATTTTTGTGGTGATTTTTGAATTAAGAAAAGTATTTAAACAAAATTAAAGAAAACAAAGAAAATTAAAATATATTGTAAGCCTATTACACCTATTATTAACAGAAAGCGTTGTGGAAGGTTTTAGAACATGTTCAATAAAAAATTGCTACATAGTCATCCCTACCAAAACACCAAACCCTTAATGTTATACAGTTTTAAAACAAGATTTTCCGATCATGATATCTCGCGCTCTTCTCATGAAAATCCAAGATGTAAACATCAAACTTCAAGATTAAAATGCGTAGAATACGACATGATCAAAAAAATTATAAAATTATGCATGATTCATAGAGAAAACATGGCAAGAAGGTGGATGCATGAACATGATTATGAGTCAAGCATTTCAACAAACAAATTTCTGATTTAATTTTCTCATTCGATTCTCAACCATATCTCTTGATCCAAACATCAAAATTCATCACCTCAATGCGTAGAACAACAAAATGCTCATGAACTCAACAATCAGTGCAACATCTGAACATAAATTGAGCACGAAGACAGTAGCATGAACAAAATTGTGAGTAACTTTATTGAACAAGAATCAAGCAATAATGCACACACAAATATACTTCATATGTATAATTTAGCCAACTAAAACCAATATGAACAAAATCTAATGCATAATTTGAGTTAGCATGAGAGGGATCCGAATTTGAAATCTTATCTCAATGAGTGAAAAATAAATTCACTCTATGCCTCTATTTTGAAATAGAAACCCAATGCAACATTCTTCTTCACGCTTCAAGGTGGCGGGATGAGCAAGAGAAACAGATCTTGAGCAAGAAGCTTTAACAAAAAATGAAGAAGAATTCTGAGTTTGCAGAGAGAGATGAATTTTGTGAGGGAGAGAGAGATGGAGATTTTGCGAATGCTATCTTCCTCCCTTAATGAGATAATAGAGAGGGTTTATATAGAGTGGTAAGAGTATTGTGGAAGCTGCTTTGAGGTAGAAAAGGTCAAGTTGGTATATTTGAGTGAAGCCATGTGAGGTTTGTATTTTGTGCTTAATTGATGATACAATGTGTGTGTTTTGATGAGTGAAAAGAGAGAAAGAATAACTGAAATGAGTGTGAGGATGGTTAGCTGGTAGGCTGCACGTGGGAGGAGTTGAGTATATAAAATATTTACTATTTTTTTGGAGAAATACGAGGGAAACATATGCATGGCATGAGGTGAGCTTTGTTTGTCTATATTTGGAAAATAGAATATGTGTGTGGTATTAAGCAAGGCTTTACTGCAAGAAAACTTATGAAGTGTGAGCAAAAAAGAAGAAATTTTGGCTAGGAGATGATCATGGTGATAACTTGGGTAAAAGCTCATGGATATCTTATTTCACTCGTGTGTTTTCCCTGAAAATGGCGCCTATGGAAAGCTGAGACAATGAGGATCAATGTTGTAGTTGATGGAAAGTGGAATTGAAGTTTGCATATTAGTGAAAAGTTGGTGTAAAGATGATGAATATTTGAACCTAGCAGGCCTGGCGCGTGCGCTGCATGATGGTATTTCATGACAAGGCAATTTTGAGACCTTAACTTTAGAGGGTGATTTCTTTCTCAATAATAATCCAAATGAGGTGAACCAGGGAGCAAATTGTAGCTTATACATCCAATTACATCTTCCTTTTGAATCATCTTTTCAATGGAAGCTTGAATCACAAGATAAAGTATCATAAACATGGGCTCACAAAGTGTTTTATGAAAGTATCGGCCTCGCGCGCATGTGTCATGCCTTGTTGCTGGGCAAAATTCAGCTTACATGTCACCTGCTTCCCATGATCATATCTTGAAATGTAGGAACTATTTTGAGAAAATTCCTGAAGCAAAGTTGTTCATAACACATAGAACTTGATCTTTGATGTTGGACATTTTTCAAAATAATCAATATTTCAAGGAGAAAAATTATGATGAAGGTATTCCCATGAACTGTTTGATGAAATGTGCGCGCGTGACTGGGAAAAATGCCATCTCCAGGCTTCAAATCCTAAACATTGTATCTCTCTCTACACTTGACTATTTAGGATGATTCTTGAATAAAAAATGAAGATGACACTTCAAGCTCCAACTTTGATGTTGCCAACTTTTTGATTTGAGACCAAATGGACATTCAAAATTAAACATGAAGAAATCAGATTTTTGTACATATTTGGAAATTTCACTAAGTGTCCAAAAATTTCCAAGCTCCATAACTTTTTCTCCTTTCATTTTTTGGATTTGAGGCCTATAATACAAAGTTGAATAATTTTGTATCCTCTTTCCAGGCATGTAAAGTTTGTACATTTTCAATAAAAACTGAGAAAGTTATGACCAATCAAAGTGCAGCACTATGAACACTTAGAAAAATCCAAAATTTCAAATGACTTCATTGACAAGTTATCTCCAATTCACATTTTATCTTGATGTTATGCCATCATTGACCATGAAATATGAAAATAGTGACATTGAATTGATAGTTGACTAAAAGTCTACTTGGTCAACAGTTGACTTTGGTTGACTTCTAACAAAATGACCAATTTACCCCTTTTGTCAATTGAGCCTTTCCAAACCAAAATTGACGATCAAACTTCCAATTATAGATGATCATGAACTTGTAGAGAAACATGGAGTCAAGTATTTCCCAAAAATTCAGATATTTCCTGATTAAATTCCAAACCCTAGTTTTGATCCTCTGTGCTAGGAGATGGTAAGATACATGCAATTGTGCCATTACCTACAAGATGACATTCAGAGAGACATATATACATATTTTGATGTTAGTCAAAAGGATATATGTATAACATGCACAATTCAAGAGGCTTGGTGATCTCTCATGGACAAACCTAAAGATAGGATGAAGTAGGAGAAGTACCCAAACCTTAATGTGTGATTTTGTTGCATTGTGATGGTATGAGATGATAGAGGAATCTTAGGGGGGGAAATTAGGGTACAACAATAGAGGTATGATTGGTTCACTACTTTATCTTACCACATCTAGGCCTGATATTATGTTTAGTGTTTGTATGTGTGCACAATATCAATTTGTTCCTAAGGAATCACATTTAAAAGTTGTTAAGCGCATTCTTAGATACCTCATTGGTACCTCTAAGTTTGGGCTTTGGTATTCCAAGGGAAACTATTATAGCTTGGTTGGTTATTTTGATTCCGACTTTTCCGGTTGCAAATTGGATAGGAAAAGTACTAGTGGAACTTTTCACATGTTTTCAAAATCCTTGGTAAGTTGGCATTGTAAAAAGCAAGTTTTTGTGGCTTTGTCAACCGCCGAGGTGGAATACATGGAAGCCGGTATTTGTTGTGCACAAATTTTGTGGCTTAAGTAACAACTACTTGATTTTGACATTAAACTTTCATGTATTTCTATCATGTGTGGTAACACTAGTTCCATCAATCTAACCAAAAATCTTGTACTACATTCACGCACTAAACATATTGAGATATGTCCCCACTTCCTTCGTGACAATGTTGAAAAAGGGGATTTTGTGTTTGAGAATGTTGATAGTAAAAATCAACTTGGCCGATATTTTCACTAAACCTCTCACAAACAAACCTTTTATCAATAAGCATGGGGAATTGTGGATAATCAATGTCTCAAATGTTGCTTAATTCTATCTTATTGATTGCACTTTATACTTTCACTCTAACTTTGCGTTTGAGTATTTTACATCATGTGACTGTAAATTTAATCTCAATCAAGAGTGAGGTAATATTGTTTCAATTTCTCCTTGAAAGTAAGATTTGCCTTGATGTATGTTACTAGTTTCTTCCAAAAATGCTTGATCTTTTCTCAAATGATGAAAACCATGAATGTTCATTTCCAAAAAAAAATTATTAATAACCATTGTGTGTTCTTGATCCATATGCTTATAATGATCTCATGTATTAATTCTTTCACATTTCTATAAGTATGTTATTATTGTATTTGTGTTTATTAATTTTGCACTTATGCTTGAATTATTTGTATGAACGTTATTCGTAATATACGTTTCTTGTTGTCTTTGTTTCATGGCACGAAAATAGTCTTCCTTATGGTTTTAGTAGTGATATATTCTTGTTGCTATGCTAGGCACATGCGAGTGCGGCATCGGGAGTCCCCTTATGAAGTGTTACTTGTTCGTGGCGCTACACAAACAAATTGACATTATTTTCATTTCTTGCTTATTTAGTCTTTATGCAATTCATTACATTTGTTATAATATTGCTTGCTTGCTATTTAAAATTTTTCATCATCACATATATATGGGGATATGTGTTTGTTGCTCTTCTATGCAAAATAGCCTCTAATTTTTGTATTAGTTTTGTTATGGAACTATGTTACTTCTCACGGTTTGCTATCTTTATTTTTGATGTTGTCAAAGGGGGAGAAGCATATGCGAGTAGAAGTAGGGAAGCACAAAGTCAGGGGGAGCCTTCAATAAATACAGGAAATGCATTGCCGCCAGTTTTGCCATCATAAAAATGAGGGAGTATGTGAGTACAAACTTTGTCGTTAAATGTTTTGAATGATGTCAAAACTGGGAAAAGCTTGTACTTCTGAACATTGCATGATATCTTTATGTCTTGTGGCACTTCTTTGCATTAGAGGTCTTAGGAATCATTAAAAATCATTTTTAAATTGATCCAAGCCATTAAAAATAATTTTCTGCATAATTTTTATTGCATGTGTCAACACATCCATTTTTCAAGTCGACACATGCAACTCATTTTTAAAGCCTGTAGCTTATGTAAGTCACCGGTCGAAACATGCAGTCATTCCGGTTGACACATACTGAAGCATTTTTTAAATTGCAGAAATTCTTATTTCATGTGTCAAAACATAAGCTTTTCAGGTTGACACATTTACTATCGTATTAAATCATGTAGCCTCTGACTTGGTTCAATCGACACGTAACCTTTTATAGGTCGACACATACAGTTTAAAAATTATGTATGATTCGACACATACGATACTTAGGTCGACACATACTGTTTGTTTGGTCAATTTTCATAAAATATTTTTATTATGAATTTGTCCCCTTTGCCCTAAAAGTTCCAAAACTATAAATAATCTTTCATGGATCATTCATAACTTTGTGGAAACCATAAAATTATCCTATTTATCTCTTAATCTTCAACATCCAATTTATGAATACACATTGACATTACATTGTAGCGATGTTCCTTTAGGGCTCCATCTAGACAAGGATTGATAATGTCCAATTGTGTATTGGGTTGAGCTTTGTATGGGTTTTTATGCAGGAAAAACATCAGGTTTTTCCTCCAAGATCATTGGTTGGTTTAGAGTTTTTTGTGCAAGACGTTCGAGAGATAATTGGGCCAAGTGAATACCTTTGAAGATAAAGAACGCAAAGGAAGTAGCGCAAGAACAGCAGATTACAATTGAAGTCTTGTGTTGCAATAGTTTGAAATTGACGGTGTGCAAATGCTTCGGATATAAAGAAGTCAAAGGAGTAGCAAGATCCAGATAGTCAATTTTCATCTATTGTGTCTTGGTATTTCTCAAGATCAAAAGAGGAGAAGGGCTTCAATAAACAACAAGCTTAGGGTTTGTATAGTTTCTAAACACTTCTCTTGTATCAACAATTTTGCATAGTAAGAATTATCCTAATTCCATTGGAATTAGGCGCAGACGTACCCACACGCGAGGATGGTAATGGGGAATTCTGAAGACAAATTCCTCGTGTCTCCTTTATTTTTTGCTTTTACTTTATTTGATTTTCATTGTCAATTTGTCAAATAGAATTGCATTGTCATTTGAATTTTAAGAATGTTTCAAACTATTTTTTATTGTAAATCAAGTGTTGATATAACTTATAATCACTTTTGATTATAAGTGGTTTTATGTATGAACACAACCAAAATAAAAATTATTTAAATCCACTTGCACATCAAGCGTTTGATAAATTGATTCAACTAGTTCTTTTTAATATTGACATTGGAAATAGCTTTACTAGTAACTTGAGATAAATGTTAAATAAGCTGTTAAGTGATCTAAGTATGTTAATTCAATTTGTTTTTCTTATTCCATATTGAATTTATTGTTGCGGATTGCACTTCCGAGTTTCCAATAATGTTTGTATAGACGACACTTCAGAAAAATCTTCTACGTCGCTCTTTGATAAAACAAATTTTAAAAATAATAATTTTGTACTAAATTTAAAAGGAGTATCTATTCACCCCTAGATATGTTGTTATCGTCTAACAGGATCTACGGCAATCCCACCACTAGAAATCACATGGCTAAGGAAACTCACTTCCTTCAACCAAAACTCACACTTCGACAATTTTGCATACAACTTATTTTCTTTCAGCACTTGCAACACGATTCGCAAATGCTCAGCATGTTCTTTTTTTGACTTCGAATAGATTAGAATATCGTCAATAAAGACCACCACAAATTATCCAAATACAAATGGAAAGTTTGATTCATATACTCCATGAAAACACATGGCACATTAGATACACCGAATGACATCACAATGTACCCATAATGACCATACCTCTTTCAAAGAGCCGTCTTCAGAATATCATCTAGTTTGACATGAATCTGATGATAGCCGGACCTCAAATCAATCTTGCTGAAAACACAAGCACCCACTAACTGATCCATCAAATCATTGATCCTCGGGAATGGATACTTATTATTAATAGTCACCTTATTTAATTGTCTGTAATCTATGCACAACCTCATACTACCATCCTTCTTCTTAACTAAGAACACTGGAGCACCCAACAGAGAGATGCCCGGTCGAACAAAATTCTTTTCTAGTAATTCTTCTAATTGTTTCTTCAACTCGCTCAGCTCTGAAGATGACATCCTGTAATGAGCCATTGACACTAGACTTGTACGTTTTGCCAATTTGATAGAAAATTCAACTTCACGTTCTGGAGGAAAATTTCTTATGTCATCTGGAAACACTTTTGGAAATTCACAAACAACGGGAAATTCCACACTTGCAGTTTCTTTCTCAACTTGTAATGACACAAACATCACAAACATCAAAGCTTCGTCGTCTAAGATTTCCTTCACTTGCTTAGCAGACAACAACACTAGTTCTCCATTTTCGCCAAACTTAGGGAACCTCACCGTCTTATTATAATAGTTGATATGAATATAGTTGAATTCCAACCAGTTCATCACAAGAATAACATCAATTTGGTTTAAGGGTAGACACACCAAATCCATCACAAAACTTCTACCATAAATCGTTAAAGGGAACTTCGAGCAAACGAGGATAGTAGTAACAGAACCCTTAGCGGGAAGTTCTACTAACATTCCCCTATTCCTATCAGATAGCTTTAATTCCAACATAGTAGCACATTCAAGAGAAAGGGAATTACATGCTGCATAAAACAGCATACATGCATGTCTTACTCTGTAACACAGGTTTTCAAAATTATTTATTACAAATACCTCATTAAATAACAACCATGATACTTCAACTACTCGCAGCGAAATTAATAGTTCACAGCATCTTTATTAAACACATCATAGAATCTTCGTTGTTCATGGTTCATAATTCAAAACAACTTAAATACCATGAAAGGTAGTTCAAAATCTCATAATAAAATAAAGAACATAAAGTTCAAAATCAAACATTCCCGACCCCGATGTTACATATCAGAGCAAGACCTTCTAAAATCAACAGAAAGAAAACAAGACACTCCGAGTTATCTTCTAAGCTCCTACAAACTACTCTTGATCACCTGTGCGTTACCCACATGAAGGCAACATTCAAACAGAAAAGGTTGAGTAATCACATTCATTACAAAATATATATGGAATAGACATATTAGTTCAAAAATCAACATCATAGCATCAAAATCAATAACATTGTCAACACATCATCAATTAACACAACAACATACTCCCTTCGTCCCATATTATAAGCAAAAGTAACTTTTTAGGTTCGTTGAATATCTAATGCATTTGTTATATATATAGATCAGATACATTAGATATTCAATGAACCTAAAAAGTGACTTTTTCTTATAATATGGGATAGAGAAAGTATACAACATCATCTAAGATGTAGTGCAATAACATAGACTCATGCATGTGGTACCAATTCATTATGAGTACTAGACTCATTAACCTCCAAAGATCCCCACCATAGGATCAATTCCCTCTTGGAACCGAAGCACAACATCAAAACACTCAATCCACACAATGGGATTGAGTCCAACACTGGACCAACGTCTTAAATCAACATGGGCGGACCAAAGTTGTTCAAACTATGCCATGAATGCATGATGTGTAACAACAGAATATTAAACGACTACAGCTAGTCAAATCGCATCATCATTCATGAAATCATCAACAACATTCAATATTTCATAGTCACAACATATTACCATCATAGTATTCATAATTCATCACAGCAACCAACACATTAAAGTATCAACAATTCATCATAGCAACATACATCATGATAGACTACCTCATTAAGAATCTAAGTCTAACTTAGACTAGGTGCTAGAAATATACATATTTTTATTCATTTTATTCTACCCACATGTAGTTCATCGTGTTATCTATCCAACGCTTCGAACGGCGCCTCAAACAGAGTTCTAAAACTCAAGTTATGGCCCTTTAAAAATTCTATTGTTATCCATCACCTAGTGCTCTCCCGATGAAGCAGTCTGCTCGCTTGAAGCTCGCTTGGCGACGTGGGGGAGATAGCACCACCATTCTCCTCTAGTCTGCATCGCCCGACAAAGCTTCTTGCTCGCCTGGTGACGCAGCTCTCGCTCCTGTATCACCCGGCGACGCGCAAGCGAGGCAACCTTCTCCATGCAAAAATCCAGGAGCATCACTTTTTCCCCATCCCTTTGTTTCTCAGCTCACCTTACAATGCATTTCTTTGCTCGGCGACGCGTAGCAGACATTAACTCTTTGTTGCGATTCTGCACCTGTTCAGCCCCAAATCTTCTTATGAGTTCATACCAATATAGTCCAGGTTTTCATAGTTTTCAACATAGAATCATTATAAAACAACCACACGAATCTATAAGCATTATATGCACAATCTCAATGCAAATTAACATGGTATTTCCATCAATTTCAACATAATTTCTTCATAATGCAACATATCATCAAATTTTTAAAACCACAACAAATCCCTACGTACTTCTAAACTCCATATCACTTATAATGACATATCACCCCCCTTACCTTAGATTCCTAACTTGGGTCTCTTCTCTTCATGATCTACTGAAATTCTTGTGTAATTTGTACCCTAACGTTCTCTTCTTCTCTTCCAATGTTTTCACGATCTACCCAATGAAATATTTTCTCTTATTCCTTGTTTAACCTTTGGACCCCTAATATGTTTTTTCTAACTTGTCCTCACTTAGCCTTTCATCAATTACCATCTTGCCCTTATCTTCTCTACATCAATTATTACTCTATTTTATTACTAATAATAATTCTAACTAATTTTAAATAATTATTAACTAATTATCTAAATAAATCGAATACACCTTACTCATCTAAATTCCCATTATCCCATAACTTATCAGGACATCACACATCATACTCAACAAAACATCATATACTCATCAATAATTCATAAATACTCACAATTAATTAATTAAATAAGTAATTACAAATTTTGGGGTGTTACAAGGAGTGAATTGCCTCAGATCCTTGGGGTATTGCCTCAGTTGTTCCTAATCCCTTGATGAGGCATTCACGATTGTGGAAGAAGAAACAGACTCGTCAACCGTCAAAGAGGATTGGCGGATCATTTTCCCCAGGGAAGAGGATATAATCTGCTTGGAATACAATGTCAATCATCTTCCATGTACGAGATTGTCTTTAGAGACTTGGGACTCCAATTTCCTTTTAGTGACCTTTAAGTGGCAATCTTTAATCATCTGCGTCTTTCCCCTTCTCAACTGTATCCCAATTCGATAGCTTTCATTCGGGCCTTCTGAATTGTGTGCCAGTACCTCCAGATCGGGGCCACGGTCCCTCTTTTTTTCCATTTCTTTCACCTTCAACGTGGTCCCCTTAGTGGGAAGTACATATGGGTTTCCTTTATATAGCCAAAGAAGTTGTTCAAGGCCTATCTAGAATCAGTTTGGGCTTTCAAGGACAAGTAATTCTTGGTTCAACTTATCTCACAGAAATCGATTACTACTGTGTTTTCCTAGTGTGTTAGGTATGGGAGGGATGGGAAACCCTTTCTAAACGAGGAGGATGAAGTTAAGAGGCAGATCGTGCAGAGATTTCCCTTTCATTTGGGTAAAGCTCACTATAATCGGGGAACATATCATTACATATCAAGACAGGTCAGCTTAATGTCGAGGATCAAGCCAGTTATGATAAGCTTGAGGCCTTTGTGGAAGGATTTTCCCCTACCCCGCACATGGCGAGGGGTGGGGCCATTTTTGTTGATGAAACTGGGGAGCCTGTGTCCAAGGCTCGACTTATTAATGTCAAGAAGCTCCTCGAGTGCAAAACTTTCGAGGAGACCAAAGAATATTTGGGTAGCCATTTTACTTTAGTTAATTTTGCATGTACGTTTGCTTATCCTCGTTTTCTAACTCCAGCTCGTTATGTTGCAGGAAAAAATTCTGGTGCTCAGGAGCGTATGGTTAAGGCAGTTTCTGCAAAAACGAAGAAAGGGCGAAAATGCCTCAAGGGTTGTCCAAGCGATGCCCGAATGGCACCTCAGACTGGCTCGGGGACGTCATCAACTACCCTAGCTGTTGGGAACCCTTCTCCTCAACTGGTTCTTCAAGGTTTAAGAGTCTCCGTATTAAGGACCATGTCGGCTTGAGTGGAGAATAGGATAAAGACAAATTTTAGCTGCCCCATTGCTTATATAAAAGGAATTTCTTTGAAGGCTCCGCCTTGCAAGTTCACTAGGTAGAATCCCTGGTGCTCATGGTGATGGACTATTCGAGCAAGAGGATGATGCTAGCCCGGGATGTTGCTGCTGTGATGAGAGTTCAGGGGATTGTAGTGGTATATACCGAAGAGGGGACCTCCAAGGAGATCGAGCTGAAGAAGGCCCATGCCACCAATGCGGATCTCGAGGAGAAGCCTACCAAGGCAAAATATGAGAACGAGCTGCTGGCGAATGCAAAGTAAAGTCTGGTCAAGGTGACCGAGGAGTGGAACGCCCTGGTAGCGGAGAAAAAGTCCCTTGAG
Source organism: Vicia faba (assembly GCA_948472305.1). Taxonomy (NCBI): domain Eukaryota; kingdom Viridiplantae; phylum Streptophyta; class Magnoliopsida; order Fabales; family Fabaceae; genus Vicia; species Vicia faba. Next base: position 295,863,958 of record OX451740.1, on the reverse strand, counting down.
GACATGGTCACTGTCCTAAAGGCTGCAACGGCTCTTGCTGAGGATGAACCTGATGAGGTCAATAGCTTGAAAATTCGGGCCGAGTTAGTTGCTCGCCTCCAATTTTCCGTGGATGATGGTTTGGCCAATGCCAAGGAAAGCTTCAATAATGCAGTGGTGTAACTTATAGTTATGAACCCTGATGTCGAGTTCAATATGGTCGGGACCAGTTTCCTCTACAGCGTCGTGGATGGAAATATCATTGTCCCCATGTTCCTTCAGGTTCCCTAAGAAGAAGGAGGGGTCGTGCAACTCAGTCAAGAAGATCATGTCCTCGAAGTGCAACCTCAACTTGATAGTCGATCAGTTTCTCTACTAATTTCTTTTGCTCAACCTACGTGACGTTGATCCATGTAATATTTGTTTTGGGGGCTTTGGCCCGATTTAATGTTACACCTAGACATCTTCGGTCCTTGTGGACATTACTTTATTTTTTGAACGGGGGGTTGGCGCCTTATGTAATACTCCCTACGTTCCATATTATAAGAGGAAAAAAGCCTTTTTTTCCCAAATTATAAGAGAGAAAAAAAACTCAATCTCGACCATTTAAATTTGTTTTTCCTAAAATAACCTTTCTAGTAATAATATTTAATTTTGATTTTCAAAACATTTCAATTACCATTGTGGATGGTGCATTAAAGTGGATGGTGCACTAAAGTGTGAAATGGTTATATGCTTTGACTGTTGTTATTACGAGTGCGTAGTGTTATTTGTATTTAATGCACATTGCAATTACCATGAAGGCTATATAATGCAATTTTATATAAATAGACTCTTCTTGCATCACTTTCTCACTCACCTGTTTTCCTTCTTTTTATCTCTATCATATAGAAAAATGGCAGCATCCAATGATTCAAATAACTTGTCATTTCATGTTGCATCAGATGAAGAGGTTGAGGATAAGAAAAAAAATTCATCAAATGAAATTGTTGAACCATATGATAGGATATTTTTGGATCTTAACAGAACTGTTTCAGATTTAAATAAATTTTCAGATGAAGGGTTGGAGTTTGGATTTGCGAGTCAAGAATTGAATAAAGAGGTTCATAATATGCTGAAAATATTTGTAGATTCTTCATACTAGATGCTTGGAAATGAAAGGGAGAAAAATTATGAATAACTACCTTGTGTGTGTTTTTCCTAACTTTGAATAATTTGTGTTTTCTATGTGAGAAATTTCTATGTGAGAAATTTTACTAGTCTTTGCTTCAGTTATTCTAATTTGATCTATGCAATGAGATGAAAATTTGATCTATGCAAAAACTCACTTTTAACTTGGATATTGAAACATTTCTCAACTCATTTTCAACTAGCATCTATAAACATTTTCCAACTAGCAAGATAACCATCTTGAAACTTTATGCAAAGACAAATTTTACTATTGAAATTGTATGCAAAAAAAGCTTCCATGCTATCAGTCTTCTATGCTTTGGAAGGCTCTGCGAAAGCGAAAATATCACCATTGTGTAATCTTCCATGCTCTTGAAGGATCTACGAAAGAGAAATAAAAAATTAGCGTACCTCATCACTTCATAATAACAAAAAAAAACAGAATAATGAGTTCATACCTTAATCAAAACTTTGTAAGTATTCAAAAGTTGTTTGGACTAATTCCGGATCACAATTTAGTTAAATTTGTAGATTATCTCGATTACAAAAATAAATTTCTTAATATGAGGAATTTTGTAATGATTAGATCCTTTGACCTTCATTATCTCAATCATGCATGATTGAAGCGTGAGAAAAAATTTATTCGAGTCTTTGCTTGAAAAAATTTCAAAAGCATTTTGCACAACTTGAATAAGTTCATTCACAGTTTTCACCACTTACATCTGTTGCAATGATTGAATAACACTAAAAAAACCCAAATCTAAAACATTAAAATTGGGAGAATTAGGTAGTTGACATGTTAAACGAAAGTCAAATCCACCTTGAGAAGCCGCTCTACAAAATTCCTCGTCATCTATAGCTACATGACACAGTGCATTATCCTGTCGTATGTAAATTGTTTCCCTTGCATATTCACATGGCCACTTTTCTTTGATCGCAGGTAAAACATTGTTTATTAAGAACATTTTGCTCACTTCTTTAGTTATAGAAGTAATCGGTTTTGTGACAAATGTTCCGGATGATCTATTCACAGTTGACCTTATTGCTTGTTCTTCATAAACTAAAGGCCACATGCCAATTTTTCTTTAAAATGTTTCCTTACCATCATCATCAAATCTAGGTCTAGCCACTGCAACTAAAAACATAACCTTAGTAATGTAGTTTTTATTTTTGCAAGTACGGTGTGAATCATTCTCATTGGCTAAAAGGTGGTAGTTTTTGTTTTTTGGGTCATGTAAAACCACTTTTCATCTATATGGACAACATTATACATGGACTTAAACTTTGGATCGTGAGGAATGCTACTTTCCTCAAGCATGGATAGAAAAAAATCTAAGACGTCCTTTAATATTATCTTCCTTTAAATGTGGTTTTAATCCACTAGAATGTCGACGCAAAACCCCTTATTTTTTTGTAAATCAATAATTGATTCTTATTAACACTCAAGGCACGTCCTAGAGCTCTATACGTACTCTGCTTATTTAAAGCAACTTCACACACCTATTTGATATCTATCTCAATTATTTTGTGACCATGGTTTTTTGTTTTTTTATAGAAAACATTGTCGGTTTCACGTTTTTGCTTCTAAATCCGGTAAATGACTTTTACAGAGACCAAATAAAATAAAGCCAACTTCGCAACAATTCCGCATTTGAGCTTACCGTTGTGACTTTCATTTGCAAGTATTTGAGAAATTGAATCTCGTTGGATATTGATCGCGACTTTGCATGTCTATAGAAATGTGTAACTGCAAGTGCACAGTCTATCGCGTAGTTTTAAATGATTATCGAACCCATAGAGACTACAAATCAAACTAATCTTATCTATGTTTCAATGCACAGCTAAGGCTGGAGGGATTTGAAATGTTAAGAATGAGAATGGGAAGTGAAGTTGCTTAAGGTTATGAGTACTGATAAAATGAGTCCGGAGTATGGATTCCGCGTGCCTAAAAGACTTGTAGAGTAAAGGTACTAATTACAGCCACAACTTGATTTTGTAGAAAATACTGATTTAAAGACTATGTCTCACACTCTCGCGCTATCGACTAGAGTCGTGCCAAATTACCCCAAGATATTGCTATCGCTCTCTTGGTAATTAAAAAGCATGTTTTGGAAATCGGTAAAACTTAAACGATGCCTAAAGCGCTCTTGCTATTTTTAGGATTAATGCGTAGTTTCTACTATCTAGTGCGTACCTCAAACTCTCACTCTATTGGTCGCACTTTGGTATATTTCTCACTCTCATGACGAAATAATAATCTTTCAGAATTAGAAACGTAAACTAAAATCAAGTAAGACCGGAATTATCGCATCTATGATTTCTACAGAGTCACATCAGTAACGACAGTCTTCATACAACGGTCTTAGATAAATTTAGCCGATAATTATAAATCCTAAATGTAACATATCATGGGTTATATAAATAGATGCAAGCATGTTATGGCTAATTTTCGATAACAACAACAGTTTAAGAACAATACTGTTAATTTGAAAACAGATATAAATAAAGAATTGTAAGAATAAAAACCTATAAGTAAAATGTAAATGAACTAGAATTAAAATGCTGGCACGCTTGTTCTGGATCCAAGAGTATAATAACAACAAAAAATAAAAAGAGCGTGACAATCTCTCGATGTGAGTTATTGTCACTTTTACAAGAGATTTTATGCCTAGTACTCTTTTGACAGAGCTTCTGCACAAAACTTGGATGCTTCAAATTTATTATGAGGTGATATATATATATATATATATATATATATATATATATATATATATATATATATATATATATATATATATGGAAAAGGGCCTTCAATTGCTTCTGGGCACGGTTATACAGGAGGGAAATATTCAAAATCTGAAACTGCAGTTAACTGCTTCTTCAAAAACAAAAAATTGTACTGCTGTTGAATTGAGATTGTCGTTGGGCCATATCGATCACCATTGCTTCAACTCGTTAAGTACGTGGCAAGAGGGAAAGGCGAAGGCCATCTCCCTATGGAGAACTCCATATCCCTATGGTGAACTCCATATCCCTATGGTAAACTCCATATCAGGCTGAGGGACAGAATTTAGCTTGTTTGCTGCACTTTAGCTCTTTTTCCGCTCTTTCTCCAATTTAGCTCCGAATTTGGGACCGATGATGAAATTAACTGCAAAACAACAAAAAAAAGTTAAAATGCAAATAAACAAAATAAAATGCAGACAAAAAATATGCACAATGAGCTTAAATACATGATACTATTTCTCGTTATCAAACTCCCCTACACTAACACTTTTGCTCGTCCTCGAGCAAACTCCCAATTCAAAGAAAACAAAAAAGATAAGTGCATTATCTGAAACATAAGCATGAAGAAACTCTAAGAAGGAAAGGGAAGTTCTAAGCTATAGCTAAGTGGATAGGTACTTGAAAATGAAAACAAGGACACCGTAGTGACACAAATCCACATTTGCAGACAAAGACTCCCCCTATGCAATATCAATCTGAATCACATCATTATGACTCGACCTAAAATCTTTTATTCTTTTTCATCTCTTTTTCATTCTAGCACAATCACATTAAGCCTGTTATCCCTGTACGCACATAGTAGAAAAACCTATTAGTGATTATGATAAACTTAGCACGGGGTTCTGGTAGTAAAATGTGGCACACCCCTTTATAACCCAATGCAATTTTAGGGAATCGGAATGTAGTCCTCCCTACCGAGTCCAATACCAGAAACCAATGGACCAATTACAAGGGGAAATTTCTTTTTATTTGCTTTTACTTGGGGTTCTGGTAATTATGTGGTATAACCCTCTTTATTCATACGATTTATAGTTGTGGGGGATCGAACCGTAGTTCGCCCTACCAAGTCCAATAGCAGAAACAAATAGACCAACCAATAAAAGGCATTTGCAATTAATTCATCTTAGGATCATTCACTTATTCTCATCGGTTTCCTATGTAGTTTGTGCTTAGATGATGATGACTGTTAGTATAAACTACTCAAGAGGTTACTTTAAAAGCTTAGAGATCTAGTCTAGGAATAGTAAATATTCAAATCGATATTGCATATTTAGGGAGTCAATGGTGTTAAGACGGTGCCGATATTAGCAAAAATTTCCCAAGTCTATATAACATAGCCTAAAAACAACATATGTAATCAGAGTGTCGTGCCATTTAATCAGAGCAAAATAAAAAATTTCAATTAGGGTAGAAACTAAGGGAATTTTCAAACGAAAAGAAAAAGTGACATATAATAAGACTCGATTGTGCATATGACTCAAAAAAATAAAAACAAAACAACAGAAAACAGAAAAGACTGAACATAGTGAAAATAAAGCGGTAAAGCTCCTCCCCAACACTTGAACTAAAAATTATCCCCAATGTTTCAATGCAAGGAGAAAGAGGAGTGGGTAGAACCTGGATGAGATCTCAGTAATAACGGCCATGACCTTTGCGCCTTCCACGATCACCACCACCTCCTCTAGCATTAGGGGCGTGAAGCATAAGCTCGGCCACAGTCAGGCGCAAACCCTTCATTTCCTCAAGTAGGTCACCCATACTATGTTCATTTCTGTTGGTATAGTCGAGCTGGTGGCCTCGTATCTCATCAATGGTGGCCAGCATCTCCGCCTGCTGAATCTGTATACTCCTAAGCATCACATCATGCTCTGCATCAATATCATTCTAATGTCACAGCTTGATCAGGATGTCATCAAGGATTGTTCTCATAGCGGTGTAGTCATACTCCGTCTGGGACTACTGACCGGCTAAGGTACCTACAAAAGAGTCAGTAAAAGCATGTGTTGTATGTACATGGGTACTAGTACTAGGAGCATCTTACTCCATGGGATCAGATCTAACATAAGTGGTAGGAGCGAAGGTGGTAAAATCATAGAGCCAATTAGCTCTATCTTGCACATTTGTACGCTCTACAGAAGGTAAAGTGATGTCAACATGTCGACTATTAACCATAAGTAAGTATTTGCCATAAGGTTTTCTCTTATACAGGCGCATGTGATGGTAATAGGTTAAATCTGCAAATAGTGTTTCGAGAGGTCGAAGTGCTTCTAAATTAGATCTTAAGTTTAACGCAGGAGCTATAGTTATGATCATCCCTCCAACATAAATAGGACCTCCAACTCTATCCTTAACGGACTAAAAATGGAATAACATAAATGGTGTTGGGTTAACCTTCTTCGCTAACAAGGCACACTGGATAAGGAAGAGCTCTTTAGAATTTAGATTTGCAGTGTATTCCCGGCTAAAAAGTGTGTTAGTTAAAATATGGTGCAAGTACCTGATGGTCGGGTTATGGATAGAAATGTACCTAAGGCCTTCCCATGTGGTTATGGTTTTACCAGATAGTTGGTTCCACAAAGTAAATGCTTCAGATTTCCAATCACTCTCAAGAGGCACTTCGCAAGCAAAACCATCTCCATGAGGAAACTGGAAAATATTGGCCATCTGATCTTGGTTATATGTGTAGTTCTGGCCGAACATTCTAAAGGTGACAATTCCTTGGGTACATGGACCTCCTAACGGGTAGACATACCTAAAAGAACTAAGTAATTTATAAGTACACCTAGGTTAAGTTGGACTGATCATGGAGTTGAAGTGATACATACCTAGGTTCTTAATCATCCAATTCACACTGTCGAATAGGCCTAAAGCACGTAGGACACCGTTGTCGCGGTACCTATGGGGTAGAACTTTTCTCTTGATAAGTTTGTGGAAACTAGTTCATTGGTTCTCCCCATCGATTCCTATGGGGAATTCGATACGCATGTAGTCAATCTCTTTTGAAGACATGATGAAAGTGGGATGAGAAAAAGGAACAAAATGCGGAGTAGTAGGAAGTGATGCAAGAGATGAAGAGAAATGGTGGTGGAAAAGAAAGAAGGATTTTTGATGATTTATAGAGAATGAGAGAATGTTAATGGTTAGGGGAACAAATGGGAATGAAGAGGTGTAATGTGGGAGGCTAGAGAGACCAAAGGAATTTTGAAAAGAAACACCCATCGGGAAAACACACAAATGGTAATGCAAAAGGGCGCTACTGGTTATTTTACTGCCATGGCGAACGCCATTAGACAGATGGCGAACACCATCTATGTTAATGTTCAAAGCTATTTTTTTAAATGGTCAATGGAGATCGTAATTGACATATGGTGAACGCCATTACTGTTAAAAACACAAGTTTTATAAAATTGAATGCAGACAGTAGAGAAAAAGATTTTTAACGCCTAAGGCTACTGCTGTAAAGTAGTTTTCATATATAGCAACAAATAAATGCGATACTATGATAATTATATACAAGACTATTATAAACAAACAAATTAATTTGAAATTGCATTAATAGAGATAATTGAAATACAAATCTTGTTCATGAAAATACAAATACAAACGAAAAACAGAATGTAAATGAAAAGTACATAACGAACATATAAAAACAACTTTTAAAATGAAAAACAACAATAGTCCAAATAAAGGGCTAGCCATTATGGCGTGTAGCGTTAGTCTCATCATCACGCCTTAGAGAATAGATATGTTGAAACACGCTATCAAACTGCTCAAACATATTGTCCATGAAGCCGAGGAAATCCACTCGTAAAGACGTAGCCTCTTCTTTAAGGAACTCAACTTCAATCTAAAGGGTAAGGATAGTAGTAGCAAAATCGATATGAGGTTCGAACTGGTTAGCCTCCGGGACTTGAGACATAGCATCAGGAATTCCATCCTCAAGGATTATGTTAGGCTAAGGACTGTCAGGTGGAGTAGGTAATTCGTTTTAATCTTTTAAGACGTAAAACCAATTATCCTAATTGTGAACAAGTGTTTTCTCATGGTTTGGTAGTGTAAAGTTCAGGACCACCTTGTCATCAATCAAGAATTCAAATATTACAGGTCTTAAATTAGCAATCATGCCTCTATTAAAGCAAAATTGCAAGTGCATGGTGAAGGAGTGAAAAACACAAGAAGGGGGGGTTGAATTGTAAACTGAAAATCAATGCAATGAACAAGATATTTTTATCCTGGTTCGTTTGATCTCAAACTACTCCAGTCCACCCGTCAAGGTGATTTCGCCTCTCTCCAACGAGGTCTTAATTCACTATATTCAACTGAATATTACAATCTTCTTCAGCAACTGCTAAAGCCTTCTTGATGCAAACCACAACCCGGTTTGTCAAGGAAAACACTTTCTTACAAAGAAGATAGATCTAGGTGTGTGAATGTTTTCTACAAAACTGTATCACAACTGTGATGTATACACAACTTTAAGCTTATAAAACTAGATTACTAAACAATGATTGAGTAAGGCAATATGTAGTGTTTAGAAAACTGAGAGAGAAAGATTATGATAGGCTTTTGGCGTGTAAGATGTTGGAGAGCATTAGCCAATTCAATCTTCATAGTCTTGTTTATATAGCACTGAGATTCTTGAACGTTGGAGCAATATCCTTGATTCAATGCTAATAACAAACTTTCCTTATTGAGCAGATCTTGTCTGGAATGAGGCCGTTGGTAATAATTTGCTTTCAATGCACAGTACCGTTGCTACTTAATGCATGTTCTGGCTTGGCTCATTCTGACTCTGCTTAACTGCTGATGAACTGTTGTTTTACTTATCAGAGTGTTGAGTGCAGTTCTGTTCATCAAGCTTCAGCATACATGTGAGTTGATCTTCTGATTCTGGTATTCTGATAAAGCAACTTCTGATGCTGATGTCAAGAACCAATATTCTCATGCTGATTTAAGTGTGCTCTTGCTTGTACCTATCAGAGTTTCTACAAGGCAGAACGTAATACTTTTAGGTAGCAATAGTTCATACATGAATCATATAAATAATATATCTTTTCATTTTGTTATCATCAAAACTCAAACATAGGGTAGTAGATTCAAACTTTGTTCTAACAATCTCCCCCTTTTTGATGATGACAAAAACTAGATATTTTTAATTGAAAATAACGTGAAAAAGTATCAGAGATAATTAGATGATAAGATATATCAGAATAAGAAGTTATCAAAGATAAGGGATCAGAGTTGAGAGGTACTCCCCCTGAGTTTATTACTTCCCTTTTGATTCCAAGAGTTCTTTCAGGATCAGATCTTTTTGCCTTTTTTTGAACATCAGAGTATCAGAGTCTTTGACTATCAGAAGCTTTAGATCAGTATATCAGAGCAGAGCTTTTCTTGTCAGAGCTTTGCTTTGGGTCAGAGTATCAGAGCGGATCAGAGTTTCAGAGCTTTAGTCTTCAGAGTATCATGGAGCTTTCTTGTACCTGTAGACTTAAGCAAAAACAGAGAACATATTCAAGTATATCAGAGTTAGAATGTTCGAGAATTTTTGTCTTAGTACTCCGTTATTATTTAAAATATCATTCTTGTTCTCCCCCTTTTTGTCAGCAATCAAAAAGTGTAAGTGATGTGCTAAAACATTTAAGGCAGAAAAACTTGTCATATTAAAAGGTTCAGAATATAACAAAACAGTACAACGGATAATCAAAGAAAACATGAAAATGATATGAATGAAAAACTAAGGTTGAGGAGGAAGGCGTGTGAACAGGTTCTCCAGCATGGCTTTGATCTAATCAGCAGTCTCATTCTGCTTATGCACCATGCTGACAACTGTGTCAATCTTGCTATCCTGCGCATCCATCCTTTCTTTCATCTTCTGGTCATTTTCATCCATCTTCTGCTGTAGACGAATGTCATTCAGCTTCAGTTCTTCCAGAGTCTGCCTGTCCAAGGCATCTTGAGAAGCATCAGAAGCAGGGAGCTTCTGAGAACTTTCTGCAAAATCTTCAGCTTGAAAAGTCTTGTCTGCTTCTGGTTGCACCTTTGGAGCTAGCTGTTTCTCAGACCAAGGCTCACTATCCAGAGGGAGCACGTTTTCTTGTGGCAGTTGACTTTCAACTTCCTTCAGCAGCTTGCTGAAGTTCTGTTGTGCCTGCTCATAGTTGATATCCTGCAACTTGAGGGCTTCAGCACGTACCCAAATTCTGAATTGTGACCAGAGCTGGTCAGAAGCAGCTGGGTCAATCATTCCAGGACAGACTTGCTTCAAAGAAGCAATCCACTGCTGTACACCTGTTTCAAAATTCATAATACCAGAGCCAACATCTGGTTGTTTTGGTTTTGGGATGGCTATTTTATTTTTCAGATCAGCAAGACGATCAAGGATTGTTAAATCTATGAAGGTCCTGCTGGGGTTTTCGGTGGTTTGCTTGGGAGCTGTTGCGTGAATCCAGAATTCCTTCACTAACATAGGGAATGTTGGTCCAATCAACCTGTCAAAATACCTTTCCCATTTCTGTGCCCTAACTTCTTCAGTTAGGTCAAAACCGTTTTCCTTCAAGCTTCCAAAATCGATGATCAATTCAGATAATACTCCAAGATTCTTCACATGAGTGAGGAGTGTTCTGAATGGCACTTGATATTGTTCAGATGATGCTTTCTTCTGAGGACCTGCAGAAGCACTGGTGGAGGTGGCCATGTTCACACTGAAGGATTTTGAGAAAACTGAGAAAATGGGTTTGAGAGAGATGAACACAGAAAAATGCAGAGAATGCTTTGAGAAATAGTTAGAAACTGTAAAAGATTGAAAAGAGAGGTTAACGAGTTTAAATAGGATTCAGAAAATTTTGAAATTGTAAACGTTTTCAAGAAAGAGAAATAAAATCATGATTACGTTTAAAAGCATGATTACTTTCATTTAATGCTTGCTGATTTTGGGGGATTTGAGAAAGATACTTAAAAACGGTTACCAGACATGTGTCTCAATGCACCCAATCAGCGGTTTGCCTTCTCAGAAGCGTGCACGCGTTCTGCTTCAGAGATTTGCTGATGATTGGATGACACTTGTTTGATTTGGGAATCAGCACGTCTATCCTTGAGCTTAAACTCTCAGATCTTTAGACTTGCATCTGATATAATCTGCATGTTCTATCTTTCTGAAAAGAGATTGATCAGAAGTTCACAGTAAAACAAATACATTCTGATGATAAATATATGGAATTAAAACACTTTCACTCTGGGCATATTTTCATGCTGAGATGTTTCAGAATGAAATTAAACCTATCTTCAGAAAGGGGTTTAGTGAAGATATCAGCCCATTGATGGTCTGTATCTATAATTTTAAATTCAAAATTCATTTCTAAATATAGTCCCTAATGAAGTGATGTTTTATTTCTATATGCTTAGCTCTAGAATGTAAAATGGGATTCTTACTTAAGCAAATTGCAGAAGTATTATCACAGAGTATAGGAATGTTACTCTCAAAGATCTGGAAGTCTTCAAGCTGACTTTTCATCCAGAGCATTTGTGTGCTACATCCTGCTGCTGCTATGTACTCAGCTTCTGATGTTGATAGCGCAATTGTTGATTGCCTTTTGCTGGACCAGGAGATCAGATTTTCTCCCAGAAACTGGTAGCTTCCAGAAGTACTTTTACGCTCCACTCTGTCTCCAGCAAAATCAGCATCGCAGTAGCCTACTAAACTGTAATCACTAGATTTTCTATAAAACAAACCCAGATTAGTAGTACCTTTCAGATACTTGAAAATTCGCTTAACAACTATTAAGTGAGATTCTCTAGGATCTGATTGGAATCTAGCACAAATACAAACGCTGAATAATATATCAGGTCTTGAAGCAGTCAGATAAAGGAGAGAACCAATCATACCTCTGTAGACTTTTTGTTCTACATTTTTGCTTACCTCTTCTCTTTCCAGAATGCACGTGGGATGCATTGGAATATTTGATGGCTTACATTCTGAGAGGTCAAATTTCTTCAGAAGATCTCTGATGTATTTGCTCTGATGAATGTAAGTTCCCTCTGGAGTTTGATTGATCTGAATTCCTAGAAAGAATTTCAGTTCCCCCATGAGGCTCATCTCAAATTCTGCCTGCATACACTTAGCAAATTTTCTTCCAAGAGAAGGATTAGTAGAACCAAAAATAATATCATCAACGTAAATTTGACAGACTAAGATGTCACTCTTAACTGATTTACAGAATAAGGTAGTGTCCACCTTCCCTCTGGTGAATTCATTTTCTAACAGAAAGTCACTTAGCCTTTCATACCAAGCTCTGGGAGCTTGTTTCAGACCATATAGTGACTTCTTTAGTTTGAAAACATGTTCTGGATGTTTTGTATTTTCAAAACCAGGGGGTTGGTGCACATAAACCTCTTCTTCTATATAACCGTTTAAGAATGCACTCTTGACATCCATCTGATACAGAGTGATGCCTCTATTAACAGCAAATGAAATTAAAAGTCTGATAGATTCTAACCTGGCGACTGGAGCAAAGGTTTCTGTATAGTCTATCCCCTCTTGCTGACTATAACCTTGTGCAACCAGTCGTGCCTTGTTTCTGATGACTTCACCTTGTTCATTTAGCTTGTTTCTGAAGACCCATATTGTTCCAATGACGTTGAATCCTTTTGGTCTGGGAACAAGATCCCATACGTCATTTCTGGTGAATTGATTCAGCTCTTCTTGCATTGCCAGAATCCAGTCATTATCCAGAAGTGCTTCATCAATAGAAGAAGGTTCAATCAGAGACACAAGTCCCGTGAGTGTTTCTTCAGAGTTTCTGAAGCTTGCTCTTGTTCTGATTGGATCTTCCTTTCTTCCTAGGATAGTCTCTTCTGGGTGATCCAAACTGCTTTTGGGTAATCTCTTCTGAGGTTGATCAGCAGCTGATGTAGGATTGCTAGCAGTGCTCCTTTCAGACGTTGAAGGAGTGTCTGTGTTGAGAGCTTCTGATGACTTGTCTTCAGAACCTGTAAATTCAATTTCCATACCTGCAAAAACTTCATTCTGCTTTAACTTTTCAGAGTCAAGCTTATCATCAAAACGAACACTGATTGATTCTTCCACAATCTGTGTTTCTGTATTGTATACTCTGTACCCTCTTGAGCATTCAGAGTATCCTAACATAATACACTTCTGTGCTTTAGAGTCAAACTTGTTCAAATAATTCTTTGTATTTAACATAAAACAGGTACATCCAAATGGATGAAAATATGAAATGTTTGGCTTTCTGTTCTTCCACAATTCATATGGAGTCTTTTCCAGAATAGGTCTTATTGAGATTCTATTCTGAATGTAGCACGCTGTGTTTATTGCCTCTGCCCAGAAGGTCTTAGCAACGTTTGTCTCATTGATCATGGTTCTGGCCATTTCTTGCAATGTTCTGTTCTTTCGTTCTACAACTCCATTTTGTTGGGGAGTTCTAGGACAAGAGAAATCATGCAGAATGCCTCTGTCATTAAAGAATGACTCAAAATCTTTGTTTTCAAATTCTCCACCATGATCACTTCTGACTTTAACGATTCTAAGATCCTTTTCATTCTGAACTTGGTTACAGAAGGTGACAAACACAGAGTGTGACTCGTCCTTGTGTCTTAAGAACTTTACCCATGTCCATCTGCTATAGTCATCTACGATTACTAACCCATACTTCTTGCCACTGACTGAAGCAGTTTTTACTGGTCCAAATAAGTTAATGTGCAGAAGTTCTAATGGCTTAGAGGTAGAAACAACATTTTTAGATTTAAAAGAAGGTTTTGCAAACTTGCCTTTCTGACATGCTTCACACAGAGCATCTGAATTGAACTTCAAATTAGGAAGTCCTCTGACCAGATTGAGTTTGTTAATCTGAGATATTCTTATCATACTAACATGCCCCAATCTTCTGTGCCAGATCCACTGCTCGTTGTTAACAGACAGAAGGCACTTTACATTCTGACTTTTTAGTTCAGAAAGTTTGATTTTGTAAATGTTGTTTTTCCTCTTACCATTAAACAGGATAGTCCCATCTTTCTGACTAACAGCTTTACATGATTTTTGATTAAAGATTATATCATAACTGTTATCACTTAATTGACTTATGGATAACAGATTATGCATTAATCCATCTACTAGCAGAACATTATTAATAGAGGGAAGATTTCCATTACCTACAGTTCCAGAGCCAATTATCTTTCCCCTCTGATTGCCTCCAAAGCCAACGTGGCCTCCAGGCTTAAGTTCCAGGCTTTGGAACATATGCCTTCTTCCCATCATGTGTCGCGAGCAGCCAGAGTCCAGGTACCATGACTGGTGTTTCTGATTTGCTGCTAAAGATATCTGCAACATGTATTATTTTGTCCTTAGGTACCCAGATTTTCTTGGGTCCTGATTTGTTAGTTTTACCAAAACTCTGGTTGAATTTTTGTTTTACAGAGTATTTACTGCTAGTGTATTTGATATCATGTGTGTGACCATACACAAAATGTGAATTCAGAGGAGTGTGTTTAATGGTTAAGTCCATGACATTCTTTGGTGTAGGAACCTTACCTTGGTATCCTATTCCTTTCCTGCCGTTTCTGCTAACTCCATAGATCATTGAAGCCATTTTGCTTCTATCTATGCTTTTAGCAAGGAACTTCTGGAAACTGTGATCATACTCCTTGATGATCTCATCAGCGTTGCTGGGAGTTTCAGAAACTGGTTCCTTCTGAGAGTTTTGTAAAGTATTTTCTAATTTTGAAATCTTATTTCTCAGCTCAGAATTCTCCAATTTGAGACTCTCAGTCTTATTAGAGTCAGATTCAAGATTCCTTTTCAGGTCTCTGAATTTAACTCTAATTTGCTGATACCTTTCCAGAATTTCATTGAGGCTTTCAGCAAGTTCAGCCTTGGTAAAATTAACAGCGAAGTTAGGAAATACCTCTTCAGTGTCTAATTCAGAGTCTGATTCAGAAGCTTCACTATCTTCTGAAATGTTAGCCATGAGAGCTATGTTTGCCCTCTCATCATCTGATTCTGAGTCAGCTTCAGACGAGTCAGAGTCATCCCATTTAGCCATGAGACTTTTCTTCTTCTCTCTTCCAAACTTCCTTTTGGGCTTTTCCCTCTGAAGCTTTGGGCAGTCACTCTTGTAGTGTCCTTGCTCATTGCACTCATAGCAGATGATGTCCTTTGTGTTTGGCTTTTTGCTACTTGAGGAGCCTTCAGATCTTCTGTATCCAGAGGAAGAATCTGTTCTTCTGTATCTGGAAGAAGACTCGTTCTGATCAGATCTTCTGGGATTTCTGAACTTCTTTTGCCTCTGCTTCCACAGTTGATTTACTCTTCTGGAGAGGAGGGAGAGTTCGTCTTCTTCTGATGAGGATCCATCAGATGTTTCTTCAACTTCCTGCAAAACTTTAGACTCAGATTTTCTGTTAGATTTTAATGCTAAAGGCTTACCTTGCTTCTGAGGCTCGTCAGCTTCTAGCTCTATCTCATGACTTCTGAGGGAGCTGATAAGTTCCTCCAGAGTGATTTTGTTGAGATCTTTTGCTAGCTTCAGAGCAGTAACCATTGGTCTCCACTGCTTGGGTAAACTTCTGATGATTTTCTTGACATGGTCAGCAGTAGAGTATCCTTTGTCCAGAACTTTGAGACCAGCTACCAGAATCTGGAATCTTGAGAACATTGTTTCAATGGATTCATATTCTTCCATTTTGAACGCCTCATACTTCTGAATGAACGCCAGAGCTTTAGTTTCTTTGACCTGAACGTTGCCCTCATGCGTCATTCTGAGTGAGTCAAAAATGTTCTTTGTTGTGTCTCTGTTGGTGATCTTTTCATATTCAGTATAGGAGATGGCGCTGAGAAGGATGGTTCTGGCCTTGTGGTGATTCTTGAAGTCACGCTTTTGTTGGTCAGTCATTGTTTTTCTATCAATCTTCTGACCGCTTGCATTCACAGGGTGCGTGTATCCATCTGTCACCATATCCCATAGATCAGCATCATGTGCCAGAAAGAAGCTTTCAATTCTGTCTTTCCAGTAATCAAAGTTTTCTCCATCAAAGACTGGAGGTTTGCCGCTGAATCTGTCTCTGTCCTCATGGTTGTCATTGCTGGTGTAAGAGTAGTTTCCTGCCATTGTGTTTTTCTGATGCTGGTGTAAGAGTAGTTACCCGCCGACTTCACGAGGAGGAGACCCTCAACACTTACATCGAACCAAAGAGGATGCGCAACGTCTTTTTACCTTAAGAAGTTTTTGTAATATTTGGCCCATGGGGCATTTATGTACTGACAAAATTTCTTCTTATTAATATGACGTGTGTTCTTTTTGTTTGCAACAACTTTGAATTTCTAAATCCTTGAATGCATTGCATGAATAAACATATCATTCATCATATGCATAAACAGGTCTTCACACCAGGTTTCCTTATCTTTCTGCTTTTTATTTCAGTAAGATGGATATTGAGCAGACGGTCAAAGATCTGCAGGCACAAAACTTGCAGTTTCAACAGCTTCTCATGACGTTGGCAAAGGGTCAGGGGGATCTTAAAGCACTGTTAGGGAATAAAGAGCAAGAAAAAGGAAAAAAGAAAAAGAAAAGAGTTGGGGTAGCTACACTGGGAAGAAGATTTGAGAATGAAGCTATGAGGGTTCTTGAATTCCCCTCAACATCTGACGAGGGGACCGGCAAGGGAAAAGGAGCTGCATTACCCTCTGAGTCTGAGGCTGAAGAAGAAGAGGTTGAGGAAGATGAGGATTATTCAGAGCAGCAATACCCACCAGCGGACGACAGATATAAAAACCTGGAGGATAGACTGGCAGCCATGGAGTTGCAACGGGTTCCCGGGCTAGATTTTGAAGAATTGGGGCTGATTGTTGGGATTGTTATCCCTCCCAAATTCAAGGTACCAACTTTCGCAAAATATGGCGGTCTGTCTTGCCCAAAGATGCACCTGAGGTCATATGTCAGAAAAATTCAACCTCATTCATCCGATAAAAATCTTTGGGTACACTTCTTCCAGGACAGCTTGTCCGGTACTCAGCTAGATTAGTTTTACCAGCTTGAGAGGTCAGAAATGCATAATTGGGAAGATTTGGCAGCTTCCTTCTATCGCCAGTATCAATACAACACCGACTTGGCGCCAACCCGTACTCAGCTACAAAGTATGGGGATGGCCTCAAATGAAGGGTTCAAAGAATACGCCCAGAAATGGAGCGACTTGGCCGGTAGGGTGCAACCACCGCTTTCAGATAGGGAACTAGTTGATATGTTCTTGGGGACCCTATCTGGCCCTTTCTTCAACCATTTGATAGGGAGCTCTTCTGTAGGGTTTACTGAATTGATTCTGACTGGCGAAAGGGTGGAAGCTGGTATTAAGAGTGGGAAGATTCAAAGGGATGCCTCTGCCTCCACAACTGTTAAAAAACCATTCCCGGCCAAGAAGGAAGCAGCTGTTATATACTCTCAGAAAGGATTGGGAAGAACTGAGCGCCGGCCGACTGTAGGGGCCGTGATGATTCAAAATTCGTCAAATGATCAACCTCGTAACAATCAATCTAGACCTAATCAGCAACGGATAGAACGGCCACAACGGCAATTCACCCGCATCAACATGACGTCTTCACAAGTTCTTCCTTATTTGTTGAAGCTAAATCTCACTAATATTAGAGAGGCGCCAAAGAATGTGAATACCGCTTCCCCACATTACCGTCCCAACGCAAAATGTGCCTATCATTCTGACAGCGCCGGGCATGACACCAACGATTGCTGGGCGCTTAAGAATAAAATTCAGGATTTGATAGACGCTAAAGAGGTTGAGTTCGACACCCCTAAGAAGCCGAATGTAATCTCCGCTCCAATGCCAAAGCATGGTCGCAATGTCCATGTTGTTGAAGAAGATCTGTTTGTTTCTACTGTTGATGATCTGATAACTCCACTACTGACAATCAAGCTGAATTTGATGAAAGCTGGGATTTTCCCAGGTTGTAAAGAAGATTGCTACCTTTGTTCCTCCCTACCAATCGACTGTCCATTGCTGAAGATAGGCATCCAACGCCTAATGGACAACCAACAAATTCTTTTCGAAAAGACTCCCGTTACTCCAACCCTTATCAATGATGTTTCAATAATCACCATTTCCGCCAATCTTTCCAAGGTCCCCAAAAGGCCTGTTATGATTACATCCGCTCCGAAGATTGTACCCTTGAAAATAACCATGCCTGGGCCCGTCCCATACAAATCTGACAAATCAATACCGTGGAATTATGGTGGAGAAATCTACTACCACGGTGTTAAAAAAATTGAGATAACTGAAGAGAGCTCTGACGAAGAAACTGTCGACATTGGAAACATTGCCGGTACGAGCAAAATTACCCGAAGTGGAAGAATTTTCTCTCCAGAGATTGCCCCTCCAAAGGCAATCTTTGGACCCTCAGCTACTCCCAAGGTTACTCCTGCACCGGTAAAACTATATGCAAGAACTCCAATGATTGAAGAAGCTGTTACTCCTGTGGTTGTCCCTTCTGCTGCTGCTGATAAAGGGAAAGGGATCCAAGAAGAGCTCGTCAGGACGAGGGCTCAGCCATTAGTCATCCCCGAAACCTCTAAAAAAGAAACGGAGGAGATTCTGAAAATAATTAAGAAGAGTGATTATGATGTGGTGGAGCAACTGGGGCAAACCCCCCAAAAAAATCTCCATGTTGGCCCTGCTGCTTTGTTCGGAGGCTCATGCCAAAGCCTTGATAAGGTTTTTGAAGACAGCCCATGTGCCCCAAGAAACCTCAGCCGATCAATTCCAGGATTGTGTAGCCAGCCTTACCGCCGACAACGGCCTGGGTTTCTCTGATGCTGACCTGACTCCGAAGGGAAGAAAGCACAATGACGCACTGCATGTGTCAGTTGAATGCCGAGGAACCACTCTCGCCCATGTCTTGGTCGATACTGGTTCTTCTCTAAATGTGCTGCCTAAGAAAGCTCTGGACCAGTTGGATTGTGAAGGCTTGGAGCTGAAACCAAGTAATATCATTGTCAGGGCCTTTGACGAGTCTAAAAGGATGGTGCATGGGGAGGTCGACATTCCCATCAAGGTAGGCACTGAATTGTTCCACTCCACATTCTATGTGATGGACATCCGCCCATCATACTCTTTCTTACTAGGAAGGCCGTGGATTCATAATGTTGGGGCAGTCACTTCCTCCCTACATCAGATGCTGAAATACCCTGTTAAGGGTAAAATCATAACCGTACACGGTGAGGAGGAGTACATGATCAGTCATCTGAATTCCTTTCGGTATGTGGAAGTGGATGGCGAATTCATCGAAACACCGTTCCAACACTTCGAGGAAGTTTCT
Organism: Vicia faba; assembly: GCA_948472305.1. NCBI lineage: Eukaryota > Viridiplantae > Streptophyta > Magnoliopsida > Fabales > Fabaceae > Vicia > Vicia faba. The sequence continues at coordinate 295,844,691 of OX451740.1, read as the reverse complement.
CCCGAGGTTGCAGTAGCAAAGGCAGTAGCTGAGGTACCCAAGCAGGTGGCCAGGATGGCATCTCTGAAAGACGCAAAGGCTACAATGAAGGAGGGAAAGAGCACGGCATGGGGACAGTTACCTGACTTTCCCCACAAGACAGACAAGTTTTGGTTTGGATTTACGGCTGCGGGGCAAAAGGCTATGCGTCGCTCCAAAATTGAAAAGACACCCATCAAGATTTCTCCTCATGGAATCAATGCTTTAGAAGACGAAGACGAAGAGGGTAACGTTGAAGATTGGATCTTCCCAACCATGGAAGGGGGACTGCACAACTGGGAGGCGAAAGACTTCATTCCCATTACTTTCATCAAACAGTAATTTTATCTTTCGAACATTTCCTGTTGGTCTGTAATAATTATTAAATAATCCGCACATTGTTTTTCACCTCATGCCTTGCCCGGGACATGTAGGTCCATTTGTAAGGGCTTGATTCTCTTCATAATCATATGCCATGTTTAATGAATCATTGGACGTTTTTCATTTATAAACTGCTGTGTTCATTTTCTTTCCTTTTGCATTTTTGTTTGTTTAAGGATGGCTATCCCTTACACACACCCACACTCACAAATGCAGGTACCCATCCACTCCGGATTCCATGGGCGACTATTCTGTTGTATCCTTCAATAACTCTGAAGATTTGGTCAATCAGGCTGAGTACGAAGATGACGAAGATTGTAAAGTACCGGGAGAGCTAGCCAGACTTCTACAACAAGAAGAGAGGGCCATCTTACCTCATGAAGAGTTGTTGGAAACCATCAACTTAGGGACAGAGGAAGACAGGAAAGAAGTACAAGTGGGTGCCAACTTGGAACCAAGTGTCAAAGAACGCCTAATACAGTTGTTGAATGAATACATTGAAATCTTTGCCTGGTCTTATGAGGACATGTCGGGGTTAGACACAGATATCGTGGTTCACCGTCTCCCTACAAGAGAAGACTGTCCACCGATTAAGCAAAAAGTCCGCCGAATGAGGCCCGACATGTCTGAGAAGATTAAAGCTGAAGTAATGAAGCAATTCAACACTGGCTTTCTGGCTGTTACATCCTACCCACAATGGGTTGCTAACATTGTGCCCGTTCCCAAAAAAGACGTCAAGGTCAGAATGTGTGTGGACTACCGGGATTTGAACAGGGCCAGCCCTAAAGATGATTTTTCGCTACCACATATCGACATTTTGATTGACAACACAGCTCAGCACAAAGTATTTTCTTTCATGGACGGATTCTCGGGCTACAACCAGATTAAAATGGCCCCCGAGGACATGGAGAAAACAACCTTTGTTACACAAGGGGGTACCTTCTGTTACAAGGTGATGCCGTTCGGACTGAAGAACACAGGGGTAACTTATCAACGCGCCATGGTAGCTTTGTTTCATGATATGAAACATCATGAGATCGAAGTTTATGTAGACGATATGATAGCTCGATCACAAACAGAAGAAGAGCACCTTGAACATTTGCAGAAGCTGTTTGCCAGGTTGAAGGAATACAAACTCAGACTGAATCCAAGTAAGTGCACTTTTGGAGTTAGGTCTGGTAAACTTCTGGGATTTATTGTCAGCAACAAAGGCATTGAGGTCGATCCAGCAAAAGTAAAGGCTATACAAGAAATGCTTGCCCCCCGTACTGAAAAGGAGGTTAGAGGGTTCTTGGGACGCTTGAACTATATTGCCAGATTCATCTCTCATCTGACGTCTACCTGTGAGCCAATTTTCAAACTATTGAAGAAAGATCAGGTAGTTGAATGGAATGATGATTGTCAAACTGCTTTTGATAAGATCAAGGAGTATTTGCTAGAACCTCCTATTCTGATGCCACCCGTCGAAGGAAGGCCGCTGATCATGTATCTGACTGTTTTGGACAACTCAATGGGGTGCGTACTGGGCCAACATGACGAGTCTGGTCGAAAAGAGCATGTCATTTATTACCTTAGCAAAAAGTTTACCGACTGTGAGACTCGCTACTCACTGCTCGAGAAAACTTGATGCGCTTTGGTATGGGCTAATCGCCGACTAAGGCAGTATATGTTGACTCATACCACTTTGCTGATTTCCAAAATGGACCCGATCAAGTATATCTTCGAGAAGCCTGCTTTATCTGGAAGAATCTCTAGATGGCAAATGATCCTGACTGAGTATGACATCCAGTATACTACCCAAAAAGCTATAAAAGGGAGTGTACTAGCTGACCATCTAGCTCATCAAGCTATCTAAGATTATCAATCCATGAGATTCGACTTCCCAGACGAGGACATCATGACATTGGACAACATTGAAGGTAACAGACCGTATGACGGACCTGAAAATGGATCCCGATGGACCCTGTACTTTGATGGTGCTTCAAATGCACTTGGAAATGGTGTCGGTGCGGTACTCATTTCCCCGGAAGGTTGCCATACACCTTTCACTGCCCGACTTTGTTTCAGCTGTACCAACAACATGGCCGAATATGAAGCTTGCATCTTTGGTCTCAAGGCTGCTATAGACTTGGGGATCAAATCTTTGATCGTATTTGGGGACTCGGATTTGGTTATCATTCAAATCAAAGGAGAATGGGATACCAAACATCCTAATCTTATCCCATACAAAGAACATGTCCTGACGTTGCTGCCTCATTTCGAGCAGATCACCTTCGAGCATTTCCCGCGAGAAGAAAATCAGCTAGCAGATGCTTTGGCTACAATGTCTTCCATGTTTAAACTCAACTGGGATAACGAGGCTCCCCAAATCACCATCGAGCGAATGGATGAACCTGCGCATTGTCATGAGATTAATACCGAAGAAGTAGTGGAACAACCCTGGTTTCATGAAATCAAAAGGTATCTCCAGACTAGAGAATATCCTGAAGGAGCTTCCGTCAATGAAAAAAAGTTCTTAAGGAGATTTGCAGCCAAGTTCTTCATGAGCAATGGCATCCTTTATAAACGCAGCCATGATTGTGTTTTACTTTGTTATGTGGACAAAGCTGAAGCAGAGTTGATCATGACTGAGATACACAGCGGCACATTTGGCACCCACTTGAGCGGACATACGATGGCTAAGAAGATTCTAAGGGCAGGCTATTACTGGTCTACCATGGAAGCTGATTGCCATCAACATTCCCGTACTTGTCACAAATGCCAAGTCTATGCCGACAAAATACATATTCCTCCTGTTCCTCTCAATGTTCTGACAGCTCCTTGGCCATTCGCAATGTGAGACATTGACATGACTGGAGAGATCAAGCCCACGGCATCCAATGGACATTGCTTCATCCTGGTTGCCATTGATTATTTTACCAAGTGGGTCGAAGCAGCTTCCTTTGCCTCTGTTATGAATAATGTGGTTGCCCGCTTCATCAAGCAGAATCTCATATACCGGTATGGTGTCCCCGACAGGATCATCACAGACAACGGTACAAATCTGAACAATACCATGATCACCGCTCTATGCGAACAGTTCAAGATTTATCATCACAATTCATCTCCCTATCGGCCGAAGATGAACGGTGCTGTTGAAGCTGCAAACAAAAACATCAAGAAGATCATTCAGAAAATGACAGTTACCTACAAAGACTGGCATGAGATGTTACCGTTTGCTCTGCATGGGTACCGTACCACGGCACGTACTTCAACAGGGGCAACCCCATTTTCTTTGGTATATGGCATGGAAGCTGTCCTACCCAGGGAAGTTCAGATTCCTTCTTTAAGGATTATGAAGGACTCTGGTTTGAGTGAAGACGATTGGATTCAGACCCGACTTGATCAACTCAATTTGATCGATGAGAAGCAACTCATTGTTGTTTTCCATGGTCAGACGTACCAAAAACGGATGATCAAGGCTTTCAACAAGAAAGTCAGACGTCAAGTATATCAAGTCGGAGATCTTGTAATCAAGCGGATTATCTTGCCGCAAAGTGATCCCAGGGGCAAATGGACTCCTACTTACGAAGGACCATTTATGATCAAGAGCATATTTTCTGGTGGTGCAATGATTCTGACCACCATGGACGGCGACGATTTGCCACACCCTGCGAACGCAGACATAGTCAAAAGATACTACGCATAAAACGACCCGACAAGTCGAAAACCCGAAAGGGAAACTTGGGCAAAAATGGGCATCCCGGTGAACCGAAAACCCGAAAGGGCGATTCAGGCAAAAATTAGGGATAAAACAAAAAAATCTGTACACCCGGAAAGTTGAAAACCCGAAAGGGCGGCTTGGGCAAAAAAGGGTTTCCCGGTGGATCGAAAACCCGAAAGGGCGATTCAGGCAAAAGTTAGGGAATTAAAGCGTATGACTATGTCTCTTCGGATCACTTTAAAGAACAATCTCTTCATCAACAAGCTCCGAGCTTCTGATCAATCCAATCATCGGCGGATGAAGCAGTGAATGGACAAGATATTCAGAGTTGTGAAGGCTATAACAGAATGGGAATCCCATGGAATTGTTACACATAGCCATCTTTCCTTTTGTATAAATTTTTCAATGTTTACGACAACATCCTCTTACTAGGATGTTTGTCTCCTTTGTACAAAGATACTCATAAAAAGTTAATACAAATACTTTTCCAAATACAGAAATTTGCTTTGCCTTCTTTTTCTTTTTCACACTTATGTTTTATTTGAGAAACGTCCAATGTTTTATTAAATAGGCATATGCATTTGAACATAATCATTTGCTTACAAATCAAGAAAAGAGGATTGCTGATAGGTTGAAGGTGTAGGTAGATATCTTGATACCCTTCCAGATGAAATCCCCAGCGGAGCTAAAACTTCCAACTATCAATCCCCAGCGGAACCGGATTAGTAAACATTCTCCCCACAGAGATACTTCCCATCAGATTGAAGATTCTCAGTCTCACTTTTCCAGCATAAGTCTCCCGGGTTTCAAATTCCCCAGTAGAGATCGTCAGAATTCTCATTTCCCACAGGTCACCAAGGATTTTCAATCCCCAGTAGTGGTCCCAAGATCCCTCAACAATTGAAGATCTTGTTCCCCAAGCAATCAGCAGTCAACAAGGATTTCTCACCCTCAGTAATCAAAGGATTTTCAATCCCCAGCTTCGGTTATGGGTTTATTTCCCCAACATTTGTCAAGGATTTATTCTCCAAAACAAATCACATTTCAAATTGATCGGTCGTTCAAAAGTTCCTTCATCACCTGTTGGAAGTTACGGTCGTCAAAGATCAAATTCTCACAAAATTCAAGCTACGAAGCATGGAGTCGACCAGATAGTGGTATATCTTTAACACAAGCCGTGAAGCCCGGATTCGACCGGATAGCAGCTCAACAAGTTATTGTGAAGCCTGGATTACGACCAGATGGCAATACAAGTTTCTGTGAAGCCTGGATTACGACCAGACAAAAGCCAAGAATACTACGAAGCCTGGTGTTGTACCCCAAAATTTGCCCTCCCATATTCTTCAAGATTTGCCAAGGTCAAGGTTCAAAATCTCTCAAGGGTTGCACAGTCCAATTGCCTCCTAAACAGTCAAAAATTAGGGTTTTGGTTCTGTCAAAGAAATTGAAGTTTCCAAGGGTCCAAACAAGTCTCACATGCCTATAAGCATTGTCAAGCATCCTCATGCCAAGTTTCAAGACTCACAGCACAAAATTGCACAGTCAAAAACCCTAATTGCTCAACAGTCAACTGCAGGGGTAAAATGGTCATTTGACAGTCAAAAGTCAAAAATTTTGGTCAACATTTTATTTTGAAGCCACAAACATCATTTGATCAATTCTTGATCATGATTCTCAAGGCATGGCTCAAAAAGTCTCAAGATGCAAGAGTTTCTATTTTTGGACAGTTGAAAAAGTCAACTGCAAATTGACCAAGGCATAACTTCCACATGGTTTATCAGAAAAATTCCATCCAAAGCTCAGTTTGAAGAGAATGACATTTCCTACAACTCATCTTCACACTTCAAGTCCAAGAAATGCTGTCACAAAAAGTTATCAATCTCAACATTATAGGTCATTTTCAAAAGTCAACAAAAAGACACTTTAATTCAAAGACCATAACTTGAGATTGGTAAATCAAAATGACATGGGACCAAAGGCATTGGTTATAGGACTTCAAGACCTTTCCAAAATGTCTAAAAACATGATCAAAGCTTAAAAATTGAGCAAGATATGCCTTGTGGAAGTTGGGAAATTTTTGGGGATTTTGAAAAGTCAACTTTGCTTCAAATGCCTCAAAATGGCTAATGGGCCACAATTTCTTCCAAGAATCATTACCCAAAAGCTATGCACGACCCATTGACATCCAAGGGAGTTATTTCATCATTTTTTATTAATTATTTGAATTTTTATTATTATTAATTCACTTAATTAAAATTAAATATGACAAAAATAGCAAAACATGTTTTCCAAATCTTTTTGTGCAGCATATTCCCTCATCATGACCTAGAGATTTCGTGTACCACATCAAGAGGCAAGATCTTCCAAAATAGGCATGTTTTTCATGACAAAAAGATTGAAAAAGATGTGAAAAATCAAATATTCAAAGGCATTGAATCAATGGATTTTGGGCCAGTTTTTCTGACCTAAATCATTCACATACATAAGCATAACATAACCCTAATGCCAAGAACAAAAAAAGCTGCGCTGAGAATAGAAGAACAAACTTGCATTTTTTTCACAAAAAAGTCAAAACTGTTTTCATAGCTAGAGGGTGATTCAAGGCCTCAAAGCTATTCCACAAGCTTGCCAAGACTACCAGGAAGCATTTCCAATTGAAACCAAGGCTCCATACATCCAGAATTGGTAGAATGACATCGCCCTGTTCATAAACTTTCTCATATTCGTATTTGCATTTTCATACGTTATTCATGACTTTTAATGTGTGATTTATACTAACATGATGATTCTAAAGCTAATGGCACAATCCAATTGAAGAATGGCTGCCTGTAGGAGAATCCACCATGGACATTTCTTAGGGTTTCAGAGACCTTGATTTGGGGGTTTACGCATATGGAAAAATCAGACCCTAAAACCTATGCCAATGGACTCGTGACCTTCATACGAACACAATCATCACCTCGCACCTTTTTTATATATGCCCAGGAGCTAATCGCTATTATTCACTGTACTATTTAGTGGGGGTTTAAAACCCCCGCTATTTGATTTTAGTTGCAGGTACAAAACGGAGAAGAAGCATGCGTGGCTTGACATTACTGGACCATTCAAAATTGGCGCGTGATTTTGTTGTTCAGATTACTAACTTTTGTTTTTTTTATAATATTCATGTTCCATTAAGTTAACAAATAAACGCGTTTGGCTTGGTGGAAGATGACTTGTCATGCAGGGACTGGGACCTGGGTTCGATTCCCAGGTCCCCTTACAAATTTCATATTTTTCTCATTAGCATGTTCCAGTGTAGCTCACACTCAAAGGAGTACCATATGCCTTCGCCAGCTTGCCTGCCAAGTGTCCAAGAGATCAATCCAATGGCCAGAACCTGCAGACCATCATGCACGCTCAGTCAACCACCAGTACGTGATCCAGGAAAGTCAAAAAAGGCCTGATTGAAGTGGGCCAAATTGCTCAATAAAAACCTCCAAATTGGGCAGAACCCCCCCCCCCTGTTTGTATTTCCTTTATCTCATTTTTCTCTTTTCATTTATTTTAGTTATTTTAATTATTTTCTTTTAATTCACCAAATTAATTCTCATAATACAAAAATACAAAAAATCAGAAAATCATAAAACAAAAAAATATGTTTTATTAATATTAATTTCTATTAATTTTGTAAATAAACTTGTAATTAAATAATTAGGTTAAATTAGGTCAAAATTTAAACATTTCTTAAATAATTAAAAACAATTTAGAATTAGGGTTAATTTTCTTTATTTTCATAAATACCAAAACAAAAAAACATAAAAATAATTTCTTTTCTTTATTTAATCATTAATTAATTTGTAATTTCATTTAATTTCTTTAAAGGGTCCAACGCCCTCGCATACTCGATTCTGAATTCTTTTCGCGTGTTTATTTTTACTTCCTTTTTAAATATAATGTAATTGCCCCAAAGCTTTGTAATAGTAATTAGGACATTTACTTTCCGCACTTTTATTCAAAATCGGGTCTTTGTTAATTTGGCGATGTATAGACTCGCGCCTTGTAATAGCGTAGGACTTTTATTTTCCGTATTTTAATTTCCGCACCTTTAAACTGCTAATCACATGAAAGAATGAATGGCCCAAATAAAATCAAAGCGTAGCTCACCCAATGCATGATCAAGATAAAATATAATTGAAAATGACACACAATTCACACACCACTCCTAGGGTACGCCTCACTGTTGCCTTGCCCCTCGAAACGTGGTCGTCGAGTATAGGACGTCTTAGTGAGTCCTTATGTTCCATTGATCTAGTTGCCTCGAAACGGTTGCCTCGAAACAAGTTGCCTCGAACAAGTTGCCTCGGAATAGTTGCCTCGGAATAAAAAGATCAATGGCATAAGGGCAGCTTCTAAGGTGTCCTACTGTTGCTCGGTGACCACATTGTCCCTACGCTCGAATTGACCCGAACACCTCCAACGGTGGTGCCACCTACCTCTCAATGGTGGGATGGCACTACCTTAAGGACATTTACACAGACTAATTCCTTAGGGTAGGTAGATGACTCGTAGATACTTGCTCTAATTCAAAACAAATCAAAACTTCTTTTCACACCAACACTTTGCAAAAAAGCTTTCAAAAAACAATTTTTTCAAACACTCTTGAGGACTGATACAAGAGTCGATCTGAAACTTTCAAAGAAACTTCTTCAAACCCACTCACGATTGAAAAGAAAACAAACATTTTGAAAACACAAATGAGCAAGTATCTAAGAGCCCATGGATAACCATGGATAGAAAGGGTGCTAACACCTTCCCTTTCTATAAATCTACCTCCCGAACCGAGAGCTAATCTCATAAGGAATTTTTCTGTGCTTTTGTCCTTTCCATATTGGAGAAAATAAAAGACGGTGGCGACTCTTGCTTACCGCGACATTTCGCGAAACCAGCTAAAAAACAGTCAGTTCTAAATCCACCGATCACAGAACTGGCGACTCTGCTGGGGAATTAATTTTAAAGTGAGGTGTACCTTAGGACTGAGATCACTTGTGTTTTCAATTGCCTTGACTTGTTTTCTTTAAATTGTGGGACTGTCTTGGGAGTTCTATAGATCCTAACCCGGATCTGGGGATACCTTCTTAGAAAGTAGCAACAAGGCTGTGAGGGAACTGTGTGGGGTATACCGACATGGTTGAAGCAGTTTGCTACGTTGATGTGGCACTTTGGTGTGTACCGGTAACCCTTGAGTTCAGTCAAGGAGAGTACGGGGCCTCCGCGTGGTGTCGTGAAGCATCAACTGACCTTAGGAACCTTAATTGAACCATCTTGGCCTCTTTAGGGTAGTGAGATAACTGACTTTGGTGCAGTCCGAGGTTGGTTGATACTCGATACTACACTCAATTGAGGGTTGTTTTCTTGGAATATTTTGGTCGCCAGTTCAGTGGCTAAATCGAAACGATGAACACAGAAAACAATCCAATGATATTGGGACCCTTAGAACCCGGTTACTTCTGATAGGACAGGTTTTGAGCCCACCAACTTCAAGAGGGTAGTACCCCAAACTTCATGCTGGCCTAAAGTCTAAGGGCTCTCTTGTGTGACTTGTGTGCCTTCCAACTTGACTATTTGCATGCTTGTTATCTGACACTTGAGTTTCTTGCAGGTTTTGTTTACAGTCCTTAATTGGGACTCATAACAGGGTTTACCTACTTTACCCCATGCATAGCATAACATCATACCATTGCATACATCCTGCATAAGGACACCCATTTCAAGGATCTCAAAGGTTTGTGATGCAGGTCATGATGAACCAACTGTCCAGCAAGGGGCAAATGGGATTTATTTTCCTCTAGCCAAGGTTGTCAGGGGCTATGACCCACTCGATATGGTGAGCCTTGACTCTTGAAGAAGGACTCTCAACAACATGAAGTTCCTGCAATCAAGTTACCAGTTTCCAACTCTAACAATTTCCTTGTTTACCCCGCGAGGTCCTTGAAAACATTACATGCATATCATATACATCATTGCATTACAGGTACCCTTCTTACAGGTCACTTACCTTCCTCGCTGTTTATTTCAGCCATGGCTTGCCAACAAGACAACCAGGACCTTCATGCTCGAGAGACCCAGTTCAGGGAGATCATCCTAAACCTATCCAAGGGGCAGGAAGAGTTAAGGACACTCCTCATGGGGAATCTGGCCAAGCAAAGTCCCGAAGATGACAAGGACGAACGGCTGAAACGCCTGCAAGCTGAGGTAGACACAATGAAAACCCAGATGTTGGGGCAAAGGGCTCTCATCCAAGGTTTAGCTCGGGAGCAAGAAGAGTTGAGGACCATGATCAGTCAACTCCACCAAGACAGATCCAACATGAAGCAACCAGTCCAAATCAGGGACCAGGTCATGGATCAGCTTCCAAGAGGACAAGAGTTTGGTATGGTAAAGAATAGGCCTCTTCAAGGTGCAGCTACCTCGCAGATCCGGCAACAACCTCGCCCAGAGCAACGTGTTGATCAGAGTAAGCCCAGGAGGCAATTCACCAAGCTCAACGTGTCACCGTCTCAAGCTTTACAACAATTGTTGAGATTGAATTTGGTGACATTAAGGGACCCTCCTAAGAATCAAAATACAGCGTCACCCAAGTATAATCCCAACGCCCGCTGCGCTTATCCCTCTGACAGCCCAGGGCATACTACAGATGATTGTTGGAGCTTGAAAAATAAGATCCAAGACTTGATTGACGCAAAGGAGATTGAGTTCGAGGCGCCCGAGGCTCCCAATGTGATCACTGCTCCCTTGCCAAAACGTGGCTAGGATTGAGAGATTTTTATTCATTTGAATTCAAGTTGTATTTTTCTTTTCTTGTTCAAACAAACAATTGTCATGTTAAACTCTTTTATTTCATGAATGCATTACACGTGTCTGTCTTGAATTAATTATGTTTAATGTACTTAAAACTGCTTTCATATTCTTGTGATGATCAACTCTTAATCGAAAATTCTAAGCCTCTTGAGGGAGGATGACGAAAACGATACCACGATCTATACAGTATGCTTTTGAACAGACCCCGCTGATGAGGCACAGGCATTGTTTCAATTCCTAAACACTGGAGTTATAAGGAAGATAATCCCTCGTCAACCCCTTCGAGCCAAAGAAGTAGGAGTTTTTCTTTTCGAAATTTAAAACCCTTAATCATAACCTGGGGCAGGGTAGTTCTCTCAGTTGATCCAAGTGCATAACGAATGACACCAAAGAGGTCCTTACGAAACAAAAGACAGTGACGGTTCCGAATAATCATAAAGACAAGCAGTCGTTATCTATCAAAATAAAAGCCCAATAAGTCAAAACCTATGAAGGAGACTTACAAAACTGGGGCATCCCGCTGACTGTAATCGCAAAAGAAACAGTCAGGCAAAAAAAACAGGGATAACAAAACCAGAAAAGAAAGAGGTCTTACAAACCCTCCACAAAAAAGGAAATGACTGCCTAAATTGTCAACATCCGAATCATCACCGGAATATCAGAGCAAAGACTCAAATAAGGTCTAACGCACGATCAGCTGAGTTTAGGATTGAAGAACATCACGAAGAGCGGGTGGGTACAAATAATTTGAGCCTTTATCCTTTGTTTCTTAAACCATGAACCAGGCCACGTTACAACCCTAAAAAGTCCTAGCTGAAGCATGGGCTAGTTCGAAAGCATACTGTTACAAAGGTATCCTGACTCCTTAAGGCTTGCGGTAAAATAACGAGTTTGACATCACAGTTTACAAAAGAACTCACTTGTTTTATTAAAAAAACTGCATTTTCAAAAAAAAAAAAACTTCGAAACAGACATAAGCTTTGCATTCTTGATATAACATTGTTTGCGTATGACTATTTGTTCGGACAGCAGAGAAATTCGCACGAAGAATATCTAGTGAACAGAAGCTCTTCCAATCAAGGGGCATGGCATGATCATTGTCCATCATCTGGGGCAGTTAAGTCAAGATTCGGAGAATCTCTCAAAAGATCAACCAGCTTGGGGCAAATCTCCATCTGGATCACTTGGGGCATTGGACGATCAAACGAAGATCCTCCGGTGGTATGGCAACGCAACACTACTGACAGTGACAACTCCCTGCATCCTGAGAGTGTGGACATAGTCGAAAAATACTACGCATAATCAAAGACCCGCTAGGTTGACACACCTAGGCAAAAATAAGGGCTTCCCGGCGAACCAAAAGGGTTCGGGCAAAATAAGGGATGAAATGAAAAAAATCTGTGCACCCGGCAAGTCGAAAACCTGAAAAGGCGGCTTGGGCAAAAAAGGGTATCCCGATGGACTGAAAACCCGAAAGGGAAGTCCAGGCAAAAGTTAGGGATCAAAGCGTACGACTATGTCCCGGCATCTCGTCACTTGCCTACCAAAAGAAGATTTGTCAATCGGCAGTCACCAAGCACCTCCACAGGTAACATCAGAAACAGGGGCAATAATGAGTGGTCCAGGCGATCCAGTTGCTCTGTCAACCAAAGTACCAAGGAAAGGTCAATCAAAAGATGATTACCATCTACCTTTACAGCTTCAGATCAACACTGGTAACAAGCCAGGAAAATTCGGTGAACGACTGATCGTGGGTTAATATCCGAAACCAAACAGGACAATTATCTACTTGATTATCCTCAGGCAACCCTACACCGGTTCCTTTTCTTTCAGAAGAAGTCTTACACGGGCTCATCAACAGGCGACCCTACACCAGTTCCTTCTCAACCTCAGATGTACTTTCACACGAACTCATCATCAGGCAACCCTACACCGGTTTCCTTCTCAATTCTCAGACAAAGTCTTACACGGAGTTATCTCAAGATGACCTTACCCCGGTTCATCCAGAAGTTTTACACGAACTTAACCTGCTGTAACCTTACCTCGGTTCCTCCAGAAGTCTTACACGAACTTATCTCAAGATGACCTTACCCCGGTTCATCCAGAAGTCTTACACGGACTTATCCCAAGGTAACCTTACCCCGGTTCCTCCAGAAGTTTTACACGAACTTATTCCGAAGAAACTCTACACCGGTTCTCTCTCCCAAGATGAAGTTCTACACGGACTCGTCATCAGAAACCCTATCCAGGTTTTACTTCTCCCAGGATGTAGTTTTACACGGGCTCATCATCAAGGTAACCCCACACAGGTTCCCTTCTCAACTTCAGACGTAGTTTTACACGGACTCGTCGTCAGTAAACCCTACATAGGTTTCCTTCCCAGCTCTAGATACAGTTTTATACGGACTCATTATCAGTAAACCCTACACAGGTTTCTTCCCTCCAAAGAGGCAGTTTTACATGAGCTCATCATCAGGCCTCCACCAGTATCTTCTCCCACAGAAACAGGGGCAGTAATGAGTTGTCTAAGCGATCTAATTGCTCTGTCCATCAAGGTACCAAGGTAAGTTCAGCTGAAGAACGTAACCAAGATATCTTAAATCCCCAGAGAGTGAGCCAGCAAGTTAATGCACTCTCACCAAGCAAAAGTTATACTGTCAGCCTTAAGGAAGTTGGGTATCCTCCAGCAGATCTCAACATTCCCCAGCACAACATACGAACATTCTTAACAAGCATCCCCGGCAGTCTTGATCTAAGATTGTTCCCCGGCGGTATATCAGACATTCAGCGGAGCCACTTCCCCAATATATCTCAAAAACTTCCCCCAGGTGAGTCCAGTCTAAAGATTTCCCCAGGAAAGTGGAATACATCTCCCCAGCAGGAAGCTTATCCCCAGTAGATTCTGGAAGCTTATTCCCCGCAGGGCACGAACGCGTCTCCCGGATTTATTCAAAGGTTATTTCCCTACCAGGATATAACTGGGTTATCCTCAGCCAAAAGCCACGGAAAGATCATCCTCGGCGAAGTCTTCTCATCCCTAGCGGAGTCTATTAAAACTTCCAACATAACAACGATATCCCCAACGAAGTTATCATCAACATCTCAGCAAAGTACCTCTCTCCCCACAGAGTATTGTTCCCCAGCAAGATTGCTAGAGTAATTTTCTCCCCGCAGAGTAATCTATTCGCCAAGTTTGTTCCCCAACGGAGTCATCTTCTCCTACCGGTATTCTGGCAATCATCATCCCCAGTGGAAACAAAGAACGCTATTCACATCAGCCCAGGATTTAACTTCCCGGCATCCGTCAAGGATTTACTTTCCTAAGACGAAAACATACATTCATAAACATCGCATTTTCATACACTATAGCATGCATATACGCATCACGAACACTTATCTCATCACGCATGTCATACATCATGACATTGCACGCAACTAACCTTTGTCTTTTCAGGGCAAAAGTTAATACCAAGATGATTACTATCAACGGTCACAACTAAAGATCTGATTCCTGTATCTCACCAGGGTGTATCTGTTGACGACTGATTCCAGACCCGATTCCTGTATCTTGCCAGGGTGCTTCTGAAGAGTTTGAGGATCCAATTCTTGTATCTTACCAGGGTGTATCTGTTGACAACTAGCATTACCAGACCCGATTCCTGTATCTTGCCAGGGTGTGTCTGAAGAGTTTGAGGATCTGATTCCTGTATCTTGCCAGGGTGTATCTGTTGACAACTAGCATTACGAGACCCGATTCCTGTATCTTGCCAGGGTGTGTCTGAAGAGTTTGAGGATCCGATTCCTGTATCTTGCCAGGGTGTATCCGTTGAAGACTAACATTACCAGATCTGATTCTTGTATCTTGCCAGGGTGCATCTGAAGAGTTCGAGGATCCGATGCCTGTATCTTGCCAGGGTGTATCCGTTGAAGACTAACATTACCAGACCCGATTCCTGTATCTTGCCAGGGTGCGTCTGAAAGGTTCTCTCATCGTTACTGTTGAGGTAGTAATCGTCTGAGGTTCTCTCACTGTCCCGTTGAGGTAGTAACCATCCCTGATTCATTCATCACCTTTTGAAGCTCCCGACTCGATTCCTGTATCTCCCCAGGGCATGTCTGAAGAGTTTAAAGATTCGATACCTGTATCCAGCCAGGGCGCATCTACACAAAGAGTTTGAAGACCAACTCCTGTAACAGGCCAGGTGATCATTTTCTTTTTCAGGTACGCAAGTTCTCGCTAAGGAAACTCTTACGCGATCGACACCCCGATGGCATCTATAAGCCCATCTTCCCATCCATCAATCTCCAAATGGCATCTGTAAGCCCATTCCCTGCATCACACTGCTGATACCTCACTATGTGAGCGTAAATTTCTAGGCACTCTAGTGTTCAATCATCTTCCACCTTCGGATTACGAAAGGCACGTCAGCCAATCTACATCCTCAGGTCTAAGAAGATTGAACAGGGGCAACTGTTGTACCCCAAAATTTTCCCTCCCATATTCTTCAAGATTTTCCAAGGTCAAGGTTCAAAATCTCTTAAGGGTTGCACAGTCCAATTGCCTCCTAAACAGTCAAAAATTAGGGTTTTGGTTCTGTCAAAGAAATTGAAGTTTCCAATGGTCCAAACAAGTCTCACATGCCTATAAGCATTGTCAAGCATCCTCATGCCAAGTTTCAAGACTCACAGCACAAAATTGCACAGTCAAAAACCCTAATTGCTCAACAGTCAACTGCAGGGGTAAAATGGTCATTTGACAGTCAAAAGTCAAAAATTTTGGTCAACATTTTATTTTGAAGCCACAAACATCATTTGATCAATTCTTGATCATGATTCTCAAGGCATGGCTCAAAAAGTCTCAAGATGCAAGAGTTTCTATTTTTGGATAGTTGAAAAAGTCAACTGCAAATTGACCAAGGCATAACTTCCACATGGTTTATCATAAAAATTCCATCCAAAGCTCAGTTTGAAGAGAATGACATTTCCTACAACTCATCTTCACACTTCAAGTCCAAGAAATGCTCTCACAAAAAGTTATCAATCTCAACATTATAGGTCATTTTCAAAAGTCAACAAAAAGACACTTTAAGTCAAAGACCATAACTTGAGATTGGTAAATAAAAATGACATGGGACCAAAGGCATTGGTTATAGGACTTCAAGACCTTTCCAAAATGTCCAAGAACATGATCAAAGCTTAAAAATTGAGAAAGATATGCCTTGTGGAAGTTGGGAAAGTTTTGGGGATTTTGAAAAGTCAACTTTGCTTCAAATGCCTCAAAATGGCTAATGGGCCACAATTTCTTCCAAGAATCATTACCCAAAAGCTATGCACGACCCATTGACATCCAAGGGAGTTATTTCATCATTTTTTATTAATTATTTGAATTTTTATTATTATTAATTCACTTAATTAAAATTAAATATGACAAAAATAGCAAAACATGTTTTCCAAATCTTTTTGTGCAGCATATTCCCTCATCATGACCTAGAGATTTCGTGTACCACATCAAGAGGCAAGATCTTCCAAAATAGGCATCTTTTTCATGACAAAAAGATTGAAAAAGATGTGAAAAATCAAATATTCAAAGGCATTGAATCAATAGATTTTGGGCCAGTTTTTCTGACCTAAATCATTCACATACATAAGCATAACATAACCCTAATGCCAAGAACAAAAAAAGCTGCGCTGAGAATAGAAGAACAAACTTGCATTTTTTTCACAAAAAAGTCAAAACTGTTTTCATAGCTAGAGGGTGATTCAAGGCCTCAAAACTATTCCACAAGCTTGCCAAGACTACCAGGAATCATTTCCAATTGAAACCAAGGCTCCATACATCCAGAATTGGTAGAATGACATCGCCCTGTTCATAAACTTTCTCATATTCGTATTTGCATTTTCATACGTTATTCATGACTTTTAATGTGTGATTTATACTAACATGATGATTCTAAAGCTAATGGCACAATCCAATTGAAGAATGGCTTCCTGTAGGAGAATCCACCATGGACATTTCTTAGGGTTTCAGAGACCTTGATTTGGGGGTTTACGCATATGGAAAAATCAGACCCTAAAACCTATGCCAATGGACTCGTGACCTTCATACGAACACAATCATCACCTCGCGCCTTTTTTATATATGCCCAGGAGCTAATCGCTATTATTCACTGTACTATTTAGTGGGGGTTTAAAACCCCCGCTATTTGATTTTAGTTGCAGGTACAAAACGGAGAAGAAGCATGCGTGGCTTGACATTACTGGACCATTCAAAATTGGCGCGTGATTTTGTTGTTCAGATTACTAACTTTTGTTTTTTTTATAATATTCATGTTCCATTAAGTTAACAAATAAACGCGTTTGGCTTGGTGGAAGATGACTTGTCATGCAGGGACTGGGACCTGGGTTCGATTCCCAGGTCCCCTTACAAATTTCATATTTTTCTCATTAGCATGTTCCAGCGTAGCTCACACTCAAAGGAGTACCATATGCCTTCGCCAGCTTGCCTGCCAAGTGTCCAAGAGATCAATCCAATGGCCAGAACCTGCAGACCATCATGCACGCTCAGTCAACCACCAGTACGTGATCCAGGAAAGTCAAAAAAGGCCTGATTGAAGTGGGCCAAATTGCTCAATAAAAACCTCCAAATTGGGCAGAAACCCCCCCCCCTGTTTGTATTTCCTTTATCTCATTTTTCTCTTTTCATTTATTTTAGTTATTTTAATTATTTTCTTTTAATTCACCAAATTAATTCTCATAATACAAAAATACAAAAAATCAGAAAATCATAAAACAAAAAAATATGTTTTATTAATATTAATTTCTATTAATTTTGTAAATAAACTTGTCATTAAATAATTAGGTTAAATTAGGTCAAAATTTAAACATTTCTTAAATAATTAAAAACAATTTAGAATTAGGGTTAATTTTCTTTATTTTCATAAATACCAAAACAAAAAAACATAAAAATAATTTCTTTTCTTTATTTAATCATTAATTAATTTGTAATTTCATTTAATTTCTTTAAAGGGTCCAACGCCCTCGCATACTCGATTCTGAATTCTTTTCGCGTGTTTATTTTTACTTCCTTTTTAAATATAATGTAATTGCCCCAAAGCTTTGTAATAGTAATTAGGACATTTACTTTCCGCACTTTTATTCAAAATCGGGTCTTTGTTAATTTGGCGATGTATAGACCCGCGCCTTGTAATAGCGTAGGACTTTTATTTTCCGTATTTTAATTTCCGCACCTTTAAACTGCTAATCACATGAAAGAATGAATGGCCCAAATAAAATCAAAGCGTAGCTCACCCAATGCATGATCAAGATAAAATATAATTGAAAATGACACACAATTCACACACCACTCCTAGGGTACGCCTCACTGTTGCCTTGCCCCTCGAAACGTGGTCGTCGAGTATAGGACGTCTTAGTGAGTCCTTATGTTCCATTGATCTAGTTGCCTCGAAACAGTTGCCTCGAAACAAGTTGCCTCGAACAAGTTGCCTCGGAATAGTTGCCTCAGAATAAAAAGATCAATGGCATAAGGGTAGCTTCTAAGGTGTCCTACTGTTGTTCGGTGACCACACTGTCCCTACGCTCGAATTGACCCGAACACCTCCAACGGTGGTGCTACCTACCTCTCAATGGTGGGATGGCACTACCTTAAGGACATTTACACAGACTAATTCCTTAGGGTAGGTAGATGACTCATAGATACTTGCTCTAATTCAAAACAAATCAAAACTTCTTTTCACACCAACACTTTGCAAAAAAGCTTTCAAAAAACAATTTTTTCAAACACTCTTGAGGACTGATACAAGAGTCGATCTGAAACTTTCAAAGAAACTTCTTCAAACCCACTCACGATTGAAAAGCAAACAAACATTTTGAAAACACAAATGAGCAAGTATCTAAGAGCCCATGGATAACCATGGATAGAAAGGGTGCTAACACCTTCCCTTTCTATAAATCTACCTCCCGAACCGAGAGCTAATCTCATAAGGAATTTTTCTGTGCTTTTGTCCTTTCCATATTGGAGAAAATAAAAGACGGTGGCGACTCTTGCTTACCGCGACATTTCGCGAAACCAGCTAAAAAACAGTCAGTTCTAAATCCACCGATCACACCTGGAGTCGACCAGATAGTGGTATATCTTTAACACAAGCCGTGAAGCCCGGATTCGACCGGATAGCAGCTCAACAAGTTATTGTGAAGCCTGGATTACGACCAGATGGCAATACAAGTTTCTGTGAAGCCTGGATTACGACCAGACAGCAGCCAAGAATACTACGAAGCCTGGAGTCGACCAGATAGTGGTATATCTTTAACACAAGCCGTGAAACCTGGATTTGACCGGATAACAGCTTAGCAAGTTATTGTGAAGCCTGGATTACGACCAGATAGCAATACAAGTTTCTGTGAAGCCTGGATTACAACCAGACAGCAGCCAAGAATACTACGAAGCCTGGAGTCGACCAGATAGTGGTATATCTTTAACACAAGCCGTGAAACCCGTATTTGACCGGATAACAGCTTAGCAAGTTATTGTGAAGCCTGGATTACGACCAGATAGCAATACAATTTTCTGTGAAGCCTAGATTACGACCATACAGCAGCCAAGAATACTACGAAACCTGGAGTCGACCAGATAGTGGTATATCTTTAACACAAGCCGTGAAGCTCGGATTAGACCGGATAACAGCTTAGCAAGTTATTGTGAAGCCTGGATTACGACCAGATAGCAATGCAAGTTTCTGTGAAGCCTGGATTACGACCAGACAGCAGCCAAGAATACTACGAAGCCTGGAGTCGACCAGATAGTGGTATATCTTTAACACAAGCCGTGAAGCCCGGATTCGACCGGATAGCAGCTCAACAAGTTATTGTGAGGCCTGGATTACGACCAGATAGCAATACAAGTTTCTGTGAAAGCCTGGAGATCAACCAGATAACAGTTAACCGTTAACAGAATGAAGATTCTCATCCTTGAAACCTCAGAATATTGGTATGCTCCCAATTTCTGACCCTTAACAGAATGAAGACTCTCGTCCTTAAAACCCCAGTAGATTGGCATACACCCAAGCTCCTGATATTCCCAACAGAATGAAGATTCTCATTCTCAAAGTGGCATATAACCTGAGTTCCTGATATCCCCAAGCAGAATGAAGACTCTCATTCTCAGTTCCTCACAGAGTATTCAGATAATTCCCCGATGAAGATCTCCTCAAGACAGGAATCCCCAGTAGATTGGCATATAACCCAAGCTCCTGATTCCCCAACAGTGGTTCCAGGACTTCTCATTTCCAACGATCAAAAGATTCTTGCAATCCCCTGCAGCAGTCAAGGATTCACTTTCCCCGACAGCAGTCAAGATTCTATTATCTCCGGCTATCCAGGATTCATCTATCCTCAGCAAGACAGCTACTCAACTTACATGCGCATTCATTACATTCATATATCATAAACATTGATATAACATATATATTGCATCATACATTTCATGCAACATAACTTTGTGTTTCAGCTAACATTTTACCCTTTTTAGGATAAGATTAATAAGTTTCAACTTCGACTTCTAAAAACAGTTTATGGATTCTCCAAACACGGATATTAATCTATCGCTTGTTCAGACTCAACCTTTGAAAACAGTTTACGGACGCTTCCCAACATGGATGTTAATCTATTGCTTATTCAACTTCAAGACTTCTGAAAACAGTTCACGGATTCTCCAGATACGGATGTTAATCTATCACTTGTTCGGATTCAACTTTTGAAAACAGTTTACGGATGCTTCCAGATACGGATGTCAATCTATTGCTTATTCAGACCCCCAGCTCAGAGATGTTTCAAAACATGGACACCTTTCTGATACTCATTTCTTTCACCTACAACATACATTCTAGATGGCATCTCTAAGCCCATCCCCCGACAAGATTCTGTCACATCTCCAAATGGCATCTTTAAGCCCATTCCCTCAAACTACGCTTTGACGAGTGCAAATGTTTTGGGCACTCTAGTGTCCAATCTCCTTTTACCTTCGAGTCGCGAACGATAAAACTGCCAATCTAACTCTTCAGGTTCAAGAAGATTGAACAGGGGCAACTGTTGTACCCCAAAATTTGCCCTCTCATTTCATCAACATTTTCTCACCATAAGACTCTTGGATCTCAAGATCAAGTTAGGGTTTGCTCTGCTCAAGACCCCTCCTTACACTGTTGACCCAAATTAGGGTTTGAGTTTGCACAGGGATGTTGTGACCTAAAATGCCCAAAGTGACTTTCATGCTTCACGTTGGACTCACAAGTTTATCCATACCAAGTTTCAAGCCTTGATTCCAATCTTTGCCCAGTCAATTGGACAGTTGACCTAGAAATCAGTTGTATTGGGGAAAAAGTCAACTGTGGCCAATTGACAGTCAAACCTCATGAAGTTTGACCCACATCAACATTATGAACTCACATGAACCATTTGGTCAAATTTGGATCACAATTCCACAAGAAATTTGATCAGATCACCCAAAGGGCAAAATGGTTATTTTTAGGGTTTTGACTGCACAAAGGCATTTTTTGACTGTTTGACCTAACCAATGGCAAACCAAGCTCACATATGTACTCAAGGACTAAATGGCATTGTCTTAACCCATTCAACAAGTTTAAAAGATCTCAAATGCATAGGATTGACAGATGAATTTTTCAGTCAACTGATCAAAATTTGACTGTATACTGAAAAGTCAAACTTTGACTTTTTGGTCAAAATCAAGTGCCAAGGTTCATTTTTCATCAAGACATGTCAAATTATGAAACTTGTTCATCAAGAAACCAAAAATTGAAATTAGGGTTTAAAATGAAGAAATTTCATAACTTAGAAATTTTCTAAGTTATGAAATTTTCTTATTTTTTCCTAACTTTGTCCCATTTTTTCACCAAGATGCAAATGGATTCAAACAAAACTTGAAACATGAAAGTTATATTCCATTGCAAAATCTACAACTTTGATTCACAAAGTTTTCTCAAAGGAAGCTTGTATCTCAAGTTATGATTTTTGGAACAAGGGTGCAAAACATTTTTAACTTAGAGAAATTTTTCCCTATTCTAGGCAGGATTTTTGTCCAACTTCTTGTCCATTTTTCACATGGTTCCACTTTGAGTTTCAATTTTCATTACAAATATGGATTATAGTACACATTCCAAGCTTTCCAAATTGTCCAAGAACTTCTCAAACACCCTTGTGGTTAGAGAGAAACAAATTTGCAAAGTTGGCCAAAACTCACTTTTGTTCATGACCAAGACTTGTTCATAACACTTGCATTTTCAAATCAGTTTGTGTATTGCTAGCTTGACGGCCTCAAGGCCAAGTTTACACTCCATAATTTAATGCCTAACCATTGTGTTAAGGCATTATTTCACCCATTTGGACATTACACATAGAATTAACCCTTATTTGGAAAAAGCAAAATTGTCATTTTTTAAAAGTAACACTTTATGTCAAATTCCAAATCCTTGAGGCATAGGCCAGATATTTGAGGCAAGAGTTTGTACACAAATTCCATTTACCAAGAGAAAATGTTGCAGCATGCTTGAGAGGATTGTACAGGCCTATATTGCAACTCGAGCTTTCTTACTTCAAAAGGAAGAAACATTGCAAAAGATATCCAACTTTCATTTCCTGCAAGCACAAGCCAGAACAAACTTTGTGAGCATCTTCCATACATCAAACCAAGCCTGAAACACGACTCAACCACCCCTCATACCTCCTAATACACCAAAACACCTTCTTGCTGCAGAAACAGGGCATCCCCTGCAACTTGAGTTCCATAACCAATTCTTGTCGTGCGTTTTGGCCAAAAGGAGTTCAAACACATTCCATTCCATCCACCTGAACTATTCCAAGCCTTAAACACCAGCTGTAACACCCCTAACCTCATCTGCCATTTTCATTTTTCAGTTTTGCAGGTGAACTTCTATAGCACGATACAGGTTATTTTAAAGCAAGCCAGGTGTTGGAGAAGCTTCCTTGGACCTCAGGCAAGCTATACAGAAGCTCAAACTCCATTGAAGGTGGCCACATTGCTCTACACGATCCAAGCTGAAATAGGTAATCCATGGACTTCTATCTCTCAATATAGGAAGAGTTAAGCTTAGGTTTGTGAATGAAACATGTCCTACTCATAGCCCTGAAGCCATACATGTGATCACTTTTCATTTATGTTAAGCGTGCTGTGAGAATTTTTGCCATGAACATGAGAAAAAAATTAGGTTAAAATTTAGGGCCAGAGAAATTCTCTCTGGCCTTTGAGAGTTAATCCAAGTTTTTTACATGTTTGAATTCGTCTTTTGATGCTCTATAATATTTGTGTTATGTGTTTTGCATAAAAGTCAAGGAATCAGGAGTTAGCATTGGTACAAGAGGCACGCGTGTTTTGTTGTTCAAACAAAGCTGAAGGTTGAAGATGACTGGCTTGTGCTGGGCCTGAGTCAGTCTGGCTTTTTGCACCCCTTTTTTTCCATTTGCACCCCCTGGCCCATTATGTGAAATACTTGTCATTTTTGCATTTTTCTTTTTGACTCTGATTTTATATTTTTTGCTCAAGCATAAAAAACTCCAAAAATATTTTTCCACCCTTTTTTACATTTATTTGGCATTTATTTGCTTTATTAAATATATGTATGTAAATAAATATATCTCCTTTTCATTTTTAAAAAACCCTAAAAATAATACAAAAAAATATTTATTTTAAGTTATTATTTTTTATTTACATTTTGAAAACATTTTCTAAAATATACATTTTTTTGTAAATAATTAATATTTTATTTTTTGTACATTAAATATATATAATATATACTTATACATATTTTATTAAATATTTAGGGCAAAAATACAAAAATAATACCTTTTATTTTTTATTTCATATTTGACATCAAAAATACTTTTTCTACAATATACTTTTTTATTTTTGTATAAATTAATATACCTTGTACATAATTAATAAATAAATACTATTTGTTCAAAAATTAGGGTTTTGCCCTAAACAACAAAAATAATCAAAAATATGACTTTTTTATTTTGTTTATACTTCAAACATGAAAACCTTTTTTACATACATAAAAAAATCCTTTTTTTGCATAATACATTGCATTTTGATATTTATTTAAATTGTATTTATTTAAATATTGTACAATTAAATATTTGTATCCTATACATTCGATATGGTTGTAATAACTTAGATTTTATTTCCTTGTCAAATATCCCCCAAATTCAAACTTGTATCCCCATCCCTATATCATGTTGTAATAGCTTAGCATTTAAATTTTTGCATTTAAAAGCTTTCAATTATGCCATGATAGACTTAGGGCTTGTATGCAAATAAAATCAACAAGTAGTTTGACCTAAATCCAAGATAAACATGCATGAAAAACAAACACAATGCACACTTACACCCTTAGGGTTACTCCACTTGTTGCCTTCAAAAATGGACCATGGTTGCATGTTAAGTGTCTTTGGCAAAACAAAAACAAATCAAATGATCATAGTTCCTCGATGACGCTATCAAGTTGCCTAAACAAAAATGATCAAGTCCCTCAAGAAAATTGCCAAAGACACTTGACACTATTGCTTTCATGGTCTATACGATGACCCGCGCCCGTCCCGTTAACATCCTAACGCAAGGTTGTTCACCAAATACAATGGTGAAACAACACTGTTAAAAGGGTTAAAAACATAAGGAAAGATCTTTGAGTAAAATAGGGTAGACAACTCTTAGTTACTTGATCAAACTTGCAAAACATCCTTGCCATTTTTCAAACACACTCCACAACACAACTTCAAAACAACTTTCAAAAACATTGAATTATCTTTTCAAAAAGACAAACACCTTTGTAAAACATTCAAATACGAATTGTTACAATGGTTGCCTAGACAAGGCATCTTTTTTCAAAACATTTTCAAAACCACACACACAAAGCACCATTTCAAACAATTGAAAAGCAAAGGCAAGTGATTTAAGCAAGTAACTAAGAGCCCATGGATAACCATGGATAGAA
Source organism: Vicia faba (assembly GCA_948472305.1). Taxonomy (NCBI): domain Eukaryota; kingdom Viridiplantae; phylum Streptophyta; class Magnoliopsida; order Fabales; family Fabaceae; genus Vicia; species Vicia faba. The sequence goes on along the minus strand of OX451740.1, from coordinate 295,819,710 downwards.
AGGGTGCTAATACATTCCCTTTCTATAATCTACTCCCCGAACCCAAGAAAACATCTCAAAGGTTTTTCCTGTGCTTTTTAACCTTTCCTTAGGATAAAATAAAAAGTCAGTGGCGACTCTTGCTAAACCGAACAAATGCAAATACAAACGCAAAACCTCAAGTCAGTTCTCCCACCGTATCACAATACCTATAAAATATTTAACAGAACGGTATGCTAGTCGTAGGGACATCTTTGTTGGTCTAAATTCCCCTAAATTAAGTTTCTTATAAGTTGATAAGGTCATTAAACGAACATTAGCTCCTAAGTCGCATATAGCGTTGTCTATGATATATTTCCCAATTACACAAGGCATGGAAAACTACCTGGATCTTTCAGTTTAGGAGGCATGTTGTTTTAAATTATAACTCTACACTCAGCAGTGAGTGTAATTGTTTCATTGTCTTCAATTTTTCTCTTGTTGGATAGGATCTCTTTAAGAAACTTAGCATGTGAAGGTTTTTTCATAATAGCTTCGGTGAATGGTATGGTGATGTTTAGCTGTTTCAGAAATTCTACGAATTTCTTGAATTGCCCTTCATTTTTAGTCTTAGATAATCTTTGAGGATAAGGTATAAGGGGTGTATATGGTGGCGGAGGCACATAAGGTGATTCTTTCTCTATGAACTCATCGCTTTTGTCTTCTCTTCCGTCATTTTTTGGTGCATTCACCTTCTCAGTTTCCTTACCAGAGTTTTTGTACATGGACGGATTTTTAAATCTCGAGTTTACTGGTCCATTTAGTTTGGTTCCACTTCGTAACTGAATAGCATTAGCATGACCTTTTGGGTTTGGTTATGATTGACTAGGGAACGTTCCAGTTGGGGCTGCTATTGTTGCTTGTTGTTGGGCTACTTTAGAAATTTGGGTTTCTAACATTTTGTTATGTGTAGCCATAGCATAAAGCTTATTTGAAAATTGCTTCATCATTTCACTGGTATGAGCGTTTTGATTTGCAAAATCTTTGTTTTGTGGACCTGAGTATTCATAAAGTTTTCCATCATGATCTCCAAATGTGACTTTCTAGGTGCTTGTGGAGCAGATGGTGCTCCTTTTTGATATCCAGGTGGAATAGCAGGTGCTGGGTTTGGTGGATATAAAGCATTATTGCTCTTATATGAGAAATTTGGGTGACTTCTCCAGCCAGGATTATAAGTGTTTTACGGGTTTCCATGGGCGAATTTTGCTTGGTCGGTAGCAATACCTGCCAATAACTGACAATCAACATTAGTGTGCCCAGGGGTCCCGTATAATTCACAATTTGGTGTCACAGTAGCTACAAGTGGTGTTATGGCTAAGCTTTTAAGTAAGCGCGTTCACCTTGGCATTGACACGCTCTATACTACTGACTTCGTGCATTGCATCTTTCAGAGTTGGTTATTCTATAGAAGTTTGTTCACCCCCCATTGGAAATGATTTTGAGCCATGTTCTTGATGAGCTCATAGGCTTCGTTATACGGTTTATCCATAAGAGCACCACCAGTTGCGGCATTCAGATTCATTTTAGTATTGTACAATAGACCATTGTAGAAGGTATGGATGATCAGCCATTGCTCGAGCCCATGGTGCGGGCAAAGCCTCATCATATCTTTATATCTTTCCTAAGCGCCGAAAAGAGATTCGTTATCTTTATGCTTAAATCCGTTGATTTGAGCTCTAAGCATAGTTATCTTACTTGGTGGGAAGTATCGAGCTAAGAATACTTTCTTTAACTCGTCCCATGTTGTGACAGAATTTGACGTTAGAAACTGAAGCCAAGCCCTAGCTCTATGTCTTAATGAAAATGGGAAAAGACGCAGTTGTATTGCTTTTTGACTAACATCATTCGCCTTCATTGTGTCTATGTATTGTAAGAATATTGACAAATTTAAGTTTGGGTCATCTGTAGGACTTCCTGAAAATTGGTTTTGTTGAACGGTCGACAACAACGAAGGTTTCAGCTCGAAATTATTTTTGTTGATAGCAGGAGCATCAATGCTGTTATATGGTTCTTCTTGCGATGGAATAACATAATGCTTCAATGGACGGTTTAGAGGTCCTTCGGCCATGATTGATTCTAATTTTGGAATTGGGAAAATAGGATCTGGAAGATTATATTTAATACGATATTCGTTAATTCGGCGTCTTAAGTTAGCAAAATATTTGATTTCATCAATTGGTTGCTCTAACTCTTCACTTTATGAGCGAGTGCTTGGCATACAATTGATGAGTTAAAAAGGAAATAGTTGCCTTAGTCTAAATTTTGCAACAGTTGAATCACAATATTGACTAAATTAGTCCTCGGCAACAACGTTAAAAACTTGATCGCGACTTTATATGTCTGTCGAGATGTGTAACTGCAAGTGCACAATCTATCGCATAGTTTTAAAAAATTATCGAACCCACCAAAACTAATAATCAAACTACTGCTGTCTATGTTGCAATGCACAGATAAGGCTAGAGGTATTTGAAATGTTAAGAATGAGAGTGGGAAGTGAAGTTGCTTAAGGTTAGGAATACAGATAAAATGAGTCCAGAGTATGGATTCCGCATGCCTAAAAGACTCTTAGAGTAAAGGTACTAATTACGGCCACAACTCGATTTTGTAGGAAATATTGATTTAAAGACTTCGTCTCACACTCTCGCGCTATCGACAATAGTCGCGCCAAATGACCCCAAGATATTGCTCTCACTCGCTCGGTAATTAAAAAGCGTGTTTTGGAAATCGGTAAAACATAAACGATGCCTAAAGCGCTCTCGCTGTTTTTAGGATTGATGCTTAGTTTCTACTATCTAGTGTGTACCTCAAACTCTCGCTCTATTGGTCGCACTTTGGTATATTTCTCATTCTCATGATGAATTAATAAACTTTCAAAAATTAGAAACGTAAACCAAAATCAAGTAAGACCATAACTATCGCACCTATTCTTTCTAGAGAGTCCCATCGGTAACAACAGTCCTCATACAAAGGTCTCAGATAAATTTAGCCAATCATTATAAATCCTAAATCTAAAATATCATGGGTTTAGAAATAGATGCAAGCATGTTAAGGCTAATTTTTTGTTAACGACAACAGTTTAAGAACAATATTGTTAATTTGAAAACAGATATAAATAAAGAACTGTAAGAATAAAAACCTGTAAGTAAAATATAAATGAATTGGAATTAAAATGTTGGTAGGCTTGTTCTGGATTCAAGAGTACAATAACAACAGAAAATAAAAAGAGCGTGACAATCCCTCGATGTGAGCTATTGTCACTTTTATAAGAGATTTTATGCCTAGAACTATTTTGACAAAGCTTCCGCACAAAACGTGGATGCTTCAAACTGATTATGAGGTGATACAGGAGGGAAAAATTCAAAATCTGAAACTGCAGTTGACTGCTTCTTCAAAAACAGAAAAATTGTACTGCGATTGGATGGCGATTGTCGTTGGGGCCATGGCGATCGCCATTGCTTCAACTCGTTAAGCATGTGGCAAGGGGGAAAGGCGAACGCCATCTCCTTATGGCGAATGCCATATCTCTATGGTGAATGCCATATCAGGTTGAGAGACAAAATTTAACTTGTTTGCTGCACTTTAGCTCTTTTTATGCTCTTTCTCCGATTTAGTTCCGAATTTGCGACCGATGGTCAAAGCAACTGTAAAACAACAAAAAATAAGTTAAAATGAAAATAAACAAAATAAAATGCAGACGAAAAATATGTACAATGAACTTAAATACATGATACTTTTTCTCGTTATCAGATATTGCTCAAGAATGAATGTTTTCTTTGAATTGGCTCAGCCTCATATGGATCAATATTTCCCACTGCATAGTTTAAAAAAAGTGTTACATAAACATGGTTATGCATGTGATAAGTATGAGTTGAAAATATTATGCATCACTGAAGAATCACCGAGGAATCACATGTTAAAAGTAGAAAATATTATGCATGCCTTCTTCGGTTAGTGTCTCGTCGACTTCCTCGTCAATTATATCATCATTTTGATCTTGTTGAACTTCTGGAACTGTTTTATCTTCTGCGATGGTTTCATTAGTTTCAGCAACAATTGGTGTTATACAAGAACTTCATTGTCAATGAAATCCATGTGATTACTTAAAAAAGATCAAAAGCTGCTGTTAAATTTTATAGAAGTTTTAAAGCTTTAATTGAAAAAACAAGAGAGAGATTGGTTTTTATATTGAACGTGTAAGTGTTAGTATTAATCATAAAATAAGTTGGCGACAAATTAGTTACACTGGCGTAATGTATGAAAGTGAAATGAAATTATAATTGGGGAGAATTATAATTAGATTGGCGGTAAAGAAAGATGGTATTAAAAATATAATTAGATTGGTGCAATTGAACCAATAAGAAAGAAATTAAAATTTTAGTAATATTGGAATAGGAAATGGAATCATTAAGAAAGAGAGAGAACTTTTGTGCCATGCATCTATTAAGAGAGAAAGAGAATTACGTAAAATTCTCGTTATCAATGAGAGAGAGAGAGAGTATGTGGGCATGCAATTAATGAAACATGGAAATAAAGTCATAAATATTGGCATTGATTTATGTTAAAAATTATCATAAATATTAAAAAGGACAATTTAGGATATGTCAAGTACGTTTTAGACTATAAATGGTTTTTTTAATAAGTGTTTTTGTTTTTTTCTCTTATAATATGGAACGGCGGGGATATTTTGGATGCTTGCGACCCTTATGGCCGCTTTTAATTGGCAACTGCATTTTTTCGTTTATCTTGAATGAATGTCCGTGCATGATCTGTTGCTTTTGTTAAATTTCACATGTTTGTATGCTCGTTCACTAAAGATGCATATTTCGGCTTGCGTTTTACTAAGTATATTTGGGGATTTTCTCGACAGTATTATATCGGTCAGTGTGGGGAACTGGTCGATTGATCGGGGTTGTTTTTCGGGCATGAGCTGAGTCTGAATCCCGTTGTCTGAGACCAGACTTGGCGGAGTGAACTTCCCATCATGAACTAGGCATTCTTCATTATGGTACGAAGACGGTGGAGCTCGTTTGAGTTTTCCCCGTCGGGCTGAGGATCTGCTCCTTAAAGAGTGGAAACTCACCACTTCATTTGTATCGTGGTACTATGTTTGTAACTGAGCATGCACATGTGGTCGAGGCTATTACGTTCGTTGTTTCAACAAAGCACGTCGATTGTTTCTGTATCTTAACTCTAATATTGTTTTAGTTTTTCTGTGTTCCATGGTCGAGCAAGTTCTTCCCCTTGTAAGTTTTCGAGGTAGTAGGCCCTGTTTCCCGTTTTTGCTTGGACGCAATAGGGGCCTTCCCAATTTGTGGCGTACTTTCCTTCTCGAGAATCTTTGTGATTCCTCTTTAGGACTAGGCTGCCGACTTTGAATTCTCGTCGTATGACCTTGGCATCATGACAGAGGGAAATTCTTTGCTTTAGAGAGGCTTCTCAGAGGGCTGCCCCCAAATGGACTTCCTCGACGAGATCGAGTTCTTCTCTTGGTGCCTCATCGTTCATTTTCTCGTCGGTGGGTGCTTCCGTTCGTTTAGTTGTCTCTCTGATTTCGACCGAGATCACATCATCAGTTCTATATGCTAGTCGAAATGGGGTCTCCCTGGTAGATAAGTGAGGGGTTGTTCAGCAGACCCAGAGCATGTTGTACAACTCCTCGGCCCATTTCTTCTTAGTTTCTTTGATCCTTCTCTTGAGGTCTCATAGGATCACCCTGTTTGTAACTTCGACATGCCCGTTTATTTGAGGATACCCGACAGAAGCGAAGTGCTGGATGGTGCCCAGCTTGGTGACGAACTCTTTAAAATTTATGTCCGTGAATTGTGTCCCATTGTCGGTGACAATGGCTTGAGATATGTCGAACCGAGAAAGTATGTTTCGTTTATAGAAACGAAGTATATTTTGTGTTGTTATCTTGGCCAGGGTCTCTGCCTCTATCCACTTTGTGAAGTAGTCCAAGCCTACTATTAGATACTTGTTTTGGCTTGACCCCACGACAAAGTGTCCTAGGATGTCTAGCCCTAGCACGTGAAGGGTCACGGGGAAGAAAGGGACTTGAGCTCGTTTGGTCGCGCTAAGTGCATATCCCCGTGGCATTGACATTTGTTGTAACGCCCCATTTAAATGTTTAGCCTTTTGATGATTGAATTTGTATAACTATGTTGGCTTGACTAAAGGGGTGTGAGAACTTATTATGATTCGATAATTGGAGTAAGCTTTAAATAATAATATAATAATGAAATTCTTGTGAAGGATGAAATATCTCATTATTATTAATAAAATATTATTGTTGATTAAATGATGTATTTGCCATTAATGATATTATTATTATTAATATTATAATTATTATTATTATTGTTATTATTATTATTATTATTATTATTATTATTGGGAAATAATAAGAAATAATTGGGAGAGTGGTAGAAGGAATTGGGAGAATTATTTTCATGTGAAAAGAAAAGAAGAGAAGAGAAACTGGGGAAAAGGGGAGACAAGGAGAATCCCACCATTGTTGAAGGATCAAAGCTCCAAACTGAGATAAGGGGGAGAATGGATTCTTTAAATGGTTATTATAACATGAGAGGGTAGTGATGGTTCCTTTCCCTTTTAGGGTTTTGTATAGATTTGGTGTATTATGATTCCTTTTGTTGATTGATGATATACCTATGTGATTCTATGTAGAATTGTGAATAATTTGATGTCTGTGATATGATTGTTGTAGATAATCTATGATGTTGTGGTGTTGTTCCATTAAATTCCTAAATTGAAATTGTAGATCTAGAGAGAGAGGATGAAAATTGAGGTTTTGATGCAGAAAGTTGTTATAGAATAATGGTTTAATGAAATTGGATTAGGACTATGAGTTGTTATGTGTAAAACACTATTTCAAGTCAAATTGGTAACTTAGAAGTGTGTAAAACTAGCAGAATTCATACTGGTGCAACAAACAAGATTTTTATGTTGCGGACTGGTCATACGCGTGTGAGGGAGGCCAAACGCGTATGGGGACATTCCCAGGGGCCGTACACATATGGTATGTGCCATGTTCCCAAGACAACACGACTTCCTGTTGGAACATGTATGATACGTGTTGTACCCCAAAAATTCCCCCCCCCCCCCCCCTTTTCTTCAAGACATTTCTCACAAAGGTTCTCCAATGCTCAAGAATCCTCAAGAGTTTGATCAGACAAGCCCACCTCCTAAGCACTGAGTCCACAAATTAGGGTTTTGGTTTTCACAAGGAAAATTGGACTTCTAATGCCTCAAATGAATTTCATGGTTCATCATAGACCTCCAAGAATGCTCATGCCATGTTTCAAGTCTTGCATCTCAAAACTGCTCAGTCAATTGATCAGATGACTGAAAATCAGTTGTATTGGATAAAAAGTTAATTGTGGTCAATATACAGTCAAAATTCAATATTTTTGGCCAACATAAACATTTTGAAGTCATATTCATCAATTGATCAAGGGTTAATCATAATTCCTCAATAAAAGCACTTAAATCATCAAAGGGGGAAATTGTCAAAATTAGGGTTTTGACTAACAATGACTGATTATTGACTTTTGACCTAATACATGAACTAATGGATTAAAGCATGATCTTAAGGATTCAAGCACAATATCTTTACCTAATTGCATGGTTCAAAACATCCTCAAAGATCAAGTGATTGACTGTTGAAACTTAGATCAACTGATGAAAAGTCAATTGACACACAAAAGTCAAACTTTAACTTTTTTGGTCAACATTGAATTTCAAAGATCAAGATTCATCAAGACATTCAAAAATATCAAACTGGATCATCAAGAATCAATAAAGTCAAGAAAAGTCAACAAAAAGTCAAAACTTCCAATACTTAGAAAAATTCTAAGTGTTTTGACCTTGATAAATTCACTACTTCATGTCCATTTTTCACTATGATGCAAGATGATTCAAGAAAAACCTTCAACGTGAAAGTTTTAGATCTTGATGAATTCTAAAACTTTGTCCTTTAGGGTTGATGTCCAAAAAATGCTTAGATTAAGAGATATAGGCCCATGAAGTCATGACTTTTTATCAAAACACTTAGTGAAATTTTCAACAAGTTTGGTCAGATTTTTGTCCCAACTTCTTGGAAATTTTTCATCAAGTTCCAAGTTTATTTAGCCAAAGTGGTCAACATGAAGGTTGTAGAAAATGTTTCAAGCATTGTAAAATGTCCAAGAAATTTAAGAGATCATTTTTGAGCTAGGAGATTCGAAGAGAAGAAGATGGCATCACAAACATGAATTATAGGCCATTTTGATGATGAACACATAACCAAATCCCATAACTATGCTGCATAATCTTGCTTTGCAGGCCTCTTGACTTGCAAATCTATCCATAATCAGATGTTTACACAATTGATTGAGCTATGATCCAAGTTATTGAGTCATTATCCAAGTAATCATTCCATTAATGGAACAAAGTTCACACTTCCATTTTGGAAAAGTAGTTTTAATCACAAAGTCCACTCTCCTTGAGCCTTGCAATTATTTCTTCTGAACATACATAATGTCAAAGCCAAGAAGCAACCATCTACAACCTGTCAACCACCCTATAAGCCCTTGTACTATGCATTGGAACAATGTATGTCAAGCTTGCTTCAAAATTAAGCTTCAAGCTCTAAAACCTTTCCTCTATAAATAGAGGGAGTATTTGTAAGCTAACACACGAGTTTACAAGCCTCCTAACCCCCTCAAACACTCTGAGATCAGAATTGGCATTCAAAACCTCCATTGTTGCACATTCTGACCTTGGACTTCAAACTCTTAATCCCCTCATGCGTTTTCACTCTAAATCCATCACAAAGCTTCCATACCTCATTTAGAACCTATCCAAGAACCTGTTCCATCACTGTGACACCATTTGCACATCCTCCATTTCCAAAAACAGCCACCTGCAACTTAATTTCTCCATAAGAATCCAACCAATCTCAATCAAAAGTAAGCATTGCAATAGCTTCCTAGGAGTTCAGTGAAGCTATCCAAACCATCACAACACCTCTAGGAATGCTCAAACTTCAAACACGATTTTCAATTTTGAGGTAAGTTTTCTCAACTTTGAACTTCTTATACAAGCATCATTAATGGTTACTTTGTGAATGAAAAATGTAGGCATAATTGCCCTGAAGCTAATCATGCATTTAGTTTTCATTTATGTTGACTGTACGTGGAGAATTTTGAAGTTTAACTTTCAGAAAAATTAGGTTTTAATTTGGTACCAACAAAAATTCATGCCCATCTTTGATTTATAGCTTTAGTTATTTACATGGTTGAATTCGTGATGAAAAATCAAGCAACTTTCATGTTTATATTTTTGAAAATGGTTGAGAAATGAAGAAGTTACAGATTTAGCAATGGAGTTGTTGTTCTTGGCGCGCGCAAGGAAGAAGATGAAGTCATTTCAAATATTCAGAAATGAGTTTATTTTAAATTTATTGCAACTTATTTTACCACCGGATATAACAGCCACCCCAGTGGTAAAGAAGCGCTCGCTGAGTCATTTGCCTATAGGGTCCTAGGTTCGAGCTCCAGCGGTACCCTTTTGATTTTCACATATTTGTTTCTATAAGATCATGTACAGGCAAGTCCAGGAAGCGTACGCTGCACCCCTCATCCACACCAACAGATCATCACTCATCTTTATCCAACACTCATAATGGAGAGCCCACGGTGAACCCTCTCAAACCTGCGCACGCTGAATCCTTAGGTGTTGAACTTTTTGTTTCTGGGCCTTGACTGAATTTTCTTTCATACACCTCCAATTTTACTCTTCGGCGCAGGCCCATTTCCTTTTTTATTTCATTTCTGATTCAAACAAAAAAAAATTGTTTTGGGCCAAACTTTTTTTTTGCTATATTTCATACCCCTTTTACTTATTAACACCCATGCCCAAATTTTTTTTATATTCTTCATACTTTCTTTATTTTTATTTATTTATTTATTTTTATTTAACCAAAAAAAATACAAAAAAATATTTTTCTTGAATAATTAGATTAAAAATATCTTAATTCAACCATTTTTATTTTTTATTACATTTATTCTTTTTCAAACCAATAAAACCTCAAAAATATTTTTCTAATAATCAATTTCTCTTTTGATTTAGTTTAGATTTAGGTTTCTTATATTTTAATTATTTTCCCTTTGATTAATGAAATTAATTTTTATCTTAATTTAATTAGGTTTACTAAATTCTTTTAAGGACAATCAATTAGGTTAAAATATTCTTCTCTACCAAAAACACTTCTTTCCTCTACTTTGCATTCTTGCGCATTTTATTATTTCACATTATTAGTTATTCAATGGTTTGTAATAGATAATTAGGTTTATTTCTTTCCTCCCCTCATTCACAAACTTGTACCCCTACATTCCTAAAGCATTGTAATAGCGTAGGATATTTAAATTCCGCAATTTACCGCTTTCCTTATTATTGTTAGTAATTAGGGTTTGCATGACAAGACTAAAAGCAATCATAGCAAAACCCTAACCAAGACAAATAATTGAATCAAACACACTTTGCACACTTGCACCTCTAGGGTAAACCACACTTGTTGTCTCAGATAAAAACAATCATGTCCCTCGAATGTGAGATGTTTTAGCAAAGACCCTCGATTAAAATATCGTAATCCCTCGATGACCCTTCAATGTTGCCTTCGGTAAACGATCTTAGTCCCTTACGAAAATTGCTAAAAACATCTTACAAGTTGCCTTTTATAACTGTACGATGACTCACGCCTGCCCCTCACATCCAATGACATGGCTCCCTACCAACCAATGGTAAAGTAGCACTATCCAAATGAGGAGGAAAAGAACAAAGACTTTTTGAGTAGGTAGATTGCTCGTAATTTCTTGCTCACAAAATAAAACCATTTTCACACCTCACACTTTCAAAAACAAACATCTTTTCAAACACTCCCTTTCAACAAATATTTTTAAAACATTGTATACATTCTCAACGATACGAGAATCATTGCAAAATTGCCGCACTAAGGAGTTTTCAAAATATTTCCAAAACACATTTCGTATACATTCTCAATGACACGAGAATCATTACAAAATTACCATTTTCAAACTTCAAAACATTTTCCAATTTACATAAAACATAAAGCATTTCAAAGTGAACTAGCAATTAAGAGCCCGTAGATAACTACGGATGAAAAGGGTGCTAACACCTTCCCTTTTCATAACCTACCCCCTGAACTCAAGAAAATTCTCAAAATGTCTTTCCTGTTCTTTTCACCCTTTCCTTTATTAGATAAAAGAAAAGTCGGTGGCGACTCATGCTATCCGCAACACTTGTGATAAAACGCAAAACACCCAAGTCAGTTCTCCCACTGTATTACAGAACTGGGGACTCACTAAAAGTGGGGTTACCTTAAGAGCTATATCACCTTTATTGCTTTACTTGCTTGATTTGTATGCTTTACATTTTGGGGTTATTCTTGGGTTTATTTCTTGTATAGATCCTATACCTAGATTTAGGGCATTTGAGGTAAGTAGCAATAGATCGTGGAAACTGTATGGTGTAGACCGATATGGTTGAAGCGATGGCTATGTTAGTGTGACACATTTGTGGGTACCGGTGTCCCTTGTGTTGAATCAAGGAGAATACGGGGCCGTTGTGTGGTGTCATGAAGCACTAACTGGCTGTAGAACCTTAGTTGAATAACTTGGCCATTAGAATGTAGTGAGATAGCTGGCTTTAGTGCAGATTGAAGTTGGTTCATACTCGATACTACACTCATTGAGATCAGACTTTCGGGATATTTCGGTCGCAGTTCGATGCTTTTGCTGAAATAATGCCCGATGAAGAAAGATTAATGATATTGAGATTCCTTAGAACCCGGTTACTTTTAAGGACATGTTGAACCAACTAAAACTTCAAGAGGGTACTTACCTATAAACCCCATGCAAGCCTAAGCCTAAGGCCTTGTGTGTTTTGTTTGTGTATGATTATTTGTTCATGACATCATAACATCACGCCATAGCATTTTCACTAACCATTTCAAGGACCTAGGGATTTATCTTTGTTCTGTTTTATAGGTTATGGCTTCCTCTCGCAGAAATACCATCTGAGTCAGCTTTGTAAGGGTGCCTCCTCAACTCAAAGAGTTAGCATCAAGGGTTCCTGAAAATTCTCCATTCACCAAAAGATATGGTCGACTTCTCAGTCTGGTTACCTCAAGCTTTGAAGAAGACATGATGTGTGTGCTCTTTCAGTTATTTGACCTTGTACATCATTTTTTCACCTTTCCTGATTATCAATTGGTGCCCACAATGGAAGAGTTCACTCAATTATTGGGAGTACCTATTCTTAATCAAATGACTTTCACCGGTTTAGAGAAATATCCATAGCCTGAAGAGATTGCATCAGTCTTACATTTGAAGTGGTTCGACATTGTAGCTAATTGGGAAACAAGGAGTGGAGTCAAGGGTTTTCTAGCTAAGTTTCTGCTAGAGAAGGCTCGACTATTCCTGGATGCTTTAGATTTTCAAGCTTTTGAAGAAGTCTTGGCTCTTCTAATATATGGTTTGGTATTGTTCCCTAATCATACCTTTGTACTCTTATATATTTCGTATGTTTTATTATAATTATATAATTGGGAAAATGGGGTGTAACAATTGGTATCAAAGCAGGTCGGTCCGTCCGGCCAGGTTATTGAGTCTGTAGAGTGTGACAGTTGAATATTGTTGACGTGTTGTTCCTTAATACGTGACATGTGTGTGAAACACTGTCAGTGCCTTCTTGTTTTTCTAATCACTTGTTTGCAGAAGAGAGATTGAAACAAGTGAGAGAGAAGTTGTTGCTTCTCGGAGACGTTATGGTTGCAAGAGGTGTGAACAGTTGGTTTGGTTTTCCATGGATTGAAAAATAACAAGTGTTGGTAGAACTGTGTGGTTTTCCAATCCCGAAGAGAGTGCAGATTTGAGATTCGTGTATAACAGCCAGGTTGTAGTGTCCTTGGGATGGAGTGATTAGGTACTTGTGTTGTTTGCATCTCTAGTAGTAGATGGAGATGTTATGGCTAATGATGTGCCAGTTGTGTGTGGGTCCTGATGCTTTCCCGGGGATGATTGCGACTTATCATTAGAGAGAGATATTGGATCGACGTAAGGTGATATTTGAGGGTGAATGATTTGGAGTGGAACCGAGTGCTTTGAAATTATGTTGTTGAGTCGATGAAGACTCTTCCGTCTGAGGGATGTTGCAAATTCAAGGTGTTGGGTGTTGATTCCTTCGTGGATCTCTTATAGGATGTGGGCGACTCTAGTCTCATCGATACATTTTAGGAGAGTGATGGAGAACCTCGTCACTACAATTTGTTTTCAACTAGGACGTATGGACAGGCTCCTCGCCTGACCATGTTGGCCTCTTTTTGATCGGATGGTAATTCTCCCCTTGTGAGGTAGTTATATGTCAGGGTCATCCAACAGGTTCTGTCGCCGACGGAGTTTATGTCTAAAGTTGTGGAGGGTCTTTAAATGCTTATTCGAAGAAGTATCTCCTGGATTACTTATTTGTTTCCTCCTTTCCTTTTTGTGCTCGCTAGCTTTGACATGATGTTTTCTCAGGTGTTGTGTTCAATGGGAACATGTTGTACCTCTACAGGTCATAATTTTTCCATTCTTTCTTTGACTAGAATCAAGTATTCAAAAAGGCTATCATTCTTGACTTGATATTCTCCTCGCAGCTGGGAGGCAACGAGTTGGGATTCTGTGAAGATTTTTACCTCCTCAATGCCCTAATCCTCCGCTAAACGCAGTCCTGCGAGGAAAGCTTCATACTCTTCCTGGTTATTAGAGGTTGGAAAAGACAAGGTAATGGAGAACTCGACCAGGATCTATTCCTCATTCTCGAGGATGATGCTTTCCCCGTTGCCTATCGAGCTTGAAGCTCCATCTACAAAGATGGTCCGCTTCCTTGCCCCGGGTGTCGGGGACATAAAGGAGGTCATCTCTGCTACAAAGTCAGCCAGCGCTTGGGCTTTAAGGGAGTTTATGCTTTCGTACCAGATGTCGAATTCGGACAATTCTAACGACCAATTGAGCCTTATGGCCGCCATATCAGGGCGTCCCAATAACTACTTCACGGGATGATCTGTTTGTAGCACGATTGTGTGGGCCAGGAAGTAATGCCTTAATCTTCTTGCTGCATTGATGAGAGCCATGGCCACCTTTTCGATCTGCTGGTATTTGAGCTGTGAGCCTTGTAAAGCTTTGCTCGTGAAATATATGGACTTCCACCCTCCACTATTTTCTCGAATAAGGGCAACACTGACGACTTCAGTTTCCACAACAAGATATAGGTAGAGGGTTTCCCTATTGTCTGGTCGCAAGAGAATCGGAGGTCGTGAAAGGGCCTTCTTGAGGTGGAAGAGGGCTCGTTCGCACTCCCCGATCCACTCAAAGGATGCCTCTTTGCGAAGGAGCTTAAAGAAAGGGAGTGTGTGCTGGGAATAATTTACCACAAAGCGAGATAATGAAGTCAACATTTTGTTCAGGGATTGGATAGATTTCTTCAAGCTTGGCATCAGGAACTCGAAAAAAGCTCTACACTTGTTGGGGTTGGCTTTGATTCCTCGCTCAGTTAAGTAGAAACCAAGGAACTTTCTTGCATGTATGCCGAAAGTGCATTTTTCTGGGTTGAACCACATCTTACACTTCCTTGCCTAGTCGAAGACCCTCCTCAGGTGGAGCATGTGATTAGTTTCCTTCAAGGACTTGATGATCATGTCATCCATGTATACTTCGAGCACGTCACCAATTTCTCCTTGAAAGACTTTGTTCATCATCCTTTGGTAAGTAGTGCCATCATTTTCCAGGCCGAAAGGCATTACGTTTTAGTAATAGTTTCCCGACTCGATTATGAAAGTCATGTATTTCTAATCGTATTTTTCCATGGGTATCTGGTTGTAACCCGAGTAAGCGTCCATGAAAATTAACAATTTGAAACCTACAAAATTATCAACTAATTTATCTATGTTGTGCAGAGGATAAGCTTCTTTTGGGCAAGCCCTATTAAGATCGGAGTAGTCAATGCACATGCGCCATTTTCCATTAGGTTTCTTTACAAGTACAACATTTGAGAGCCAGGTCGTATATTGGGCTTCACTTATGAATTTTTCCTCAAGGAGGTCTTTTACAGCCTGCTCAGCAGCCTCCATTTTCTCCAGCGACTGCTTTCTCTTACGTTGAACTATTTCCTTAAGAGCAGGATCTATATTCAACTGGTGACATGCTATATCTGAGTCTAAGTCGGGCATCTCAAATTCACTCCATGCAAACAAGTCAATGTTCTCCCTTAATCAAGCTTTCATTTGTTCCCTTGATAAGTAGGGAAAACCAGTGTCGATCTTTACTGCTTTGTTAGGGTCGTCCCCGAGTGGGATGAACTCGAAATCTCCATCTAGAATTGGCCGAGGATATCGAGTGGGATCTTCGCTGGAAACTGTGGAGGTGGATGAAGTATCCTCTGGATGGATTTCCTTCCCCTTTCGCTTCTGCTCTCGTAGGTCATCTACCGAGAAACGACCGTCGAGGTCAATCGTATCGATGTGTTGTAGTGGCATTGGCTCCTCGGAACTTCCAGGACAGAGAGGTCTGAAGGCTGCTCTAGGCGGCGCGTTGATTATGTTCAGTCCTTTTGAAGTTGTTTCGAAGCACCTCCTTACTTCTTTGACATCTCCGTGGAGGGTGGCGACAAGACCTCCTGAAGTGTAGCACTTTATCTTCAGGTGCACCGTTGATGGTACAACTATAAGTTCGCCCAGAGTTGGCCTTTTGAAGATGCATTGGTACAAAGAGGGGCACTCCACCACTAGGAACTAGATCTTGATGGACATGTCCATTCTGGCTTCCCCAAAAGTGACGATCAACTTGAAGAAACCCCATGGCTTGGTGACCGCGCCGTTGAAACCTTGGAGTTCGGATCCCATGTAGGACGTCAGGCGTGTTTCATTGAGTTGTAGCGTGGTGAACAATTTGGAATACATGATGTCCACTGTGATCGGTGGATCTGGAACTGACTGTTTAACGCTGGTTCGCGAAATGTCGCGGAAGCAAGAGTCGCCACCGTCTTTTATTTTCTCCAAATGGAAAGGACAAAAGCACAGAAAAATTCCTTAAAGAGATTGCTCTCGGTTCGGGAGGTAGATTATAGAAAGGGAAGGTGTTAGCACCCTTTCTATCCGTGGTTATCCACGGGCTCTTAGGTACTTGCTCACTTGTGTTTTCAAAAATGGTTTGTTTGCTTTTCAACTGTGGGTTTTAAAAGTTCTTTGAAAATTTCAGTTTGACTCTTGTATCGGTCCTCAAGAGTGTTTGAAAAATTGCTTTCGAAAGCTTTTTGAAAAGGTGTCGGTGTGAAAAGTATTTTTGAATTTGTTTTGAATTTAGAGCAAGTATCTACAAGAACCTACCTACCCTAAGGAATTCGTCTGTGTAGATGTCCTTTAAAGTAGTGCCATCCCACCATTGAGAGGTAGGTAGCACCACCGTTGGAGGTGTTCGGGTCAATTCGATGTTCGGGACATGGTGATCACCAGAGAAATGGGAAGACACCTTAGAAGCTACCCTCATGCCAGGTTCCCGGATCATGAGGACTTACTAAGACGTCCTCTACTCGACGATCACCTTTCGAGGCAAGGCAACAGTAAGGCGTACCCTAAGGGTGGTGTGTGATTTGTGTGTCATGTTCAGTTATTTTTATCTTTTGTCATGTTATTGGTGATCTAGCGTTTGTTTTTATTTTTGTCCATTCATTCTTTCATGCCTTGATTAACAGTTAAAAGTACGAGAAAAGTAAAGTTCTAAAGCTATTACAAAAGGCGCGGGTCCACATCGCCAAAATTTCTCGAACCCGATTTGACAGAAAAATAAAGAAAGTAAAGAAAATAAAGTGCGAGGAATTAATTACACGGCTTTGGGAGAGATACAGAAATATTAAACGAAAAAGAAATAGATATGCGAATTAAAATAGAATTAAGACGAGGGTGTTGGACCCTTTTGCAAAATTAAATTAAATGATGGAATTAATTAATTAAAAGAGAAAAGAAATTGTGTTTTGGTATTTTTTGGTGTTTTATGATTTTTATGGGAAAAAGAATTAAATGCAATTAAACCTAATTCTAATTGTTTTTAATTTATTAAGAAAAGATTGAATTTTAACCTAAAATTAACCCTAATTAATTTATATGCAATTTAATTATAAAAATAAATATTTAATATTTAATTATTATGAAAGAAAAATAAAAAAGGATAAAAAATCAATTAAACCCTAGTTCTACATTTTTTAGATTTTTATTAAAAGAGTTAAAATTAAAACCTAATTTAAAACTAGTTAATTTATGAATTTATTTACAAAATACTAAAATAAAAATATTTATTATTTTTTTCACCTTTTCTGATTTTTATGTGTTTTGTGTTTTTATGAAAAATAATTAATTAAAAAGAACAACAATTGAAAGAAAGAAAGAAAACAAAAAAAAAGAATGAATGAAAAAGTTTGCAAACCTAGGGGGTCTGCCCCTAATTTTGGAGGTGAAGCCCAGCAATTTAGGGCCCAATTCCTTAAGCCTCGTTGACTTTGGCACTTGGGTGTGAGGTGGTTGACTGCAGTCCATGGTGCGCTTCAGATTGTGGCCGTTTGATCCATCTCCATGGGCACGTGGATGGCCAGATTGTATGGACATAGGGTGCTCCTTCAGGCTGAAACTGCATGGGAACATTTAATAGAAAATAATATGAAGGGGGGTGAGGACCTGGGGCTCGAACCCAGGTCCTGAACATTACCAGTCAAGCACTTTACCAACCCTGCCATTTTGTTTATCTGTTAGTAATATAGGCAATGAATATAATAAACAAAACGCGTTAATGCTTCTCCTTTCGCGCGAAAATTTAAACAGACCAACCACCGTTCTCCACATCATCATCTTCTTCCTTGTTGTTTTGTTTTCCTGAAAAATATAAAACATTGGCAAAGGTTTTCAAACGTTGCTATAGGCACTATATTAGAAAATAGCGAATAGCCCCTGGGGCTTCATAAATTAGGCGCGACATATGTTTATTGATCGTCCAACCATGCTTGATTCAGTCATGGTACTATGGTGGTCTAATTTTACCGCGTTTGGAAACCCCCAATTTCAAGCTTGCAAAACCCTAATCTGCATCCATGGTGAATTCGCATACAGTGCATAAAAATCCAATCAAAATACATGGTTAGCTTTAGAATCAAACGAGGAATATGAATCAAACATTAAAAAGTGCTAAATGCGCATGAATTGAGATGCACGATTATGAATTTTTCTCTGTATAGTTTGCACTTGTATTACCAATTTAGGGCGTTAGAATGCTTGATTTCAATTGGAAGCCCTTCCTTGAAGCTTCAGGAAGGTGATGGCACAAGTCTTTTGCCTTGAATCGTCCTGGAAATTGGTTTTCAGAATTGGAGTTTTCAAGAAAAATTTCAAGTGTTCATATGCTTTTTCTGCGCAGCTTCTTCGTTGTCTGCACTAGGGTTGCATTCTGTACTTATGTATGAATGATTTAGGGTTGAAAAACTTGATCCAAATCCATGAATTAATGAATATGATATTTGATTTTTAACCATGATTTTCAAATCTTTTTCACATGCCTTTTGATACAAATCACATTCAATTCCATTGGTTCTTTCCATATTTGGCTAGGCACGAAATCTTGAGGATATAATATGCACAAAAAGATTGAAAAACTAGGTTAAGTATTTTTCATGTATTTAATTGATTTAAATGAATTATTATTAATAAAAATTCAAATAAATAAATAAAAAATGAAGAAATACTTCCCTTTGGTCCAAGTGGTCGTGCACATGTCTTGGATGATGATTTGTGGAAGAAAAATAGGCCCATTAGCAATTTTAGGTCATTTGAATCAATGTTGACTTTTCAAAATATCCAAAAATTTCCCAACTTCCACAAGGCATAACTTGCTCAATTTTTAAGCTTTGCTCATGTTCTTGGACATTTTGGAAAGATCTTTGAGTCCTATAACCAATGCCTTTGGTCCCATGTCATTTTGATTTACCAATCTTAAATTATGGCCTTTGACTTAAAGTCCCTTTTTGTTGACTTTTGAAAAAGACCTATAATGTTGAAATTGATAACTTTTTGTGAGAGCATTTCTTGGACTTGAAGTGTGAAGAGGAGTTGTAGGGAATGTCTTTCTCTTTAAAATGAGCTTTGGATGGAATTTTTCTGATAATCCATGTGAAAGTTATGCCCTGGTCAATTTACAGTTGACTTTTTCAACTGTCCAAATAAGGAAACTTTTGCATCTTGATGATTTTTGAGCCAAGCTTTGAGAATCATGATCAAGCATTGATCAAATGATGTTTGTGGCTTCAAAATGAGATGTTGACCAAAAATTTGAACTTTTGACTGTCAAATGACCATTTTGCCCCTACAGTTGACTGCAGTGCAATTAGGGTTTTTGACTGTGCAATTTTGTGCTGAAAGTCTTGAAACTTGATATGAGGATGCTTGACCATATTTGTAGGCATGTGGGACTTGATTGGACCCTTGGAAACTTCATTTCCTTGATCAGAACCAAAACCCTAATTTTGACTGCTTAGGAGACCCTTACACTGTGCAACCCTTGGGGAATTTTGAAGCTTGACTTGGCAGTTTCTGAAGAATATGGGAGGGCAAATTTTGGGGTACAACAGTTTCCCCTGTTCAATCTTCTTAGACCTGAGGATGCAGATTGGCTGACGTGCCTTTCGTAGTCCGAGGGTAGAAGATGATTGAACACTAGAGTGCCCAGAAATTTGCGCTCACATAGTAGCAATGTGATGATGGGAATGGGCTTATAGATGCCATTTGGAGATTGATGGATAGGATGATGGGCTTATAGATTCCATCTGGATGTTGATCGCGTAAGAGATTCCTTAGCGAGAGCCTGTGTACCTGCAAAAGAAAAATGATTACCTGACATGTTGCAGGAGCTGGTCTTCAGATGCTTTGTATAGATATGTCCTGACTGGTTACAGGAGCTGGATCTGGAGCTTCAAAAAGTGATGAATGAACCAGGGATGGTTACTACCTCAACAGGAACGGTAAGAGAACCTTGGATGACTTTAACCTCAACAGCAATTTGAGAAAATCTTGGTGGGAATTACCATCTCCGCAGGATTGGGGAGAGAACCATAGGCAATTATAATCTCAAAAGCGGACGTTTGTGAAAAACCTGGAATGGAATTATCGTCTCCGCAGCATTGGGGAGAGAACCATAGGAAATTATAATCTCAAAAGCGGACGTTTGAGAAAAACCTGAAATGGAATTATCGTCTCCGCAGCATTGGGGAGAGAACCATAGGAAATTATAATCTCAAAAGCGGACGTTTGAGAAAAACCTGAAATGGAATTATCGTCTCCGCAGCATTGGGGAGAGAACCATAGGAAATTATAATCTCAAAAGCGGACGTTTGAGAAAAACCTGAAATGGAATTATCGTCTCCGCAGCATTGGGGAGAGAACCATAGGAAATTATAATCTCAAAAGCGGACGTTTGAGAAAAACCTGAAATGGAATTATCGTCTCCGCAGCATTGGGGAGAGAACCATAGGAAATTATAATCTCAAAAGCGGACGTTTGAGAAAAACCTTTGATAACTTCTACTGAGTCTTCATCAGAAAAATCTGTTTGGGGTCGATTTAGCTGGACTAGAGAAGGCCTTTGACTGGATTTTGGTAGGGTCCAAAGAACCAAACCATGAAATCTCCAACCTATAAAAACACGAGGATCACTTAGGCACTAAAGGAGAGATCAAACGGCGAATGTTTGACGCGATCAAACCCAATATATCTTTCGAGAGAACATCGCAAGTCACATGCTAGGTGAATATTAAAAAGATCTCAAGTCTCATGGATTAATTGTCTCTCTTATGCCTAAGAATTACCAACCATTCATTCCCACTAATAAGTCAAAGCTAGGAGACGTGTATCTAAAATCTCCCACCGACCCCAATTAAATAACCACATATTCCGTACCTCATAGGAGATGCATTTCTTTTCCTAATAATAACTTAAAGAGAAATGCTAACGAGTGTCTTCGGAACACTAGTTAAGAGATTAAAAAAGTAAGTTGGACATTTTTAATAGATAAAAAATATAGATTTTTTTCTAAAAATATATGTATCAGTTATATTGAAAATATAAATATTTATCTTTTTTACAAAATATTATATCTATTGTATTCGATATATTCAATATATAATATTTTTTTTATTTAAAATTCTTAAACAGCGCACTAAAGACACTGGTTAACATAATCCTAACTTAAAATAGATTTAAATATTTTGTTAGTTTTTTTTTTGAAAATTACATTTTTAGACCCAACTTCAGTTTTCATTTTTGTGAGTTTTAATTTCTAAAATTCTATTTTTTTTAAAGTGTTTGCCTCTCACTTTAATTTATAGTCGATTTTTTTTAAATGACATCATATAAATATAAATGGACAATTTTAATGTAATATTAATAAAACATAGTAATATATTAAACTCTCCACCTATACATTATCACATAATAAAAATCGATCTTAAAATATAATAAGGGATTACAACTAAAAATGGAAACTAGATAGCAAATAGATAATTTTTAATAAAATATCAAAAAAAAAATTTAAAATATTGAAAAAGACAAAAAAAAACATTCTAGTAAATAAAAACAGTTCACTAACCACATCGTAGTAGACTTGGTGAAGAGAATCTACATAATAAAAAGAAAATTCATTCCAAAATAAATCAAAATTTGAAGATCTTGTCGTGCGACACCTATCAAACCTATCATTTTGGATAGGCAGGATGGTCCTAAATCAGCCTTTAAGTAACGTCGATTAACGGTACCACTTACAAAAACATAATGGACCATTAAAGGCGCGTGTGCAACATTCGTACACTGCGTATGGGCCTGTAACTAAACGGAACAAGCAACACAAGAAAAGAATTTCAGTTACAGAGAAACCGAAGACACTGAAACAGTAATGACGTAAGAGATATTCAAGTGCCTCTCTTTTACTATCAAAATTATGCTCTTTTTGTCTCTGTCTTGTTTTTCACTCCACTGCACTATTTCACTCAATAACTTCTCTCCAATAATAACACCTCTTTTTCTTCACAAAAATTGTCTTCACCCGTACAATGCAATGAGGCATCGCTCATTAACGTTTGACAACTATATCACCGACGCCCACTTCGTTTCCACGTAGTATATATACTGTGTTTTTTATGAGTAAGAATTGAGTTTCATATTTCATAAAAAAAATGGAGTTTCATATTTCATAAAAAAAATTGGAAAGCAACGAAAATTTTACTATTCTACGATAGTTTTAGAAAAGAAATTTCAAAATACCATTCCTTTCATTAATATATATCATTATACCATTTTTTTTATAAAAAAAAACTCATTTTTGTCAAAGAAGTTCTGCCCATTAAATAGACCATGTGTAATTTTTTTTAAAAGATTAAAATGATATATTAATTATCAAAAAAATCATTTCAGCACAAAGACTACTAGAAGAAGTACAAAAGTATAGTTGCAACCACAAGGGAACCACACCACAATGTTACCAAAATAAACCTTAACTATTCGACACACTCTAATAAACACTGCAAAGGATTTAATCTTTAAATCTGAAAATCGAAAGTGAGCAAATGAAAATAAGATTTTATCCACCAGAATGAAAGAAATTTAACCTTTTCACTAATAGAAATCAAACTTTGGCTAAAGTTTGGAAAGATCCAATGATTCCGCACTTTCCAAATGCTCTACACAACTGTTATCCAAATGATGTGAAAGACTTTATGGCAAGATTTTGACCACCCTCCCAAAGTCACAAAATGATCATGATGTTCCCGAAGTTGTCCATGAGACACCAACGAAAACCATAACCAACCCGACATCACCTGTCAAATTTTATATAAAAAAATCACATCGAACAAAAATATGGTCTCTTTCCTCATGCTGACCATACTCTGCTAAACAATTATGCTCATGGGCATTAATAATATGATGAATAACCAAATTATCCTTTGCGGTAATCTATTACGATATAACCTACAAGCAAAAAGATTAACCTTTAACGAGACCGCCTTAGACCACCAAACGTAAGAGCCTCCGAATAGTTGTGGCTTCGCCGACTTCGTCAAAAACTGATATGCACTGCTCACATTATACCGCTTTGAAGAATGAATCTGCCACACCCAAGAGTCATCCATCGATTCCTACAAAACAAAAGGATCCAACAACCGAATACACTCCCCAACCAACTCATCCTCCCATGCAAACAACCTCCTCCGCCAACTCCAAGCCACTCTCTCTAACCCTCACCCTAAGGCACACATCTCCGCAACTGTAGCATCCTTATGCTCATATAAATCATAAAGCCTCCAGAATCTAGACATTAACACCCTCCCTCCAACCCGAGATCCCTCCAAAATAGAGAATTAGCCCTCATTGCTTATTGATCTCTCAATGTTATCACGCAGCCACCCACTCATTTGTCTGATTGTGTTCACATTCTTCCATCAAATAGGCCCCCATTCTATCCCAAACCTCAATCACCCCCCTTCTTCACCATATTGATGAGCTAAAATCCTATACCAAAGACTTTCCATCTCCTCCAACATCATTCCCCAATAAAGCCTCATTAAACTCCCTTAACCTTCTCACCCCTAACCCACCATTCTCCTTACTCTTACACACATAAATCCAATCAATCCAAGTTATTCTCTTATGACCTTCCCTACCACCCCACAAAAATGCATTGAATAAAGATTCAAGGGAAGAGATGATACCTGCAGGAACCTTGAAGAAATAAAGGAAATAAACTAGGATAGAGGATAGAACAGACTTCAACAAAACCAACCAACCCCATAGATAAATTATGACTTTTCCACCCAGATAACCTACTTCTGATACCATCCACCAACGGTAGCCAAAATTTAAACTTTCGCAGATTGCCCCCAATAGGCCACCCCAGATACACAAACAGAGTTACACCTAGATTATAGTTTAACACCAAAGTTGCCTCCATCAACAAATAATTAAAAATGTTCACACCCACCAACATGCTCTTATTAAAATTAACTTTTAAATCTGAAATGGATTCAAACGGCAACAACACTGCTTTAAGAGCCCTGACATTCGACCAACTCTTAGTCCCCATCAATAAAGTTTCACCCGCGAACTATAAATGTGAAATGGATAACCCATCACCAGAACCGACTCTATACCTTGAGAATAATCTAACATCAACAACATCATTCATCAGAACGTTAAAACCCTCTGATGCCATTAAAAAAAAGGAGATAAAGGGTCACTCTGCTAGAAACCTATATCCATCCTAAACTCATCAGTTGGACTTCCATTCACTAACGTCAAAGTTGTGGCACTCGAAACACATTCAGGAAAACCATTTCACCCACAAAGAAGGGAAATGCATTCTAACCAGCACCCTCTTCAAAAACCGACAATCCACAAAATCATAAGCTTTCTCAATATCCACTTTAAATAACAATAACTCTATCTTATTCTTTCGAGCATCATCCACTACCTCATTAGCTATCAGAATACCGTCTAGAATTTGTCTACCAGAGATAAAAGGTGATTGAGTATCTGATATTAGTCCACCAATTACCTTTCTCAACCTGTTATCCAGAACTTTTGCCAAGACTTTATACATACACCCAACTAGCGAAATTGGACGAAAATCTGCTACCCTTTGAGGACTATCAACTTTAGATATCATAGTAATAAACGTATTGTTAATACCTTTAGCTAGCTTTCCATTACGGTGAAAATCCACCAAAAATATCAACAAATCATCTTTCAAGATATCCCATAAATCTTTTATAAAACCAAAGCTAACACCATTTGAACCTGTACTCTTGTAACAATCACAATCATACACCTTCTGTTTCACTTCTTCCATCGAGAACGGCTTAATAAGTTCAGAAGGTTCTATCCATTCAAAGGGCATACATGCGTAAATTATAGAGGCTTCGCTCATTGCTATGACGGAAGCTTCTAAACTGAATTTAATTTAACTTTTCTTTATAATTACTAATTAAATCATCAAATGTATAATTATTAAATATTATAATCATTTAAATTTATTATAATTAAATATTTATTTAGATTTATTTTAATTATTTTAATTTTTTAATTTATTATAGTTATTAATAATTAAATGCATCATCCAGACACATTTATAAGCAACAAAAATGCTTCAATTTTTGGTCACTAGTATAAACAAAAGTAAATTATTACTAAATCATTTAATGTTGTAATTTTTAATACACCCCTCTATTTTATTTTCCAACATTTCATTAAAATTAATAAAGAGGATATTATAGGAAATTTAATTAATGTTTTCACCAAACTCTAAAAAGTTAACTACACTTTATTGAATTTCTTAATAATCGTGAAAACCATTTTTATTGCTTATAAATGTGTCAGGAGGGTGTATTTATTTAAATAATAATTACTTATTATAAATATTTATAAACTTATTTGGATAGAGAAATTTATAAATGAAATAATAATAATAATTCAAATAAAAAATTAATTATATTAATATTTAATAATTTATTAAATGAAAAATTATAATAAACCACGTTTATTGTGAATTTTGACCCGGTCGTGTCAATCGTTGGTGGGTTCTATATGAAGAAGCTTGTATGGTACACGCGCCCACTCTACGAGTCACCTCATCATTTTATGACTGAGTAGAAGGTTCTGCGTCACATCCTTGATTTAACAATTCTTCTACTATTTCATCATTGGTATAGTTCGTCGCCATCGCACTGCCATAACTTAATTCGGTTCCCTCGTAATTCCAGTTTGGTAGGGTATTATTAGGACTTGAGCTATGTATGAAGGGTTGGTAGTTGGGTTATTTAGATTAGGTAAAATGTGGATTTTGTTGTTGTGTGCCCCATTGGGTGGGGTTAGATGAAGGGTTTTGTTGATGATATTGTTGGATTGGTGTATAAGGTGTTTGTGTTGGGATGAAAGGTTGTTGGGTGTTAAGGAAAGGTTGTTGGGTGTTAAGGAAATGTTGTTGGTTGTTAATGAATAATTGTTGGGTGTAAGTGCTTGATGAGGGTCTAGTGTGTTGGAAGTTTGAAGACGTGGGTTGATTATGAGGGTCAAGTAAGAAGCTATTTTGGGATAGATAAAAATTTGTTGCAGATTTATACCAGCCCATGTAATCCTTACTTGGTTTACATTCTTCTAGCATGATATCGCCTTGTAAGACAATATTATGGAGGTTATGCTATTGACGACGCTCTTGTTTGTATTGGTCTTTCCAATTACTATATGCCCGTTGGTCGTTCACTGCACTATCGTGATACTCCTCCATGCACTTTATAGCATCTGGTATGGCTTGCTGAATGTCAAATTGGAGTTTAACCCTATCTGTATGATGCATTTCAACTGTAGTGAAACAAATAATAAGTGTTTTTGAGTTCCACAAGTTACTATCAGCTAGATCCAAATCTTCAAGTCCAAGACAGGGCCTCCATGTAAATGGTTACATAAATTCAATTTGTTAGTTTAAAAAACTATATAAAAAGAAATAATAATTATAAGTATCTTAATCTTTAAAATATTACATCAGTTGGCTCGAAATGATCGATGAAAATCTGATAGCTAGGAGCCCAATGATGGGGAGTCTTTTCGTAATCCACATGACAATGAACCTCGTCAAGTTGATGAATTCAGTGTTTAAAGGAACTCATAATATGCCCATTACAACGTTGGTAATTGCAACATATTATAGGATAAGATCACTATTTGCTAAAAAGGATGCACAATAGAGTGCAATGTTGAAATCAAGATAAACATTTACAGAGCAATGCATGAAGGTGATGAAAGAAGAAACAACAAAATCCACCATGCATCAGGTAAGAATTTTTTACTACAATCATAACACTTTCAGTGTGAGAGAGAAAATTGACCACGGTGAGGGGAAGCCTATGGGACATTACAAGGTCAACCTAATAGATCCTTAGTGTGACAGCAAAAAGTTTCAAGCATACCATGTTTCTTGTTCACATGTTATCGCTGGATGTTCTGTGGTGCGCCAAGATGCCTATGATCTATTGTCCGACGTTTACAAGTTCGCGAACTTATTCAGGGTTTACAACATAAGCTTTCCAGTTCTACCATACGATGAATATTGGCCCACTTATGACGAAGGTAAAATTTTCCATAATCCAATCATGCGGAGGAACAAAAAAGCCCGCCCAATGAGCATGCGTATTAGCACGGAAATGGACACATATGATAAGTTGGAGAGAAAATGTGCATTGTGTCATTTTTCTGGTAACAACCGAACACGATGTCCCAATGTAGGAACTAGTAGTAATTAGAATTTTATTTTTTATCAAGTCTCATTTTCAGATTATAGTCAAGCTTCTCAATTGTATGAACCATTACTAATTCAACTTTTTCCATGATTTAATGTTGTTTTATGACCACTAATACCTTTTACGTTTAATATAAATAATAAGAATCTAGATAGGACAAAAGGAACAACAACAAGTCCAAAAGACAACCCAGACAACAAATATCTAAATAGATAAAAGACTTAACCACAACATTTAACCTCAATCACATCAGCTGGTCCAAACAAAACACATCAATATTTCTAGGATATTACAACCATCAAGACAATATCGGCTAGTGCAAGCATCAACATAAGAACATCGACATCATTTTTAATAACTTTCCAGGAACTAGTTACTCCATTTTGGTTAGACATCGTAATTTGTCTGTCAATTCTCCTGATCTGTTCTCCATCAGAAATATCTTCATCTAACAAGCGAATCAAGTGCCTCTGAAGATACTCGAATTTCTGCGTGTTTTAGAGTTTGCTCTTCATCGAAGGCTTTGTTGGTGAAAAAATAAGTTGTACATCTCTTTTGATAAGTGAAAACTTTGGAAAGTTGATGGAAGACATATTTAAGAGTGACCCGAAGAGATAAGTGGTAAGTGTTGTGAGTACCAAATGCAGAAGCAATGCTATTTATAAGAAAATCATTAAAATAATTTAATACTCAACATAAAGGAAAAAATTAAAATAATCAAAGGCTCCACCAATTACAGTGACCGATCTGTAATTAAATAATAAAATAATCAAAAGCTCCACCAATAATAGTGGCAAATCTATAATTAAATAATAAAATAATCAAAAGTTTTGTCAATTGCAGTGGCAGATTTGTAATTAAATAATAAAGTAATCAAAACATTTGCCAATTGCAGTGGTGATGCTATATTTGAATAATAAAGTAATCAAAACATCCACTAATTATCGTGTCGGATTTTGTTCTAGACTGGCCCGACAGCTAGAATGGGCCCAGTCTAGCCCTTTCTTTTAGTACGGTCCATACGCCCATGGCCCAAACCTTTTCGCTCCCCGTCGGGAAATATCGACCCTTTTCCCTCCCAAGCTGGCACTGACCTAAGATGATCGACGAGCACCTCTCAGTCTGCCCGACTTCAAGTCATGCAGGCAACCAGGAACCAACCAGACTGTTACCCGTAACTTACCTCCCCCTCAGATCCAACGACTAGTTACGGGCACATCTACCCAGTTTGACCAAGTCCTGGAAGTTACCTGTTTTCGTGGGCTCGCATATCTAGACGCAAAAATAGGAACCAATGGCCATGCTCCATGGGCATTATATAAACCCTCACGCATGTGAGGGTTAGGTATCGAATATTCACTATTCACTATTCATTACAGCATTGCTCGCTGCTATCAATCAGACCAACACCATCATCCTACAATAGAACCAAAGAATAGAGGTCTTGAGAACAAGCACTCAAGGTCTCCTCCTCGGAGAGCCCGATGATGAAACTCCCCTGGTATATCACCACCTAGGTGTGGCCTTCCACCAAGAAAGGAGAAGCGCGACGTTTCTTTCTTCAAGAAACGCAACCGCACACCTCCTACAAAAGATCAAGACCCTCATTCATCCAAGAATAGGAAAGACGACCGTCAAATCGACCGCGCTCGATTAAATTCTCCTGAACCAAGAGAGAAACAGAGGAGTCCCTCCCCCCGACGAGACCGCGATGATCGAAGGGGTATAAATTATCACTCCCCTTCTTCGCCCCCCACAGATAGTGAAGATGACGAGCCCTATGGCCCATTATGAAGGGAAATAATAGAAGCGCCACTCCCTGTCAGCCTGGAGAAGCTTCCTCTGTTGGGAACCTACGATGGAACGATGGACCCCGACAAGTATATTGAGAACATTGATGCTCTCCTCGATTATCGAGGAGTCAAAGGGGCCATCAAATGTAGATTATTCCCAAGCACTCTCGGGAAGGGAGAAATGTCTTGGTACAAGAGTCACTCAGACGAATCCATCACCTCTTGAAAGCAGCTCATGAGGATATTTTTTAGACACTTCACCGCCTCTCGTCGATACCCGAAGTCGGAGGCTTTGCTCGAAGAAATCATCCAGGGCAGAGATGAATCTCTGCAGGCATACATTGAACACTTTGGCAAGGAAGTAGTCCAGGTCTCAACGACCGACCGACAACATGAAGAAATATCTCCTCGAGCATGGGCTCCATCCCTGCAGCGACTTTGCCAAAGCTATGGGCATTGAAACACCGGCCACACTTGACTCCCTCCTCCTTAAGACCCAGGCATACATCCGGTACGAGGAGAAGTAAGCCGACAACAACACTAAGGAATCGAGGCACAGAGAGAGTGCAAAGGCCTCGAGGAATGATGAGCCCTCGACATCCCGTCGGGGAGAAAAGAAACGGGAAGACAAGTCCCGAGATTCCAAGGACTATAAAGGGCCAGCTGGTCATTTCCACGACTACACCCATCTGACTACCTCAAGGGAGAATATTCTATCTGAATGTGGCAATTCCAAATTTAAGCAGGCCAGGTGCGCTTCCCCCGACAAACACCTTCTAAATCAGGAACCTACAAGAGTAAATATTACAGGTTCCAGAAAAGCCACAAGCATAACACCGAGGATTGCATTCATCTCAAGGATGAAATTGAAATACTGATTCAAGACGGGCACCTCAAATAATACAAAAAGAAGGAGGGCGCTCGCGAAGAAGTACCAGAAACTAAAAACATCAAAGAAGGGAAGAAGTCCCCCGACATCGACGCTATACCGGTCAACATGAGCATCTCGCGGCCATAAGATTTCTACTACCCGGACATAGAGAACGTCCCCATGTACTTCTCCTTCCACAGTCCTTGGGAATCTTTCCCTACATCCATGGTTATCTCCGGTGGGGGATTCAACATGTACATAGTTAGGTTGATAAAAAGAAGATTCGACTAGCTCATCGAAGCTAACTCATACATGGACGCCACACTGGACAAATTTCGAGGAGGCTCTCATCCCCTCGTCTTCTATAGGGAGGAAATGCCGGACAGATCCCCAAATTTGACCATCCCAATACTCGTGAGGCTCACATGGTGAATTTCAATGTGAGACGCATACTGGTCAATTAAGGCAGCTCGGTGGACATCATGTACGCCCAACTGTTCACCACCTTGCAGCTGAATGAAAGCCATTTGACCCTGTATGTAGGATCAGATCTCTAGGGTTTCAATGGAGCCAACATGTAACCCTGGGGATATGTCGAGATGATTGTCACCTTCGGGAGAGGGGTAACGACCAAAGGCATCAAGACCCAATTCCTGGTGGTAGATTGCTCGTCTCTCTACCAGTGCATCTTTGGGAGACCCACTCTCGCCGAACTCATCACAGTTCCCTCCACCGTGTATCTCAAAATGAAGTACTACACCGCCAAAGGTTTGGTCACCACCCTCGACGGGGATATCCAAGCAGCAAGAAGGTGTTTTGAAGCTTCAGCCATGGGCCTCAGTTCCATCAATGTTTAACCTCGAACGACCCCCGAGGCTGCACTGCCCTCTAGCTCTGAGGAATTTAAGCCATTGTCGAGGGTCGACACCGTCGACCTCGACAACCGCTTCTCTAAGAGATCGTGTCGAGCAAAAGAAGAAGGGAAAATAGCCCATGACCGAAGGCGAAAGTTCATGCACGAGTCACGCACGACCAATCCCGGATGGCGACTTCGAGCTTGTTCCCCTCAGAGAAGATCCCACAAGAGGAGTGAAGATTGGGGCAGACCTCCCCGACTTGGAAAAAAGGAAACTCAAAGCTTGTCTAAGGGAGAATGCTGACCTATTCTCCTGGAGTGCAGCCGATATTCCTGAATTAGATCCAGAAATCGCATGCCATCACTTAACTATAGATCCTGCCTCAAGGCGGTCTCCCAGCATAGAAGAAAACAATCCTCCGAAAAAGCAGAGGCTGCAGAACTAGCTGTAAAAGTCCTCTTAGAGGCACATTTTATGTCTAAAGCCCAGTACATAATCTGGCTCTCAAATGTAGTTCTTGTGAAAAAATCTAATGTAAATGGCGCATGTGTATTGATTATACTATTCTCAATCGGGCTTGCCCGAAAGATGCTTATCCCCTCCCCAATATTGATAAACTGGTCGACAACTCGACCGATTTTAAATTACTATCATTTATGGATGCATACTCTGGTTATAAACAAATCCTGTTGTACCCCAAAATTTGCCCTCCCATATTCTTCAAAGTTTTCACAAGCATCCCCTCAAATGGCTCAAGTCTACTCAAGGGCTACACAGTCAACCATCCTCCTAAGCCATTCAAACTAGGGTTTTGGTTCTTGCAAGGAAATTGAAGTTTTCAAGGGCTCAATCAAGTCCCATATGCTCATACACATTGTCAAGCACCTACATGTCAAGTTTCAAGGCTTACAAGGTCAAGTTGCACAGTCAAAAAACCCTAATTGCTCAACAGTCAACTATAGGGGTAAAATGGTCATTTGGCAGTCAAAAGTCAAAATTTTTGGTCAACATCTTATTTTGAAGCCACAATCATCATTTGGTCAAGTCTTGACCATGATTTCACAAGAATGGCTCAAAAGTCATCAAGATGCAAAAGTTTCTATTTTTTGGACAGTTGGAAAAGTCAACTGCAAATTGACCAGAGCATAACTTCCACATGGTTTATCAGAAAAATTCCATCCAAAGCTCATTTTGAAGAGAATGACATTTCCTAAAATTCATCTTCATACTTCAAGTCCAAGAAATGCTCTCACAAAAAGTTATCAATCTCAACATTATAGGTCATTTTCAAAAGTCAACAAAAAGGCACTTTAATTCAAAGACCATAACTTGAGATTGATAAATCAAAATGACATGGGACCAAAGGCATTGGTTAGAGGACTTCAAGACCTTTCCAAAATGTCCAAGAACATGATCAAAGCTTAAAAATTGAGCAAGATACGCATTGGAGAAGTTGGGAAAGTTTTGTGAAATGGCCAAAATCATTTATCCTTGAAATTTCATTTTTGACAAAAGGGGCCCACTTTTTCCACTTGAGTCAGCTTGGCCATGCTTCCCACGTGTCCCACATTTTATTTCAAAATTTAAAATTAATTTTTTCATTTTTTATTTGATTTTATTGGATTTAATTCATTTTAAATCTTTTAAAATCAAATGAAAATCAAAAAGATTAATTAAGGGACATATCTTGCTTTGATTAGCTTTGAACCACCATTATACACATCCCAAATTCATGCAAAGGGCTAAAGCTAGCAAGAATTCAAATTTTGGTACAAAGATGGAAGGTGTTTTAATGGAGTTTATAGCAAAATCTTAGGCATGAATGCAAGGCATTATTGGCCATAATTCTTATCAAAACGCATTACATAACCTATATGCAAGTGAACACAAGCACATTCACGACCTAAGAGCTCCAAAAACGGCCATACAAAATTGCAAAATTGTCACACAAACTTGAAATCTGAAAACCTAGTTGCAGTGCCTCTCAAGTCCCAATTCCCATCCAAACATATTCCTGACATCCCTAGGAAGCTTTGGCAATCAAAAACAAGCATAATCACTCAAGAAATCGTGCAATAGACCTCCTCCGGTTTGCTTCATTTTTTCAAATCGCATATCATATTTCATAAGCAATTAACCCATTTTCTTTGTTGTTTTGTGTTGCTAGGGGCTTTCTAAAGCTAGTAGATTGATCCAATTGCATTTTAATGCATCATAGCATGATTCACCATTGAAATATTTTAGGGTTTCTCAAGCTTCAAATTGGGGATTTCCCCATACTGTAAAATTGGGACATCAAACTGCCATGGTTGAATTCGTGATATCCAAATGAACATAACGGACCCATCGCGCTCAATTTATGGTCAAGCATGGCCTAATCGCTATTTTTTTGTAGGTTGCATTTTGGGGGGGTTTAAAACCCCCGCTATCTCATTTTATTACAGAGACAAACGGAGACGAAAGCTAGCGTGGCTTGTTGTCATTGGACGGTTCATAATTCTGGCGCGTTTTTTGGTTGTGTACCACTAATTCTTGTTTTGTGTTATATTATTTATTTTCCATTTTATATCCAAACGCGCAAATAGCTCAACTGGTAGGCAGGTGGCTTGGTAAACATTGGGACCTGGGTTCGAATCCCAGGTCCCCTCAAATTATTTCTATTATTTTGTTTCACATGTTTCCATGCAGTGCACACTCCAGGGCTCACCATACACCCAACGCCTTGGCTTGCCACGCGCCCAGTAAATCTCATCCAAAGGCCAGAACCTGGAGTCCACCATGCACGCTAGTCAACAGACGCATACGCAACCACAAAAGTCAACAAAAGGCCTAGCTTGTAGTGGGCCAAATTGTTTCATAACATCTCCTAAATTGGGTCAACACCCCCATGGTTTGCATTACCTTTTCCTTTTTTTCTTTTTCTTTTCTTCTTTTTTATTTTAATTGTTTTCTTTTGTTTTGTTTAATTCACAAAAAAATACAATTTTCACAATAATAAAAAATCAAAAATCAAAAAAACTAAAAAATATGTTATTTAATATTTAGTCTATTAATATTTTTGAAAATAAATCTTTAAATCACAATTTAGTAAAATTAGGTTTTAATTTTAATGTTTTATTTCTTAATAACTAAAAAAGGGGTAGAAATTAGGTTTAGCATTTTATTCTTTTCTCTCAATAAATAAATTCTTCTTATTATTATTATTAACTATTAATTATTTTGTAAATACTCATGTAATTAAATAATTAGGATAAATTAGGTTAAAACTTAAATATTTTTCTTAACAATTAAAAACAAACTTAGAATTAGGGTTTTATTTAATTTCTAATTTCAATTAATTCTCTTTATTTCATAAATACCAAAAAAACATAAAAATAATTTCTTTTTCTTTATTTAATCATTAATCATTTTCTAATTTCAATTTCATCTTTAAAGAGTCCAACGCCCTCGCACTCTCGATTCCAATTTCTTTTCGCACGCGTACTCTTATGTTTCTTTTAAATATTATGTAATTGCCCCAAGGCCTTGTAATAATAATTAGAGACTTATTTATTTTCCGCATTTTATTCAAAAAACGGGTCTTTATTAATTTGGCGATGTATAGACCCGCGCCTTGTAATAGCGTAGGACCTTTATTTTTCGCACTTTAAATTCTGCACCTTTAAACTGTTAATCACATGAAAGAATGTATGCCCAAATAAAATCAAAGCGTAGATCACCAAAAGCATGTACAAGATAAAACATAATTGAAAATGACACACAATTCACACACCACTCCTAGGGTGCGCCTCACTGTTGCCTTGCCCTTCGAATCGTGGTCGTCGAGTATAGGACGTTTTAGTAAGTCCTTATGTCCATGAACATGGCATAAGGGTAGCTTCTAAGGTGTCCTACTATTGCTCTGGTGACCACACTGTTGCCTTGCCCCTCGAAACGTGGTCGTCGACTATAGGATGTCTTAGTGAGTCCTTATGTTCCATTGATCTAGTTTCCTCGAAACAAGTTGCCTCAGAATAGTTGCCTCGGAATAAAAAGATCAATGGCATAAGGGTAGCTTCTAAGGTGTCTTACTGTTGCTCGGTGACCACACTGTCCCTAAACTCGAATTGACCCGAACACCTCCAACGGTGGTGCTACCTACCTCTCAATGGTGGGATGGCACTACCTTAAGGACATTAACGCAGCCTAATTCCTTAGGGTAGGTAGATGACTCATAGATACTTGCTCTAAAACAAATCAAAAACTTCTTTTCACACCGACACTTTGCAAAAAGCTTTCAAAAACAACTTTTCAAACACTCTTGAGGACTGATACAAGAGTCGAACTGAAATTTTAAACGAAACTTTTTCAAACCCACTCACACTTGAAAAGCAAACACTTTTGAAAACACAAATGAGCAAGTATCTAAGAGCCCATGGATAACCATGGATAGAAAGGGTGCTAACACCTTCCCTTTCTATAAATCTACCTCCCGAACCGAGAACTAATCTCATAAGGAATTTTTCTGTGCTTTTGTCCTTTCCATTTGGAGAAAATAAAAGACGGTGGCGACTCTTGCTTCCGTGACATTTTGCGAACCAGCGTTAAACAGTCAGTTCCAGATCCACCGATCACAGAACTGGCGACTCTGCTGGGGATACTTTTAAAGTGAGGTGTACCTTAGGACTAAGATCACTGTGTTTTCAATTGCTTTGACTTGTTTGCTTTAAATTGTGGGACTGTCTTGGGAGTTCTATAGATCCTAACCCGGATCTGGGGATACCTTCTTAGAAAGTAGCAACAAGGCTGTGAGGGAACTGTGCGGGGTATACCGACATGGTTGAAGCAGTCTACTACGTTGATGTGGCACTTTTGTGTGTACCGGTAACCCTTGAGTTCAGTCAAGGAGAGTACGGGGCCTCCGCGTGGTGTCGTGAAGCATCAACTGACCTTAGGAACCTTAATTGAACTATCTTGGCCTCTTTAGGGTAGTGAAATAACTGACTTTGGTGCAGTCCGAGGTTGGTTGATACTCGATACTACACTCAATTGAGGGTTGCTTTCCTGGAATATTTCGATCGCCAGTTCAGTGGCTAAATCGAAACGATGAACAATGAAAGCAATCCAGTGATATTGGGACCCTTAGAACCCGGTTACTTCTGATAGGACAGGTTGAGCCCACCAACTTCAAGAGGGTAATACCCAGACCCCATGCAGGCCTAAACTCTAAGGGTTGTGGTGTGACTTGTGTGCCTTATCATGTTTGCCTTTGTAAATATTTGTGGTGTGTTTAATCATAGCATCATAACATCATACAACATCATATGCATTGACTAACCATTTCAGGGGTTCGAATCTTCATCTTTGTTCTTGTTTTGTAGGACATGGAAACTATTCGCAGAAAGACAATTCAGATCAGCCTTGTAAGGATCCCTCCTCAGCTTAAGGAGCTTATTTCCAGGATTCCCGAGAGATCTTCATTCAATGAGAGACATGGAAGACTCATCAGCTTGGTCAACACCAACATCGAGGAAGATATGATAAAGGTCCTGTTCCAGTTCTTTGACCCTCTGCATCACTGTTTCACTTTCCTGGATTATCAACTGGTACCTACATTGGAAGAGTTCTCCCGGCTTCTGAAGATCCCTATCCTTGATCAACTACCCTACAACGGTACGGAAAAGGAACCCAAGCTTGAAGAGATTGCTAAGGCCTTACACCTACAACCATCTGACCTCAAGGGACATTGGGAAGCTAGAAGTGGTATCAAAGGGTTCTTAGCCAGGTTTCTGTTTGAAAAGGCCCAAGAATGTTGGAACTCCCTTGACCTACAAGCTTTTGAAGAAGTTGTGGCCCTCCTTGTCTATGGTTTGGTGTTGTTCCCTAACCCAGATCAACTTATAGATATCAGTGCTGTCCAGATCTTCATGTCCAGAAATCTTATACCTACGTTGCTTGGGGACATCCTTCACTCATGTTACACTCGAACCATGAGAAAAAGAGGTGTTCTTATGTGTTGCACTCCTCTCCTGGGAAGGTGGTTTATTTCGCACCTTCCACAATCAGTCTTGAAGAATGAGCAGGGTTTGAGATGGTCACAACGATTGATGACTCTTACACATGCAGATATACATTGGTGCTCTCGGTCCCGAGAGGATGTCACTATCATTGATCGTTGCGGGGAGTACCCTAATGTTCCTTTACTTGGAATCAGAGGAGGTATTACTTACAACCCGTGTCTGGCTTGGAGACAGTTTGGTTATGCTCGGAGGGATGGTCCTCATGACATGTTAATTCCTGACATAGTTTTTGACTTCGACAACGATGCACAAGGACTTCGCTAGAGATTTATCAGAGCTTGGAGGATGCCTAGCAAGATAGACAGCAAGACACTGGGGCACAGGAATTCCATCCCATTGGAGACTTATCTCAAGTGGGTACGAGCCCGCTCCCAGAAACTAG
Organism: Vicia faba; assembly: GCA_948472305.1. NCBI lineage: Eukaryota > Viridiplantae > Streptophyta > Magnoliopsida > Fabales > Fabaceae > Vicia > Vicia faba. Next base: position 295,782,305 of record OX451740.1, on the reverse strand, counting down.
TGATGCCATATCCTCATGCTCTCCTTGTGATCAAAGAGCCAGTCTTGGAAGGAGAGGTGTCCTACACCATTCAACATCCTGACATGCCTACATCCTGGGAAGAAATGCAGAAGAGCTGGATCCAACTTAAGGAAGAACGAAATTCTCTTGAGTCCAGTCTACATGCCAGTGAGAAGAAGGTCTTGGAGCTCACCCGCCTACTGCACGAGGAAAGGAATCTCAACACTTACATAGCTCCAAAGAGGATGCGTAGTGTCTTCTGGGATTGATTCACTTTTGTAATATTTTGCCCATGAGGCCTTGATGTACTGAATAATGATTTCTTAATGATAACGTGCATTCCTTTTTGTCTACAACAAATTTGAACTTTCGAACCCTTGAATGCATTGCATAAACACATATCATGCATCATGTGCATTACAGGTACCCCTTTTCCTACAGGTTGCTTAATCTTCTTCGCTGTTTATTTCAGAACTCAAGCATCATGAATCCTGAACTCACTACCGAGCAAGCTATCAAGGCCCTCCAGGCCCAGAATGCCCAATTTCAGGAGATGGTCATGAACTTGACCCAGGGACAACAAGAGTTGAAGGCTTTGCTCCTGAAGAAGAATAAGAAGAAGAAGAGGACTGTGCTATTCAACACTGGGCGCAGACTCGGGAACACATTGCAGAATGAAGCTGAGAGGACTACTCCATTTGTGGGGGAAGGTAGTCACCAAGAGAGGGAGGTCCCTAGTCCTGTGGTCTCTGACACTGAGACAAACTTCAACGATGAACAGTACCCTCCTGCTGAGGACCGGTACAAACAGCTGGAGGACAGGTTAAATGCTATGGAGATTCAACGTGTGCCTGGGTTGGATTTCGGAGACTTGGGTTTATCTTCTGGGGTGGTGATCCCACACAAGTTCAAGGCGCCTGCCTTTGTGAAATATGACGGGGCTTCCTGTCCCAAGATGCACCTCTGTTCTTATGTAAGGAAGATCCATCCTTACACAGCAGACAAGAATTTATGGATCCACTTCTTCCAGGAGAGTCTTTCAGGGACTCACCTCGAATGGTTCTATCAGCTGGATGGAACCAACATTCGTAACTGGGAGGATCTGGCCACTGCTTTCTACAAGTAGTATCAATATAATTCCGACCCCGCTCCCACGCGTACCCAACTCCAGGGTATGTCACTGGGAACGGGTGAAGGTTTTAAGGAGTACGCATAGAAATGGAGAGATCTGGCTGGCAGGGTGCAGCCACCATTGACGGACCGGGAGCTGGTGGATATGTTCCTGGGGACCCTATCTGGTCCATTCTTCAATCATCTCATTGGTAATTCCTCTGCTGGGTTTACTGACCTGATCCTGACTGGTGAGAGGATCGAGGCTGGTATAAAATCGGGGAAGATACAGAAGGTTGCCTCCTCAAATACTGAAAAGAAGCCCTTCAAGAAGGAGGCAAGTGCTGTGTATGGTCCAAGAAGGCAAAACAAACCTGAACGCCGCCAAGTTGTCAACGCGGTGGTTATTTCTAAGCCTACTGCTGCTCCACAACAGTACAACCAACCCAGAGCTGAGAGGCCCAAACGGCAGTATACTCGGCTCAGCATGACTCTTTCTCAGATCCTGCCGCAACTGCTGTCAACTAGCCTGGTAACTGTCAAAGAGGCTCCGAAGATGGTAAACACAGCATCTCCAAAATACAACCCCAACGCCCGTTGCGCGTATCACTCTGATAGCCCGGGACATTCTACTGATGATTGCTGGGCCCTGAGGAATAAGGTTCAGGACCTTATTGATGCCAAGGAGATACAGTTCGAGGCGCCCGAGAGGCCAAATGTTGTGACCGCCCCCATGCCCCAGCATGGGGTGAATGCTGTTGAGGAGGATTTGTATGTAGCTTTTGTGGATGATGTTGCTACCCCGCTGCTGACTGTCAAGAGGAACCTGTTGCTAGCCGGTTTATTTCTGGGATGTAGCAAAGGTTGCCCTTTATGTGCTGATTCCCCTGCTGGTTGTTCTTTGCTGAAATCAGGCGTCCAAAACCTGATGGATAGTAAAGAGATTTTGTTCAAAAAGACTGCTGTTTCTGCTGCCCCTGTTGAAGAAGTTTCAATTGTTACCATTTTCAACAACCCTTCCAAGGCTCCTTCAAAAAAGCCTGTCCAAATTTTGCCTGTTCACAAGATTGCTCCCATCACCATTACTGTTCCGGGGCCCATCCCCTACAAATCTGATAAAGCTGTCCCATGGCACTATGGGGCAGATGTTTATGTTCTGGGAGTGAAGCAAGAGTTCAACGCTGGTACCGGTGTCACCAATATCACCGGGCCTGCCAAGGTCACTCGTAGTGGAAGACTGTTCTCACCAGACATTGCTCCTCCAGCAATTCAAAGGCCTCTTGTCATCACACCTTCCAGTGTGCCTATCTCCCCCCTAATCAAGTTTCCACCCCTGCTGCCGAGTCATCTGACGCTCGGGGCAAGGGGATTGCTGCTGATATGCCTGCCCGGACGGAGGCACCAAAGACCATTGTTGAGGCTTCCAAGCAGGAAATGGAAGAGATCCTCAAAATTATAAATAAGAGTGATTTCAACATCGTTGAACAGCTGGGGCACACCCCCTCCAAAATCTCCATGCTATCACTATTGCTGTGTTCAAAGGCCCATGCCAAGGCCCTGATTGCTTTCCTGAAAACGGCCCACGTGCCTCAAGAAACGTCTGCTGATCAATTCACCGACTGTGTGGCCAACTTAACCGCTGATAATGGCATGGGTTTCTCTGATGCTGATCTGACGGCCAAGGGGAAGAACCATAATGATGCCCTGCATGTCTCCATTGAATGCAGGGGCACTACTCTTGCTCATGTGCTGGTTGACACTGGTTCTTCACTAAACGTGCTACCCAAGAAGGCTCTAGACAGGCTGGACTGTGAGGGTTTAGAGCTCAAACCAAGTAACATTGTTGTTCGGGCCTTTGACGGGTCCAAAAGAATGGTACATGGTGAGGTTGACATCCCAATCAGGGTTGGGTCACAGGTCTTTGATTCAAAATTCTATGTGATGGACATCCGTCCATCCTATTCTTGTTTGCTGGGTCGCCCGTGGATCCACAAGGCTGGAGCTGTGACCTCCACGTTGCATCAGAAGCTCAAGTACCCGGTCAGGGGGAAGATTGTAACAGTGCAAGGGGAAGAGGAATACATGGTCAGCCACCTCAACTCCTTCAGGTACGTGGAAATGGATGGGGAGTTCATTGAGACCCCCTTTCAACATTTTGAAGAGGTGCCACAAACATTGGCAGCGGCAGAAGCAGTGACTGAAGAGGGTCCTCCTTTGAAGATGGCTTCCTTGAAGGATGCCCGGGCTGTGGTTGAAAAAGGTGAATGTGCAAACTGGTGCAGGCTCCCTGATTTTACTCCTAAGACTAACAAGTTTGGGCTGGGTTTCACTGCAGAGGCTCAGAAGGCTGTGCGCAAGGCAAGGATTGGAAGACCTCTTGTGCTCATCACCAATCCAGGAGTGAATGCTATTGGGGATGAAGACGAAGTGGAAGAATCCGAGTTCGACAGCTGGATCTACCCAACGACCAACGGTGGACCTAGCAACTGGACCGCAAAATACTTTACACCCATTACTTTTGTCACCCAGTAATGAACTTCTTTGTTTTGGATTTGTAATAAACATTAATTTGAAACTTTATGGTCCGATGTCTTACCCGAGGCACCGTGGTTTTATTTATGAGGGCTTTTGTTTGTCACTTTCATATATCATGAATAAAAGCATTGGACGTTTTTCACATTTCAAATCTTGCGCTCCATTTCTTTCTTTATATATATTGCAAAGCAGCTGTATTTACACACACTCACTCATACAGGTTTCAATCCACTCTGGATCTCACTGGTAACGACTCTGCTACTGCCAGTTATGACTTCGAAAATTCGATCAACTTAGCCGAAGACGAAGGTGAAGATGATTGCGAAGTGCCTGGCGAACTTGCAAGACTGTTACTCCAGGAAGAGAGGGCAATTCAACCACATGAAGAGCCAGTGGAAACGGTAAACCTGGGTACTGAGACAGATAAAAAGGAAGTTAAGATTGGTGCCAATCTGGAGCTCAGTGTGAAACAACGGTTGATCCAGATGTTGCATGATTATGTGGAGATCTTTGCCTGGTCCTACGAAGACATGCCTGGATTGGATACCGACATTGTGGTCCATCACTTACCTACCAAGGAAGACTGTCCTCCGGTTAAACAAAAGGTCCGCCGTATGCGTCCAGAGATGTCCGAGAAGATCAAAGCCGAGGTTATGAAGCAATTTGACGCCGGTTTTCTTGCAGTGACTTCTTACCCTCAGTGGGTTGCCAATGTGGTGCCGGTACCGAAGAAAGATGGTAAGGTCAGAATGTGTGTCGATTACAGGGATCTGAACAGGGCAAGCCCCAAGGATGACTTCCCTCTGCCTTATATCGACGTCCTGGTTGACAATACTGCTCAGCACAAGGTATTCTCCTTCATGGATGGTTTTTCAGGTTATAATCAGATCAAGATGGCTCCTGAAGACATGGAAAAGACTACCTTTATTACTCAGTGGGGCACCTTCTGCTACAAGGTCATGCCATTCGGGTTGAAAAATGCTGGGGCAACCTATCAACGTGCCATGGTTGCTTTATTTCATGACATGATCCATCATGAGATAGAAGTATATGTCGACGATATGATTGCAAGGTCCCAAACGGAGGAGGAACACCTTGACCATCTACAGAAGCTGTTTGACCGTCTGAAACTATACAAGCTGAGATTGAACCCGAACAAGTGCACCTTCGGGGTTAGATCTGGAAAGTTGCTAGGCTTCGTTGTAAGTGATAAGGGTATTCAAGTGGACCCTGCCAAGGTTAAAGCCATTCAAGAGATGCCAGTTCCTAAGACAGAGAAAGAGGTCAGAGGCTTTCTAGGACGTCTGAATTACATTGCCCGATTCATCTCGCACCTAACTGCTACCTGTGAACTAATCTTCAAGCTGCTGAAGAAAGATCAGGTAGTACGTTGGAATGATGAATGTCAGGATGCTTTTGACAGAATCAAAGAGTATCTCCAAGAACCACCCATCCTTATGCCACCGGTTGAAGGGAGACCTCTGATACTATACCTGACAGTACTTGACAACTCAATGGGATGTGTGCTGGGGCAGCATGACGAGTCTGGCCGAAAAGAGCATGCCATTTATTACCTTAACAAAAAGTTTATCGACTGTGAGACCCGATACTCACTGCTCGAGAAAACTTGCTGCGCTTTGGTATGGGCTGCTCGCCGGCTGAGACAGTATATGCTGACTCACACTACCTTGTTGATTTCAAAGATGGATCCAATAAAGTACATATTTGAAAAGCCTGCCCTGTCCGGGAGAATAGCAAGATGGCAAATGATCTTGACGGAATACGATATCCAGTACACGACTCAGAAAGCTATCAAAGGAAGTGTATTGGCAGACCACCTGGCACACCAGGCAGTAGATGACTATCAGTCAATGAACTTCGAGTTTCCAGACGAGAGCATCATGATTGTGACTGATTGTGAAGTACCTGGACCGGATGAAGGACCTGAGGAAGGATCCCGATGGTCTATGCACTTTGACGGAGCCTCCAACGCTTTGGGAAACGGTATCGGCGCTGTGATCATATCCCCCCAAGGCACTCATACTCCACTCACTGCCCGACTATGTTTCAACTGCACCAACAACATGGAGGAGTATGAGGCATGCATCATGGGTCTCCAAGCTACGATTGACTTAAGGATCAAGTTTCTGAGTGTCTTCGGAGATTCCGCTCTCGTGATCAATCAGATCAAAGGCGAGTGGGATACGAAACATCCGAATCTTATTCCTTACAGAGAATGTGTGTTGACATTGATCCCCCATTTCACAGAGATAACTTTTGAACATTTCCCAAGAGAGGATAATCAGTTGGCGGACGCGTTGGCTACGATGTCTTCCATGTTCAAAGTTAAGTGGGATAATGAGGCTCCCCGGATCATCATTTGGAAACTGGACGAACCGACATACTGTTGTGATCTTGAGGCTGGGGAAGTAATTGAGAAACCTTGGTACCATGAGGTGAAGAGATACTTGGAAGCTCAGGAGTATCCTGAAGGTGCCTCTGTCAATGATAAGAAGTTTCTGAGAAGGTTCGCAGCGAAGTTCTTCCTTAGCAACAACATTTTGTACAAGCGAAACCATGATTCGACCTTACTGCGCTGTGTGGATAAGACTGAAGCAGGAAGGATCATGGCGGAGCTACGCGAAGGTACCTTCGGAACACATTCCAGTGGACACACTATGGCAAAGAAAATCCTTCGGGCAGGGTATTTCTGGTCCACAATGGAAGCCGACTGTCACCAACACTCTCGGACATGCCATAAATGCCAGATATATGCAGACAAGGTGCATGTTCCTCCAGTCCCTCTGAACGTCCTGACTGCACCTTGGCCTTTCGCAATGTGGAGAATTGATATGATCGGTGAGATTAAACCTACGGCATCCAATGGGCATCGCTTCATCCTGGTAGCGATCGATTACTTTACAAAGTGGGTTGAAGCAGCTTCCTATGCCACTGTAACCAAGAACGTTGTGGCACGGTTCATTCGTCATAATCTGATCTGTCGATACGGCGTCCCTGAAAGAATCATTACAGATAACGGTACCAATCTTAACAACAAGATGATCACTGAGCTCTGCGAGCAATTTAAGATACAACACCACAACTCTTCTCCTTACAGACCGAAGATGAATGGGGCTGTAGAAGCAGCAAATAAGAATATCAAGAAAATTGTACAGAAGATGACAGTGACCTACAAAGATTGGCACGAGATGTTACCATTCGCTCTACATGGGTACCGTACCTCAGCAAGGACGTCAACCGGGGCAATTCCTTTTTCCTTGGTCTACGGCATGGAGGCAGTCTTACCGATCGAAGTGCAAATACCCTCTCTCCGGATAATGAAGGATGCAGATCTGAGCGAAGATGATTGGATCCAGACTCGACTTGATCAATTAAACCTAATTGACGAAAAGAGACTTGCTGCTATTTGTCATGGTCAGACGTATCAAAAGCGGATGATCAGGGCATTTAACAAAAAGGTCAGACCACAAGAATATCAAGTTGGGGATCTGGTAATCAAACGCATCATCCTTCCTCAGAGTGATCCCAGGGGCAAATGGACCCCTACCTACGAAGGGGCATTTGTGGTTAAACATGTGTTCTCAGGAGGAGCCATGATTCTAACCACCATGGACGGTGACGACCTTCCTCACCCCGCCAATGCAGACATAGTAAAAAGATACTACGCATGATAAAAGACCCGCTAGGTTGACATACCTAGGCAAAAATTAGGGCTTCCCGGCGAACCAAAAGGGTTCGGGAAAAATGAAGGGATGAAATGAAAAAAATCTGTACACCCGGCAAGTCGAAAACCTGAAAAGGAGGCTTGGGCAAAAATGGGTTTCCCGGTGGATCGAAAACCCGAAAGGGCGGTCCAGGCAAAAGTTAGGGATTGAAGCATAATACTATGTCTCATTGGATCACTTTGCATCCAGAATCCGGTATCAACACCAAGTTCAGACGGCATCGATCAATCAGCTTCATCTTCAGCTAGGTCATCAAGTGATGAGACGCTCGGAGATATAAAGGCGATAGCAGAGTTGGAACCCAGTGGGATTATTCTTTTCACATAGCTGTTTTGTTTTCCCTTTGTACAAATTTGTATAAACTCTTTTGTTCGGCGGCGTTCTCTTACTAGGACTTCAGCCTCTTGTACATAAACGCCTATTTACAGGCAAATTCAAAAATCAATATAAATTCACTTTTCAGCTAAAATTGCCATTTATTTTCCCTTTTTCTGTTTTGTTTTGCGAAGAACATCCAAGGTTCAATTTGTGATATATGCATTTGACAATAATTGCTAACTCATAAATGATTGCATGCGAAACAAAGGATTAATTACAGGTAATATTAGAAACAGGGGCAATAGTGAGTTGTCTAAGCGATCTAATTGCTCCGTCCATCAAGGTACCAAGATAGGTTCAGCTGAAGAACATAACCATGATATTTTAAATCCCCAGAGAGTGAGCCAGCAAGTCCATGCACTCTCCCCAAGCAGAGTTATCCTGTCAGCCTTAAGGAAGTTGGATATCCTCCAGCAGAGCTCAACATTCCCCAGCGCAGTATACAAACATTCCTCAACAAGCATCCCCGGCAGTTTTGATCTAAGATTGTTCCCCGGCGGCATACCAGACATTCAGTAGAGCCGTTTCCAATACATCTCAAAATTTCCCCAGGAGAGTCCAGTCTAAAGATTTCCCCAGGAAAGCAGAATCCAGCTCCCCAGCAGGAAGCTTATCCCCAGTAGATTCTAGAAGCTTCCCCCCTACAGAACGCGAACGCGTCTCCCGACTTTATTCAAAGGTTATTTCCCTACCAGGATATGACTGGGTTATCCTCAGCCAATTGCCACGGAAAGATCGTCCCCGGCGAAGTCTTCTTATCCCCAGCAACATAACAACGGTATCCCCAGCGGAGTTATCATCAACATCCCAGCAAAGTACCTCTCTTCCCACAGAGTAGTGTTCCCCAGCAAGGTCGCTAGAGTAATTTCCCCGCAGAGTAATCTATCCAAGTTTATTCCCCAACGGAGTCATCATCTCCTACCGGTATTCTTGCAACCATCATCCCCAGCGGAAACAGCGAGGCTCTATCCTTCCACATCAACCCAGGATATAACTTCCTGGCACCCGTCAAGGATTTATTTTCCTAAGACGAAAACATACATTCATAAACACATCTTCATACATTATAGCATGCATATACGCATCATGAACATACAATCTCATTCATTCTGAGAACATCTCGCATGTCATACATCATGACATCGCATACAACTAATTTTTTGTCTTTTCAGGGAAAAAGATCAGTACAAAGATGATTACTATCAACGGTCGCAACTAAAGATCCGATTCCTGTATCTTGCCAGGGTGTATCTGTTGACGACTACAGTACCAGACTCGATTCCTGTATCCTGCCAGGGAACGTCTGAAGAGTTCAAAGATCCGATTCCTGTATCTTGCCAGGGTGTATCTGTTGATGACTACAGTACCAGACTCGATTCCTGTATCCTGCCAGGGCACGTCTGAAGAGTTCGAAGATCCGATTCCTGTATCTTGCCAGGGTGTATCTGTTGACGAATACAGTACCAGACTCGATTCCTGTATCCTGCCAGGGCACGTCTGAAGAGTTCGAAGATTCGATTCCTGTATCTTGCCAGGGTGTATCTGTTGACGACTGCATTACCAGACTCGATTCCTGTATCTTGCCAGGGTGCGTCTGAAGAGTTCGAGGATCCGATGCCTGTATCTTGCCAGGGTGTATCTGTTGACGACTACATTACCAGACTCGATTCCTGTATCCTGCCAGGGCACGTCTGAAGAGTTCGAGGATCCGATGCCTATATCTTTCCAGGGTGTATCTGTTGATGACTACATTACCAGACTCGATTCCTATATCCTGCCAGGGCACGTCTGAAGAGTTCGAAGATCCGATTCCTGTATCTTGCCAGGGTGTATCTGTTGACGACTATAGTACCAGACTCGATTCCTGTATCCTTTCAGGGCACATTTGAAGAGTTCGAAGATCCGATTCCTGTATCTTGCCAGGGTGTATCTGTTGACGACTACAGTACCAGACTCGATTCCTGTATCCTGCCAGGGCACGTCTAAAGAGTTCGAAGATCCGATTCCTATATCTTGCCAGGGTGTATCTGTTGACGACTACAGTACCAGACTCGATTCCTGTATCCTACCAGGGCACGTCTGAAGAGTTCGAAGATCCGATTCCTGTATCTTGCCAGGGTGTATCTGTTGACGACTACAGTACCAGACTCGATTCCTGTATCTTGCCAGGGCACGTCTGAAGAGTTCGAAGATCCGATTCCTGTATCTTGCCAGGGTGTATCTGTTGACGACTACAGTACCAGACTCGATTCCTGTATCCTGCCAGGGCACGTCTGAAGAGTTCGAAGATCCGATTCCTGTATCTTGCCAGGGTGTATCTGTTGACGACTGCATTACCAGACTCGATTCCTGTATCCTGCCAGGGCACGTCTGAAGAGTTCGAAGATCTGATTCCTATATCTTGCCAGGGTGTATCTATTGACGACTGCATTACCAGACTCGATTCCTGTATCCTGCCAGGGCACGTCTGAAGAGTTCGAAGATCCGATTCTTGTATCTTTCCAGGGAGTATCTGTTGACGACTACATTACCAGACTCGATACCTGTACCCTGCCAGGGCACGTCTGAAGAGTTTAAAGATTCGATTCCTGTATCCAGCCAGGGCACATCTACATAAAGAGTTTGAAGATCAACACCTGTAACGGGCCAGGTAATTATCTTTCTTTCTCAGGTACGCAAGTTCTCGCTAAGGAATCTCTTACGCGATCGACACCTAGATGGCATCTATAAGCCCATCCACTTACCAACAATTCCAAATGGCATCTATAAGCCCATTCCCGACAAGGTTCTGTCATCTCTCCAAATGGCATCTGTAAGCCCATTCCCGCTATCACACTACTGATACTCAACTATGTGAGTGTAAATTTCTGGGCACTCTAGTGTTCAATCATCTTCCACCTTCGGATTACGAAAGGCACACCAGCCAATCTACATCCTCCGGTCTAAGAAGATTGAACAGGGGCAACTGTTGTACCCCAAAATTTTCCCTCCCATATTCTTCAAAGTTTTCACAAGCATCCCCTCAAATGGCTCAAGTCTACTCAAGGGCTACACAGTCAACCATCCTCCTAAGCCAGTCAAACTAGGGTTTTGGTTCTTGCAAGGAAATTGAAGTTTTCAAGGGCTCAATCAAGTCCCATATGCTCATACACATTGTCAAGCACCTACATGTCAAGTTTCAAGGCTTACAAGGTCAAGTTGCACAGTCAAAAAACCCTAATTGCTCAACAGTCAACTGTAGGGGTAAAATGGTCATTTGGCAGTCAAAAGTCAAAATTTTTGGTCAACATCTTATTTTGAAGCCACAATCATCATTTGGTCAAGTCTTGACCATGATTTCACAAGAATGGCTCAAAAGTCATCAAGATGCAAAAGTTTCTATTTTTTGGACAGTTGGAAAAGTCAACTGCAAATTGACCAGAGCATAACTTCCACATGGTTTATCAGAAAAATTCCATCCAAAGCTCATTTTGAAGAGAATTACATTTCCTACAATTCATATTCATACTTCAAGTCCAAGAAATGCTCTCACAAAAAGTTATCAATCTCAACATTATAGGTCATTTTCAAAAGTCAACAAAAAGGCACTTTAAGTCAAAGACCATAACTTGAGATTGGTAAATCAAAATGACATGGGACCAAAGGCATTGGTTAGAGGACTTCAAGACCTTTCCAAAATGTCCAAGAACATGATCAAAGCTTAAAAATTGAGCAAGATACGCATTGGAGAAGTTGGGAAATTTTTGTGAAATGGCCAAAATCATTTATCCTTGAAATTTCATTTTTGACAAAAGGGGCCCACTTTTTCCACTTGAATCAGCTTGGCCATGCTTCCCACGTGTCCCACATTTTATTTCAAAATTTAAAATTAATTTTTTCATTTTTTATTTGATTTTATTGGATTTAATTCATTTTAAATCTTTTAAAATCAAATGAAAATCAAAAAGATTAATTAAGGGACATATCTTGCTTTGATTAGCTTTGAACCACCATTATACACATCCCAAATTCGTGCAAAGGGCTAAAGCTAGCAAGAATTCAAATTTTGGTACAAAGATGGAAGGTGTTTTAATGGAGTTTATAGCAAAATCTTAGGCATGAATGCAAGGCATTATTGGCCATAATTCTTATCAAAACTCATTACATAACCTATATGCAAGTGAACACAAGCACATTCACGACCTAAGAGCTCCAAAAACGGCCATACAAAATTGTCACACAAACTTGAAATCTGAAAACCTAGTTGCAGTGCCTCTCAAGTCCCAATTCCCATCCAAACATATTCCTGACATCCCTAGGAAGCTTTGGCAATCAAAAACAAGCATAATCACTCAAGAAATCGTGCAATAGACCTCCTCCGGTTTGCTTCATTTTTTCAAATCGCATATCATATTTCATAAGCAATTAACCCATTTTCTTTGTTGTTTTGTGTTGCTAGGGGCTTTCTAAAGCTAGTAGATTGATCCAATTGCATTTTAACGCATCATAGCATGATTCACCATTGAAATATTTTAGGGTTTCTCAAGCTTCAAATTGGGGATTTCCCCATACTGTAAAATTGGGACATCAAACTGCCATGGTTGAATTCGTGATATCCAAATGAACATAACGGACCCATCGCGCTCAATTTATGGTCAAGCATGACCTAATCACTATTTTTTTGCAGGTTGCGTTTTGGGGGGGTTTAAAACCCCCGCTATCTCATTTTATTACAGAGACAAACGGAGACGAAAGCTAGCGTGGCTTGTTGTCATTGGACGGTTCATAATTTTGGCGCGTTTTTTGGTTGTGTACCACTAATTCTTGTTTTGTGTTATATTATTTATTTTCCATTTTACATCCAAACGCGCAAATAGCTCAACTGGTAGGCAGGTGGCTTGGTAAACATTGGGACCTGGGTTCGAATCCCAGGTCCCCTCAAATTATTTCTATTATTTTGTTTCACATGTTTCCATGCAGTGCACACTCCAGGGCTGACCATACACCCAACGCTTTGGCTTGCCACGCGCCCAATAAGTCTCATCCAAAGGCCAGAACCTGGAGTCCACCATGCACGCTAGTCAACAGACGCATACGCAACCATAAAAGTCAACAAAAGGCCTAGCTTGTAGTGGGCCAAATTGTTTCATAACATCTCCTAAATTGGGTCAACACCCCCATGGTTTGCGTTACCTTTTCCTTTTTTTCTTTTTCTTTTCTTCTTTTTTATTTTAATTGTTTTCTTTTGTTTTGTTTAATTCACAAAAAAATACAATTTTCACAATAATAAAAAATCAGAAATCAAAAAAACTAAAAAATATGTTATTTAATATTTAGTCTATTAATATTTTTGAAAATAAATCTTTAAATCACAATTTAGTAAAATTAGGTTTTAATTTTAATGTTTTTTTTCTTAATAACTAAAAAAGGGGTAGAAATTAGGTTTAGCATTTTATTCTTTTCTCTCAATAAATAAATTCTTCTTATTATTATTATTAACTATTAATTATTTTGTAAATACTCATGTAATTAAATAATTAGGATAAATTAGGTTAAAACTTAAATATTTTTCTTAACAATTAAAAACAAACTTAGAATTAGGGTTTTATTTAATTTCTAATTTCAATTAATTCTCTTTATTTCATAAATACCAAAAAAACATAAAAATAATTTCTTTTTCTTTATTTAATCATTAATCATTTTCTAATTTCAATTTCATCTTTAAAGGGTCCAACGCCCTCGCACTCTCGATTCCAATTTCTTTTCGCACGCGTACTCTTATGTTTCTTTTAAATATTATGTAATTGCCCCAAGGCCTTGTAATAATAATTAGAGACTTATTTATTTTCCGCATTTTATTCAAAAAACGGGTCTTTGTTAATTTGGCGATGTATAGACCCGCGCCTTGTAATAGCGTAGGACCTTTATTTTCCGCACTTTAAATTCCGCACCTTTAAACTGTTAATCACATGAAAGAATGTATGCCCAAATAAAATAAAAGCGTAGATCACCAAAAGCATGTACAAGATAAAACATAATTGAAAATGACACACAATTCACACACCACTCCTAGGGTGCGCCTCACTGTTGCCTTGCCCTTCGAATCGTGGTCGTCGAGTATAGGACGTTTTAGTAAGTCCTTATGTCCATGAACATGGCATAAGGGTAGCTTCTAAGGTGTCCTACTATTTCTCTGGTGACCACACTATTGCCTTGCCCCTCGAAACGTGGTCGTCGACTATAGGATGTCTTAGTGAGTCCTTATGTTCCATTGATCTAGTTGCCTCGAAACAAGTTGCCTCGGAATAGTTGCCTCGGAATAAAAAGATCAATGGCATAAGGGTAGCTTCTAAGGTGTCTTACTGTTGCTCGGTGACCACACTGTCCCTAAACTCGAATTGACCCGAACACCTCCAACGGTGGTGCTACCTACCTCTCAATGGTGGGATGGCACTACCTTAAGGACATTAACGCAGCCTAATTCCTTAGGGTAGGTAGATGACTCATAGATACTTGCTCTAAAACAAATCAAAAACTTCTTTTCACACCGACACTTTGCAAAAAGCTTTAAAAAGCAACTTTTCAAACACTCTTGAGGACTGATACAAGAGTCGAACTGAAATTTTAAACGAAACTTTTTCAAACCCACTCACACTTGAAAAGCAAACACTTTTGAAAACACAAATGAGCAAGTATCTAAGAGCCCATGGATAACCATGGATAGAAAGGGTGCTAACACCTTCCCTTTCTATAAATCTACCTCCCGAACCGAGAACTAATCTCATAAGGAATTTTTCTGTGCTTTTGTCCTTTCCATTTGGAGAAAATAAAAGACGGTGGCGACTCTTGCTTCCGCGACATTTCGCGAACCAGCGTTAAACAGTCAGTTCCAGATCCACCGATCACAGATCCCAATGGCGAAAATGGACAAAAATACACCACTTTCATGATCGAATATGGCAACTATTACTACAATATAATGCCCTTCGGCCTAAAAAACGTAGGCGCTACATATCAGCACATGATGAACAAAGTTTTTCATAATGAGATAGGCGACATGCTCGAAGTCTATATGGACGACATGATCGTCAAGTCCACGGAAGAGCTCAACCATGCCTTCCACTTAAAGAAAGTGTTCGAGCAGGCTCGAAAGTGTCGGATGTGATTCAATCCGGAAAAATGTACCTTTGGCGTACGAGTAGACAAGTTCCTCAAATTCTTCCTAACAGAATGAGGCATTGAAGCAAACCCCGACAAATTTCGAGCATTTTTCAAATTTCTGACGCCCACCTTGAAAAATTCCATCCAAATTCTCAACGACATGCTCACTTCTCTCTCTCTCTCTGTCTCTCTCTCTCTCTATCTCTCTCTCTCTCTCTCTCTCTCTCTCTCTCTCTCTCTATATATATATATATATATATATATATATATATATATATATATATATATATATATATATATATATATATTCGTGGCAAAATCTGCCCAACACGCGCTCTCCCTGTTCAGACTCCTCCGCAAGGAAGCTGCCTTTGAATGGATGCCCGAATGCGAGCGAGCCCTCATTCCCTTAAAACAAGTGTTGTCACATCCGCTCGCCCTTTCTCAACCCGAGAAAGACGAGGTCCTCTACCTCTATCTGGACATTGCCTCCGAGGCGATGAGCACGACACTGATTAGAGAAACTCTAGAGGGACAAAGACCAATATATTTCACGAGCAAGGACCTGCAAGGCCCAGGGGTGAGATATCAACAAATAAAAAAAGTATCTCTAGCCCTCGTTAACACGACAATGAGGCTTAGACACTACTTCTTGGCCCATATCATAGTCGTCCGAACGGATCATACAATAAGGCAGCTGCTCAGAAGACCACACATGACCAGCAGAATGTTGAAATGGTCCTTAGAACTCTTTGAATTTGATATCCAATACGAGAGTAGGAAAGCCCTTAAGGCTCAGGCCTTGGCCAACTTCGTAGATGAAATGACCTCGCCCGCAGACCCCGATGGATCACGCTGATGGACGATCTTCATCGATAGTGCCTACAGTTCGACAGGAAGAGGCGCTGTCATCGTATTGGAAAACAAGGAAGGGACCCTAATCGAGGTCTCCCTCGCGTTATCTTTCCCGACCTCTAACAATCAGGCCAAATACGAGGCACTCTTGGAAGGCTTACTACTTGTCGAAGATTTGGGAGTCGAGGAAGTAAAAATCTGCACCGACTCTCAGCTGGTCGCCTCTCAAGTCCGAGGTGAATATCTGGTAAAAAATGACCAACTCATTGAATATTTGGCCCTGGTCCAGGAGAGGAAAAAGAAATTTAAATCTCTGGACGTGCATCATGTTCCCCGCGAGCATAACGCCCATGCAAACATCCTATCTAAGCTGGAAAGCACGAATAGGAAAGGAGGGAATAAGTCGGTAATACAAGAAATCCTTCCTCGACCAAGCACCCAGAAGCTTCCCTCTACCTTAGAAGTGTTCTCCATGGGGACAACGATTGTTGGATGACCCCCATACACGATTACCTCACTAAAGGAAAACTCCCCGACGACCCGAAAGAAGCGGCCATTGTTAGACAAAGAGCTTGCTCGTACGTCTTTGTCAAGGGAAAACTTTACAGGAGAGGATTTTCCATTCCCCTTCTCAAGTGCATCGACCAAAGGGGTGCCGATCGTGTCTTGCTCGAAATCCACGAGGGTATTAGCGGCCAATACCTGGGCGGAAGATCCCTCGTAATAAAAGCTCTACGAGCAGTATATTATTGGCCCACCATGCAGCACGACGCGAAAGAGCACGTGAAAAAATGCGACAAATGCCAACGACACAGAGATATGCATTTAGATCCTCCTAACAAGCTCAAGTCCATCTCCTCTCCTTGGCCCTTCGCTTGGTGGGGATTGGATCTTCTCGGTCCACTCATGGTCGGAACCAATCAAAACAAATATCTAATCATAGCGGTCGACTACTTCACCAAATGGATAGAAGTCGGAGCTTTGGCCAAAACCACCATCCAAAACGTCCTTCACTTCTATAAAAGAAACATCCTCGCTCAGTTCGGCATCCCACAAGCGATAATCACTGATAATGGGACTCAGTTCACAAAATACACTTTTCAGGAATTCGTCGCAAACTAGGCACCACCCAGCACTTCGGCTCTACCGAGCATCCCCAGACGAACGGTCAGACCGAATCCGCGAACAGAGTAATACTCAGGGGCCTCGAGCGAAGATTAGACGAAACCAAGAAAAGATGGATAGAGGAGTTACACATTGTACTATGAGGATATCTAACAATGGGGAACTCGTCAACCGGGAAGACCCCTTTCTGACTAGCTTACAGGATGGAGGCAGTCATCCGCTTGGAGATCGAAGAACCCTCCAGATGAACCGAGGCTCCCCCATATGAGGAGATGAACGACATCGCCCTTCGGGAGGAACTGGATCTAGTGGAAGAAATTAGAACAGGAGCAGCCCTACGAGAGGCCTCGCTCAAATAAAAAATAGTCATCTGCTACAACGCCAAAGTCATACGACGAGAGTTCAAGGTCAACAACCTTGTCTTAAAGAGAAATCACAAAGAATCTCGCGAGGGCAAGCTCGCAGTGAACTGGGAAGGTCCTTATCCCGTCTACACGAAAACAGGAACAAGAGCGTATTACTTGGAAAACTTACAAGGGGAACAACTCGTTTGATCATGGAACATTGAAAAGCTAA
This sequence comes from Vicia faba, assembly GCA_948472305.1. NCBI lineage: Eukaryota > Viridiplantae > Streptophyta > Magnoliopsida > Fabales > Fabaceae > Vicia > Vicia faba. The sequence continues at coordinate 295,764,840 of OX451740.1, read as the reverse complement.
AATAATATTACAGTTAAAAACACTGAGCAGTCAGCGAGTTTAGTCGACAAGACAAACTCACCCAGGCCCGACCACGCGTGCATGCCTAGACACAAGCATAGCACCCAAAATATTCAAAAGGGGCGAAGCTCCGCTCTTATAACAAGCGCACTATCAGCCTAACATGGATAATTCAATTGAGCTCCATAGTCCTCGTGCCATGATGGTAGAACGCCTGGCTCGTGACCGATATTCACCCTGGCCGTTTGATCAGTTTCCCCACACTAACAAACATACGAACTAAATGAGAAAATCCTCGCTAGAAACTCTTAGCAAAATAAAAGATGTCCCAAACAGACACGTTTATTAATAAACATGCAAACACAAGTTAAATATTCGAAACAAACGACCACCATGATCAAAAAACTAAAAGAAACGACCACCTGGGCCGCTATTGTACGAATATTTCAACAAAGAAGGCTTTTAATGCCCCATTCAAAAGAATAAATTTATGGCCACAAAGACCACACTTGTTCAAAGATTACATACATGGGCAAAATCCCGGAGAAATAAAATTACAACAATACGGCACGCAGGACGAAATAAATAAAACAAAATGGACAATCATCCTTCAGCCTCTTCCTCGACAACGAGCGATAACTGGGCAGGACCCTCGGTGGGCTGAGCGACGAACTCTTTGAGGTAATTGAGGACCAGAATCTTACTGGTATCCACGTAATAGTTGACCCCCATACCCAAAGTGTTGAGTTCGACCCCGCGGTTCAGCATGAGCATCTGTTTCACCGTATTTTCAAAACTCCCCTCAGAGGCAACTTGGGCATCGTCCACCGCAAGTTGAAAACAAGCAACAAGATCGACTTGAGTCTTTAAATATTTTGTTTCCTCCGGCTCATCTTCAGCAGGCATCACCTCGGCAGTCAGAACAACTACCTTCTCATCGAGATCTTTTTTCTCGATCAACAGGACTATGCACTTTTCGGAGAGTCTCCCTGATTCTTCCTCGAACAACTTCCGGGCCTTTTCCTCCTCAATCCTGGTCTTCTCACTCGCAGCCAGCATAGCCCGAAGATTCTTCAACTCGGCCTTCTAGGAAGAACTCCCCTCAGTGTAGGCAACGAACATCTCTAGAATCTGCATTAAACCATCGGAATCCTACGCCAGCATTGCCCTCTTTCCCGAGCGGCCCAAACCCTCGAGATGAAGGGATTCGGCCCGAGGAGGGAGAAGAGTTGCGCCATCAAAGAAAGCCTTCTCCATCCAGAAAGAGGGTAGGTTGTACGTCCCTTTCCCCTTTTCCCCGGTCAGGTCAACGCTTCCCTCGGCACCCGGCCTCTTCGATTTCGAGGATACGACGGTAGGAGAGAGAGCGACCATAGCTTGGGACGAAGACGAGTCGCCCCACCCCGAAGTAGGAGTGACCCCCGAGCCAGTCTGAGCATCCTTCTGAGCTTTACTCGCTCTAGCGGCAAGAGTATTGGCTATGCGCTATTGGGTAGGATTCATGCTATCTGCAAAACAAACAAAAATAAACATAGTTAGAAAACGAGGATTTGAATAAGCAACGACCGCATACAACTATTCAAAACATAAATACCCAATTACTTTACGGGATCCTCGCTCCTGAGGAGCTCCTTGACGAATATAAGACCCAACTCGTATACAACCTCTCCGTTCTTGTCGATCACCGGCCTGCCTCCCCGGCCTAATCGTTGGACACGAGGGGTTTGGGCCACAAAAGCAGTCAAGATAGTGAAGCTCTCCTGATCCTCGACTCCGAGCTCCCCCTCCCTTCATAAGTAGGAACCCAATTCATTATCGAAGTGCTTCCTCGTCCATAGGAACAGGAACTTGTAAACCTGTTTTACCACAGGGTCTCCTAGCTCATTCAGACGGGGAGTACTATCCTCATTATGCATCGGTACGGTCCTAAAAACATTCAACATTGCCTTTATCGAAGAAGGATGCACCAGTATATATTTGTCCTTGAAGTGATGAACGGACTATAGATAAGCTTTAAACAGCTTCTCGTTGCCTTGTTTCAGTGCAACCCATCCCCATTTGTCGTTGATCTTGCTCCTCTAGAGGTGAAAGAAGTAGAAGAACAAGGGAATGGTGGCCTATATCTTTAAGTAATCACAAACTATCTCGAACGCTCGCATGAACGCGATGCTCGGGTGCAATTGGGAAGGAGCCACCCGCAGGTGCCTGAATACGGCCACCTCAAAATCCGAGAAAGGGAGCCGAAGATTCATCTCCCAAAACACGATGTCATACATGAGAATCCGCCTCCTGTCATATTTCGAGCATATTCTTCTCTCTTTCCTGGGAATGTATAGCGACCACTCTCCCTGGTTTCCTTCCTCATGAGTGTACACCTCAGTAAAAACATCATCCTGATGCTCGAAGAAATATGAGGGCCACTCCCAGGGATCATTCGCGACCCAAGCACGCAGATCCTCCTCGTCCCCGGGGGGAAAAGGCAACCTTGATCAGCGGAGCTCATCTCCATATCACCTTCCCCGTTTGTTGTTCCGGCTGATTCAGTTTGTCCCCGGAAATCTCCAAAATTCTTGACGAGATACTCGCCTCGTCTGAAGAAATACTTGAAATTCCAAAAGACTCGTTGAGAGATCAACTCGGGCATTGTCGGACATAGTACCTGAAAAGCAGAGGATAAAGATGAGTTTGACATCAATGTCAGAACCACCCTTCCACCTCTAATTAAGTGAAAGGGCACTGGGAAACAAGGATCATGTCCTCGACCCGAACCCTTACTAAGGCGCATAAATGGGCAGAAGTTTGAGAAAAAACCATAGGCCCTAAAGGACCATCCACGACACATCACAAAATTCCCGAGGAGGATCTACGGCGACTTCGGCGATTCTAAACTACAAAACCACCGCCTGCCACCAACACTCCCCAAGGGCGTCATAACAGATAGAATGCTAAACCATAGTCGCATGCATTTTTAGGAAGAAACCTAAACTACTGAAAGCAAATGACAACAAAAAACTGAAATCTTACCAGTTAAAAGAAGAAGGAAGGGTGAAAATAGCAGTAGCGAGCAACAAATCTCAAGATACAATGATGGTCGATAGTTCAGCGATTACGAGAAGTTGAGAGAGAAAACTAAAAACACTAAACTCCCTACTCCTCTCATATTTATAGTTGGGACCATCCGTGCGTGCGAGACACACGCCTGGGAAACCCTAGGATCGTCATCATTACACCCTAGCCCCTAGGCCATCATTACGCCGCTTCGCCAACACGCTACCCGAAACACGCTACCTCTTCAAGTTCAAGGATCTTAACGACCAACTCCTCATCTCCACGCGAGAAAGGCGCAGCGGGCGACACTCATTCTCCCCGTAAGATGTGCCCCATTCCACGAGCATGTGTTAAAATCATCACTCATGTGCTCAAGAGCAACGACTTGGGGGCTACTATTTTGGACTGGCCCAACAGCTAGAATAGGCCCAGTCTAACCCTTTATTTTAGTACAGTCCATACGCCCATGGCCCGAAACTTTCCGCTCTCCGTCGGGCAATATCGACCCTTTGCCCTCCCAAGCCGATACTGACCTAAGATGATCGACGAACACCTCTCAGTCTTCCCGACTTCAAGTTGTGCAGGCAACCAGGAACCGACCAGACTACTGCTTGTAACTTAACTCCACCTCGGATCCAACGACTAGTTAAGATCACATCTACCCAGTTTGACCATGTCCTTGTGATTAGAGGCCATATTATGGATTTCAAAATTCTGACTTGGTGAGAAATTCAGTTCCAAATTACCAATTTCAAAATAAGGGCATTTTCAACTCAAGGGGTCTTAGGACATGATTTTTGATACTTTAGAAAGATGAGGTTACAAGCTTTGCAATGGAAAAATAATGGAATCAAATGGATGATTGAGCTGAAAGTTTCATTGAGTCAAAGTTGAGGAAAAAAGGTTGACTTTCCATACTTAGAAATATTTCAAATTTTTCTTCAAAAGTGACATATAATGTTTTGCATCCAAACATGGTCTTCCACTTGGAATTTGCTCTTGACCAAAAAAGATGGCATGAAATAGACCTCTTGAACGACATTTTGAAACTTGAACCATTCAAAATCTCCAAAAATTGAGAGAGTTATCAATTGTTGAAGTTGGCAAAAAATCATGAAATGACTTATAATCTTTTGTATCCTTGGGGAATCTTCCATCAATTTTATCACTTTACATATAAAAGAAGGAATAAAGTTCACATCTTCAATATCATTATGGAAAAAGATTAGGCTCAAGGTGATAAAAATTGACTAAGTTATGATCATTTGAAGTCACACATGAGAGATTGGGGGTTCATCTGGAGGACTTGTAATCTTTCTTCATCATCAAGTTTCTTCCACGTGAAAAATCCTTGAAACTTTTGAAGTGATTTGTTAATAACCCTTTGAAGAGAAGGATTTATTTAGAATCACTCAAAAATACTAAAAGATGAGCAAGATATACTTCTTTGAAGTTCAAAACCCTAACTCCTAGATCAAGAAAATTCTTTTAGGAACTTTGACAATTTTGAACAACCTTCTTGTACCAACACTCTTGCTTTGTAAATAAAAGTTGTTGGAGATGATAATGATAACTCATAGAAAACAAAACCACTTCCATATCTTGATGATTGAGAGAAATATGAACTTGTGACCAATGGGAACACGACCTTGTCCAACCATGACAACCTCTTCAATCAACCCCTTGTACTTTTGAATTAATTTGATAACTTTGAAATGTAGTGAACCAAAATAAACCTTTCCATGCCATTTCTTCCAAAAAAACTTCAATGGTGAGGTTTGAATTTCTCAATCTTTATTGACTAGAGCATGAAAATAAACTCATGAACCCATGGATCAACTTGTTAAGCCACACTGCCTTTACCTACATTATTAACAAGTAAGACAAACCAACATTGCATTTTATTAATTAGAAGGAAAATAAAGGAAAAATATTCATGATCACAAAAGAAAACAAGTCAAGGTGCTTGGGGATTCCTCAAAGAAAAAAGATAAAGATAGGGAGAAGAACCAAAATCCCTAACATGATCTTGTTGTGATTGAATCAAAATGGTATGATGAAGGGATATTAGGGGCAAAAATTGGGGTACAACAGCTGCCATTATTTAAGTTTCTTCTATTCGGAGATATTAAGGTTAAAAATCTTCGTGTCGACGCGATCGAAGATACTTAAATATAAAACAAACCCTATTTTTGGTCCTAAGATGCCATGCAATGCTTATGAGTATGAATGCATATGAACAAAATCAAAGAGAAGCAAAACACCACTGGGGATGTAACAAAGGAAATAAAGATCAAAAGGGGAACCCAACCAGGAAAATAAATCACTGGTGGATCAAAAGACCCGACTCATAAAGGATGGTAAAAGATCAACGGATACACCAACTTCTACTAAAGGCGAAACTTCCAACGTTCACTGAAGGTAGAAAGAGGAAATAAATAACAACACCGACGTTTACTGTCGATGATCTACCAACTTTCATGAAGGTAGAAGGAAAATAAATATCATAGCATCGTTGTTCACTGACGATGAACTACCAACATTCACCGAGGGTAGCAAAAAGATAACAATCACCAACTTTCACTGATGGTGACTGTTGTACCCCAAAATTTTCCCTCCCATATTCTTCAAAGTTTTGACAAGCATCATCTCAATTTGCTCAAGTCTACTCAAGGGTTGCACAGTTCAAACACCCTCCTAAGCCAGTCAAATTAGGGTTTTGGTTCTTGCAAGGAAGTTGAGGTTTTCAAGGGCTCAATCAAGTCACATATGCCTATACACATTGTCAAGCATCTACATGCCAAGTTTCAAGGCTCACAAGGTCAAGTTGCACAGTCAAAAACCCTAATTGCTTCACAATCAACTGTAGGGGTAAAATGGTCATTTGGCAGTCAAAAGTCAAAAAATTTGGTCAACATCTTATCTTGAAGTCACAATCATCATTTGATCAAGTCTTGATCATGATTCTACAAGAATGGCTCAAAAATCATCAAGATGCAAAAGTTTCCATTTTTGGACAGTTGAAAAGTCAACTGTAACTTGACCAAAGCATAACTTTTTCATGGTTCATCAGAAAAATCCCATCCAATGCTCATTTTGAAGGGGAGGACATTTCCTACAAATCATCTTCACATTCCAAGTCCAAGAAATGCTCTCACAAAAAGTTACCAATTTCAACATTATAGGTCATTTTCAAAAGTCAACAAAAAGGCATTTTAAGTCAAAGACCATAACTTGAGATTGGTAACTCAAAATGACATGGGACCAAATGCATTGGTTAGAGGACTTTAAGACCTTTCCAAAATGTCCAAGAACATGTTCATATGATCAAAATTGAGCAAGATATGCATTGGAGAAGTTGGGAAATTTTTGTGAAATGGCAAAAGTCAACTATCCTTGAAACTTCAATTTTTGACAAAAGGGCCCACTTTTTCCACTTGATTCAGCCTTGTCATGCCACCCACGTGTCCCATGATCAATTTCAAGATTAAACATTAATTTTTCTATTTTTATTTAATTTTATTTGATTTAATTCATTTTAAATCCATAAAATTCAAATAAAATTAAAAAAATTAATTAAATAACATCTTTTGATTTGATTAACTTTTATGTGTCATGAACAAGCATACCAAATTCGTGTAAGGCCATTTTAAGCATGAAAATTCAAATTTGAACAAAATTGGAAAATGCTTTAATGGTGGTTATGAAGAAATCCAAAAACATCATTGCAATGGATTAAAGGCTCATCACGTGGATTGATTCTCATTCAAACATACATATGCAAGTGTTCCATACCTCATTCAAAAAAAGGGCATCCCTGAAACGGCCAGAGCAAAAACTGAAAATTGTCCAAAAAGTGAGAGATCAAAAGCATAGTTGCAAGTGTTTTCAGATCAAAGCAAGCACGTAGCTTTCTTCCTTGCCACCCCTGAAGCCAAAGCAACCACAAACGCGTCCTAAGGTACACTGAATAGCGCTGTAAGTACTCACGAAATCACCTCCGAACATGGAGTCGTGTTTTCCCATTCTTGCATTTTTTTCTGGAAAATAATAGCATATTCATACTCCATACCTGATTTCCAATGCAACTGTTACATTCAATTTCATTTTTAGGCTTCGTATGACAATACTCGTGCCTAGGGTTTGTTTGCTTTGTTTTTAGGTATTTTTTTCTACAGGTGAAATTGGGACGAACCATGAGCATCAACGTGATCAGGAGATATGGGCGATTACAACATTTTATTTTCTCTTTTTTATTTTCTTTTCTTTCATAATTTCCCTTTTATTAATTATTAGTTTTTATTAATTATTTAATTAACCAATTAGCATTTTTTACAATAAAACAAAAAAAGAACATTTTATTATTTATTAACTTATTTTGTAAATAAAATACTAATAAATTAATTAGTTTAATTAGTTTAACTTTAACATTTTTTGATAAGTAAAATTAATTTAGAATTAGGTCTTTCACTTTCATTTTTTAATTTCTTTTTTATTTTATTTCATTAAAAATATAAAAATACAAAAAAACATTTTTTTAATTAAATAATTAATTAATTAGTTATTAGTTTTAATTTCATTTAATCACAAAAAAAAAGACAAAATTCAATTCTTTCTCAAAAAGGGTCAATACCCTAAGACGTTCCCGATTAAATTTCTATTTGCGCGTATTTATTTATTTTTGATTATATTTATGTATCTGTACAGAGTATGTAATAGTTAAATTAAGATTTTATCGCCTTATTTAAATTCTCGCACTTTATTTTCCAAAACGGGTTTTTGTTTTTGGCGATGTATGGACCCGCGCCTTGTAATAGCTAGATTTACATTTCTGCAATTTATTTTCCACACTCCTAACTGCTAATATGCCTGCAAGAATGTATGTAAATAAAATCAATCCGTATCTCACAAATAACATGTACAATATAACCTTAACTGAAAAACAGCACACAAAGCATATGCCACTTCTAGGGTACGCCTCACCGGTTGCCTCGAACGTGGTCATCAAGTATAGGGTGTCTTAGAGGTCGCCCTTCTGTCTAAAAGATCCAGTTGCCTCGAAACGGTTGCCTCGGATAGAAAGGATCTAGGACATTAGGGTTACTTCTAAGGTGTCCTACCATTGCTTCGGTGACCACATTGTCCCGATAATCAAATTGAACCGAACACCTCCAACGATGGTGCTACCTACCTCTCAATTGTGGGATAGCACTATCTAAAGGACTCTTACACAACCTAATTCCTTAGAGTAGGTAGATTTCTCTTAAGTACTTGCTCTTTTCAAAACAAACAAAAATACTTTTCGCACCTACACTTTCAAAAGTTTTCAAACAAATTTTTCATACACTCTTGAGGATAGATACAAGAGTTACTTAGAAATTTTTCAAACGAAACTTTCTCAAAACCCACACACATTTGAAAAGCAAACAAATTTTGAAAACATAAGAGCAAGTACCTAAGAGCCCGTGGATAACCACGGATAGAAAGGGTGCTAACACATTCCCTTTCTATAAATCTACCTCCCGAACCGAGAAACATTCTCGAAGAAGGAATTTTGCTGTGCTTTTGTCCTTTCCATGTTGGAGAACATAAAAGACGGTGGCGACTCTTGCTTACCGTGACATTTCACGAAACCAACTTAAAAACAGTCAGTTCTATTCCCACCGATCACAGAACTGGCGACTCTGCTGGGGACATAATAAGTGGGGTGTACCTTAGGAATAGTTCATCATTATGTTTTCAATTGCTTTGCTTTGATTGCTTTATATTTGTGGGCTTTGCATCGGAGTTCCATAGATCCTAACCCGGATCTGGGGATACCCTTTTAGGTAGCATAATCTGTGAGGGACCTGTCCGGCGTAGACCGACATGGGTGAAGCAGTGGCTACGTTGGTGTGGCACCTTGGTCTGTACCGATATCCATTGTGTTGCAACGAGGAGAATATGGGTCTTCTGAGGAGTCATTAAGCACCAACCGACCTTAGAACCCTAATGTGACCCAACTTGGCCATAGAACAGTAGCAGTATGCTACACCCATTGAGGCTAAACTCTCGCGATGGTTATGGCCGCAAGAAAAGATTGCGACGCTGGAGTTATGACCGATTGAGGGTAGTTAGTGATATTGGGATCCTCTAGAACCCGGTTACTTTTGATAGGACAGGTCTTAACCAACGAAGCTGAAAGAGGGTAGTACCTGAACTTCATGCTGGCCTAAACTCTAAGGGCTCTGTATGACTTGTGTGCCTTCATACTTGAATTACTTGCACACTTGTTATCTAACAACACGAGTTCCTTGCAGGTTTTGTTTACAGTCCTTAATTGGGACTCATTACAGGGCCTACTTACATCACTCCATGCATAGCATAACATCATACCATCGCATACATCCTACATAAGGACTAATCCATTTCAAGGATCTCGAGGGTTTGTGATGCAGGTCATGATTTCTAGCAAGGGGCAAAGGGGATTTATTTTCCTCTAGCCAAGGTTGATGACTTGAGTCAGGGGCTATGACCCACTTGATATGGTGAGCTTTGACTCTTAAAGAAGGTTCCTCTAACCAAGGTTGTTTGGAGATCAAAACATGATAACTTGAGTCAGGGGCTATGACCCACTTGATATGGTGAGCACTAACTCTTGAAGAAGGACTCTCAACAATATGAAGTTCCTTCAATCAAGCCGCAAAATTCAAATTCTAACAACTTTCTTGGTTACCCCGCGAGGTCCTTGAAAACATTGCATGCATATTGTGATCAGTGGATCTGGAACTGACTGTTTAACGCTGGTTCGCGAAATGTCGCGGAAGCAAGAGTCGCCACCGTCTTTTATTTTCTCCAAATGGAAAGGACAAAAGCACAGAAAAATTCCTTATAGAGATTGCTCTCGGTTCGGGAGGTAGGTTATAGAAAGGGAAGGTGTTAGCACCCTTTCTATCCATGGTTATCCATGGGCTCTTAGATACTTGCTCACTTGTGTTTTCAAAAATGGTTTGTTTGCTTTTCAATGTGGGTTTTTAAAAAGTTTCTTTGAAAATTCCAGTTCGACTCTTGTATCAGTCCTCAAGAGTGTTTGAAAAATTGCTTTCGAAAGCTTTTTGAAAATGTGTTGGTGTGAAAAGTATTTTTGATTTGTTTTGAAATTTAGAGCAAGTATCTAGAGTCGTCTACCTACCCTAAGGAATTCGTCTGTGTAAATGTCCTTTAAAGTAGTGCCATCCCACCATTGAGAGGTAGGTAGCACCACCGTTGGAGGTGTTCGGGTCAATTCGAGGTTCGGGACATGGTGATCACCAGAGCAATGGGAAGACACCTTAGAAGCTACCCTCATGCCAGGTTCCCGGATCATGAGGACTTACTAAGACATCCTCTACTCGACGATCACCTTTCGAGGCAAGGCAACAGTGAGGCGTACCCTAGGGGTGGTGTGTGATTTGTGTGTCATGTTCATTTGCATTTATCTTGTTCATGTCAAAGTGATCTATGCGTTTGTTTTTATTTTATCATTCATTCTTTCATGCATTTGTTAACAATTAAAAAGTTGCGAGAAAAGTAAAATTCTAAGCTATTACAAAAGGCGCGGGTCCACATCGCCAAAATTAATCCAGGACCCGATTTGACAGAAAAATAAAGAAAGAAATAAAATAAAGAATTAAAAAGTGCGACAAATAATTTACAAGGCTTCGGGAGAGGTACATAAATATTTAAGCGGAAAAGAAATAAAATAAGTATGCGAGTTAATAAGAAATTAAGAACGAGGGCGTTGGACCCTTTTTGCAAAATTAAAATTACATGGAATTAATTAATTAAAAAAGAGATGTTTTTGGTATTTTATGATTTTAGGATTTAATATGAAAAAGGAATTAATTGAAATTAAAATAAGATGCAAACCCTAATCCTAATTATTTTTAATTTAAAAAAATATTGAAGTTTTTAACCTAAAATTAACCCTAATTTTTATATGTAAATTTAATTATAAAAATAAATATTTAATTATTTTAATTATTATGAAAGAAAAAAAATAAAAAGGGTGAAAAATTAATTAAACCTAATTCTATGTTTTTTTTAGATTTTATTATGAAAATATTAAATTAAACCCTAATTTAATACTAATTTTATTTATATACAATTTATTTATGAAAATACTTAAAATAAAATATTTACTATATTTTTGCTCTTTTCTGATTTTTACTATTTTTTATATTTTATGAAAATAAGTTAAATTAAAGGAATTAATTAACAAAAGAAATAATTGAAATAAATAAAATAAGGAAAAGAAAGAAAATACAATACCTTGGGGGGCTTCTGTCCCCTTTTTGGAGGTGAATTGGAGTGGTTTGGCCATTTGTGTTCTGGCCTCATCATACATAAGTTGTTCTACTTTGGCCATTTGGCTTTTGGCTTTTGGCCATTTGCGTTTTGGCTTTTGGCCATTTGTGTTCTGGCTTCAACGTTCCTTAATGTCTGGCTTAATGTCTGCCTCGCCATGTATTGGTGTCATGCATAAAATGTTCTACTTTGGCCATTTGGCTTTTGACTTTTGGCCATTTGGCTTTTGGCCTCAACGTTCCTTAATGAACCTGCATGGGATCCTGTCTAAATCTGCAGTGTTGAATCTCACGAACACATTAAATAAAATCATAAAATGTAAATAAAGCCAATATATGAAGAAATTTAATATTTAGGCACAATATGGCATGTATGAATGATTATACCCTTTTGATCATGGAGATCAAATCAACCTTACCCTTACTGGAAAATTAGTGACCTGGATGCTTTTATGCCTTACTGGAAAATTAGGATCATGGAGATCAAGCCAGCCTTATCCTTACTGGAGAAATAGTGAGGTGTTGGTTTGTAACTGAGATGGCTTTGTTTGTAGTGAGAGAGGGATTTGTAACAAGGATTTCAAGGTTTTAGGGTTCTTGAAAGAGTTTGATATTCCAACAGTGTTGTGGCAAGGTTTTTTCTCTCTTTTTCTCTTCTCCTGGTTTGTGTGAAAAGAAGGTGATTATATAATGGAAATTAGGGTAAAGCAAATGGGTTTTGAATGTGCAATTGGGCCTCCAATATTCACTTGAATTCGTCACTTTCCAGGCTAAATCTCAGGGACTTAAGTGCATTTTTTGAAGTTGAAATGTAAAAAAAAAATGTAGCCGACATCGAGAACTAACTCCTGTCCGAAAATCGACTCAATCGGATAAAAGGTGAATTAGTTATGAATTTTTGAAGTTTCAGCTCAGACAAACTTATTTTGGGCTCCAGTGTCGGCTTTGACACGTTCTTCAATAAAAAACTGGTATTGATCGGTGCATAATTTGGTCTCGACTTTTGAAGCAAAGTTGTAGATCTATGAGTCAGTGACCTTGTGTAAAAATATGAGTCCAATCCGATAAAAATTGACCGAGTTATGAATTTTCGAAGTTTCGGCTCAGATGAAATAATATTCAGCATTCAGGATTTTCAGCGTGTCACGCACTCTGAGCAAAAAACGAAGGCCTTTTGAATACCGTTTGAACTCAATACCTTCTGTGAAAATGTAGCCAACTCAATTTGTGAAATCTTGGCACCGGAACCAGCTCGATACGATGAAAATCGACCAAGTTATGATTTTTTGAACATGACGCAAATAAACTTCTGTCACAAATTTTCTGCACGAAAATACTTGATAAATCCACATTTTTGAAGACCTTCTGATCGAAATTGGCTTCCAGCCGTGAGAGATGAAAACGTAGATAATGTCAAGACGGAATTTTGGCCACCGGAACGGGTTCAAAACGAGCCACGATCTTCAAGTTATGAATTTTTTAGCGCGTAAAAACTGCACTTTCAGCACACTTTTTCACTATATCTCTTCAAGAAAACTCACACATTCGGATACCTTCTTTAAAGAATTGACTCTTGAGCCGAACCTGAATTTGAGAATACGTTATCAGAGATATCTTGGCGAAAGAATACCTGAATATGACGCGCCAGGTTGGACTTTTGAATTTTTCTTGAAACGTTTTTTGAGAAATATGGGAGGGCAAATTTTGGGGTACAACAGTTGCCCCTGTTCAATCTTCTTAAACCTGAGGATGCATATTGGCTGACGTGCCTTTCGTAATCCGAGGGTGGAAGATGATTGAACACTAGAGTACCCAGAAATTTGCGCTCACATAGTAACAGCGCGATGATGGAATGGGCTTATAGATGCCATTTAGAGGTTGCTGGATAGGATGATGGGCTTATAGATGCCATCTGGATGTTGATCGCGTAAGAGATTCCTTAGCGAGAACTTGCGTACCTGCAAAACAGAAAATGATTACCTGACATGTTGCAGAAGCTGATTTTCAGATGCTTGGTATAGATGTGTCTTGACTGGTTACAGGAGCTGGATCTAGAGCTTCAAACGGTGATGAATGAACCAGGGATGGTTACTACCTTAGCATGAATGGTAAGAGAACCTTGGGTGACTTTAACTTCAACAACGCTCGTTGAGAAAATCTTGATGGGAATTACCATCTTCGCAGGATCGGGAAGAGAACCATAGGCAATTATAATCTCAAATGGAATTATCATCTCACGCACCGTCGGGGAGAGGACCATAGGAAATCATAACCTGAAAGGGAATTATCACCTCACGCACCATCGGAGAGGGAACCATAGGAAATTATAACCTAAAAGGGAATTATCACCTCACACACCGTCGGAGAGGGAACCATAGGAAATTATAACCTAAAAGGGAATTATCACCTCACACACCGTCGGAGAGGGAACCATAGGAAATTATAACCTAAAAGGGAATTATCACCTCACACACCGTCGGAGAGGGAACCATAGGAAATTATAATCTCAAAGAAAAACCTAAAATGGAATTATCATCTCATGCCCCGTCGGAGAGAGAACCATTATAATCTGATAACTTCTACTGAGTCTTCATCAGAAAAATCTGTTGGGAGTCGATTTAGCTGGACTAGAGAAGGCCTTGGACTGGATAAGAAATCTTTGGAGTCGATTAACTGAACTGGTCTAGGTCTTGAAAAATTGATTGAGAATTTAGCTGAATCTTTCCTGAAAGGTAAAGGTCAGTCATATGCAATGCATGATATGGATCAAGCAATGATGTTCTCAACATACATGAGATTTGTTAGATATGATGCGTCTATGCATGCTATAATGATGTATATGATGTTTAGGAATGTATGCTTTTCGTCTAGGAAAGTAAATCCTTGACGGGTGCCGGGAAGTCACTCCTGGGCTGATATTGAAGAGTAGATTTTGCTTCCGTTGGGGATGATAACTGCAAGAATACCGGTAGGAGAAGATGACTCCGTTGAGGAATAAACTTGGCGAATGGAAGATTCTGCGGGAGGAAAATACTCTAGCGACCATGCTGGGAAGTGATACTCTGTGGGGAGAGGGATGCTTTTGCTGAGCTGTTGATAATAATTTGCTGGGGATATCTTTGTTGTATTGGGAGTGCTGATAGACTTCGCTGGGGATAAAGAGACTTCGTCGAGGACGACCTTTCCGTGGCTTTTGGCTGAGGATAACCCAGTTATATCCTGTTAAGGAAATAACTCTTTAAATAAGGCCGGACGACGCGTTCGTGCTCTGCGAAGGATAAGCTTCCAAAATCTACTGAGGATGAGCTTACCGCTTGGGGAGATGAATTCCAATCTTCCTAGGTTGGACTCTCCTGGGGAGATTTTGAACTGTAATTTTGTAGGTTGAAAGAGGGAACCTATGTAGGGTTGCCTGCTGATGAGCTCATGTAAAACCGCATCTGAAATGGAGAAGGAACCTGTGTAGGGTTACTTTGATGATGAGTTCGTGTAAAACTTCGTTTTTGGAAAGGGAGAACCTGTGTAGGGTTTCTGGTGACGAGTCCATGTAAAACTGCATCTTGAAGAGAGGGAACCGGTGTAGGGTTGCTTGATGTCGAGTTCGTGTAAAACTACGTTCGGAGAAGGAGAACCTGTGTAGGGTTTCCTGGTGAGGTAAGTTCATGTAAAACTTCTTGATGAACCGGGGTGAGGTTATCTTGGGCTAAATCCATGTAAGACTTCTGGGGGGAACTGGGGTTAGGTTGCCGTAGGACAAGTTCGTGTAAAACTTCTTGACGAACTGAGGTAAGGTCATCTTGAGATAGGTCCATGTAAGACTTCTGGAGGAACCAGGGTTAGGTTACGGCAGGATAAGTTTGTGTAAAACTTCTTGACGAACTGAGGTAAGGTCATCTTGAGATAGGTCCATGTAAGACTTCTGCAGGATAAGTTCGTGTAAAACTTCTTGATGAACCGGGGTTAGGTCATCTTGAGATAGGTCCATGTAAGACTTCTGGAGGAACCGGGGTTAGGTTACCTTGGGATAAATCCGTGTAAGATTTCTTGATGAACCGGGGTTAGGTCATCTTGAGATAGGTCCATGTAAGACTTCTGGAGGAACCGGGGTTAGGTTACGGCAGGATAAGTTCGTGTAAAACTTGAGATGAATCCGTGTAAGACTTCTGGAGGAACCGGGGTAAGGCTACTTGGAGTAAGTCCATGTAAGACTTCTGGAGGAACCGGGGTTAGGTTACCTGGAGGTAAGTTCGTGTAAAACTTGAGATAAATCCGTGTAAGACTTCTGGAGGAACCGGGGTTAGGTTACCTGGAGGTAAGTTCGTGTAAAACTTGAGATAAATCTGTGTAAGACTTCTGGAGGAACCGGGGTTAGGTTACCTGGAGGTAAGTTCGTGTAAAACTTGAGATAAATCCGTGTAAGACTTCTGGAGGAACCGGGGTAAGGCTACCTGATTTTTAATGTTGATCTGGGATTTGTAAAGGTAAATGGTAATCATCTTTATATTGACCTTAGTGTTTTGGTTGACAGAGCAACTGGATCGCCTGGACGACTCATTATTGCCCCTGTTTCTGAGGTGAAGGGAGGAGATACCTTGGAGGTCGTTTGACAAATCTTCTGGCAGACAAGTGACGAGATGCCGGGACATAGTTGTACGCTTAAATCCCTAATTTTTGTCTGGACCGCCCTTTCGGGTTTTCAGTCCACCGGGATACCCATTTTTGCCCAAGCCGCCTTTTCAGGTTTTCGACTTGCCGGGTGTACAGATTTTTCGTTTCATCCCTTCATTTTGCCCGAACCCTTTTGGTTCGCCGGGAAGCCCTTATTTTTGCCTAGGTGTGTCAACCTAGCGGGTCTTTGATTATGCGTACTATTTTTCCGACTATGTCTGTTCTCAGAAAGTAGGGAGTTGCCCCTGTTAGAAGTGTTTTGTCATGCCACCAGAAGATTTTCGACCAGGCAAGATTCGTTGTTGAAATGCCCCAGGTGGCTCATGCGGAGATTTGCCCCAGGCTATTTGACTTTTGAGAGATTCTCCGAATCTTGATTGGATTGCCCCAGATGATGGACCATGGTCATGCCATGCCCATTGATTGGAGATACTTTTGTTCATTAGACTTTCATTGTGCGAATTTCCCTGCTGTTCAAACAAAAAGTCATATGCAAACAAAGTTATGTTAAAAATGCAAAGCCTATGTCTGTCTTGCAGATTTTGAAAATGCATTCTTTTTCCATAAAACAAGTGAATGTTTGTAAAACGTGATGTCAACTCCTTCTTTATAGTAAGCCTTAAGGAGTCAGGATACCTTTCGTCACAATATGCTTTCGAACTAACCCATGCTTCAGCTAGGACTTTTAAGGGTTATAACGTGGCCTGGTTCACGGTTTAAGAAACAAAGGATAAAGGCTCAAAATTTATTTGTACCCACCCGCTCTTCGTGATGTTCTCCAAACCTAAACTCAGTTGATCATACGTTAGACCTTGTTTGAGTCTTTGCTCTGATTTTCCGGTGATGATTCAGATGTTGAACGTTTATTTGAATAGGCAGTCATCTCCTTTTTTTGCTGAGGGTTTGTAGGACCTCTTTCTTTTTGATTTTTGTTATCCCTTTCTTTTTTTTGCCTGAACTGTTTCCTTTTTTGGGATTACAGTCAGCGGGATGCCCCAGTTTTATAAGTCTCCTTCATGGGTTTTGACTTAATGGGTTTTTTATTTTTTGAGATAATGACTGCCTTTCTTTATTGATTATTCGGAACCATCACTGTCTTTTTTTCGTAAGGATCTCTTTGGTGCCATTTGTTATGCACTTGGATCAACTGAGAGACTACCCTGCCCCAGGTTATGATTAAGGGTTTTAAATTTCAAAAAGGAAAACTCCTACTTCTTTGGCTCAGATGGGTTGACGAGGGATTATCATCCTTATAACTCCAGTGTTTAGGGATTGAAACAATGCCTGTACCTCATCAGCGGGGTCCGTTCGAAAGCATACTGTAAAGATCGTGGTATCGTTTTCGTCATCCTCCCTCAAGAGGCTTAGAATTATTAATCGAGTGTTGACATCAGAAAAAATATGAAAACAATTTGTATATAGTGAATACGAATATATTGCTTCAGAACAGACATATGCGATGCATTAATGAAATAACAATGTTTAACATGAGTAAATGTTTGAACAATCAAAGCACAACACAACTTGAACATTCGAATGAACAAAAGTTTCCTAGTCTCAGAGCTTGTCACTTCAAATGGTGAGCCTTGGAGGGACGGTAGAAAAATTCAGTCTGACCATCTTGTGTGAATTCCAGTGCTCCTTCATCAATCAGGTTCTGAATCTTATTCTTCAAAGTCCAACAATCCTCTGTAGCATGCCCCGGGCTATCAGAATGATAAGCACATCGAGCGTTGGGGTTATACTTTGGTGACGTTGTATTTTGAAACTTCGGAGCCTCTTTTAGAGTTACCAGCTTGGTCTCCAGCAACTGTGGCAATATCTGGGATAAGGTCATGCTGAGCCGAGTGAACTGCCTCCTCTCGCTCTTTTGTTGGTTGTGATGTTGAATTTGTGACACTGGAGCCATCTGAGGAGCTCTCCCCTTACCTCCTTGTCTCAAAGGTGGTTGAACGATGACTGGCTTTTTGCCCTCAGACTTTTGCCTCAGTTGGTTACCCTGAAGCAGTTGGTTGACGAGAAACCAGAGCTCATCTTGTCTTTGAGCTAACCCTTGAATGGCAGTCATCTGCCCCAGCATCTGGACCTTCAATGCATCCACCTCAGCTTGTAGGTGTTTCAGCCTTTCATCCTCAGCATTGTTCCTGACAAAAGTCTCCATGAGAAGTGTCCTTAGCTCTTCCTGCCCCTTGGATAGATTCAGGAGGATTTTCCCGAACCGGGTCTCTTGAGCAAGAAAGTCCTGATTGTCTTGTTGGGAAGCCATGGCTGAAATAAACAGCGGGAAAGGTAAGTGACCTGCAAAAGAGATACCTGTAATGCAATGATGTGTATGATATGCATGCAATGTTTTCAAGGACCTCGCGGGGTAAACAAGGAAATTTGTTAGCATTTGGATCCGGTAGCTTGATTGGAAGAAACTTCATATTTGTTGAGAGTCTTTCTTCCAAGGGTCAAAGGCTCACCATATCCAGTGGGTCATAGCCCCTGACAACCTTGGCTCGGGGAACCTTCCTCAAGTGTCAAAGCTCACCATATCCAGTGGGTCATAGCCTCTGACAACTTTGGCTAGAGGAAAATAAATCCTCTTTGCCCCTTGCTAGATGTTTGATTCATCATGACCTGCATCACAAGCCCTTGAGATCCTTGAAATGGGTTAGGATGTATGCAATGGTATGATGTTATGTTATGCATGGGGTAATGTGAGTAACCCTGTTATGAGTCCCAATTAAGGACTGCAAACCAAAACCTGCAAGAAACTAGTCTGCAAGAAACTCAGTACACTCTGTTATAAGCCCTAATTAAGGACTATAAACAAAACCTGCAAGAAACTCAATACACTCCGTTATGAGTCCTAATTAAGGACTATAAACAAAACCTGCAAGAAACTTAGTAAGCCCTGTCATGTGTCCCAATTAAGGACTAAAACAAAACCTGCAAGTAGTTCATGTGTCAGATAAAGCATGCAAGCAGTCAAGTACGAAGGCACACAAGTCACACAAGAGAAAGCCCTTAAAGTTTAGGCCAGCATGGGGTCTGGGTATTACCCTCTTGAAGTTGGTGGGCTCAACCTGTCCTATTAGAAGTAACCGGGTTCTAAGGGTCCCAATATCACGGGATTACTTTCATTGTTCATCGTTTCAATTTAGCCACTGAACTGGCGACCGAAATATTCCAGGAAAGCAACCCTCAATTGAGTGTAGTATCGAGTATCAACCAACCTCGGACTGCACCAAAGTCAGTTATCTCACTACCCTAAAAAGGCCAAGATAGTTCAATTAAGGTTCCTAAGGTCTGTTGATGCTTCACGACACCACGCGGAGGCCCCGTACTCTCCTTGACTGAACTCAAGGGTTACCGGTACACACCAAAGTGCCACATCAACGTAGCAGACTGTTTCAACCATGTCGGTATACCCCGCACAGTTCCCTCACAGCCTTGTTGCTACTTTCTAAGAAGGTATCCCCCAGATCCGGGTTAGGATCTATAGAACTCCCGAGACATTCCCACAATTTAAAGCAAACAATTCAGACAATTGGAAACACAAGTGATCTTAGTCCTAAGGTACACCTCACTTTATAAGGTCCCCAGCAGAGTCGTCAGTTCTGTGATCAGTGGATCTGGAACTGACTGTTTAACGCTGGTTCGCGAAATGTCGCGGAAGCAAGAGTCGCCACCGTCTTTTATTTTCTCCAAATGGAAAGGACAAAAGCACAGAAAAATTCCTTATAGAGATTGCTCTCGGTTCGGGAGGTAGGTTATAGAAAGGGAAGGTGTTAACACCCTTTCTATCCATGGTTATCCATGGGCTCTTAGATACTTGCTCACTTGTGTTTTCAAAAATGGTTTGTTTGCTTTTCAATGTGGGTTTTTAAAAAGTTTCTTTGAAAATTCCAGTTCGACTCTTGTATCGGTCCTCAAGAGTGTTTGAAAAATTGCTTTCGAAAGCTTTTTGAAAATGTGTTGGTGTGAAAAGTATTTTTGATTTGTTTTGAAATTTAGAGCAAGTATCTAGAGTCGTCTACCTACCCTAAGGAATTCGTCTGTGTAAATGTCCTTTAAAGTAGTGCCATCCCACCATTGAGAGGTAGGTAGCACCACCGTTGGAGGTGTTCGGGTCAATTCGAGGTTCGGGACATGGTGATCACCAGAGCAATGGGAAGACACCTTAGAAGCTACCCTCATGCCAGGTTCCCGGATCATGAGGACTTACTAAGACATCCTCTACTCGACGATCACCTTTCGAGGCAAGGCAACAGTGAGGCGTACCCTAGGGGTGGTGTGTGATTTGTGTGTCATGTTCATTTGCATTTATCTTGTTCATGTCAAAGTGATCTATGCGTTTGTTTTTATTTTATCATTCATTCTTGCATGCATTTGTTAACAGTTAAAAAGTTGCGAGAAAAGTAAAATTCTAAGCTATTACAAAAGGCGCGGGTCCACATCGCCAAAATTGATCCAGGACCCGATTTGACAGAAAAATAAAGAAAGAAATAAAATAAAGAATTAAAAAGTGCGACAAATAATTTACAAGGCTTCGGGAGAGGTACATAAATATTTAAGCGGAAAAGAAATAAAATAAGTATGCGAGTTAATAAGAAATTAAGAACGAGGGCGTTGGACCCTTTTTGCAAAATTAAAATTACATGAAATTAATTAATTAAAAAAGAGATGTTTTTGGTATTTTATGATTTTAGGATTTAATATGAAAAAGGAATTAATTGAAATTAAAATAAGATGCAAACCCTAATCCTAATTATTTTTAATTTAAAAAAATATTGAAGTTTTTAACCTAAAATTAACCCTAATTTTTATATGCAAATTTAATTATAAAAATAAATATTTAATTATTTTAATTATTATGAAAGAAAAAAAATAAAAAGGGTGAAAAATTAATTAAACCTAATTCTATGTTTTTTTTAGATTTTATTATGAAAATATTAAATTAAACCCTAATTTAAAACTAATTTTATTTATATACAATTTATTTATGAAAATACTTAAAATAAAATATTTACTATATTTTTGCTCTTTTCTGATTTTTACTATTTTTTATATTTTATGAAAATAAGTTAAATTAAAGGAATTAATTAAAAAAAGAAATAATTGAAATAAATAAAATAAGGAAAAGAAAGAAAATACAATACCTTGGGGGGCTTCTGTCCCCTTTTTGGAGGTGAATTGGAGTGGTTTGGCCATTTGTGTTCTGGCCTCATCATACATAAGTTGTTCTACTTTGGCCATTTGGCTTTTGGCTTTTGGCCATTTGCGTTTTGGCTTTTGGCCATTTGTGTTCTGGCTTCAACGTTCCTTAATGTCTGGCTTAATGTCTGCCTCGCCATGTATTGGTGTCATGCATAAAATGTTCTACTTTGGCCATTTGGCTTTTGGCTTTTGGCCATTTGGATTTTGGCCTCAACGTTCCTTAATGAACCTGCATGGGATCCTGTCTAAATCTGCAGTGTTGAATCTCACGAACACATTAAATAAAATCATAAAATGCAAATAAAGCCAATATATGAAGAAATTTAATATTTAGGCACAATATGGCATGTATGAATGATTATACCCTTTTGATCATGGAGATCAAATCAACCTTACCCTTACTGGAAAATTAGTGACCTGGATGCTTTTATGCCTTACTGGAAAATTAGGATCATGGAGATCAAGCCAGCCTTATCCTTACTGGAGAAATAGTGAGGTGTTGGTTTGTAACTGAGATGGCTTTGTTTGTAGTGAGAGAGGGATTTGTAATAAGGATTTCAAGGTTTTAGGGTTCTTGAAAGAGTTTGATATTCCAACAGTGTTGTGGCAAGGTTTTTTCTCTCTTTTTCTCTTCTCCTGGTTTGTGTGAAAAGAATGTGATTATATAATGGAAATTAGGGTAAAGCAAATGGGCTTTGAATGTGCAATTGGGCCTCCAATATTCACTTGAATTCGTCACTTTCCAGGCTAAATCGCAGGGACTTAAGTACATTTTTTGAAGTTGAAATGTGAAAACAAAATGTAGCCGACATCGAGAACTAACTCCTGTCCGAAAATCGACTCAATCGGATAAACGGTGAATTAGTTATGAATTTTTGAAGTTTCAGCTCAGACAAACTTATTTTGGGCTCCAGTGTCGGCTTTGACACGTTCTTCAATAAAAAACTGGTATTGATCGGTGCATAATTTGGTCTCGACTTTTGAAGAAAAGTTGTAGATCTATGAGTCAGTGACCTTGTGTAAAAATATGAGTCCAATCCGATAAAAATTGACCGAGTTATGAATTTTCGAAGTTTCGGCTCAGATGAAATAATATTCAGCATTCAGGATTTTCAGCGTGTCACGCACTCTGAGCAAAAAACGAAGGCCTTTTGAATACCGTTTGAACTCAATACCTTCTGTGAAAATGTAGCCAACTCAATTTGTGAAATCTTGGCACCGGAACCAGCTCGATACGATGAAAATCGACCAAGTTATGATTTTTTGAACATGACGCAAATAAACTTCTGTCACAAATTTTCTGCACGAAAATACTTGATAAATCCACATTTTTGAAGACCTTCTGATCGAAATTGGCTTCCAGTCGTGAGAGATGAAAACGTAGATAATGTCAAGACAGAATTTTGGCCACCGGAACGGGTTCAAAACGAGCCACGATCTTCAAGTTATGAATTTTTTAGCGCGTAAAAACTGCACTTTCAGCACACTTTTTCACTATATCTCTTCAAGAAAACTCACACATTCGGATACCTTCTTTAAAGAATTGACTCTTGAGCCGAACCTGAATTTGAGAATACGTTATCAGAGATATCTTGGCGAAAGAATACTTGAATATGACGCGCCAGGTTGGACTTGTGAATTTTTCTTGAAACGTTTTTTGAGAAATATGGGAGGGCAAATTTTGGGGTACAACACATATCATACATATCATTGCATTACATGTACCCTTGTTACAGGTCACTTACCTTCTTCGCTGTTTATTTCAGCAATGGCTTCCCGACAAGATAACCAGGGTCTTCATGCTCAAGAGACTCAGTTCAGGGAGATCTTCCTAAGCCTATCCAAGGGGCAGGAAGAGTTAAGGACACTCCTCATGGGGAATTTGGCCAAGAAAAGTCCCGAAGATGATAAGGACGAACGGCTGAAACATCTGCAAGCTGAGGTAGATGCAATGAGAACTCAGATGCTGGGGCAGATGGACCTTATCCAAGGTTTGGCTCGGGAGCAAGAAGAGTTGAAAGCCATGGTCAACCAGCTTCGCCAAGAGAGATACAACATGAAGCAAACAGTCCAAGTCAGGGACCAGGTCATTGATCAGCTTCCAAGAGGACAAGGGTCTGGTATGGTGAAGAATAGACCTCTTCAAGTTGCTGCTACTTCACAAGTCCAACAACGGCATCGCCAAGAACAACGGGTTGATCAGAGCAAGCCAGATAAGCCCAGGAGGCAATTCACCCAGCTCAACACGTCGCTGTCCCAAGCTTTGCAACACTTGTTAAAGTTGAATCTGGTGACGTTGATAGGACCTCACCCTAATCCTAAGACTTCTTCACCCAACTATAATCTTGGGGCCAGGTGTGCATACCATTCTAATAGCCCGGGGCACGATACTGACGATTGTTGGAAGTTGAAGTACAAAATCCAGGACCTGATTGATGAAGGAGCAGTGGAATTCACCCAAGATGGTCAGGCGGAGTTCTTCTACTATCCCTGCAAGATTCATCACTTGAAGTGACTAGTTCAAATTAGAAGACTTTTGTTCATTAGATTTTTCAAGTTGTAATTTTCTTTTGATTGTTCAAACAATTATTGTCATAGCAAACTTTGTTACTTTATCAATGCATCGCATATGTCTGTTTTGAATCAATATATTCGCATTCGCTATATGCAAACTGTTTTCATATTTTTATGATGATCAACTCTTGGTTGAAAATTCTAAGCCTCTTGAGGGAGGATGACGAAAATGATACCACAATCTACAGTATGCTTTTGAACAAACTCCGCTGATGAGGTACATGCATTGTTTCAATCCCTAAACACTGGAGTTATAAGGAAGATAATCCCTCGTCAACCCCTTTGAGCCAAAGAAGTAGGAGTTTTCTTTTCACAAAAAAATTAAACCCTTAATCATAACCTGGGGCAGGGTAGTTCTCTCAGTTGATCCAAGTGCCCAACGAATGGCACCAAAAAAGTCCTTACAAAACAAAAGACAGTGATGGTTCCAAATGATCACAAAGACAGGAAGTCATCATTTCTCAAAATAAAAGCCCAACAAGTCAAAACCTATGAAGGAGACTTGCGAAACTGGGGCATCCCGCTAACTGTAATCACAAAAGAAACAGTTCAGGCAAAAAACAGGGATAATGAAATCAAAAGAAAGAGATCCTACAGACTCTCAACAAAAAAGGAAATGACTGCCTATTCAAAATAAACTGTCAATATCCGAACCATCACCAGAACATCATAGCAAAGACTCAAACAAGGTCTGACGCACGATCAACTGAATTTAGGTTTGGAGAACATCACGAAGAGCGGGTGGGTACAGATAAATTTGAGCCTTTATCCTTTGTTTCTCAAACCGTGAACCAGGCCACGTTATAACCCTTAAAAGTCCTAGCTGAAGCATGGGTTAGTTCGAAAGCATACTGTTACAAAGGTATCCTGACTCCTTAGGGCTTGCTGTAAAATACTGAGTTGACATCACATGTTACAAAATTTGCTTGTTTTACTGAAAAAATGCATTTTCAAAAACTTCAAGACAGACATAAGCTTTGCATTTTTAATATAACATTGCTTGCATATGACTATTTGTTTGAACAGCAGAGAACTTTGCACGATGAATATCCAGTGAACAAAGGTCTTCTCAACAAAAGGTCACCTCAAATGGAGAAAACACCTCCAATCAAGGGGCATGGCATGATCAGTGTCCATCATCTGGGGCAGTCCAGTCAAGATTCAGAGAATCTCTCAAAAGGCCAACCAGCTAGGGGCAAATCTTCGTCTGGATCACTTGGGGCATTGGACGATCAAACGAAGATCTTCTGGTGGCATGGTAACACTGCACTACTGACAGTGACAACTCCCGACATCCTGAGAGCACAGACATAGTCGGGAAAAAAAAACACTACGCATAATCAAAGACCCGCTAGGTTGACACACCTAGGCAAAAATAAGGGCTTCCCGGTGAACCAAAAGGGTTCGGGCAAAAATAAGGGATGAAATAAAAAAAAATCTATACACCCGGCAAGTCGAAAACCTGAAAAGGCGACTTGGGCAAAAATGGGTATCCCGGTGGACTGAAAACCCGAAAAGGCGGTCCAGGCAAAAGTTAGGGATCAGAGCATACGACTATGTCCCGGTATCTCATCACTTGCCTACCAGAAGAAGGTTCATCAATCAGCAGTTATCAAGCACCTCCTAGGTCTTTTTTCTCCCGCAAAAACAGGGGCAGTAATGAGTTGTCCAAGCAATCTAGTTGCTCTGTCAACCAAGGTACCAAGGTAGGTTCGACTGAAGAACATGACCAAGATACCTTCACTCCCCGCAGAGTAAAACAAGATGCAGCAATACTCTCCCCCGAGCAGAGTTGGTCTCCCTTCGGCCTCGAAAAGACGCAGTATCCCTAGCAAGTCAGCAACGCTCTCCCCAAGCAGAGTTAGGCTATTGTCAGCCTTAAGGAAGTTAGATATCCCCAGAAGATCTCAACATTCCCCAGCAGAGTACACAAACATTCCTCAACAAGCATCCCCGGCAGTCTTAATCTAAGATTGTTCCCCGGCGGAATCCAGACACCCCAGTGGAGCCACTTCCCCAGTACAGTTCAAAAGTTTCCCCAGGAGAATTGAATCAATATCCTCAGTAGATTCTGGAAGCTTATCCCCAGTAGATTCTGGAAGCTTATCCCCTGAAGAGAACGAACGCATCTCCCCGGCTTTATTCAAAGGTTATTTCCCACCAGAGCTTATAACTGGGTTATTCTCAGCTAATTACCACGGAAATATCGTCCTCGGCGAAGTTCTTCCTATCCCCCAGTGGAGTTCATCAAATTCCCCAACATAAGCTTATCAACGGTATCCCCAGCGGAGTTATCATCAAACCTCAGCAAAATATCTCTTCCCACAGAGTATTCCCCGCAGAGTAATCTTTCATCAAGTTTATTCCCCCAACGGAGTCATCTTCTCCTACCGGTTTATTCTTGCAACCATCACCCCCAGCGGAATGAAGAACTCTAATCTTCAACATCAGCCCAGGATTCAACAAACTCCCGGCATTCGTCAAGGATTTATTTTCCCAGACGAGAATACATTCATAAACATCACATCTTCATACATTATAGCATGCATACGCATCATAGAACACCAATCTCATTTATTTTTGAGAACATCTTAAAATCATGCAATTCATGTATCATGACATTGCATACGACTAATACTTTGTCTTTTCAGGAAAAAGTCAATCAAAAGATGATTACCATATACCTTTACAGTTCCAGATCAACACCGGTAACAAGCCAGGAAAATTCTGTGGACGACTGATCGTGGGTTAATATCCGAAACCAAACAGGACAATTATCTACTTGATCATCCTCAGGCAACCCTACACCGGTTCCTTTTCTTTCAGAAGAAGTCTTACACGGACTTATCTCAAGATGAACTTACCCCGGTTCATCAAGAAGTTTTACACGAACTTATCCTGCAGTAACCTTACCCCGGTTCCTCCAGAAGTCTTACACGGACTTATCTCAAGATGACCTTACCCCGGTTCATCAAGAAGTTTTACACGAACTTATCCTGCAGTAACCTTACCCTGGTTCCTCCAGAAGTCTTACACGGACTTATCTCAAGATGACCTTACCCCGGTTCATCAAGAAGTTTTACACGAACTTATCCTGCAGTAACTTTACCCCGGTTCCTCCAGAAGTCTTACACGGACTTATCTCAAGATGACCTTACCCCGGTTCATCAAGAAGTTTTACACGAACTTATCCTGCAGTAACCTTACCCCGGTTCCTCCAGATGTCTTACACGGACTTATCTCAAGATGACCTTACCCCGGTTCATCAAGAAGTTTTACACGAACTTATCCTGCAACAACCTTACCCCGGTTCCTCCAGAAGTCTTACACGGACTTATCTCAAGATGATCTTGCCCCGGTTCATCAAGAAGTTTTACACGAACTTATCCTGCAGTAACCTTACCCCGGTTCCTTCAGAAGTCTTACACGGACTTATCTCAAGATGACCTTACCCCGGTTCATCAAGAAGTTTTACATGAACTTATCCTGCAGTAACCTTACCCCGGTTCCTCCAGAAGTCTTACACGGACTTATCTCAAGATGACCTTACCTCGATTCATCAAGAAGTTTTACACGAACTTATCCTGCAGTAACCTTACCCCGATTCCTCCAGAAGTCTTACACGGACTTATCTCAAGGTAACCCTACACCGGTTCCTCCCAAAGTCTTACACGGATTTATCTCAAGGTAACCTTACCCCGGTTCCTCAAGAAGTCTTACACGAACTTATCCCGAAGTAACCTTACCCCGGTTCCTCCAGAAGTTTTACACGAACTTATCCCGAACAAACCCTACACAGGTTCTCTCTCTCCAGAAGTAGTTTTACACGGGCTCATCATCAAAGAAACCCTACACAGGTTCTCCCTTCCAGACGTAGTTTTACACGGACTCGTCATCAGAAACTCTACCCAGGTTTTACTTCTTCCAGGATGCAGTTTTACACGGGCTCATCATCAAAGTAACCCCACACAGGTTCCCTTCTCAAACTCCAGACGTAGTTTTACACAGACTTGTCATCAGTAAACCCTACACAGGTTTCCTTCTCAGCTCTAGATGCGGTTTTACACGGACTCGTCATCAAAGTAACCCTACACAGGTTCCTTTTCCATTTCATATGCAGTCTTATACGGACTCATTACCAGTAAACCCTACACAGGTTTCCTTCCTCCAAAGATGCAGTTTTACACGAGCTCATCATCAGTCAACCCTACACAGGTGTCCTTCTTTCCAAGATACAGTTTTACACGAGCTCATCATCAGGCAACCCTACACAGGTTCCCTCTTTCAACTTACAAAAATTACAATTCAACAGACCACCTCCAGATGGCATCTATAAGCCCATCCACCTACCAACAGTCTCCAAATGGCATCTATAAGCCCATTCCCGACAAGGTTCTGTCACATTTCCAGATGGCATCTATAAGCCCATCCTCCTATCCACCATCTCTCCAAATGGCATCTGTAAGCCCATTCCCGACACCACACTGCTGATGCTCCACTATGTGAGTGCAAATTTCTGGGCACTCTAGTGTTCAATCATCTTCCACCTTCGGATCACGAAAGGCACGCAAGCCAATCTACGTCCTCAGGTATAAGAAGATTGAACAGGGGCAACTGTTGTACCCCAAAATTTTCCCTCCCATATTCTTCAAAGTTTTGACAAGCATCATCTCAATTTGCTCAAGTCTACTCAAGGGTTGCACAGTTCAAACACCCTCCTAAGCCAGTCAAATTAGGGTTTTGGTTCTTGCAAGGAAGTTGAGGTTTTCAAGGGCTCAATCAAGTCACATATTCCTATACACATTGTCAAGCATCTACATGCCAAGTTTCAAGGCTCACAAGGTCAAGTTGCACAGTCAAAAACCCTAATTGCTTCACAATCAACTGTAGGGGTAAAATGGTCATTTGGCAGTCAAAAGTCAAAATTTTTGGTCAACATCTTATCTTGAAGCCACAATCATCATTTTATCAAGTCTTGATCATGATTCTACAAGAATGGCTCAAAAATCATCAAGATGCAAAAGTTTCCATTTTTGGACAACTGAAAAGTCAACTGTAACTTTACCAAAGCATAACTTTTTCATGGTTCATCAGAAAAATCCCATCCAATGCTCATTTTGAAGGGGAGGACATTTCCTACAACTCATCTTCACATTCCAAGTCCAAGAAATGCTCTCACAAAAAGTTACCAATTTCAACATTATAGGTCATTTTCAAAAGTCAACAAAAAGGCATTTTAAGTCAAAGACCATAACTTGAGATTGGTAACTCAAAATGACATGGGACCAAAGGCATTGGTTAGAGGACTTCAAGACCTTTCCAAAATGTCCAAGCACATGTTCATATGATCAAAATTGAGCAAGATATGCATTGGAGAAGTTGGGAAATTTTTGTGAAATGGCAAAAGTCAACTATCCTTGAAACTTCAATTTTTGACAAAAGGGCCCACTTTTTCCACTTGATTCAGCCTTTTCATGCCACCCACGTGTCCCATGATCAATTTCAAGATTAAACATTAATTTTTCTATTTTTATTTAATTTTATTTGATTTAATTCATTTTAAATCCATAAAATTCAAATAAAATCAAAAAAATTAATTAAATAACATCTTTTGATTTGATTAACCTTTATGTGTCATGAACAAGCATACCAAATTCGTGTAAGGCCATTTTAAGCATGAAAATTCAAATTTGAACAAAATTGGAAAATACTTTAATGGTGGTTATGGAAAATACTTTAATGGTGGTTATGAAGAAATCTAAAAACATCATTGCAATGGATTAAAGGCTCATCACGTGGCTTGATTCTCATTCAAACATACATATGCAAGTGTTCCATACCTCATTCAAAAAAAAGGGCATCCCTGAAACGGCCAGAGCAAAAACTGAAAATTGTCCAAAAAGTGAGAGATCAAAAGCATAGTTGCAAGTGTTTTCAGATCAAAGCAAGCACGTAGCTTTCTTCCTTGCCACCCCCTGAAGCCAAAGCAACCACAAACGCGTCCTAAGGTACACTGAATAGCGCTGTAAGTACTCACGAAATCACCTCCGAACATGGAGTCGTGTTTTCCCATTCTTGCATTTTTTTCTGGAAAATAATAGCATATTCATACTCCATACCTGATTTCCAATGCAACTGTTACATTCAATTTTATTTTTAGGCTTCGTATGACAATAACCGTGCCTAGGGTTTGTTTGCTTTGTTTTTAGGTATTTTTTTCTACAGGTGAAATTGGGACGAACCATGAGCATCAACGTGATCAGGAGACATGGGCGATTACAACATTTTATTTTCTCTTTTTTATTTTCTTTTCTTTCATAATTTCCCTTTTATTAATTATTAGTTTTTATTAATTATTTAATTAACCAATTAGCATTTTTTACAATAAAACAAAAAAAGAACATTTCATTATTTATTAACTTATTTTGTAAATAAAATACTAATAAATTAATTAGTTTAATTAGTTTAACTTTAACATTTTTTGATAAGTAAAATTAATTTAGAATTAGGTCTTTCACTTTCATTTTTTAATTTCTTTTTTATTTTATTTCATTAAAAATATAAAAATACAAAAAAACATTTTTTTAATTAAATAATTAATTAATTAGTTATTAGTTTTAATTTCATTTAATCACAAAAAAAAAGACAAAATTCAATTCTTTCTCAAAAAGGGTCAACACCCTAAGACGTTCCCGATTAAATTTCTATTTGCGCGTATTTATTTATTTTTGATTATATTTATGTATCTGTACAGAGTATGTAATAGTTAAATTAGGATTTTATCGCCTTATTTAAATTCTCGCACTTTATTTTCCAAAACGGGTTTTTGTTTTTGGCGATGTATGGACCCGCGCCTTGTAATAGCTAGATTTACATTTCTGCAATTTATTTTCCGCACTCCTAACTGCTAATATGCCTGCAAGAATGTATGTAAATAAAATCAATCTGTAGCTCACAAATAACATGTACAAGATAACCTTAACTGAAAAACAACACACAAAGCATATGCCACTTCTAGGGTACGCCTCACCGGTTGCGTCGAACGTGGTCATCAAGTATAGGGTGTCTTAGAGGTCGCCCTTCTGTCTAAAAGATCCAGTTGCCTCGAAACAGTTGCCTCGGATAGAAAGGATCTAGGACATTAGCGTTACTTCTAAGGTGTCCTACCATTGCTTCGGTGACCACATTGTCCCGATAATCGAATTGACCTGAACACCTCCAACGATGGTGCTACCTACCTCTCAATGGTGGGATAGCACTATCTAAAGGACTCTTACACAACCCAATTCCTTAGAGTAGGTAGATTTATCTTAAGTACTTGCTCTTTTCAAAACAAACAAAAATACTTTTCGCACCTACACTTTCAAAAGTTTTCAAACAAATTTTTCATACACTCTTGAGGACAGATACAAGAGTTACTTAGAAATTTTTCAAACGAAACTTTCTCAAAACCCACACACATTTGAAAAGCAAACAAATTTTTAAAACATAAGAGCAAGTACCTAAGAGCCCGTGGATAACCACGGATAGAAAGGGTGCTAACACCTTCCCTTTCTATAAATCTACCTCCCGAACCGAGAAACATTCTCGAAGAAGGAATTTTGCTGTGCTTTTGTCCTTTCCATGTTGGAGAACATAAAAGACGGTGGCGACTCTTGCTTACCGCGACATTTCGCGAAACCAGCTTAAAAACAGTCAGTTCTATTCCCACCGATCACAGTGACCTACCAACTTTCACTGAAGGTAGATAGAAAATATATCATAGCACCGCTGTTTACTGACGATGAACTACCAATGTTCACTGAGGGTATCAAAAAGATAATAATCATCAACTTTCACTGAAGGTGACTTACCAACTTTCACTGAAGGTAGAGAGAAAATATATCATAGCACCGCTGTTCACTAACGATGAACTACCAACATTCACTGAGGGTAGCAAAAAGATAACAATCACCAACTTTCACTGAAGGTGACCTACCAACTTTCATTGAAGGTAGAGAGAAAATATATCATAGCACTGCAGTTAACTGACGATGAACTACCAACGTTCACTTACAGTAGCAAAAAGATAACAATCACCAACTTTCACTGATGGTGACCTACCAACTTTCATTGAAGGTAGAGAGAAAATATATCATAGCACCGCTGTTCACTGGCGATGAACTACCAAAGTTCACTGAAGGTAGCAAAAATATAACAAGTTTCCCCAAAATTCCGGTGTTTCACCTAGAACGGGTCTCAACTTCTTCTTTAACCAAGGCATTCCACCTGGAAAGGGTAATATATAAGCTGTCTCAAATAAAGAGACTACCACATACAAAGATTTCATAATGAATAGTCTCTGCGATATCGAATGACTGGCCATCCACTAGAGTAATTTGGCAACGAACTGCAAACTATCCACTCATAGAGAAGATAGCAAAAAATAAAGTTGACTTTTACGGGGAAGTACAAGTTGCTCAAATAAAGAGACCTGTTATTTGCTGTTATAAGAAGGATTGTAAAAATGACTTTTTGGGGAAATAAATATAGCTTCCTGGGGAAAGAAACATGACTTCCTAGGGAATGAATCATGACTTCCTGGGGAAATGCCTAAATATTCCCGCTGAGGAGATAAAAGTTTTCTTGTGAAAAATAAATGCACATTCTCAAACCAAAACTCGAAGCTTGCAGAAATCCAAATGATGATATTGCTGGGAAAAAAATATTCACACCAGAAATAAACTGGAGTAAAATAGTGTACCAAAATACATTCTTTGATAAATAAACTCAAGAGTGAAACCCAAATCATCCAGACAAAGAGTTGCGTAGGAAGGCTAAAGCAAAAATCTTCCACGAGGGATAACTTAGTGGGGAAATTGAAAGCATATACACTTTCTGCTTAAGGTCAACACTTTATTAGGGAGAGGATAACACAACTCTGTAAAACAGGGTAATATGTCAACAAAATATTAACGAATGTGAATGAGCAATGATTTGCTAAACTTAACTATGTATGATGTATGTATGAATGTATGAGTGTTATTATGTATATGGTGACAAAACAAATATATAATAATGGGAATAAACAAATAAAACCAACTCGAGCGCACACAACACTCAACCACAACACGTCCAAGACGATCATCCCAAAAGAAAATAAGCACCAACTGAGGAAACAACGTCCTACTGCATGGCTTAACTTTACTGGGGAGAAACATAATATAGTGACAAAATGGTACAGATACAGGGATATAACACCCTTTTCCAGGATTCACCAGGGAGTAGTACTCAGACTTCAACGGAGAAATAAATGTTTTCAATTGTAGCACTTCTACTGGAGATTTGCAAAACTGATTTCGAATAAGGCAGTTGGAGACCAAATCGTCAAAACATTCACTAGGGAATTCAGGTCCACTTTAAAGGAGAAAAAACATACAGACTTCACTAAGGGAAATAATGCTTCATCATCGAGACATCTACTGGGGACTTCGTGTTGACTTCATTGGGGGGGGGGGGGGTTAACACCACATCATTGAGGGGAAACCAATATACGTTCTTCACCGAGGGGAAACCGAAGATATGTGTTCTTCGAGAGTAATTATTGTACC
The DNA here is from genome assembly GCA_948472305.1 of Vicia faba. Classification (NCBI taxonomy): domain Eukaryota; kingdom Viridiplantae; phylum Streptophyta; class Magnoliopsida; order Fabales; family Fabaceae; genus Vicia; species Vicia faba. The sequence continues at coordinate 295,731,431 of OX451740.1, read as the reverse complement.
AACTTCTCTGGGGAGAAATGACTTCTATCAAATGAGAGAATCCTTCACTGGAGAATCTTGGATTGAGTCTTTATATCATGCAAACTCAAAAAGAATAAAAATGCACCAAGACTTGACTGTGGATACTGGAGTCATAAACCCAATACAGCAAAAATGTTTTGAGAAAACCTTTCCGGGGGAAACAAAAAATTTCAAAACTACGAGAGTTCGTCCATTCCTGGGATCACCACTTTTGTTTTCCTCTTGAATCAAAAAATATAAAGTAAAAGTAAATTGTAAATTCCTTTTGAAAATCAATTTTGTTATTTAATCTTTTCACTTTGAAAATTATTATCAATAATAAATGGAGTCTTTGCAAGATAAATAAAATAATAAATACAAAGAATTGAGTAAAAGCTTAAATTTTATTAATAGAATGGTAGTCTGCGAATGGCGAGACTCCATGGATGATTACAAAGTTCGGAAAATGGTAATATATAATGGAAAAGATACATTGAGATACAATGACCACTATCCCCTCTAACAACTTTTGAAATCCTGAGCAACAACTTTTGTTGAAGTATGGTGAGGATCCAAGAAGATTATTGCTTCAATGATCAAGTCTTGTCTGATGTAGTTACTTTCCAAGAAAGTACCTAACTTTTTCCTAAGCTGCCCTTGTGGGTTTTCAACTTAGCGGGAAATTTTATTCTATTTATGTCTCTAATTTTTGCCTAGACCTCCCTTTCGGGTTTTCGGTCTACCGAGACGCTCTTTTTTGCCTAAGCCGCCCTTTCGGGTTTTCAACTTAGTGAGATGTTCTTTTATTTCTTTAAGCGAAGTATTTCTTGACTGCACCAACATTCATGGGACGTGGGAACTCCTCACCATCCATAGTTTCAAGAATTAATGCGCCACCAGAGAAGGCTTTCTTGACAACATACATGCCTTCAAAATTAGGAGTCCACTTTCCCCTAGAATCAGCGTTAAAAGACATGATCTTCCTGAGCACGAGGCCGCCTTCTCTGAATTCATGAGGTTTGACCTTCTTATCAAAATCTTTCTTCATTCTCTTCTTATATAACTGCCCTTGACACAGAGCCGTCATTCTCTTCTCTTCAATCAAATTTAATTGGTCAAACCTGTTCTGGACCCATTCAGCCTATGACAACTTGGTTTCCATTATCACACACAAAGAGGGAATCTCAACCTCGATTGGGAGCACTGCTTCCATTCCATACACAAGGGAGAACAAGGTCGCTCCTGTTGAAGTGCAGACAACTGTCTGATATCCATGCAAAGCTAAAGGGAGCATTTCATGCCAATATTTATAAGTAACAACCATCTTTAGGATACTCTTCTTGATATGCTTATTATCAGCTTCAACAACCCCATTCATCTTTGGCATGTACGGAGATGAGTTGTGATGGCCAATCTTGAATTCTTCACAAAGTTCTGTCATCATCTTGTTATTCAGATTCGAGCCATTGTCGGTGATAAATCTGCTCGACACACCATACCGACATATAAGATTATTCTTTATGAAGCGCACCACCACATGCTTGGTAACGTTAGCATATGAAGCAGCTTCCACCCATTTGGTGAAGTAATCAATCGCTACCAAAATAAAACGGTTTCCATTCGAAGCTTTGGGTTCTATCATCCCAATCATGTCAATACCCCAAATAGAGAAAGGCCATGGGGGAAGAGATCACATTGAGAAGTGTCTGAGGCATTTATGACACTTATTTGCAAATTTGTAACAGTCAGATTCCATCGTCAGCCAATAGTAACTTGCCCTTAGCATCTTTTTAGCCATTGAATGTCCATTTGAATGAGTGCCAAATGAACCTTCATGAATCTCATGCATCAACATGTCTGCTTCGTGTCTATCCAAGCACCTGAGCAAAACCATGTCATAATTTCTCTTGTACAACACGTTTTCACTGAGGAAGAAACTGCCTGCCAATCTTCTCAATGTCTTTCTATCTTTATTTGAAGCACCAATCGGGTATTCATGAGTCTGAAGGAAATGTTTGATATCATAATACCAAGGTTTCTCATCTGCTACCTCCTCTGTTGTAAACACATGAGCGGGCCTATCCAATCGCCGAACTATAATTCGAGGTATATCATTCCAAGTATTTACTTGATACATAGAAGCCAGAGTTTCTAGAGCATCCGCCATTTGATTTTCATCTCAAGGGATGTGATAGCATTCAACTTTATTAAAGAAGGGTAACAATCTTCTAGCATAATCTTTGTAAGGGATCAAGCCGAGGTGACGAGTATCCCACTCTCCTTTAATCTGATTTATTACCAAAGTTGAATCGCCATACACATCTAGAATTTTAATTCTGATATCAATAGCTTCCTCGAGACCCATGATGCAAGCCTCATATTCTTCCATATTATTAGTACAATCAAATGTCAACCTTGCAGTAAAAGGAATGTGTGATCCATGTGGAGTGACGATCACAACACCAATTTAATTACCATAAGCATTCACAGCTCCATCAAATATCATACTCCAGCGAGATTCAGGACCAGGACCTTCCTCGGGCAATAATTCATTACAATCTTTCACTTTCAAAAACATCACATCGTCATCAGGGAAATCATACTTCACAAACTGATAATCATCAACTGGTTGGTGAGCAAGATAATCTGCCAACACGCTGATTTTAATAGCTTTTTGAGTGCGATATTTGATGTCATATTTAGATAACAGCATCTTCCAGCGGGCAATTCTTCCAGTAAGAGTAGGCTTTTCAAAAATGTACTTGATTGGATACATTTTGGAGATCAACTAAGTAGTGTGATTCAACATATACTGCCGCAAATGTTTTGCTGCCCAGGCCAGAGCACAACATGTATTTTCCAGCATGGAATACCGCGACTAACAATCGGTAAACTTTTTACTGAGATAATAAGTGGCATACTCTTTCTTCCCTGTTTCATCTTGTTGTCCCAGAATACAGCCCATGGAATTATCTAACATTGTCAAATACATAATCAATTGTCTTCCTTCAACAGGAGGGAGCAAGATAGGAGGTTCAAGAAGATATTCTTTAATACTTTCAAATGCCCATTGGCAGTCATCTGTCAACACACAACCTTGATCTTTCTTTAACAACTTAAAGATCGGTTCACACGTTGCAGTCATATGGGAAATGAATCTGGAAATATAATTCAAACGCCCAAGGAACCCTCTGACTTGCTTTTCAGTTCTCGGCGCTGGCATCTCTTGAATTGCTTTGACTTTATCAGGGTCAACTTTAATCCCTTTCTGGATAACAATGAAACCTAACCATTTCCCTAATCGAACACCGAAGGTACATTTATTTGGATTCAAGCGGAGACGATACTTCCTCAAACGTTGAAACAACTTCAACAAATCTTCTACACGCCCTTCTTCAGTTTGGGATTTAGCAATCATATCACCAACATATACCTTAATTTCCTTGTGCATCAGATAATGGAATAGGGTTGTCATAGCCCTCTGGTACGTTGCACCTGCGTTCTTCAGCCCGAAGGGCATCACTCTGTAACAGAATATTCCTCAGGGTGTGATAAACGTTGTTTTTTCCATGTCCTCAGGAGCCATCCTTATTTGATTATACCCGGAAAACCCATCCATGAACGAGAAACATTTGAATTTTGATGTGCTACCCACTAACATATCAATGTGTGGCAACGGAAAATCATCTTTTGGACTAGCTTTATTTAGATCTCTGTAATCTACGCACATGCGAACTTTTCTGTCTTTCTTCGGTACTGGGACAATATTGGCAATCCACTAAGGGTACACTGATGTCACAAGAAAACCGACATTAATCTGCTTTAGAACTTCTTCTTTGATTTTTACTGCCATATTGGAGTGAGTTCTTCACAACTTTTGTTTGATTGGTGGGTACTCTGGCTTCAGCGGTAAATGGTGTTCTATAATATCTGTGTCTAGACCAGGCATATCTTGGTAAGACCAAGCAAAAATATCCACATACTCTTTCAACAACTCAATCAACCTGCTCTTCATATCAGGATGCAATAATGCTCCGATATTGACTTCTTTTGGATCTTCTTCTGAACCCAAATTGATTACTTCCAATGGCTCTTTATATGGCTGAATGGAATTCTCCTCGCGCTCAAGAAACCGTGAGACCTCTTCTGGAATCTCATCATAGTCTTCTTCTTCGGCCACATACACAGGACATTCAAAGTTGGGAGAGGGTGCAGGGTCATTGCATTCAACGATTTTTTTAATTAATCCGCACATATGATTTATGATTGTTTTTAGAAACTGACACATATGACAAGTGATCATGCAGATTGAATTTCAGTTATTATTTATTTTGAAAGGTTTTTTTTATTACCATTTTCCAAGAAAAAGCAGAAAATAAAGACACAATTTGGGGAAACAAAGACAACTTTTATTATTGATTTTAAAAAATCACAGCAAACAGATAAGCCCGTACAATGTTAATACTTTCACCTTGGGCAGCGTGAAAGCTTTTTCAAAAAGATTAACAAAAAAAAATTACTTTGAAACATGTATGCAAGAGGGAACATCAATGGTGATCCAGTTCTGAACCCTAATTCCGCGCGTCACATAATTTGGCATTTATGGCTCTGCTTCATCTTCCACAATGGCATTAATTCCGGAAACAGTTTGATGAATATAACCCCCGCTACGAAAGATGTCTTGATACTTGCCTGCAGTAGACTTCGGCTTCATGCTTTTACCTTTATCATTCTTCATAGAGAACGCCAAGCCAGCTCTATTCTTGTTTACAGGTGGATTCACAATCTGTCCCCAAATGTCGTTATGGCCATTACGCATAACCTGTTGCGCATCCTTAAGCGAAACCATAGAATTCTCATTTCCTCTTATGTTATCAATGGATAAAGCTTGGAACTAAGTTCCAACAACAACTTCATCCGCCTCCACAATGCTGAAAGAGGACAAGTGAGATATCAATAATGCTTGTTCTCCATTTATAATTACCACTTTTCCTTCACGTACAAACTTCAACTTCGGGTGTAAAGTCGAAGTGACAACCCCTGCCTAATGTATCCACAGCCGTACTAGCAAGCAACTATAAGTGGGTACAATATCCATGACCTGAAAAGTAATCTGAAACAAATGTGGGCCTATATGAATAGGTAAGTCCACTTCACCAATAACAGATTTCCTTGATCCATCAAACGCTTTCACAATAATGCCACTTGGGCGCATGGGCGTCCCTTGATATTTCAAACTCATAAGCGTGCTCCTCGGTATCACGTTCAATGCAGATCCATTATCAATCAGCACATTGGATAGTGAATCATTCTTGCACTTCATAGAGATGTGGAGGGCCAGGTTGTGATTCCTCCCTTCATCGGGCAATTCGTCATTGAAGAAACTCAAGTTATTACATGACGTAATGTTCCCCACTACACTGCTGAATTGGTCTACAAGCATATCACTCTCCATAAAAGCTTGGTCCAATACTGTAAGCAAAGGAGTTTATCAATAAAGCTAAGATGGATATTTTTGAAGGAGTCTGCAGTAGCTGATCTATAATTCTGTAGTCGCTCATCTTGATTATCTTCACAATAACATCCACTTCTTTCTCTAGCGTAGCCCCACTAGATTCACTCGTAGCCTTCTTGGGTTCAACATTTTCAACAATTTTCTTTCCAGTACTAACATCTCCACGAACAACTGGTGCAAATACACGACCGCTGCGAGTCACTCTGCTAGTCTCACCAATATTTCTAACATTAGGCATTGGCTGGATGGGAACTTCCACACCATCCTCTAAAATTGTAGCATTATATTTGTAGGGTACAACCTTATCTGACTTGTAGGGGACAAGACCCGGAAAACTAATCACCAATGGAGTAATAGCTAACTTGCTATGATATTCAACTTCAAAATGGGTAGGCGCACCAAAACAAGGAACAATAAAATTTACTCCCTCTTCAACACAATTAGTCATTACAGAGTCATATCTGGAAAACAAATCCTCATTTGAGGAGAAATACCCATCTGCAGAGGCATACTCATTATCCGACTCTTCTTTAGCCAAACAAACCTCAATCATATCCACTTCATGGTAATCACCCTTTGAACTGTAACCTTGATGGTTCCATTGTCTAACAACAACTGAACACCTTTTCTCAAAATTGAACATCCTCGGGAGTCCCGACAGCAAATTCGGCAAGATCCATACTGATGTTCTACCTGACAATCCATGTGGCAGAAAGTAGCATGCAACTGCACAAGGTCCTCATTCATATACTGCACATCAAAGATTCTGAACTCTCCAGGACATCCAGAAACCATGTTTACTTCCTCTTCATACTCTTCCCTAGGCCTGATTATATGGATAAGGCCCTCATCCATCATCTCCTGCAAATCAACCTTTATCTTGTCACAACCTTGTATGTCTATACTGTAAATAGCACAACCGGCATGGTCATGCGTATAATAGCTAAATTCATAGAGGTCTGCATGCATTTTCACCAAATCTCCCATAACCAGATTAACATTAAAAATCTGGAAGTTGCCTAGACAACCGACCACCATGTTCACAGCATTTTCTCCTCCATGCTTGGGCAGAGGATTATCTTTCACATTAGGGCCCACATCTTTGAAAGATAGAATACCGAACTTCACCAATTTTTGTACCTCAATCTTCAAAGGATAGCAGTTCTCAACATTATACCCTGGTGCTCCCTGATGAAAAGCACATGTTTGGTCTGCCTTGTAATACCAAGGCAATGGTGATGGTACAGCGGGAGGTGGTCGGGTATGAACCAACCTCTTCTGAATTAACGCCGGGAGTAACTCTATGTAACTCATAGGAATAGGGTCAAAAATCCCCCTTCTCTGATTATATCCTTGATTCCCCTGATGGGATGGTCTCTGATAAGCAACGGTGGTTGGAGCTACGCCAATAATTAGAGTGACTGACGCTACTTGTTGATGACGCTGATAATTTCTTTTAGGAGGATTAACTCTCCTTTCTTGAATGACAATGTTCGTATCTCCTTCCTTATTTTTGGCAAAACCATAGGATGGCTTCTTCGTACTTTTGGAACTTTCACCCTTTGTTAGACGGCCTTCTCTTACAACCTCTTATAAGCGGATAACCATGCCTACCATTTCAGTAAAGTCACTTGGCGCACTCGATACCATCCTCTCATAGTAGAAAGCACCCAAAGTCTTCAAGAAAATATTGGTCATCTCCTTCTCTTCCATGGGAGGAATCACTTGGGCGGCTACCTCACGCCATCTCTGTGCATATTCTTTGAATGATTCCCTGTCCTTCTGGACCATGGCCCTGAGTTGATCACGGTCAGGCGCCATGTCCACATTGTATTTGTATTGTCGGATAAATTCTTCTCCCAAGTCATTGAAAGTATGGATGTTGACGCTGTCCAAACTCATATACCACTTCAGCGCAGCACCAGTCAAACTATCCTGAAAAAAGTGAATTAACAAACGTTGATCATCAGTGTGGGTATACATTCTCCTTACATACATCACAAGATGAGCACGAGGACAAGTGTTTCCCTTGTACTTCTCAAATTCCGGGACCTTAAACTTCGCAGGTATCTTAACATTCGGGACCAAGCATAAATCATTCACATTCTGCCCGAACAATTCATTTCCCCTAAGGGCCTTCATCTCCCTCTGCATCTTGTCAAACTACTCTTGAAAATCATCCATTATATCATAAAGACCCAATTCTTCACTTGGTGGAGGAAAAGGACGACACATATCATCATTAACAAATGGAACCAAATTCACCGAAGGAGGTACAGCAGGAGCAGTATGCACCACAAGAGGTGTGGGAGTAATAGTAGTCTGAATAACTGGAGCTTCAAGATTAAAACCTTCAGGCTCAAAGTTCTTTGGCATTTCCCATGGATAACCTTGAGGCATGTGATTCTGAATAGCAGCTGGAGTAGCAGACACATGAATAGTCGGAGCTTCAGTAGTAACCCTTGTTTGTTGAGGTTGAACACTCGGTGGCTGATTCTGAGAAACCACCAGAGATTCCATCGGAGTATTAAGATTGGCCATGCCGGCTATTGTACCCCAAAATTTTCCCTCCCATATTTCTCAAAACATTTCAAGAAAGATCCCCAAGTTGCTCAAGGTAGTCCAAGGGTTGGCCAAACAAGCTCTCTCCTAAGGCAGTCTACCTCAAATTAGGGTTTCATGTTGCATCAAGATGTTTGAGTCCAAGGGATCCCAAATGCTCACCAATATCCTAATATGTTATCAATATCATCCATGTCAAGTTTCAAGCCTTGTAGAGGAAGTTTGCTCAGTCAATTGCTCAAAGGCCTGAAAATCGACTGTGTTAGGGCAAAAGTCAACTGTGGCCCACATACAGTCAAACTTCAAGATTTTTAGTCAACATTCTCATTTTGAAGGATATTTAATCATTTTATCAAGGGTTGATCATGATTCATCAAGGATTGCTTATAATTCATCAAGACTCAAAAGTTGCTAAATTAGGGTTTTGTAGGAAAAGTCAACTCAACTTTGACCAAGCATAACTTTCTCATACTTTATGAGAAATGACCCATACAAAGCTAAATTTTAATAGGATACAATTCTATACAATACATCTTCATCTCCCAAGTTCAAAATATGCACTCACAAGAAGTTATGAATTTGGACATTATAGGTCATTTTGAAAAGTCAACAAAAACACTTTTTTTGTCAAAGCTTCATACATGAGCATGGAATATCAAATTGATATGAGAACCAAAGGGTTGATTAGAGGACATCTCAAGATTTATAAAAAGTCCAAGAACACCTCCAAAGAGTCAAAATTGAGGAAGTTATGCATTGGTGAAGTTGACCTTTTTTGCAAAATTGCCAAAAGTTAACTATGCCTAAAACTTCAAATTTTGCCAAATGGGCCCAATCTTTTTCACTTGTTTTGAGTTGGCAACATGGTCCACTAGCTCTAGCCCTTGCCACTTGTCGTTATCATTTTTTTATTATTTATTTTGATTTTTATTTGAATTATTTCAATTTAAATCAAAACAAATCATATATATTCCAAAATATTGAAAACAAAAGATTTGGTGCTTGTTTCAGGTTTCAATTACAGCTAGCATCAAATCAAACTCGTGCAAGGCATTAGGGTGGACAAAAAGATTGATTTTAGGCCAATTTTGGAAAGATTTTTAAGGTGTATCAAATCAAGATCCAATTCATTGATGGAGGAAGATTGAGATCAGTTATCAACCCTAACCCATTCCTTGATACATATAGAACGAAGGCAGACCAAAAACAAGGTTAGAAGGAGGCGCAGGATCAAGAACACAAACTTGAAAAATCAAGAAAAACTGCAAACGCGAATTCCCATTTAGAGGCAATTTCAGGACCTTTTAACCATTCCAATCGTTTCCTGAGGTCATCAGCAAGCCAAATCAATCCAAAGCAAGCGTTTCCAGGCCCTATATCGTGCTGTAAGTCCATCACGACCTTGCTTGTTTCTTGAATTTGGTTTGCATGATTTAGGCATTGTTAGCATGAATTAATCACATATTCTTGATCCATGGAACATTTTCAAGCTTCCTGTATTGATTAATTGCATTTATATGGCCTGTAGTGGATTTCCCCATTATTAGGGTTCCTTGTTTCAAATTGGGATTTTCGTTTACAGGAAAAACTGGGCCATAAAATGGCCACCTTTATGTTCAGCAAGGCCAGACGAAGCCATCCATGGCCTTCGTTTTGATTTATAACGCTTGTGTTAAGTTTTGAGATTTACAGGGGCAATAGCTACGGACAAACGTCCGTAGATAAAAGTGTGTTACTTTTACCAACGAAACAAGGTTGAAGACGACTGCGTGGCATCTCTCCATTGGCCTATTCAAACTTCTGGCGCGCGCTTTTTATTTTATTTTCCATTAAATCTTTATTTTGTATATTATTATTATTTCTTATCCTATGTACAAACAAATACAAGTGGTGCAGTGGCAATGAGGGCGTGGAAATTGCTTCAGGACCTGGGTTCGAATCCCAGGTCCCCCAAATATTTCATGTATTTTTTTCCTTTCAGATTCAGATGCACACCAAGAACCAAGGTCCACCATGTGACCTCACAATCCAGCTTGCCAAGTGTCCTGAGGCCAGATCCAAGGGCCATCACTGGAAGAACACCATGAGGCTCAGTCAATGCATTGCATGGGATCACAGAAAGTCAAAACGGACCTCTTTTGTTTTGGGCCAAGGCTTACTATTTGCACCCCCCTTCAGATTGTTTCTCAGGCCCAATCTCTTTCTCTACTTTTTTTTAATTATATTTATTTCATTTAATTTAATTTATTTATTACTAACCAATCAATTATTTTTTATCAAAAAAATCATAAAATATTACTTTTCATAAATTAGGTCTAGAGTTTATTTTTATTAAAGATTAATTAATTTAATTAGGTTTGTTAATTTAGATAACTTTAATTTCTTTTTTTGTAAATAACTTAAAATTAATTAGAAAATTAGGTTTTTATTCCAAATTTAATTTTTCTTTCTTTTCTTAAAAATAACAACAACAAAAACCAAAAAATAGGTCATGTAATTATTTTTATTAATTAACTTAATCACTAATTAATTTGTACATTTATTTTTAAAACCTAATCTTTTTCTTAAAAAATATTAAAAAACAACAAAAACATTTTCTCTTTTAATTAGGATAGAAGGGTCAAAACCCTAGTTCGCGTTCGTTCTAATTTTCATCGCGCGTTTTATTTTATTATTTTTACCCTATTATTGTAACTGCTCACAAGGTTGTAATAGTTTAATTAGGACATTTTATTTCCATTTATCGCTTTAATTTCAAAGGGTTTGTTTTTGGCTATGTAAATACATGAAGCCTTGTAATAGCGTAGTTTAATTTCCGCACTTTAAATTCCACAAATATTTAACTGTTAGATGTATGATATTAGGATGCATGGCAAGAATGTATGTGAAAAACCTTAAAACAGTTAGACAACCCTAAATGTGCAAGGATAAATAATCTGAAATTGAATCACTCGCACATGCGCACTCCTAGGGTACACTCCCACTTGGTTGCCTTCGGTAAACGGTCATTGAGTATAGGATGCTTTAGTGGTCGTCCTTTTGTCCAAAGATCAAAGTTGCCTCGGAAAGGTTGCCTCAGATATTGTTGCCTCAGATAAATTGATCTAAGACATTAGGGTTACTACTAAGACGTCCTAACATTGCTTTAGTGACCGTACGTCCCTTTTCGAATTGACCCTCAAACTCCAACGACGGTGCTACCTACTCACTAATAGTGGGATAGCATTTTCTAAAGGAAACAAGCGTAGAACGATTCTTTTTTCGAGTAGGTAGATTAGCTCTTAAGTACTTGCTCAATCCAAACAAATTTTTTCACACTTACACTCCTTTACAAACAAGTTTTCAAAACACTTCAATACACTCTTGAAGACAGAAGCAAGAGTTAAATCAAAGTCAAAACAAAAGATTTTCAAATCACGCAAACACAAAGAAAACAATTTTGAAAATGATGAGCAAGTACCTAAGAGCCCATAGATAACTAAGGATAGAAAGGGTGTTAATACCATCCCTTTCTATAATCTACCCCCCGTACTCAGAAATATCTCGAAAAAGGAATTTTTCTGTGCTTTTTTCCTTTCCTTGTTGGATAAAATAAAAGTCGGTGGTGACTCTTGCTTACCGTGACATTTTGCGAACACAAACGCAAAATGCAAACCAGCAATTCCTTAAAAAAGGGAAACACGTCCCCGTTCTGGCTACCGTATCACAGAACCGGCGACTCTGCTGGGGACTTAATAAGTGGGGTGTACCTTAGGATTAGTTTATCATATTGTTTTCAATTGTTTGATCTGTATGCTTTATCTTTGTGGGCTTTGTATCATAGTTACTATAGATCCTAACCCGAATTTGGGGATACCTTATAGGTAAGTAGCAATAGACTGTGAGTGAAGTGTACGACGTAGACCGATACGGTTGAAGCAGTAGCTACGTTAGTGTGACACATTAGTTGGTACTGATATCCTTTGTGGATGAACAAGGAGGGTATAGGGCTGCTAATGGGTCATTAAGCATCAACTGACCTTAGAACCTATAATTGACCAACTTAGCCATAGAAAAGTAGCAGAATGCTATACTCATTGAGACCATACTCTCGCGATGGTTTCGGTTGCAAGAAAAGGTTGCTAAGCTGAAACTATGACCGATCGAGGATGGTCAGTGATATTGAGAACCTCTAGAACCCGGTTACTATTACTAGGACAGGTTGAACCAACTAAACTGCAAGAGGGTAGTACATAAACTCCATGCCAGCCTGAAATTTAAGGGTTGTTGTGTGACTTGTTTGCCCTTACCATGTTTGCTATCTGTGATACCTGTGGTGTGTTTTTATCATGACATCATGCATCATGACATCGCATGCATATTTCATTAGACTAACCATTTCAAAGACCAAGGGGATTCATCTTTGTTCTGTTTTGCAGATCATGGCATCTATGCGCAGAAATACCATTCGAGTCAACTTCGTGCAGATCCCTGCTCAACTTAGAGAGTTGGTTTCAAAGGTTCCTGATACTTCTTACTTTGTCAGAAGACATGGTCATCTCCTTACCCTGGTCACTTCAAAGCTGGATGAGCAAATGATGAGCGAGTTGTTCCAGTTCTTTGACCCGTTGCATCACTGTTTCACCTTCCCGGACTATCAGCTAGTCCTTACCTTGGAGGAGTTTTCTGATGTACTTGGCATATCTATATTAGAGCAGACACCCTTTACAGGTTTGGAGTGGGGTTAAAGGCTTCTTGGCTAAGTTCTTGATTGATCAAGCTCAACAATTCTGGGATAGTTTGGACTTTCAAGCATTTGAAGACATCCTAGCTCTCCTCATCTATGGCCTGGTACTGTTCCCAAATTCAGATTCTTTTGTCGATGTGAACGCAATCAAGATCTTCATGTCCCATAACCCAGTGCCTACACTTCTAGGTGATATTTTGCATGCTCTTTATACCCGTACTGTTCGGAGAAGGGGAACTCTCATGTGTTGTACACCGCTACTGGCGAGGTGGTTTATTTCTCACCTCCCCAAATATGTATTGAAGAATGAGGAAGGTATGAGTTGGGCTTACAAAATCATGTTGTTGCACCCCAAAATTTGCCCTCCCATATTCTTCAAGAAATTGCCAAGCCAAATCACAAAATTCCCCAAGGGTTGCACAACTCAACAGTCTCCCATACAGTCAAAACTAGGGTTTGGGTTCTGATCAAGGGAAGGAAGTTTTCAAAGGCCCAATCAAGTCTCATATGCCTACAAATGTGGTCAAGCATCCCCATATCAAGTTTCAAGGCATTCAGCTCAAAATTGCACAGTCAAAACCCTAGATTGCACTACAGTCAACTGTAGGGGCAAAATGGTCATTTGGCAGTCAAAAGTTCAAATTTTTGGTCAACATATCATTTTGAAGCCACAAACATCATTTGATCAATGCTTGATCATGATTCTCAAAATTTGGCTCAGAAATCATCAAAGATGCAAAAGTTACTATATTTGGACAGCTGAAAAAGTCAACTGAAATTGACCAGGGCATAACTTTCACATGGATTATCATAAAAATTCCATCCAAAGCTCATTTTGAAGAGAAAGACATTTCCTACAACTCATCTTCATACTTCAAGTCCAAGAAATGCTCTCACAAAAAGTTATCAATTTCAACATTATAGGTCATTTTCAAAAGTCAACAAAAAGGGACTTTAAGTCAAAGGCCATAACTTGAGATTGGAAAATCAAAATGACATGGGACCAAAGGCATTGGTTAAAGGACTCAAAGGCCTTTCCAAAATGTCCAAGAACATGAGAAAAGCTTAAAAATTGAGCAAGTTATGCATTGGAGAAGTTGGGAAATTTTTGTGAAATGGCAAAAGTCAACTATCCTTGAAACTTCAATTTTTGACAAAAGGGCCCACTTTCTTCCACTTGATTCAGCCTTGTCATGCCACACACGTGTCCCATGATTAATATCAAGATCAAACATTGATTTTTCTATTTTATTTAATTTTTGATAATTTAATTCATTTTAAATCTTTAAAAATTCAAATAAAATTTAAAAATCAATGGAATAGTGTCATTTGAATTGGAATAGCTTCCATATATCATGTGCCAGCTCACAAACTCATGCTAGGGTTAGATTGTACACCAAGTCTTGGTCTTGCTTAAAAAAGGGAAAGTTGGTTAATGGTGAAAAACCTAGGACTAGTTCTCTCATGGGCATGGATAAAGGCCAGCTAATGACCTAATTCCCTTCCCTCAAAAAGTGCTGAGTCAAAACCTAACCACAACACACTAAATGCTGCGCAGGAGACACCATTGCTAACTTGGAAAAATTCTCCATAAAACTCAAAACTGAAATCAGTGTTCTAGGTGGATTTAAGTCTTAATTCCTTTTCCAAAAGCTTCCTGGTGGTCTCCTGAACAGATTCCAACCCCTAACACCAACTCAAACGCAAGGAATTGGTAACAAGACCTTCGACTATACAGCAAAAAACTCATAAACACATATCATGTTCTAGGCACTTTTTATGCAATTTAATTGTTGATTCTTGTTCCTCATTTGATTTCAAAGCTAACTGACATGATTAATTTCGTTTTTATGCCATATATGTGATTTCACCATGATCAATCTTTAGGGTTTTCCAAGCTTGAATTTAGGGCTTCTGAAACCAAGCAAAATTAGCCCACGAAACCATGACCATTCAAATCAGCAAGCTTGGACGAAGAAGAATGGATGTTCGCGCTCAATTTATAGAGCCCTGAGGCTTAATCGCTATTTTTCCAAAAGCCCCCTAAAACCACGCTTAAGAAACCGTTGCTTATGTTGTTTGTTTTTTCAGGGTGGTGGAGACGATGAAGCGTGGCAACATGTGATACGTTGTTTTTGAATTTCGCGCGCTTCAGTCACTAACGCATTGTTTGCTTTCATTATATTTGTTGTTTATTTAATTAACGAATGTGTGATAGTGGTGCAGCGGTATAGGTGTTAACTGGTAACCCTCATGACCTGGGTTCAAGTCCCAGGTCTTGCATAATTCCAATATTATTTTTCCAAACGTCTTCCTGTGCAATTTCAAAGGTGGAGCGCATGGTACACCACAATCATCAAGACGTCCACGTGCCTAAGAGGATCAATCAGAAAGCCATGTTCAGAGGTGTACCATAAGCCTCAGTCAAAGGTCCCATACGTGGCCTGGGAAAGTCAACAAATTCCAAAATCAATTGGGCTAGATTGCTGGGCCACACCTCCACTTTAGGGCCTGAACCCCCTGGTTTGCTTTCTCTATATTTTTCTTGTTTTATTTTTAATTCTTGTTTTATTTTCTTTATTTGTTTAAACTAATTATTATTTCTTTACAAATTATAAAATACACAAAAATCAGAAAAAGAGAACAATATAATATTTATTTTATTTTAGTTATTTTCATAAATAAATTGTATGTAAATTAACTTAGTATTAATTTAGGTTGCAACTTTAATTCTTTCTTCCATAAAAAAATCCAAAAATATAGCATTAGGTTAATGACTTTTTATTCCTTTTAATTTTCCTTGTTTTTTGCCATAATATTAGTGATTTTCATAATTAAACTTGTAAACTAATTAGGGTTGCATTTAGGTTAGATTTTAATACTTTCTTAATAACTAAAAATCCAAAAATATAGCATTAGTTTAATGACTTTTTTATTCCTTTTAATTTTCCTTTTTTTTTTGCCATAATATTAGTGATTTATTTATTTTCATAATTAAACTTGTAAACTAATTAGGGTTGCATTTAGGTTAAATTTTAATACTTTCATAATAAACTTAAAAATAATTAGAACTAGGTTTAATATTTCATTTTGGTTTTTAATTAATTCTTTTTTTATTAAATTCCTAAAAACACTAAAAATACCAAAAACATTTAATTCTTAATTAATTCATGCAATTTAATATTTTGCCAAAGGGTCCAACGCCCTAGTTTTGTTTTTAATTCCTTTATTTCGCGCATTTATTTTATTTCGTTTAATTCATTATGTATCTCTCCCAAAGCGTTGTAACACTTACTTTTTGCACTTTATTTTTCTTTATTTTTCCGTCAAATCGGGTCCGGTTTAATTTTGGCGATGTGGACCCGCGCCATTTGTAATAGTCTTAGATTTACTTTTCCCGCAAATACCTTTAAACTGTTAAATAAGCATGAAAGAATGTATGGCCTTAAAAATAAAATCAAGCGTAGATCACAACAAACATGACAAGACAAACATCAATGAAAACGACACACAATTCGCACACACCACCCCTAGGGTACGCCTCACTGTTGCCTTGCCTCGAAAGGTGATCGTCGAGTAGAGGATGTCTTAGTAAGTCCTCATGATCCGGGAACCTGGCATGAGGGTAGCTTCTAAGGTGTCTTCCTATTGCTCTGGTGATCACTATGTCCCTACAAACTCGAATTGACCCGAACACCTCCAACGGTGGTGCTACCTACCTCTCAATGGTAGGATGGCACTACTTTCAAGGACATTTACACAGACGAATTCCTTAGGGTAGGTAGGTTCTCAAGGATACTTGCTCTAATTTCAAACAAATCAAAATACTTTTCACACCAACACATTTTCAAAAGCTTTCAAAGTAAATTTTTCAAACACTCTGACGTACGAGTCGAACTGAAAATTTTCAAAGGAACTTTTAAAACCCACAATTGAAAAGCAAGCAACCATTTTTGAGAACACATTGAGCAAGTATCTAAGAGCCCATGGATAACCATGGATAGAAAGGGTGCTAACACCTTCCCTTTCTATAATCTACCTCCCGAACCGAGAGCAATCTCTTTAAGGAATTTTTTTGTGCTTTTGTCCTTTCCATTTGGAGAAAATAAAAGACGGTGGCGACTCTTGCTTCCGCGACATTTCGCGAACCAGCGTTAAACAGTCAGTTCCAGATCCACCGATCACAGAACTGGCGACTCTGCTGGGGAATACTCTTAAAGTGAGGTGTACCTTAGGGCTAGCTCATAACTATGTTTTCAATTGTCTTCTTTGCTTGCTTTATTATTGTGGGTTGCTTGGGAGTTCTATAGATCCTAACCCGGATCTGGGGATACCTTTCTTAGAAAGTAGCAACAAGGCTGTGAGGGAACTGTGCAGGGTATACCGACATGGTTGAAACAGTCTGCTACGTTGATGTGGCACTTTGGTGTGTACCGGTAACCCTTGAGTCCAGTCAAGGAGAGTACGGGGCCGCCGCGTGGTGTCGTGAAGCATCAACTGACCTTAGGAACCGTAATTGAACCATCTTGGCCTCTTTAGGGTAGTGAGATAACTGACTTTGGTGCAGTCCGAGGTTGGTTGATACTCGATACTACACTCAATTGAGGGTTGCTTTCCTGGAATATTTCGGTCGCCAGTTCAGTGGCTAAATCGAAACGATGAACAATGAAAGCAGTCCCGTGATATTGGGAACCTTAGAACCCGGTTACTTTGATTAGGACAGGTTGAACTCACCAACTTCAAGAGGGTACTACCCAGACCCCATGCTGGCCTAAACTCTAAGGGCTCTTTTGTGTGACTTGTGTGCCTTTGTACTTGCCTATTTGCATGCTTGTTAGCTGACACATGAACTACTTACAGGTTTTGTTTATAGTCCTTAACTAGGACTCATGACAAGGTTTACCGAGTTTCTTGCAGGTTTCGTTTATAGTCCTTAATAGGGACTCATAACAGGGTTACTAAGTCTTGCAGGTTTTGTTTATAGTCCTTAATAGGGACTCATAACAAAGTATACTGAATGTCTTGCAGGATCTGTTTATAGTCCTTAATTGGGACTCATAACAGGGTTTACCCACATCACCCCATGCATAGCATGACATCATACCATTGCATACATCCTAATCCATTTCAAGGATCTCAAGGGCTTGTGATGCAGGTCATGATGAACCAACTGTCCAGCAAGGGGAACAGAGGATTTATTTTCCTCTAACCAAGGTTGTCAGGGGCTATGACCCACTGGATATGGTGAGCCTTTGACCCTTGAAGAAGGATTCTCAACAACATAAAGTTCCTTCAATCAAGCTACCGGTCTCCAATGCTAATAAATTTTCTTGTTTCTCCCGCGAGGTCCTTGAAAACATTACATGCATGTCATACATCTCATTGCATTGCATGTGTCCCTTTGACAGGTTGCTTACCCTTCTTCGCTGTTTATTTCAGCCGATCATCATGAATCCTGAATCTTCAACCGAGCACGCTATCAAGGACCTCCAGGCTCAGAATGCCCAGTTCCAAGAGCTGATCATGAATTTGACCCAGGGGCAGCAAGATCTGAAGGCCTTGCTCTTGAAGAAAGAAAAGAAGAAGAAGAGGATTGTTTTGTTCAGCCCTAGACGCAGATCTGGGAATACACCGCAAACTGAAACTGAGAGGACAACCCCATCTGTGATGGAAAGCAGTCACCATGAGAGAGAGGTGCCTAGTCCAGTGGTCTCCGACGACGAGACAGATTTCAACGACGAACAATACCCTCCGGCTGAGGACAAGTACAAACAGTTGGAGGATAGGTTGAAGGCTATGGAGGTTCAACAGGTACCTGGGCTGGATTTCGGAGATCTGGGTTTGTCAACTGGTGTGATCATCCCCCACAAGTTCAAAGCACCATCCTTCTCTAAGTATGACGGGGCGTCTTGTCCCAAGCTGCATCTAAGGTCCTATGTTCGGAAAATTCAGCCGTACTCTGCGGACAAGAATTTGTGGATCCACTTCTTCCAGGAGAGTCTTTCAGGGAATCATCTCGAATGGTTCTATCAGTTGGATGGGACCAAGGTTCGTAACTGGGAGGAGTTAGCTACTGCCTTCTACAAGCAGTATCAATATAATGCCGACCTTGCTCCTACGCGTACCCAACTCCAGGGTATGTCGTTAGGATCAAGTGAAGGTTTTAAAGAATATGCGCAGAAATGGAGGGACCTTGCTGGAAGGGTACAACCACCTCTGACTGATCGGGAACTTGTCGATATGTTCTTGGGGACCCTGTCTGGTCCGTTCTACGACCACCTAATTGGGAATTCGTCTGCTGGATTCACAGATCTTATCTTGACTGGAGAACGAATAGAAGCTGGTATCCGGTCTGGGAAAATTCAAGAGGCTGCACCTTCTGATAAAAAGCCTCATCATGGAAAGAAAGAATCCAATGCTGTGCTCGGTAAAAAGAGCCGTCATGAGGTAGGGGCAATCCAGATCTCCAATCCCGGACCTGCTCAACAAGGACAGGGGCAGCAGCGCAAAGAGAAACGACAGTATACCAAACTCAACATGTCGCTGGATCAAGCGCTGCAACAAATGTTGAAGGCAGGGCTGATCACCTTAAGGGATCCTCTTCGGAATCCGAACACTTCGGCTCCCAACTATCATCCCAACGATAGGTGCGCATATCATTCTGATAGCCCGGGGCATACTACGGACAACTGCTGGCCTCTCAAGAACAAAATTCAAGACATGATCGACGCCGGAGAGATTCAATTTGAAGTACCTGAGACTCCGAACATAATCACTGCTCCGTTACCCAATCGTTGAAGACCTTTTGTTTATTTGAATTTCTGAGTTGTGTTTTTCTTTGCTTATATAAACAATTAATGTCATAGCAAACTCTTTTGTTCTATTAATGCATCGCATATGTCTGCTTTGGGAATTAATACAATTATTTTCATTATATTCAAAATTCTTTTCATATTTTTTCTGATGATCAACTCTTGGTTAATAATTCTGAGCCTCTTGAGGGAGGATGACGAAAACGATACCACAATCTACAGTATGCTTTTAAACAGACCCCGCTGATGAGGTACAGGCATTGTTTCAAATCCTAAACACTGGAGTTATAAGGAAGATAATCCCTCGTCAACCCCTTTGAGCCAAAGAAGTAGGAGTTTTTTCTTTTCGAAAATTAAAACCCTTATCATAACCTGGGGCAGGGTAGTTCTCTCAGTTGATCCAAGTGCATAACGAATGGCACCAAAGAGATCCTTACGAAAAAAGAAAGACAGTGATGGTTCAGAACAATCAAAAGGACAGGCAGTCATCATCAAAATTCATAAGTGAAAAGCCCAAAAAAGGTCTAAACCTACAAAGGGGGCTTACAAAACCGGGGCATCCCGTTGACTGTAATTCCAAAAAAGGAAACAGTTCAGGCAAAAAATAGGGATAACAAAATCAAAAAGAAAGAGGTCCCACAAACCCTCGACAAAAAATAATGACTGCCTATTCAGAATAAATCATCAATATCCGAACCATCACTGGAAAATCAGAACAAAGACTCAAACAAGGTCTAACGTATGATCAACTGAGTTTAGGTTTGGAGAATATCACAAAGAGCGGGTGGGTACAAATAAAATTTGAGCCTTTATCCTTTGTTTCTTAAACCGTGAACCAGGCCACGTTATAACCCTTACAAGTCCTAGCTGAAGCATGGGTTAGTTCGAAAGCATACTGTTACGAAAGGTATCCTGACTCCTTAAGGCCTACGGTAAATACGGTGTTGACATCACGTTTTACAAATATTTACTTGTTTTATGAAAAAATGCATTTTCAAAATCTTCAAGACAGACATAGGCTTTGCATTTTTAACATAACTTTGTTTGCATATGACCTTTTGTTTGAACAGCAGGAAAATTCGCACGATGAATGCCTAATGAACAGAAGCACTTTCAATCAAGGGGCAGGACATGGCCGTGGTCCATTATCTGGGGCAGTTAAGTCAAGATCCAGAGAATCTCTCAAAAGCCTGGGGCAAATCTCCGCCTGAGTCACTTGGGGCATCCCAGCAACAAAGTTTGCACGATCAGACATCTTCTGGCAATATGGCAACACCAACTGCCAGGGGCAACTCCCTATATTCTAAGAGAACGGACGTAGTCGAAGAGAATACTACGCAAAATCAAAGACCCGCTAGGTTGACATACCTAGGCAAAAATAAGGGCTTCCCGACGAACCAAAAGGGTTCGGGCAAAAATGAGGGATGAAATGGAAAAAATCTGTACACCCGGCAAGTCGAAAACCTGAAAAGGCGGCTTGGGCAAAAATGGTTATCCTAGTAGACTGAAAACCCGAAAGGGCAGTCCAGGCAAAAGTTAGGGATTAAAGCGTACGACTATGTCCTGTCATCTGTCTACCTGAAGAAGGTTTGTCCATCAACAACTACCAGCACCCCACAAGCGCCTCTCCCTTAGAAACAGGGGCAATAAAGAGTGGTCTAAGCAATCTGATTGTTCTATCCTCCAAGGTATCAGGGTAGGTTCCGTGGAAGAACATAACCAATACAGTTCAAAACTTCCCCAGAGAATCCAATCCAATTCCTCAGGAAAAATGGAATTCATCTCCCCAAGCAGTAAGCTTATCCCCAGTAAGATTCTGGAAGCTTACCCCCTCGCAGAGCACGAACGCGTCGTCCGGCTTGATTTAAAGAGTTATTTCCTCAATAGGATATAACTGGGTTATCCTCAGCCAAAAGCCACGGAAAGAGCGTCCTCGATACAGTCTTCTTACCCCAGCGAAGTCCATCAATACTTCCTACAACAAGGATATCCTCAGCAAGTTACTATCAACAATCAGCAAGGCATCCCTCTTCCCACAGAGTATTACTTCCCAGCATGGCCGCTAGAGTATCTTTTCTCCCCGCAGAATCCTCCATTCGCCAAGTTTATTCCCCAACGGAGTTATCTTCGCCTATTGGAATTCTTGCAACTATTCGTCAACATCAGCCCAGGATACGACTTCTCGGCACCCCAAGGATTTATTTTCTTAGACAAACATACATTCATAAAACGTCACATACATCATTATAGCATGCATATGCATCATATTACACGAATCTCATTAATTTTGAAGACATACAGTTCATGCATCATGATTTTGCATACAATTATGTTTTGCCTTTTCAGGAAAGAGATCAATACAAAAATGATTACTATCAACTATCGCAATTCCTTCTAGATATAGTTTCAGATATGATCCAGATATGGTGACGTTCTGATACTGCTTCCAGACATCCTTCTAGATATAGTTTCAGATATGATCCAGATATGGTGACATTCTGATACTGCTTCCAGACATCCTTCTAGATATAGTTTCAGATATGATCCAGAGATGGTGACGTTCTGATACTGCTTCCAGACATCCTTCCAGATATAGTTTCAGATATGATCCAGAGATGGTGACGTTCTGATACTGCTTCCAGACATCCTTCTAGATATAGTTTCAGATATGACCCAGAGATGGTGACGTTCTGATACTGCTTCCAGATATCCTTCTAGATATAGTTTCAGGTATGATCCAGAGATGGTGACGTTCTGACGCTGCTTCCAGATTTCCTTCCAGATATAGTTTCAGATATGATCCAGATATGATATAGTTTCAGATATGATCCAGATATGGTGACGTTCTGATGCTGCTTCCAGATCTCCTTCCAGATATAGTCCAGATGTAAACCAGATATGGCAACGTTCTGACACTTATTCCAGTTGAAGATGTTTCAAGACCTAGACCGGTTCAGTTAAATCGACCCTAAGATTTTCCTGATGCTTATCCAGTCAAAGGCCTTCTCTGGTTCAGTCAGATCGACCCTAAGATCTCCCTGATGCTTATCCAGTTGAAGATATTCCAAGACCTTGTCCGGTTCAGTTAAATCGACCCTAAGATTTTCCTGATGCTTATCCAGTCCAAGGCCTTCTCTGGTTCAGTCAGATCGACCCTAAGATCTCCCTGATGCTTATCCAGTTGAAGATATTCCAAGACCTTGTCCGGTTCAGTTAAATCGACCCTAAGATTTTCCTGATGCTTATCCAGTCCAAGGCCTTCTCTGGTTCAGTCAGATCGACCCTAAGATCTCCCTGATGCTTATCCAGTTGAAGATATTCCAAGACCTTGTCCAGTTCAGTTAAATCGACCCTAAGATTTTCCTGATGCTTATCCAGTCCAAGGCCTTCTCTGGTTCAGTCAGATCGACCCTAAGATCTCCCTGATGCTTATCCAGTTGAAGATATTTCAAGACCTTGTCCGGTTCAGTTAAATCGACCCTAAGATTTTCCTGATGCTTATCCAGTCAAAGGCCTTCTCTTGATTCAGTCAGATCGACCCTAAGATCTCCCTGATGCTTATCCAGTTGAAGATATTCCAAGACCTTGTCCGGTTCAGTTAAATCGACCCTAAGATTTTCCTGATGCTTATCCAGTCAAAGGCCTTCTCTGGTTCAGTCAGATCGACCCTAAGATCTCCCTGATGCTTATCCAGTTGAAGACATTTCAAAGACCTTGACCGGTTCAGTTAAATCGACCCTAAGATTTTCCTGATGCTTATCCAGTCAAAGGCCTTCTCTGGTTCAGTCAGATCGACCCTAAGATCTCCCTGATGCTTATCCAGTTGAAGATATTCCAAGACCTTGTCCGGTTCAGTTAAATCGACCCTAAGATTTTCCTGATGCTTATCCAGTCCAAGGCCTTCTCTGGTTCAGTCAGATCGACCCTAAGATCTCCCTGATGCTTATCCAGTTGAAGATATTCCAAGACCTTGTCCGGTTCAGTTAAATCGACCCTAAGATTTTCCTGATGCTTATCCAGTCCAAGGCCTTCTCTGGTTCAGTCAGATCGACCCTAAGATCTCCCTGATGCTTATCCAGTTGAAGATATTCCAAGACCTTGTCCGGTTCAGTTAAATCGACCCTAAGATTTTCCTGATGCTTATCCAGTCCAAGGCCTTCTCTGGTTCAGTCAGATCGACCCTAAGATCTCCCTGATGCTTATCCAGTTGAAGATATTTCAAGACCTTGTCCGGTTCAGTTAAATCGACCCTAAGATTTTCCTGATGCTTATCCAGTCAAAGGCCTTCTCTTGGTTCAGTCAGATCGACCCTAAGATCTCCCTGATGCTTATCCAGTTGAAGATATTCCAAGACCTTGTCCGGTTCAGTTAAATCGACCCTAAGATTTTCCTGATGCTTATCCAGTCAAAGGCCTTCTCTGGTTCAGTCAGATCGACCCTAAGATCTCCCTGATGCTTATCCAGTTGAAGATATTTCAAGACCTAGACCGGTTCAGTTAAGTCGACCCTAAGATTTTCCTGATTCTTACCCAGTCAAAGGCCTCTCTGGTTCAGTCAGATCGACCCTAAGATCTCCCTGATTCTTATCCCAGTAGAAGACACCCAAGATTTTTTCTCAACGAGCGTTGTTGAAGTTAGAGTCACCCAGATTTTTTCTCAACGAGCGTTGTTGAAGTTAAAGTCACCCAAGATTTTTTCTCAACGAGCGTTGTTGAAGTTAAAGTCACCCAAGATTTTTTCTCAACGAGCGTTGTTGAAGTTAAAGTCACCCAAGATTTTTTCTCAACAAGCGTTGTTGAAGTTAAAGTCACCCAAGGTTTTTCTCAGCGAGCGTTGTTGAAGTTAAAGTCGCCCAAGGTTCTCTTACCATTCATGCTAAAGCAGTAACCATCCCTGGTTCATTCATCGCTGTTTGAAGCTCCAGATCCAGCTCCTGTAACCAGTCAGGACATATCTATACCAAACATCTAAAAATCAGCTCCTGCAGCGTGTCAGGTACTCATTTTTTTTCTTTTGCAGGTATGCAGGTTCTCGCCAAGGAATCTCCTACGCGATCAACATCCAGATGGCATCTATAAGCCCATCATCCCATTCCCCCATTACTGCCACTATGTGAGCGCAAATTTCTGGGCACTCTAGTGTCCAATCATCTTCTACCCTCGGATTACGAAAGGCACGTCCGCCAATCTGCATCCTCAGGTCTAAGAAGATTGAACAGGGGCAACTGTTGCACCCCAAAATTTGCCCTCCCATATTCTTCAAGAAATTGCCAAGCCAAATCACAAAATTCCCCAAGGGTTGCACAGCTCAACAGTCTCCCATACAGTCAAAACTAGGGTTTGGGTTCTGATCAAGGGAAGGAAGTTTTCAAAGGCCCAATCAAGTCTCATATGCCTACAAATGTGGTCAAGCATCCCCATATCAAGTTTCAAGGCATTCAGCTCAAAATTGCACAGTCAAAACCCTAGATTGCACTACAGTCAACTATAGGGGCAAAATGGTCATTTGGCAGTCAAAAGTTCAAATTTTTGGTCAACATATCATTTTGAAGCCACAAACATCATTTGATCAATGCTTGATCATGATTCTCAAAATTTGGCTCAGAAATCATCAAAGATGCAAAAGTTACTATATTTGGACAGCTGAAAAAGTCAACTGAAATTGACCAGGGCATAACTTTCACATGGATTATCAGAAAAATTCCATCCAAAGCTCATTTTGAAGAGAAAGACATTTCCTACAACTCATCTTCATACTTCAAGTCCAAGAAATGCTCTCACAAAAAGTTATCAATTTCAACATTATAGGTCATTTTCAAAAGTCAACAAAAAGGGACTTTAAGTCAAAGGCCATAACTTGAGATTGGAAAATCAAAATGACATGGGACCAAAGGCATTGGTTAAAGGACTCAAAGACCTTTCCAAAATGTCCAAGAACATGAGAAAAGCTTAAAAATTGAGCAAGTTATGCATTGGAGAAGTTGGGAAATTTTTGTGAAATGGCAAAAGTCAACTATCCTTGAAACTTCAATTTTTGACAAAAGGGCCCACTTTCTTCCACTTGATTCAGCCTTGTCATGCCACACACGTGTCCCATGATTAATATCAAGATCAAACATTGATTTTTCTATTTTATTTAATTTTTGATAATTTAATTCATTTTAAATCTTTAAAAATTCAAATAAAATTTAAAAATCAATGGAATAGTGTCATTTGAATTGGAATAGCTTCCATATATCATGTGCCAGCTCACAAACTCATGCTAGGGTTAGATTGTACACCAAGTCTTGGTCTTGCTTAAAAAAGGGAAAGTTGGTTAATGGTGAAAAACCTAGGACTAGTTCTCTCATGGGCATGGATAAAGGCCAGCTAATGACCTAATTCCCTTCCCTCAAAAAGTGCTGAGTCAAAACCTAACCACAACACACTAAATGCTGCGCAGGAGACACCATTGCTAACTTGGAAAAATTCTCCATAAAACTCAAAACTGAAATCAGTGTTCTAGGTGGATTTAAGTCTTAATTCCTTTTCCAAAAGCTTCCTGGTGGTCTCCTGAACAGATTCCAACCCCTAACACCAACTCAAACGCAAGGAATTGGTAACAAGACCTTCGACTATACAGCAAAAAACTCATAAACACATATCATGTTCTAGGCACTTTTTATGCAATTTAATTGTTGATTCTTGTTCCTCATTTGATTTCAAAGCTAACTGACATGATTAATTTCGTTTTTATGCCATATATGTGATTTCACCATGATCAATCTTTAGGGTTTTCCAAGCTTGAATTTAGGGCTTCTGAAACCAAGCAAAATTAGCCCACGAAACCATGACCATTCAAATCAGCAAGCTTGGACGAAGAAGAATGGATGTTCGCGCTCAATTTATAGAGCCCTGAGGCTTAATCGCTATTTTTCCAAAAGCCCCCTAAAACCACGCTTAAGAAACCGTTGCTTATGTTGTTTGTTTTTTCAGGGTGGTGGAGACGATGAAGCGTGGCAACATGTGATACGTTGTTTTTGAATTTCGCGCGCTTCAGTCACTAACGCATTGTTTGCTTTCATTATATTTGTTGTTTATTTAATTAACGAATGTGTGATAGTGGTGCAGCGGTATAGGTGTTAACTGGTAACCCTCATGACCTGGGTTCAAGTCCCAGGTCTTGCATAATTCCAATATTATTTTTCCAAACGTCTTCCTGTGCAATTTCAAAGGTGGAGCGCATGGTACACCACAATCATCAAGACGTCCACGTGCCTAAGAGGATCAATCAGAAAGCCATGTTCAGAGGTGTACCATAAGCCTCAGTCAAAGGTCCCATACGTGGCCTGGGAAAGTCAACAAATTCCAAAATCAATTGGGCTAGATTGCTGGGCCACACCTCCACTTTAGGGCCTGAACCCCCTGGTTTGCTTTCTCTATATTTTTCTTGTTTTATTTTTAATTCTTGTTTTATTTTCTTTATTTGTTTAAACTAATTATTATTTCTTTACAAATTATAAAATACACAAAAATCAGAAAAAGAGAACAATATAATATTTATTTTATTTTAGTTATTTTCATAAATAAATTGTATGTAAATTAACTTAGTATTAATTTAGGTTGCAACTTTAATTCTTTCTTCCATAAAAAAATCCAAAAATATAGCATTAGGTTAATGACTTTTTATTCCTTTTAATTTTCCTTGTTTTTTGCCATAATATTAGTGATTTTCATAATTAAACTTGTAAACTAATTAGGGTTGCATTTAGGTTAGATTTTAATACTTTCTTAATAACTAAAAATCCAAAAATATAGCATTAGTTTAATGACTTTTTTATTCCTTTTAATTTTCCTTTTTTTTTTGCCATAATATTAGTGATTTATTTATTTTCATAATTAAACTTGTAAACTAATTAGGGTTGCATTTAGGTTAAATTTTAATACTTTCATAATAAACTTAAAAATAATTAGAACTAGGTTTAATATTTCATTTTGGTTTTTAATTAATTCTTTTTTTATTAAATTCCTAAAAACACTAAAAATACCAAAAACATTTAATTCTTAATTAATTCATGCAATTTAATATTTTGCCAAAGGGTCCAACGCCCTAGTTTTGTTTTTAATTCCTTTATTTCGCGCATTTATTTTATTTCGTTTAATTCATTATGTATCTCTCCCAAAGCGTTGTAACACTTACTTTTTGCACTTTATTTTTCTTTATTTTTCCGTCAAATCGGGTCCGGTTTAATTTTGGCGATGTGGACCCGCGCCATTTGTAATAGTCTTAGATTTACTTTTCCCGCAAATACCTTTAAACTGTTAAATAAGCATGAAAGAATGTATGGCCTTAAAAATAAAATCAAGCGTAGATCACAACAAACATGACAAGACAAACATCAATGAAAACGACACACAATTCGCACACACCACCCCTAGGGTACGCCTCACTGTTGCCTTGCCTCGAAAGGTGATCGTCGAGTAGAGGATGTCTTAGTAAGTCCTCATGATCCGGGAACCTGGCATGAGGGTAGCTTCTAAGGTGTCTTCCTATTGCTCTGGTGATCACTATGTCCCTACAAACTCGAATTGACCCGAACACCTCCAACGGTGGTGCTACCTACCTCTCAATTGTAGGATGGCACTACTTTCAAGGACATTTACACAGACGAATTCCTTAGGGTAGGTAGGTTCTCAAGGATACTTGCTCTAATTTCAAACAAATCAAAATACTTTTCACACCAACACATTTTCAAAAGCTTTCAAAGTAAATTTTTCAAACACTCTGACGTACGAGTCGAACTGAAAATTTTCAAAGGAACTTTTAAAACCCACAATTGAAAAGCAAGCAACCATTTTTGAGAACACATTGAGCAAGTATCTAAGAGCCCATGGATAACCATGGATAGAAAGGGTGCTAACACCTTCCCTTTCTATAATCTACCTCCCGAACCGAGAGCAATCTCTTTAAGGAATTTTTCTGTGCTTTTGTCCTTTCCATTTGGAGAAAATAAAAGACGGTGGCGACTCTTGCTTCCGCGACATTTCGCGAACCAGCGTTAAACAGTCAGTTCCAGATCCACCGATCACACATGTCCCTTGCTCATACGGACATCCTTTGGAGTACTAAAGATATGGAAAGGGTAGCTGTTGTGATCGGTGGGAATGAGAACTGACTGTTTTTGAATGCTGGTTTGCGTTTGCGTTTGTTTTTGCAAAATGTCGCGGTTAAGCAAGAGTCTCCACCGTCTTTTATTTTATCCAACAAGGAAAGGACAAAAGCACAGAAAAATTCCTTTTCGAGATTTTTCTCGGGTTCGGGAGGTAGATTATAAAAAGGGAAGGTGTTAGCACCCTTTCTATCCGTGGTTATCCACGGGCTCTTAGCCACTTGCTCACTATGTTTTCAAAAGTTTGCTTTTCTTTGTGTTTGTGGGTTTAAAAAGTTTTTATTTGAAACTTCGATATAACTCTTGTTTTTGTCCTCAAGAGTGTAATGAAGTGTTTTTGAAAACTTTGTTTGTAAAAGTGTAAGTGTGAAAAGTTTTGTTTTGTTTTTAAAATGAGCCAGTACTTAAGAACATCTACCTACTCAAAAAGGAACTAAACTATGCAAATGTCCTTTAGACAGTGCTATCCCACTATTGAGGAGTAGGTAGCACCGTTGTTGGAGTTTTCTGGTCAATTCGATTTTAGGGACGTGTGGTCACTAAAGCAACGTTAGGATGCTTTAGCGGTAACCCTAATGTCTTAGATCATTTTTATCGAGGCAACCATTTCAAGGCAACTTTTGATCTTTGGACAGGAGGGCGACCTCTAAAACATCCTATACTTAATGACCACGTTCGAGGCAAACAAGTGAGGTGTACCCTAAGAGTGGCATGTGTAAGTGTGTCAATTTTCAGTTTATGTTATCTTTGTACATGTTATGGTGAGCTACTATTTGTTTTTAGATCTTGCTATACAATCCTAGTTAGTATACATCTAAGCAGTTAATATATATATATATATATATATATATATATATATATATATATATATATATATATATATATATATATATATATATATATATATATATATATATATATATATATATATATATATATATATATATATATATATATATATATATATATATATATATATATATATATACAGGAATTTAAAGTGCGGAAATTATAAATCCTACGCTATTACAAGGCTTTGGGGAGGGGGATTATTTACATGTCCAAAATTGGGGGAATAATAAGCAGTTACAATAAAATAAACGTGCGTGAATCTAAAACAATCCTAAGAATAAGAACTCTTTTTTGTTGCTTTATTTTATTTTGTGAAAAAAAGACCTAAATCTATTTAATTTTAGTTTTTGAGAAAATATTAAGATGATTAAGAGATTAATTAACAAAGTTAATTTTAATAGAAAAAGACTAGCCTGATGTTTTTTTGTGTTTTTGATTTTAATGTTAATTAAAAAGATAAAAAGAAGTCTATGAGAAAACAAAAATAAAGTGCAAAGGGGGATCCTTCGATCCAGGGAAAAAAGGAGTTTTGACCCAGGGAGAGCATGGAAGCTTCGATCCAGAGGGGGTCATGGTCCTTTCGATTGGGCCAAGAAATGGGCATGAACAGCCTTCGATCCATGGAAGGGGAGTTCCCGTTGATCCTGGGAAAAATGCCTTCTTCGATCCAGGAGGACTATGGGAAGCTTTGACCTAGAGAAGGTGTCTCCTTCGATCTGGGATGCTATACCTGCAAAAGTATGTTAGCAAAATAAACTCAGGGCCTGGGTATTGAACCCCAGGCCCTTCGATCCTGCGCTTGCTAGGTCTCTTCAGGCTATGTCTGCAACAAATATTAGCGAACGAAAAACATGACCTGGGTGCCAAACCCAGGCCCTTTGATCCTGTCTATGATGGCAAATCGAAAGTAACAATAGGTAATGATGTGTTATGCAAAAATGAGGTTGGATAGTTTACCCTTTCTTACCAGCAGATGGGACTTTTGATTTGGGCGCTTCCTGGATGCAGAAACCTTCGATCTAGGCACTTCCTGGATGTAGGCACTTTTGATCTAAGGGCTTCTGGGCGTTGTGTTTTCCTGCAGAGTTTTTGTGTGTGTTTCGTTGTATAATTTTCGTGTGTTCTGTTTTCCTGCAGAGTTTTTGTGTGTTGGATATGTATGTTGACCTCTGCATTTATAGGGGTGTAAGGGTGCAGTAATGGCAAGAGACAGCCATTAAACAGGTCATTAAATGCCATGAGACAAGAAACGGACACATTAAAAGTTTTCCTTTTTGAAATATTCATGTCTCTTGAATGAACCTGGACACTTTTGATTTGAGCGCCCTCTTGATGACCTCCTTCGAATGACCCTTGTCCAAAGATCAATCGAAGGGTGTTGTTTCATGCTAATCGAAGGACATGGCTAACATGCCTGTCGAAGCTGCCTTGACATAATGCTAAATCGAAGGATCCCTTGGCATGCCAATCGAATGCCTGGCCCAAGGTGCCAATCGAATGCCTGGCCGAGGGTGCCAATCGAAAGGCTCATTCAGAATCCCAATCGAAGGGTCTTTCAGAATGCAAATCGAAGTGCTTGTCCATAATGCCAATCGAAGTGTCCCTTCAAAGTACCAATCGAAGAGCCTTTCAGAATGCCAATCGAAGGCCTTGACATAATGCCAATCGAAGTGCTTGTCCATGCCAATCGAAATGCTCCTTCAGAATGCTAATCGAAGGGCTTGTCCATGCCAATCGAAATGCTCCTTCAGAATGCCAATCGAAGGGTCTTTCAGAATGCAAATCGAAGTGTCTTTCGGAATGCAAATAGAAAGGTACTTAAAGCACCACTCAAAATTTTCCTTTTTCCTTAGGCAAGAGTTTGTGATCAACCATGTAGGGGGAAGACTTTGGAGAACATGAGAGGGAAAATTTTGGGGTACAACAATTGCCCCTGTTCAATTTTCTTAAATCTGAGGATATAGATTGGCTTTCGAGCCTTTCATGATCCGAAGGTGGAAGATAATTGAACACTAGAGTGCCTAGAAATTTGCACTCGCATGGTGTAGTATCAGCATTGTGATGTCGGGAATGAGCTTACAGATGCCATCTGGAGATTGTTGGTAGGAGGATGGGTTTATAGATGTCATTTGGAGATTGTTAGTAGCTGTCTTGAGAGAGATAGGAGCTTCAGTTATCGGTTACTCTACTAGGGAATTAACTCTGGAGGTGAACTGCATATCTGGACTGAGAAGGAACCTGGGTAAGGTTACTTCATGATGAGTTCATGTAAAACTTCATCTGGAAAGGAGGAATCTGTGTAGGGTTTCCTGATGATGAATCCATGTAAAAATGCATCTTGGAAAGAGAGGGAACCGGTGTAGGGTTGCCTGATGATGAGTCCATGTAAAACTGCATCTTGGAAAGAGAGGGAACCGGTGTAGGGTTGCCTGATGACGAGTCCGTATAAAACTGCACCTTGGAAAGGAGGGAACCGGTGTAGGGTTGCCTGATGACGAGTCCGTGTAAAACTGCACCTTGGAAAGGAGGGAATCGGTGTAGGGTTGCCTGATGATGAGTCCATGTAAAACTGCATCTTGGAAAGAGAGCGAACCGGTGTAGGGTTTCCTGATGACGAGTCTGTGTAAAACTGCACCTTGGAAAGGAGGGAACCGGTGTAGGGTTGCCTGATGACGAGTCCGTGTAAAACTGCACCTTGGAAAGGAGGGAACCGGTGTAGGGTTGCCTGATGACGAGTCCGTGTAAAACTGCATCTTGGAAAGGAGAACCTGTGTAGGGTTTCTGATGACGAGTCCATGTAAAACTGCATCTTGGAAAGAGAGGGAACCAGTGTAGGGTTTCTTGATGACGAGTCCGTGTAAAACTGCACCTTGGAAAGGAGGGAACCGGTGTAGGGTTTCCTGATGACGAGTCCGTGTAAAACTGCATCTTGGAAAGGAGAACCTGTGTAGGGTTTCTTGATGATGAGTCCGTGTAAAACTGCATCTAGAAAGGAGGAACCTGTGTAGGGTTGCCTGATGACGAGTCCGTGTAAAAACTTCATCTTGGAAAGGAGGGAACCGGTGTAGGGTTGCCTGATGATGAGTCCGTGTAAAACTGCATCTTGGAAAGGAGAACCTGTGTAGGGTTTCTTGATGATGAGTTCGTGTAAAACTGCATCTGGAAAGGAGGAACCTGTGTAGGGTTACCTGATGACGAGTCTGTGTAAAAACTTCATATGGAAAGGAGGAACCTGTGTAGGGTTGCCTGATGATGAGTCTATGTAAAACTTCATCTTGGAAAGAGGGAACCTGTGTAGGGTTTCCTGATGACGAGTCCGTGTAAAACTGCGTCTTGGAAAGAGAGAACCTGTGTAGGGTTTCTTGATGATGAGTCCGTGTAAAACTACATCTGGAATTGAGAAGGAACCGGTGTAAGGTTGTCTGATGATGAGTCCGTGTAAAACTACATCTGGAATTGAGAAGGAACCGGTGTAAGGTTGCCTCGGGATAAGTTCGTGTGAAACTTCAGAATGAACCGGGGCGAGGTTACTGTGGGATAAGTTTGTGTGAAACTTCTGGAGGAACCTGGGTAAGGTTTCTTTGTGATAAGTTCGTGTAAAACTTCATTCAGAAATATGTGATAAAGGACCCGTGTAGGATTTTTCAGGATAAACCCGTGTGAAGTCTGTTTAGTTTCCGGAGTTAATCTTGAACTTGCTGGAAGTTGTTGATGATAACCATCTTTCCTGAAAAGGTACATGATTAATCGTATATGATGCATGACATGCATTGTATGATGATTGTGATCGGTGGATCTGGAACTGACTGTTTAACGCTGGTTCGCGAAATGTCGCGGAAGCAAGAGTCGCCACCGTCTTTTATTTTCTCCAAATGGAAAGGACAAAAGCACAGAAAAATTCCTTATAGAGATTGCTCTCGGTTCGGGAGGTAGGTTATAGAAAGGGAAGGTGTTAGCACCCTTTCTATCCATGGCTATCCATGGGCTCTTAGATACTTGCTCATTTGTGTTTTCAAAAGTGTTTGTTTGCTTTTCAATGTGGGTTTTAAAAAGTTTCTTTGAAAATTCCAGTTCGACTCTTGTATCGGTCCTCAAGAGTGTTTGAAAAATTGCTTTCGAAAGCTTTTTGAAAAGGTGTCGGTGTGAAAAGTATTTTTGATTTGTTTTGAAATTTAGAGCAAGTATCTAGAGTCGTCTACCTACCCTAAGGAATTCGTCTGTGTAAGTGTCCTTAAAGTAGTGCCATCCCACCATTGAGAGGTAGGTAGCACCACCGTTGGAGGTGTTCGGGTCAATTCGAGGTTCGGGACATGGTGATCACCAGAGCAATGGGAAGACACCTTAGAAGCTACCCTCATGCCAGCTTCCCGGATCATGAGGACTTACTAAGACATCCTCTACTCGACGACCACCTTTCGAGGCAAGGCAACAGTGAGGCGTACCCTAGGGGTGGTGTGTGATTTGTGTGTCAGATTCATTTATTTTTGTCTTTTGTCATGTCATGGGTGATCTATGCGTTTGTTTTTATTTTTTTTGTCATTCATTCTTGCATGCAATTATTAACAGTTAAAAGTTGCGAGAAATATAAAATTCCTAAACTATTACAAAGGCGCGGGTCCACATCGCCAAAATTTCCAGGACCCGATTTGACAGAAAAATAAAGGAATAAAGAAAAATAAAGAATTAAAAGTGCGACAGATTAATTTACAAGGCCTTGGGAGAGGTACATAAATATTACACGAGAAAGAAATAAACACGCGAATTAAATAAGAATAAAAAAACGAGGGCGTTGGACCCTTTTTGCAAAATTAAATTAAATGATGAAATTAATTAATTAAAAAAAAGAAAAGAAATTGTTTTTTGGTATTTTTTGGGATTTTATGATTTTAATGCAATTAAACCTAATTCTACAATTTTTATTTTATTATGAAAACATATTAAAGTTTAACCTAAAATTAACCCTAATTATTTTACATGCAATTTAATTACAAAAATAAGTAATAGTAAATATTTAATTATTATGAAAGAAAATAAAAAAGGATAAAAATTAATTGAACCCTAATTCTACCAATTTTTAGATTTTTATTATGAAAATATTACAATTAAACCTAATTTAATAACTAAAATTAATTAATGCAATTTATTTACAAAAATACTAAAATAAAATATTTATTGTTTTTTTTTCCATCTTTTCTGATTTTTTATGTGTTTTTTATATATTATGAAAATATTTGAATTAAAAAAAACTAATTAAAATAAAGACAATAATTAAAATAATATCAAAATAAGGAAAAGAAATAAGGCAAACCTAGGGGGTTCTGCCCCTAATTTGGAGGTGAAACTTTAGCAATCTGGGCCCAATGACCTTCAGGCCTGGTAGACTTTTTCCACTAGTGTGTGAGGTGGTTGACTGCAGTCCATGGTGCGCTTCAGATTGTGGCCATTTGATCCATCTCCAAAGGCACGTGGATGGCCAGATTTTGTGAACATGGTGAACCGTTAGCGTTGAACCTGCATAGGAGTATTATGTGAAAAATAACATGAAAGGGGGTGGGGACCTGGGACTCGAACCCAGGTCCCAGGGGTTACCACTAGGCGTGCTGGCCATTCGTGCTACGTTGTTCATCTGCATATGAAATAATTAATAAACATAATAAAACAAACACGCGTTAATGCTTTGTTTTTCACGCGAAAGTTTAAACCACCCAATTGTTCCTTGCCACCTAGTCATCTTCTTCATTGTTTATTTTTTTTCCTGAAACATAAAGAACATAGGCCACGGTTTTTACATCGTTCCCTTAGGCCAGTTTCTGAAAAATAACGAATAGCCCCTGGGGCCTCATAAATTAGGCGCGAGGGTTGGGTCTAGATCGTCCAAGCATGATTGATTCAATGGTCCAGGTTTTGAGTGCCAATTTTTCCTTAAATGAAAAACCCCAATTCACAGTTCTGCAAACCCTAAGATACGACAATGGTAGATTCTCCAATAA
Source organism: Vicia faba (assembly GCA_948472305.1). Taxonomy (NCBI): domain Eukaryota; kingdom Viridiplantae; phylum Streptophyta; class Magnoliopsida; order Fabales; family Fabaceae; genus Vicia; species Vicia faba. The sequence goes on along the minus strand of OX451740.1, from coordinate 295,695,826 downwards.
TGCACAAAAACACAATTAAACTGCACAGTTAGCTTCAGAATTGCATAATGAACATAAATCACATGTTAAAAATTGCTAAATGCGCATGAATTGAGATGCAAGAATATGAAATTTTCTCTGTACAGGTTGCAATCGTGTTACCAATTTAGGGCGTTAGAATGATTGATTTCGATTGGAAATCCTTCCTTGAAGCTTCAGGAAGGTGATGGCACAAGTCTTTTGCCTTGAATCGTCCTCTAACCTGGTTTTCAGATTTGAGTTTTTTCACCAAAAACTCAAGTTTTCTTTTCTATGTCTGGCGCAGCTTCCAGTCAAAAAGCATGAGGGTTTGCATCCTTATATGTGTATGAATGATTAGGTCAAATAAAATTGGTCCAAAATCCATGAATTGATGAATATGATATTTGATTTTTAAACCATGATTTTCAAATCTTTTTCACATGCTTTTGCTACCAAATCATGACCAATTCAATTGATTCTTTCTATATTTGGTTAGGCACGAAATCTTGAGTATATATTATGCATAAAAAGATTTAAAACCTAGGTTTAGCATTTTTCATGTATTTATTTTAATTTAAATGAATTATTAATAATAAAAATCCAAATAAATAAATAAATAATGAAGAAAAACTTCCCTTTGGACCAAATGGTCGTGCACCTGCCTTGGATAATGAATTATGGAAGAAAAAGAAGCCCATTAGCAATTTTAGGTCATTTGAAGCAATGTTGACTTTTCAAAATATCCAAAGGTTTCCCAACTTCCACAAGGCATAACTTGCTCAATTTTTAAGATTTGCTCATGTTCTTGGACATTTTGGAAAGGTCTTTGAGTCCTCTAACCAATGTATTTGGTCCCATGTCATTTTGATTTACCAATCTCCAGTTATGGCCTTTGACTTAAAGTCCCTTTTTGTTGACTTTTGAAAATGACCTATAATGTTGAAATTGATAACTTTTTGTGAGAGCATTTCTTGGACTTGAAGTGTGAAGAGGAGTTGTTGGAAATGTCTTTCTCTTCAAAATGAGCTTTGGATGAATTTTTCTGATAATCCATGTGAAAGTTATGCCCTGGTCAATTTACAGTTGACTTTTTCAGCTGTCCAAATAAGGAAACTTTTGCATCTTGATGATTTTTGAGCCAAGCTTTGAGAATCATGATCAAGCATTGATCAAATGATGTTTTTGGCTTCAAAATGAGATGTTGACCAAAAATTTGGACTTTTGACTGTCAAATGACCATTTTGCCCCTACAGTTGACTGTAGTGCAATTAGGGTTTTTGACTGTGCAATTTTGTGCTGAAAGTCTTGAAACTTGGTAGGAGGATGCTTGACCATATTTGTAGGCATGTGGGACTTGATTGGACCCTTGAAAACTTCATTTTCTTGATCAAAACCAAAACCCTAATTTTGACTGTTTAGGAGGCTCTTACACTGTGCAACCCTTGGGGAGATTTTGAAGCTTGACTTTGCAATTCTTGAAGAATATGGGAGGGCAAATTTTGGGGTACAACAGTTGCCCCTGCTCCATCTTCTTAGACCTGAGGATGCAGATTGGCTGACGTGCCTTTCGTAATCCGAGGGTAGAAGATGATTGAACACTAGAGTGCCCAGAAATTTGCGCTCACATAGAAGCAGTGTGATGGTGGAATGGGCTTATAGATGCCATTTAGAGATTGCTGGATAGGATGATGGACTTATAGATGCCATGCTAAGAGATGATGGAAGGTGGATGGGCTTATAGATGCCATCTGGGTGTCAATCGCATAAGAGATTCCTTAGCGAGAACTTGCGTATCTGCATAAGAAAAATGAGTACCTGACATGTTGCAGGAGCTGGTCTTCAGATGCTTGGTATAGATGTGTCCTGACTGGTTACAGGAGCTGAGTCTGGATCTTCAAGCGGTGATGAATGAACCAGGGATGGTTACTACCTCAACAGGAACGGTGAGAGAACCTTGGGCGACTTCAACTTCAACAGCAATTATTGAGAGAATCTTGGTGGGAATTACCATCTCTGCAGTATTGGGGAGAGAACCATAGGCGATTACAATCTCAATAGCAATCATTGAGAAAACCTGGAATGGAATTATCATCTCCGCTGCATTGGGGAGAGAACCATAGGCCATTACAATCTCAATAGCAATCATTGAGAAAAACCTGGAATGGAATTATCATCTCCGCAGCATTGGGGAGAGAACCATAGGCAATTACAATCTCAATAGCAATCATTGAGAAAAACCTGGAATTGAATTATCATCTCCGCAGCATTGGGGAGAGAACCATAGGCAATTACAATCTCAATAGCAATCATTGAGAAAAACCTGGAATGGAATTATCGTCTCCGCAGGATCGGGGAGAGAACCATAGGCGATTACAATCTCAATAGCAATCATTGAGAAAAACCTGGAATGGAATTATCATCTCCGCAGCATTGGGGAGAGAACCATAGGCGATTACCACCTCAACAGCAAACATTGAGAGAACCTTGGATAACTTCTACTGAGTCTTTATCAGGAAAATCTGTTTGGGGTCGATTTAGCTGGACTAGAGAAGGCCTTTGACTGGATAAGAAATCTTTGGAGTCGATTTAACTGAACCGGTCTAGGTCTTGAAATATGATTGAGAATTTAACTGAATCTTTCCTGAAAGGTAAAGGTCAGTCATATGCAATGCATGATATGGGTCAAGCAATGATGTTCTCAACATAAATGAGATTTGTAAGATATGATGCGTCTATGCATGCTATAATGATGTATGCGATGTTTACGAATGTATGTTTTTCGTCTAGGAAGGTAAATCCTTGACGGGTGCCGGGAAGTCACTCCTGGGCTGATATTGGAGAATAGATTTTTTTTTGCCTCCGCTGGGGATGATAGTTGCAAGAATACCGGTAGGAGAAGATAACTCTGTTGGGGAATAAACTTGGCGAATGGATCACTCTGCGGGGAGAAAAGTACTCTAGTGATCTTGCTGGGAAGCAATACTCTGTGGGGAGAGAGATACTTTGCTGAGTTGATGGTAACTTGCTGGGGATACCCTTGTTGTATTGGGAGTGTTACTAGACTTCGCTGGGGATAAGAAAGAACTGCGCTGACGACGACCTTTCCGTGGCTTTTGGCTGAGGATAACCCAGTTATATCCTGGTAGGGAAATAACTCTTTAAATAAAGTCGGGCGACGCGTTCGTGCTCTGCGAGGATAAGCTTCCAGAATCTACTGGGTATAAGCTTACTGCTTGGGGAGATGAATTCCAACTTTCCTGGGGAAACTGGATTGGACTCTCCTGGGGAAGTTTTGAACTGCGGGGGGAGTGATTCCTTTGAATGTTTGATATACCACCGGGGAACAATCTTTAGGCCAAGACTGCCGGGGATGCTTGTTAAGGATATATATGCTGCTGGAGAATGTTGAGATCTGCGGGAGGATACCCAACTTCCTTAAGATTTGATAACTTTGCTTGGAGAAGAGTGCACTGACTTGTTGGCTCATTCTCTGGGGAATTGAGATATGTCGGTTATGTTTTTTAGCTGAACCTACCTTGGTATCTTGGAGGACAGAACAATTAGATTGCTCAGACAACTCTTTATTGCCCCTGTTTCTAATGTTACCTGTAATTAATCCTTTGTTTCGTATGCAAATATCCATGAGTTAGCAAATTATTGTCAATGCATATATCACAAATTGAACCTTGGACGTTCTTCGCAAAACAAAACAGAAAAAGAAAAACAATTGGCACGTTTAACTGAAAAATATATTTGTATTGATTTTGAATGGCCTGAAAATAGGCGTTTTGTGTACAAGAGGCTGACGTCCTAGTAAGAGAACGCCTCCGAACAAAGAGTTTATACAAATTTTGTACAAAAGAAAATAAAACAGCTGTGTGAAATATGAATGATCCACTGGGTTTTAACTCTGCTATTGCCTTTATAACCCCGAGCGTCTCATCACTTGATGACCTAAACGAAGGTGAAGCTGACTGATCGATGTCGTCTGAACTTGGTGTAGATACCGGATTCTGGATGCAAGGTGATCCAATGAGACATAGTATTACGCTTTATCCCTAATTTTTGCCTGGACCGCCCTTTCGGGTTTTCAGTCCACCGGGATACCCAATTTTGCCCAAGCCGCCTTTTCAGGTTTTCGACTTGCCAGGTGTACAGATTTTTTGATTTTCATCCCTTCATTTTGCCCGAACCCTTTTGGTTCGCCGGGAAGCCCTAATTTTTGCCTAGGCATGTCAGCCTAGCGGGTCTTTTTCATGCGTAGTATCTTTTTACTATGTCTGCATTAGCGGGGTGAGGAAGGTCGTCACCATCCATGTTGGTTAGAATCATGGCTCCTCCTGAGAACACATGTTTAACCACAAATGGCCCTTCGTACGTAGGGGTCCATTTGCCCCTTGGATCACTCTGCGAAAGGATGATTCGCTTAATTACCAGATCCCCAACTTAATATTCCTGTGGTCTGACCTTTTTGTTAAATGCCCTGATCATCCGTTTCTGATACGTCTGACCATGACAGATAGCAGCAAGTCTCTTTTCATCAATGAGGTTGAGCTGATCAAGTCGTGTCTGGATCCAATCATCCTCGTTCAGATTTGCATCCTTCATTATCCGGAGAGAGGGTATTTGCACTTCGATCGGTAAGACTGCCTCCATACCATAAACCAAAGAGAAAGGAGTTACCCCGGTTGACGTCCTAGCTGAGGTACGGTACCCATGTAGAGCGAACGGTAACATCTCGTGCCAATCCTTATGAGTCACTGTCATCTTCTGCACGATTTTCTTGATATTCTTATTTGCTGCTTCTACAGCCCCATTCATCTTTGGCCTGTAAGGAGAAGAATTATGGTGCTGTATTTTGAACTGCTCGCAGAGCTCAGTGATCATCTTGTTATTCAGATTGGTACCGTTATCTGTAATAATTCTTTCAGGGACGCCGTATCGACAGATCAGATTATGCCGAATGAACCGTGCCACAATAGTCTTGGTTACCGTAGCGTAGGATGCTGCTTCGACCCACTTCGTAAAATAATCGATCGCCACTAGGATGAAGCGATGCCCATTAGATGCCGTAGGTTTAATCTCACCGATCATGTCTATGCCCCACATTGCAAACGGCCAAGGCGCAGTCAGAACATTCAGGGGAACTGGAGGAACATGCACTTTGTCTGCATAAATCTGGCACTTATGGCATGTCCTAGAATGTTGGTAGCAGTCAGCTTCCATTGTTGACCAATAATACCCTGCCCGAAGGATCTTTTTTGCCATTGTATGTCCACTGGAATGTGTACCAAAGGTCCCTTCATGTAGCTCTTCCATGATCCTTTCTACTTCAGTCTTATCCACACAACGCAGTAAGGTTGAATCATGGTTTCGCTTGTACAAGATGCCGTTGCTAAGGAAGAACTTGGCCGCAAACCTTCTCAGAAACTTCTTATCATTGATTGAGGCACCTTCAGGGTATTCCTGAGTTTCCAAATATCTCTTCACCTCATGGTACCAAGGCTTCTCAGTCACCAATTCAGTCTCGAGATCGCAACAGTATGCCGGTTCATCCAGTTTCCAGATGATGATTCGGGGAGCCTCATTGTCCCATTTGACCTTGAACATAGAAGACATTGTAGCTAACGCGTCCGCCAGCTGATTCTCTTCTCTTGGGAAATGTTCAAAGGTTATTTCTGTGAAGTGGGGGATCAAGGTCAACACACATTCTTTGTAAGGAATAAGATTCGGATGTTTCGTATCCCACTCTCCTTTGATCTGATTGATCACCAGAGCGGAATCTCCGAAGACACTCAGAAACTTGATCCTTAGATCGATCGCAGCTTGAAGACCCATGATGCACGCCTCATACTCCGCCATGTTGTTGGTACAGTTGAAACATAGCCGGGCAGTGAGTGGAGTATGAGTACCTTGAGGGGATATGATGATGGCACCGATACCATTACCCAAAGCATTGGAGGCTCCGTCAAAGTGCATAGACCATCGGGATCCTTCCTCAGGTCCTTCATCCGGTCCAGGTACTTCACAATCAGTTACTATCATGATGCTTTCATCCGGAAACTCGAAGTTCATTGACTGATAGTCATCTACGGCCTGATGTGCCAAGTGGTCCGCCAATACACTTCCTTTGATGGCTTTCTGGGTCGTGTACTGAATGTCGTATTCCGTCAAGATCATTTGCCATCTTGCTATTCTCCCAGACAGAGCAGGCTTTTCGAATATGTACTTTATCGGATCCATCTTTGAGATCAACAAGGTAGTGTGAGTCAGCATATACTGTCTCAGCCGGCGAGCAGCCCATACCAAAGCGCAACAAGTTTTCTCGAGCAGTGAGTATCGGGTCTCACAGTCGGTAAACTTTTTGCTAAGGTAATAAATGGCATGCTCTTTTCGGCCAGACTCGTCATGCTGCCCCAGCACACACCCCATTGAGTTGTCAAGCACTGTCAGGTATAATATTAGAGGTCTCCCTTCAACCGGTGGCATGAGGATGGGTGGTTCTTGGAGATACTCTTTGATTCTGTCAAAAGCAGCCTGACATTTATCGTTCCAACAGACTACCTGATCTTTCTTCAGCAGCTTGAAGATTGGCTCACAGGTAGCAGTCAGGTGTGAGATGAAGCGAGCAATGTAATTCAGGCGTCCTAAAAAGCCTCTGACTTCTTTCTCTGTCCTAGGAACTGGCATCTCTTGAATAGCTTTAACCTTGGCAGGGTCCACTTGAATGCCCTTATCACTCACCACGAAGCCTAGCAACTTTCCCGATCTTACCCCGAAGGTGCACTTGTTCGGGTTCAATCTCAGTTTGTATAACTTCAGACGGTCAAACAACTTCTGCAGATGATCTAGGTGCTCTTCCTCAGTCTGGGACCTTGCGATCATGTCATCAACATACACTTCTATCTCATGATGGATCATGTCATGAAATAAAGCAACCATGGCACGCTGGTAGGTTGCCCCAGCGTTCTTTAGTCCAAACGGCATGACCTTGTAGCAGAAGGTGCCCCACTGAGTAACAAATGTAGTCTTTTCCATGTCTTCAGGTGCCATCTTGATCTGATTGTAGCCTGAAAAACCATCCATGAAAGAGAACACCTTATGCTGAGCAGTATTATCCACCAGGACGTCAATGTGAGGTAGAGGGAAGTCATCTTTGGGGCTGGCCCTGTTCAGATCCCTGTAATCGACACACATTCTGACCTTTCCATCCTTCTTTGGTACCGGCACCACATTAGCAACCCACTGAGGGTAAGAAGTCACCACAAGGAACCCAGCATCAAACTGTTTCATAACCTCGGCCTTGATCTTCTCAGACATCTCTGGACGCATACGACAGACTTTTTGCTTGACCGGAGGGCAGTCTTCCTTAGTAGGCAAGTGATGGACCACAATATCGGTATCCAACCCGGGCATGTCTTCGTAGGACCAGGCAAAGATCTCCATACAATCATGTAGCATCTGAGTCAACCGTTGCTTCACGCTGAGCTCTAGGTTGGCACCAATCTTTACCTCTTTCCTGTCTGCCTGAGTACCCAGGTTTATTGTTTCCACTGGCTCTTCATGTAGTTGAATTGCCCTCTCTTCCTGAAGTAACAGTCTTGCAAGCTCGCCAGGCACTTCGCAATCATCTTCACCTTCGTCTTCGGCTAAGTTGATCGGATTTTCGAAGTCATAACTGGCAGTAGCAGAGTCGTTATCAGTGAGATCCAGAGTGGATTGAAACCTGTATGAGTGAGTGTTTGGGGAAAAGCAGCTGTTTTGAAATATATGTAAAGGAAAGAAAGACAGAAAAGGAGCATAAGATTTGCAATGCGAGAAAACGTCCAAGATTTTCATTCATGATATATGAAATGACAATTTATATGCCCTCACAAATGAAACCACGGTGCCTCGGGCAAGACACCGGGCCATAGAGTTTATTTATTGTTTATTACAAATAATGAAACAAAGAAGTTTATTACTGCGTAACAAAAGTAACAGGAGTATGGTCTTTGACAATCCAATTTGTCAATCCGCCTTCGGTTGTCGGGTAGATCCAGCTATTGAATTCTGCTTCATCCACTTCATTGTCTTCCCCAACAGCATTCACTCCTAGATTTGTAATGAACACAGGAGGTCTTCTGGTCTTCGCCTTCCGCATAGCTTTCTGACCCTCTGCAGTAAAACCCAGCCCAAATTTGTCATTTTTCTGTGTAAAGTCTGGAAGCCTGCCCCAGTTAGCACATTCACCTTTTTGAACCACAGCCCGGGCATCCTTCAGGGAAGCCATCTTCAAAGGAACATTCTCTTCTACTGATGTTTCTGCTGCCGCTGAAATTGGAAGCACCTCCTCGAAATGCTGAAAGGGGGTTTCAATAAACTCCCCGTCCATCTCAATGTACCTGAAAGAATTCAAGTGGCTCACCATATACTCCTCCTCTCCTTGCACAGTGACGATCTTCCCTCTGACGGGGTACTTCAGCTTCTGGTGCAAGGTAGAGGTCACGGCCCCAGATTTATGGATCCAAGGTCGACCCAGTAGACAAGAGTACGATGGACGAATATCCATCACATAAAAAGTAGAGTCAAACACCTGAGAGCCCACACGAATAGGAATGTCAACCTCTCCATGAACCATCCTTTTTGAACCGTCAAAGGCTCTGACGATGATATTGCTGGGTTTTAATTCCAGACCTTCGCAGTCCAAGTGGTCTAAAGCCTTCTTTGGTAGAACATTCAAGGAAGAACCCGTATCCACCAATACATATGCCAGAGTAGTGCCCCTGCATTCGATAGAGACATGCAGAGCATCATTGTGGTCTCTTCCTTTGGCAGTCAAGTCAGCATCTGAGAAACCCAAGCCATTATCCGCTGTCAGATTTGCTACGCAATCAGTGAACTAGACTGCAGATGTCTCTTGTGGCACATGGGCCGTCTTGAGGAATGAGATCAAGGCCTTAGCATGGGCCTCGGAGCATAGCAATAAGGAGAGCATGGAGATCTTGGAGGGCGTATGCCCCAACTGTTCCACAACATTGAAGTCACTCTTCTTTATAATTTTCAAGATTTCCTCCATCTCTTGTTGGGAGGCCTCAGCATTTACGGGTATCGGTGCCTCCATCCGGGCAGGCTCATCTTCAACTCCCTTACCCCGAGCATTGGATGACTCGGCAGCAGGGGAAACAACTTGGTCAGCAACAGGAATAGGTACACTTGTAGGTGTTATGAGGAGGGGTCTTCGAGCGGCGGGCGGTGCAATGTCAGGTGAGAAGAGCCAACCACTGCGGGTAACCTTGGCGGGGCCAGTGATGTCACAGATACTGGCGCCAGTGTTGAATTCTTGTTTAATTCCATTCACATATACGTCTGCCCCATAGTGCCAGGGGATAGCTTTATCAGATACGTAGGGAAGAGGCCCCGGAACAGTGATAACAACAGGTGCAACGGTCATGATTTGAACAGGCTTCTTCGGGAGGGCCTTGATTGGGTTATTAAAGATGGTAACCACATAAACTTCTTCTACCGGAACCACTGAACAGCAGACTTCTTGAACAGAATCTCCTTGCTATCCATTAGGCTTTGGATGCCTAACTTCAGCAAGGGACAACCAGATAGGGAAACAGCACAGAACAGGCAACCCTCACTGCAACCTGGAAATAAACCGGCCAGCAGCAGGTTCCTCTTGACAACCTTCAGAGGAGTAGCAAGATCATCCACAGAAACAGCGTATACTTCTTCATCAACAGCATTTACCCCATGCTGAGGCATAGGAGCAGTAATCACATTCGGCCTCTCAGGCGCTTCGAACTGTATTTCCTTTGCGTCGATAAGGTCTTGCACCTTATTCCTTAATGCCCAACAGTCATCAGTGGAATACCCTGGGCTATCAGAATGGTAAGCACAACGAGCATTTGGGTTGTATTTCGGAGAGGCAGTGTTTACACCTTTGGGGGCCTCTCTGACAGTCACTAGGTTGGTGGATAGCAACTGCGGCAAGATTTGGGATAGGGTCATGCTTAACCGGGTAAACTCTCTCCGGGGTCTTTCAGCCCTTTGAGGATTGGTTGGCCGGGGAGCGGCAGCAGGCTTAGCAATCATTACCGCACTGACGGATTGGCGGCGCTCAGATCTCTCTGGTCTCTTGGAACCATATACAGCACTAGCCTCTTTTTTGAAGGGTTTCTTCTCTGAACCTGTAGATGCACCCTTTGGAATCTTACCAGACTTCAACCCAGCTTCAATTCTCTCTCCAGTCAGAATCAGATCAGTGAACCCTGCAGACGAATTCCCGATAAGATGGTTGAAAAATGGCCCAGATAGGGTCCCCAAGAACATGTCTACCAACTCCCGATCAGTCAACGGAGGCTGCACCCTGCCAGCCAGATCCCTCCACTTCTGAGCGTACTCTTTAAAACCTTCACTTGAACCTAACGACATACCCTGGAGTTGGGTACGTGTAGGGGCAAGGTCGGCATTATATTGATACTGCTTGTAGAAAGCAGTAGCCAACTCCTCCCAGTTACGAACCTTGGTCCCATCCAGCTGATAGAACCATTCGAGATGAGTCCCTGAAAGACTCTCCTGGAAGAAGTGGATCCACAAATTCTTATCCGCTGAGTACGGTTGAATCTTCCGAACATAGGACCTGAGATGTAGCTTGGGACAAGACGCCCCGTCATATTTGGTGAAAGATGGTGCTTTGAATTTCCGAGGAATGATCACACCGGTAGACAAACCCAGATCTCCAAAATCCAACCCAGGCACCTGTTGTATCTCCATAGCATTCAACCTGTCTTCCAACTGCTTGTAACGGTCTTCTGCAGGAGGATACTGCTCTTCATCAAAATCAGTCTCGTTGTCGGAGACTACCGGACTAGGACCTTTTTCCGCCTGAGGAGTACTCTTGCAAATAGAAGAACCAGCCTCTTCATTCTGCAGAGTATTGCCAAACCTTCGGCCCGAGCTGAACAGAACAGTCCTTCTCTTCTTCTTCTTTTCCTTCTTCAGGAGCAGAGCCTTCAGCTCTTCTTGGCCCTGAGCCAGACCCATGATTAATTCCTGAAATTGCGCATTCTGCGCCTGAAGAGCCTTGATGGACATCTCAGTTGATGACGAGTCAGGATTCATGATGTTGAAATAAACAGCGAAGAACTGTAAGCAACCTGAAAAGAGGAAAAACCTGCTATGCACATGATGAATGATATGTGTTTATGCAATGCATTCAAGGGTTCGAAAGTTCAAATTTGTTGTAGACAAAAAGGAACACACGTTATCATTAAGGAAATAATTGTTCAGTACATCAAAGCCTCATGGGCAAAATAATACAAAAGCAAATCAATCCCAGAATATACTACGCATCCTCTTTGGAGCTATGTAAGTGTTGAGATTCCTCTCCTCATGCAACAGGCGGGTGAGCTCCAAGACCTTCTTTTCACTGGCATGTAGACTAGTCTCAAGAGAATTCCGTTCTTCCTTAAGCTGGATCCAGCTCTTCTGCATCTCTTCCCAGGATGTGGGCATATCAGGGTGCTGAATAGTGTAGGACACTTCTCCTTCTAAGACTGGCTCTTTGATCACAGGGAGCATATGGGGATAAGGCATCACTAACTTCTGGGAGCAGGCTCGTACCCACTTGAGATAAGGTTCCAACGGAATGGAGTTCCTGTGCCCCAGTGTCTTACTGTCTACCCTACTTGGCATCCTCCAGGCTCTGACAAATCTCTGGCGAAGTCCTTGAGTATCGTTGTCGAAGTCAAAAACTATGTCAGGAATTAACATGTCATGAGGACCATCCCTCCGAGCATAACCAAACTGTCTCCAAGCCAGGCATGGGCTGTAAGTAATACCTCCTCTGATTCCAAGTAAAGGAACATTAGGGTACTCCCCGCAACGATCAATGATAGTGACATCTTCTCTGGACCGAGGGCACCAATGTATATCTGCATGTGTAAGAGTCATCAACCGTTGTGACCATCTCAAACCCCGCTCATTCTTCAAAACTGATTGTGGAAGGTGCGAAATAAACCACCTTCCCAGGAGAGGAGTGCAACACATAAGGACACCTCTTTTTCTCATGGTTCGAGTGTAACATGAGTGAAGGATGTCCCCCAGCAACGTAGGTATAGGATTCCTGGACATAAAGATCTGGACAGCACTGATATCTATAAGCTGATCTGGGTTAGGGAACAACACCAAACCATAGACAAGGAGGGCCACAACTTCTTCAAAAGCTTGTAGGTCAAGGGAGTTCCAACATTCATGGGCCTTTTCAAACAGAAACCTGGCTAAGAACCCTTTGATACCACTTCTAACTTCCCAATGTCCCTTGAGGTCAGATGACTGTAGGTGCAAGGCTTTAGCAATCTCTTCAAGCTTGGGTTCCTTCTCCGTACCATTGTAGGGTAGTTGATCAAGGATAGGGATCTTCAGGAGCCGAGAGAACTCCTCCAATGTAGGTACCAACTGATAGTCCAAGAAGGTGAAACAGTGATGCAGAGGATCAAAGAACTGGAACAGGACCTTTATCATATCTTCCTCAATGTTGGTATTGACCAAGCTGATGAGACTTCCATGTCTTTCACTGAATGAAGAGCTCTCGGGAATCCTGGATATAAGTTCCTTAAGCTGAGGAGGGACCCTTACAAGACTGATTTGAATTGTCTTTCTGCGAACAGTTTCCATGTCCTACAAAACAAGAACAAAGATGAAGATTCGAACCCCTGAAATGGTCAGTCAATGCATATGATGCTGGATGATGTCATGATGCTATGATTAAACACACCACAGATATTTACAAAGACAAACATGTAAGGCACACAAGGCACACAAGACAAGCCCTTAGGGTTTAAGGCCAGCACGGGGTCTGGGTAGTACCCTCTTGAAGTTGGTGGGTTCATCCTGTCCAATTAGAAGTAACCGGGTTCTAAGGGTCCCAATATCACGGGATTGCTTTCATTGTTCATCGTTTCGATTTAGCCACTGAACTGGCGACCGAAATATTCCAGGAAAGCAACCCTCAATTGAGTGTAGTATCGATTATCAACCAACCTCGGACTGCACCAAAGTCAGTTATCTCACTACCCTAAAAAGGCCAAGATAGTTCAATTAAGGTTCCTAAGGTCTGTTGATGCTTCACGACACCACGCGGAGGCCCCGTACTCTCCTTGACTGAACTCAAGGGTTACCGGTACACACCAAAGTGCCACATCAACGTAGCAGACTGTTTCAACCATGTCGGTATACCCCGCACAGTTCCCTCACAGCCTTGTTGCTACTTTCTAAGAAGGTATCCCCAGATCCGGGTTAGGATCTATAGAACTCCCAAGACAGTCCCACAATAATAAAGCAAGCAAGTCAATACAATTGAAAACACAGTTATGAACTACCCTAAGGTACACCTCACTTTAAGTTAAGTCCCCAGCAGAGTCGCCAGTTCTGTGATCGGTGGATCTGGAACTGACTGTTTAACGCTGGTTCGCGAAATGTCGCGGAAGCAAGAGTCGCCACCGTCTTTTATTTTCTCCAAATGGAAAGGACAAAAGCACATAAAAATTCCTTATAGAGATTGCTCTCGGTTCGGGAGGTAGGTTATAGAAAGGGAAGGTGTTAGCACCCTTTCTATCCATGGTTATCCATGGGCTCTTAGATACTTGCTCATTTGTGTTTTCAAAAGTGTTTGTTTGCTTTTCAATGTGGGTTTTAAAAAGTTTCTTTGAAAATTCCAGTTCGACTCTTGTATCGGTCCTCAAGAGTGTTTGAAAAATTGCTTTCGAAAGCTTTTTGAAAAGGTGTCGGTGTGAAAATTATTTTTGATTTATTTTGAAATTTAGAGCAAGTATCTAGAGTCGTCTACCTACCCTAAGGAATCCGTCTGTGTAAGTGTCCTTAAAGTAGTGCCATCCCACCATTGAGAGGTAGGTAGCACCACCGTTGGAGGTGTTCGGGTCAATTCGAGGTTCGGGACATGGTGATCACCAGAGCAATGGGAAGACACCTTAGAAGCTACCCTCATGCCAGGTTCCCGGATCATGAGGACTTACTAAGACATCCTCTACTCGACGACCACCTTTCGAGGCAAGGCAACAGTGAGGCGTACCCTAGGGGTGGTGTGTGATTTGTGTGTCAGATTCATTTATTTTTGTCTTTTGTCATGTCATGGGTGATCTATGCGTTTGTTTTTATTTTTTTTGTCATTCATTCTTGCATGCAATTATTAACAGTTAAAAGTTGCGAGAAATATAAAATTCCTAAACTATTACAAAGGCGCGGGTCCACATCGCCAAAATTTCCAGGACCCGATTTGACAGAAAAATAAAGGAATAAAGAAAAATAAAGAATTAAAAGTGCGACAGATTAATTTACAAGGCCTTGGGAGAGGTACATAAATATTACACGAGAAAGAAATAAACACGCGAATTAAATAAGAATCAAAAAACGAGGGCGTTGGACCCTTTTTGCAAAATTAAATTAAATGATGAAATTAATTAATTAAAAAAAAGAAAAGAAATTGTTTTTTGGTATTTTTTGGGATTTTATGATTTTAATGCAATTAAACCTAATTCTACAATTTTTATTTTATTATGAAAACATATTAAAGTTTAACCTAAAATTAACCCTAATTATTTTACATGCAATTTAATTACAAAAATAAGTAATAGTAAATATTTAATTATTATGAAAGAAAATAAAAAAGGATAAAAATTAATTGAACCCTAATTCTACCAATTTTTAGATTTTTATTATGAAAATATTACAATTAAACCTAATTTAATAACTAAAATTAATTAATGCAATTTATTTACAAAAATACTAAAATAAAATATTTATTGTTTTTTTTTTTCATCTTTTCTGATTTTTTATGTGTTTTTTATATATTATGAAAATATTTGAATTAAAAAAAACTAATTAAAATAAAGACAATAATTAAAATAATATCAAAATAAGGAAAAGAAATAAGGCAAACCTAGGGGGTTCTGCCCCTAATTTGGAGGTGAAACTTTAGCAATCTGGGCCCAATGACCTTCAGGCCTGGTAGACTTTTTCCACTAGTGTGTGAGGTGGTTGACTGCAGTCCATGGTGCGCTTCAGATTGTGGCCATTTGATCCATCTCCATAGGCACGTGGATGGCCAGATTTTGTGAACATGGTGAACCGTTAGCGTTGAACCTGCATAGGAGTATTATGTGAAAAATAACATGAAAGGGGGTGGGGACCTGGGACTCGAACCCAGGTCCCAGGGGTTACCACTAAGCGTGCTGGCCATTCGTGCTACGTTGTTCATCTGCATATGAAATAATTAATAAACATAATAAAACAAACACGCGTTAATGCTTTGTTTTTTGCGCGAAAGTTTAAACCACCCAATTGTTCCTTGCCACCTAGTCATCTTCTTCATTGTTTATTTTTTTTCTGAAACATAAAGAACATAGGCCACGGTTTTTACATCGTTCCCTTAGGCCAGTTTCTGAAAAATAACGAATAGCCCCTGGGGCCTCATAAATTAGGCGCGAGGGTTGGGTCTAGATCGTCCAAGCATGATTGATTCAATGGTCCAGGTTTTGAGTGCCAATTTTTCCTTAAATGAAAAACCCCAATTCACAGTTCTGCAAACCCTAAGATACGACAATGGTAGATTCTCCAATAATGCGCAAAAACACAATTAAACTGCACAGTTAGCTTCAGAATTGCATAATGAACATAAATCACATGTTAAAAATTGCTAAATGCGCATGAATTAAGATGCAAGAATATGAAATTTTCTCTGTACAGGTTGCAATCGTGTTACCAATTTAGGGCGTTAGAATGATTGATTTCGATTGGAAATCCTTCCTTGAAGCTTCAGGAAGGTGATGGCACAAGTCTTTTGCCTTGAATCATCCTCTAACCTAGTTTTCAGATTTGAGTTTTTTCACCAAAAACTCAAGTTTTCTTTTCTATGTCTGGCGCAGCTTCCAGTCAAAAAGCATGAGGGTTTGCATCCTTATATGTGTATGAATGATTAGGTCAAATAAAATTGGTCCAAAATCCATGAATTGATGAATATGATATTTGATTTTTAAACCATGATTTTCAAATCTTTTTCACATGCTTTTGCTACCAAATCATGACCAATTCAATTGATTCTTTCTATATTTGGTTAGGCACGAAATCTTGAGTATATATTATGCATAAAAAGATTTAAAACCTAGGTTTAGCATTTTTCATGTATTTATTTTAATTTAAATGAATTATTAATAATAAAAATCCAAATAAATAAATAAATAAATAATGAAGAAAAACTTCCCTTTGGGCCAAATGGTCGTGCACCTGCCTTGGATAATGAATTATGGAAGAAAAAGAAGCCCATTAGCAATTTTAGGTCATTTGAAGCAATGTTGACTTTTCAAAATATCCAAAGGTTTCCCAACTTCCACAAGGCATAACTTGCTCAATTTTTAAGATTTGCTCATGTTCTTGGACATTTTGGAAAGGTCTTTGAGTCCTCTAACCAATGTATTTGGTCCCATGTCATTTTGATTTACCAATCTCCAGTTATGGCCTTTGACTTAAAGTCCCTTTTTGTTAACTTTTGAAAATGACCTATAATGTTGAAATTGATAACTTTTTGTGAGAGCATTTCTTGGACTTGAAGTGTGAAGAGGAGTTGTTGGAAATGTCTTTCTCTTCAAAATGAGCTTTGGATGAATTTTTCTGATAATCCATGTGAAAGTTATGCCCTGGTCAATTTACAGTTGACTTTTTCAGCTGTCCAAATAAGGAAACTTTTGCATCTTGATGATTTTTGAGCCAAGCTTTGATAATCATGATCAAGCATTGATCAAATGATGTTTGTGGCTTCAAAATGAGATGTTGACCAAAAATTTGGACTTTTGACTGTCAAATGACCATTTTGCCCCTACAGTTGACTGTAGTGCAATTAGGGTTTTTGACTGTGCAATTTTGTGCTGAAAGTCTTGAAACTTGGTAGGAGGATGCTTGACCATATTTGTAGGCATGTGGGACTTGATTGGACCCTTGAAAAATTCATTTTCTTGATCAAAACCAAAACCCTAATTTTGACTGTTTAGGAGGCTCTTACACTGTTGCAACCCTTGGGGAGATTTTGAAGCTTGACTTTGCAATTCTTGAAGAATATGGGAGGGCAAATTTTGGGGTACAACAATGATGTTCTCAAAATAAATGAGATTATGCTGTATGCAATATGTATGCGCATGTCATGATGTATGAACATGAAATGCTATTTGTGGTACGTCCGAGTTTGGGAAAGTAAATCCCTGACTGTTGTTGGAGAATAAAGAGTTTCACTCGCTGGAGATAACGACCGAAGATGATTGGGAGAATAATCCTGCAGGAGAGAATAACTCTGTTGTGGAATAGACTGACGAGGAAATGACTCTGTGTGGAGTATATACTCTGCTAGAAGATATGCTGATTTGGAGAAATAAAACTCAGTTGGGGATGAATTACTATTGCTGGTGACAGTGAACCCTGTTGGGGATTGAATTTCTGTCTAGGAAAGGAATGAACTCCACTGGGGATAGAAAGAACTTCGCTGGGGATGATCTTTCAGTTGCAACTTGCTGAGGATAACCCAGTTAGACTCTTGTGAGGATAACCTCTGAATTTGGCTGAGGAGACTTATTTGTGCTTTGCAGGGGACAAGCTTACAGAGTCTACTGGGGAAGAGGAGTTGTGGTCCTTTGATTTGTAGTAGTCGGAGAGGCAGCCCAAGCTGGGGAATCCTAGTGTTGTTGGGGAAATAAACCCTATCGTCAGTCCGCTAGAGAGGTGATATCTTCGTTGGGGGAAGTCCTCGAGGATTCTTGAGGTTGATTCAGTTGGGGAAAGGTTTTCAGAGATTAAACCCTTGCTGGGAGTCATATTATGAGAAGGATTTTGGGGGAGACTTGTCATTGCCCCTAGTAGCAAGTGTTTGTGGCACTGCCCAGAAATGTTTAATTGTACGTAACCCTTCACTGAGATTGATGTTCAATGCCCCAAGTGACGGAGATGGAGACTTGCCCCTGGTTACTCTGCACTTCTTCAGAGATTTCCTGGAATCTTGACTGGACTGCCCCAGGTGTGCTGGATAGTGACATGTCATGCCCCCTTGTTGATAGGAGATTTGTCAATGGAAGTGTCATCCTTTTTGAAGTGATTTTGTTCACTGAGAGGCCTTCGTTCATCGGATATTCGTTGTGTGAACTTCTCCGCTGTCAAACAAATAGCCAAATGCAAACAGTGATATTCAAATAATGCAAAGTTTATGCTTGTCTTGCAGTTTTGAAAAATGCGTTTTTTAGCAGAAAACTTTTTATAAGACAAATTCAACGCAAGATTTAGGGCCAAGCCTTACAGGAGTCAGGATACCTTTTGTAACAGTATGCTTTTGAACTAACCCATGCTTCAGTTAGGACTTTTGAAGGGTTGTAACGTGGCTTGGTTCACGGTTTAAGAAACAAAGGATAAAGGCTCAAAGTATATTTGTACCCACCCGCTCTTCGTGATGTTCTTCAATCCTAAACTCAGTTAATTGTGCATTTGAACTCCATTTGAATTTGGAACGACGTTTTGGTAATGGTTCACACAAGTTGGATTTTTGAAGGCAGTCATCATTTGCAACATTTTTCATGTTGTTGAGGATTTGTAGCGACCTCGTTCTTTTGATTTGTTATCCATAACTTTTGCCTGCCTGTTTCTGTTTTCGAGATTATAGTCAGCGGGATACCCCAGCTTTCTTAAGCCTCCTTTATAGGTTTTGGCTCAGTGGGCTTTTTTCTTTTGAGAGATTGACTGCCTGTGAGATAAGGAACCACCACTGTCTTTTGATTCCAGAGGAATGCTTTTGATGTTGTTCGTTGTATTATGAACTGAGAGTTTTGCGACTTCAATGCGCCTCTTTTGAATTAACTGAGAGACTACCCTGCCCCGGGTTTAAATTAAAGGTTTCAATTTGTGTTTAAAACAGAAAACTCCTACTTCTTTGGCTCGAAGGGGTTGACTAGGGATTATCTTCCTTATAACTCCAATGTTTAGGATTTGAAAGAAATGCTTGTACATCGTCAACAAGGTCTGTCCAAAAGCATACTGTATGAGATTATGGCATTGTTTCGTCATCCTCCCTCTAAAGGCTTGTAACTTTTAGCAAGAGTTGAATGTCATAAAGTGAATAAAAAGCATAGTTTAAATGTAATTAAAATGATTGGATCAAATCAAGACAAACATATGCAATGCATTAATAAAACAAAGTTTGGCATTAATAGATAATTGTTTGAATAACAAAGAGTTTACAACTTGAAAATTCAAATGAACAAAAGCTATTCTCAATGATTTGGCGTAGGAGCAGTGATTATGCTAGAGTCTCCGGAGGACCAAACTCAATCTCCTTGGCATCAATCAAATTCTGAACCTTGTACTTCAATGCCCAACAATCGTTAGTATCATGCCCGGGACTGTCAGAATGATAAGCGCAGGTCGCATTAGGATTGTAGTTAGGAGAAGAAGTCTTGGGGTTTGGGTGAGGTCCTATCAATGTAATTAGATTCATCTTCAACAATTGTTGCAACGCTTGAGACAACGGCATGTTGATGTTGGTGAACTGTCTTTTAGGCTCATCTGGTTTTCGTTGATTTCCCTTTTGCTGTTGTCGGTGTGATGCAGAACCAGAGATCAGGACTGCCCCTACGTGTTGGTCATGGCGACCCTTTTGACCATACACAGCATTGGACTCTTTCTTCCCATTGTAGGGCTTTTCTGAGCATCAAAAGGTGTAGCTTCTTGAATCTTCCCATTTTTGATGCCAGCTTCGACCCTTTCGCCGGTCAGTATTAGCTCGGTGAATCCGGCTGAAGAGCTTCCGATCAAGTGTTTGAAATAGGGACCATACAAAGTCCCAAGAAACATGTCCACCAACTCCCTATCAGACAGAGGGGGTTGGACTCTTCCAGCAAGATCTCTCCACTTCTGAGCGTAGTCCTTAAAGCCTTTGCCTGTACCCATAGACATACCCTGAAGCTGAGTATGCGTGGGAGCAAGGTCGGCATTAAACTGGTATTGCTTGTAAAAAGCAGTAGCAAGGTCCTCCCAGTTGCAGATGCTAGCTCCTTCCAGTTGACAGAACCATTCAAGCTGAGCCTCTGAGAGACTGTCTTGAAAGAAATGGATCCACAAGTTCTTATCAGCAGTGTAAGGTTGGATCTTCCTCACATATGACCGGAGGTGCAGCTTTGGACAGGAAGCTCTGTCATACTTGGCAAAGGCAGGTGCCTTGAATTTATGGGGAATCACCACCCCAGAGGATAGACCTAGATCTCCGAAGTCCAGACCGGGCACCTTCTGTATCTCCATAGTGTTCAAACGGTCTTCCAGCTGTTTGTACTTATCCTCAGTAGGAGGATACTGTTCTTCATCATAGTCCGTCTCGTTGTCGGAGACTATAGGGCTAGGAACCCTCCTTTCTTATGGACTGTCTTTCTCTCCAGATGGGGTGGTCAGATCAACCTCACTCTGCAGCCCGTTCCCAAACCCGCGTCCAGTGTTGAACAGGATGGTCCTCTTTTTCTTCTTCTTCCTCTCTTTCAGAATCAGGGTCTTCAGGTCCTGCTGACCCTTAGCTAGGCTCATGACCAACTCTTGGAATTAGGCATTCTGGGCCTGGAGGGCCTTGATAGCTTGTTCAGTGGAAGGTTCAACAGATATGATGATTGCTGAAATAAACAACAAAGAAGATAAGAGACCTGTACTGGAAGACCTGTTATGCAATGATATGTATGATATATGTATGCAATGTTTTCAAGGATCTCGCGGGGTAAACAAGAAACTGTTAGAATCTGAGTCTGGTAGCTTGATTGAAGTAGCTTTATGTTGCTGAGAGTCCTTCTTCAAGAGTCAAGCTCACCATATCGAGTGGGTCATAGCCCCTAACTCAAGTTATCATGTTTTGATCTCTAGACGGCATTGGCTAGAGGAAAATAAATCCCCTTTCCCCTTGCTAGACATTTGATGTACCATAAACTGCATCACAGACCCTTGAGATCCTTGAAATGGTTAAGGAAATGTTAAGGCATGATGTTATGATGTGTATGATATGCGTTTAAGCAAAAGTGTAAGGTGATGTAAGTAAGCCCTGCAATAAATCCAGATTATTGGATAAGGAATATAAACAAAACCTGCAAGGGACTCATGTTGTCAGATAACAAGAATGTACAAGTAGTTCAAGTTTGAAGGCACACAAGTCACACATAAGAGCCCTTAGATTTCAGGCTTGCACGAGGTTTCATAGGTAAGTAACCTCTTGAGTGTAGTTGGCTCAAAACATGTCCTATAAATAGTAACCGGGTTCTAAGGAGCTCAATATCATTGGCTTGTTTTCTATGTTCATCGTTTTGGTTTAGCCACTGAACTAGCGACCAAAATATTCCAAGAAAACAATCCTAAATGAGTGTAGTATCGAGTATCTACCAACTTCGGACTGTACCAAAGTCGGTCATCTCACTACCCCTAATAAAGGCCAAGATGGTCAAGTAAGGTTCTAGGTCATTAGTGCTTAGTGACATCACTCAGCGGCCCCGTACTCTCCTTGACTTAACTCAAGGGTTACCGGTACTCACAAATATGTTGCACCAATATAGTTATTGCTTCAACCGTGTCGGTATACCCCGCACAGTTTCCACAACGTATTGCTATCTATGAATGTTTCCCAAATCCGGGTTAGGATTTATAGAACTCCGATACAAGCCCACAAAATTAAAGCATACAAAGCATACAATTGAAAACACAAGTGATCTAATCCTAAGGTACACCTCACTTATAGACATCCCCAGCAGAGTCGCCAGTTCTGTGATCGGTGGGAATAGAACTGACTGTTTTTTTGGAATGCTGGTCCGCGTTTGCGTTTGTTTTCGCAAAATGTCGCGGTTAAGCAAGAGTCGCCACTGTCTTTTATTTTATCCAACAAGGAAAGGACAAAAGCACAGAAAAATTCCTTTTCGAGATTTTTCTCGGGTTCGGGAGGTAGATTATAGAAAGGGAAGGTGTTAGCACCCTTTCTATCCGTGGTTATCCACGGGCTCTTAGGTACTTGCTCACTATGTTTTCAAAAGTTTGTTTTTCTTTGTGTTTGTGGGTTTGAAAAGTTTTTATTTGAAACTTCTATATAACTCTTGTTTTTGTCCTCAAGAGTGTAATGAAGTGTTTTTGAAAACTTTGTTTGTAAAAGTGTAAGTGTGAAAAGTTTTGTTTTGTTTTTAAAATGAGAAAGTACTTAAGAACATCTACCTACTCAAAAAGAAACTAAACTGTGCAAATGTCCTTTAGACAGTGCTATCCCACTATTGAGGAGTAGGTAGCATCGTCGTTGGAGTTTTTGGGTCAATTCGATTTTAGGGACGTGTGGTCACTAAAGCAACGTTAGGGTGCTTTAGCGGTAACCCTAATGTCTTAGATCATTTTTATCGAGGCAACCATTTCGAGGCAACTTTTGATCTTTGGACAGGAGGGCGACCTCTAAAACATCCTATACTTAATGACCACGTTCGAGGCAACCAAGTGTGGTGTACCCTAAGAGTGGCATGTGCAAGTGTGTCAATTTTCAGTTTATGTTATCTTTGTACATGTTATGGTGAGCTACTATTTGTTTTTAGATCTTGCCATACAATCCTAGTTAGTATACATCTAAGCAGTTTATATATATATATATATATATATATATATATATATATATATATATATATATATATATATATATATATATATATATATATATATATATATATATATATATATATATTGTGATCGGTGGATCTGGAACTGACTGTTTAACGCTGGTTCGCGAAATGTCGCGGAAGCAAGAGTCGCCACCGTCTTTTATTTTCTCCAAATGGAAAGGACAAAAGCACAGAAAAATTCCTTATAGAGATTGCTCTCGGTTCGGGAGGTAGGTTATAGAAAGGGAAGGTGTTAGCACCCTTTCTATCCATGGTTATCCATGGGCTCTTAGATACTTGCTCACTTGTGTTTTCAAAATGGTTTGTTTGCTTTTCAACTGTGGGTTTTAAAAAAGTTTCTTTGAAAATTCCAGTTCGACTCTTGTATCGGTCCTCAAGAGTGTTTGAAAAATTGCTTTCGAAAGCTTTTTGAAAAGTGTCAGTGTGAAAAGAGTTTTTGATTTGTTTTGAAATTAGAGCAAGTATCTACGAGAACCTACCTACCCTAAGGAATTCGTCTGTGTAGATGTCCTTTAAAGTAGTGCCATCCCACCATTGAGAGGTAGGTAGCACCACCGTTGGAGGTGTTCGGGTCAATTCGAGTTTAGGGACATGGTGATCACCAGAGCAATGGGAAGACACCTTAGAAGCTACCCTCATGCCAGGTTCCCGGATCATGAGGACTTACTAAGACATCCTCTACTCGACGATCACCTTTCGAGGCAAGGCAACAGTGAGGCGTACCCTAGGGGTGGTGTGTGCGATTCGTGTGTCGTTTTCATTTGCATTTGTCTTGTCATGTCATTGGTGTTCTACGCTTGATTTTATTTTGTCCATACATTCTTTCATGCTTTTGATTAACAGTTAAAGTATTAGCGAGAAAAGTAAATTCTAAGCTATTAAAAATGGCGCGGGTCCACATCGCCAAAATTAACCAGGACCCGATTTGACAGCAAAATAAAGAAAGTAAAAGTGCGAGAAGTAATTAAAATGTTACAAGGCCTTGGGAGAGGTGCATAATTATTTAAGCAAAATAAAATAAATATGCGAAATTAAATCGAGACGAGGGCGTTGGACCCTTTTGCAAAATTAAAATTAATGAGGAATTAAAATTAAAATTAAAAGAAAGCAAGAATTTTGTTTTTTTTTTTGTTTTTTGTGTTTTATGTTTTTTAATATTTAATGTGAAAAGGGAGAATTAATTAAAATCAAAATAAGGTACCAACCCTAACTCTAATTATTTTTAAGTTATTAAGAAAAATATTGAAGTTTTTAACCTAAATGAAACCCTAATTAATTTACAAGTTTTATTCATGAAAATAAATATTTAGTTATTTAATTATTTATGAAAGAAAAAAAAAATAAAAAGGATGAAAAATTATTAATTAACCTATTTCTACATTTTTTAGATTTTTTATTAAAAGAATTAAAATTGCAAACCTAATTTAAAACTAGTTTTATTTACATGCAAATTTATTTATGAAAATATTACAAATAAAAATATTTATCAATTTAATTCTTTTCTGATTTTTTATGATATTTTGTATTTTATAAAAAAACAATTAATCAATTAATAAACAATAAAGAAAATAAAAAAAGATTAAGAAAATATAGAGAATTGCAAACCAGGGGGGTAGTAGTCCCAAATTAGGAGGTATGGCCTTTAGCAATCTGGCCCATTTAGCAAGGCCTGGTGGACTTTTTTGAGTAACGTGTGGCGCGTTGACTGGGGCGTAGCGTATTCTTTAGATCTCTGCCTTTGATTTGATCTCCAGGGGCACGTGGATGTTGGATCCTGGAAGGTGTACGGTGAACCACACTGCTGAGCCTGCATATGAACGTAAATTGGAAAAAAACATTGAAAGTGTGAAGACCTGGGACTCGAACCCAGGTCATGAGAATTAACATCACTATGCTTTACCAGCTGAGCCAGTTTACGCGTTTTGATATATAATTAACCTATGAATATTATAAAAGAAACAAATGTTAGTGGCCACAAACGCGCGCGAATTTTAAATGATCCAACCAATTCATGCCACGACATCATCTTCTTCTTCGTGTTTTATTTTTCCTGAAATACAAATAACATAAGCAACGGTTTCCATGTGTTTTCTTAGGCCAGTTTTGGGAAAATAGCGAATAGATCTAGAGGGTCCATAAATTAGGCGCGATAGTGGCTTCTTCTTCGTCCACATGCGCTGAGTCGAATGGTGGTGGTTTTGAGGGCTAATTTTTCTTTGTTTCAAAAGCCCTAATTTCACATCCTGCAAACCCTAAAAATCAAACATGGTGAAATCGCGTGTAATGCATAAAAAAGCAATTAAATATATTGGTTAGTTTCAGAACTTCACAAGGAACGTAAATCAACCATTAAAATGCCATGAGAATGCCTAGAAGTTAAAATACGATCATGGATTTTTCATGAGATATCTTGAATGCTGTATACCAATTCCTTGCGTTTGAATGGTTGTTTCTGATTGGAATACGTCCAGTAATCTCCAAGGAAGCTAATGGAACAAGAATTGAGACCTGAATCGCCTTGCAAAGGTGTTTTCAGAATTGACTTTTTTAGAGAAAATTTCAAGTTGTCAATGAAGTTTCTTGAGTGGCTGCGTGTGTATCCTGATTAGGGTTTCCTTTAGGCTTATGTAGTGAGTCCATTAGGTCAAGAAAAGTAGAACAAATCCAATGCAATGATGGTTTTTGAAAATTTGATCTTTAAGGATCTTTTTCAATCTTTTCCATGTGTTCTTTGTTCTCAATCATGATCAATCAACCCAAATCTTTCCTTATTTGCATATGCACGAAATCTTGAGGCTGAAACATGTACAAAAAGATTTGTTAGGTTAATTTAAATATTTTTCATATATTTAATTGATTTAAATGAATTAATATAAATAAAAATTCAAATAAATAAATAAAAAATGAAGAAATACTTCCCTTTGGGCCAAGTGGTCGTGCACATGCCATGGATGATGATTTGTGGAAGAAAAATGGGCCCATTAGCAATTTTAGGTCATTTGAATCAATGTTGACTTTCCAAAATATCCAAAAATTTCCCAACTTCCACAAGGCATAACTTGCTCAATTTTTAAGATTTTCTCATGTTCTTGGACATTTTGGAAAGGTCTTTGAGTACTCTAACCAATGCCTTTGGTCCCATGTCATTTTGATTTACCAATCTCAAATTATGGCCTTTGACTTAAAGTCCCTTTTTGTTGACTTTTGAAAATGACCTATAATGTTGAAATTGATAACTTTTTGTGAGAGCATTTCTTGGACTTGGAATATGAAGATGAGTTGTAGGAAATGTCTTTATCTTCAAAATGAGCTTTGGATGGAATTTTTATGATAATCCATGTGAAAGTTATGCCCTGGTCAATTTCAGTTGACTTTTTCAGCTGTCCAAATAAGGAAACTTTTGCATCTTGATGATTTTTGAGCCAAACTTTGAGAATCATGATCAAGCATTGATCAAATGATGTTTGTGGCTTCAAAATGATATGTTGACCAAAAATTTGAACTTTTGACTGTCAAATGACCATTTTGCCCCTACAGTTGACTGTAGTGCAACTAGGGTTTTTGACTGTGCAATTTTGAGCTGAATGCCTTGAAACTTGATATGAGGATATTTGACCATATTTGTAGGCACATGAGACCTGATTGGACCTTTGAAAACTTCATTTTCTTGATCAGAACACAAACCCTAGTTTTGACTGTATAGGAGATCTTTGACTGTGCAACCCTTGGGGAATTTTGCAGCTTGGCTTGGCAATTTCTTGGAGAATATGGGAGGGCAAATTTTGGGGTACAACAGTTGCCCCTGTTCAATCTTCTTAGACCTGAGGATGCAGATTGGCGGACGTGCCTTTCGTAATCCGAGGGTAGAAGATGATTGAACACTAGAGTGCCCAGAAATTTGCGCTCACATGGTAGCGGTGTGGTGGAATGGGCTTATAGATGCCATTTAGAGGTTGCTGGATGGGATGAGGGGCTTATAGATGCCATCTGGATGTTGATCGCATAAGAGATTCCTTAGCGAGAACCTGCATATCTGCAAAAGGAAAATGAGTACCTGACACGTTGCAGGAGTTGGTTTTCAGATGCTTGGTATAGATGTGTCCTGACTGGTTACAGGAGCTGAGTCTGGAGCTTCACAAGATGATGAATTAACCAGGGATGGTTACTACCTTATCATGAACGGTAAGAGAACCTTGGGCGGCTTTAACTTCAACAACGCTCGTTGAGATAATCTTAGTGGGAATTACCATCTTTGCAGTATCGGGAAGAGAACCATAGGCAATTATAATCTGAAAGGAATTATCACCTCACTCACCGTCGGAGAGGGAATCATTTGAAAAGGAATTATCACCTCACTCACCGTCGGAGAGGGAACCATAGGAGACTATCACCTCACTCACCGTCGGAGAGGGAAACATCTGAAAAGGACTTACCACCTCACTCACCGTCGGAGAGGGAACCATAGGAGACTATCACCTCACTCACCGTCGGAGAGGGAAACATCTGAAAAGGACTTACCACCTCACTCACCGTCAGAGAGGGAATCATAGGAGACTATCACCTCACTCACCGTCGGAGAGGGAAACATCTGAAAAGGACTTACCACCTCACTCACCGTCGGAGAGGGAACCATAGGAGACTATCACCTCACTCATCGTCGGAGAGGGAAACATCTGAAAAGGACTTACCACCTCACTCACCGTCGGAGAGGGAACCATAGAAGACTATCACCTCACTCACCGTCGGAGAGGGAAACATCTGAAAAGGACTTACCACCTCACTCACCGTCGGAGAGGGAACCATAGGAGACTATCACCTCACTCACCGTCGGAGAGGGAAACATCTGAAAAGGACTTACCACCTCACTCACCGTCGGAGAGGGAACCATAGGAGACTATCACCTCACTCACCGCCGGAGAGGGAAACATCTGAAAAGGACTTACCACCTCACTCACCGTCGGAGAGGGAACCATAGGAGACTATCACCTCACTCACCGTCGGAGAGGGAAACATTTGAAAAGGACTTACCACCTCACTCACCGTCGGAGAGGGAACCATAGGAGACTATCACCTCATTCACCGTCGGAGAGGGAAACATCTGAAAAGGACTTACCACCTCACTCACCGTCAGAGAGGGAACCATAAGAGACTATCACCTCACTCATCGTCGGAGAGGGAAACATCTGAAAAGGACTTACCACCTCACTCACCGTCGGAGAGGGAACCATAGGAAACTATCACCTCACTCACCGTCGGAGAGGGAAACATCTGAAAAGGACTTACCACCTCACTCACCGTCGGAGAGAGAACCAATAGGAAATTATAACCTGGGATAACTTCTACTGAGTCTTTATCAGAAAATCTGTTGGGAGTCGATTTAGCTGGACTAGAGAAGGCCTGGGACTGGATAAGAAATCTTTGGAGTCGATTAACTGAACCGGTCTAGGTCTTGTAATGTGATTGAGGATTTCAACTGCATCTTTCCTGAAAGGTAAGGGTCAGTCATATGCAATGCATGATATGGACCAAGCAATGATGTTCTCAACATAAATGAGATTTGTATGACATAATGCGTCTATGCATGCTATAATGATGTATGTGATGTTTTATGAATGTATGTTTTCGTCTAGGAAAGTAAATCCTTGACGGGTGCCGGGAAGTCATATCCTGGGTTGATGTGGAAGAATAGATTTTGCTTCCGCTGGGGATGATAATTGCAAGAATACCAGTAGGAGAAGATGACTCCGTTGCGGAATAAACTTGGCAAATGGAAGATTCTGCGGGGAGAAAAATACTCTAGCGACCATGCTGGGAAGCAATACTCTGTGGGAAGAGGGATGCCTTGCTGAGTGTTGATAATAACTTGTTGAGGATATCCTTGTTGTATTGGAAATGTTGATAGACTTCGCTGGGGATAAAGAGACTTCGTCGACGACGATCTTTCCGTGGCTTTTGGCTGAGGATAACCCAGTTATATCCTGTTACGGAAATAACTCTTTAAATAAATCCGGGAGACGCGTTCGTGCTCTGCTAGGGGATAAGCTTCCAGAGTATACTGGGGATAAGCCTACTGCTTGGGGAGATAGATTCCAACTTTCCTGGAGGACTAGATTGGACTTTCCTGGGGAAGTGATTCCTTTGAATGTTGAGATACTGTCGGGGAACAATCTTTAGACCAAGACTGCCGGGGATGCTTGTTACGAATATATGTTGCTGCTGGGGAAGGTTGAGACCTGCGGGAGGATACCCAACTTCCTTAAGGTTTGATAGTAGCTTTGCTGGAGAAGAGTGCACTGGCTTGCTGGCTTACTCTCTGAGGAATTAAGATGTACTGGTCATGTTCTTTAGCTGAATCCTCCTTGATACCTTGGAGGACAGAACAATTAGATTGCTTGGACAGCTCATCATTGCCCCTGTTTCAGTGGGAGAGGAAGATCTATGAGGTGCTGATAGTTGTTGATGGACAAACACTTCTTCTGATAGGCAGTTGACGAGATGACAGGACATAGTCGTACGCTTTAATCCCTAACTTTTGCCTGGACCGCCCTTTCGGGTTTTCAGTCCACCGGGATACCCATTTTTGCCCAAGCCGCCTTTTCAGGTTTTCGACTTGCCGGGTGTACAGATTTTTCATTTCGTCCCTTATTTTGCCCGAACCCTTTTGGTTCGCCGGGAAGCCCTTATTTTTGCCTAGGTATGTCGACCTAGCGGGTCTTTGATGATGCGTAGTATTTTTTTCCGACTATGTCTGTTCTCGGAAAGTAGGGAGTTGCCCCTGTTAGAAGTGTTTTGTCATGCCCCAGAAGGTGTTTGATCAGGCAAGATTCGCTGTTGGAATGCCCCAAGTGACTCAGGCGGAGATTTGCCCCCAAGCTATTTGGCCTTTGAGAGATTCTCCGAATCTTGATTGGATTGCCCCAGATGATGGACCATGATCATGTTTGCCCCTTGATTGGGAGTGCTTTTGTTCACTAGGTATTCATCGTGCGAATTTCCCTGCTGTTCAAACAAAAAGTCATATGCAAACAAAGTTATGTTAAAAATGCAAAGCCTATGTCTGTCTTGAATATTTTGAAAATGCATTTTTTCCATAAAATAAGTGAATGTTTGTAAAACGTGATGTCAACTCCGTATTTACCGTAGGCCTTAAGGAGTCAGGATACCTTTAGTAACAGTATGCTTTCGAACTAACCCATGCTTCAACTAGGACTTTTAAGGGTTATAACGTGGCCTGGTTCACGGTTTAAGAAACAAAGGATAAAGGCTCAAATTATTTGTACCCACCCGCTCTTCGTGATGTTCTCCAAACCTAAACTCAGTTGATCATACATTAGACCTTGTTTGAGTCTTTGCTCTGATTTTTCGGTGATGATTCAGATATTGATAACTTATTTTGAATAGGCAGTCATTTCCTTTTTTGTTGAGGGTTTATAGGACCCCTTTTTTCCTTGATTTTATTATCCCTATATTTTTTTTTTGCCTGAACTGTTCTTTTGTGATTACAGTCAGCGGGATGCCCCAGTTTCGTAAGTCCCCTTTATAGGTTTTGACTTTTTGGGCTTTTCATTTATGAATTTGATAATGACTGCCTGTCTTTATGATTGTTCTGAACCATCACTGTCTTCCTTTGTTTTGTAAGGACCTTTTTGGTGCCATTCGTTATGCACTCGGATCAACTGAGAGAACTACCCTGCCCCAGGTTATGATTAAGGGTTTTGAATTTCGAAAAGAAAAACT
The DNA here is from genome assembly GCA_948472305.1 of Vicia faba. NCBI lineage: Eukaryota > Viridiplantae > Streptophyta > Magnoliopsida > Fabales > Fabaceae > Vicia > Vicia faba. Next base: position 295,665,383 of record OX451740.1, on the reverse strand, counting down.
CCTACTTCTTTGGCTCAGAGGGGTTGACGAGGGATTATCATCCTTATAACTCCAGTGTTTAGGGATTGAAACAATGCCTGTACCTCATCAGCGGGGTCTGTTCAAAAGCATACTGTAAATGTCGTGGTATCGTTTTCGTCATCCTCCCTCAAGAGGCTTAGAATTTTAGATCAAGAGTTGACATCAGAAAAAATATGAAAATAATTTGCGTATAGTGAATACGAATATATTGCTTCCAAACATACATATGCGATGCATTAATTAAATAACAATGTTTAACATGAGTAAATGTTTGAACAAAAAGAAATTACAACTTGAAAATCCTAACGAACAAAAGTCTTCTCATCTCAGGGCTTGTTACTTCAAATGGTGCCTCCTGTAGGGATGGTAGAAGCACTCAGCCTGGCCATCTTGGGTGAATTCCACAGCTCCTTCCTCAATTAGGTCCTGGATCTTATTCTTCAAAGTCCAACAATCCTCTGTAGCATGCCCCGGGCTGTCAGAATGATAAGCGCAGTGAGCATTGGGGTTATACCTTGAAGGTGTCTTGTTGGGATTCTTAGGAGGATCCTTTCGAGTTACCAAGTTCAACCTCAGCAGTTGTTGTAAGGCTTGAGGCAGCGACACGTTGAGCTCGGTGAATTGCCTTTGGGGCTTGTCTGGTTGAAGCTGGTGAGGTTGATAATGAATTGGTGATACTTAAGCCATATGAGGAGCTTTCTCCTTACCTCTTTGTCTCAAAGATGGTCGAACGGTGATTGGCTTTTCACCCTTAGACGTTTGCCCCAGTTGGTTACCCTGAATCAGTTGGTTGACGAGAAACCGGAGTTCATCTTGTCTTTGAGCTAAACCTTGAATGGCATTTCTCTGCCCCAGCATTTGGGCTTTCATTGCGTCCATCTCAGCTTGTAGGTGTTTCAACCTTTCATCCTCAGCACTGTTCTTGACAAAAGTCCCCATGAGAAGTGTCCTTAGCTCCTCCTGCCCCTTGGATAGATTCAGGAGGATTTCCCCGAACCGAGTCTCTTGAGCAAGAAGGTCCTGGTTATCTGGTTGGAGGGCCATTGTTGAAATAAATAGCGAGAAAGGTAAGTGACCTGCAACAAGGGTACCTGTTATGTAATGATGTGAATGACATGCATGCAATGTTTTCAAGGACCTCGCGGGGTAAACAAGAAAATTTGTTAGAGTTGAAAACTGGTAACTTGATTAAAGGTACTTCATGTTGTTAAGAGTCCTTCTTCAAAGGGTCAAAGGCTCACCATATCCAGTGGGTCATAGCCCCTGACAACTTTGGCTAGAGGAAAATAAATCCTCTTTGCCCCTTGCTAGATGTTTGATTCATCATGACCTGCATCACAAGCCCTTGAGATCCTTGAAATGGGTTAGGATATATGCAATGGTATGATGTCATGATGCATGGGGTAATATGAATAAACCCTGTTATGAGCCCTTATTAAGGACTGCAAACCAAAATCTGTAAGAAACTTAGTATACCCTGTTATGAGTCCCTATTAAGGACTATAAACAAAACCTGCAAGAAACTCAAGTGTCAGATAACAAGCATGCAAATAGTCAAGTTGGAAGACACACAAATCACACAAGACAAGTCCTTAGGGTTTAAGGCCAGCATGAGGTCTAGGTACTACCCTCTTTCAGTTTGTTGGTTCATACCTGTCCTATCAAAAGTAACCGGGTTCTTAGAGGATCCCAATATCATTGACTACCCTCAATCGGTCATAACTCCAGCATCGCAATCTTTTCTTGCGGCCAGAACCATCACGAGAGTTTAGCCTCAATGGGCGTAGCATACTGCTACTGTTCTAATGGCCAAGTTGGGTCAATTTAGGGTTCTAAGGTCGGTTGGTGCTTAATGACTCCCTGGAAGACCCATATTCTCCCCGTTTCAACACGAGGGATATCGGTACAGACCAAGGCGCCACACCAACGTAACCACTGCTTTACCCATGTCGGTATACGCCGGACAGGTCCCTCACAGCTTATGCTACCTAAATAGAGTATCCCCAGATCCGGGTTAGGATCTATGTAACTCCCATGCAACCCACAATAGTAAAGCAAGCAAGTCAATACAATTGAAAACACAGTTATGAACTAACCCTAAGGTACACCTCACTTTAAGTATATCCCCAGCAGAGTCGCCAGTTCTGTGATCGGTGGATCTGGAACTGACTGTTTAACGCTGGTTCGCGAAATGTCGCGGAAGCAAGAGTCGCCACCGTCTTTTATTTTCTCCAAATGGAAAGGACAAAAGCACAGAAAAATTCCTTATAGAGATTGCTCTCGGTTCGAGAGGTAGGTTATAGAAAGGGAAGGTGTTAGCACCCTTTCTATCCATGGTTATCCATGGGCTCTTAGATACTTGCTCACTTGTGTTTTCAAAATGGTTTGTTTGCTTTTCAACTGTGGGTTTTAAAAAAGTTTCTTTGAAAATTCCAGTTCGACTCTTGTATCGGTCCTCAAGAGTGTTTGAAAAATTGCTTTCGAAAGCTTTTTGAAAAGTGTCAGTGTGAAAAGAGTTTTTGATTTGTTTTGAAATTAGAGCAAGTATCTACGAGAACCTACCTACCCTAAGGAATTCGTCTGTGTAGATGTCCTTTAAAGTAGTGCCATCCCACCATTGAGAGGTAGGTAGCACCACCGTTGGAGGTGTTCGGGTCAATTCGAGTTTAGGGACATGGTGATCACCAGAGCAATGGGAAGACACCTTAGAAGCTACCCTCATGCCAGGTTCCCGGATCATGAGGACTTACTAAGACATCCTCTACTCGACGATCACCTTTCGAGGCAAGGCAACAGTGAGGCGTACCCTAGGGGTGGTGTGTGCGATTCGTGTGTCGTTTTCATTTGCATTTGTCTTGTCATGTCATTGGTGTTCTACGCTTGATTTTATTTTGTCCATACATTCTTTCATGCTTTTGATTAACAGTTAAAGTATTTGGGAGAAAAGTAAATTCTAAGCTATTAAAAATGGCGCGGGTCCACATCGCCAAAATTAACCAGGACCCGATTTGACAGCAAAATAAAGAAAGTAAAAGTGCGAGAAGTAATTAAAATGTTACAAGGCCTTGGGAGAGGTGCATAATTATTTAAGCAAAATAAAATAAATATGCGAAATTAAATCGAGACGAGGGCGTTGGACCCTTTTGCAAAATTAAAATTAATGAGGAATTAAAATTAAAATTAAAAGAAAGCAAGAATTTTGTTTTTTTTTTGTTTTTTGTGTTTTATGTTTTTTAATATTTAATGTGAAAAGGGAGAATTAATTAAAATCAAAATAAGGTACCAACCCTAACTCTAATTATTTTTAAGTTATTAAGAAAAATATTGAAGTTTTTAACCTAAATGAAACCCTAATTAATTTACAAGTTTTATTCATGAAAATAAATATTTAGTTATTTAATTATTTATGAAAGAAAAAAAAATAAAAAGGATGAAAAATTATTAATTAACCTATTTCTACATTTTTTAGATTTTTTATTAAAAGAATTAAAATTGCAAACCTAATTTAAAACTAATTTTATTTACATGCAAATTTATTTATGAAAATATTACAAATAAAAATATTTATCAATTTAATTCTTTTCTGATTTTTTATGATATTTTGTATTTTATAAAAAAACAATTAATCAATTAATAAAACAATAAAGAAAATAAAAAAAGATTAAGAAAATATAGAGAATTGCAAACCAGGGGGGTAGTAGTCCCAAATTAGGAGGTATGGCCTTTAGCAATCTAGCCCATTTAGCAAGGCCTGGTGGACTTTTTTGAGTAACGTGTGGCGCGTTGACTGGGGCGTAGCGTATTCTTTAGATCTCTGCCTTTGATTTGATCTCCAGGGGCACGTGGATGTTAGATCCTGGAAGGTGTACGGTGAACCACACTGCTGAGCCTGCATATGAACGTAAATTGGAAAAAAACATTGAAAGTGTGAAGACCTGGGACTCGAACCCAGGTCATGAGAATTAACATCACTATGCTTTGCCAGCTGAGCCAGTTTACGCGTTTTGATATATAATTAACCTATGAATATTATAAAAGAAACAAACGTTAGTGGCCACAAACGCGCGCGAATTTTAAATGATCCAACCAATTCATGCCACGACATCATCTTCTTCTTCGTGTTTTATTTTTCCTGAAATACAAATAACATAAGCAACGGTTTCCATGTGTTTTCTTAGGCCAGTTTTGGGAAAATAGCGAATAGATCTAGAGGGTCCATAAATTAGGCGCGATAGTGGCTTCTTCTTCGTCCACATGCGCTGAGTCGAATGGTGGTGGTTTTGAGGGCTAATTTTTCTTTGTTTCAAAAGCCCTAATTTCACATCCTGCAAACCCTAAAAATCAAACATGGTGAAATCGCGTGTAATGCATAAAAAAGCAATTAAATATATTGGTTAGTTTCAGAACTTCACAAGGAACGTAAATCAACCATTAAAATGCCATGAGAATGCCTAGAAGTTAAAATACGATCATGGATTTTTCATGAGATATCTTGAATGCTGTATACCAATTCCTTGCGTTTGAATGGTTGTTTCTGATTGGAATACGTCCAGTAATCTCCAAGGAAGCTAATGGAACAAGAATTGAGACCTGAATCGCCTTGCAAAGGTGTTTTCAGAATTGACTTTTTTAGAGAAAATTTCAAGTTGTCAATGAAGTTTCTTGAGTGGCTGCGTGTGTATCCTGATTAGGGTTTCCTTTAGGCTTATGTAGTGAGTCCATTAGGTCAAGAAAAGTAGAACAAATCCAATGCAATGATGGTTTTTGAAAATTTGATCTTTAAGGATCTTTTTCAATCTTTTCCATGTGTTCTTTGTTCTCAATCATGATCAATCAACCCAAATCTTTCCTTATTTGCATATGCACGAAATCTTGAGGCTGAAACATGTACAAAAAGATTTGTTAGGTTAATTTAAATATTTTTCATATATTTAATTGATTTAAATGAATTAATATAAATAAAAATTCAAATAAATAAATAAAAAATGAAGAAATACTTCCCTTTGGGCCAAGTGGTCGTGCACATGCCATGGATGATGATTTGTGGAAGAAAAATGGGCCCATTAGCAATTTTAGGTCATTTGAATCAATGTTGACTTTCCAAAATATCCAAAACTTTCCCAACTTCCACAAGGCATAACTTGCTCAATTTTTAAGATTTTCTCATGTTCTTGGACATTTTGGAAAGGTCTTTGAGTCCTCTAACCAATTCCTTTGGTCCCATGTCATTTTGATTTACCAATCTCAAATTATGGCCTTTGACTTAAAGTCCCTTTTTGTTGACTTTTGAAAATGACCTATAATGTTGAAATTGATAACTTTTTGTGAGAGCATTTCTTGGACTTGGAATATGAAGATGAGTTGTAGGAAATGTCTTTCTCTTAAAAATGAGCTTTGGATGGAATTTTTATGATAATCCATGTGAAAGTTATGCCCTGGTCAATTTCAGTTGACTTTTTCAACTGTCCAAATAAGGAAACTTTTGCATCTTGATGATTTTTGAGCCAAACTTTGAGAATAATGATCAAGCATTGATCAAATGATGTTTGTGGCTTCAAAATGATATGTTGACCAAAAATTTGAACTTTTGACTGTCAAATGACCATTTTGCCCCTACAGTTGACTGTAGTGCAACTAGGGTTTTTGACTGTGCAATTTTGAGCTGAATGCCTTGAAACTTGATATGAGGATATTTGACCATATTTGTAGGCACATGAGACCTGATTGGACCTTTGAAAACTTCATTTTCTTGATCAGAACACAAACCCTAGTTTTGACTGTATAGGAGATCTTTGACTGTGCAACCCTTGGGGAATTTTGCAGCTTGGCTTGGCAATTTCTTGGAGAATATGGGAGGGCAAATTTTGGGGTACAACATATATATATATATATATATATATATATATATATATATATATATATATATATATATATATATATATACAGGAATTTAAAGTGAGGAAATTATAAATCCTATGCTATTACAAGGCTTCGGGGAGGGGGATTATTTACATGTCCAAAATTGGGGGAATAATAAGCAGTTACAATAAAATAAACGTGCGTGAATCTAAAACAATCCTAAGAATAAGAACTCTTTTTTGTTGCTTTATTTTATTTTGTGAAAAAAAGACCTAAATCTATTTAATTTTAGTTTTTGAGAAAATATTAAGATGATTAAGAGATTAATTAACAAAGTTAATTTTAATAGAAAAAGACTAGCCTGATGTTTTTTTGTGTTTTTGATTTTAATGTTAATTAAAAAGATAAAAAGAAGTCTATGAGAAAACAAAAATAAAGTGCAAAGGGGGATCCTTCGATCCAGGGAAAAAAGGAGTTTCGACCCAGGGAGAGCATGGAAGCTTCGATCCAGAGGGGGTCATGGTCCTTTCGATTGGGCCAGGAAATGGGCATGAACAGCCTTCGATCCAGGGAAGGGGAGTTCCGTTCGATCCTGGGGAAAATGCCTTCTTCGATCCAGGAGGACTATGGGAAGCTTCGATCTAGAGAAGGTGTCTCCTTCGATCTGGGATGCTATACCTGCAAAAGTATGTTAGCAAAATAAACTCAGGGCCTGGGTATTGAACCCCAGGCCCTTCGATCCTGCGCTTGCTGGGTCTCTTCAGGCTATGTCTGCAACAAATATTAGCGAACGAAAAACATGACCTGGGTGCCAAACCCAGGCCCTTTGATCCTGTCTATGATGGCAAATCGAAAGTAACAACAAGTAATGATGTGTTATGCAAAAATGAGGTTGGATAGTTTACCCTTTCTTACTAGCAGATTGGACTTTTGATTTGGGCGCTTCCTGGATGCAGGAACCTTCGATCTGGGCACTTCCTGGATGTAGGAACTTTTGATCTGAGGGCTTCTGGGCGTTGTGTTTTCCTGCAGAGTTTTTGTGTGTGTTTCGTTGTATAATTTTCGTGTGTTCTGTTTTCCTGCAGAGTTTTTGTGTGTTGGATATGTATGTTGGCCTCTGTATTTATAGGGGTGTGAGGGTGCAGTAATGGCAAGAGACAGCCATTAAACAGGCCATTAAATGTCATGAGACAAGAAACGGACACATTAAAAGTTTTCCTTTTTGAAATATTCCTGTCTCTTGAATGAACCTGGACACTTTTGATTTGAGCGCCCTCTTGATGACCTCCTTCGAATGGCCCTTGTCCAAAGATCAATCGAAGGGTGATGTTTCATGCTAATAGAAGGACATGGCTAACATGCCTGTCGAAGCTGCCTTGACACAATGCTAAATCGAAGGATCCCTTGGCATGCCAATCGAATGCCTGGCCCAGGGTGCCAATCAAATGCCTGGCCCAGGGTGCCAATCGAAAGGCTCATTCAGAATCCCAATCGAAGGGTCTTTCAGAATGCAAATCGAAGTGCTTGTCCATAATGCCAATCGAAGTGTCCCTTCAAAGTACCAATCGAAGGGCCTTTTAGAATTCCAATCGAAGGCCTTGACATAATGCCAATCGAAGTGCTTGTCCATGCCAATCGAAATGCTCCTTCAGAATGCCAATCGAAGGGCTTGTCCATGCCAATTGAAATGCTCCTTCAGAATGCCAATCGAAGGGTCTTTCAGAATGCAAATCGAAGTGTCTTTCAGAATGCAAATCGAAAGGTACTTAAAGCACCACTCAAAAATTTCCTTTTTCCTTAGGCAAGAGTTTGTGATCAACCATGTAGGGGGGAGACTTTGGAGAACATGAGAGGGCAAATTTTGGGGTACAACAGCTGTCATTGATCAGTGTGGGGAATACCCCAATGTTCCATTGCTTGGGATTAGAGGAGGGATAACCTATAATCCTTGTTTGGCCTTACGATAGTTTGGACGAGCTCGAAGGGACGGTCCTCATGAGTTGCTGCTTCCAGACATTGTCTTTGACTTCAAGGGGGATGTTGAGGGACATCGCCGCAGGTTTATACGAGCCTGGGACAGGGTGAACAGGTCTGATCCACATGAGCTAGGAATGAAGACTTCTCTCCCGATGCAACCATATCTCCAGTGGGTTCGAGCCCGTGCTCAAAAGCTGGGGATGCCATGAAGCTGTTTTGTCGGTGATTATAGAGCATACTGATGAAGAAGGGGTTCCTTATACAATCCTCCATCCTCATATGCCTACTGATCTGGGGGCATTAAAGAGGTCTTGGATCCAGTTAAGGGAGGAAAGGGATACCTACAGAGAGAAGTATCATGAGCAGGAACAAAAGATCCTGAAGCTTGCAAGGCAGCTAGAGACTGAGAGGACAATCAACGATTATGTCAGCACGAAAGGAAAACGAACATGGGAATTCTGATGTCTTTTATTGTTTCTAGTTTAGATTTTCTTTTCAGTATTTCTTTTGTAACGCCTTAAAGGAATTTGTTAAACATTGTTTCAAGTTTTAATCTAATAAAAGTGTGTTTTATTTTGGTTTACAAATTTGAATCTCCCTAAGTCTTTGAAATCATTTCATACGCATTCCATTCCCATGCACCTCATTACAGGTACCATTACAAGTTTCTTATATTCTTTGCTGTTTATTTCAACACAACATGTCTTCTGAAACACCTATTGATCAGGCTATTAAGGCTCTGCAAACTCAGAATGCTCAGTTCCAGGAAATGTTCTTGAACTTAGCCAAAGGTCAACAGGATTTGAAGACTCTCATCTTGAAGGACAAGAAGAAGAAGAAGAAGAAGGTGGTCCTCCAGAATATGGATCACAGGTTTGGGAACAGGTTGAGACAAGAAGTTGATTTATCTCATTCATCTGGAGGAGGAGAGAATCAAGAGGAAAGGAAGGGTCCTAGCCCTGTGGTTTCTGACAATGACACTGATTTTGATGAAGACCAGTATCCTCCTGCTGAGGTAAGGTATAAGCAACTTGAAGACTGGTTAAGCGCAATGGAGATCCAGAAAGTCCCTGGTCTGGACTTCAGAGATTTGGGTTTGGCATCTGGGGTGGTGATCCCACACAAGTTTAAAGCGCCTGTCTTTGCTAAGTACGATGGGATATCCTGTCTGAAGTTACACCTCCGCTCGTATGTTAGAAAGATTCAACCATATACTGCTGGTAGGAACCTGTGGGTTCATTTCTTTCAAGATAGTCTGTCAGGGACTCAACTTGAATGGTTCTATCAACTAGAAGGAGCTAACATTCATAACTGGGAGGACCTTGCTGCTGCTTTTTACAAGAAATACCAGTATAATGCCGACCTTGCTCCCACGCGTACCTAACTTCAGGGTATGTCTATGGGTGCGAGCGAAGGTTTTAAGGACTATGCTCAGAAGTGGAGAGATCTTGATGGAAGAGTACAACCCCCTCTGGCTGATAGGGAGTTGGTGGATATGTTTCTTGGGACTTTGTCTGGTCCGTATTTCAATAATTTGATTGGTAGTTCATCGTCTGGGTTCACTGAATTGATTATGACTGGGGAGAGAGTTGAGGCCGATATTAAGAGCGGCAAGATACAGAATGGTACTTCGTCAAGTACAGAGAATAATCCTTTCAAGAAGGAATCTAGTGCAGTTTACAGCTCGAGGAGCCAAAACCGACCTGAGTGCCGCCAAGCAGTGAATGCGGTGGTAATATCAAGACCTATTGTTGCCCCACAATGCAATAATCAGCAAAGAGTAGAGAGGCTGCAAAGGCAGTATACTCGGCTCAGTATGACTCTATCTCAAATTTTGCCGCAACTGTTGAAAACCAACTTGGTGATTCTGAAGGAGGCCCCAAAGAATCCCAGCACCACATCACCACTGTATAATCCGAACACCCGTTGTGCTTATCACTCCTATAGCCCAGGGGATGATACCAATAACTGCTGGGCTTTGAAGAATAAAGTGCAGGATCTGATTGATGCTAAAGAAATTGAGTTTGAAGCGCCGAAAAAGCCTAATGTCATGACTGCTCCTATGCCCAAGCATGGAGTGAATGTTGTGGATGATGACTCGTTTGTGACTTCTGTGAAAGACATTTCTACTCTGTTGATGACGGTAAAGAAGAACTTATTGCTGGCCGGTTTATTTCTGGGCTGTGGCGAAGGTTGCCACTTGTGTTCCATCCTACCTACTGGTTGTCGTCTATTGAAATCAGGTGTTCAACGCCTAATGGATAACAAAGAAATGTTGTTCGAGAAAACTTTGGTTCCGTTGATTCTTGTTGAAGATGTTTCCATAATCACCATTTCCGCCAATTCTTCCAAGGCTTCCTCGAGAAAGCCTGTTAGGATTACATCTGTTCCGAGAGTTGCTCCATTGATCATTATTATTCCTGGACCTATCCCTTACACTTCAGATAAGGCTGTCCCGTGGCATTATGGGGCCGGTGTGTATTATCATGGGATTAAACAAGACTTGAAGGTTGAGGAGGCTGATACTAATGTCAGCAATATTATTGGGTCTAGCAAAGTCACCCGAAGCGGAAGACTTTTCTCTCCTGAGATTTACCCTCCAACTATTCAAAAACCTGTTGCTATACCACCTGCCAGTACATCTGCTACTGTCCCTGTTCATGTTCCAATCATTACCCCTGTCGCCGAGTCATCTGACGCTCGAGGCAAAGAGATCACCGGTGAGCCTTCCCGGACGGAGGCACCGAAGAAGATTATTGTTGAAACCTCTAGGCAGGAGATAGAGGAAATTTTGAAGATCATCAAGAAAAGAGACTACAACATAGTCGAACAGCTGGGGAAAACCCTGTCGAAGATCTCCATGTTATCTTTATTGTTGTGCTCAAAAGCCCATGCTAAGGCTTTAATTGCTTTTCTTAAAACTGCGCATGTGCCACAGGAAACATTTGTTGACCAGTTCAAAGACTGTGTGGCTAGTTTGACCGCTGACAATGGGTTGGGTTTCTCCGACGCAGATTTGACTGCCAAAGGAAAGAATCACATCGATGCTCTGCATGTTTCAATCGAGTGCAGGGGCACTACTTTGGCCCACGTGCTGGTGGATACCGGGTCCTCGCTAAATGTTTTACCCAAGAAAGCATTAGACTGGTTGGATTGTGAAGGGTTGGTTCTGAAGCCGAGTAATATTGTGGTTAGGGCCTTTGACGGGTCCAAAAGGATGGTACACGGGAAGGTGGATGTCCCTATTAAGGTTGGTTCCCAGACTTTTGCGTCTACATTCTATGTGATGGGCATCTGACCATCCTATTCTTGTTTATTTGGTCGCCCGTGGATTCATAAGGCTGGGGCAGTAACTTCTACGCTCCATCAAATGTTAAAATATCCAGTGAAGGGGAAAATTGTTACAGTACGAGGAGAAGAGGAGTACATGGTAAGCCACCTCAACTCTTTTCGATATGTAGAGATGGATGGTGAGTTCATTGAAACCCCGTGTCAAAACTTTGAAGAATTCCCCCAGACCCTGGCGTCGACTGAGACTGTTGCTGAAGATCCTCCAATGAAGATGGCTTCCCTCAAGGATGCCCGGGATGTTATTGAAAAAGGTGGGTGTACGAATTGGGGCCAACTCCCTGACTTTGCACACAAGACTGACAAGTTTGGTTTTGGTTTTACTGCAGAAGCTCAAAGGGTTGTTCGGCGTGCGCGGATTGGAAGACCTCCCATGCGTATCACAAATTCGGGAGTGAATGCAATTGAAGATGATGATGAAGAGTCTGAGTTTGACAGCTGGATTTACCCGACTATCGACGGCGGATTAAGAAATTGGACGGCAAAGGACTTCATGCCCATTTCTTTTATTACACGGTAATAAGACTTTTGTTTTGAGTTTTGTAACAGACAATCTTAAACATTATGGCCCGGTGCCTTTCCCGAGACACCGTGGCTTTGTTTGTGAGGGCTTAATATTTGTCATTTCCATATATCATCAATAAAAGCATTGGACGTTTTCTTCCATTACAAATTTTGCGCTCCTTGTTTTTCTTTTTTGCACTTTATCAAAACAGATATTTGTCTTACACACACTCACATATCATAATACAGGTCCACATCCACTCTGGATCCCACTGATAACGACTCTGCTACTGCCAGTTATGACTTCGAAAGTCCGATCAACCAAGTCGAGGATGAAGGTGAGGATGATTGTGAAGTGCCTGGGGAACTTGCTAGATTGTTACTTCAGGAAGAGAGGGCCATACAGCCGCATGAAGAGCTAGTGGAAACTGTAAATCTGGGTACGGAGGAAGACAAGAAAGAGGTCAAGATCGGTGCAAATCTGGTGCCTAGTGCCAAGCGACAATTAATTCAGATGTTGCGTGACTACGTTGAGATTGTTGCCTGGTCTTATGAAGATATGCCTGGTTTGGATACTAATATTGTGGTTCACCGCCTGCCCACCAAGGAAGATTGTCCTCCAGTGAAACATAAAGTTCGCCGAATGCACCCAGAGATGTCTGAGAAAATCAAGGCTGAGGTTATGAAACAATTTGATGCCGGTTTTCTAGCAGTTACTTCTTACCCACAGTGGGTTGCCAACGTGGTCCCAGTGCCGAAGAAAGATGGTAAGGTTCGAATGTGCGTAGACTATAGAGATCTGAACAGGGCGAGCCCCAAGGATGATTTCCCTCTGCCTCATATCGACGTTCTGGTTGATAACATCGCACAACATAAGGTCTTCTTATTTGTAGATGGTTTTTCTGGGTACAATCAGATTAAGATGGCTCCCAAGGATAGGGAGAAGAAAACGTTCATTACACAGTGGGTTACCTTTTGATACAAAGTCATGCCTTTCAGATTGAAGAATGCTGGGGCAACGTATCAGCGTGCCATGGTCGCTTTGTTCCACGACATGATTCATCATGAGATTGAGGTATACGTTGATGATATGATTGCAAGGTCCCAAACTGAAGAGGAACATCTTGATCACATTCAGAAGCTATTTGATAGGTTGAAGTTGTACAAGCTGAGGTTAAACTCGAACAAGTGCACCTTCGAAGTGAGGTCTGGTAAGCTGCTGGGTTTCATCGTTAGTGATAAAGGTATTCAAGTGGATCCTATAAAGGTGAAGGCTATACAGGAAATTCCAGCTCCCCAAACAGAAAAAGAAGTCAGAGGCTTTTTGGGACGTTTGAATTACATTGCTCGATTCATTTCACATTTGACTGCTACTTGCGAGCCAATCTTCAAGCTGCTGAAGAAAGATCAAGTGGTAAGATGGAACGATGAATGTCAGGCTTCTTTCGAAAGGATCAAAGAATATCTCCAAGAGCCACCTATTCTGATGCCTCCAGTTGAAGGGAGACCTTTGATCTTATACTTGATAGTACTCGATAATTCAATGGGGTGCGTGCTGGGGCAGCATGATGAGTCTGGCCGAAAAGAGCATGTTATTTATTACCTTAGCAAAAAGTTTACCGACTGCGAGACCCGATACTCGTTGCTTGAGAAAACTTGTTGCGCTTTGGCATGGGCTGCTCGCCGGCTGAGATAGTATATGCTGACTCACACTACTCTATTGATATCAAAGATGGGTCCAATCAAGTATATCTTCGAAAAGCCTGCCTTGTCCAGAAGAATAGCAAGATGGCAGATGATCTTGACTGAATACGACATCCAATACACGACCCAAAAAGCAATCAAGGGAAGTGTGTTGGCAGATCATTTGGCGCATCAAGCTGTAGACGACTACCAATCCATGAACTTTGAATTCCCGGATGAGAACATCATGTTGGTGACCGACTGTGAAGAACCTGGACCTGAGGAGGGATCCCGATGGTCTATGTACTTCGATGGAGCTTCAAACGCTTTGGGTAATGGCATTGGCGCCGTGATCATATCTCCTGAAGGATCTCATACTCCGTTCATCGCCCGACTATGGTTCAACTGCACCAACAACATGGCGGAGTATGAAGCATGCATCATGGGTCTCCGAGCAGCAATTGACCTAAGGATTAAGTTCTTAAGTGTATTCGGATATTCCGCTCTCGTGATCAGTAAGATCAAAGGCGAGTGGGATACGAAGCAGCCAAATCTTATTCCTTATAAAGAGTATGTATTGACGTTGCTTCCACACTTCGAGGAGATAACCTTTGAACACTTCCCCAAAAATGAGAATCAGTTGGCGGACGCGCTAGCTACGATGTCTTCTATGTTCAAGGTCAGGTGGGACAACGAGGCTCCCCAGATTACCATTGAAAGGTTAGATGAACCCGCACATTGCTGTGACATTGAGACTGAAGAGGTAGCAGATAAACCCTGGTTTCACGAGGTAAAGAGGTATCTTAAGGCTCAAGAATACCCCGAGGGTGCATCTGTTAATGATAAGAAGTTTCTGAGGAGGTTCGCGGCGAAGTTCTTCATCAGTAATGGTATCCTTTACAAGAGTAACCATGATTCGACCTTACTGCGTTGTATGGATAAGAACGAGGCAGAAAGAATCATGGCGGAGTTACATAAAGGTACTTTCAGAACTCATTCCAATGGACATACCATGGCAAAGAAGATCCTACGGGAAAGATATTATTGGTCCACCATGGAAGCCGACTGTTATCATCATTCTCGGACCTGTCATAAGTGCCAAGTCTATGCAGATAAGGTACACATACTTGAAATTCTGGCTGCAGATACTCAATGTCACGTTCAATGTTATGACACCGTATCTGACTTACTATATGACAGTAAATACAAAAGCAATAAAGAACACAGTCAATTGTTTACCCAGTTCAGTGTGCAACAACACCTACTCTGGGGGCTACCAAGCCAGGGAGGAAATCCACTATAAGAGATGTTAATTCAGGAATAAACCAACCAGTTTATCTCCTTCACTTAAGACCTACCCAATGCAATTCCAATCTAAGTACAATTTAAACCTGAGTTCCTACTCACTCCCCCTCAATCACAGCAGTGATACATAAACCAATTTGACTTAAGAATTGATGAAGACACTCTTCAAAAACAAACACTTGATTAAGCTTCACAGCTTTTTAATCAAGCAACACAATCACTCGTGCTTCACAGCTTTGAGTGATGCACACAACTAACTTGACTCTGCTTCACAGCTTTAGTCAAGGAACATTCAAACACTCTTGCTTCAAAGCTTTGAGTGCTACACAACCCTTACAATTAGAAACCTATTCCAAGGCACTTATCACAATGATAATTGCTTGGAGTACAATAATCAAATCTATACAGATTACAAATGATCTTCTGATCAATCAAGAGGGATCCTTGAAAAACAGCAGCTATGTTGAATATATAGCAGCTGCAACTTCAGTTAGGGTTTCCAAAAACCTAGGGATAATTCCTTTTGACCTAAAGACCAGGTCACAGGACTTTATTAACCATGTTAGGGTTGAGCTAGGTTACCCCTCAGAAAACGCAGGATTCTGTTCAGGAAGGACTGAGTTATTTCCTGAAAAAACTCAGACTTATCCAATCTTGCAATCCTGTTAGTTCAGAACAGGATGTCATAACATCTGTTATGACATTTGAGAAAACCTGTCTACTAATTTAGCAAAATGTGATCATTTTGCAAAATGCTCAGATACACACTTATAAACATCAGTACTTGACTTACAATATTTTTCTGCAAAGGTACCTAATGAGTCAGTACAAACTAAACTAGAATGTTATGACATCAGTCATGACATTCACACATACACTTGGGATTTACCAAAAATGCAAGCCAATACCTAAACACCTACAAACTCCCCCTTTGGCAGATTTTTGGCTAAAGACCCTAAACAATCAGAGATAGATAGCAGCAGAAATAAGTGACAGCAGAAAAATAGAATGTCAAGTACTAATTAAGTAAGTACCAAAAATATTCTCCCCCTCTTTAGCCACAAATGGGCCAAAGATACATGTTCATAAAATTATACAGTTATCCAAAACAAAATAATAGGAGCAGCAGCAGAAAACAACTGAATACACTTCCAAACTCCACCAGATATCAGCAACCAACCTTCAAGCACTGTCATCAGATCCAGAGGATTCAGGCTTCTTTCTTTTCTTGTGAGCAATGTCAGCATTCTTCTCTTTGTTTGATGTCTCAACATTCTTAGAGACATCTGGATTTGTTTCAGTATTTGAGCTTTCTTGGTTCAGAGGAACAGAAATGCCAGGAACTGAGTGATTCTCGTTCAGAATTCTTGAAACAATTTTTGCTATTGCTTGATTAACATAGGCTGTCCCTTCCCTATTTGCAATTTCAGGGGGAACTGAAGAAGAAGGATGAGATGGATTACCAGAGGCAGAAACTTGGGGCTTTCCTGCATGTCTTGTTCTCAACTCTTTGACCTTGGTGGGGTTAGTTCCCACTTTTCTATGAGAGGAGATCTCCAGAACGTCAGAGTCCAGACAAGAAGAGATTGTCCCAGAATCTTGATCAGGGGAAGAGGTTGAAATGGTCGTATTGGATGATGATGGTGTTTGAGACATTTTGACAGTTTTAGAGGACCAACAGCAACTGAGGAGAAATTTCTGATTGAGAGACTGGGTTTTGATGAGGAGACGAGAGAGGAAGAGAGCAAGGGAGTGTCTATTCAACTTCTTAAAAGAATTGTAGGAAATGAGAAAATACAACTTTAAACCAATCAGAACAGGCATAAGTCCTTTGATCCTTGTTTTAAGCAAACTTAATTGCTACAATTCCTCATGTTGGCAAATACCCAGCTTACCCCTTAAGTTTTCAAATTGATTTGCATCCAGAGCCTTGGTAAAAATGTCAGCCAGCTGTAGCTCAGTGGCAACATGTTCCAATTTGATTGTCTTCTCTTCTACAAGGTCTCTGATAAAGTGATGTCGTATGTCAATATGTTTGGTCCTGCTATGCTGAATGGGATTCTTGGATATGTTGATTGTACTCAGATTGTCACAGTACAATGTCATAACATCTTGTGTGACATTATACTCAGTGAGCATCTGTTTCATCCATATCATTTGAGAGCAGCTACTACCAGCTGCAATGTATTCAGCTTCAGCAGTGGAAAGAGACACACAATTCTGTTTCTTGCTGAACCAGGAAACCAGATTACTTCCCAAAAAGAAACATCCTCCAGAGGTGCTTTTTCTATCATCAGCACTACCAGCCTAATCAGCATCACAGTAGCCAGTCAGAGCTGGTTCACAGCCATGAGTATACATCAATCCATAGTTGTAAGTACCACTTACATACTTCAAAATTCTCTTCACTTGATTGATATGACTGACTTTGGGATCAGCTTGGTATCTAGCACAAACTCCAACTGCAAAGGCAATATCAGGTCTGCTGGCAGTTAAGTACAACAAGCTTCCTATCATGCTTCTGTACAGACTTTGATCCACCTTAACCCCACTTGAATCTTTGGAAAGCTTTAGATGAGTAGGAGCAGGAGTCCTTTTGTGACTTGCATTCTCCATACCAAACTTCTTTACAATATTCTTAGTATACTTGCTTTGAGATAAGAAGATTGAGTCCTCCATCTGTGAGACTTGTAGTCCAAGAAAATAAGTTAGTTTTCCCATGAGACTCATTTCAAATTCAGCCTGCATCTGGTCAGCAAAGTGTTTAACCATATGTTCTGACATTCCTCCAAACACTATGTCATCAACATATATTTGGGCAACCATCAACTTCCCTCCTTCAGTTTTGACAAAGAGAGTTTTGTCCAAGCCTCCTTTTTCTGTAGCCTTTGTCTGAGAGAAACTTTGTTAACCTGTCATACCATGCTCTAGGAGCTTGTTTCAGGCCATATAGAGCTTTTCTCAATTTGTAGACATGATCAGGATGGGTTGGATCCATAAAACCTTTAGGTTGTTCCACATAAGCTTCCTCATTTAAGTACCCATTTAGAAAGGCACTTTTCACATCCATCTGAAATAACTTGAACTTCAGAAGACAAGCAATTGACAACAAGAGTCTGATTGATTCCAACCTGGCTACAGGTGCAAAGTTTTCATCAAAATCAACCCCTTCAACCTGGGTGTATCCTTGAGCAACAAGTCTTGCCTTATTTCTGGTGACAACTCCTTCAGCATCTGACTTGTTCTTGAATATCCATTTTGTCCCAATGATGTTAGTTCCTTCAGGTCTAGGAACCAGTTCCCAAACTTCATGTTGCTTGAATTGGTTCAGTTCATCTTGCATTGCACCAATCCAATATTCATCAGTTAAGGCTTCCTTGACATTTCTTGGTTCCATTTTGGACACAAAACAAGAGTTTGAGATGATTTCTCTAGATCTTGTGATGACTCCACTATTGGGATCTCCTATGATGAGCTCTTTTGGATGATCCTTCTGAATTCTGATGGAAGGAATCTTGCTAGCTTCCTTTGATTCAGGTTCTGTTGTGGTGGAGTTGGGTAGGTCATCCTGTTGGGTTGAAGTCTCAAAGAATGTCTCAACAGTACAAGGAACATCTATTTCTTCATGATAGTCATCAATTATAACATTTATTGATTCCATCATGGTTTTGGTTCTGGAGTTGAATACTCTATAAGCTCTGCTGTTTGAGGAGTATCCTAGAAATATGCCTTCATCACTTTTGGGGTCCAGTTTTCTTCTTTGTTCACGATCAGACAGAATATAGCATTTGCTGCCAAACACATGGAAGTACTTCACAGTTGGTTTTCTTCCTTTCCAGAGTTCATATATGGTGGATGAGGTTCCCTTTCTCAAGGTGACCCTGTTATGAACATAGCAAGCTGTATTCATAGCTTCAGCCCAAAAATACATAGGAAGTCTTTTGGCATGTAACATTGCTCTGGAAGATTCTTGTATGGTCCTGTTTTTTCTTTCCACAACTCCATTTTGCTGAGGTGTTATGGGAGAAGAAAACTCATGACTGATTCCTTCTGAAGCACAGAAGTCATCAAACTTGTTGTTTTCAAATACCTTGCCATGATCACTTCTGATTCTGACAATACATCTTTCCTTCTCTCTTTGAATTCTCTTGCACAGTTCTCTAAAAACTTCAAATGCATCTGATTTTTCCCTAATGAAATTAATCCAGGTGAATCTGGAAAAATCATCCACAACCACATAGGCATATCTTTTACCACCAAGACTCTCTACTTGCATTGGTCCCATCAGATCCATATGGAGGAGTTCTAGAACCTTAGAGGTGGTCAGATGTCTTGACTTTGGATGTGACATCCTAGTCTGCTTACCAACCTGACATTCACCACAAACTCTTCCTTCATCAATTTGCAGTTTTGGAATCCCTCTGACTGCCTCCAAGGAGATAATCCTCTTCATACCCCTTAGATGAAGATGGCCAAGTTTTTGGTGCCACAGTTTCACCTCTTTTTCTTCTTTTGCAATGGAACACACAGATGAGAAATTAGTGTTCTCAGCCTCCCACAAGTAACAGTTGTCTTTGGATCTGACTCCTTTCATTACTATCTCTTGTTTGTCATTGATTACAAGGAATTCAGATTTTGAGAAATTGACCTTGAATCCTAGATCACACAGTTGACTGATACTAATGAGATTAGCGGTCAGTCCTTTCACCAGCAGTACTTCATTCATACTTGGAACTCCAGGGCAGTCCAAATCACCAACTCCTTTGATTTCACCTTTAGCCCCATTTCCAAAGGTCACAAAACTGGTGGTGTGAGGCTTAACATTATTGAGGAGGTTCTTGATTCCAATCATATGTCTGGAACATCCACTGTCAAAGTACCAGTCTTCCTTTGCAGAGACCCTCAGGGAAGTGTGAGCTATCAGTGCAGTAGCCTTTTTCTTCCATTGAGGAGCATGTGGTACCTTTTTAGACTTAGGTTTGACACCTGAGTTCTGATTAGGGTATCCATGTAATCTGAAGCAGAAGGGCTTTATGTGGCCATATCTACCACAATGATGACATTTCCACCTTTGGTACCTTTTCCTCATATGTTTCTGTTCCTGATGTCGAGAGTTGTGTTGAGACATCTGTTTTGACATTTGCTTACCAGAACCAGATTTCGTTGCTTCCATAAATCCTAGACCAGATTTATTTCCCACATTTTGTCCAACCTGTAGGATCTCTTCCAATTTGTCTGTTCCATTTGTCAACATCTTGACAGATTTGGTCATTTGATTCAGTTGTGAGTTCAGCAATTTAACTTCTCCTTCTAGATGACTTATAGTTTCAAGGTTTGCCCTTTTTTCAGCCTCCATCTTTATGATGAGTTTTGATTGTTTCTCATTCTGCACACAGACTTCAGTACTTCTGATACACAATTCCTTGTAAGTATCAGCCAGTTCTTCAAAAGTCACCTCTTCATCACTGATGTCACTTTCAGAGGTGCAAACACCAGTTAAAGCAGTAACTCGTTTGGCAGTCTCTTCTTCAGAATTACTTTCTGAATCACAGTCAGACCAAGTAACTGTCATTCCTTTTTGTTTCTTAAGAAAGGTAGGACATTCAGCTCGAATATGCCCATATCCTTCACAACCATGGCATTGAATTCCTCTGCCTTGAACTCCCTTCTCTTCTGACCTTGGTCTTCTGCTGGAACTGTCAATGTTAGAGGGAATGTTATGAATATTAGACCTTGACTTTGGATCTATTCTTTTGATGAGTTTGTTGAACTGTCTTCCAAGCATGGCTACAGCTTCTGAAATGTTTTCTTCAACATCAGTGTTGGACATAAGTGCTATGCTCTTGTTCTTTTTGACACCATTATCAGTGATTCCCATCTCAAAATTCTGAAGAGACCCAATAAGTTCATCCACTTTCAACTTGCTAATGTCCTGGGCTTCCTCTATGGCAGTTACCTTCATTGCAAATCTTTTAGGCAAGGATCTGAGAATCTTCCTCACCAGTTTTTCTTCTGACATTTTTTCTCCCAGTGCTCCTGAGGTGTTGGCAATCTCCAAGATGTTCATGTGAAACTCATGAATGGTTTCATCTTCCATCATTTTTAGATTCTCAAACTTAGTGGTCAACATCTGAAGCCTTGACATTTTTACTTTGGAAGTGCCCTCATGAGTAGTTCTGAGAGTGTCCCAAACTTCCTTGGCCAGTTCATATTGATGTACTAGTCTGAAAATGTTTCTATCAATTCCATTGAACAAGGCATTTAGAGCTTTTGAATTTCCCAGAGCTAACTCATCTTCTTCTTTACTCCAATCTTCCTCAGGCTTCAGACTGATTGTCCCATCTTTCTCAGTTATGGTGGGATGAATCCATCCTTTGTCAGCAGCTCTCCAAGCCTTTTTGTCCAGGGATTTTAGGAAGGAAATCATACGAGGTTTCCAGTAGTCATAATTAGTTCCATCCAGAATGGGTGGTCTATTTCCAAAAACTCCTTCTTTGTCCATAGTGCCAGAAAGTGATATCCCTAGATCTCACCCAGTAATACAGGCAGGGTGCCTGCTCTGATGCCAATTGAAATTCTGGCTGCAGATACTCAATGTCACGTTCAATGTTATGACATCGTATCTGACTTACTATATGACAGTAAATACAAAAGCAATAAAGAACACAGTCAATTGTTTACCCAGTTCAGTGTGCAACAACACCTACTCTGGGGGCTACCAAGCCAGGGAGGAAATTCACTATAAGAGATGTTAATTCAGGAATAAACCAACCAGTTTATCTCCTTCACTTAAGACCTACCCAATGCAATTCCAATCTAAGTACAACTTAAACCTGAGTTCCTACTCACTCCCCCTCAATCACAGCAGTGATACATAAACCAATTTGACTTAAGAATTGATGAAGACACTCTTCAAAAACAAACACTTGATTAAGCTTCACAGCTTTTTAATCAAGCAACACAATCACTCGTGCTTCACAGCTTTGAGTGATGCACACAACTAACTTGACTCTGCTTCACAGCTTTAGTCAAGGAACATTCAAACACTCTTGCTTCAAAGCTTTGAGTGCTACACAACCCTTACAATTAGAAACCTATTCCAAGGCACTTATCACAATGATAATTGCTTGGAGTACAATAATCAAATCTATACAGATTACAAATGATCTTCTGATCAATCAAGAGGGATCCTTGAAAAACAGCAGCTCTGTTGAATATATAGAAGCTGCAACTTCAGTTAGGGTTTCCAAAAACCTAGGGATAATTCCGTTTGACCTAAAGACCAGGTCACAGGACTTTATTAACCAGGTTAGGGTTGAGCTAGGTTACCCCTCAGAAAACGCAGGATTCTGTTCAGGAAGGACTGAGTTATTTCCTGAAAAAACTCAGACTTATCCAATCCTGCAATCCTGTTAGTTCAGAACAGGATGTCATAACATCTGTTATGACATTTGAGAAAACCTGTCTACTGATTTAGCAAAATGTGATCATTTTGCAAAATGCTCAGATACACACTTATAAACATCAGTACTTGACTTACAATATTTTTCTGCAAAGGTACCTAATGAGTCAGTACAAACTAAACTAGAATGTTATGACATCAGTCATGACATTCACACATACACTTGGGATTTACCAAAAATGCAAGCCAATACCTAAACACCTACAATACCTCCAGTTCCTCTGAACGTCTTGACAGCTCCTTGGCCTTTTGCAATGTGGGGCATCGATATGATCGGCGAGATCAGACCTACTGCGTCCAACAGGAATCATTTCATCCTGGTAGCAATTGATTACTTTATGAATTGGGTTGAAGCAGCTTCCTTTGCTACTGTAACCAAGAATGTCGTGGCACGGTTTATTCAACACAATCTGATCTATCGATATGGTGTACCAGAGAGGATCATTACAGACAATGGTACAAATCTCAATAATAAGATGATCACTGAGCTCTGCAAACAGTTCAAGATACATAATCACAACTCTTCTCCCTACCGGCCGAAGATGAATGGGGTTGTTGAAGCGGCTAATAAGAACATCAAGAAGATTGTGCAGAAGATGACGGTGACATACAAAGACTAGCACGAGATGTTACCGTTTGCTCTTCATGGGTACCGTACCTCAGCGCGGACGTCAATAGGGGCAACCCCCTATTCCTTGGTATATGGTATGGAGGAAGTCTTGCCCATTGAAGTTCAGATACCCTCTCTTCGGATTATGAAGGGTGAAGGTTTGAGCGAAGATGACTGGATCCAGACCCGACTTGATCAGCCGAACTTAATCGATGAAAAGAGACTTACTGCTATTTGTCATGGTCAGACGTATCAAAAACGGATGATCAAGGCATTTAACAAGAAAGTCAAACGACAAGAGTATCAAGTTGGGGATCTGGTGATCAAACGCATCATCCTACCACAAGGTGATCCCAGGGGCAAATGGACCCCTACTTACGAAGGGCCATTTATGGTTAAGAACATTTTCTTGGGAGGAGCTATGATTCTAACCACCATGGATGGTGACGACCTTCCTCACCCCGTCAATGCAGACATAGTGAAAAAATATTATGCATAATCAAAGACCCGCTAGGTCGATTGGCCTAGGCAAAAATAAGGGCTTCCCGGCGAACCAACAAGGTTCGGGCAAAAATAAGGGATGAAAATGAAAAATCTGTACACCCGGCAAGTCGAAAACCTGAAAAGGCGGCTTGGGCAAAAAAGGGTATCCCGGTGGACTGAAAACCCGAAAGGGAGGTCCAGGAAAAAATTAGGGATTAAAGCGTAACACTATGTCTCATTGGATCATCTTGCAACCAGACTTCGGTATCGACTATCAAGCTCGGACGACACTAATCAATCTGATCTACCTTCAACCAAGTAGCAAAGTGATGAGATGCTCGAGGATATAAAGGCAATAGCAGAGTTGGAACCCAGTGGGATTGTTCACATATCTGTTTTTCTTTGTTTTGCATAAATTGTATAAACTCTATCATTTCGGCGGCGTAGTTTTTCAAGGACGTCGGCCTCTTGTACAAATAACGCCTATTTACAGGCCAAACTTCAAAGTCAATACAATTCATTTTCACAAAGAAATTTCAAACTGTTTTCTTTTTTCTGTTTTGTTTTGCAAGAACGTCCAATGTTCATTTTTGATATATGCATTTGACAATAATTGTTGTTCATAAATATTTACATACGAAACAAAAGACGATTACTCGTAATATCAGGAACAGGGGAAAATAAGAATTGTCCAGACCTTACAGTTGCTCTGTCCACTAGGTACAGGGATAGATTTAGCTAAAGAATATGACTAAGGTACATTCACTCCCTGCAGAGTAAGGAAAAGACAGTAGTGTTAACTCTCCCCAGCTGAGGCTCACAACCGCGAATGAGTCGGTAAAATTCTCCCCAAGAAAAGTTTATCTACCATCAGCACTGGAAAATTATCCCCAGTGGAGTTTGGAGAATTATCCCAAGTAGAGGCTGGAGGATTGTCCCCAGTAGAGCCTAAAAGGTTATCCCCAGTGAAGTCGCAACTGGAAAATCATCCCCAACGGAGTTCATTCCTTTCATAAACAGAAATTCAATCCCCAACAGGTTTCATTATCACCAGCAACGATAATTCGTCCCCGACTGAGGTTATTCTTCCAAATCAACAGGTCCTCTAACAGAACATGTCCTCCCCACAGAGTCATTTCCTCATCAATTTATTCCTCAGCGGAGTTATCCTCTCCCGTAGGTTTTATTCTCACAATCATCTTCATTCACTATCCCCAACGGAAACAAAGAATTCAACTCTTTTCTCCAGCAGCAATCCGGGATTTTTTTTCCCAGCTAAAAACATCATGTTTCCATACATCATGACATGCATATACGCATCATACCAACACAATCTCATTTATTTCGAGATCATCATTGCCTGATACATATCATACATTGCATACAACTAACCTTTACCTTTCAGGAAAGATACAATCAAATTCTCACAAAATTCAAGCTGTGAAGCCCGAGTACGACTGGATAATAGTCTAATCACCAGTTGAATAACTGACGATCGAAGCTCCTAAAATTCAACTTTCCTCTTCAACAAAGATGTTTCCTCAGTAGAATACGAACGACCGAAGTTCCTAAAATTCAACAGAGATGTTTCCTCAGTTGAATACGGACGACCGAAGTTCCTAATATTCAACATAGATGTTTCCTCGGTAGAATACGGACGATCGAAGTTCCTAAAATTCGACAGAGATGTTTCCTCAGTAGAATAAGGACGACCGAAGTTCCTAAACTTCGACAAAGATGTTTCCTCAGTAGAATACGAACGATCGAAGTTCCTAAAATTCAACAGAGATGATTCCTCAGTAGAATACGGACGACCGAAGTTCCTAAAATTCAAACAGAGACGACTCACCAGCAGAATAACGGACGACGAAGCTCCTAAAATTCTACTTCTCTCAACAAAGATCAGCCTTCCCCAGCGGAATCTTCCTCAACGACAGGTATACAAGCTCTTGTTAAGGAATCTCTTATGCGATCGACACTCCTTCGGATGGCATCTTTAAGCCCATATCCCGTCATCAGTCTCCAAATGGCATCATTAAACCCATTCCTGACATCACAAGACAATTATCACTTCATGCGAGTGCAAATTTCTGGGCACTCTAGTGTTCAATCATCTTCCACCTTCAGATCACGAAAGGCAGACAAGCCAATCTAAATCTTCAAGTTTAAGAAAATTGAACAGGGGCAGTTGTTGTACCCCAAAATTTTCCCTCCCATATTTCTCAAAACATTTCAAGAAAGATCCCCAAGTTGCTCAAGGTAGTCCAAGGGTTGGCCAGACAAGCTCTCTCCTAAGGCAGTCTACCTCAAATTAGGGTTTCATGTAAGTCCATCACGACCTTGCTTGTTTCTTGAATTCGGTTTGCATTATTTAGGCATTGTTAGCATGAATTAATCACATATTCTTGATCCATGGAACATTTGCAAGCTTCCTGTATTGATTAATTGCATTTATATGGCCTGTAGTGGATTTCACCATTATTAGGGTTCCTTGTTTCAAATTGGGATTTTCGTTTACAGGAAAAATTGGGCCATAAAAGGGCCACCTTTATGTTCAGTAAGGCCAGACGAAGCCATCCATGGCCTTCGTTTTGATTTATAACGCTTGTGTTAAGTTTTGAGATTTACAGGGGCAATAGCTACGGACAAACGTCCGTAGGTAAAAGTGTGTTACTTTTACCAACGAAACAAGGTTGAAGACGACTGCGTGGCATCTCTCCATTGGCCTATTCAAACTTTTGGCGCATGTTTTTTTTATTATTTTTCATTAAATCTTTGTTTTGTATATTATTATTATTTCTTATCCTATGTACAAACAAATACAAGTGGTGCAGTGGCAGTGAGGGCGTGGAAATTGCTTCAAGACCTGGGTTCGAATCCCAGGTCCCCCAAATATTTCATGTATTTTTTTCCTTTCAGATTCAGATGCGCACCAAGAACCAAGGTCCATCATGTGACCTCACAATCCAACTTGCCAAGTGTCCTGAGGCCAGATCCAAGGGCCATCACTGGAAGAACACCATGAGGCTCAGTCAATACATTGCATGGGATCACAGAAAGTCAAAATAGACCTCTTTTGTTTTGGGTCAAGGCTTACTATTTGCACCCCCCTTCAGATTGCTTCTCAGGCCCAATCTCTTTCTCTACTTTTTTTTAATTATATTTATTTCATTTAATTTAATTTATTTATTTACTAACCAATCAATTATTTTTTATCAAAAAAATCATAAAATATTACTTTTCATAAATTAGGTCTAGAGTTTATTTTTATTAAAAATTAATTAATTTAATTAGGTTTGTTAATTTAGATAACTTTAATTTCTTTTTTTGTAAATAACTTAAAATTAATTAGAAAATTAGGTTTTTATTCCAAATTTAATTTTTCTTTCTTTTCTTAAAAATAACAACAACAAAAAACCAAAATATAGGTCATGTAATTATTTTTATTTATTAACTTAATCACTAATTAATTTGTACATTTATTTTTAAAATCTAATCTTTTTCTTACAAAATATTAAAAAACAACAAAAACATTTTCTCTTTTAATTAGGATAGAAGGGTCAAAACCCTAGTTCGCGTTCGTTCTAATTTTCATCGCGTGTTTTATTTTATTATTTTTACCCAATTATTATAACTACTCATAAGATTGTAATAGTTTAATTAGGACGTTTTATTTCCATTTATCGCTTTAATTTCAAAGGGTTTGTTTTTGGCTATGCAAATACCCGAAGCCTTGTAATAGCGTAGTTTAATTTCCGCACTTTAAATTCCACAAATATTTAACTGTTAGATGTATGATATTAGGATGCATGACAAGAATGTATGTGAAAAACCTTAAAATAGTTAGACAGCCCTAAATGTGCAAAGATAAATAATCTGAAATTGAATCACTCGCACATGCGCACTCCTAGGGTACACTCTCACTTGGTTGCCTTCGGTAAACGGTCATTGGGTATAGGATGCTTTAGTGCTCATCCTTTTGTCCAAAGATCAAAGGTGCCTCGAAAAGGTTGCCTCAGATATTGTTGCCTCGGATAAATTGATCTAAGACATTAGGGTTACTACTAAGACGTCCTAACATTGCTTTAGTGACCGTACGTCCCTTTTCGAATTGACCCTCAAACTCCAACGACGGTGCTACCTACTCACTAATAGTGGGATAGCATTGTCTAAAGGAAACAAGCATAGAACGATTCTTTTTTCGAGTAGGTAGATTAGCTCTTAAGTACTTGCTCATTCCAAACAAATTTTTTCACACTTACACTCCTTTATAAACAAGTTTTCAAAACACTTCATTACACTATTGAAGACAGAAGCAAGAGTTAAATCGAAGTCAAAACAAAAGCTTTTCAAATCACGCAAACACAAAGAAAACAAAT
Source organism: Vicia faba (assembly GCA_948472305.1). Lineage (NCBI taxonomy): Eukaryota > Viridiplantae > Streptophyta > Magnoliopsida > Fabales > Fabaceae > Vicia > Vicia faba. The sequence goes on along the minus strand of OX451740.1, from coordinate 295,637,752 downwards.
TTGAAAATGATGAGCAAGTACCTAAGAGCCCGTAGATAACTACGGATAGAAAGGGTGCTAATACCTTCCCTTTCTATAATCTACCCCCCGTACTCAAAAATATCTCAAAAAAGGAATTTTTCTGTGCTTTTTTCCTTTCCTTGTTGGATAAAATAAAAGTCGGTGGCGACTCTTGCTTACCGTGACATTTTGCAAACACAAATATAAAACGAAAACCAGCAATTCCTTAAAAAAGGGAAACACGTCCTAGTTCTGGCCACCGTATCACACCGGCCTTCAAAGCAGAAACTTCCACGCGCAACTCGCGATTCTCTTGTTCTAAGTTGTCCATCTTCCTTCTGAAATTGGCTCGAGTGTTGTAGTGGTGAGACATCTTGTTGAACGAAGTAAATAAGCTTGGTAAGACACTTGGGTATGCATAACAAATGCAAGAAATACGTGCAATATGATGCATGATGTGCAATGTACATGATTTATTTTTATTATTAATATTTCAAGGGACTTAAAGATTTATGGACACATTGCAAATATCAAAGTAATAACACATTTGAAATACTTAAAATTTTTATTATAATATCTTCAAAATGGATTACAAGTTTCAATAATCCCAAGTACAAGATGAAAATAAAGTTGCATTTGCTTTTTGTCAAGTATATCATCCATTTGGAATCTTCACAAGTACCATTTAATGATCAATTATGTTTAAGTGATCCGCGTTGACCAAAAGTGTTGTAGATCCATTAGAGGATTGGTAGAACCAAAGCCTCCACATAATGAATCTCAAAGTTATTGGATCAAAGGGATCAAATTAACATACTTGGGCTTACAAACATAAGTTTGGGTCACGAATGATCATTTATTCGAATCAGGACAAAATTTAGCGCTATGTTAAGCAATCGTAAGTGGACTTATATAGAAGTCGCACCTATTTTGAGACCGGTCAATAGCAATCTATGCACCATTTGTTTTGAGACATGATATAAAGATCATGCTCCAATAACACTTAGTGCAATAAGAAAGGGATAAGATGAAGAGGGGTGGGGAAGAATATAAACCACATTTGAATTAAATTTTAATCAAACTATTATTAAAATCATTCATCCATTTTTATGGAGTTAAACTCAACACCATGGATCCAATGATGTTAACAAAGTTCATGATCAAAAATTCAACCCAAGATCAGCCAGAAAATAATCACAAAATAATATTACATTTAATATATTCATTAAAAAAAGTTTTAAAAAGTTTTAAAATAGAAATAAAAGAGAAAAATATCAACTATGTTCAAATTAATCAAGAAATATTAAGTAAGACCATAGAAAAATCATAAAAGGACTCAAATATTTTTATAAAATTTTTGGTGATTTTTTAAAGTCAGAAAATATTTTTAAAATTAAAAGAAATGAGTGAAATAAACCAAAAATGATAAAAAATAACAAAGTCATAAATAAAAAATAAATGAGGTCACCAATGTTTCACACAATATCATTGGATCATTCCATAATTTTTTTCAGAATTTAAAAATGCATAAAAGTATTTTTAAACATTTAAAACAATTCAAATAAAATGAAAATTTATAAAAAATATCAAAACACAAAATAAAATTGTGAAAAAATAAAAATCAGAAAGAGAAAAATCAAAAATATTTTTCATAATTTTTTCAGATTTTTTTGACTAAAAAAGAAGTTTCTATGATTTTTTAAAGTTTAAAACAATTAAATATAAAAATCAGAAAATAAAATAAAAACCAAAAAGATGTGGACCAATGGATGAGAGTCAAAACGCGTTAGTAATCAAATCCAAGGGATCTGGCGCGCTGTGCATATCATGGTCATTAGTGAATAAAACACCGGATCACTTAATAAATCAAAAATTCAAAAAAACAAGTGGCGCGCCTTCATTGGTTGGAAGATGACACGTTGGTCATCTTCAACCTCCAGTAAACGTGAATTGCAGGTCTCCCAAACTGTAAAATCAGAAGCTCAGACCTATGCCATTCGCTTCGTCTCTTCAAGACGAAGACAACCACACCTTCGCGATAAATTTATATAAATTGTAGCTCAAGCAATTTAGAAGGAAAGTTTTGAAAAGGGATTGGAAATTTCATGGTCAAAATGTGTTTCCAGATAAAAGTAAGTGTTACGACTAGAACCAGGGAAATGTGAGCTTCACAATGATATCAAAATTTTGAAGAATTGATGGAGAAATCTACCTATTGAAGTTGAGTTGCAAAACTCTGAAATTGGACTTCTATGGAGCAATGTAGGGCACAATTCTTGAAGGTAATTGTATGGTTAGCTTCAGGGAAGATCAAGGAATAAATTGATAGAAAAATTGGATTGAAAAAGGCTTGAACACTGATTACGAAGTTACATAAAATTGAGTTATGGAGCAAGTTTGGTAGGGTGATTCTGGCTATCCAAACTTGATAAAATGAATGGGATAGTTCATGTATTTATATGAGAAGCAAATGGGATCAAAATGAAGAGTGAATGATGCATTTTGGAGGGAATTCGTATGAACTTGATGCACGAGTGAAGTGTGATCTTATTTTCATCAAAAACCATCAAATCTTTGCGTTTTGAGGTGCTAAACACTTCTGGAAAGTTTGTTAATCAAGTTTAAATCAAAAACATGCATAAATCTTGTGATTAGAGGCCACATTATGGATTTCAAAATTCTGACTTGGTGAGAAATTCAGTTCCAAATTACCAATTTCAAAACAATGGCATTTTCAACTCAAGGGGTCTCAGGGCATGATTCTTGATGCTTTAGAAAGATGAGGTTACAAGCTTTTCAGTGGAAAAATAATGGAATCAAATGGATACTTGAGCTGAAAGTTGCATTGAGTCAAAGTTGAGGATAAAAGGTTGACTTTCCATACTTAGAAATATTTCAAATTTTTCTTCAAAAGTGACCTATAATGTTTTGCATCCAAACATGGCCTTCCACTTGAAATTTTTTTCTTGACCAAAAGATATGGCATGAAATAGACCTCTTGAATGACATTTTGAAACTTGAACCATTCAAAATCTCCAAAAATTAAGAGAGTTATGAATTGTTGAAGTTGGCAAAAAATCATGAATTGACCTATAATATTTTGTATCCTTGGGAAATCTTTCATCCATTTTCTCACTTTGCATATAAAATATGGAATAAAGTTCACATCTTTAAGATCATTATGGAAAAAGAGTGGGCTCAAGGTGATAAAAATTGACCAAGTTATGATCATTTGAAGTCACACACGAGAGATTGGGGGTTCATCTGGAGGACTTGTAATATTTCTTCATCATCAAGTTTCTTCCACATGAAAACTCCTTGAAACTTTTGAAGTGATTTGTTAATAACACTTTGAAGAGAAGGATGTATTTTGAATCACTCAAAAATACCAAAATATGAGCAAGATATACTTCTTTGAAGTTCAAAACCCTAGCTCCTAGATCAAGAAAATGCTTTGAGGAACTTTGACAATTTGGACAACCTTCTTGTACCAACACTCTTGCTTTGTAAATAAAAGTTGTTGAGGATGATAATGAGAACTCATAGAAAACAAAACCACTTCCATATCTTGAGGATTGAGAGAAATATGCACTTGTGACCAATGGGAACAAGACCTTGTCCAACCATGACAACCTCTTCAATCAACCCCTTGTACTTTTGAACCAATTTGATAACTTTGAAATGTAGTGAACCAAAATAGACCTTGCCATGCCATTTCTTCCAAAACAAATTCAATGGCGAGGTTTGAATTTCTCAAGCTTTATTGACTAGATCATGAAAATAAACTCATGAACCCATGGATCAACTTGGTAGGCCACATTTCCTTTACCTACATTATTAACAAGTAAGACAAACCAACATTGCATTTTATTAATTAGAAGGAAAATCAAAGAAAAATATTCATGATTGTTGTACCCCAAAATTTTCCCTCTCTTTTTTTCAGGAAAATCACCCTGAATCCTCAAGCTTTCCCTTGTACAAATCCAAGTCTTGAATTATCATTTCTTTCCAAGCAAGCCATTTACAATGGCAAAATGGTCATTTGCAAGCTAAAAAGTCAAACTTTTGTTTTTTGGATCAAAATCAAAACACAAAAATCATATTTCATCAAGATATGTTGGAATATGTAGTTTGTTTAATCAAGAAGCTCAAAAGTCAAATTTTACCTTGGAAAAGTTAAATTCTAAATACTTAGAATTTTTCTAAAGTATTTAAGAAAAAATGACACTTCAGAACTTCTTAACCAACCTCCAGGCAGGAGTAGTCAAAAGTTGCAAACTTGGCTCAGCATATAACATTCAGTCAGAATGTGGCTCTTCAGCAGCTACGCCAACTCAGTCAGAAGTTGTAAATGTGGTTCAGCACATAATCTTCAATCAGAACATGGCTTTTTCAGCAGTTACGCAAATTCAGTCAGAGTTTGCTAGAGGAATGCAAAGAAAGCAACGAAGCCTGAAAGCTCCTTCAGAACATGCTGGAATCAGAAGGTAAGGGGGTCAGAAGATTGGGTGTTACACTGAAGCAGAATCTCTAAGTCCAGAGTTTTCAGAGGCAAATCAAAAGAACATGCTGGAAAGTCTGGATAACCCTCAGAATTTGCTGAGGCAGCAGGATACTAAAATCAGAACTTGGGTGCGTTGTTCTAGACTTATGTTGAAGTAGGAACTGTTGGCTTAGATTCAAGTAATGATGCAAATATCATATTACAAGATTTCTTAGTCTTGACCAATCTCATCACCATTTAATGTTCATTAATGCTCACAACCACTTTTGAGCATTTGTCCAAAGGGTCTCTCCACGTGCAGCATAACAATGCTCTTGTGTAGATTTAGGTATGGGTTCATGCGCTACTTTTTGCTCATGGGTGTCACTTTTCCTTAATCCTCGCTTACTAACCCAGCCTAGGCTAAAAGTTGTCAATCATCACAACTTTTTATGAACTTTCTTCAAGAGTAAGTCAGCATCTATTGCATGGTATTGGCGCCACTTAACATTTAAAAAACCCACAAAGCTTTGCCTATAAATAGAGCACCATTGTCCACTGAAAAGGCCCGGTCCAAACCCCAGCAAAAATTACTAGATAAGAGACAGAAAATTTTAGCAAGAAAACGCCTTGAAACTCTGCCAAAATTCCTAGTGTTTCAAGAGCCTTAAACACAACTTTGAATCTCCTGCTTTCAAACTCCATTTGCTCTCAAAGTATTTCTTGACTAAGAAACGCCCATACAGTTTTCTGACTCATATATATACCCTTCATCCATCCATTCAAAGAACCTGTCCAGAACACTATCAGAGTTAAGATTAACTCCAGTTCACAGAATTTCTTCCAACAGCAAGGTAAGCACTTGCTGACCCTCACCACATTGCTTAAACATCACCAGAATTGCATGCTCAAAAACACAATGTAGATACCATGTTTATGATGTTGTTCATGTTCTGAGATTTTTATGCATCTGTATGCTTAAGTAGAGAACGAATCAATTCAGAACTTGCCTCTGATTTTTGGTTCTGGCTTCTGAAACGCTATGACACCTGCTGAAACTGTCCTAGGCATGCCTTCTGTTTTGTGGAAAAATAACCAACTTGCACATGTTTTGACTAGCACGGAGGAAGACCAAGTTCTGACTTTGATGCTAGAGCTTCTGGGGCCTGTTTTGTCATCAGTAATATCAGAACTTCTGAAAATTACTATGTGCCCAGCAGGGTCAGAACTTTTGACCCCATACATTTTCACTAACAGGTTTCTGTTTTGCAGCGCACCAGGGCCAGAAGTTCTGACCTACACATTTTCACTAACAGGTTGATGTTCAGCAGCAGGCCAGGGTCAGAACTTCTGACTTCCTCTCAGCAGCATGTTGACCCCCTCCTTCTTTCTTTTTTTTCTTCCCCTTGTTATTTTTCTTTATTTTTCTCGCTGGATTCCCCATTCATAAGTGTGTATCCGCCACTCCCTAAATATTGTAATAGCGTAGGATTTTACATTTCCATATTTTTATCGTTTTCAAATGTAAATCCTAGAAATTAGGATATGTATGGCAAGATAAAATCAATGAAATATAAAATCCTAATTCAAGATAAAATCTTGCATGAAATCAAACACACTTGCACACAAACACCCTTAGGGTTTCCTCACTTCGTTGCCTTATACAAAATAGCCATGTTACGCATGCAAAGAATCTTGGTAAAACAAACAAAATCAAAAGATCATAGTCCCTCGATGACGCTATTCAAAGTTGCCTTACAAAATGATCTTAGTCCCTCGAAATGCTAAGATACTTTGCAACATTGCTAATCATGGTTATACAATGACCCGTGCCCATCCCGTAAAACATCCAAAGATAGGTTTTCTTACCAAATCAACGGTAAGACAACAATGTCAAAGGAATAGAAAATATACAAGAAAGACATTTGAGTAGGTAGATTACTTCTAGTTACTTGCTCTATTTCAAAACAACTATCCTTGCTCTTTTCAAAGCAAACACACACATTTCAAAAACATCTTACAAACATTGAAAACATTTTCAAAAAAGGCAAACATCTTTGTATACATTCTTAAGAACGAGAATCATTACAAAGATTGCCTAAACGAATGGCCTCTTTTACAAAATACTTTCAAAATCACACCAAACACCTTTTCAAGCAACAAAAGCAAGTGATCTAGCAAGTAACTAAGAGCCCATGGAAAACCATGGATGAAAAGGGTGCTAATACCTTCCCTTTTCATAATCTACCTCCCGAACTCAAGAAAACATCTCAAAGGTCTTTCCTGTGCTTTTTCACCTTTCCTTTTGGATAAAAGAAAAGTCGGTGGTGACTCTTGCTATCCGCAACATTTGCAAAAACAAACACAAACCCACAAGTCAGTTCTCCCACCGTATCACAGAACTGGCGACTCTGGTGGGGATTAATTCTAAAAGTGGGGTTACCTTAGGGCTAGATCATATTTATTTGCTTACATTGTTTGATTTGTTTGCTTTACATTATGGTTCTTTGTTTGGGTTTGAATCCTCCACCCGGATTTGGGAAACATTATAGGTAAATAGCAATACGTTGTGGAAACTGTGCGGGGTATACCAACATGGTCTAAACAATAGTTATGTTAGTGTGACATATTTGTGGATACTGGTAGCCCTTGAGTGGTCAAGGAGAATACGGGGCCGCTGAGTGATGTCAAGAAGCACTAACGGACTTTTAGAACCCTTTACTTAACCAACTTGGCCTTTAGGATGTAGTGACCGGCTTTGGTGCAGTCTGAAGTTGGTAGATACTCGATATTACACTCATTGAGGTTTGGTTTCTTAGGATATTTCGGTCGCCATTAAAGAGGCTTGAGCTGAAACAATGACCAAGGAAACAATCTGGTGATATTGAGCTCCTTAGAACTCGGTTACTATTATTAGGACAGGTTTAAGCCAACTAAACTTCAAGAGGGTACTTACCTATAAAACCCCATGCAAGCCTAAACTAAGAACTTGTTTGCTTTGCTTGTGTATGCATACTTATACATAACATCATGGACATCATGAACATCATATGCATCCACTAGCCATTTCAAGGATTTTGGAAATTCATCTTTGTTCTTGTTTTGTAGGATATGGATTCACTTTGCAGGAAAACTATCCAAGTCAACCTTGTAAGAGTTCCTCCACAACTCATGGAGCTAGTTTCAAGGATCCCTGAGAACTCTCCATTCACCGAGAGACATGGTAGTTTACTCAACTTGGTCACCTCCAACACAGAGGAGGACATGATGAAGGTGCTCTTCCAGTTCTTTGACCCTTTGCATCATTGCTTCACATTTCCCGACTATCAGCTTGTGCCCACTTTGGAAGAATTCTCTAAACTTTTGAGGATTCCCATTCTCAATCAACTACCTTTCAACGGTATGGAAAGAGATCCAAAGCCAGAAGAGATTTCCCAAGCCCTGCACTTCCACTCATCTGATGTCACAAACCATTGGGAAACTAGAAGTGGTGTCAAAGGCTTCTTAGCAAAGTTTCTGTTTGAGAAGGCCCAAAGCGTTGGAATTCCTTAGATTTGCAAGCATTTGAGGAAATTGTGGCTCTTCTTATATATGGGATGGTCTTGTTCCCCAATCCTGACCAACTCATAGATGTGAGTGCTGTCAAAATCTTCATGTCACGCAACCCGGTGCCTACATTGCTTGGAGATATCTTACACTCTTTTCACACTCGTACAATGAGGAAAAGAGGTGTCCTTATGTGTTGCACTCCTCTCGTGGCAATATGGTTTATTTCGCATCTTCCCCAATTAGTCTTAAGGAATGAACAAGGTTTAAGGTGGTCCCAAAGGTTAATGATGCTCAAACATTCAGATATTCATTGGTGCTCTCGATCCAAAGAGAATGTTATCATTGTTGACCATTGTGGGTGTAAGTGTTTGGTTATTGGCATGTTTTTTGGTAAAACCAGTTGTGTGAATGTCATGAATGATGTCATAACATTCTGGGATACAAGGTACATTCTGCAGAAAAAGAATGTCATACAGGAGCTGCTCAATATGAGTGTTTAGCTGATCATTATGCAATGATCATATTTATTGCATTCTACCAAAATCAGTAAACAGGATTCTTGTTGTCATAACCAATGTTAAAACATCCTGTACTGAACTAACATTTGTGCAGATTTATTATTTCTGGGAATTTTCAGGAATCTGGTTTATTCAGTCTAGATCAGATTCTCATGTGGACTTAGGTTAACTTTGCTTAACCCTAATCTGGTTGTTAAAGTCCTATGACCAAGTCTTGAGGTTAACCCTAATTAACCCTAGCTATTTTCGTGGAAGGCCTAACTGAAGAATAGCTGCCTATATATTCCTCATGAAGACTGTTGGTGAAAGACACTTTTTGACAGAAGATCAATAAGGGACTGTATAGTTGTAACTACTGTAATCCAAGCAATTATCATTGTGATAAGTGACTTGGAGTAGGATTTGATTGTAAGGGTTGTGTATCACTCAAAGCTTTGAAGCACGAGTGTTTGTGTCACTTGATTAAAGCTTTGAAGCAAAGTCAAGTTAGGGTTGTGTATCACTCAAAGCTTTGAAGCACGAGTGTTTGTGTTACTTGATTAAAAGCTGTGAAGCAAAATCAAGTGTATGTACTGAAGAGTGTCTTCATAATTTCGTTAGTCAATTGTTTAGTATCACTGCTGTGATTGAGGGGGAGTGAGTAGGAACTCAGGTTTAAGTTGAACTTAGATTGAAGTTGCATTGGGTAGGTCTTAAGTGAAGGAGATAAACTGGTTGGTTTATTCCTGAATTAATATCTCTTATAGTGAATTTCCTCCCTGGCTTGGTAGCCCCCAAAGTAGGTGTTGTTACACACTAAACTGGGTAAACAATTGACTGTGTTCTTTACTGCTTTTAGATTTACTGTCTTGAAGAGTGTCAGATACGGTGTCATAAAATTCACTGTGACATTAAGTATCTGCTGCCAGAATTTCAATTGGCATCAGAGCAGGCACCCTGTCTGTCTTACTGGGTGAGATCTAGGGATATTATTTTCTGGCGCTATGGACAAATAAGGAGGATTTGGAAACGGACTACCCATTCTGGATGGATCAAATTATGACTACTGGAAACCTCGTATGATTTCCTTCTTAAAATCACTGGACAAAAAGGCTTGGAGAGCTGCTGACAAAGGATGGAACCATCCCACCATAACTGGGAAAGATGGGACGACCAGTCTGAAACCTGAAGAAGAATGGAGCAAAGAAGAAGATGAGTTAGCCCTGGGTAACTCCAAAGCATTAAATGCCTTGTTCAATGGAATTGATAGAAACATATTCAGACTAGTACATCAATGTGAACTGGCCAAGGAGGTTTGGGACACTCTCAAAACTACCCATGAGGGCACATCCAAAGTAAAAATGTCAAGGCTTCAGATGCTGAATACCAAATTTGAGAACCTAAGGATGATGGAAGATGAGACCATTCATGAGTTTCACATGAATATCTTGGAAATTGCCAACACCTCAGGAGCATTGGGAGAAAAGATGTCAGAAGAAAAGCTGGTGAGAAAGATTCTCAGATCCTTGCCTAAAACATTTGCAATGAAGGTGACTGCTATAGAGGAAGCTCAGGATATCTGCAACTTGAAGGTGGATGAACTCATTGGGTCACTTCAGACCTTTGAGATGGGGATCAGTGACAATGTCGACAAGAAAAACAAGAGCATAGCACTTGTATCTAATACTGAAGATGAAAACAAAGAGGATGAAGAAGAAAATATTTCAGAAGCTATAGCCATGCTTGGAAGATAGTTCAACAAACTCATCAAGAGAATGGACCCAAAGTCAAGGTCAAATGTTAAGAACATTCCTTCTGACATTAACATATCCTATGACTTCAGCAGAAGACCAAAGTCTGAAGAGAAGGGAAATCAAAGCAAAGGAATTCAATGCCATGGATGTGAAGGATATGGGCACATTCGAGCTGAATGTCCTACCTTTCTTAAGAAACAAAAGAAAGGAATGTATGTTACTTAGTCTGACTGTGACTCAGAAATTAATTCTGAAGAAGAATCTGCCAAACTAGTTACTGCGCTAACTGGTATTTGTAACTCTGATAGTGACTCTAGTGATGAGGAAGTGAAATTTGAAGAACTGGCTGACTCCTACAAGAAGTTATGTATCAGAAGTTCTGAAGTCCGTCAGCAAAATGAGAGACAAACAAAACTCATAGTAAAGTTGGAGGCTGAGGAGAAGGCAAACATTGATACTATAAGTCATCTAGAAGGGGAAGTTCAAATGCTAAACTCAAAACTTGACCAGATGACTAAATCTGTCAAGATGCTGACAAATGGAACTGACAAATTAGAAGAAATCCTTCAGGTTGGACAAAATGTGGGAAACAAGTCTGGTCTAGGATTTGTGGCAGCAAAGAAATCTATTGTAGACAAGAAGAAGATCAGGCCTGATAAACAAATGTCAAAGCAGATGTCACAACATAGCACTCAACATCAAGAACAGAGAAATATGAAGAAAAAGTATCAAAGATGGAGATGTCATCATTGTGGGAGGTTTGGTCACATAAAGCCATTCTGCTTCAGATTATATGGATATCCTAATCAGACCCCAGTTGTCAAACCTAAGTCTAACAAGGCACCATATACTCAACAGTGGAAGAAAAAGGCTACTGCCCTGATAGCTCACACCTCCCTTAGAGTCTCTGCAAAGGAAGACTGGTACTTTGACAGTGGATGCTCTAAACACATGACTGGAATCAAGAATCTTCTCAATAATGTTAAACCTCACACCACTAGTTATATGACTTTTGGAGATGGTGCTAGAGGAGAAATCAAAGGAGTTGGAAACATGGACTGCCCTGGAGTTCCAAACCTAAATGAAGTATTGCTGGTAAAAGGCTTGACTGCTAATCTCATAAGTATCAGTCAATTATGTGATCTAGGATTCAAGGTCAACTTCACCAAGTCCGAATGTCTTGTAACTAATGAGAAACAAGAAGTTGTAATGAGAGGAGTCAGATCTAAAGACAACTGCTACTTATGGGAGTCTGAGAACACTAATTATTCTTCTGTGTGCTCTATTGCCAAAGAAGAAAAAGAAGTGAAACTGTGGCACCAAAAACTTGGTCATTTACATCTAAGAGGAATGAAAAGGATTATATCCATGGAAGCAGTCAGAGGGATTCTAAGGCTGCAAATTGATGAAGGGAGAGTTTGTGGTGAATGTCAGGTTGGAAAGCAGACTAGAATGTCACATCCAAAGTCAAGACATCTGACCACCTCTAAGGTGTTAGAACTTCTACATATGGATCTTATGGGACCAATGCAGGTAGAAAGTCTTGGTGGAAAAAGATATGCCTATGTTGTTGTGGATGATTTTTCCAGATTCACCTGGATTAACTTCATTAGAGAAAAGTATGATGTATATGAAGTATTTAAGGAACTGTGCAAAAGAATTCAAAGAGAAAAAGAAGGATGCTTTGTCAGAATCAGAAGTGATCATGGCAAGGAATTTGAAAACAGTAAGTTTGATGAGTTCTGCTCCCCAGAAGGAATTAATCATGAATTCTCTTCACCCATAACTCCTCAACAAAATGGAGTTGTGGAAAGGAAAAACAGGACTATACAGGAATCTGCCAGAGCAATGATACATGCCAAAAGACTTCCTATTCATTTTTGGGCTGAAGCTATGAATACAGCTTGTTATGTCCATAACAGGGTCACCTTGAGAAAGGGAACATCATCCACCATTTATGAACTTTGGAAAGGAAGAAAGCCTACAGTGAAGTACTTCCATGTATTTGGAAGCAAATGCTATATTCTGACAGATCATGAACAAAGGAGAAAGATGGACCCTAAAAGTGATGAAGGAATATTCCTAGGATACTCTACCAACAGCAGAGCTTATAGGGTATTCAATTACAGGACCAAAGTTATGATGGAATCTATAAATGTCATAGTTGATGATTACCATGAGGAAACAAATGTCCCATATGATGTTGAGACATTCTTTGAGACTTCAACTCAAAAGGATGATATTCCTAAAACTACTTCATCAGAATCTGAATCAAAGGAAGCTAACAAAGACCCTTCCATCAGAATTCAGAAAGATCATCCTAAGGAACTCATCATAGGAGATCCTAACAGTGGAATCATTACAAGATCTAGAGAAATCATCTCAAACTCTTGCTTTGTATCTAAGATTGAACCAAGAAATGTTAAGGAGGCTTTAACTGATGAATACTGGATTGGAGCAATGCAAGATGAATTGAACCAATTCAAGCAACATGAAGTATGGGAGTTAGTTCCTAGACCAGGAGGAACAAACATCATTGGCACAAAATGGATCTACAAGAACAAATCAAATGCTGAAGGAGTTGTCACCAGGAATAAGGCAAGACTTGTTGCTCAAGGATACACTCAAGTTGAAGGGGTTGATTTTGATGAGACTTTTGCTCCTGTAGCCAGACTGGAATCAATCAGACTCCTATTGGGAATTGCTTGTCTCCTTAAGTTCAAGTTATTTCAGATGGATGTAAAGAGTGCCTTCCTAAATGGGTACTTAAATGAGGAAGTTTATGTGGAACAGCCTAAAGGATTTGTGGATCCAAACTGCCCTGATCATGTCTACAAATTGAGGAAAGCTTTATATGGCCTGAAACAAGCTCCTAGAGCATGGTATGACAGGTTGACAAAATTCCTCTCTGACAAAGGATACAGGAAAGGAGGCTTGGATAAAACTCTTTTTGTCAAAAATGAAGGAGGAAAGATAATGGTAGCTCAAATCTATGTTGATGACATAGTGTTTGGGGGAATGTCAGATAAAATGGTTAAACATTTTGCTGACCAGATGCAAGCTGAATTTGAAATGAGCCTCATGGGAGAATTGACCTACTTTCTTGGACTGCAAGTCACACAGATGGAAGACTCAATTTTTCTGTCTCAAAGCAAGTATGCAAAGAACATTGTCAAGAAGTTTGGGATGGAGAATGCTAGTCACAAAAGGACTCCTACACCTACTCACTTAAAGTTGTTCAAAGATTCAAGTGGGGTTAAGGTGGACCAAAGCTTGTACAAAAGCATGATAGGAAGTCTGCTATACTTAACAGCCAGCATACCTGACATTGCTTTTGCAGTTGGAGCATGTGCAAGAAACCAGGCTGAACCCAAAGTAAGTCATATCAACCAAGTGAAGATAATTCTGAAGTATGTGAGTGGAACCTACAACTATGGCTTGCTATACTCTCATGGATGTGAACCAACTCTGACTGGTTACTGTGATGCTGATTGGGCTGGAAGTGTTGATGATAGAAAGAGCACCTCTGGAGGATGTTTCTTCTTAGGAAATAATCTTGTCTCCTGGTTCAGCAAGAAACAGAAATGTGTGTCTCTATCTACTGCTGAAGCTGAATACATAGCAGATGGTAGTAGCTGTTCTCAAATAATCTGGATGAAACAGATGCTTACTGAGTATAATGTCACACAAGATGTTATGACATTGTACTGTGACAATATGAGTACTATCAACATTTCCAAGAATCCTATTCAGCATAGCAGGACCAAGCATATTAACATTAGACATCACTTCATCAGAGATCTTGTAGAGGAGAAGACGATTAAACTGGAACATGTTGCCACTGAACTACAACTGGCTGACATTTTTACCAAGGCACTTGATGCAAATCAATTTGAAAATTTGAGGGGCAAGCTGGGTATTTGCCAACATGAAGAAATGTAGCAATTAATTTTGCTTAAAACAAGGGATGAGAGAGATATTTTAGTTAAGTCTACTCTGATTGGGATAATCATCTACTTCTCTATTTCTTTCCAAAATTTTAAGAAGTTGAATAGACATTCATATATCTCCCTCCTCTCGCGTTTCTGCAACAATCTTCAATCTCTCAAACGAAGACTTCACTATTACTGTTACCTGTTTTCTAAAACACTCAAAATGTCTCAACTATCCATGTCATCATCCTCTTCAAAGGCGATTGCTTCTTCCGCATCCTCTGATCGAGAACCTAGGGCAATCACAAACTGCATGGATTCTGATGTTCTGGAGATAACTCCTCTTCGTGAACTGGCAGCTGACCCCACTAAGGTCAAGAAGCTGCGAACCAGACATGCAAGAAGGTCACAAGCCTCTTCATCTGGTAAACCCTCTCAACCATCATCTTCTGTTCCTCCAGAAATAGAAAATAGGGAAGGTTCAGTTTATGTTCATCAAGCTATAGCTAGACTTGTCACTAGGATTCTAAATGAGAATCACTCTGTACCTGGCATTTCTGTACCTTTGAATCAAGAATCTGCTAGTCCAAATGTTGAAATGAATCCAGATGTCAATCAGAATGTTGAGACACCGGATGACAACATTAGGAAATCTCCTGAAAATCGTGATGATCACCAGAACCCTACTGAGAAGGATGTTGAACCCTCGGTTATTGATGTGGATGAAGAATACTCTGACAATGACTTAATTGCCAATATCAACCCTAGCATAGCTAGAAGGATGATGAACAGAAAAGGAAAGCAGGATGCTGCCAAAAGCCTCTCCAAAGAGAAGACTGCTGATGTTGTTCATAAGAAAACCAGGTCTGAGAACAAGACTGGAGTAGAAATTGTGAAGGCTGGATTGTCAAAAGAAAAAGGGAAGGTGAAAACTCGAGTACCTGCTGGTAGTCTCTCAAAACCTTTGAGACAACCAATAGCAAAGAAAAGGAAGGAGCCTGAACCCTCTGAATCTGATGAGGAATCAGAATTTGAGTTTGATGTTGAAGACATTCCTCTCAAAAGGAAACTCTCTTCAAGCAAAATGCCTAAAGTCCCTGAAGTCGCCACTGACAACATCTCCTTTCACCATCCTGAGAATGCAAACAGGTGGAAGTATGTATGTTTGAAAAGGATCGCCTTAGAAAGAGAACTGAATAACAGTGCCATGGAATGTAAGGATATCATGGATCTAATCAAAACTGATGGTCTAATAAATACTATGGTAAAGTTTACCAACTGCTATGAAGTTCTTGTCAAAGAATTCATAGTGAATTTATCTGATGGGTGTGCTGATGGAAAGTCAGCTGATTTTAATTGTGTATATGTGAGACGAAGGAAGGTAAATTTCTCTCCCTCTGAAATAAACAAATTCCTAGGAAGACCTGATGATGCTTGCCCTGAGCTAGAGGTTACTGACAACCAAGTGTGCCAAACCATCACTGCAAATCAAGTCAAGATCTGGCCCTTAAGAGGGAAGCTGAATGCAAGCAAGTTGAGCATGAAATTTGCCATTCTGCATAAAATTGGTGCAGCTAACTGGGTTCCCACCAACCATAAATCAACCATCTCCACAAGCTTGGGAAGATTTATTTATGCTGTTGGAACCAGGACAAACTTTGACTATGGCAAGTATATCTTTGATCAAACATTAAAACATACTGGAAGCTGTGCTATTAAAGGCCCTATTGCCTTTCCCTCTCTCCTATGTGGTATAGTCCTTGCTCAGTATCCTGACATTCTAGTTGAAAAAGATACTGTATGCAAAAGAGTCCCTGCTCTTGAGTTGCACTATAAGCTATTTCAGGGAACACATGTTCCTGACATTGTCATGACATCAGCTGAGACATCAACTGTCAAGTCTCATTCCAAGAAAACTGATGTTATAGCTGTGCTGAAGGAAACCTGCAAAGAACTTGATACAAGGAAAAGGACTCTTAAGGACCTGATTGCTAGACTAGAACAGGAGGAGATTGAAGGACAAATAAGGGAAGAGGATGTTGTTGAAGACCAGCTTAATGCTGAAGATAGTGCCTCCTCTGAAGATGACAGTGCTTGAAGATCAGTGCAGTTGAAAAGTTTGCTGCTGGTACCTGATGCTGCAAATGACTTTTGATTTTTTTTCTCTCTGTGTTTTTATTATTCCTTTTGGATGACTGTATAACCTAAAAGTAAAATTATCTTTGGCCTATTTATGGCTAAAGAGGGGGAGAAGATTTTGTGATAATTTTGGTAGAATTAGACTTGGTAGATATTATTAATTCTGCTGCTTTCTAATCTCTGATTGTTTAGGGGTTTTAGCCAAAAATTTGCCAAAGGGGGAGTTTGTAAGTGTTTGGTTGTTGGCATGTTTTTTGGTAAAACCAGTTGTGTGAATGTCATGACTGATGTCATAACATTCTGGGATACAAGGTACATTCTGCAAAAAAAGAATGTCATACAGGAGCTGCTCAATATGAGTGTTTAGCTGATCATTATGCAATGATCATATTTATTGCATTCTACCAAAATCAGTAAACAGGATTATTGTTGTCATAACCAATGTTAAGACATCCTGTACTGAACTAACATTTGTGCAGATTTATTATTTCTGAGAATTTTCAGGAATCTGGTTTATTCAGTCTAGATCAGATTCTCACGTGGACTTAGGTTAACTTTGCTTAACCCTAATCTGGTTGTTAAAGTCCTATGACCAAGTCTTGAGGTTAACCCTAATTAACCCTAGCTATTTTTGTGGAAGCCCTAACTGAAGAATAGCTGCCTATATATTCCTCATGAAGACTGTTGGTGAAAGACACTTTTTTGACAGAAGATCAATAAGGGACTGTATAGTTGTAACTACTGTAATCCAAGCAATTATCATTGTGATAAGTGACTTGGAGTAGGATTTGATTGTAAGGGTTGTGTATCACTCAAAGCTTTGAAGCACGAGTGTTTGTGTCACTTGATTAAAGCTTTGAAGCAAAGTCAAGTTAGGGTTGTGTATCACTCAAAGCTTTGAAGCACGAGTGTTTGTGTTACTTGATTAAAAGCTGTGAAGCAAATTCAAGTGTATGTACTGAAGAGTGTCTTCATAATTTAGTTAGTCAATTGTTTAGTATCACTGCTGTGATTGAGGTGGAGTGAGTAGGAACTCAGGTTTAAGTTGAACTTAGATTGAAGTTGCATTGGGTAGGTCTTAAGTGAAGGAGATAAACTGGTTGGTTTATTCCTGAATTAATATCTCTTATAGTGAATTTCCTCCCTGGCTTGGTAGCCCCCAGAGTAGGTGTTGTTACACACTGAACTGGGTAAACAATTGATTATGTTCTTTACTGCTTTTAGATTTACTGTCTTGAAGAGTGTCAGATACGGTGTCATAACATTCACTGTGACATTAAGTATCTGCTGCCAGAATTTCAATGGGGAATTCCCTAATGCCCCTCTACTTGGAATTAGGGGGTGCATCACCTACAATCCATGCTTAGCTCTAAGACAGTTTGGTTATGCCCGAAGGGATGGCCCACATGCGGTGCTGATTCAAGGCTTGGTATTCGACTACGACAACAACGATCAAGGTCTTCGCCAAAGATTCATCCGAGCTTGGAGGATGCTAAACAAGGTGGATAGCAAGACTTTGGGACACAAGAATTCCATCCCTCTTGAGCCTTACCTCAAGTGGGTACGAACCCGCACTTAAAGTCTTATGATGCCTTACCCTTCCATTCTCCCAGTGATCGTCGAGCCTGTTAAGGAAGGAGAAGTTCCATACACTATCCTACATCCTGACATGCCCACATCTCTTGAAGAACTACAAAGGGATTGGATACAACTCAAAGGAGAGCGAGATACTTTCGAAGCCCAATTCTATGCAAGCGAGAAGAAGGTTTTGGAACTCACCAGGCTACTTCATAAAGAGCAGGCTCTAAATGCCTACATAGCACCAAAGAGGATGTGCACTACCTTTTTATCTTAGAATTTTTGTATTATTCTACCCAAGGAGCATTGATGTATCCAAACTCTATTTTTATTAACGTGTGTTTCCTTTTTTTCTAAACGAACTTGAATCTTTTAAATCCTTGAAAACATTGCATATGCACATATCATTCATCATAACATAAACAGGTCTTTTGCAACGAGTTTCCTCATCTCTCTACTGTTTATTTCAGAAAGATGGATCTCGAATAGACAATCAAAGATCTTCAGGCTCAAAACATGCAGTTTCAACAGTTACTCACAACCCTGGCCAAAGGACAAGAGGAGCTGAAGACTCTGTTGGCCAAGGAGAAAAAGAAGAAAGAGAAGAAACCAACTGGTGTTGTAATCATGGGGAGAATATTTCAAGGACAAACTAGAAGAACCTT
The DNA here is from genome assembly GCA_948472305.1 of Vicia faba. Lineage (NCBI taxonomy): Eukaryota > Viridiplantae > Streptophyta > Magnoliopsida > Fabales > Fabaceae > Vicia > Vicia faba. The sequence goes on along the minus strand of OX451740.1, from coordinate 295,619,155 downwards.
GAATTTCGCAGCAACATCTGATGAAAGAGAAGGGAAAGGAAAAGAAACAACAGTTCCGTCAGAATCTGAAGATGAGGAAGAAGAGGAAGATTACTCCGAGGAACAGTATCCTCTGGCGAATGATAAGTATAGACATCTTGAAGAGCGTCTGAACGCTATGAAAATACAGAGGCTACCAGGTCTAGACTTTGAAGAATTGGGGCTAGTATCGGGAATTGTGATCCCACCAAAGTTCAAATGTCGTTGTTTGCAAAATATGATGGGGTGTCATGTCCTAAAATGCACCTCCGATCATATGTGAGAAAGATTCAACTGCACTCCGCCGATAAAGACCTGTGGGTGAATTTTTTCTAAGATAGCCTATCTGGAACACAACTCGATTGGTTTTACCAATTAGAAAGGGCCGACGTCCACAACTGGGAAGACCTTGCCGCAGCTTTCTATAAACAATACCAGTATAATGCATATTTGGTGCCTACCCGTACTCAACTTCAGAGTATGGCTATGGCTTCAAATGAGGGTTTCAAAGATTACGCGCAGAAATGGAGAGATTTAGTTGGAAGAGTGCAACCCCCTCTGTCTGAAAGGGAGTTGGTGGATATGTTCTTAGGCACTCTATCGGGCCCTTTCTTCAACCATTTGATTGGGAGCTCATCTGCTGAATTTACTGAGTTAATATTAACCGGAGAGAGGGTGGAAGCTGGTATAAAAAGTGGAAAAATTCATAAGGATTCGTCAGTCTCTACAGCTGTGAGAAAGCCTTTCACTGGGAAGAAGGAGGTATCTGCTGTTTATCCATAAAGGAATCAAGGGAGAGCTGAATGCCAACCAATGGTAGGGGCCGTTATGATCCCAAAGCCTACATCTGATCAACCAAGAAGTAACCAACCGAGGGTGGAAAGGCCAGTCCAGCAATTCACCAGAATTAATATGACTCTAGCCCAGGTTTTACCACATATTCTAAAATCGAATATGGCAACTTTAAAGGAAGCTCCAAAGAATCCCAACACTGCGTCCCCTCATTATCACCCAAATGCCAGATGCGCATATCATTCTGAAAGTCTGGGTCACGACACTAACAACTGTTGGGTCTTGAAAAAAGAAATTCAAGACCTTTTAGATGCAAAAGAGATTGAGTTTGACACACCTGAGAAACCAAATGTCATTTCCGCTCTGATGCCTAGGCATGGTCACAACACCAATGATATCGAAGAAAATTTATTTGTTACCACAGTTGATGAACTCTTGACTCCGCTCCCAATTATTAAGATAAACTTGTTAAAAGCTGGTGTATTCCCAGGTTGTAATGAAGACTGCCATCTTTGTTTATCCTCACCAATTGTTTGCCCTTTGTTGAAGACAGGCATTCAACGCTTGATAGACAACCAAGAGATTCTGTTTGAAAATGCTCCTGTTTCACCTGTTCCTATTGAAGACGTTTCAATCATAACCATCTCCGCCAATCCTTCCAGGGTCCCCAAAAGACCCGTTAGGATTACATCGGTTCCAAAAACTACTCCTCTTATAATCACAATGCCTGGGCCGGCCCCGTATGAATCAGACAAAGCAATATCATGGAATTACGGTGGAGACATCTACTACCATGGTATCAAACAAGATGGGCTGGCCTCCGAAGAAGTGAGCTCCGAAGAAGAAGACTCTGCCATTCGCAATATTTCCAGAACCAATAAGATTACCCGTAGCGGTAGAATCTTCTCTCCAGAAATTGCCCCTCCAAAGGCAGTTTTTGAACTCGTAGTTGTTCCAAAGGTTACCTCCATACTAATAATCATATCCGCAAGAGCTCCTACTGGCAAGGACGACACAAAACCTGCTGTTATCCCTACCAACACTTCTACTGCTAAAATTCGAGGAAAAAGTATTCAAGAAGAGCATGTCCGAACGAAGGCTCAACCACTGACTAGCCCTGAAACCTCCAAGAAGGAAATGGAAGAGATCTTGAGGATAATAAAGAAGAGCGGCTATGACGTGGTTGAACAGTTGGGGCAAACTCCCTCCAAAATCTCCATGCTAACATTGTTGTTTTGTTCTGAGGCGCATGCGAAAGCTCTGGTGAAGTTTCTGAAGACAGCCCATGTGCCACAAGAGACGTCTGCTGACCAATTCCAAGATTGTGTGGCCAGCTTGACAGCTGATAACAGCCTAGGCTTCTCTGATGTTGATTTAACACCAAGAGGGAGAAAGCATAACGAGGCATTACATGTCTCTGTGGAATGTAGAGGAACAACTCTGGCCCATGTCTTGGTAGACACTAGCTCATCTATGAATGTTTTACCGAAGAAAGCTCTCGACAGATTGGATTATGAAGGACTAACATTGAAACCCAGTAACATAGTCGTGAGAGCATTTGATGGCTCAAAGAGGATGGTCCAAGGGGAGGTGGACATCCCCATAAAGGTGGGAACTCATACTTTCAACTCAACTTTCTATGTAATGGATATCCGCCCCTCTTAATCATGTCTGATAGGTCGGCCCTGGATCCATAATGCTGGTGTTGTCACCTCTACACTACACCAAATGCTGAAATACCTGATCCATGGAAAGATTATCACTGTCCACGGAGAGAAAGAGTACATGATTAGCCACCTAAATTCTTTCTGGTATGTGGAATTGGATGGCGAGTTCATTGAAACTCCTTTTCAACACTTCGAAGAAGTCTCTCAAGAGGTAGCAGTAACAAAGACGGTATCACAGATCCCCAAGAGCACAAGACCTCCGCTTCGGATGTCATCTCTAAAGGATGCCCAGGAAGTAGTAGAAAAGGGTGGATGCACCATCTGGGGGCAACTTCCAGACATTTCGTATAAATCTGACAAGTTTGGCTTAGGGTTTACTTCAAGTACTCAGAAGGTTGTGCGTCGTGCCCATGCTGGAGGGCCACCTTTGAAGATTAACAAACGAGAGGTCAATGCAGTGGAAGATGGTGAAGAAGATTGCAGCTTGGAGGATTGGATTTTTCCTTCTGTCAATGGAGGACTTCGCAATTGGGAAGCCAGAGATTTTATTCCAATAACTTTCATCCCTCAGTAATTTATCTTTACATTTCTGTTGGACTTGTAATACTCACAAACAATTATCACTTCTAAAACCTTGTGTCTTACCCGAGGCACAATGGTCCATTTGTAAAGGTTTTTATTTCATCTTCATATGACATTCAATGAATCATGGACGTTTTTTCACATATAAACCTCTTGTGCTCATTGTCTTTCTTTTACATTTTTATTGTTTAAAGATGGTTATACCCTTACACACACCCACACTCACAAATGCAGGTACCCCTCCATTCCGGATCCCATGGGTAACGATACTACTATGGCCTTTTGTGACCCTGAGGATCTAGTCTACCAAGCCAAAGACGAAGGTGAGGAAGATTGTGAAGTACCAGGGGAACTGGCCAGACTACTACAACAAGAGGAAAGAGCTATTCAGCCTCACGAGGAACCGGTGGATACAATCAACTTGGGTACCGAGGAGGATAAAAAGGAAATCAAGATGGGTGCCAGTCTAGAGCCGAGTGTCAAGGAGCGTCTAATTAAGCTATTGCATGATTATGTTGAGATCTTTGCCTGGTCATACGAAGACATGCCAGGACTTGATACAGACAACGTGGTACATCGTCTGCCAACAAGAGAAGACTGTCCACCAGTAAAACAAAAAGTCTGCCGCATGAGACCTGACATGTCAGAGAAGATCAAAGCGGAAGTCATGAAACAATTTAACGCTGGATTTTTGGCTGTCATTTCCAATCATCAATGGGTTGCCAACATTGTTCCCGTGCCTAAAAAGGACGGCAAAGTACTAATGTGCGTGGACTATAGAGATTTGAATAGGGCCAACCCTAAAGACAATTTTCCACTTCCCTACATTGATATCCTGATTGACAATACGGCCTAGCACAAAGTATTTTCCTTCATGGATGGATTCTCAGGTTATAACCAAATCAGAATGGCGCCTGAGGACATGGAGAAAACAACATTTGTCACACAGTGGGGCACATTCTGCTATAAGGTAATGCCATTCGGACTGAAGAATTTTGGGGCAACCTATCAGCGCGCCATGGTAGCCTTATTTCACGATATGATACATCATGAAATAGAGGTGTACGTAGATGATATGATAGCCCGATCACAAACTGAAGAAGAGCACCTTGACCACTTGCAAAAGTTGTTTGAAAGATTGAAGGAGTACAAGTTAAGGTTGAACCCAAACAAATGCACATTCGGAGTACGGTCCGGTAAACTTTTAGGTTTTGTTGTCAATAACAAAGGCATCGAGGTTGATCCTGCTAAGGCTAGAGCGATACAAGAAATGCCCGCTCCTCGTACTGAGAAGGAAGTCAGAGGATTCTTGGGACGCCTGAACTATATCGCTAGATTCATTTCTCACCTGACAGCTACTTGTGAGCCAATCTTCAAACTATTGAAGAAAGATCAAGTAGTCAAATGGAATGATGAATGCTAAATTGCTTTCGAAAAAATCAAAGAGTATTTACAAGAGCCTCCTGTTTTGACGCCACCAGTCGAGGGAAGACCACTAATCATGTATCTGACCGTTTTAGAGAACTCAATGGGGTGTGTATTGGGGCAGCATGACGAGTCTGGCCGAAAAGAGCATGTTATTTACTACCTGAGCAAAAAGTTTACCGAATGTGAAACCAGATATTCACTGCTCGAGAAAACTTGTTACGCTCTGGCATGGGCTGCTCGCCGGCTAAGACATTATATGTTGACTCATACTACTTTGTTGATATCTAAGATGGATTTAATAAAGTACATCTTCAAAAAACCTGCTCTGTATGGGAGGATAGCTAGATGGCAGATGATCCTAACAGAATATGACATACAGTACACTACCCAGAAAGCTATAAAGGGCAGTGTGCTAGTTGATCATCTTGCTCATCAAGCTGTGGAAGATTATCAGTCCATGAAATTTGAATTCTCGGATGAAGACATCATGACATTAGACAACTGTGAAGAAATCAAACCATATGACGGACCTGAACAAGGATCTCGATGGACCCTGTTCTTTGACGGGGCATCCAATGGACTTGGTAATGGTATCGACGCTGTACTCATATCTCCAGAAGGGTGTCATACCCCTTTTACTGCCAGACTTTGCTTCAACTTTACAAACAACATGGCGGAGTATGAAGCATGCATCTTCGGTCTCAAAGCTGCCATAGATTTGGGAATCAAATCTTTAGAGGTGTTCGGAGATTCGGCTTTGGTCACCAGTCAGATCAAAGGGGAATAAGACACTAAGCACCCAAACCTTATCCCTTACAAAGAACATGTTTTGACATTGCTACCACATTTTGAGAAAATTACCTTCGAGCATTTCCCGCGAGAAGAAAATCAGCTTGCAGACGCTCTAGCTACAATGTCATCTATGTTTAAACTTAATTGGGATAACGAGGCTCCCCAAATCACCATTGAACGAATGGATGAACCAGCACACTGTCACGAGATTAATACTAAAGAGGTAGTGGACCAGCCTTGGTTTCATGAAGTCAAGAGGTATCTCGAGGCTCAAGAATATCCAGAAGGAGCTTCAATCAATGATAAAAAGTTTTTAAGAAGATTCTCTGCTAAGTTCTTCCTGAGTAATGGCGTCTTGTAGAAGCGTAATCATGACTCCATTCTGCTTCGGTGTATGGATAAGGTTGAAGTGGAAAAGGTCATGGTTGAATTACATGAAGGTACTTTTGGCACTCACTCCAGTGGGCATACGATGGCGAAGAAAATCCTACGGGTAGGCTATTATTGGTCTACCATGGAAGCAGATTGCTATCAATACTCTCAGACCTGTCATAAGTGTCAAATTTATGCTGACAAAGTGCATGTGTCTCCAGTTCCTCTGAATGTCTTAACAACTCCTTGGCCATTTGCTATGTGGGGAATCGATATGATTTGGGAGATCAAGCCTACAGCCTCCAATGGACACCGCTTCATTTTAGTGGCCATTGACTATTTTACAAAGTGGGTCGAAGCAGCTTCCTTCACATCCGTTACTAAGAATGTTGTTACCCGCTTCATCAAGCAAAATCTCCTTTGCCGGTACGGTATCCCAGAAAGGATCATCACTGATAATGGTACAAACCTTAACAATACTATGATCACCACCTTGTGCGAGCAGTTCAAGATTCAGCATCACAATTCGTCCCCCTATCGGCCAAATATGAATGGTGTCGTCAAAGCTGCAAATAAAAACATTAAAAAGATCATACAAAAAATGACGGTCACCTACAAGGACTGGCATGAGATGCTACCATTTTCTCTCCACGGGTATCGTACCACAGCTCGCACATCAACTGGGGCAACACCCTATTCTTTGGTTTATGGCATGGAGGCTATCTTGCCTATTGAGGTTCAGATCCCCTCTTTGAGAATTATGAAAGATGCAGGTTTGAGTGAGGACGATTGGATCCAGACTCGACTTGATCAACTGAACTTAATTGATGAAAAGAGACTTACTGCTGTCTGCCATGGTCAGATGTATCAAAAATGGATGATCAAGGCTTTCAACAAGAAAGTCAGGCGCCAAGTATATCAAGTTGGAGATCTAGTGATCAAACGCATTATCTTACCACAAAGTGTCCCCATGGGAAAATGGACTCCTACCTATGAAGGACCATTTGTAATCAAGAACATATTCTCCGGTGGGGCAATGATCTTGACTGCCATAGATGGTAACGACCTGCCACACCCTGCGAACACAGACATAGTCAAAAGATACTACGCATAAGAGACCCGCTAGGTTGACACACCTAGGCAAAACAAGGGCATCCCGGCGAACCAAAAAGGTTCGGGCAAAAATTAGGGATAAAATTAAAAAAAAATCTGTACACCTGGCAAATTGAAAACCCGAAAGGGCGACTTGGACAAAAAAGGGTTTCCTGGTGGACTGAAAACCCGAAAGGGCGGTCCAGGCAAAAGTTAGGGAATTAAAGCATATAACTATGTCCCGTCAGATCACTCCGCGGACAACCTCTTGACTTCCACTGACAAACTCGGAGTTTCTGATCAATTCAATCATCTCCGGACGAAGCAATTTAAGGTGCTCAGAGATACGAAGGCTATAGCAGAATGGGAATCCCACGGGATTATTACACATAGCTATCTTCCTTTGTATAAATTCTTTTTGCTTTATGGCACCATTATCTTACTAGGATGTTTGTCTCCTTTGTACAAAATACTTATTCAAATTTAAATACAAGGATATCTCTTTGAAAGTACAGAAAACTATTTGTCTTTTTCTTTACACTTGTGTTTTATTTGCAAAAACGTCTAATGATCCATTAATGAACATATGCATTTGAACATAATTACTGTTTACAAATAAACAAAATGAGAAAGATAATTACTGATAGGTTGAAAGGATAGGAAAACGTCTTTAGGCTATTCCATAAACAATCTCCACAGTACGTCATTTGAATCCCCAACGGAACTAAAACTTCAAACTATTAATCCCCAGTAGAAATCGTCAAATTTCTCAAAGATTCCCCAAGCAGATCTCAAGCAGTACATGGCATTGCCCTTACAACATAATTTTCTTCTCTCAGCAAGAGTTCATCAGTACTTCAACCTCGAGACGTTGGAAATTTAACATACCATTAACAGCATTCAAGGATTTATTTTCCTCAATCAACGGCAATACAACAAATCAGTTTACATGCGCATACATTACATCTACATATTATAAACATTGATGAAGCAAATATCTTGCATCATACATTTCATGCAACATAACTTTGTGTTTCAGCTAACATTTTACCCTTTTCAGGATAAGATTAAACAGCTACCATTCACAATGTGCAATCAGATACAGTTCAGATATGCTTCAGACCCGGAAGCCATTCTGACACTCATTCAGATTCAACTTTTGATACAGTTCGGATACGCTCCAGACGCGGAAGCCATTCTGATACTTATTCAAAGACGCCTTCGGATACGCTCCAGACCCGGAAGCCATTCTGATACTCATTCAGATTCAACTTTTGATACAGTTCGGATACGCTCCAGACTCGGAAGCCATTCTAATACTTATTTAAAGACGCCTTCAGATATGCTCCAGACTCGGAATCCATTCTGACACTCATTCAGATTCAACTTTTGATACAGTTCGGATACGCTCCAGACCCGGAAGCCATTCTAATACTCATTCAGATTCAACTTTTGATACAGTTCGGATATGCTCTAGACCCGGAAGCCATTTTGATACTTATTCAAGGACGCCTTCAGATACGCTCCAGACCCGGAATCCATTCTGATACTTATTCAAAGACGCCTTCAGATACGCTTCAGACATGGAAGCCATTCTGATGTTCAAACATACAAGCTATATCTCAACAAGCATTATTGGATGGCATCCACAAGCCCATCCCCAACAAGATCTTATTACCTCTCCAAATGGCATCTTTAAGCCCATTCCTCCTATTGATGTCGAGCGCAAATTTCTGGGCACTCTAGTGTCCAATCATCTTCCACCTTCGAGTCGCGAATGGCAAACCTCGCCATTCTAACTCCTCAGGTTAAAGAAGATTGAACAGGGGCAGCTGTTGTACCCCAAAATTTGCTCTCTCTTTTTTTCAGGAAAATTACCCTGTATCCTCAAGCTTTCCCTTGTACAAATCCAAGCCTTGAATTATCATTTCTTTCCAAGCAAGCCATTTACAAGGGCAAAATGGTCATTTGCGAGCTAAAAAGTCAAACTTTGGTTTTTTGGATCAAAATCAAAACACAAAAATCATATTTCATCAAGACATGTTGGAATATGAAGTTTGTTTCATCAAGAAGCTCAAAAGTCAAATTTTACCTTGGAAAAGTTAAATTTTAAATACTTAGAATTTTTCTAAAGTATTTAAGAAAAAATGACACTTCAGAACTTCTGAACCAACCTCCAGGCAGGAGTGGTCAGAAGTTGCAAACTTGGCTCAGCACATAACATTCAGTCAGAATGTGGCTCTTCAGCAGCTACGCCAACTCAGTCAAAAGTTGTAAACGTGGTTCAGCACATAATCTTCAATCAGAACATGGCTTTTTTCAGCAGTTACGCAAATTCAGTCAGAGTTTGCTAGAGGAATGCAAAGAAAGCAACGAAGCCTGAAAGTTCCTTCAGAAAATGCTAGAATCAGAAGGTAAGGGGGTCAGAAGATTGGGTGTTACACTGAAGCAGAATCTCTAAGTCCATAGTTTTCAGAGGCGAATCAAAAGAACATGCTGGAAAGTCTGGAGAACCCTTAGAATTTGCTGAGGCAGCAGGATACTAAGATCAGAACTTGGGTGTGTTGTTCTAGACTTATGTTGAAGTAGGAACTGCTGGCTCAAATTTAAGTAATGATGCAAATCTCATATTACAAGATTTCTTAGTCTTGACCAATCTCATCACCATTTAATGCTCATTAATACTCACAACCACTTTTGAGCATTTGTCCAAAGGGTCTCTCCACGTGCAGCATAACAACGCTCTTGTGAAGATTTAGGTATGGGTTCATGTGCTACTTTTCGCTCATGGGTGTCACTTTTCCTTAATCCTTGCTTACTAACCCAGCCTAGGCTAAAAGCTATCAATCATCACAACTTTTTATGAACTTTCTTCAAGAGTAAGTCAACATCTATTGCATGGTATTGGCGCCACTTAACGTTTAAAAAACCCACAAAGCTTTGCCTTTAAATAGAGCACCATTGTCCACTGAAAAGGCCTGGTCCAAACCCCAGCAAAAATTGCTAGAAAAGAGACAGAAAATTTTAGCAAGAAAACGCCTTGAAACTCTGCCAAAATTCCTAGTGTCTCAAGATCCTTAAACACAACTTTGAATCTCCTGCTTTCAAACTCCATTTTCTCTCAAAGTATTTCTTGACTAAGAAACGCCCATACAGTTTTCTGACTCATATATATACCCTTCATCCATCCATTCAAAGAACCTGTCCAGAACACTATCAGAGTTAAGATTAACTCCAGTTCACAGAATTTCTTCCAACAGCAAGGTAAGCACTTGCACCCCCTCACCACATTGCTTAAACATCACCAGAATTGCATGCTCAAAAACACAATGTAGATACCATGTTTCTGATGTCGTTCATGTTCTGATATTTTCATGCATCTGTATGCTTAAGTAGATAACGAATCAGTTCAGAACTTGCCTCTGATTTTTGGTTCTGGCTTCTGAAACGCTATGACACCTGCTGAAATTGTCCTAGGCATGCCTTCTGTTTTATGGAAAAATAACCAAATTTCAGATGTTCTGACTAGCACAGAGGAAGACCAAGTTCTGACTTTGAAGCCAGAGCTTCTGGGGCCTGTTTTGTCATCAGTAATATCAGAACTTCTGAAAATTACTATGTGCCCAGCAGGGTCAGAACTTCTGACCCCATACAATTTCACTAACAGGTTTCTATTTTGCAGCGCACCAGGGTCAGAAGTTCTGACCTACACATTTTCACTAATAGGTTAATGTTCTGCAGCAAGCCAGGGTCAGAACTTCAGACTTCCTCTCAGCAGCATGCTGACCCCCATCCTTCTTTCTTTTTTTCTTCTTCCCCTTGTTATTTTTATTTATTTTTCTCGTTGGATTCCCCATTCATAAGTGTGTATCCCCCACCCCCTTAATATTGTAATAGCGTAGGATTTTACATTTCCGCATTTTTATCGCTTTCAAATGTAAATGCTAGCAATTAGGATATGTATGGCAAGATAAAATCAATGAAATAGAAAATCCTAATTCAAGATAAAATCTTGCATGCAATCAAACACACTTGCACACAAACACCCTTAGGGTTTTCCCACTTGGTTGCCTTATACAAAATAGTCATGTTACGCATGCAAAGTATCTTGGTAAAACAAACAAAATCAAAAGATCATAGTCCCTCGATGACGCTATTCAAAGTTGCCTTACAAAATGATCTTAGTCCCTCGAAATGCTAAGATACTTTCCAACATTACTAATCATGCTTATATGATGACCCGCGTCCGTCCCGTAAAACATCCAAAGATAGGTTTGCTTAGCAAATCAATGGTAAGACAACAATGTCAAAGGAATAGAAAATATACAAGAAATACATTTGAGTAGGTAGATTACTTCTAGTTACTTGCTCTATTTCAAAACAATTATCTTTGCTCTTTTCAAAACAAACACACACATTTCAAAAATATCTTACAAACATTGAAAACATTTTCAAAAAAGACAAACATCTTTGTATACATTCTTACGAACGAGAATCATTACAAAGATTGCCTAAACGAATGGCCTCTTTTACAAAATACTTTCAAAATCACACCAAACACCTTTTCAAGCAACAAAAGCAAGTGATCTAGCAAGTAACTAAGAGCCCATGTAAAACCATGGATGAAAAGGGTGCTAATACCTTCCCTTTTCATAATCTACTCCCCGAACTCAAAAAAACATCTCAAAGGCCTTTCCTGTGCTTTTTCACCTTTCCTTTTGGATAAAAGAAAAGTCGGTGGCGACTCTTTCTAACCGCAACATTTTCAAACACAAACGCAAACCCTCAAGTCAGTTCTCCCACCGTATCACAATGATCACAAAAGAAAACAAGTCAACGTGCTTGGGGATTCCTCAAAGAGCAAAGCTAAAGATAGGGAGAAGAACTAAAAGCCCTAATATGATCTTGTTATGATTGAATCAAAATGGTATGATGAAGGGATCTTTGGGGAAAAATTTGGGTACAACAAAATGCTCCTTCGAAAGGTATGCCCCTGAATGAACAGTGCTTTGAAATTCAACCCAAGTTGATTGAATATTATAGTGATCACACCTAGTCAATAGGATCTTTATGTGATACACCCCTACGATCATTAGTCTTGCCTATGACCATAAGGTTCTCCCTTAGATGCTCCGCCCCTAGTCAGGAGCTTCCTGGAAAGAACCGCTTATGATTAAACCAATTTTGAGATTTGCTTGATGCTAAGTATTGATTCGTAGATGAAATTATACATTTTGAAAAGTAATTTCGCTTGATGCGAACGCAAGTTTTGAAATCTAAATTTTCATGGAATAGAAATGGATGATTAGAGATGGAGATTCGAAGAAGAGAAGTGTTTAGCAATAATTTTAACAAACATAGGAGTCAGTTTAACACAAAATTTCCGAGTATGCTTTCATAGTTAACCTTACTTCAATTAGGACTTTTGAAGGTTGTAACGTGGCCTTGGTTCACGGTTTAAGAAACAAAGGATATAAGAGTCAAAATTTATTTTAACCCACCCCATTATCCTTGATGTTCTCCAATCCTAAGTTCTATTAATCCAAGGGACATATCCAATCTGCAAGAGATTTGTAGTCATGTTGATGAACAGAAGCATTGATAAATATCCAAGCATCAAACCATTGATAAGATCCAAGCACTGATGAGAAGCTTTGACGATTCTTGAGGTTGAAGTTACAAGATTATTCTCCAATTTATTTGTTTTTAATCCCTTGATTTTGCATGGACCAATCCTTTTAAATTTGCGGTCCATCGGGAAGCCCTTACTTTTGTCTAAGTCAAGTTTTGATTTCCTTTGAATTAGCGGGCTCTTTCTTTTTTGAATTTTTTTTTTTGCTTTTGCACGCTTGTGATTGTCGTGATTGTTGTATGCTTCGTCTTTATTGTTCCTCAATTTTGAATGATGTACTGAGGAGGAAAACACCGTGGACTTTATCTTTGTTGATTCCTCAATCTTGGATAATACACCGAGGAAGAAGACGTCGTGGACTATATCTTCATTGACTCCTCAATCTTGGAGGATGAATGCGAGGGGAAGGATGTGCTCGAACTTTTTCCTAGATCATTTCCTAAATCTTGAAAGGTGTATTAAGGAAGAATATATGCTTGAACCTTTTCTTAGATGGACTGATTCTCCTGAGATTTGAATGCACCATTGAATTAATCGAAATCTACTATGCCCCTGGTTAAAATTAAGGGTTCTTTAATCTTAGAAAATAGAACAAAACTCCAACTCCTTGCTCGAGGGAGTTGACTACGGATTAATTCCCTTATTTCTCCATTGTTTAGGATTTGAAACAATGCCTTACATCGTTAGCTCTGTCTTACATTAAAAGCATAGTTTAGCAAAATTTAGTTATTTAACTTTCGTCATCCTCCCTCAAAGTTTGTCAAAGTTGAAAAAAATGAAAAATAAGAGTGACAATGGAAAGTCGTTGATTGTTTATAGAGAGTGAAACAAATGAATTGATTTCAAAAACATGCATGCTTATTTTATTAGAATTACTAATCAAAAGATACAAAGTTACACCAAATACAACTTAGCAACTTGGAAATTATAAATTGAAATTGATAAGTCTGATGATCTTATGAAAGAGCTTCTTCGTTTTGATGCACTTGACTTTAGGATATGCTTCTTAGTTCTTGGACTTGTAGAAGTATGGGGTGATCTTTGATTCTTTCTCTTGGCATACCAACTCTGCCGATATGGAAGTTTCTCTTCATGTGGAGGGATCACCCATAGTGGTGGCATTTGAGGCACTGTGTAGGTCTTTGGCGTTTATGAAGTAGGGTCGCCTTCTCTACTTTGTAAGGCTCATAGGGCCAAGCTCAATTGATTCTCCAAGGTTATACTTCTCCTTCACCAATCTAGGATTCCTTTGCAGATTTCTTGAAGCATGCTTGGAATTTGTTCTTTGAGCATTGGGAAATTTGCTAGCTGGATTGATAGCGACCAAGGGCGAAGGTGGAAATGCATAAAATACAAATGTATGGATGTATGGAAATGCATAGGTATGCAAGAAATATTTTTTGGCTTTTGAGGGTATGTGATTAGTGGTTTTTCCACCTTTATTTACAGTTGAATTTAATTATAGTTTCTTCATTTTGTCAAGTGTTTTATTTCATTTTTCTATGTTTTATGCGGTTGTTGTGTATTTTGTTATTTTCAGGATCAGAGGAATAAAACCAAGAAAATCAATGTGAAAAGTGACAATTCGGAGTTTTGGAGAAAGTCTCAAAAACCAAGCTACAAGGTGCTTGACACAGCCACCCGTGTTGCCTGACACGGGCTGTGTCAGGAGAGGATGCATAGCTACAATATGGGAGCAGAGGCTGACATGAGTGCTCGTGTCAGAAGGTCTGGGCAAGAGTTCTTATTGGAATGATGGACATAGGCCAACACGGGTGCCCATGTTAGGTGACACGGCCCGTGTTGACCAAGACGCTGATTTTGAGTGTTTTTTATGATTTTGTATGATTGGGGACCCAGAGGGGAGTTTTGGGCATTTCCAACCGAGACAAATGGATTGTGCACTATTTAAATGAGCTTGGAAAAATAATTAGGGACTTTTTGGACATAATAAGATTAGGAACAATAAAGATTGGGGTTTTCAAAGGATTTGGAGACGGAGATTCCTTCATGAGTGATAGCAATTGAAGATCAAAGAATTCTAACCTTTTGTAATGTCTAATTTTATTATGCTTTTTCTATTTAATACTATGAAAGGCTAAACCCCTCAATGCTAGGGGTTGTCCCTGATTTGCAATGTTGCAAATTTTTAACTGCATCCTTCAACCATCCGCCAGCTCAACAACATATATTTCACCAGAAAGATCAATAAAGATTCCAATAAGAATTTGCAGAGATTCCTCACCATGAGTACTACTTTGAAGATTGAGTGCCATTTTAAAGAAGCGGAAGAAATTAAGGATGTTCCCATTCACACTATCTAAAGATGCTGAAGAGTGGTTTTACTCATTGCCTGCTAGAAGTATCACCACTTGGGAACATATGGAGAAGACTTTTCTTCATGAGTACTTTCCTGCTTCTGTCTATATTTGCAAAAGATATGATATTATGAATTTTAAGCAAAAGGAAGGAGAGTCACTAGGTGATTCTTATAAGAGGTTCAAAAGGTTATTAGTAACTTGCCCCACTCACAACATGGGTCAAACTGAGCAAATGCAAATGTTTGTAAATGGCCTCAGAATGAAGACAAAGCAGCTTATTGATACAACTGTTGGTGGCTCATCCAACTTTACAATAGCCACTAGTGTGAAGAATATTATTGAAGCCATTGCTACAAATGAGCATCCGGAGATATATGACAGAGTTGTAAGTAAACTAGAGGGAGTGATTGATTTGAAGTTGGAAGTGAATAAGCAACTAAAAGTTGATTATGCTATTACTGCAGAAGTGGAGAAGAAGCTAAAAGCAATGAACATGGGTACTCAACATGTAGCTCAAGTTCAACAGGTACAGAAGGTTTCTTGTGAAATTTGTAGTGGACCGCACCTTACTGTGCAATGTCTTTCTACTCCATAACAAATTGAGGAGATGAAATTCTTGAGGCAAAATAACCCATATTATAACACCTATAATCCTCAGTAGAAGAATCATCCTAACTTCTCCTAAAAAGATCAGCAACAACAAGCTCCTCAAAAGGCAGAGTGGGAGGTGGCTATTGAAAATATGGCTGCCCACACCTCTTAATTTCAAGAAGATACAAGGATTAGTTACAGGAATACCGCAACTGCAAAAAAAATTGGAAGTTCAAATTGGATAGACTGCATAACATGTATCGCTCCGAGCACAAGAAAGTCAGAAAAGTCATGAGAATGTGAATGTTGTCAAAACAAGGAGTGAGCAAGTTGATAGAGAAAAAGAAGATGAGGTGAATTTTGATGACAATATCATAGAAGTAGAGCTTGAAGTGAGAGTGAACAGGAACAAACAGGAAGAAGTGGTATCGCTTGTGAATCCAGTTAAAGATAATACTAAACTAGTGATCACGTTATCGTATCCATCTCGAGTGGCAAAGAAGGACACGAAAGAAAAAGATTTTGAGAAATTTGTCAAAATTTTCAAAAAGCTAGAGATCCACATACCGTTCTTTGAAGCACTCGAGAAAATGACATTGTACCATAAAATCATGAAGGAGGTACTTTCAAAAAAGAGAACAACCAAAGATGGGCAGGTACCCGTTGATGAGAAATTGTGTATAATTGCGCCCGAGAGAAAAATACCTGTCAAGCATAAGGATCTGGGGTCAGTTGCAATACCATGAAGCATAAAAGATAAAGCTTTTAAGAGGGTTTTGGTTGATTCTAGCTCTAGTGTGAGTTTAACGCCATTATCGATTTTCAAGAAGCTCGATATTGAGAAGATAAGCGGGAGTCGGATAAAATTGAAATTCGCTGATCACACCATCAAGCAGTCATATGGGATAACTGAAGGTGTATTAGTAGAAATTGACAATTTTGTTTTCCCGGTTGGTTTTCAGATAATGGACATACCTAAAGATGAAGAGATTCCTACCATTTTTTATCGACCATTTATGCTGACTAGTGTAGCAATTTTGATACCAAGACAGGTAATAAGACACTGAAATCATTTGATGAGGAGATAACCTTAAAGGTGTTGAAAATCAAGAAGCAAGGTGCAGGTGGAAAAAATAAATCTTCACTCGGAATGATCAAAGTAGAAGGAGAAGGCAACAATTCAAAATCAATCCCAGAAGAAGTCTCAGGAAAAATCTATCAGGTGGCATCAATAAAAATTCCTAAGCTCAGTCAAGAAGGAAAGAAGAGAAAGAAAAAGGAACACCGAGTTGATAAGATTGAAGTTGGAAGTGGCTGGAAGAACAAATGGGTTGATACTTTTGATTTGAATGAGTTCTAGATTGCGGAAGAGACAATCAACAAGGTGTGGAAGAGGAAGTAACCCCCATAAGGGGATGAACCATCAATCCATGCAACATTAAATGAAGCGCTTCGTGTGAGGCAACCCACGCTTTTAATAACTTAGTTTTCCTTTTTGTTTTGTTTGCAGGTAATAAAAAGGGAGTGTTACTGGTGAAATCTAGGAGGCATCAACATGTGTTGCATTACCCTCTGTGAGTCACCTTCTCTAGCTTGTTCCAAAATATTGGGGTTAATGTTTAGGTCAAGTTTGGGGGGGGGGGGGGGGGGGGGGGGGGGGTTATTGCTTTTTATTTTTTCGAATTATTTGTTAGTTCTATGCGAATTGCTATGTAAATCCACTAGTTGAAGGCCTCCAAATTTGGCCGAAATTTTTTGTTTTGATCAAGAAAATGGTTCTCATAGAGTTTGGGAATAGTATATAGAGACAAAGGGATGATTGTTTGAGGGTAGGAAGTTCAAAATAACGTGACCAGGATACGAGTCTAACGTGTAGATTTGTACCATAATACTTGAATCCTGAGAAGTGTTCCTTGAGTAGTTTATCTTGATAGTCTGGCATAATATGAATTCACATGCATGTATGATGGGTTGAGAAATAAACAAAGCTAGCACCAAATGATGAAAAGGCGGTAAAAGGAAAATGGCTCGCTAAGTTGGGTAGCCCTCACCAGGTTATTCAGCCCAAATGGGGTTGATCCCCAAACGTTGTTCATAAAGGACAATATACAAACTAAAAAGTTTTGAAAATTTCATCTGAAATTATAATGGAGCGGAAGCTCTTATTTGGTTCCTGAGAAAAAAAAATTTCTTGATCAATTTTGTGCGTGTGGTGATCATCAATAATTATCATTGCCTTAATTTGACTATCAGAATGAAAAATGAGGAAAATTGGAAAGAAACTTAAGTGCAAAGAATAGTTAGAGAGGTATCTGAAGAGAAAACTCTAGATTTAAAGATTCTTACATAAACTCTTCGCGTCATGTGATTATCGGATGGACTGCTTTTTGATCAATTTGGTCGGATGTCCCACGTATGAGTATAGGGCTACTGTGATTTTCATGAGTACTTGTAATAGTCTCTTGAGGTCAAGCAACGATTTAAGTTTGAGGGAATTTTATCAGTGGTTTTTCTGCCTTTATTTGCAGTTGAATTTAATTATTGTTTCTTTATTTTGTCAAGTGTTTTATTTCATTTTTCTATGTTTTATGTGTTGGTTGTGTATTTTGTTGTTTTCAGGCTTAGAGGAATAAAACCAGAAAAATCAATGCGAAAAGTAAAAATTTGGAGTTTTGGAGAAAGTTTCAAAAACCAAGCTACAGGGTGCCTGACACGGCCACCCGTGTCGCCTAACACGGGCCGCGTTAGGAGAGGATACATATCTACATATGGGAGCGGAGGCTGACACGGGTGCCCGTGTCAGAAGGTTTGGGCGAGATTTCTTATTCGAATGATGGACAGAGGCTGACACGGGTTCCCGTGTCAGGTGACACGGCCCGTGTTGACCAGTATGTTGATTTTAAGTGTTTTCATGATTTTGTATGATTTGGGACCCAAAGGGGCGTTTTGGGTACTTCCGACCGAGACAAATGGATTGTGCACTATTTAAATGAGTTTGGAAGAAGAATTAGGGACTTTTTGGATGGAATAATATTAGGAATGATAAAGATTAGGGATTCCAAAGGATTTGGAGACGAAGATTCTTTCATGAGCGATAGCAATTAAAGATCAAAGAATCCTCACCTTTTGTAATGTCTAATTTTATTATTGCTTTTCTATTTAATACTATGAGAGGCTAAACCCCCCAATGCTAGGGGATATCCCTGATTTGCAAATGTTTTTATTTTGAATTCTTAGTATTGATACAATAGTTTCTTTTCAATTTAATTGTTCAATGTTCTTATGTCTTTCCTATCAGACAAATAGGGATTGGTCCACAATTAACAATTAGGACTGGACTGTAATTGCCAAGGTTTTTGAACAATTAGACTATAGTAGATATCATCTAGGACTAGGGATACCCTATAGGTCACCGGTAAAATCTTGATAAAATAACTTCTTGGTTTCATCATAATTCACTAAGGACTTAGGTATTAGGATGAAGGACCAAAGGTTTTCTCACTAAGTACTTAGGGGAAAACAAACTAAAGATTCAATAGTTTAAAGTAATTAACTTGTTGAAGAGATCAAGAATGAAGGTTAATACAAGGTCAGATCACACACTTACCCTAACATGCTCCTCATATCTGTTAAAAAGCCATTTTATCTTTCTCTTGATTAAATGACAATTACAAAACCTTATCCCAAAGTAAAACTTTTGTTTAATTGAACCAAAATTTAACCTCTATAATGATACACAGTCCTTGAGATCGACATTCGGGGAATTTCCCTATTATTACAAAGGGAAAATAGTACACTTGCTATTTTTCCTATCAGTATGCGAAAATATTTTTATGGAGATACAGTACAATGCGAGGTTAGAACGAAGATATACCTAACGACACCTTACACGGGTTTTAGGGATATACATACATAATGTGAAACCCCAACAAGCTAGGGATTATGACTTACAAAAGATAACTAATCGCGTGACTGTAAGAGTCTATCGGGAGTATTAACTGCAAGTGCACAATTTAATCGCATAGTTTTAAATGATATCAAACCCACAGGGAATGGTAATCGAAATACTGCTGTCTAAAGCTACTGTGTAAAGCTAAGGCTAATAAATCTTAGTTTTTAGGGGTAGACTAAAAATAACGTTAGACTTTAATTGAAATATTTAATAATGGGACACCGATATGTAATACGTCTGACTTCGGGAATTCAATAAATCATTGGCATAGCTTTGAGTATTCAAAACACTGTTCAGTAGAAACTATTAGTTAAAAATCTTTATCTCACACTCTCATGATTGTTGATTCGAACTATATTATTAAAATTTAAATGATCACTCCCGTTGTTTCATTCAACATTTAAAAATACTTTTTGAAAACAAATATATTCTAATTAATTGTAAACCGCTTTCGCTGTATTTAAAACCAATGTTTGATGACCACTATCCGGTTAAAAACTCACACTCTCGTGATTATTGATTTTAGCCTTTTAATTTGTTTCTTACTCTCGTAACAAAACAATTTGTATTAAAATTGGAAATCAAACCAAAAAAGTATTTTTATAAAATGTTTATGTCAATTTATTACCAAATTCCTTTGGTTGGTGACTTTACATATCGGTATCAGGGAGATTAGCCTGACATATTATTTGTTAAGAACATAAAATAATAGCTGACATATAATAATACATGCATTATTGATAAATAAAAACAGTAATAAAATTAAACTAAAAGAAACCTGGAATTTAATAACGAGAACTGAATTATGCAATTCTTTAAGTACTTGTAGCAATCCTTCATAATATCCCGACAGGATTTGCTTGCAGAAAACTACTTGAATGCATAACAGAATATTAAACTAAAACGAGTTCAGGAGGCTATGAAGAAAATCTAATGTTGCAATAGTTTTCCAGTGTAGAAAACTATTGTTGTTTAGGTGAAGTTTTTTATCTGCCTAGATTCTAAACAAAACTCTGAACGTTAAATTGAATAATGGCTTGAAAGGAAAAAAGTAATTGCAAAATAATGTAACAAAAGTAAAAATAGAAGAGACGAGAGAAAATTTGCACAGAATGGAGAGCCAGAGAGTTCCAAAATATGCGAGAGAGAGAGAGAGAGAGATTTTGTAACTGTTCTTCTTTTTATATCTTTGCCTCGTAACAAAAACTACTTTGAGAAAATATAGGGATGTGATTTCATGCTTCCAAAGGATTCACTTGTGGAGAAAGACCAATAGGAAATCCAGCTTCCAATTTTGCAGGTCGTTGGCATGGAATAATGTGGATAAATATTTGCGTGAAACAAAATAGTATACATGTTGTGGATGTGTCGAGTGGCATCCAATGTGTGCCGTGGGGCACACATATTTTGACTTTGTGCCGGTCAGAATGGTTTGTGTTCCGAGGAGAACATAAATTGCACTTGTGTCGGGAGGAACAGAAGGTGTGCCGAGGGGCACAACCTTCTGATATGAAATCTTCTGTTTTTTCGGATTTTTAACTCATTTCTTTTCCATTTCTTATCCTCTTCTCATATAGGCCTTGGATGGAATAATTACCTAAAACACACTTGAAAATACAACATAATGCAACATAATTTAGATAAAACGATAACTTTATTTATGCAAATCGGGTCGAATAAGCTATGTATTTTCGTGTTATCAATAACCCTTACAGGCTAAGGATTATGATAAGCCAATGGACAATTGAGATGATGATTTGACTTGAGGGAATAACATGGAAGAGAGCACATGGTTACCGGTCAACAATCATCAAATCATATAGCCTAATATAGGCCATATGGTGTGCATCAGCGAAGACGTCCTAAAGATAATGACAAACAAAAAAAGGAATTCCTACAAGCTAGGGATCGTGACACACAAAAAGGAATCCCTACAGGCTAGGGGTTATGACATAGAAAGGGAAACTCTTATAGGCTAAAGATAGTAATGGACGAAAAGGTAACCCTTGAGGATTTAGAAATTGTAGTGGAATTTTATGAAAGATATCCTTAGTTGGTAGGTTCCTAGTTTCGGCCTACGTATATTCTAACCTCCCCATTAGGTGGTTTCCTTAAGGGTATCATGGATAACACTAGAGGGAAAGGCACAAGGGCCTCCCTTAAGTTGAGCCTCTTTGTAGATCGAAATTTTCGTCTCTAGAGCATGAAAAGTCTTACCATGAGATTTTGGTTTAAGGGTTATACAAAGAGTCATAGGTTTCATTCCAAAGTCCTACCCCCCAAGAGGATGTCTCTTGAGATGTATTTCTTTTTCGAAATTCCACCGACTCTAGGCGAAGTCGTTACATAAACTCATAAGGATGATGTATCCCCTTGGCTAATAGACAAATCTTCTTTCTAAGGTTAGACACCCCTCATCTACCTTGTTCACAAGGATACTAGGGTTTAGATTTACGACTTAGGAAATAGGGTTTTAATATTTATTAGGGGAACTCGCCACGGTTTTAGTCGTATGCCTATGTATCCTCTTATGAGAAATCAGAGTCTTAATTCGTAGTTTTCAGTGTTGGTTGGTGTTTTTTATAGGGTTGTGTAGAATTTCTTTCGAATTTATCCTTGAACCTTGTCTGGATTTTGTAAGAGAGTGATCGAAGACGCAATTTGCAGTTAATTTTGAAAGGAATTCTCTTTAATCCTTTTTCGAAAATATCTTGATTTTGATTATGTTAGTAGAAAATGATTTGATATTATTGGTTAACTGTTTTGAATTTCGATTGATCGAGTATGGTAGGACGTAGAGCGGGGAGAGTTTGATAAAGTCTCCTCATCACGTGGTCATAAATTGGCCACATGTCGCTCGCGGATGAAATATCTTGTGAGTTGCGTGAGTTTTAATATCTTTGTAAAATATTGAATTAATTTAATTATGAAAATTGTTTTATATACCAATAGGTGGTGATATTTAAATTAGTAAGGTGGCAAAAGTGAAATTGACTTAAATGAGAAATATTCTAATTATTCTAGATGAAATTAATTGTAAGTAAAATCAATTTAAAAACTAACCAAAAAATATCTATACTAAGTGCTAAATTAGAATTAATGGAATACGTTTTGTATCTTTATATTTTTTGTTGTCATTTATATTATTAATAACGAGGAAAATATAAATTTAGTATATTAAAAAAATTAATTAATTAATCATCTTTAGAGGTGCAAAAAGGGATTGGACGGTGAGAGTCTAGAATTAAGAATTTAAAACACAAATTCAAATCATCAAAACAATTAATCTTAAATATAATATAAAAAAATAAAAGAACATTGCATCCACCCTTTATGCTACTGGTGGATTTTTTAACAATCAAAACACTTAAATTTACCTAATAACCTAATTAATTTATATAATATTATAATGAAATTGGATAACAATAATAAAAAATTAAAAAAATTGTATTGAGAGAAAAAAAAATGGGGTGTTGTACCCTTTATTTACTAAAATTAATATCTTTGATTTTTCTAAATTTAGAATTAGACCAATAAAATTAGGACAAATGGCAAGGTTATTAACAATTTAAAAAAAATAGAAAAACTAATTGTAATAAAAAGGGATAGAATAAACAAAATAATCATATCACATACCAATTCTTCGCACGGTTTTCACCCTTATGTTTTCACCAATTTCCTATTTTTCTTCTTTTAAACAAAACAAACCAATTTCTACCACAATAATCCAAACAATACTAACATACAAAATTAAAATTAGAAAAAACAATTACTCAAGTGTAACAAATCAGCGGCAGAGTTTTGGTATCAATTGTGTGGGATCTCTTGGCGGCTGCAAACCTTCATGGTTGTCATGCTTTTCCACTGTTACTGCAAATAAATAAAAATAATATCAGAAGATCTAGAAATTTATGATTATGAATGAATTATTTTTGCTTTTTTGTTTAGTGAAAATGATTAATGTTAGTTAAATTTACGGTTACAAAACTTGAGAAAAGAACAGTGATATTTCTATTAGATCATGAAATTGTTTTGTGTATGTTAAAGAACAAGATTGAAAATAGTATAAAAAAACAAGTGTTAGAAATTAGAAATCGTGAGTGTGTTTAGTATCGAAAGTGAGTAAAATTTGTTAGTGTAAAAAGATAATTAAAAATACAACCATCAGATAATATCATCATATGGTTTAGATAACAAACAAATCAAAATAAAAAAGATGAAATTAAAAATAAAAGGGATGCCTCATATGAAATCATCGGTCAAAAACACCAATAGTAAAAGAGCTTTTTGAAAAACAAGAAATTTGTTAAAAGAAAAACTAAAGTGTGTAAAATTCGTGATACAATGAGAATCGTGTTGTTGATGAGATTGTTCTTAGGCTATTTGTCTGATATAATCAACAACCCTAGAATAAATCAAAAAAGAATTGTAAAAGCAAGTTAGCAAGTTTGTGGATGAAAAATAGTGTGAAACAATGATCTATTTATAGTGATAATTAGGTCAACAAATTAGTAAAATAAAATTGATTGGCAAATCAGATCTTCCTTGGTCAGTAAGTTGACTAATCAGAAACTGGTTATGACACAAATTGATACCAATTGACCAATAAGAAACAACTAATCGGAAAAAAGAAATATTTTTGGTATTTATTATAATTGTTAGACTCAATTTTGGTAAAAACTGCATAAAATCAAATAAATAACTATTTTAAAAATACCATATTAAAAAAATACGAAAATTAATATTTAAATATAAAAAAATGCTTTTTTTTTGTGATTTTGGAAATAATTAAAAATAAAAATAGTTAGCAACAAATAAACAAAAATATCCAAAATACACTAATTAAGATTTGAATCATTGACCCTATGCTTCCAAGCTATGCTTCCTTACCAATTGAACTATGTTATTTAATTAAAATAAAAAGCGAATTGAAGGTATATGAAGACGAGCAATTAAAAATACAAATAATCTTAAATAAATTATTATATTTTTAAATAGACTTGAAAATGAATATTTATCAAACCCAAAATATAGGGTAATCTAAAAGAATTTTATAAAACTCTAAGCTTCAAAATAATTTTGATTGTAGCACCAAGGCGGGCAAATTTGGGATATGACACCAGATTTGTTCAAGAAAACCCCACCCCCTTTTCCTCATAGAATTAGAAGAGCTAAGGAAAATCAACAGTTTGGCAAGTTTGTGGAAATTCTAAAGCAACTTCACATCAACATATCATTGATTAAAGCCATCCAATAAATGCCTAACTCACTACAAAAAAACAGTATTTAGCCTTGTGAAAATCACAACACAAATTAAATTCGCGATGTGAGAAAATTATGACGCATGAGAGCTTGTAGCGTGATATTCACGATGCAAAAAGTTTAATAAGCTGCAAACCGGGTTAGAATGTTGCATATTTGTGCAAATTATTTGCCACGTGAAATTCGTGACACAAAATTGTGGCGTGTTTTTCACGACACAAAATTGTGGCGTATTTTTCACGACACAAACTTTTAATAATTTATTTTAAAAATAGATATTCTAATTTATATATATATATATATATATATATATATATATATATATATATATATATATATATATATATATATATATATATATATACTATTTTAAAAAATACCACACACACACACACAAACTGATTAGCCAGTTAGCACGTCAGAAAAGCAGTCAGCGTATCAGTAATATTTTAATTTCTAATAAACTTTTAGGTACTGTCGTGATTTCCACAACACTACTAAAATTTTCAAAATATTCAAACTTTCCACCAATTTAAAAGTTGAATTTTTTTAAATCATTTTAAATTTTAAAGTAGCGACATAATTTTTACGCCACTACCAAGTTTTCAAAAATGTCCCACATGACTTGTCTTGAAAAGTTGAAAATCATTTTTTTATATTTTTAAACGTCTGCGTCGTGATTTTCACGAGGCAACGTCAAATTTTTGCATCGTGATACTCACGTTTCTATATCACATGGTCGAAATAACGTTTTCTTGTAGTGACTACTCAAAATTTATTAAAGATGTTCTTACAAAGAGGAAGAGAGTGGGAGAGCTTACAATTGTAGCATTGACTCAAGAGTTCATTCAACTAGTTCAAGGAAAACTCCTTCATAAACTAAAGGATCCTGGAAGTTTCATTATACCATGTAACATGAGAGAGTCATTATGTGGCAAGGCATTATGTGATCTTGGAGAAAGTATCAACCTTATTCCTTTATCCATCTTAAAGAAGTTGCGAATTAGAGTTGATAGAAGCATTTGTTATCCTCAAGGAAAGATTGAAGATGTGTTAGAAAGAGTTGACAAGTTTGTGTTCTTTGTGTTGGAAAATTTGGTCTGTACCATATCCCTAAGGTTTTGATAATAAAAAAGTATTTAAAGTAAAATTTGGTATACTAACATATGTTCAAGTGTGCAGGACCGCAGACTAAAATCTATGAGATAAATTAAGTTCTGGCACTAAAACTTGAACATTAAAGAGAAGCTTGAAGATCCAGAATCTGAAGGATCAGAACCTGAGCATCAGACTTTGAAGATCGAAACTCTGAAGAGGTCAACTTCTGAAGACCAAACACTGAAGAAAGGAAATCTCTGAAGATCCATACTCTAAAGATTTAGACTCTAAAGCTGGTCAACACATAGATTAAGAAGACTTTGAAATGTCAGTATCAGACTCATAGTTCATGTTGTCTTCTTTTGATGACGTGTAGAACCAAACAAAAATCTGCACGACAACATGGATGTAATGGATAATTCCTTTTGAAGCAAAAGAAGTTTAAATGTTTTTTGCCAGCATTAACCATATCAAGTAACATTCCAACATCTCTGATCAAAGCTACTCCAAAGAGTCACTTGTGCATGAAATCTTCTTCAATGACTCTTTTCAGTCTCACTTTATAAGAAATTGAAGACTTGAAGAAATTAATAACAAATTATTAACAAACAAAGATATGTTACTATGTCAAATCAAAAGCCCGATTTTAACTTAGAATTTCTTAAAACTTGTATAACCTATACATTCTTAAGTATTAAGATCCTTTTGTGTTGTATTTTGTCTACATCTCTGATTGTATATAAAGTGTAATACTCAAACAATCTCTCATCTGTAAGTTATATTGTTAGAAATATCTTGCTTGTATGATTGAGCCTCTGAGATCTCTTGCTTGTATGCTTGAGCATTAGAAGTCTCTTACTTGTGTGTTTAAGCATTGAAAGTCTCTTGCTTATGTGCTTGAGAAATTGTAATCAATAGTGATTATAGTGAAATCCCTCGGAAGTACAAGGGAACTAGACTACTCATGTTTTCTGGGAGGAACCAAGATAAATTGTTTGTGTCTCACTTTCTCTTACTCTTCAACTCTGAACTTATTTTATTCCGCTACAAACAATCATCTTTGTATCAGATTCTAGACCTTGGGTTTAGAATTTGATAAAAGTGTTTTAGAAAATAAAGAAAAATCTAACATAATTTAACCCACCTTATTATGTTATTCTTACCTTCAGTTGGCATGAGAGGGCTTGGTTTGTGCCCTGACACTTAACAATGATACATAAATGATTCTGAAAGAAAAACATGTCTGGCAATGATGATTCTTCTACTAGTACTAATAATCATGTTGTTAGCTTTGATTATAGTTTTTTTGAAAAGAATAACTATACTTGAAATTCTGGCTGCAGATACTCAATGTCACGTTCAATGTTATGACACCGTATCTGACTTTCTATAAGACAGTAAATACAAAAACAGTAAAGAACACAGTCAATTGTTTACCCAGTTCAGTGTGCAACAACACCTACTCTGGAGGCTACCAAGCCAGGGAGGAAATCCACTATAAGAGATATTAATTCAGGAATAAACCAACCAGTTTATCTCCTTCACTTAAGACCTACCCAATGCAACTTCAATCTAAGTACAACTTAAACCTGAGTTCCTACTCACTCCCCCTCAATCACAGCAGTGATACATAAAACAATTTGACTAATGAATTGATGAAGACACTCTTCAAAACATACACTTGATTATGCTTCACAGCTTTTTAATCAAGCAACACAAACACTCTTGCTTCACAGCTTTGAGTGATACATAAACCTAACTTGACTTTGCTTCACAGCTTTAGTCAAGAGACATACAAACACTCTTGCTTCAAAGCTTTGAGTGATACACAACCCTTACAATTAAAACCTATTCCAAGTCACTTATCACAATGATAATTGCTTGGATTACAATAGTTAAAACTATACAGCTTCTAAATGATCTTTTGTCAAAAAGGGATACATTCCAAGACAGCAGCTCTGTTGAATATATAGCAGCTGCATCTTCAGTTAGGGTTTCCACAAAAAGCTAGGGTTAAATCCGTTTGACCTTAAGACTAGGTCACAGGACTAGATCAACCAGGTTGGGGTTGAGCTAGGTTAACCCAAAGAAAACGCTGGATTCTGTTCTGGAAAGACTGAGTCATTTTCCTGAAAAAACTCAGAATTAACCAAACTGCATACCTGTTAGTTCAGAACAGGATGTCTTAACATTTGTTATGACATCTGAATTCTTGTTTACTGATTTTGGTAAATGTGATCATTTTGCAAAATGCTCAGATACACACTCATAAACATCAGTACCTGTATGACAATATTTTTCTGCAAAGGTACCTAATAAATCTGTACCTAATAAACTAGAATGTTATGACATCAGTCATGACATTCATACACCTGGTTTTACCAAAAATGCATGCCAATACCTAAACAACTACAAACTCCCCCTTTGGCAGATTTTTGGCTAAAGCCCCTAAGTAATCAGAGATAGATAGCAGCAGAAAAAAATATGACTGCAGAAAAATAGAATGTATAATAAAGTACCAAAATATATCTCCCCCTCTTTAGCCACAAATGGGCCAAAGATACATGTTCTTAAAGATTATACAGTCATCCAGAAAAAGTAACACAACAAGACAAAGAACTGAACACACTTTGCAAACTCCACCAGGGACCAGCATCAACTCCACCAATCAGCAATTCCACCAACCTTTAAGCACTGTCATCAGACTCAGAGGAGCTAGTTTCTTCAGTATTGAGATGACCTTCAGCTTCTACACCCTCTTCCCTTCTGTTTCCTTCAGCTTCCTCCTTTTCTAACCTGGCAATTAGGTTTTCTAGAGTCTTTTTCCTAGCTTCCAGTTCTTTGCAGGTCTCTTTTAATACAGCAATAACATCAGATGTTTTGGACTGGGTCTTCACAGACGATGTCTCAGCTGATGTTATGACAATATCAGGAGCATGAGATCCCTGAAACAGTTTGTAGTGCAACCCAAGGGCAGGAGCTCTTTTGCAAGCAGTATCTCTTGCCACCAGGATATCAGGGTATTGTGCAAGGATAATTACACAAAGGAGGGAGGGAAAGGCAATTGGTCCTTTGACAGCATAACTACCAGCATGTTTTAAAGTTTGTTCAAAAATATACCTGCCACAGTCAAAAGCAGTCTTGGTTCCCACAGCATAAATAAATCTCCCCAATCCTGTGGAGATAGTTGATTTATGGTTTGTAGGGACCCAGTTGGCTGCACCAATCTTGTGCAGGATGGCAAATTTCATGCTAAGTTTGCTGGCATTCAGCTTGCCTTTCAAGGGCCAGCACTTCACTTGCCTTGCTGTGATGGTTTGACAAACTTCATTGTCAGTGACTTCCAGATCAGGACAATCCTCATTTGATCTTCCAAGAAATTTGTTAATTTCTGATGGAGAGAAATTAACCCTTCTTCCTCTAACAAAAACACTTTCAAAGTCAGCTGACCTTCCATCTGCACAGTCATTAGACAAGTTAACTATGAACTCCTTGACCAGATTTTCATAACACTTGGTAAATTTTATCACTGTCTTCATCAGTCCAGCATTCTTGATCAGGTCCATGATGTCCTTGCACTCCATGGCATCATTGTTGAGTTCTCTTTATAAAGCTATTCTCTTCAAGCAAACATACTTCCATCTGTTTGCATTGTCAGGATGGTGGAAAGAGATGTTGTCTGTTGGGACTTCAGGAACTCTAGCAATTTTGCTGGAGGGCAGTTTCCTTCTGATAGGAATTTCTTCAGCATCAATCTCAAACTCTGATTCATCATCAGAATCAGAAGATTCAGGTTCTTTTCTCTTCTTTGTAATTGGTTGTCTACCAGTATACACATGGGCTTTCACCTTTCCTTTGGACTGACCAGTTTTCACAGATTCTACCCCAGCCTTGCCTTCAGTCTTGGATTTCTTAACAGCAGGTTTATCTTTGGACATACATTTTGCATCATTCTGATTACCCTTTCTTTTCATCATTCTCCTAGCTATGCTAGGGTTTACATTGGCAATCAGATCATTGTCTGAGTATTCCTCATCCACATCAATGATAGGTGGATCAACAGTCTTTTCTGAAGGGTTCTGAATGTTGTCATTTTGTGTCATAACATTCTCAGAGACATCTACATTCTCAGAGACATCCACATTTGGGCTTCCTGATTGATTTAAAGGGACAGAAATCCCCGATACAGGTTGGTTTCCTCTTAGTATACTAGTAACAAGCCTAGAAATAGCTTGATGAACTTGAACTGATCCTTCTCTATTTGGTACAGAAGAGGAAGGATGAGAAGGATTACCAGAGGCAGCAGCTTGAGCTCTTCCTGCATGTCTAGTTATCAGCTTTTTGACTTTGGCGGGGTCAGTTGCCATCTCTCTGAGAGGAGTGATCTCAAGAACTTCAGATTCTATGCATGTGGTGATTGTTCGAGAGTCTTGGTCAGATGATGAAGATGAAGAGGTCGCCTTGGTTGAAGATGATGTTTGAGACATTTTGATTGACTTAGAGCACCAGTAGCAATTTGAGAAAAAACTTTGATTGAGAGAAGGGAACAGGTTGCAAAGTCCAGAGAGGTAGGAGGCAAAAGAGAGTCTTTTCAACTTCTTAAAGATTTTGAAAGAATTGGGAAAACATATGATTAACCCACTAAAAATAGACTTAACAAAATTAACTCCTTCAACCCTTGTTTTAAGCAAAATTAATTGCTATAATTTCTCATGTTGGCAAATACCCAACCTGCCCCTCAAGTTTTCAAGTTTATTTCCAACAAGAGCTTTGGTAGAAGAATCAGCCAGCTGAAGCTTAATGATACCATGTTCCAGTTTAATTGACTTCTTCTCTACAAAGTCAATGTGCTTGGTCCTGCTATGCTGAGTAGGGTTTATGGAAATATTGATTGTATTCAGATTGTCACAATACAATGTCACAACATTTTGTGAGACATTATACTCAGTGAGCATCTGTTTTGTCCAGATATTTTGAGAACAGTTACTACTAGCTGCAACCATTTCAGCACAGAGTTGGGAAGGCATTCTTTTGACATGAATCATAGTTCTGGTTGATTCTTGAATGATCTTATTTTTCTTTTTGTCAACTCCATTTTGATGGTGAGTTATAGGAGGAGAGACTTCACGACTCATTTCTTCTGGGAAACAGATTTTATTAGACTTGTTGTTTCCAAAATCCTTGTCATGATTACTTCTGGTTCTGACAACACATCCTTCTTCAAGTTTATTCACCACATCATAGACATGTTTCTTTTTACCAAGCCTTTCAATTTTAAGTTCACCACAAACCCTTCTTTTATCAATCTGTAGTCTTGGAGTCCTTCTGACTGCTTCCATAGAGATAGCTCTTTTCATTCTTCTTAGATGAAGATGACCAAGCTTATGATGCCACAGTTTCATCTCTTTTTCTTCTTTGGTAATTGGACACATAGTGGAGTTATTAGTGTTCTCAGGCTGCCACAAGTAACAGTTATCTTTGGATCTGATTCCTTTCATTACAACTTCTAGTTTTTCATTAATTACTAGACATTCAGATTTTGAGAAGTTGACCTTGAATCCTAGATCACATAATTGACTGATACTAATGAGATTAGCAGTCAGCCCTTTTACCAGCAGTACTTCACTCAGACTTGGAACTTCAGGGCAGTCCAAATTACCAACTCCTTTGATTTCACCTTTAGCACCATCTCCAAAGGTCACAAAACTGGTGGTGTGAGGTTTAACATTATTGAGGAGGTTCTTGATTCCAGTCATGTGTCTGGAACACCCACTGTCAAAGTACCAGTCTTCCTTTGCAGAGACCCTCAGGGAAGTGTGGGCTATCAGGGCAGTAGCCTTTTTCTTCCATTTAGGAGCATGAGGTACCTTTTTAGACTTAGGTTTGACACCTGAGTTCTGATTAGGGTATCCATGCAATCTGAAGCAGAAAGGCTTTATGTGGCCATATCTCCCACAATGATGACATCTCCATCTTTGGTACCTTTTCTTCATATGTCTCTGTTCCTGATGTTGAGAGTTGTGTTGAGACATCTGCTTTGACATTTGTTTAACAGGCCTGATCTTCTTGTCTGTACTAGATTTCTTGGCTTCCACAAATCCTAGTCCAGATTTGTTTCCCACATTTTGTCCAACTTGAAGAATCTCTTCCAATTTGTCTGTTCCATTAGTCAGCATCTTGACAGATTTGGTCATTTGGATCAGTTGTGAGTTCAGCAATTGAACTTCCCCTTCTAGATGACTTATAGTTTCAAGATCTGCCCTTTTTTCAGCCTCCAGCTTTATGATGAGTTTTGATTGTTTCTCATTCTGCACACAGACTTCAGCACTTCTGATACACAATTTCTTGTAGGTATCAGCCAGTTCTTCAAATGTCACTTCTTCATCACTAGTGTCACTTTCAGAGGTACAAACACCAGTTAGAGTAGTAACTAGTTTGGCAGATTCTTCTTCAGAATTACTTTCTGAATCACAATCAGACCAAGTAACAGTCATTCCTTTCTTTTGTTTCTTAAGAAAGGTAGGACATTCAGCTCGAATATGCCCATATCCTTCACAGCCATGACATTGAATACCTCTGCCTTGATTTCCCTTCTCTTCTGACCTTGGTCTTCTGCTGGAACTGTCAATGTCAGAGGGAATGTTATGAACATTAGACCTTGACTTTGGATCTATTCTTTTGATGAGTTTGTTGAACTGTCTTCCAAGCATGGCTATAGCTTCTGAAATATTTTCTTCTTCATCCTCCTTGTTTTCAACATCAGTGTTGGATACAAGTGTTATGATCTTGTTCTTCTTGTCACCATTTTCAGTGATCCCCATCTCAAAAGTCTGAAGAGACCCAATAAGTTCATCCACTTTCAACTTGCTGATGTCCTGGGCTTCTTCTATGGCAGTTACCTTCATTGCAAATCTTTTAGGCAAGGATCTGAGAATCTTTCTCACCAATTTTTCTTCTGACATCTTTTCTCCCAGTGCTCCTGAGGTGTTGGCAATCTCCAAGATGTTCATGTGAAACTCATGAATGGTTTCATCTTCCATCATTTTTAGATTCTCAAACTTGGTAGTCAACATCTGAAGCCTTGACATTTTCACTTTGGAAGTGCCCTCATGAGTAGTTTTGAGAGTGTCCCAAACTTCCTTGGCCAATTCATATTGATGTACTAGTCTGAAAATGTTTCTATCAATTCCATTGAACAAGGCATTTAAAGCTTTGGAATTTCCCAGGGCTAACTCATCTTCTTCTTTACTCTAATCTTCCTCAGGCTTCAAACTGATTGTCCCATCTTTCTCAGTTATGGTGGGATGGATCCATCCTTTGTCAGCAGCTCTCCAAGCCTTTTTGTCCAGAGATTTTAGGAAGGCAATCATACGAGGTTTCCAGTAGTCATAATTTGTTCCATCCAGAATGGGTGGTCTATTTCCAAAAACTCCTTCTTTGTCCATAGTGCCAGAAAGTGATATCCCTAGATCTCACCCAGTAATATAGGCAGGGTGCCTGCTCTGATGCCAATTGAAATTCTGGCTGCAGATACTCAATGTCACGTTCAATGTTATGACACCGTATCTGACTTTCTATAAGACAGTAAATACAAAAACAGTAAAGAACACAGTCAATTGTTTACACAGTTCAGTGTGCAACAACACCTACTCTGGGGGCTACCAAGCCAGGGAGGAAATCCACTATAAGAGATATTAATTCAGGAATAAACCAACCAGTTTATCTCCTTCACTTAAGACCTACCCAATGCAACTTCAATCTAAGTACAACTTAAACCTGAGTTCCTACTCACTCCCCCTCAATCACAGCAGTGATACATAAACAATTTGACTAATGAATTGATGAAGACACTCTTCAAAACATACACTTGATTATGCTTCACAGCTTTTTAATCAAGCAACACAAACACTCTTGCTTCACAGCTTTGAGTGATACATAAACCTAACTTGACTTTGCTTCACAGCTTTAGTCAAGAGACATACAAACACTCTTGCTTCAAAGCTTTGAGTGATACACAACCCTTACAATTAAAACCTATTCCAAGTCACTTATCACAATGATAATTGCTTGGATTACAATAGTTAAAACTATACAGCTTCTAAATGATCTTCTGTCAAAAAGGGATACATTCCAAGACAGCAGCTCTGTTGAATATATAGCAGCTGCATCTTCAGTTAGGGTTTCCACAAAAAGCTAGGGTTAAATCCGTTTGACCTTAAGACTAGGTCACAGGACTAGATCAACCAGGTTGGGGTTGAGCTAGGTTAACCCAAAGAAAACGCTGGATTCTGTTCTGGAAAGACTGAGTCATTTTCCTGAAAAAACTCAGAATTAACCAAACTGCATACCTGTTAGTTCAGAACAGGATGTCTTAACATTTGTTATGACATCTGAATTCCTGTTTACTGATTTTGGTAAATGTGATCATTTTGCAAAATGCTCAGATACACACTCATAAACATCAGTACCTGTATGACAATATTTTTCTGCAAAGGTACCTAATAAATCTGTACCTAATAAACTAGAATGTTATGACATCAGTCATGACATTCATACACCTGGTTTTACCAAAAATGCATGCCAATACCTAAACAACTACAATACTTCTAGACCTCAAGTCTTCAGTGGAGATTCAACAGAGTTTGAATGGTGGAAAATAAAAATGTACACTAATATCATAAATATTGATGATGAGTTGTGGGAAATTCTTGAAGATGGCATTTCCATTCTAGTTGATGGAGTAAGAATGGTTGCTGACAGAAAAAGTCTTACACCTAATCAAAAGAAGATATCTAAAGAACATGATAGAGTGTGTGGCATTCTGTAGATGCTTTACCTCACTTTGATTACATCAAGATTATTGATAAATCTAATGCTAAAACACTCTTTGAATCTCTATGTGCTACCTATGAAGGAAATCAACAAGTGAAAGAGGCAAATGAAAAGTGTTGGTTGAAATCACGTTTCTAAATTTGTCACATGCAAGTATACATGTTGTGATTGCATCAAGTAATAAATATAAGAGTATGTTACCCACAAGGAGTAAATTTACTTAGATTTTACTTTGTAAAATCCTATTCTTTCAAGTTACGCATGAGTGAGAAATAATAATAAGGTTGTTGGTACGAGTTCAATGTTACTTGCAACAAAACTATCAAGAGCGCAAATGGGAGTGAAGTGTATTAAGAGAGGTAGAGTTGAGCATATATCCATTAATATTACTTATGCACTTATGTGTTTATGTTGTGTGGAGTCGTGACAGACAAAGTCAAAATGATCTTGTGGTGTATTTCTAAAACATTCAAAACATGCATGCAAAGGCAAGGGATCAAATCTCCAAGCCTCACTTATAACTAAAGCATGCGTCTTTTAATAAATCAGATTTCCTTAATGGTTGCAGCTTCTTACATCTAAGTAAGCCAGGTCAAGCAAATATATCTATCCTACTTTTTCAACCATTTTTACTCGTGAAGTACGCTTGTGGTTAGATCTCTCTCAACACCAAGTTGTTACCTATTTCTAAGTTGATCATGTCAAGAAACAAGTTTTGTAACAAAAACACATTGTAAAGCAAGCATTAACCACACATCATATAACATAAACACAACTTAACATTAACTTCTCATTGCTCAACTACAAAAGGTTTA
Organism: Vicia faba; assembly: GCA_948472305.1. NCBI lineage: Eukaryota > Viridiplantae > Streptophyta > Magnoliopsida > Fabales > Fabaceae > Vicia > Vicia faba. The sequence goes on along the minus strand of OX451740.1, from coordinate 295,583,909 downwards.
GCTCATAGTGAGCTAAGTACAAACATCAAGCATAGCTCTTATAATAAACATCTTAGGACAACTGAAATTGATAAAAGATATAAACCTAAGAGAGGACTTGAAGGTCTTCTTGAGATATATAGTCTTCAAGAGGTAACTTCAGTCATGCCACTGCTCTCCAGTTAGAACCATAATGGATGAGGAAAGAATACTCTCACACACTTCACGATTCAAGCACACAAACTCTTTGTAAAAATATTTCTTTCAGTAGGAGAACTCTCTCTCTCTCTCTCTCTCTCTCTCTCTCTCTCTCTCTCTCTCTCTCTCTCTCTCTCTCTCTCTCTCTCTCTCTCTCTCCAGCTAGATTCTCTTTATATAGGTAGAGGATTAGGGTTGGTATCTTGCATTGGAGCATGGTCTTTTCCTATGAATCACACAAATCCTAAATGAATTAGCGCCAAAACACTAACAACATGCTAGAAGACACAAGGATTCGTATGAGAGGCGACCGTAATGGGAGACAAGATGGCGTGTGATAGAATCTACAGCAGGCACAGGCGGCGCTGTTCTGACTAAAGTAGAGTATGGAGTACCCGCTTTTGTCTTCTAGCTTCTCCACTATCATCTTTGAATTTGAATAACTTTATTCTCTTTTTCTGTACCATCAAGTTTTTCCTCCTTTAATTCCATTATCACGCTTTCCTTAAGGCCAACATTTCCCTCATTGAAATTCTTTTGCTTAATAGTTCTTCTTTAAATTTCCATCTCGCGTAACTTGTAGTAGCCCATTTTTGTCTTGCCTTTTCTCAAACCTGCTAACCTTTATACACACAAAAACACAATTAAAAGCAAAAAAAAGGAGCACCTATTGTGCTTCACATTAAACATTAAATTAACTCTAAAATGCAAAAAATTAAACTTAAAAAGAAATTAGAATACTAAAATAGCAAATACTAAAGGCATGAATTAACTCACAAAATGTGTGTTAACACCCCCCCAAACTTGAATAATTACTTGCCCTCGGGTGATGCGGCAGGAAAAGTTAAACAGGACAACTTCAAGCAACTACCCCCCTCTTTTACTAGATCCAGTCTTTACAAAACTCAGAGTTATCCTCCTAGGGACTATCTTAAAAATAGATAGTACTCAGAACTTGGGCTCAATCTTGATTGTGTGTGTGTGTTCTTTAGATTACCAACACTTTCTGTCACGATAGAACTCTTCTGTTAAGTTAGTCATCCTATCATTAAACATTGCTTGTTATCCTTATCTCTCAACCTAGTGGGGGTTATTGATTCCTTGTTCTTGAATCTACACCTAGGACCACACTTGCATTTTTCTCAAAGTCTTTTGTAGCTTCCCATTTTTCACTTAAATGATCTCACTTAGTCATGAGTCAATTCTGTCAATAATGGTGGGGGTAACTACCGTTCCTCCAATTTCATGTGCCCGTTCCTGGAGGAACAACTCTTATGCTTGAACCTTGGAAGAGCGCGCCTCTAATACTGACACTTACCAGCTAGGCACAAAGCCTGCTGCTCTTCCTTGAGGCTTTCTTAAGAGAGGGATCTTGCTTAGCTCTCTTCCTAGCTTCCTTTCGGGTAGGCTCTGGAAGATTAGATTTGACATTGGCAGTCTTGACCAAGGACTTCTTTGGAGGTGCTTTGGCTTTTACAAGAGTCTTGGCTGGGGTTGGTTCTGTGGAAATCTTTCTAGCTGAACATGGGATGCTGGCCTTTCCAGGCCCCTTAACCTTCTTAGGGGTGACTACAAGAGTTACATCAGCACCCGACTCTCCAGGAGTCTTCTCAAATTGTTCTAATTCTTTTGAACTATCAGAGAGACCCCCTTCTTCCTCCTCCCCTTCTTCATCAACTTTCTTGTTAGAAACTTCCTCAACTCCACTCACAACAGCCTCAGTTTCCTCTTCCTCCTCCTAATATTTGCTCTAGTCTTCCTCAGTCATGCCAATCGTTTCCTTCATTTTAGCATCTCCCTCTTCTTTTTTTTTCATCCTCCTTCTTCTCAGCTTCAGTTTCTATTTTTTTCTTCACCAACCTTTTCACTTGGTTCATCCTCTGATTATTTCACCACTTCCCCATCACTCTTCTTTGCATCCTTCTGGTATATTGCCTTTTCAGGCACTTCTGTTCACAATTCCTTCTTATCCTTAGCTGATTGCTTGATCATATTATTCAAAGTCTCATTATCATCATCAGACTTGGATTTTTCCTCCATCATAGGTTCTTAAACAACCATCATTTTCTTTGGCACCCACTTCTTTATTGGTTCTTCTCCCTTGATCTTCTTCTTATTTTTCTTTGGTGAGTCGTCCTTAGGCACGCCTTGAGTTGACGTGCCTGGATCTCTCACCACAGCTGGTTCAAAACTCATTCATTGGCTTCTTACCCTTTTTCTTTATTTTCTTTTCTTCATTCTCCTCAGTTACCAAGTCCTCTTCTTCTTCATCTCATTTATCCATCCCTAATATCTGGCCAAGGTATGGAGGGGGTGGAATATCATTGTCCATTATTTGGTACACCTTGAACTCCCATTGATACCTTGCTTTCTGAAATCTCTAATAATCTCTCTAGTCCTTCTGCATATGCAATAATACTTGCGAAGATAAACTTTCAGTTTCAAAACTGAAGTCTCCTCCAGTCGACTTTTGTCCTACCTCCTCTTTCTTTCTTGCTTTTGGTTTCATCAACATTTGCAGACTGTTTCTATCAAACCCAGGTTTGGCGTTGCAGACTTCATCAGCTTCTCTGCCCTTCACTCCTTGATTAGTTCATAAGGTTGTTATCATACATAGGAAATACAATATTCCATCCTTCTTCTTAGCGCACATATGGATTTCTTGCACTATTATTATCCCAAAATTGACAATCATTCCAGAGGTAATACAATGGAGAAGGGCCAACCATTACTTGTTGACCGTCTCATTGTGAGTGGTGGGATTTATAGAATGCTTGATGAATTGATACCATACCTTGGATTCATGCTTAAGGTCCATTCTTCTCATAGATTTTTCTCCCCCAGACTCAACCCATGTGATGTTGGGGTTGCAAAGAGATTGCATGTAGACTTTATATTCTAACTCGTCAGCCCATGACAGAATGTCATGATATTCCTCCTCTACCTTCTTCAGACCCAACATCATGTTGATAGTTCCCTCAGAATAAGAGACTTCAAAACCTCTCACCATGACCACAAATTTCTTGTTGACATGTTTTAGGTTGGAGTAGAACTCTTTTACCAATTGAGTGTTGTGAGACTCAGGGTTTTGGCACAACTTACGCCACTTCTTAATTTGAATCAAAGAGCCAATGCTTGCAAGAATCCCTAGGATTTCATCTTTCAGGTTGAAGCTAAAACCCCTTTCAGAAAATATACTTTGGCAAGAGATGAAGTCAGTGAATCTCTTCCTTGCTTCATTACCGACAAAGATCTCACAGTCACTTCCATCATCGTCGGAAATGTCTATGGAGGGTGTAACATTTTTCCTCGCACACATCTTGATTCTTTTCTGTGAGAAGGTGGGTTTCATTGCCAGGGTTTTGGAAAGGTTCTGGTTCTTGAATCGAATGAGAGAAAAGGGTTGATGTGATATGAATGATACTGATTGTTGGAGTTTATAGAGAGTGGTGGAATGGTTTCAAATATGTTTGAAGAGGGAGTGGGAAGTTTTTGTTTATTGGAGGCAGTTGTGAAGTTTAGGGGTTAGGAGTGGAGAGAGAAAGGTAACGTACACTTCTGGACAAAATAAATTTTGAAAAGGACACAATAGTCTGTTTAGACAACCTAGGGTATGGTGAGGGTTAACCCTAGATGCTAATAATCATGAAAGCGTTCCATTAGCATTAAATGTTTTGTCTTGTTGTGTGACGTCACTTCTGCTGCACAAGAGGTTACAATATGCATGAGATTCACTCACTCCTTGACTCTTCACTTTTTGATCACTCCTCATAACACTTGCCTTTATCAACATACTTCCCATGACAAGACAACAATAATCTTCAACTTTTCTTGTGTAAATTAGGCTTAGTTATTCCAGTCATGACAAGACTTGCGAATGACTCTTTTCTTCCACATCTTAACTCAATAATCATGATACCTGAAAAATAAAACTAACTACAAACAAAAAAAATTAATATTGGGTTGCCTCCCAGGAGCTCTATTTTGTAGTCTTTTAGCCTGACTATGGAAAAATTCAAATGGAATCATTTAAAAACATGATGGTCCTTGTGTTGTTTGAGGATTTCCCGTGGTACATCTTCACTCTTTGACCATTTACTTTGAAGTTTTCTCTTGTTTTCTCATTCAAAAGATCTACTGCCCCATAAGGATAAATCTTTAAATGTTTAAAGGGCCCAGACCATATAGACTTCAACTTTCCAGGGAAAAGTTTTAATCTAGAATTGAACAAGATAGCAGGTTGTCCTTCAACTAATTCTCTCTGAAGGCACTTCCTATCGTGCCATTTATTAGTCTTTTCCTTGTACAATTCAACATTTTCATATGAGAACAACCTATGTTCCTCTAACTCATTGAGTTGAAGCATTCTAGCTTGGCCAACTTTAGATAGATCAATGTTCAGGTTTTTGAAAGCCCAAAAAGCCTTGTGCTCTAACTCAATAGGCAAGTGGCATGCCTTCCCATAGACAAGTCTGTAAGGAGACATGCCTAAAGGGGTCTTAAAGGTTGTTCTGTATGCCCATAAGGCATCATCCAAGTGCCTAGACCAATCCTTCCTAGAAGGATTAACAACTTTCTCTAAATCCTTTTTATTTTTCTATTTGAAATTTCAGCTTGCCCACTACATTGTGGGTGATAGGCAGTAGCAACTTTGTGTCTTACTCCATATTTTTCCATCATATTTTCAAAGATTTTGTTGCAAAAATGAGTTCCTCCATCGCTAATGATCACTCTAGGGGTACCATTTCTAGACAAAATATTTTTCACCAAAAATTTGGTCACCATCCTAGCATCATTAGTGGGAGTTTCTACTGCTTTTATCCATTTAGAAACTTAATCCAAATATGTATAGACTGCCAAAAGATTGAGGAAATGGTTCCATGAAGTCAATGTCCCATACATCAAAAATTTCAATTTCCAAGATGCTGGTAAGAGATATCTTTCCCCATGGAGATATTTCCAACTCTTTGGCATCTATCACATTTTCTTACCAGATCATGAGCATATTTAAAAAGAGAGGGTCGGAAATAACCTGATTGTAGAACTTTAGTTGCAGTTCTGGTTCCTCCAAAATGCCCCCATAAGGAGCTTTATGGCTGTCATACCCCAAATTTTTCTGCCCTTTATTTCTATAGTAAAAAATATTTTTAACATTGGTTTTTATAATATTCTTTGGTTCATTTTTACTAACATTTTAACTATAATTTATTTCGCTCATTTAAATATGTATAATAGTTTATTTCAAATTATTTGTATTTTAAATAGCAAATACTTGTTCAATTTCATATACTTTCAATTGGATTTTTATTTCAAATGAGTAATATAACATAATTGGTAAGGAATGAAGCTAGAAAGTATGAGGTCGTGGGTTCGAATCTCTTGTGTTGCACTTTTAACATTTTCTTTTTCTATTTTTTGTTACTAATTTTCTTTCCTTTTTTAGAGATCAGGATTTTGGCTTCTCTTGGTTTTTGGGTAACTTACTTGCCAAGTTTTAAAAACCTAATTCTAAGTCTATAAATAGGACTATTGTCCAACATAATTTTTCATTCGGAAATCCACAATTTCACAATCTCAATCTTTTTCTTACTTTTGGTTTATTCCAGGGTTTCTGTTGTATCCCAAAAATTTTCCTCTCACGTTTTCCAAGATATTCCCCTACATGGTTGGTCACAAACCATTGCCTAAGGAAAAAGAATTTTTTTGAATGGTGTCTTAATTACCTTTCGATTGGCATTGTAACAGTGTCCTTCGATTGGCACCTTATTAATATCTTTTGATTGACATCTGAACAAAGGCGTCTTCAATTGGCATTGTAACATCACTTCAATTGATCCAGACTGAAGGAAATCGAAGAGAGAAGAACAAAGTTTTCGAGCGGTCAACAAGATCCTTCGATTGGCCTATTTACAAGGCCTTTCGATTGGTATTTTAACAAGTACCTTTCGATTGGCATGGTAACATTGTCTTTCGGTTGACATCTACATAGTGTCCTTCGATTGGCATTTCAACAAGGCCTTCGATTAGTATGGACAAAGGCCCTTCGATTGGCATTCCAAAAGGTCCTTCGACTGGAACTTCAGAGTTTCCCTCAATGAGAACATCAGAATGAAATGACCTTCGAATGGCATTTAAGTGCAGATTTTGTCTTAATCTAAGATGCTCTGATGAAGGAAGTTCTAAACACTTCGAATCAGAACTTAGACTCATCACAAGGCCAAGGGCTAGTCGAAGTTATCTAATAGGGAATGTTCTGAATATATTCGAATTGGACTTTGAAGCTGGCAAAGAAAGCCATTTGAAGGAAGTAGCAATGACTCATTTGAAGAACATGCAAAGGTCCATTCGAAGAAGCATTCAGAGGGCCCATTTGAAGCATGCATAAGATGTCCATTCGAAGATGCATTCAGAAGACCCATTCGAAGGGTGCATAAGAAGTCCATTCGAAGAAGCATTCAGAGGGCCCATTAGAAGCATGCGTAAGAAGTCCATTTGAAGATGCATTCAGAAGACCCATTATAAGGGTGCATAAGAAGTCCATTCGAAGATGCATTCAGAAGGCCCATTCGAAGGGTGTATAAGAAGTTCATTCGAAGGAGGCAACTCATAGGCCAATCGAAGAGAAACGCTAGAGGATGTTCGAAGGGTCAAATGTCCAGGTTCATCCAAGATTTCCAAAGAGACATGAATGTTTCAAAAATGAATGCTTTTAATATGTCTGATTCTTGTCTCATGGCTTTAAAAGCTTGGTTAAATGGCTGTCTTTCGCCATTACTATGCGCCATCATACTCCTATAAATACAAGGGTAAAGACACAATACCAGGGGGGTGAAAAAGAGGAACACGCATACATACTTCCCACGAAGAGACTACACACACACATTGCTCAAAAATCCTAATAGCCTCCCAATCGAAACACCTTTTGCAAGTTCCTTCATCCAAGAGTCCACCCCAACTCCTAAGCAAACATCTCCACACCTAGAGCCACAGATCATACACCTCCGATTGGCAAGGGTTTGCAAAACCAAAATTTCACCTTCATGACATTTAAATACACATTGCATATATATTCTTGTTATTACTGATTATGCTGCATGTAAGCTAAAGTGCAGAGATGGGATCGTGCCATTGTTGGGGCACGATCTAAGTTGTTCCTTCGAATCTCAGGACAAAACAAACCCAGACCCAGACCGAACTCAGCAGATTCGAATTGAGGAAGGATTCGAATTAGGAGGAGATTCGAATCAGGGGGTAAAGTCCCCCCCGGATATCTAACATTTGTTTTGTTTTGCAGGAAACATCTTTTCAGAATCTTGTTCAGAGCTTCGAAGCAGCTCAGCTTCGAACTAGATCCAAGGTTCACAGATCGAAGGATGACATATCCAGATCGAACACCCCTAAAGTGCAGCCCTTCATGCACCTTCGATCAAGCCTCTTCACTGGATCGAAAGACAGCCCAAGCCTCTTTCGATCCAGGCCTCCAGAATCACACTTTTCTTGATTTACTGCCTGTTCCTTCGATTTCATCCTTGGTTTGACTATTTTATTTCTTTTTTTTAATCAACATAAAATCAATCAAAAAACCACAAAAACATTAGGCTAGTTTTTTCTATTAAATTAATTTTGTTAATTAATCTTTTAATTATCTTAACATTTTCTCAAAACTAAAATTAGGAAGATTTAGATCATTTTCCCAAAATAAAATAAAACAACCAAAAAATTTTATTCTTAGGATTATTAGACGTTATTTTCAAATTCGCGCACGTTTATTTTATAGTAACTGCCTACGGGTTTGTAACAGCTTAATTAGAACTTTTACACTTTACTGCTTTATTCCCTCAATTTTGGACATGTAAATAATCCCCTTCCACGAAGCCTTGAAATAGCGTAGGATTTACATTTCCCGCACTTTAAATTCATGTACATATATTAACTGCTTAGATGTATGCTAACTAGGATTGCATGACAAGATCTGAAAACAAACGGTAGAACACCTAAATGTTTAAAGATAAAATAACTGAATTGAACACACCATCACATGTACACCTCTAGGGTACTCCCACTTTGGTTACCTTCAATAAACAGTCATGAGGCAAGAATGCTTTAGCAAAGACTCATAAATCAAAAGATCATAGTTCCTCGATGACCCTATAAGTTGCCTTCTCGGTAAATGATCTAGTCCTAAAGAAAATTGCTAAAGCGTCTCCACAAGTTGCCTTCGTGACTGTAAACGTCCCTTCGATGTCCCTCAAACGTCCAACGATAAGGCTACCTACTCACTAATAGTAGGATATCACTGTCTAAAGGATAGGAGGAAAAGAATGACTCTTTTCGAGTATAAAAGTAGACAGTTGTTAGAAGTTTGCTCAAAACATTTTGCACTTACATAAATACTACTTTTCAAAAACAATTTTTAAAATATTTGCTTTGTTAACACTCTTGAGGACTGATACAAGAGTTAAACGCAAAGCAGATCGCTGCACTAAGGCATTTTTCAAACATTTTCAAAACACACAAAGCACAAAGGTATTTCAAAATGAGTAAACCTCTAAGAGCCCGTGGAAAACCACAGATGGAAAGGGTGTTAACACATTCTCTTTCCATAATCTACTCCCTTACTTAGAAATTCTCTAAAAGGTCTTTTTCTGTTCTTTTCACCCTTTCCTTAATTTGGATAAAAGAAAAGTCGAGACGACTCTTACTTATCGCACATTTGCGAACAAAAAACGCAAATCAGTATTAAACAGTCGGTTTTGCCACTGTATCACAGTTTCTGAATAGAAACTTTGAGAAACAGATCCAAAAATTTCCATAATCCTTTGACCCTTATGATCCAACACCCTCCCTTTATTTTCAAATTTTCAAATTTAATTTATTTATTTTGATATTGTATGATGTTTATTTGATGGTTGTATATTTGTTTTATTATTACTTTCTTATCAACAATTCCATAATATTTACATTCACTCCCACACTCACACATATGCACCTATTCTACTCACATACATATTGCATTCACTTAGGCCAATTTTCTAACAAAAGTTTTCCACACCTTACATAAATCTTTACTTACATATATAATTACTACCACATTGTTACAATAATATTTAACATTGTATACTAAAAAAACTATCATTCTCATGAGATATGATACGTCATTCTAACATCGTGCGCATATTTAAACAAGGCTATATCAATTTTCTAACCATCAAATCTCATAGTACAATCCGTACAGATTATATTCATCTCTTTTGCAGGAAAAATCACATAACAAATCCAACATTAACCTCACCTCACTATAAACAAAAACAACATCAATCACAAACCATGAAAACAAATTTAAATCCAACAATATTGACGATGTCTCATATTTGTGTAGAAGTTATTTTTACAGGAGAAAAGAACACATGAAAAGCAACATCAATTAACCAGCCCCAACAACAAGCAGAAACAACGGATGCAAAGAATTAATTGAGCTTGAATAGAAAAAGAAGAAGACCTAAATCGCAAAATCGTGGAACTCTAACCTAATTCCTGCCGTCGCTCACCTGCTCACGCTTCCGTTGCAGCCGACGAACCAGATCGACACCACCCTCTTCCATCTCCAACGACTACGACCGTCCATCTCAAATCCACCACCGCCATTTGCTTCTCACAAATCTGAAGTCGGTAATTTCGCGCACAACCTTTTGGTAACCCATTCATATTTAGTGATTGATTTATGCGAATATGGTGTTAATGTTATGAGTTGTACATGAATGCTTGAAACTAATATTGTATGGAGTTTTTTACAATCTGATTTTCGTTTGAGAAGAAGAAGAATATGAAGAGAGATTGAGAAAGTAAAGAGAGAAGGTCGTGGGGGCAAAGGACAAAATGGAGCACTCCAATTCCAGTTTTTTTATTTTATATTTATTTTGTTTTATATTTTTATTCTTTTTATGATTATTTATTTAATTAATAAATAATGAGTTAAATTAATATTTTGATTAAAATTGGGCTTTTAGGTCTTTAGTTGTTTTTTGGTTTACCTAAACATCTCTATTACATTTTTTTGTTCTATTTAATTAATTTCAAAGCCATTCATTTGTTTTAATTAATGAGTTAATTATTAAATTACTTAATATTCTATAAATATGTCAAAACTCACGCAACTCACTAGATACTTCATCTGCGAGCAACACATGATTAATATCTAGTCATGTGATAAGGGAGACTTTATCAGACTCCCTCCGTATTCTTAATATCCTCACCCCGCTCTATGTCCTACTGTATTCTTTAACAATGAAACATTTAAAATAGCTAACCAATGATCAAACCATTTTTCCGCTAACATAATAAAACTCAAGACATTTTCAGAAAAAGGATTAAATAAAATTACTTTCAAAATTAACTGCGAATTGCGTCTACAATCACTCAACATACAACCCATATAAGGTTCAAGGATAATTCATAATCAATGTTATGCAATCCTATAAAAAACACAATCAACACTACGAACTACGAATTGGGACTCTGATTCCTCGTAAGAGGATACGTAGGCATACGACTTAAAAACCGTGGCGCGTCCCCTAACTAAAAAATTAAAATCCTATTCCTAAACCTTAAACCTAAGCCCTAGTATCCTTGTGAACAAGGTAGATGAAGGGTGCCTAAAACCATTCCTTCGTCTAAAGTGAGTCAAGAATTTAGAATCTCTATATCGATTTAGGGTTATTGTGTTATATTCTCGTCCTTAGGATAAAAATTAATGGCGGAGACTCTATATTTTCAGCCGGTTATTACAATGAAAGGAAAATAAGATCTGTCGTGCCTCTGACTGGTCCAGACATCTCCTTAGCAATTGATCAACACATTTTTTGTAAAGAAAAGGCTCATCCCAGAAATAGCTTCTGGTCATGTGAAAGAACCTCTTCCTTTGCTAAGAGTTGAATTCAGGTGGAACATATCTACTAACCAAGTACTTAACAATGTCAGTGTACCAACGAGTAATGCTTGCGGTTATCAACAACAATTTTTCATCAGGAAATGACTCCTTGATTTCTCTAGTACTCTGATCTTGAATTTCCTCTGGAAATCTTGACAAATGATTAGCTACAAGGTTCTCAATTCCCTTCTTGTCTCTAATCTCTAGATCAAACTCTTGCAATAAGAGAAACCATTTAATAAGCCTCGACTTAGCATCCTTTTTAATGATAAGATATTTGATGGCAGCGTGATCCGTGTAAACAGTCACCTTGGTTCCCACTAAGTAGGATATGAATTTATCAAAGGCAAACACAACTGCTAGCATCTCCTTCTCATTAGTTGTGTAATTGACTTAAGCATCAATTAATGTTTTGCTAGCATAGTAGATGGTGGGAAACACCTTGTCGTGCCTCTGACCCAACACACCACCAGTTGCAAAGTCACTTGCATCACACATTAGCTTAAAAGGTTTAGTCTAGTCAGGGACTTTCACAATGGAGGCAGAAAGGAGAGCTTTCTTCAAGTGGTTCAAGGAGCTCAAACATTCTTGATTTAAGTTAAAAGGCACATCATGTTTTAACAATTGGCAAAGCGGTTTGGTGATTTTTGAGAAATCTTTAATGAATCTTCTATAGAAGCCAACATGCCCTAAAAAACTTCTAATGCCTTTAATGTTAACCGGTGGGGGAAACTTCTCAATGACTTCTATCTTAGCTTTATCTACTTCCAAACCTCTCTTTGAAATTTTATGTCCAAGAACAATTCCTTCCTTGACCATAAAATGACATTTCTCCTAATTCAACACCAAATTGTTCTCCTCACACCTTGCCAAAACTAAGTCCAAGTTGTCTAAACAATTTTGGAATGACTCCCCAAAAATAGAGAAGTCATCCATGAATACCTCCATGGAACTCTCAATAATGTCAGAAAAGATAATCATCATGCACCTTTGAAAAGTGGCTGGAGCATTGCACAAGCCAAAAGGCACCCTTATGAAGGCAAAGGTGCCATAAGGGCAGGTGAATGTTGTCTTTTCTTGGTGTTTAAGAGCTATGGCTATTTGGTTGTATCCCGATTACTCATTCAAGAAACAATAATACTTTTTCCATCCAATCTATCAAGCATCTGGTCAATGAAAGGTAAGGGAAAGTGATCCTTTCTAGTGGCTTTGTTGAGCTTTCTTTAGTCTATATAATTCCTCCATCCCGTGTCTATTCTTGTTAGGATTAGTTCATCTTTCTCATTGCTGACTACAGTCATGCCTCCCTTCTTTGGCACACATTGAATATGACTTACCCACACACTGTTATAAATGGGATAGATAATCCTAGCATCTAACCATTTAATAATCTCTTTCTTTACCACATCCTTCATGATGGAGTTAAGTCTTCTTTGACTCTAAATACTATTCTTAGCATTTTCCTCTAGTAAAATCATATGCATGCATATTGTCAGCCTGATCCCTTTTATGTTAGAAATTTTCCAAGCAATAGCCTTCCTATGTTTCTTCAGAATATCTAACAACTAGCCCTTTTGTTCTTCACTCAAGTCTGTTGCAATAATGACAAGCAACTTTTGTCCTGTCTCTAGAAAACCATATTGCAAGTTGGCAGGCAGTTGCTTCAGTTATAGATCAGGGGGAACTTCTATTGAAGGAGAACATTACTTCTTATCATCATCTAATATTTCTAGAACTTCCATGGCTTCATCTTTAATAGTGGGTTTACACATTGGTTCATACATGATACCCTCTCGTGAATCAACTTCTTTCTATAGCCTTCCCGGTGCTTGAGTCAAGACTTCGCTTGACTTTAGTAAACTCTTGTGAACTATTCTGTCCCAGCTGGAGATCATAGAGAAATCAACAACTTCGTCTCCAGGATATTGAAGTGAATTGAGTACATTGAAACCAATTTCTATGCATTCACCCTCATGGTGAGTTCTCCTTTCTCAACATCAATTAAAGTCCTTCCCGTAGCTAGGAAAGGTCTCCCCAACAAAATTGGAATGTCCTCATCAGCCTCAAAATTCATAATGATGAAGTCAGAAGGAAACACCAACTAATCAACCCTTACCAAGACGTCTTCTATCTTTTCTCGAGGGTAGAAAATACTTCTATCTGCCAATTGTAGAGTGATAGTTGTAGGCCTGGATGCACCCATGCCTAACTTCTTAAAGATAGATAAGAGCATAAGATTGATGCTAGACCCTAAGTCACATAATGCCTTTCCACTAAAAGAGTCTCCAATGTTGCATGGAATAGTGAAACTTCCTGGATCCTTCAGCTTAGGAGGGAGTTTGGCTTGGACTAACTGGCTACACTCTTGAGTGAGTGCTACCGTAGAAAATTCTCCCACTCTTTTTTTTGTAAGCATATCCTTCGTGAACTTTGAATAGTTTATCATTTTTTTCAATGGCTTCTATCAGAGGTATGTTGATATGAAGCTGCTTGAGTATCTCCATAAATTTTCCAAACTGTTGCTCTTCTTTTGCCTTCCTAATTCTTTGAGGAAAAGGAGGTGGTGGTATTTCTTGAACAAATTTCTTCTCTCTGTCCAGTTCTGGCATTACTACAGGTTGTTTTCCTGTTTGAGAAGTCTTTCCAGCTCTAGTGTTTTCAATGGTTTTTCAGTGTTCCCAACTGAGGTCGGTTCCTCATTGGATTCTTCCTTTTCTTCAGAAATATCCTACTCAGGTAGGACTCCTCTGGTCTCAACGCCCTTTGGTGAGGATACTTCACATTCCTTACCACTTTTTAACTTTATAACCTTGCAAGTTTCCATATTCTTTAATCCAATAGTTGTAGCTCAAGTTTCAGTAGCGCTAGGGAGTGTTTCCATAGGCCTTGAGCTCAAAGTAGTGGAGATTTTCCCTAGTTGGTTCTCCAGGTTTTTGATACTCACCCCTTGTGCTATAAACATATTTTTGGTCTCTTCAATAAATGATTTTAGAACATTCTCGAACTTGTTGTTGCCTTGATATATCATTGGGTACTTGGGAGCATCAAAACCAAGAAGAGCTTGGGGTTCTTGGGCAGCTTGAGCTTTCATTTGATCTTGGTTGATACTCCATGAATAGTTAGGGTGATTACGCCATCCTGGGTTGTAAGTGTTGCTGTAAGGGTTGTTGTTTCTGTTGTAAGTGTTACCACCATAGTTGACTGAAACAGGATTTGCTGGACACTCCTCAAATAGATGTACACCTCCACAATACACACAGGTAATTGTAGACGCGTATGTCACTACATTTACAGGATCCGGCTTAGGCACTTCTAGAGTAATCATTTTTTTCATCATTTGATGAATCTGAGCCACTTGAGCAACAAAAGGTGTAGTTTCTGTGACTTCATGGAATCCAGTGGTGGGCTTCTTTTGAGTAGTACTTGCAGTTGTTCTTACGACTGGCCATTGATAAGTCTTGTCTGTGATGCTCTCTATCAACCTATATCCGTCTTCATATGACTTAGACAAAAGCGCTCCTCCACCAGATGCATCAAGCATATTCCTTGAAGAAGGAATCAGCCCATTGTAAAATGTTTCAAGCTGGATATAAATATGGATTCCATGGTGAGGGAATTTCCTAAGTAATTATTTAAATCTTTCCCAAGCTTCAAATAGTGATTCATCATCTCCTTGCCTAAATGAAGTGATCTCGTTTCGCATCTTTTCATTCTTGGAAGGAGGAAATTATTTAGCCAAGAATTTCTCAGCTAGGTCATTCCATGTGGCAATGGAATTAGGATCCAAGGAATTTAGCCAACTTTTGGCTCTATCCCTAAGAGAATAAGGAAACAACCTCAACCTGAAGGCATCATCATTCATGCCTGGGATCTTGAAATTACTAGCCACGTCTAGAAATTGCCTTAAGTGCAGATGAGGGTCTTCATGCGGGGAACCAGAGTATTGACTAGTTGTTTGTAGCAATTGAAACATCACATGATTGAACTCAAACTGAGCTGCTATGATTTCTGGAAAGATGATTCCAGTACTCACAACGTTATGATCCAAAACAACATATTCCCTGATGTTACGGGCCCTATTATTGGCTATATCGATAATATCATTATCAATTGTTGTAATCGGTTTTAAAATGAGAGTCGCCAACCTTAATTTTTTATCTTTAGGAAGGGAATATAAAGAATAACCCTAATTTGGTCAGATACTCTAAGTTGTTGACTCGTTTTTAGACGAATGGAAGGTGTTAGGAACCCCTCATCTACCCTGTTCACAAGAATACAAAGGTTTAGAAACGCAGTCTTTAGGAAATAGGGTTTTAATTTTTATTAGGGGAACTCGCCCCAATTTTGAGTCGTATGCCTACCTATCCTCTTATGAGGAATCAGAGTCCCAATTCGTAGTTTGTAGTTGTTTGGTTAGTGTTTTTAGGATTACGAAATTACTTCGAATTTTCCTTGAACCAAGTATGGGTGTGGAAATAGCGGAATTTGTAGACGAAATTCGCAGTCGATTAAAAGTATTTTCATAATCCTTTTTGAAAATAATCTTGAGCTTATTAAGTTAGTAAAAAAGTTGATTTGATGTTGGTTAGATGTTTTCAAATATATTATATGATGTAAGCAAAATATTTTTAGTGCATTATAAAAAACCTTAATGCAATTTTTAAAAGTAATTAAGAATGAGTTAGTAAAAAAAATTGAATTTTATAAAAACAATAATAAAATAATTTCAGAATTTATACAAATATATTAAATATAAATTTTTTAATTATAATATAAATAATAAAAAATAGAATATAAAGAATAAAAATAAAATTTTAATTAAAAATGCTAGAGGGGTGTATAATTGTTTAGCTAGTAAACTCAGGGGGTGTAGAAAATAAGGCCCTGAATCCAAATACTGGATTCAGGCCCAGATCATAAGAGGGGTGCAGATTTACAATGGGTATTAAAATTGGGGGGGTTTGACTTAGCAAGGGCCCAAGTTCCGACATTGAACTGGGCTCAGTAGCGCAAAAGGGGTGTATTTTCAAACATATTAGCGAAATAAAAAAAAACAAGGGTGGTGCGGACAATGATGAGCCTGGCCCAAAACAATAGCATTGGGAAGGAGGTCCGTTTGGACCCCGTACGAGAGGGTACACATGATTACAGTGGATGCATGTTTTGAGATCGTTTGATGGAGATCAAAGAGACGTACATTGAGGGTATATTATAAGGTCGTGCAAAGGTAAGCACAAGATCAATGAGGGTTTTTAAAAACACAGGCCTAATGTTGGGCCTCGTTTTCTCTTCTTCTTTCTCGCTCTATGCCCAAAACAACAAATCTGTTGTATTTCTATAGAGATAATGGAAATTGTCCCGCCGGCCAAAAATTGCTTCCGCCGACGGTCACCAGCATGAGCCACCACAAAACACCCTTTCTATCCAGTTTTTCGGTTTCTATTCAACAGAAAACTTCAAACCTTCATAGCAAACCACCGTGCCAAAACCCATAAACCTAGAACCCTAAGAATCCTAACACCAACCTTCAACAAACCCTAAGAACCCTAACCCTTATCCAACCTAGAAGCATAAACTCTTTGAACCCTAACCCCATATGGATGAACCCTAATTTTAAATTGATGAACCCTAACCCTAAACGATGAACCCTAACCCCTTCAAAAACTCAGAAATCCAAAACCAAAAACAAATTGCATATTCAAATAACAACAAACCCTAAGCTAAGTGAAATCGGCTTACTTGATCCTTATTGTGAATCTTGTTTTTTTTTTGTTAATTCTCCTCGTCTGTCTTCTGATCTTTTCCTTTCCTTCTGTTTGCATGTGTAACGATGGTGTTGCAGCAACGACTTGGAGGGAAAATCTTAGGGTTTTAGAAATTGAAACCGTAGATCTCAAGCAAGAAGAAATATCAGGGCTTTAACTGCTTCTCATTCTTCTTCTCGGTTGACAAGTTTCCTTCTCCCCAAAATTTCCCGTTGTTTTTCTTTCCCCTCTTAGTCTTAATTCATAGGGTTTATATAGGTTAGGAATTACTACAAGTTAGGAGTTTTTCTTCTGATTGTTGTTACTATTTGATTTAGCTTAGAAGTTAGTAATTAGATTGATATTCATTTTAGAATTAGGGAAAAATTTGATTGTAATTAACCCTGGACTATTTTGTATTGTACATTTCATCTGTTAAGATTTGATTATGTAATAATTTGTTCAATGTTTTGATTTTCTCAAGATTTGATTTGATAAGATTTGTTTCTGGAAATCTTTGATTTTAAGCTTGCTTAGTTGATGAGTGATTAGGGGGCCGCTGGCTGAGATTGGGACTTAGGGTTTCTTGGCCCTCAGTTGATTTGATCAACAAAAATAAAACAATAATAATAATATAAAATATAATAATTGTTAACATTATTTAATAATGGTAATTAAAAATAATAATCTTTAAAAAGAATGAAAGATGCAAAATTCAGAGATTGACTTTCAGTCAATCCTAAAAAAAGATGGGCCCTCAAAAAGGTTCTTAATGGGCCGTCCTAAAAAATGCACACCCCTTATTAACATCATACCCCTATTTCTGTTGGGCCGCATAAGATGAAATAGATTGGGATTAGTTAGTTTGGCAAGTTAATCCCAATGACTCAATATATACACTCCTTTTACTGTCTGAAACGGGATTTTGAAACCAACCTTCAAATGAGCCAATCTACTAAAAATGAAGCAATAAACCCTCATGACGAAAATGCACCCCCTTTATTCTTTGTAAGAAACAAACTAAATGGGCCATTAGATTTTGATTGTCCATTTTAAAACAATGCACTTCCCTTTATAAATTTAAATCCTGTAATATAATTTTGGCAACCGTAATCTAACTTTTATTATAAAGGAAACGATAATATTAACAACTATAAGAAATAAATGATTTAGAAATCAATAGGGAAAATTTGGGGTATGACAGCTACCCCTATTTAATTACTCTTCGATTAGATAGTGTGAGAATATACAGGTCTTGCACGTTCGAATAAGAGGTTTTACTAAATAATGGAAGACCCCAAAATTTTTCCGAAATATTATAAGGATACACTATACAACATTCCTACGAGTATGAGAAATAGGCATAGACAATGATATATCATCTTACTAGAGTTTGAACAGAAGTGATGATCTGACTTAGATGCGATGACGCGGATAACTCGTCAATGTTTAAAAAGTGAATGAAGATTTTCTCACGTATTTACCATGGCCTAGGAGGTAAATAAAACTAGCTTGAAAAATGACTTACTAATGCCCTGTGACTAACATAGTAAGCTTAAGACATAGATTTTGTTCATCATAACCTAGGAGATGAATGAAAAAAGTTTGATAACACATCGCTGAATGGAGACTAACACAATGAGTTATATCACAGATTTCGTCACCTTTTCTACAACCTAGGGAGTAAATAATACAAGGATGAACCTGTGCACTTACCACGACCTAGCTGATAATTGACACATGGGTAGGCTCATGTATTCATCACGACCTAGAGGATGAATAGTATAACCCTGAAAATTTTCATACCTATCACAACCTAGGGGATAGATATTTGAAAATTTTTGGCGTTTATCCCGACCTAGAGGATAAACGACACAGGGGTAGTCTTATGTACTTATCACGACCTAGAGGATAAATAACGTAGTCCTGTAAATTCGCATATCTACCACGACCTAGAGGGTAGATATTTGAAGAGTGTTGGTGATCGAATCTTAGATAACTAAACCAAAGATAAGATTAGAGTTTTACCGGTTGTTCCTATTCTCAACTAAGGTATTTGTCTATTTTGTGGACCAAATGATCAATAATGATCCCCAATAAAGTTGTAGTTTTAACCAAGGATGTGTTATGGCAATGTCACGCATGATACATAATGCCCCAAGTTGATATAGAACCCAAAATGTATATGCACCGAGTATTTGTATATGCCTCAAATGTTCGTGTATGCACCAAATGTATGTATATGCCCCAAATGTTTATATATGCACCAAATGCTTTTTGTGAAATTTTTAATGTTCTCTCCTTTGAAACTATTGGTTTCGTGTCACCGACTCCACCAACATTGTATGTTGTGTTGTCGTGGCGTTTTCAAGTGATTTGAATATGATGAACAAGGGTCTGAAAGATTTTTGATATATGTATCGTAGACGTGGGTGTGGACGTAGTTGCGGATGTAGGCGTAGACATGGACATAGGCGTGGACATAGGTGTGGATATGTCTATGATTATAGGTGTGGACGTTAGTGTGGATTTTATTTCAATGTTTTTCTAACAAAAATGTCTTTTGATGTTATATCTAATGTTTTTATTTGTTAAATTCCTCAAAAGAATTTCAATGCACTATTTAGAAATAATCATAGTATTTTGCAAACCAGTCACAAAGAAAAACACAATTGAAAGTTTGAGAAAGTAATTGTTTATTGATAAATATGCCTATGAATAGGCGAGAGTACAATATTTAATTCCTTAAAAGTGGTAATTACAGAAAGATTTAAACTGAAAATGGCAATGAAAATGATAATTACTATTGTTGTTTCTCCAATGTCCTTTTGATAGCTCCAATCTCCTATGCTTATGAGTCAAATGATTTAGATCAATCCCTCTCCTTCGTGGTCATAGTCGTGGTTATTATATCACAGTCTTTTTGTTCTTTATTTCTGAGCAAGATCCCTAACTTTTTTCTGGATCGCCCTTTCGGGTTTTCAATCCACTGGGAAATTTTTTATGTATGTCCCTAATTTTTTCCTGGATTGATCTTTAGGGTTTTCAATCCACCGGGACGCTCCTTTTTTCCTAAGTCTCCCGTTTAGGGTTCAAACTTAGCGAGCTTTTTGTACATAGTATTTTTTTACTGTGTCTGAATTTTCCAAATGTGGCAGTTCTTCCCCATCCATTATTGTGAGGATAAGACCACCACCTGAGAATGCTATTTTTACCATATACAACCTTCGTAGTTGGTTGTACACTTACCACGTGAATCAAGGCGAGGTAGTAGAATTTTCTTGAGCACCAAATCTCCTTCTTTGAACGCTCGACGACGAACCTTCTTGTTGAATGCTTTCTTCATCCATTTTCGGTATAACTGACCATGGCACAAAGCCGCCAAGCATTTTTCTTCAATGAGGTTAAGCTGATCAAGTTGCGTCTGAACCCACTCTACTTCTTCAAGCTTTGTTTACATTATAACTTGAAGTGATTGAATCTCTACTTCAACCAGAAGTTCCGCATCCATGCCATATACCAGAGAAAAAGGAGTTGCACCTGTTGATGTACGTACTGAAGTACGATAGCCATGTAGAGCGAAAGAGAGCATCTCATGCCAATCTTTGTATGTCTTTACCATTTTTTGAATGATTTTCTTAATGTTCTTATTGGCAGCTTTAACAGCCCCGTTCATTCTTGGGTCGATAAGGTGAGGAGTTATGATTCTCGATCTTGAAATCATCGCATAACTTCTTCATCATTTTGTTGTTTAAATTGGACCCGTTGTCTGTAATGATTCTGCTGGGAACCCTATATCTGCATATAAGATTTTGTTTGATGAACCGGGTAACCACTGTCTTGTTACATTTGCGTAAGAGGCAGCTTCCACCCATTTAGTGAAGTAATTGATGGCACCTAGTATGAACTGGTGTCTGTTAGAGGCTTTCAGCTCGATTATTCTTATCATATCAATTCCCCATATTGAAAATGGCCAAGGAGAACTTAGGATATTCAAAGGAGTCGGTGGCACATGCATTTTGTCGGTGTAGATTTGGCATTTGCAACATGTCTTTGTATAATGGTAGAAATCAACTTCCATCGTCAACCAATAGCCTGCCCACAAGATCTTTCTGGCCATGGCATGTCCATTTGTATGAGTTCCGAAAGCGCCTTTGTGGATTTCTCTCATAAGTGTATTCGCTTCATGTTTCTCCATGAACCTGAGCAACACCATATCGTAGTTTCTTTTGTATAATACTTCACCATTCAGAAAGAACTTTGAAGCTAGCTTCCGTAGAGTTCATTTCTCAATCACAAAGGCATTTTCTGGATATTCTTGTTTCTCGAGATACCTTTCGATGTCATAGAATTAAGGATTTCTATCCGGTCCTTCTTCAATAGCAAGGAAATGTACAGGTTCTTCAAAATGTCTGATTATAATGCGTGGTCTGTGGTTTGGCCAGGTTACCTTAAACATGGATGATAAAGTTACCAAGGCGTCTTCCATATGGTTTTCTTCTCGCGGAATATGACTGAATGTAATCTCGGTAAATTCTGTAGCTAGCTTTAAAACATGATCTCGATAGGGAATCAATCTAGGATGTTTAGTGTCACATTCACTGTTGACTTGGTATATGACTAACGGTGAGTCTCCAAACACTTCGAGATGTTTAATTCTTAGATCGATAGCGGCCTCTAAACCCAAGATACAAGCTTTGTATTCTGCAATATTTTTGATGCAGTCAAAATATAACCTTGCAGTATAAGGTTTGTGAAAACTATTCGGGGAAGTCAAAACTTCTCCTATACCGTGTGTGATACGGTGGCAGAACCGACTGTTTGAATGCTGGTTTGCATTTTGCGTTTTGTGTTTGCAAAATGTCGCGGTAAGCAAGAGTCGCCACTGACTTTTATTTCATCCAATCGGAAAGGAAAAAAGTACAGAAAAAATCCTTTTTCGATATATTCTGAGTACGGGGGGTAGATTATAGAAAGGGAAGGTGTTAACACCCTTTCTATCCATGGTTTTCCATGGGCTCTTAGGTACTTGCTCATCTTTTTTAAAATTTGCTTGTCTATGTGCTTTGTTTTGGAAAGTTTGACTTCATGATAACCCTTGTATCAGTCCTCAAAGGTGTGACGAAGTTTGTTTTGAAAATTTGTTTGAAAAGTGTAAGTGTGAAAAGTTTTGATTTGAGCAAGTACCTACTAGCATCTACCTACTCGAAAAAAGATCGTTTCTATTCTTTTTCCTTTAGACAGCGCTATTCTACTATTAAGGAGTAGGTAGCACCGTCGTTGGAGTTGTAAGGGTCAATTCGAAAGGGACGTACAATCACTAAAACAATCTTAGGACACCTTAGTAATAACCCTAGAGTCTTAAGATCATATTCGAGGCAACATTTCCGAAGAAACATTTTTTTGTACCCCAAAATTTTCCCTCCCATTTCTCCCAATAATTTCTCATCACAAAGCCCTTGGAGCTCAAGATCCAGTTATGGTTTCATCTGCTCAAGACTTCTCCTTGCACTGTTGACCCAAATTAGGGTTTGTGTTTGAACAAAGATATTTTGACCTAAAATGCCTAAGATGACTTTCATGCTTCATATTGGACTCCCAAGTTTATCCACACCAAGTTTCAAGTCTTGATTCCAAATTTTGCCCAGTCAATTGGACAGTTGACCTAGAAATCAGCTGTATTAGGGAAAAAGTCAACTGTGGCCAATTGACAGTCAAATCTCATGAAAATTGACCCACATCAACATTATGAACTCATATGGACCATTTTATCAAGTTTGGATCACAATTCCACAAGAAATTTGATCAGATCACCAAAAGGGCAAAATGGTCATTTTTAGGGTTTTGACTGCACAAAGGCAATTTTTTACTGTTTGACCTAGCCAATGGAAAACAAAGCTCACATATGGACTCAAGGACCCCATGGAATTATCTTGACATGCCTAACAAGTTCAAAAGATCCCAAATGCACAAGATTGACAGTTGAATTTCCCAGTCAATTGATCAATTTTGACTGTATATTGAAAAGTCAAACTTTGACTTTTTGGTCAAAATCAAGTGTCAAGATTCATTTTTCATCAAAACATGCAAAATCATGAAACTTGTTCATCAAGAAATCAAGAAATGCAAATTAGGGTTTGAAATGAAGATTTTTCATAACTTAGAATTTTTCTAAGTTATGAAAAACCCTAATTTTTTCCTAACTTTGTCCCACTTTCTCACCAAGATTCATTTGGATTCAAGCAAAAGTCAAAACATGAAAGTTGTAGCCTATTGCATAATCTACAACTTTGATTCACAAAGTTTTCCCAAAAGAAGCTTGTAGCTCAAGTTACAATTTTTAGAACAAGGGTACCAAACCATTCTTAACTTAGAGAAAATTTGACCTATTTTAGACAAGGTTTTTACCTAACTTCAAGACCATTTTTCACATACTTCCACTTGTAATTTCAATTTTAATTTCAAAGATTTATTGTAGTACACATTCCAAGCTTTCCAAAATGTCCAATAACTCATCAAACAACCTCATGGTTTGAGAGAATCGAATTTTGCAATATGGGAAAAACTCACTTTTGATTTGGTCAATTTACATGTTCATACATTTGTGCCATTTTGAATTCAGCATGCTTTCCTTGATTACAGGCCTCTAAACCATCCAAAACTCAATAATTTAATGCTAACTCATTGTGCCAAGGCCTTGTTTTATGAGTTTAAGCATTACATGTTGAACTAAGCCATTTATAGAAAAAGCAAATTAGCCATTCTTGAAAAGTTGCACTTTATGTCAATTGGTAAATCAAGAAGGTACAAAGAAAATCTCTGAGGCACAAGTTTATGAACAAAACACACTGATCAAGGGGAAGGTTAGCAGCATAGCTTGGGGGCCTGCATCAGTCTAGAACACCAAGTTGCCTTTTGTTGCTTAAAGTGTAAGAAACATAGCATATCATACAACAACTCTCATTTTCCTATAAACCAACCTTAAGCAAACTTGTTACACACATTCCAAACATCAAACCCAAGCTGAAACACGAGCTATCCACCTCCATTGCCCTCTCAAACACAGAATCACTCTCAAACTGTCCAAACAGAGCACCTACTGCAGATTGAATCCCACAACTCATTTCCATTGTGCATTCTTGCTAAAACCACTTCAAACACCTTCCCTACCATCAATGCAAACTATCCAAAGCATTAGAAGTGGACTGTAACTCCTCTAATTAGTTTGGCCATTTTCATTTTCTTGTTTTGCAGGTGGAGTGCTACAACTCGATTCAGCTAGTTTCAAAGCAAAGTAAAACTTGGAATAGCATCCCTGGACATCAAGGAAGCTGTACCAATCATCACCTTGCTCTGAAAGTACCTCCATCATCAGATACAACTTCAACTGAACATGTATATTCTTGAACTTATATCTCTCAATGTAGACATCATTAGCTCTAAGTTTGTGAATAAGAAGTGTTCTACTCATGCCCCTGAAACTGTACATACCTTTACTTTCCATTTATTTTGCATATGTTGTGAGAATTTAAGGTCTGAACATTGATAAAAAGTTAGGTTAAGATTTGGGAATGATGAAATTCTCTCTCATTTCTGAGAGTTAGGATGAGTTCTTTACATGTCCATAATCGTGGCTTGATGATTAACATTTCTTATGTTGTAAGTTTGTGCTAAAAGTCCAAGAATCCAGGTGTTTGAATCATGGTGCAAAATGCGCGTTTTTGACAAAGGTTCTGGCCAGAGGTTGAAGAAGCTCCACGTGGGCTGGGCCTGTTTTGTTATTTCTTTTCACACCATATTTTTACTTTTACACCCCCTTGGCCCATTATGTTTATTTTTATGTTTTTTTGACTTTTTCTTTTTTGTTCTGACTTATTTATTTTTTCTAATAATATTAAAAATAAAAAAAATATTTTTCACACCATTTTTATATTTTTTGGGCATTTATTTGTTTATATTGATATTTGTATGTAAATAAATACATAATATTATTATTTAGAATAACTAGAAAAAATAATGTAAGCACATTCATTTTTTGATTTTTATTTTATTTTATCTTCTGAAAATATTTTATATAAAATATACTTTTTTTATAAATATTAAATATTATTATTTTGTATATATAATACATATTTAGAAAATAATACAAATATATATATATATATATATATATATATATATATATATATATATATATATATATATATATATATATATATATATATATATATATATATATATATATATATATATATATATATATATATATATATATATATATATATATATATATATATATATATATATATATATATATATATATATATATATATATATATATATATATATATATATATATATATATATATATATATATATATATATATATATATATATATATATATATATATATATATATATATATATATATATATATATATATATATATATATATATATATATATATATATATATATATATATATATATATATATATATATATATATATATATATATATATATATATATATATATATATATATATATATATATATATATATATATTTATTAGAATATTTAGGACAAAAATACAAAAATATATACATTTTTATTTTTATTAATATTTGATAGTAAAAATACCTTTTTGGCAAATATACTTCATTTTTATTTTATTTTGTATATAATTGATAAATATTTGTACATATTAAATAAATAATACCTTTTACCTAGTAAAATTAGGGTTTTGCCCTAAATGCATAAAAATACCCAAAAATTAATACTTTTTATTTTGTTTACTTGACATATAAAAATACTCTTTTTCATACACATAAAAACTTTTTTTTTGGCATCTTGCATATTTATTTTATTTCCATTTAATTTGTGCAATTAAATATCTTGTAAATAATTCAAAATTGATGTAATAGCTAGGTTTAAATTCCTTGTCAAATACACCCCCATGTGAACATTTGTACCCCCCTTCCCATATTGTGTTGTAATAGCTTAGTAACTTTATTTTTCGCACTTTAATGCTTTCTAATTATGCCATGTTAGAATTAGGGTTTGTATGCGAATCAAAAACAACAAAAATAGTTTGACCTAATTTCAAGAATAAACAAGCATGAAAATGGACAACACTAATCACACTTGCACCCCTAGGATATTCCACTTGTTGCCTTCAATAAATGGGCCATATTGCATGTTAGGTCTCTTTGGGCAAAACAAATACAATACCAATGATCATAAGTCCCTCGATGACGCTTTCGAAAGTTGCCTAAAAAATGATCAAGTCCCTCAAAGGAAAGATTGCCCAAAGATACTAAGCACCATTGCAATTATGGTCTAAACGATGACCCGCGCCCGTCCCTTTCACATCCTAACACAAGATTGTCCACCAAATGCAATGGTGGAACAAAATTGTTAAAAGGGTTAAAACATAGCAAAAATCTTTGAGAACTTTAGGGTAGATAGCTCTTAAGTACTTGTCAACTTGCAAAACAAAAACACTTGCCTATTTTTTCAAACCATACTTCACAAACACTTTCAAAACAAACTTTCAAAAACCTTGAAACATCTTTTCAAAAAGACAAACACCTTTTGTAAAACATTCGAGTAAAGAATTGTTACAAGGGTAGCCTAGACAAGGCATCTTTTTCAAAACATTTTCAAAACCACACACAAAGCACCATTTCAAACAATTGAAAACCAAGGCAAGTTGATCTAAGCAAGTACCTAAGAGCCCATGGATAACCATGGATAGAAAGGGTGCTAGTACCTTCCCTTTCTATAATCTACTCCCCGAACCCAAGAAAACATCTCAAAGGTTTTTGCTGTCTTTTTAAACCTTTCCTTAGGATAAAATAAAAAGTTGGTGGCGACTCTTGCTCAACCGAAACATTTGCGAAAACAAACGCAAAACCATAGTCAGTTCTCCCATCGTATCACAGAACTGGTGACTCTGCTGGGGAGAAATTTAAAAGTGGAGTAACCTTAGGGCTTAGATCACCCTCTTGCATGACTAATTGTTTGATTTGATTGCTTTATATTTTGGCTCTCTTGTTTGGGTTTGCAATCCTACACCCGGATTTTTGGGAAACATTCATAGATAGCAATACGTTGTGGAAACTGTGCGGGGTATACCGACACGGTCGAAGCAATAGCTATATTAGTGCGACATATTTGTGAGTACCGGTAACCCTTGAGTTCAATCAAGGAGAGTACGGGGCCGCTGAGTGATGTCACTAAGCACTAATGACCTAGAACCTTACTTGACCACCTTGGCCTTTTATTAGGGGTAGTGAGATGACCGGCTTTGGTGCAGTCCGAAGTTGGTAGATACTCGATACTACACTCATTGAGGGTTGTTTTCTTAGAATATTTTGGTCGCTAGTTAAGTGGCTAAACCAAAACAATGAACAATGAAAACAATCCAGTGATATTGAGCTCCTTAGAACCCGGTTACTATTTATAAGACAGGTTTTTAAGCCAACTACACTCAAGAGGGTACTTACCTATGAAACCCCATGCAAGCCTGAAACTAGGGTTTGGTGTGATTTGCTTGTACATATGTTTGTGCATACATCATAAACATCATAAAGCATCATATGCATTCACTAACCACTTCAAGGGTTTAGATCTTCATCTTTGTTCTTGTTTTGTAGGTCATGGAAATTCCTCGCAGAAAAACCATCCAAGTCAACCTTGTGAGAATCTCTCCTCAACTCAAGGAGCTCACCTCAAGAATTCCGGAAAGCTTATCCTTCAGTGAAAGACATGGTAGACTGCTCAGCTTAGTCAACACCAACATTGAAGAAGACATGATGAAAGTGCTATTCCAGTTCTTTGACCCTCTTCACCACTGTTTCACTTTCCCCGATTACCAGTTGGTGCCCACTTTGGAGGAGTTTTCTCAACTCCTAAGAATCCCTATCCTTAATCAACTACCTTTCAACGGTACGGAAAAGGAACCAAAGCCGGAAGATGTTGCTCGAGCATTACATCTACAACCATCCGACATCAAGGGGCATTGGGAAACCAGAAGCGGCGTCAAAGGATTCTTAGCAAAATTCTTGTTTGAGAAGGCACAAGAATGTTGGAATTCATTGGACCTACAAGCCTTTGAAGAAATTGTGGCACTCCTTATCTATGGGTTGGTCCTGTTCCCAAATTCTGACCAATTGGTAGATGTCAACGCGGTCAAAATCTTCTTGTCCAGAAATCCAATACCAACATTGCTTGGGGACATCCTTCACTCATTTTACACACGAACAATGAGAAAGAGGGGTGTTCTCATGTGCTGTACTCCTCTCCTTGCAAGGTGGTTTATTTCGCACCTTCCACAATCTGTCTTGAAGAATGACCAAGGCTCAAGGTGGTCCCAACGATTGATGACTCTTACTCACTCTGATGTACATTGGTGTTCTCGGTCCAGAGAAAATGTCATCATCATCGTTCGTTGCGGAGAGTTTCCTAATGTTCCTTTACTTGGAATCAGAGGAGGTATCACCTACAACCCTTGCCTAGCTTTGAGGCAATTTGGATATGCACGGAGGGATGGCCCTCATGACATGTTGATTCCTGACCTAGTTTTTGACTTCGACAATGATGCGCAAGGACTTCGCCAAAGATTCATCAGAGCTTGGGGGAGGCCCAACAAGGTTGATAGCAAGACACTGGGACACAAGAACTCCATCCCTCTTGAGCCTTATCTCAAGTGGGTACGGGCCCGAGCCCAGAGTCTAATGATGCCTTATACTCATGTTCTCCCTGTGATTAAAGAGCCCGTCAAGGAAGGAGAGGTTCCCTACACCATCCTATATCCTGACATGCCTACATCGTGGGAGGAAATGCAGAAGAGCTGGATTCAGCTCAAGGAGGAACGGAACACTTTTGAAGCCAACTTCTACGCTAGCGAGAAGAAGGTTCTAGAGCTTACCCGCCGACTCCATGAGCAAGAGGCCCTCAACACCTACATCGCACCAAAAAGGATGCGCAATGTCTTTTTACCTTGAGAAGTTGTTTTTGTAATATTTGGCCCATGGGGCATTTATGTACTAACAAGTTTCTTCTTATTAATATGACGTGCGTTCTTTTTTTTTTTTTGTCTGCAACAAGTTTGAATATTCTAAATCCTTGAATGCATTGCATACATAAGCATACCATTCATCATGTGCATAAGCAGGTCTCACTCCAGGTTTCCTTATCTGTTTGCTGTTTATTTCAGTAGGATGGATCTCGAGCAAACAGTCAAAGACCTACAAGCTCAAAATGCACAGTTCCAGCAACTCCTGATGACCTTGGCTAAGGGTCAGGAGGATCTCAAGACCTTGCTGGGGAATAAAGACCCAGTGAAAAAGAAGAAAAAGAGACTCGGGGTGGCTACTCTAGGGAGAAGATTTGACGGAGAGGCCAGGAGAGTGCTTGAATTTCCTCCTACTTCTGATGAAGGAACCAGTAAAGGAGGTGGGGCTGCGGTACCTTCCGAGTCCGATGTGGAAGAAGAAGAGGTCGAAGAGGATGAAGACTACTCTGATCAACAATACCCTCCGGCTGATGATAAATACAACGGTTTAGAAGACAGGTTGGCCGCCATGGAGCTACAGAGAGTGCCGGGTTTGGATTTTGAAGACTTGGGTTTGGTTGCCAGGATTGTGATTCCCCCAAAGTTCAAAGTGCCAGTTTTTGTGAGGTATGACGGGCTGTCCTGTCCAAAAATGCATCTCAGGTCCTACGTAAGAAAGATCCAACCCTATACGGCAGATAAGAACCTTTGGATCCACTTCTTTCAAGACAGCCTTTCTGGAGCTCAACTGGAGTGGTTTTATCAGCTAGAGGGAACCAGCGTCCGAAACTGGGAAGACTTGGCCACCGCCTTTTACAAATAATATCAGTACAATTCTGACCTTGCTCCTACGCGTACCCAACTTCAGGGTATGTCATTGGGAACAGGCGAAGGATTCAAAGAATATGCACAAAAATGGAGGGATTTGGCTGACAGGGTGCAGCCTCCTTTAACCGACCGTGAACTTGTTGATATGTTTCTAGGGACCCTATCTGGGCCATTTTTCAATCATCTGATTGGTAACTCTTCCGCGGGGTTTACCGATTTGATCTTAACAGGCGAAAGAATAGAAGCAGGCATCAAGTCAGGAAAGATTCAGAAGGGTGCCGCTGCAAGTGTTGAGAAGAAACCTTTCAAGAAAGAAACAGCTGTTGTATACTCCCAAAGAAGAGCATGGAAGACTGAGCACCGGCCGACCGTGGGGGCCGTAATGATTTAAAACCCTTCAAGTGAGCAGCCTTGCTATAACCAGTCCAGACCAAATCAACAACGGGTGGAACGGCCACAACGGCAGTTCACCCGCATTAATATGACTCCAGCGCAAGTGCTTCCCCATCTGTTAAAGTTGAATCTCGCCACTATCAAAGAGGCACCAAAAAATGTGAATACGTCCTCTCCGCATTATCATCCTAATGCTAAATGCGCCTACCATTCTGACAGTGTCGGGCACGACACCAATGATTGTTGGGCACTCAAGCATAAAATCCAAGACCTGATAGAGGCGAAGGAGGTGGAGTTCGACGCTCCGGAGAAGCCTAATGTGATATCTGCTCCCATGCCGAAGCACGGCCGAAATGTCAATGCCATTGAAGAGTTGTTGATGTCAATGATCTGATAACTCCGTTGCTAACCATCAAGTTGAATCTGTTAAGGGCCGGGATCTTCCCGGGATGTAAAGAAGACTGCTATTGTTGTTACTCTCTGCCGTTTGATTGTCCGTTACTGAAAAAAGGCATCCAAGGCCTAATGGACAGTCGACAAATTTTGTTCGAAAAAGTTTCTGCTATTCCAACCCATACTGAAGATGTCTCAATCATAACCATTCACGCCAATCTTTCCAAGGTTGTCAAAAAGCCTGTTAAGATTACACCAGTTACGAAGTCTGTTCCTTTGAAGATAACAATGCCAGGGCCTGTCCCCTATGTTTCTGAGAAGTCAATACCATGGAACTATGGCGGTGACGTCTACTACCATGGTATTAAACAAATCGAAATAACTGAAGAAAGTTCGGATGATGAAGAAGCCAGCATTGGAAACATTGCAGGCACGAGCAAAATCACCCGGAGCGGGAGAATATTTTCTCCAGAGATTGCCCCTCCAAGAGCAATCTTTGGACCCTCATCTGCCGACAAGGTTATCCCTGCACCAATAAAACTCTCCGCTAGAACCCCATTGATTGAAGATGTTGTTGTTCCTAGTATTGTACCTCCTACCATTGCTGATAAAAGTAAGGGAATCCAAGATGAGCTCGTCAGGACAAGGGCTTAGCCCTTGGTCATCCCGGAGACCTCCAAGAAAGAAATGGATGAGATCTTGAAGATAATCAAAAGGAATGATTACGATGTGGTAGAACAGTTGGGGCAAACCCCCTCAAAGATCTCCATGCTGGCACTACTACTTTGCTCGGAAGCCCACGCTAAAGCTCTGATAAAATTCCTGAAGGCAGCCCATGTGCCCCAGGAAACCTCTGCGGATCAATTCCAAAATTGCGTGGCTAGCCTTACTGCGGACAATGAATTAGGTTTCTCTGATGCCGACCTAACTCCTAAAGGTAGAAACCACAATGATGCTTTGCACATTT
This sequence comes from Vicia faba, assembly GCA_948472305.1. Lineage (NCBI taxonomy): Eukaryota > Viridiplantae > Streptophyta > Magnoliopsida > Fabales > Fabaceae > Vicia > Vicia faba. The sequence continues at coordinate 295,552,422 of OX451740.1, read as the reverse complement.
CAGTCGAGTGCCGAGGAACTACTCTCGCACATGTCTTGGTCGAAACTGGTTCGTCGCTGAATGTACTGCCTAAGAAGGCCTTGGACCGACTAGATTGTGAAGGGTTGGAGTTGAAACCGAGTGATATTGTTGTCAGAGCTTTCGATGGTTCGAAGAGAATGGTCCATGGGGAGGTTGATATTCCCATCAAGATAGGAACCAAGGTGTTTAAATCTACTTTCTATGTGATGGACATCCGTCTGTCATACTCTTGCTTGTTGGGTAGGCCTTGGATACACAACGCCGGGGCAGTCACCTCTTCCTTGCATCAAATGTTGAAGTACCCTGTCAAGGGGAAGATCATTACCGTCCATGGTGAAGAGGAGTACATGATCAGCCACTTGAATTCCTTCCGGTATATGGAGGTAGAGGGGGAGTTCATTGAGACGCCTTTTCAGCATTTCGAAGAAGTCCTTCCTGAAATAGCAGTAGCAAAATTGGCAGTTGAGGCACCGAGGCAGATGGCCAGGATGGCATCTCTGGAGGATGCAAGGGCCGCAGTAAAGGAGGGGGCCGCAGTAAAGGAGGGGAAGAATTCAGCATGGGGGCAGTTGCCTGATATTCCACATAAAACAGACAAATTTGGATTAGGGTTCACTACCGCGGGCCAGAAAGCTATGCGCCGTTCGAAGATTGAAAGAGCGCCAGTCAAAATTTCTCCCTACGGAATCAACGCTTTGGAGGATGAAGACAAGGAGAGCAACATCGAAGAGTGGATTTACCCAACTGTCAAAGGAGGATTGAGCAACTGGGAGGCAAAAGACTTTGTCCCCATCACTTTTATTCATCAGTAATTTATCTGTCAAACATTTCCTATTGGTCTGTAATATTTATTTTCAAACAATCCGTACACTATCTTTTCACCTCATGCCTTGCCCGGGGCATGTAGGTCCATTTGTAAGGGTTTTGATTATTTTTCATATCCATATGCCATGTTTAATGATTCATTGGACGTTTTTCATTTGATAAACTGCTTGTGTTCATTTTCTTTCCTTTTGCATTTTTTGTTTAAGGATGGCTATCCCTTACACACACCCACACTCACAAATGCAGGTACCCATCCACTCCGGATTCCATGGGTGACTATTCTGCTATATCCTTGAATAACTCTGAAGATCTGGTAAATCAAGCCGAGTATGAAGATGACGAAGGTTGTGAAGTACCAGGGGAACTAGCCAGACTTCTACAGCAAGAGGAAAGGGCCATCTTACCGCACGAAGAGTCATTGGAAACTGTCAACTTAGGAACCGAGGAAGACCGGAAGGAGGTACAAGTGGGTGCCAATCTGGAACCAAGTGTCAAGGAGCGCCTGATACAGTTGTTGAATAAGTATGTTGAAATCTTCGCTTGGTCTTATGAAGACATGCCGGGTTTAGACACAGACATCGTGGTTCACCGTCTCCCCACAAGAGAGGATTGTCCACCGATCAAGCAAAAAGTCCGCCGAATGAGGCCTGACATGTCTGAAAAGATCAAAGCGGAAGTGATGAAGCAATTCGACGCTGGCTTTCTGGCTGTTACGTCCTATCCTCAATGGGTCGCTAACATCGTGCCAGTACCTAAGAAAGATGGCAAAGTCAGGATGTGTGTGGACTACCGGGATTTGAATAGAGCCAGCCCCAAAGATGATTTTCCACTTCCACACATTGACATTTTGATCGACAATACAGCTCAGCACAAAGTGTTTTCCTTCATGGATGGATTCTCGGGCTACAATCAAATCAAAATGGCCCCCGAGGATATGGAGAAAACAACTTTTGTCACATAATGGGGCACTTTCTGTTACAAGGTGATGCCGTTCGGGCTGAAGAACGCAGGGGCAACTTATCAACGCGCCATGGTAGCTTTGTTTCATGATATGATACATCATGAAATTGAAGTTTACGTAGACGATATGATAGCTCGGTCACAAACAGAGGAGGAGCACCTTGAACATCTAGAAAAGCTGTTTGCCAGATTGAAAGAATACAAACTCAGGCTGAATCCAAGTAAGTGCACTTTTGGAGTTAGGTCTGGTAAACTTCTAGGATTCATTGTAAGCAACAAAGGCATTGAAGTCGATCCAGCAAAAGTGAAAGCAATACAAGAGATGCCTGCTCCCCGTACTGAAAAGGAGGTTAGAGGGTTCTTGGGACGCTTGAACTATATTGCCAGATTCATCTCTCATCTGACTTCTACATGTGAGCCAATTTTCAAACTCTTAAAGAAAGATCAGGTAGTCGAATGGAACGACGATTGCCAGGCTGCTTTTGATAAAATCAAGGAGTATTTGCTAGAACCTCCTATTCTGATGCCACCCGTTGAAGAAAGATCATTGATCATGTATCTAACCGTCTTGGATAACTCAATGGGGTGTGTTTTGGGCCAGCATGACGAGTCTGGTCGAAAAGAGCATGCTATTTATTACCTTAGCAAAAAGTTTACCGACTGTGAGACTCTCTACTCACTGCTCGAGAAAACTTGCTGCGCTTTGGAATGGGCTGCTCGCCGACTAAGGCAGTATATGTTGACTCATACTACCTTGTTGATTTCCAAAATGGATCCTATCAAGTATATCTTCGAAAAACCCGCTTTATCTGGAAGAATAGCCAGATGGCAAATGATCCTAACTGAGTATGACATCCAGTACACCACCCAAAAAGCTATAAAAGGGAGTGTACTAGCTGACCATCTGGCTCATCAAGCTATCGAAGATTACCAACCCATGAGATTTGACTTCCCAGACGAGGACATCATGAATTTGGACAACATTGAAGGTAACAGACCGTATGACGGACCCGAAAAGGGATCCCGATGGACCCTGTACTTTGATGGTGCTTCAAATGCACTTGGAAACGGTATCGGCGCAGTACTCATTTCTCCGGAAGGTTGTCACACACCTTTCACGGCCCGACTTTGCTTCAGCTGCACAAACAACATGGCTGAGTACGAAGCTTGCATCTTTGGTCTCAAGGCTGCTATAGACTTGGGGATCAAATCTTTGATCGTATTTGGGGACTCGGCTTTGGTTATCAGTCAAATCAAAGGAGAGTGGGATACCAAGCATCCTAATCTTATCCCATACAAAGAACATGTCCTGACATTGTTGCCTCATTTCGAGCAAATTACCTTCGAGCATTTCCCGCGAGAAGAGAATCAGCTAGCAGATGCTCTAGCTACAATGTCCTCCATGTTTAAACTCAACTGGGATAACGAGGCTCCCCAAATCACCATCGAGCGAATGGATGAACCGGCACATTGTCACGAGATTAATACCGAGGAAGTAGTGGAACAACCCTGCTTCCATGAAATCAAAAGGTATCTCCAGAATAGAGATTATCCCGAAGGAGCTTCCGTAAATGACAAGAAGTTCTTAAGGAAATTCGCTGCTAAGTTCTTCCTGAGCAACGACATCCTTTACAAACGAAGCCATGATTATGTATTACTCTGATGCGTAGACAAAGCTGAAGCAGAGTTGATCATGATTGAGATACACAGCGGCACATTTGGCACTCACTTGAGCGGGCATACAATGGCTAAGAAGATCCTAAGGGCAGGCTATTACTGGTCTACCATGGAAGCTGACTGCCATCAACATTCTCGTACTTGCCACAAATGTCAAGTCTATGCTGACAAAGTTCATATCCCTCCAGTTCCTCTCAACGTTCTGACTGCTCCTTGGCCATTTGCAATGTGGGGCATTGACATGATTGGAGAGATCAAGCCCACGGCTTCCAACGGACATCGCTTTATCCTGGTTGCCATTGAATATTTCACCAAATGGGTCAAAGAAGCTTCCTTCGCCTCTGTTACTAAAAATGTGGTTGTCCGCTTCATCAAGCAAAATCTCATATGCCGGTATGGTGTTCCAGACAGGATCATCACAGACAACGGTACAAATCTGAATAACACGATGATCACCGCTTTGTGCGAATAGTTTAAGATTTATCATCACAATTCATCTCCCTATCGGCCGAAGATGAACGGTGCTGTTGAAGCTGCGAACAAAAACATTAAGAAGATCATTCAGAAAATAACAGTCACTTCCAAATACTGGCATGAGATGTTACCGTTTGCTCTGCATGGATACCGTACGACGGCACGTACTTCAACCGGGGCAACCCCATTTTCTTTGGTATATGGCATGGAAGTTGTCCTGCCTATGGAGGTTCAGATTCCTTATCTAAGGATTATGAAGGACACAGGTTTGAATGAAGATGATTGGATGCAGACCCGACTTGATCAACTCAATCTGATCGACGAGAAGCGACTCGCTGCTATATGCCATGGTCAGACGTATCAAAAACGGATGATCAAGGCCTTCAATAAGAAAGTCAGACGACAAGTGTATCAAGTCGGAGATCTCGTAATCAAGCGGATTATCTTGCCGCAAAGTGATCCCAGGGGAAAATGGACTCCTACATATGAAGGACCATTTGTGATCAAGAGCATATTTTCTGGTGGTGCAATGGTTCTGACCACCATGGACGGCGACGATTTGCCGCACCCTGCAAACGCAGACATAGTCAAAAGATACTACGCATAAAATAACCCGATAAGTCGAAAACCCGAAAGGGCAGCTTGGGCAAAAATGGGCATCCCGGTGAATCGAAAACCCGAAAGGGTGGTTCAGGCAAAAGTTAGGGATAAAAATAAAAAAAATCTGTACACCCGGCAAGTTGAAAACCCGAAAGGGCGGCTTGGGCAAAAAGGGGTTTCCCGGTGGATCGAAAACCCGAAAGGGCGATTCAGGCAAAAGTTAGGGAATTAAAGCGTATGACTATGTCTCGTCGGATCACTTCAAAGACAATCTCTTCATCAACCAGTTCCAGGCTTCTGATCAATCCAGTCATCGGCAAACGAAGCATTGGATGGACAGATATTCAGAGTTGTGAAGGCTATAGCGGAATGGAATCCCATGGAATTATTTCACATAGCCATCTTTATTTTGTATAAATCTTTCAATATTTACGACAAAATCCTCTTACTAGGATGATTGTCTCCTTTGTACAAATATACTCAGAGAAAGTTAATGCAAATACTTTTCCCAGAAATTTGTGTCATTTCCTTTTTCTTTTTCTCTTGCACTAATTGTTTTATTTTGAGAAACGTCCAATGTTTTGTTAAATAGGCATATGCATTTGAACATAATCATTTCCTTATGAATCAATAAAGAGGATTACTGATAGGTTGAAGGTGCAGTTGGATATCCTGATACCCTTTCAAAGGAAACCCCTAGGAGATTTGGAATCCATATCCCCAGCAAGTCTTGAAGCTTATCCCCAGTAGATTCTGGAAGCTTATCCCCTGAAGAGTACGGACGTCTCTCCCGAGCTTTATTCAAATTTATTCCTCACAAGGGCTTATAACTGGTTTATCCTCAGCTAATTGCCACGGAAGATCGCACTCGGCAAAATTCTTCCTATCCCCAGCAGAGTTCATCAAAGTTCCCCAGCATAACTTATCAATACAATCCCCCAGAGGAGTTTATCTTTGTTATCCCCAGCCAGAGAATCCTCCAGAACTCGATTCCCCTCAGAGTTTAAGTTTCAGTATCCCCAGCAGAGCTAAAACTTCAAACTATCAATCCCCAGCGGAGCCAAACTAGTGAACCTTTTCCCCACAGAAATGCTTCTCACTAGACTAGAGATTCTCAGTCTTATCTCCCCAGCTTAAGTCTGCCAGGTTCTAAAATCCCCAGTAGACATCATCATAAATTCTCTTACCCTGCAAGTCACCAAGGAAATTCCAAGTCCCCGCAAGTGGTTCTAAGGCCCCTCAACGGTTGAAGGTCTGGTATTCCCCAAGCAAATCTGCAGACTTTCAGTTTTCAGTTCCTCATTGTATATTCGAAGATTCTCCAGTGAAGATCTCCTCAAGACAGGGATTCCCCAGAAGATTGGTATACAACCCAAGCTCCTTATTCTCCAGCAACAACCAGGAATTATTCTCCCCGGCAGCAGTCAAGAGGCTTTTATCTTCAGCCATCTCGGATTCATCTATCCTTTGCAAGACAGCTCTCCAGCTTACATGCGCATCCATTTACATTCATATCATATAACATACATTGTATCATGCATCATGACATTGCATATAACTAATTCTTTGCCTTTGCAGGTAAGATCAGTCGACAGACAAAAATCATTATCTTCCGAGATTCTTTCCAGGAATAGTTCAGATGTGACCCAGACATGGCAACATTCTGATGCTTATTCCAGATTCATCCAGATGCGGTTTTACACAAGCTCATCATCAGGAAACCCTACACCGGTTCCCCCTCCACCTTCAAGATTTCTGAAAACAGTTCACGGGTTCTCCAGTAACAGATGTTAACCTATCGCTTGTTCAGTTTCTTCTCAAGACTTCTGAAAACAGTTTATGGATTCTTCCCAACAACGGATGTTAATATATCAATTTGTTCAGATGCAACTTTTGAAAACAGTTTACGGACGCTTCCCAACAACGAATGCTGCTCTATTGCTTATTCAACTTCAAGATTTCTGAAAACAGTTCACGGGTTCTCCAAGTAACAGATGTTGACCTATCACTTGTTCAGATTCTTCTCAAGACTTCTGAAAATAGTTTATGGATTCTTCCCAACAACGGATGTTAATCTATCGCTTGTTCAGATGCAACTTTTGAAAACAGTTTACGGACGCTTCCCAACAACGGATGCTGCTCTATGGCTTATTCACCTTCAAGATTTCTGAAAACAGTTCACGGGTTCTCCAAATAGCGGATTTTAACCTATCGCTTGTTCAGACTCTTCTCAAACTTCTGAAAACAGTTTACGGATGCCTCCAGATACGGATATCAATCTAATGCTTGTTCAGACCCCCAATTCAGATGTGGTCCAAAACATGGACACCTTTCTGATACTCATTCTCGATGGCATCTTTAAGCCCATCCCCGAAAAGTTTCTGTCACTCTTCCAGATGGCATCGTTAAGTCCATCTCCAAATGGCATCTCTAAGCCCATTCCCGCATCCATTGCTTTGACGAGTGCAAATTTAAGGGCACTCTAGTGTCCAATCTCCTTTTACCCTCGAGTCGCGAAAGGCAAACTTGCCAATCTAACTCTTCGGATTCAAGAAGATTGAACAGGGGCAACTGTTGTACCCCAAAATTTTCCCTCCCATTTCTCCCAATAATTTCTCATCACAAAGCCCTTGGAGCTCAAGATCCAGTTAGGGTTTCATCTGCTCAAGACTTCTCCTTGCACTGTTGACCCAAATTAGGGTTTGTGTTTGAACAAAGATATTTTGACCTAAAATGCCTAAGATGACTTTCATGCTTCATATTGGACTCCCAAGTTTATCCACACCAAGTTTCAAGTCTTGATTCCAAATTTTGCCCAGTCAATTGGACAGTTGACCTAGAAATCAGCTGTATTGGGGAAAAAGTCAACTGTGGCCAATTGACAGTCAAATCTCATGAAAATTGACCCACATCAACATTATGAACTCATATGGACCATTTGATCAAGTTTGGATCACAATTCCACAAGAAATTTGATCAGATCACCAAAAGGGCGAAATGGTCATTTTTAGGGTTTTGACTGCACAAAGGCAATTTTTGACTGTTTGACCTATCCAATGGAAAACCAAGCTCACATATGGACTCAAGGACCCCATGGAATTATCTTGACATGCTCAACAAGTTCAAAAGATCCCAAATGCACAAGATTGACAGTTGAATTTCCCAGTCAATTGATCAATTTTGACTGTATACTGAAAAGTCAAACTTTGACTTTTTGGTCAAAATCAAGTGTCAAGATTCATTTTTTATCAAAACATGCCCAATCATGAAACTTTCTCATCAAGAAATCAAGAAATGCAAATTAGGGTTTGAAATGAAGATTTTTCATAACTTAGAATTTTTCTAAGTTATGAAAAACCCTAATTTTTTCCTAACTTTGTCCCACTTTCTCACCAAGATTCATTTGGATTCAAGCAAAAGTCAAAACATGAAAGTTGTAGCCTATTGCATAATCTACAACTTTGATTCACAAAGTTTTCCCAAAAGAAGCTTGTAGCTCAAGTTACAATTTTTAGAACAAGGGTACCAAACCATTCTTAACTTAGAGAAAATTTGACCTATTTTAGACAAGGTTTTTACCTAACTTCAAGACCATTTTTCACATACTTCCACTTGGAATTTCAATTTTAATTTCAAATATGGATTGTAGTACACATTCCAAGCTTTCCAAAATGTCCAAGAACTCATCAAACAACCTCATGGTTTGAGAGAATCGAATTTTGCAATATGGGAAAAACTCACTTTTGATTTGGTCAATTTACATGTTCATACATTTGTGCCATTTTGAATTCAGCATGCTTTCCTTGATTACAGGCCTCTAAACCATCCAAAACTCAATAATTTAATGCTAACTCATTGTGCCAAGGCCTTGTTTTATGAGTTTAAGCATTACATGTTGAACTAAGCCATTTATAGAAAAAGCAAATTAGCCATTCTTGAAAAGTTGCACTTTATGTCAATTGGTAAATCAAGAAGGTACAAAGAAAATCTCTGAGGCACAAGTTTATGAACAAAACACACTGATCAAGGGGAAGGTTAGCAGCATAGTTTGGGGGCCTGCATCAGTCTAGAACACCAAGTTGCCTTTTGTTGCTTAAAGTGTAAGAAACATAGCATATCATACAACAACTCTCATTTTCCTATAAACCAACCTTAAGCAAACTTGTTACACACATTCCAAACATCAAACCCAAGCTGAAACACGAGCTATCCACCTCCATTGCCCTCTCAAACACAGAATCACTCTCAAAATGTCCAAACAGAGCACCTACTGCAGATTGAATCCCACAACTCATTTCCATCGTGCATTCTTGCTAAAACCACTTCAAACACCTTCCCTACCATCAATGCAAACTATCCAAAGCATTAGAAGTGGACTGTAACTCCTCTAATCAGTTTGGCCATTTTCATTTTCTTGTTTTGCAGGTGGAGTGCTACAACTCGATTCAGCTAGTTTCAAAGCAAAGTAAAACTTGGAATAGCATCCCTGGACATCAAGGAAGCTGTACCAATCATCACCTTGCTCTGAAAGTACCTCCATCATCAGATACAACTTCAACTGAACATGTATATTCTTGAACTTCTATCTCTCAATGTAGACATCATTAGCTCTAAGTTTGTGAATAAGAAGTGTTCTACTCATGCCCCTGAAACTGTACATACCTTTACTTTCCATTTATTTTGCATATGTTGTGAGAATTTAAGGTCTGAACATTGATAAAAAGTTAGGTTAAGATTTGGGAATGATGAAATTCTCTCTCATTTCTGAGAGTTAGGATGAGTTCTTTACATGTCCAGAATCGTGGCTTGATGATTAACATTTCTTATGTTGTAAGTTTGTGCTAAAAGTCCAAGAATCCAGGTGTTTGAATCATGGTGCAAAACGCGCGTTTTTGACAAAGGTTCTGGCCAGAGGTTGAAGAAGCTCCACGTGGGCTGGGCCTGTTTTGTTATTTCTTTTCACACCATATTTTTACTTTTACACCCCCTTGGCCCATTATGTTTATTTTTATGTTTTTTTGACTTTTTCTTTTTTGTTCTGACTTATTTATTTTTTCTAATAATATTAAAAATATTTTTCACACCATTTATATATTTTTTGGGCATTTATTTGTTTATATTGATATTTGTATGTAAATAAATACATAATATTATTATTTAGAATAACTAGAAAAAATAATGTAAGCACATTCATTTTTTGATTTTTATTTTATTTTATCTTCTGAAAATATTTTATATAAAATATACTTTTTTTATAAATATTAAATATTATTATTTTGTATATATAATACATATTTAGAAAATAATACAAATATATATATATATATATATATATATATATATATATATATATATATATATATATATATATATATATATATATATATATATATATATATATATATATATATATATATATATATATATATATATATATATATATATATATATATATATATATATATATATATATATATATATATATATATATATATATATATATATATATATATATATATATATATATATATATATATATATATATATATATATATATATATATATATATATATATATATATATATATATATATATATATATATTTATTAGAATATTTAGGACAAAAATACAAAAATATATACATTTTTATTTTTATTAATATTTGATAGTAAAAATACCTTTTTGGCAAATATACTTCATTTTTATTTTATTTTGTATATAATTGATAAATATTTATACATATTAAATAAATAATACCTTTTACCTAGTAAAATTAGGGTTTTGCCCTAAATGCATAAAAATACCCAAAAATTAATACTTTTTATTTTGTTTACTTGACATATAAAAATACTCTTTTTCATACACATAAAAACTTTTTTTTTTGGCATCTTGCATATTTATTTTATTTCCATTTAATTTGTGCAATTAAATATCTTGTAAGTAATTCAAAATTGATGTAATAGCTAGGTTTAAATTCCTTGTCAAATACACCCCATTTGAACATTTGTACCCCCCTTCCCATATTGTGTTGTAATAGCTTAGTAACTTTATTTTTCGCACTTTAATGCTTTCTAATTATGCCATGTTAGAATTAGGGTTTGTATGCGAATCAAAAACAACAAAAATAGTTTGACCTAATTTCAAGAATAAACAAGCATGAAAATGGACAACACTAATCACACTTGCACCCCTAGGATATTCCACTTGTTGCCTTCAATAAATGGGCCATATTGCATGTTAGGTCTCTTTGGGCAAAACAAATACAATACCAATGATCATAAGTCCCTCGATGACGCTTTCGAAAGTTGCCTAAAAAATGATCAAGTCCCTCAAAGGAAAGATTGCCCAAAGATACTAAGCACCATTGCAATTATGGTCTAAACGATGACCCGCGCCTGTCCCTTTCACATCCTAACACAAGATTGTCCACCAAATGCAATGGTGGAACAAAATTGTTAAAAGGGTTAAAACATAGCAAAAATCTTTGAGAACTTTAGGGTAGATAACTCTTAAGTACTTGTCAACTTGCAAAACAAAAACACTTGCCTATTTTTTCAAACCACACTTCACAAACACTTTCAAAACAAACTTTCAAAAACCTTGAAACATCTTTTTAAAAAGACAAACACCTTTTGTAAAACATTCGAGTAAAGAATTGTTACAAGGGTAGCCTAGACAAGGCATCTTTTTCAAAACATTTTCAAAACCACACACAAAGCACCATTTCAAACAATTGAAAACCAAGGCAAGTTGATCTAAGCAAGTACCTAAGAGCCCATGGATAACCATGGATAGAAAGGGTGCTAATACCTTCCCTTTCTATAATCTACTCCCCGAACCCAAGAAAACATCTCAAAGGTTTTTGCTGTGCTTTTTAAACCTTTCCTTAGGATAAAATAAAAAGTCGGTGGCTACTCTTGCTCAACCGAAACATTTGCGAAAACAAACGCAAAACCATAGTCAGTTCTCCCATCGTATCACACATTTGAATGGGAAATTTGATCTTTTTCAGACAGGAGGGAAACCACTAAGACACCCTATGCTTAATGATCGTTTACCGAAGGCAACTGAAGTGAGAGTATACCCTAAGAGTGATATGTGCGAGTGATCTGTTTTCAGTTATTTAATCTTTGCACATTAGGGTTTTCTAACTGTGTTAATTTGTCATGCATTCTTGCCATACAATCCTATTAGCATATATCTAAACAGTTTAAATATTTGTAGAAATTAAAAATGCGAGAAAGTAAATCTACACTATTATAAGGCTTCGGGGAGGGGAATTAATTACATAGCCAAAAACCCGGGAGGAAAGCGATAAGTAAAAGCCCTAAATTAACTATTATAAACCAGTGAGCAGTTACAAAAATATTGGCAAAAATAATAAACGCGCGGCGAATTAAATACGAAGCGACTAGGGTTTTGACCCTTGACCAAACCTAATCGCGATTAATTAAAAATATGTTTTTGTCATGTTTTTAAGAAAATAATGAAATAGTTAAATTAAAGGAAAATCCTAATTCTAATTAATTTTAAATTAAGAAAAATAAATTAATTCAATCTAAAAAAAACCTATTTTTGTGTTTTTTATCTATTTGAGAAAAAGAGAAAATAAAATTAAATCAAGAGTTTTAACCTAATTTCTATTTGATTTTATTTATGAAAATAAATTACAATTTCCCTAAATTAGACTAAATTAAATTAAATTAATAATAGTAAAAAAAATAAATTCTATTTTTTTTGTGAATTATTGATTTTATGATTTTTTTTATGAAAAAAAAATAGATTAATTTGTTAATAAAAATCAATGAAAGAAAAATTAAAAGAATTAAAGAAAATAAAAAAGAGAATAAGAAGAATAGTAAATGGGCCGTGTTGCTATGCTGGAAAAGGGGGTGTGTTGTGGAAATTCTGGGCCCAAACAATTCCAAGCCCGTTTGACTTCGCTGGATCTGATGCACATGTTGACTTGAGGTGCATGATGGACCTTCAATGGAAGGCATTGGATCTGGCTGGAGAGGCGTTTGATGGTTGGATCTGGATGGCATATGGTGGACGTGAGCTAATGCAATGCACTTGATCACCTGTTGAAAAATAATTTGAAACAAATATGGGACCTGGGGATCGAACCCAGGTCCTTATGCACGTTTCCAATACACGCTTGCGAACTGAGCTGCTTTGCTTGTTTGTTAATATAACGGAAACAATTAATATAAGCAAATCAATGGGACATATTCATAAAAAGCGCTAAAATTCAAACCAACCAATCCAAGAGTGCCACGCCTCATCTTCTTCCCCAAACCATCGTTTTAGGTAACAGAACTTTTACCTACGGTTGCTTCGTTGTAGCTACAGACCTGTTCATCTCAAAAATTCTCTACGAGCAATATAAATGAAAATCAAAGGTACCAATCAACTCGTCTCATCCTCACGAGTATCATGGTACCAGAATCCAAGCCCAATTTAGCCTATACTGCAAAGCCCTAAACAAGAACACAAAACCCTAGCTATGGCAATATCATGTACAAGCGTAAAAAATGCAATTAAGTGGTACCAATAGTTTGCAAACTCAATGATGAACAAGAATATATAATTAAAACATGCGTAGGATGAGTAAATCAACGAAATCGAAATTGAGTTTGGAGGAAAACCGTGATACTTGTAACTTACAATTCTAGGCGTGAAAAGGCTTGCAATTGATTGGGATATGTTCCTGGAATGTCCAGCAATCTGTTGGAAATGTTAGAATGGCTTGGATTGGCCTCTAGGATGGAAATTGGATCACCACTTTCTCTTGAATTTTTTCAGTTTTGCTCTTGCTCTGCACGACTGTTAACCTCTTTTTCTTTCCTTGGCTATGTTATGTATATGTAATGCAACACATTAGGTCAACAAAAACGAGCTGAATCTTGTCCATTATGAAGATTTAATTTGGTCTTTATCCTTGTATAATATATTTCCATATCAAGCCAAATCATGCAAATTTTGGTTCAATTTGTTTTGCACGTTTTGGATATGATTTGCCAGCATAATTGGATTTGATTCCACCCAAAATCAGATCACAAAACAAATCTTTGATATTTTTTTGCTATTTATTTGATTTAATTTGACTTTTAAATGATAAAAATCACAATAAAATAAATAAATAAAGCAAAAGGTGTGTGGGTGCTGATTTGGATCGTGGACCATGTCATAAGCAAGATTCAATCATCAAAAACTAGGCCCATTTGACAAAAAATGCAAATTTGAGCACATTTGTCTTTTGTCAATTTTGCAAAAAGGTCATCTTAGCCAATACATAACTCTCTCAATTTTGACCCTAGAGAGGTGTTCTTTGACTTTTTAGAAAGCTTAGGATGTCCCCTAAGCAATCCTTTTAGTCTCATCTCACTTGAGTCTTCCATGTTCATGTATGAAGCTTTGACCCAAAAGGTGTTTTTGTTGACTTTTCAAAATGACCTATAATGTCAAAATTCCTATATTTTTGTGAGTGCATATTTTGAAATTTTGAGATGAATATGAATTGTAGGGAATTTCATCCTCTTCAAAATGAGCTTTGGATGTGTCATTTCTGATAAAGTATGAGAAAGTTATGCCTGGTCAAATTTGAGTTGACTTTTCCTATAAAACCCTAATTTAACAACTTTTGGGTTTTGATGAATTGTGAGAAATCCTTGAGGAATCATGATCAACCCTTGATAAAATGATGAATACTACTTAAAAATAAGGATGTTAACCAAAAATCTTGAGGTTTGACTATATGTGGGCCACATTTGACTTTTGACCTAACACAGTCGATTTTCAGGCCTTTGAGCAATTGGCTGGGCAAACTTCTTCTGAAAGGCTTGAAACTTGACATGGATGATCTTGGGAACATATTAGGATAATGGTGAGAATTTGAGTCCTTTTTGGTTCATATATCCTGATGAAAAGTGAAACCCTAATTTGAGGTAGACTGCCTTAGGAGAGAGTTTGTCTGGTCAACTCTTGAACTTCCTTGAGCAATTTGGGGACCTCACATGACATGTGTTGAGAAATATGGGAGGTAAAATTTTGGGGTACAACAGCTGCCCCTATTCAATCTTCTTAAACCTAAAGATGTAGATTGACTCGTCTGCCTTTCGTGATCTGAAGGTGGAAGATGATTGAACAATAGAGTGCCCAGAAATATGCACTTACATGAAGTGATACTTGACTTGCGATATCAGGAATGGGCTTATAGATGCTATTTGGAAGTTGATGAAGGAAGATGGGCTTAAATATGCCATCCGGAGAGGTGTCGATCGCATAAGAGATTCCTTTGCGAGATCCTGTATACCTGTTGTTGAGGAGGACTTCGTTGGGGAATGATGGTCTCTGTCTTGAGAAAAATAGAGTTTTAGGAGCTTCAGTTGTCCGTTAGTCCACTGGGGAATAATTCTGGTTTGGGAAGTAGAACCGCATCGCGACTTTCTGGGGAAATGTGAAATCAATTGTGTTTGATTGGGTCCCGGTCTTATAGTGTGGTGGACTGCTGTCTGGGGATAAGAGAGGCAGAACCCGAATAGTAAGGTTATGAGAAGGAACCTGGATAGTAGGATTACTTCGAGATGAAAGCCTGGATAGTAGGGCTTGAGAAGGAACTTGGATAGTAGGGTTACTTCGATATGAAATCCTGGATGGTAGGGCTATGAGAAGGAACCTGGATAGTAGGGTTAATTCGATATGAAAGCCTGGATAGTAGGGCTGTGAGAAGGAACCTTGATAGTATGGTTACTTCTATATGAAAGCCTGGATGGTAGGGCTATGAGAAGGAACCTGGATAGTAGGGTTACTTCAGGATGAAATCCTGGATAGTAGGGCTTGGGAAGGAACCTGGGTCGTAGGGTCACTTCGAGATGAAAGCCTGGATAATTGGGCTTTGAGAAGGAACTTGGGTCGTAGGATTACCTTGAGATGAAAAGCCTGGATAGTAGGGCTGTGAGAAGGAACCTGGATCGTAGGGTTACTTCGACATGAAAGCCTGGATAGTAGGGTTGTGAGAAGGAACTTGGATAGTAGGGTTACTTCGACATGAAATCCTAGATAGTAGGGCTTGCGTTGTGCTAGGTTTGTGTAGGACTTCTGTGAGGAACCTGCGTAAGGTTGCATTTTCCGCACCGATGATTACTCTATTTAGCTTCGAGTGTTGATCATGGACCTGTTGGAAGTTGTTGATAATAATTGTCTTTCCTGAAAGAAATACATGGTTAGTTATGTGCGATGCACGAGATACATTGTGATGAGGTTCTCAAAATAACTGAGATTGTGTTATATGTAATGTATGCACATGTCATGATGTATGAACATGAAATGCTTACGTAATAATCTGAGTCCGGAAAAATAAATCCCTGACTGCTATTTGGAGAGTATGAGAAATGGTATTCTTGACTGCTGTAAAAACCATAGTTCTTCTATTTCTGTTGGGGATGGTGAACAAAGATGACTATGCTGGGGATTTGCCCCTTGGCTGGTGAATATTCTGCCGGAAGAGACCCTGTCTGAGGATAAATCTATGGGGAAATAACTCTGTTGGAGAGGAAACATTGTTGATAGATCTGCTGTCTTGGAGAAATAACTCAACTGGGGATGAATTTCCATTGCTGGTGATAATGAATTCGGTTGGAGATTGAATTTCTGCCTATGAGAGAAATAAACTCTGCTTGGGGGGAAAATTTACTGACTCACTCGCGATTGTGAACCTCAGCTGGGAAAAGTTATGTCCCGTTCGGGAAAGCTACCATCACTGTCTTTGGATACTTTTTACTCTGGGGAGTGTATGTACCACTACTCATGTTCTCAAGCCGGCTCTATCCCTGTACCTGATGGGCAGCGTAACTGTAAGGTTTGGGCACTTCTTGTTTGTCCCTGTTCCTGGAATTACGAGTAATTGTCTTTTGTTTTCCATATAAATATTTATGAGCAGCTATTATTTTTAAATGCATATATCAAAAATGAATTATTGGACGTTCTTGCAAAACAAAACAGAAAAATAAAAACAATTTTAAATTCTTGTGAAAATGAATTGTATTGATTTTGAAATTGGCCCGTAATAGGCGTTTTGTACAAGGAGGCTGACGTCCTGGTAAGAGAACACCGCCGAAAGATAGAAGTTACAATTTGAGTAAAAGAAATAAAAACATCTATGTGAAACAATCCCATCGGGTTCCAACTCTGCTATTGCCTTTATATCTTCAAGCGTCTCATCACTTTGCTGCTTGGTCAAAGGTTGATCAGATTTATTGGCGCCGTCTGAGCTTGATAGTCTATATCGAAGCCTGGTTTCAAGATGATCCAATGAGACATATGTTAGAACAAAGTTTGAATCTACTACCCTAAGTTTAAGTTTTAATGATAACAAAATGAAAAGATATATTAATTATGTGATTCATGTAAGAACTATTTGCTACCTAAAAATTACTTTTTGTTTTACAGAAACTCTGATGAGTATCAGCAAGAGTACATCATAATCAGTGTTGCACCCCAAAATTTGCCCTCCCATATTCTCCAAGAAATTGCCAAGCCAAGCTGCAAAATTCCCCAAAGGTTGTGCAGTGCAACTGTCTCCTATACAGTCAAAACTAGGGTTTGTGTTCTGATCAAGAATTGAAAGTTTTCAAGGACCCAATCAAGTCTCATATGCCTACAAAGATGGTCAAGTATCCTCATATCAAGTTTCAAGGCATTCAGCTCAAAATTGCACAGTCAAAACCCTAAATTGCACTACAGTCAACTGTAGGGGCAAAATGGTCATTTGACAGTCAAAAGTTCAAATTTTTGGTCAATATATCATGTTGAAGCCACAAACATCATTTGATCAATGCTTGATCATGATTCTTAAAATTTGGCTCAGAAATCATCAAAGATGCAAAAGTTACTATATTTGGACAGTTGAAAAAGTCAACTGAAATTGACCAGGGCATAACTTTCACATGGATTATCAGAAAAATTCCATCCAAAGCTCATTTTGAAGAGAAAGACATTTCCTACAATTCATCTTCATATTCCAAGTCCAAGAAATGCTCCCACAAAAAGTTATCAATTTCAACATTATAGGTCATTTTCAAAAGTCAACAAAAAGGGACTTTAAGTCAAAGGCCATAACTTGAGATTGGTAAATCAAAATGACATGGGACCAAAGGCATTGGTTAGAGGACTCAAAGACCTTTCCAAAATGTCCAAGAACATGAGAAAAGCTTAAAAATTGAGCAAGTTATGCCTTGTGGAAGTTGGGAAATTTTTGGGAATTTTGAAAAGTCAACTTTACTTCAAATGACCTAAATTTGCTAATGGGCCCTTTTTTCTTCCATGATTCATTATTCCAAGCATATGCACGACCACTTGGCCCAAAGGGAAGTATTTTCTCAATTTTTATTTATTTACTTGAATTTATATTAATATTAATTCATTTAAATTATTTAAATATGTGAAAAATATCTACTTTGACCTAAAAAATCTTTTTATGCATGTTTTGCTTTCAAAATCTCGTGCACATCCCAAACATGGAAAGAATTGGACTAATTGATCATAATTGATACAAAATGCACATGAAAAAAGATTCAAAAAGATCCTTGAAATCAAATGTTCAAAATCCATAATTATGAGAGATTTGATTGAGTTTCTTAACCTAATTGCTTCTATACATAACCAGGAACACAAACCTAATGGCAATAGACCCTAAGCTGCGCAGAAAGAGACATATCAAACTTGGAATTTTCATCAAAAAGTTCAAAACTGAAAACCACTCTAAAGGTTGATTCAAAGCGCAAAACCTATTCCAAAAGCTTCCTTGGCAATTCCTGAACGCATTCCAATCACAAACAACAACCAAAGCTCCAAGAATCGGTACCTATGACTCGAACTGTAAAGAGAAAATCCCATTATCGTGCATCATGATTCAAGCATTTTTACAGCATTTTCTTTATTGATTCTTATTCCTCATGAGATTCTAAAGCTAACCATCGTGTTTAATTGCATTATTACGCTGTATATAAGATTTCACCATGCGCGATTTCTAGGGTTACAGGTTTGCAAATTTGGGGCTTTTAGAACGAGGTAAAATTAAGACTCAAGGCCACTACCATTGCACTCAGCAGATTGGGACGATCATGAACATATATTCGCGCCTAATTTATGTTGAGAGATGAGCTATTCGCTATTTTCCAATAGCCCACCTAATGAAACGTTATGAAAACTGTTGCCTTTGAGTTTGTTTTACAGGGATGGTGAGGAAGATGACCTTGTGTCACGCGATGATTGGTGCGTTTAAAAGTTGGCGCGCAGGACCCACTAACGCTTTGTTTTTATTTCATATTATTTCTTTGTTATTAATATATCAAAAGAACTTAATGGCTCAGCTGGCAGGTGTATGTGCTTGTAACCCTCATGACCTGGGTTCAAGCCCCAGGTCTACGTTATCCCAATATTATTTTTCATCAAATGTTCATATGCAGCTTCAAGGGTTAAGGCGCATCATACACATTCCTGATCAACCATCCACGTGCGCGCTGAGATCCAGTCAATGGCCTAGATTGAAGGCACACCATGGACGTAGGTCAACATGGCTGTAGGCTGTTCAAAAAAAAATCAAACGGATTCAAAGCTTATTGGGCCAGCATTCCAGGATTAAACCTCCAAATTGGGACTTCCACCCCCCCTGGTTTGCAATTTCCTTTATATTTATTTTGTTTTCAGTTTTTATTTTATTTATTTTATTGTTTTAATTTAACAAATTATTTTTACCATATATATATAAAAACATCATAAAAAATCCAGAAAAAGATAAAAAATGTAATAAATTATTTCATTCTAATATTTTCATAAATAAATTAACATGTAAATATTTAGTTTTAATTAGGTTATAATTTTAATTTCTTTTAATAACAAAAATACAAAAATATAGAATTTAGGTTTAATTGTTAATTCTACTCCTTTTAATTTCCTTTTTTTCAATGATAATATTTATTTTATTTATTTTCATAAATTAAAAATGCATGTAAATTAACTTAGGTTTAAATTAGTTAAAAATTCAATATTTTTCATAATAACTAAAAAATAATTAGAATTAGGGTTTGACATTTTATTTTAGTTATAATTAATTCTCTTTTTTCCATTTAATCTTAAAAACACTAAAAATACCAAAAAACATTAATTCTAATTAATTAAATTCATTAACTTTAATTTTTTACAAAAAGGGTCCAACGCCCTAGTTTTGTTTTTAATTCCTTTATTTCGCGTATTTATTTACTTGCTTAAATAATTATGTATCTCTCCCAAAGCGTTGTAACATTTACTTTTCGCACTTTTATTTCCTGTGCTTTATTTATTTTCTGTCAAATCGGGTCCGGTTTAATTTTGGCGATGTGGACCCGCGCCTTTTGTAATAACGTTAGATTTACTTTTCCCGCAAATATTAACTGTTAATCAAAAGCACGAAAGAATGTATGGCCTTAAATAAAATCAAGCGTAGATCACAATGAACATGACAAGACAAATATCAATGAAAATAACACACAAATCACACACCACCCCTAGGGTACGCCTCACTGTTGCCTTTCGAAAGGTGATCGTCGAGTATAGGATGTCTTAGTAAGTCCTCATGATCCGGGAACCTGGCATGAGGGTAGCTTCTAAGGTGTCTTCCCATTGCTCTGGTGATCACCATGTCCCGAACCTCGAATTGACCCGAACACCTCCAACGGTGGTGCTACCTACCTCTCAATGGTGGGATGGCACTACTTTTAAGGACATTTACACAGACGAATTCCTTAGGGTAGGTAGGTTCTCAAGGATACTTGCTCTCTTCAAAACAAACTAAAATCTTTTCACACCGACACTTGTCAAAAGCTTTCAAAGCAAATTTTTCAAACACTCTGACGTACGAGTCGAACTGAAATTTTTCAAAGAAACTTTTTTTAAACCCACATTGAAAAGCAAACAAACATTTTTGAAAACACATTGAGCAAGTATCTAAGAGCCCATGGATAACCATGGATAGAAAGGGTGCTAACACCTTCCCTTTCTATAATCTACCTCCCGAACCGAGAGCAATCTCTTTAAGGAATATTTCTGTGCTTTTGTCCTTTCCATTTGGAGAAAATAAAAGACGGTGGCGACTCTTGCTTACCGCGACATTTCGCGAACCAGCGTTAAACAGTCAGTTCCAGATCCACCGATCACAGAACTGGCGACTCTGCTGGGGAATAAACTTATAAAGTGGGGTGTACCTTAGGGCTAGCTCATAACTATGTTTTCAATTGTCTTCTTTGCTTGCTTTATTATTGTGGGTTGCTTGGGAGTTCTATAGATCCTAACCCGGATCTGGGGGATACCTTTCTTAGAAAGTAGCAACAAGGCTGTGAGGGAACTGTGCAGGGTATACCGACATGGTTGAAACAGTCTGCTACGTTGATGTGGCACTTTGGTGTGTACCGGTAACCCTTGAGTTCAGTCAAGGAGAGTACGGGGCCTCCGCGTGGTGTCGTGAAGCATCAACAGACCTTAGGAACCTTAATTGAACTATCTTGGCCTCTTTAGGGTAGTGAGATAACTGACTTTGGTGCAGTCCGAGGTTGGTTGATACTCGATACTACACTCAATTGAGGGTTGCTTTCCTGGAATATTTCGGTCGCCAGTTTAGTGGCTAAATCGAAACGATGAACAATGAAAGCAATCCCGTGATATTGGGAACCTTAGAACCCGGTTACTTTGATTAGGACAGGTTGAACCCACCAACTTCAAGAGGGTACTACCCAGACCTCATGCTGGCCTAAACTCTAAGGGCTTCTCTTGTGTGACTTGTGTGCCTTCGTACTTGACTATCTGCATGCTTGTTACCTGACACTTGTTTCTTGCAGGCTATGTTTTAAAGTCCTTAACTGGGACTCATGACAGGTTTACTGAGTTTGCTTGCAGGTGTTGTTTATAGTCCTTAACTAGGACTCATAACAGGGTCTATTGAATTTCCTACAGGTTTTTGTTTTAGTCCTTAACCAGGACTCATAACAAGGTGTACCAAGTTTCTTGCAGGGTATGTCTTAGTCCTTAATTGGGACTCCTGACAGGTTTACTAATTGTCTTGCAGGTTTTGGGTTTGTAGTCCTTAATAGGGACTCATGACAGGGTTACCTATATTACCCCATGCATCATGACATCATACCATTGCATACATCCTAACCCATTTCAAGGATCTCAAGGGCTTGTGATGCAGGTCATGATAAAACAAACACCCAGCAAGGGGCAAAGAGGATTTATTTTCCCCTAGCCAGGGTTGTCAGAGGCTATGACCCACTTGATATGGTGAGCTCTGACTCCTGAAGAAGGTTCCCCCAACCAAGGTTGTTTGGAAATCAAAACCAGATGTGATGACTAAAGTCAGGGGGCTATGACCCACTGGATATGGTGAGCCTTTGACCCTTAAAGAAGAATCCTCAACAGCATGGGTTTCCTTCAATCAAGCTACCGGATTCAAACTCTGACAAATTTTTTCTTGTTTACCCCGCGAGATCCTTGAAAACATTACATGTATGTCATACTCATCATTGCATAACAGGTATCCTTGTTGCAGGTCACTTACCGTTCTCGCTGTTTATTTCAGCAATGGCTTGCCCACAATATAACCAGGACTCTCTCGCTCAAGAGACTCGGTTCGGGGAAATCCTCCTGAATCTATCCAAGGGGCAGGAGGAGCTAAGGACACTTCTCATGGAGACCTTTGTCAGAAACAGTGCTGAGGGTGAAAGGCTGAAACACCTACAAGCTGAGGTGGATGCATTGAGGGTCCAGATGCGGGGGCAGGTGACTGCTATTCAAGGGTTAGCTCAAAGACAAGATGAGCTCTGGTTTCTCGTCAACCAACTGCTTCAGGGTAACCAATTGGGGCAAAAGTCTAAGGGTAAAAAGCCAGTCATCGTTCGACCACCTTTGAGACAAAGAGGCAAGAGAAAAGCTCCTCAGATGGCTCCAGTGTCACAAATTCAACATCACAACCAACAAAAGAGCGAGAGAAGGCAGTTCACTCGACTCAACATGACCTTATCCCAGATATTGCCACAGTTGCTGGGGACCAAGCTGGTAACTCTAAAAGAGGCTCCGGAGTTTCAAAATACAACGTCACCAAAGTATAACCCCAACGCTCGCTGCGC
Organism: Vicia faba; assembly: GCA_948472305.1. NCBI lineage: Eukaryota > Viridiplantae > Streptophyta > Magnoliopsida > Fabales > Fabaceae > Vicia > Vicia faba. The sequence continues at coordinate 295,529,707 of OX451740.1, read as the reverse complement.
TTATCATTCTGATAGCCCGGGGCATGCTACAGAGGATTGTTGGGCTTTGAAGAATAAGATTCAGGACCTGATTGATGAAGGAGCACTGGAATTCACACAAGATGGTCAGGATGAATTTTTCTACCATCCCTCCACGGCTCACCTTTTGAAGTGACAAGCTCTGAGACTAGGAAACTTTTGTTCATTCGAATGTTCAAGTTGTGTTGTGCTTTGATTGTTCAAACATTTATTCATGTTAAACATTGTTATTCCATTAATGCATCGCATATGTCTGTTTTGAAGTAATATATTCGCATTCACTATACGCAAATTATTTTCATATTTTTTCTGATATCAACTCTCTAAAATTCTAAGCCTCTTGAGGGAGGATGACGAAAACGATACCACGATCTACAGAATGCTTTTGAACAGACCCCGCTGATGAGGTACAGGCACTGTTTCAATCCCCAAACACTGGAGTTATAAGGATGATAAACCCTCGTCAACCCATCTGAGCCAAAGAAGTAGGAGTTTTATTTTCGAAAATCAAAACCCTTAATCATAACCTGGGGCAGGGTAGTCTCTCAGTTGATCCAAGTGCATAACGAATGGAACCAAAAGTCTTTACAAAACGAAGAAAGACAGTGATGGTTCAGAACAATCATAAGGACAGGCAGTCACTATAAATATAAAAAAAAGCCCAAGAAGTCAAAACCCGTAAAGGAGACTTACAAAACGGGGGTATCCCGCTGACTGTAATTCCAAAAAAGGAAACAGTTCAGGCAAAAAAAGAAAGGGATAACAAAATCAGAAAAAGAAAGAGGTCCTACAAACCCTCAGCAAAGGAAATGACTGCCTAGTCAAAATAAACTATCAACATCCGAATCATCACCAGAAAATCAGAGCAAAGACTCAAAACAAGGTCTAACGTATGATCAACTGAGTTTAGGTTTGGAGAACATCACGAAGAGCGGGTGGGTACAAATAAAATTTGAGCCTTTATCCTTTGTTTCTTAAACCGTGAACCAAGCCACGTTACAACCCTTAAAAGTCCTAGCTGAAGCATGGGTTAGTTCGAAAGCATACTGTCACGAAAGGTATCCTGACTCCTTAAGGCCTACGGTAAATACGGTGTTGACATCACGTTTTACAAACAATCACTTGTTTTATGAAAAAAAGAACGCATTTTCAAAATCTTCAAGACAGACATAAGCTTTGCATTTTTGATATAACATTGTTTGCATATGACTCTTTGTTTGAACAGCAGAAGTTCGCACGACGAATGCCTAATGAACAGAAGTACCTCCAATCAAGGGGAAGACATGAGCATGGTCCATCATCTGGGGCAGTCCAATCAAGATTCGGAGAATCTCTCAAAGGCCAAATAGCCTGGGGCAAATATCCTCCTGAGTCACTGGGGGCATTTCAACAACGAATCTGGCCTGATCAAACACCTTCTGGTGGCACGACAAAACACTTCTAACAGGGGCAACTCCCTACATTCTGAGAACGGACATAGTCGGAAAAATACTACGCACAATCAAAGACCCGCTAGGTTGACATACCTAGGCAAAAATAAGGGCTTCCCGGCGAACCAAAAGGGTTCGGGCAAAATGAGGGATGAAAACGAAAAAATCTGTACACCCGGCAAGTCGAAAACCTGAAAAGGCGGCTTGGGCAAAAATGGGTATCCCGGTGGACTGAAAACCCGAAAGGGCGGTCCAGGCAAAAGTTAGGGATCAAAGCGTACGACTATGTCCTGTCATCTTATCACCTGCCTACCAGAAGAAGGTTTGTCCATCAACAACTATCAAGCACCTCCACAGATATCTTCCGCTCCCACATCAGAAACAGGGGCAATAATGGGTGGTCTAAGCAATCTGATTGCTCTGTCCCCTAAGATGTCAAGGTAGGGTCCGTTGAAGAACATAACAGTTCAATACTTCCCCAGAAGAGTCCAATCTGATTCCCCAGGAAAGTTGGAATCCGTCTCCCCAAGCAGTAAGCTTATCCCCAGTAGATTCTGGAAGCTTATCCTCGCAAAGCACGAACGCATCGCCCGACTTTATTCAAAGAGTTATTTCCTTAACAGGATATAACTGGGTTATCCTCAGCCCAAAAGCCACGGAAAGAGCATCGTCGCCAAAGTCTTCTTACCCCAGCGAAGTCCATCAATACTTCCAACAACAAGGATATCCCCAGCAAGTTACTATCAACAATCAGCAAAGCATCTCTCTCCCCACAGAGTGTTGCTTCCCAGCATGGTCGCTAGAGTATCTTTTCTCCCCGCAGAATCTTCCATTTGCCAAGTTTATTCCGCAACGGAGTCATCTTCTCCTACCGGTATTCTTGCAGTTATCATCCCCAGCGGAAGCAAAATCTATTCTTCAACATCAGCCCAGGATATGACTTCCCTGCACTCGTCAAGGATTTACTTTCCTAGACGAAAAACACATTCATAAAACGTCACATACATCATTATAGCATGCATAGACGCATCATATCACCCCAATCTCATCTATTTTTGAGAACATCTTAAAATCATGCAATTCATGCATTATGACGTTGCATACAACTAATTCGTTACTTTTTCAGGAAAGAACGATCAACAGATAAAAGTCATCATCCTGTTGAGGTAGTAATCGTCCCAGATTCCTTCATCATCCTGCTGAGGTAGCAATCGTCCCAGATTCCTTCATCATATATTTGGAGTAGTAATCATCTCAGATTCCTTCATCATCCTGCTGAGGTAGCAATCGTCCCAGATTCCTTCATCATATATTTGGAGTAGTAATCATCTCAGATTCCTTCATCGTCCTGCTGAGGTAGTAATCGTCCCAGATTCCTTCATCATATATTTGGAGTAGTAATCATCTCAGATTCCTTCATCGTCCTGCTGAGGTAGTAATCATCCCAGATTCCTTCATCATAGATTTGGAGTAGCAATCGTCCCAGATTCCTTCATCATTCTGCTGAGGTAGTAATCGTCCCAGATTCCTTCATCGTAGATTTGGAGTAGAAATCGTCCCAGATTCCTTCATCATAGATTTGGAGTAGCAATCGCCCCAGATTCCTTCATCATTCTGCTGAGGTAGTAATCGTCCCAGATTCCTTCATCATAGATTTGGAGTAGCAATCGTCTCAGATTCCTTCATCACATCCTTATCAAAAAAACCTCCTCTGGTTCAGTCAGATCGACCCTAAGATCTCCCTGACACTTATTCCAGTCAAACATATTTCAAAGCCTTCTCTAGTCCAGCTAAATCGACTCCCAACAGATTTTTCTGATGAAGACTCAGTAGAAGTTATCAGGTTGTTATAATTTCCTACGGTTCCCTCTCCGACGGTGCGTGAGGTGGTAATTCCTTCTTCAGATGTTTCCCTCTCCGACGATGAGTGTGAGGTGATAGTCTCCTATGGTCCCCTCTCCGACAAGTGCGTGAGGTGGTAATTCCTTTTTCAGATGTTTCCCTCTCCGACGATGAGTGTGAGGTGATAGTCTCCTATGGTTCCCTCTCCGACGGTGTCTGAGGTGACAATTCCTTTTCCTATGATTCCCCTCTCCGACGGCGAGTGAGGTGATTCCCTTTCAGATTATAAATTTTCTATGGTTCTCTTCCCGATACTGCGAAGATGGTAATTCCCACCAAGATTTTCTCAACGAGCATTGTTGAGGTAAAAGTCACCCAAGGTTCTCTTACCATTCATGCTAAGGTAGTAACCATCCCTGGTTCATTCATCATCTTGTGAAGCTCCAGACTCAGCTCCTGTAACCAGACATGACACATCTATACTAAGCATCTGAAAATCAGCTCCTGCAACGTGTCAGGTAATCATTTTCTGTTTTGCAGGTACGCAAGTTCTCGCTAAGGAATCTCTTATGCGATCAACATCCAGATGGCATCTATAAGCCCATCATCCCATCTAAGCGACCTCTAAATGGCATCTATAAGCCCATTCCACCACACTGCTACTATATGAGCGCAAATTTCTGGGCACTCTGGTGTTCAATCATCTTCTACCCTCGGATTACGAAAGGCACGTCAGCCAATCTGCATCCTCAGGTCTAAGAAGATTGAACAGGGGCAACTGTTGCACCCCAAAATTTGCCCTCCCATATTCTCCAAGAAATTGCCAAGCCAAGCTGCAAAATTCCCCAAAGGTTGTGCAGTGCAACTGTCTCCTATACAGTCAAAACTAGGGTTTGTGTTCTGATCAAGAATTGAAAGTTTTCAAGGACCCAATCAAGTCTCATATGCCTACAAAGATGGTCAAGTATCCTCATATCAAGTTTCAAGGCATTCAGCTCAAAATTGCACAGTCAAAACCCTAAATTGCACTACAGTCAACTGTAGGGGCAAAATGGTCATTTGACAGTCAAAAGTTCAAATTTTTGGTCAATATATCATGTTGAAGCCACAAACATCATTTGATCAATGCTTGATCATGATTCTCAAAATTTGGCTCAGAAATCATCAAAGATGCAAAAGTTACTATATTTGGACAGTTGAAAAAGTCAACTGAAATTGACCAGGGCATAACTTTCACATGGATTATCAGAAAAATTCCATCCAAAGCTCATTTTGAAGAGAAAGACATTTCCTACAATTCATCTTCATATTCCAAGTCCAAGAAATGCTCCCACAAAAAGTTATCAATTTCAACATTATAGGTCATTTTCAAAAGTCAACAAAAAGGGACTTTAAGTCAAAGGCCATAACTTGAGATTGGTAAATCAAAATGACATGGGACCAAAGGCATTGGTTAGAGGACTCAAAGACCTTTCCAAAATGTCCAAGAACATGAGAAAAGCTTAAAAATTGAGCAAGTTATGCCTTGTGGAAGTTGGGAAATTTTTGGGAATTTTGAAAAGTCAACTTTACTTCAAATGACCTAAATTTGCTAATGGGCCCTTTTTTCTTCCATGATTCATTATTCCAAGCATATGCACGACCACTTGGCCCAAAGGGAAGTATTTTCTCAATTTTTATTTATTTACTTGAATTTATATTAATATTAATTCATTTAAATTATTTAAATATGTGAAAAATATCTACTTTGACCTAAAAAATCTTTTTATGCATGTTTTGCTTTCAAAATCTCGTGCACATCCCAAACATGGAAAGAATTGGACTAATTGATCATAATTGATACAAAATGCACATGAAAAAAGATTCAAAAAGATCCTTGAAATCAAATGTTCAAAATCCATAATTATGAGAGATTTGATTGAGTTTCTTAACCTAATTGCTTCTATACATAACCAGGAACACAAACCTAATGGCAATAGACCCTAAGCTGCGCAGAAAGAGACATATCAAACTTGGAATTTTCATCAAAAAGTTCAAAACTGAAAACCACTCTAAAGGTTGATTCAAAGCGCAAAACCTATTCCAAAAGCTTCCTTGGAAATTCCTGAACGCATTCCAATCACAAACAACAACCAAAGCTCCAAGAATCGGTACCTATGACTCGAACTGTAAAGAGAAAATCCCATTATCGTGCATCATGATTCAAGCATTTTTACAGCATTTTCTTTATTGATTCTTATTCCTCATGAGATTCTAAAGCTAACCATCGTGTTTAATTGCATTATTACGCTGTATATAAGATTTCACCATGCGCGATTTCTAGGGTTACAGGTTTGCAAATTTGGGGCTTTTAGAACGAGGTAAAATTAAGACTCAAGGCCACTACCATTGCACTCAGCAGATTGGGACGATCATGAACATATATTCGCGCCTAATTTATGTTGAGAGATGAGCTATTCGCTATTTTCCAATAGCCCACCTAATGAAACGTTATGAAAACTGTTGCCTTTGAGTTTGTTTTACAGGGATGGTGAGGAAGATGACCTTGTGTCACGCGATGATTGGTGCGTTTAAAAGTTGGCGCGCAGGACCCACTAACGCTTTGTTTTTATTTCATATTATTTCTTTGTTATTAATATATCAAAAGAACTTAATGGCTCAGCTGGCAGGTGTATGTGCTTGTAACCCTCATGACCTGGGTTCAAGCCCCAGGTCTACGTTATCCCAATATTATTTTTCATCAAATGTTCATATGCAGCTTCAAGGGTTAAGGCGCATCATACACATTCCTGATCAACCATCCACGTGCGCGCTGAGATCCAGTCAATGGCCTAGATTGAAGGCACACCATGGACGTAGGTCAACATGGCTGTAGGCTGTTCAAAAAAAAATCAAACGGATTCAAAGCTTATTGGGCCAGCATTCCAGGATTAAACCTCCAAATTGGGACTTCCACCCCCCCTGGTTTGCAATTTCCTTTATATTTATTTTGTTTTCAGTTTTTATTTTATTTATTTTATTGTTTTAATTTAACAAATTATTTTTACCATATATATATAAAAACATCATAAAAAATCCAGAAAAAGATAAAAAATGTAATAAATTATTTCATTCTAATATTTTCATAAAGAAATTAACATGTAAATATTTAGTTTTAATTAGGTTATAATTTTAATTTCTTTTAATAACAAAAATACAAAAATATAGAATTTAGGTTTAATTGTTAATTCTACTCCTTTTAATTTCCTTTTTTTCAATGATAATATTTATTTTATTTATTTTCATAAATTAAAAATGCATGTAAATTAACTTAGGTTTAAATTAGTTAAAAATTCAATATTTTTCATAATAACTAAAAAATAATTAGAATTAGGGTTTGACATTTTATTTTAGTTATAATTAATTCTCTTTTTTCCATTTAATCTTAAAAACACTAAAAATACCAAAAAACATTAATTCTAATTAATTAAATTCATTAACTTTAATTTTTTGCAAAAAGGGTCCAACGCCCTAGTTTTGTTTTTAATTCCTTTATTTCGCGTATTTATTTACTTGCTTAAATAATTATGTATCTCTCCCAAAGCGTTGTAACATTTACTTTTCGCACTTTTATTTCCTGTGCTTTATTTATTTTCTGTCAAATCGGGTCCGGTTTAATTTTGACGATGTGGACCCGCGCCTTTTGTAATAACGTTAGATTTACTTTTCCCGCAAATATTAACTGTTAATCAAAAGCACGAAAGAATGTATGGCCTTAAATAAAATCAAGCGTAGATCACAATGAACATGACAAGACAAATATCAATGAAAATAACACACAAATCACACACCACCCCTAGGGTACGCCTCACTGTTGCCTTTCGAAAGGTGATCGTCGAGTAGAGGATGTCTTAGTAAGTCCTCATGATCCGGGAACCTGGCATGAGGGTAGCTTCTAAGGTGTCTTCCCATTGCTCTGGTGATCACCATGTCCCGAACCTCGAATTGACCCGAACACCTCCAACGGTGGTGCTACCTACCTCTCAATGGTGGGATGGCACTACTTTTAAGGACATTTACACAGACGAATTCCTTAGGGTAGGTAGGTTCTCAAGGATACTTGCTCTCTTCAAAACAAACTGAAATCTTTTCACACCGACACTTTTCAAAAGCTTTCAAAGCAAATTTTTCAAACACTCTGACGTACGAGTCGAACTGAAATTTTTCGAAGAAACTTTTTTTAAACCCACATTGAAAAGCAAACAAACATTTTTGAAAACACATTGAGCAAGTATCTAAGAGCCCATGGATAACCATGGATAGAAAGGGTGCTAATACCTTCCCTTTCTATAATCTACCTCCCGAACCGAGAGCAATCTCTTTAAGGAATTTTTCTGTGCTTTTGTCCTTTCCATTTGGAGAAAATAAAAGACGGTGGCGACTCTTGCTTACCGCGACATTTCGCGAACCAGCGTTAAACAGTCAGTTCCAGATCCACCGATCACAATCAGCATCAGAAAATTGGATATCAACATCAGCATCAGAAGATGCTATATCAGATACCAGAATCAGAAGAACAACTCACGCTTATGCTGAAGCTTGATGAACAGAACTGCGCTCAACACTCTGAACTCTGATAAAGAAATAACAGTTCATCAGCACTTAAGCAGCGTCAGAATGAGCCAAAGCCAGAACACGCTTAAGTGGCAACGTTACTGTGCATTCAAGATGAGTTATTACCAACGGCATCATTCCAGACAAGATCTGCTTAATAAGGAAAGATTGTTGTTGGCATTGAATCAGAATTATTGCTCCAACGTACACTAATTCCAATGCTATATAAACAAGTCAATGAAGATTGAATTTGCTAATGCTCTAAAACACTCTACACGCCAAAAAGCTATTCATCATCTTCCTCACTCTCAGTTTGCTAAAAGCTCCAAAATTCCTTACTCAATTATTTTAGCAATCTAGTTTCCATAAGCTTAATTTGTGTAGTATCACAGTTGTGATAAACTGTTTTGTAGAAAACATTCACACACCTAGATTTCATTCTTTGTAAGAAAGTAATTCCTTGAGAAACCGGTTTGTGGTTTGGATCAAGAAGGCTTTAGCAGTTGTTAAAGCAGATTGTAATATTAAGTTGAATATAGTGGATTAAGACCTCGTTGGAGAGAGGCGAAATCACCTTGACGGGTGGACTGGAGTAGTTTGAGATCAAACGAACCAGGATAAAAATATTGTGTTCATTGCATTGATTTTCAGTTTTACAATTCAACCCCCCTTCTTGTGTTTTTCACTTCTTCAATTGGTATCAGAGCGCCTGGTTCTGAGCTAAAACACTTAATCGTGTCAGTACAAGATCCAGCGTCAGAAAAACACAATGGCAGGAACCTATCATCACACCAGCAATGACAACAATGAAGACAAAGACAGATTCAGCGGCAAACCTCCAGTCTTTGATGGAGAAAATTTTGATTACTGGAAAGACAGAATTGAAAGCTTCTTTCTGGCACATGATGTTGATCTGTGGGACATGGTGACAAATGGATACACGCACCCTGTGAATGCAGGCGGTCAGAAGATTGATAGGAAAGCAATGACTGACCAACAAAAGCGTGACTTCAAAAATCACCACAAGGCCAGAACTATCCTTCTCAGCGCCATCTCCTATGCTGAATATGAAAAGATCTCTAACAGAGACACAACAAAGAACATGTTTGACTCACTCAGAATGACGATGAGGGCAACGTTCAGGTCAAAGAAACTAAAGCTCTTGCGCTCATTCATAAGTATGAGGCATTCAAAATGGAAGAAAGTGAATCCATTGAAACAATGTTCTCAAGATTCCAGATTCTGGTAGCTGGTCTCAAGGTTCTGGACAAAGGTTACTCTACTGCTGATCACGTCAAGAAGATCATCAGAAGCTTACCTAAGCAGTGGAGGCCAATGGTTACAGCTCTGAAGCTAGCAAAAGATCTCAACAAAATTTCTCTGGAGGAACTTATCAGCTCCCTCAGAAGTCATGAGATAGAGCTAGAAGCTGATGAACCTCAGAAGCAAGGTAAGCCTTTAGCATTAAAATCTAACAAAAAATCTGAGTCTAAAGTTTTGCAGGCAGTTGAAGAAACATCTGATGGATCCTCATCAGAAGAAGACGAACTTTCAACTGTGGAAGCAGAGGCAAAGGAAGTTCAGGAATCCCAGAAGATCTGATCAGAATGAGTCTTCTTCCAGATACAGAAGGACAAATTCTTCCTCTGGATACAGAAGATCTGAAGGCTCCTCAGGAAGCAGAAAGCCAAACACAAAGGACATCATCTGCTATGAGTGCAATGAACAAGGACACTACAAGAGTGACTGCCCAAAGCTTCAGAGGGAAAAGCCCAAAAAGAAGTTTGGAAGAGAAAAGAAGAAAAGTCTCATGGCTACATGGGATGACTCTGACTCGTCTGAAGCTGACTCAGAATCAGATGATGAGAGAGCAAACATAGCTCTCATGGCCAATATTTCAGAAGATAGTGAAGCTTCTGAATCAGACTCAGAATCAGATACTGGAGAGGTATTTCCTGACTTTGTAATTAATTTTACTAAGGCTGAACTTGCTGAAAGCCTTAATGAAATTCTGGAAAGGTACCAGCAGATTATAGTTAAATTCAGAAACCTGAAAAGGAATCTTGAATCTGACTCTGATAAGACTGAGAGTCTCAAATTGGAAAATTCTGAGCTGAGAAATAAAATTTCAAAATTAGAAAATGTTTTACAAAACTCTCAGAAGGAACCAATTTCTGAAACTCCCAGCAGTGCTGATGAGATCATCAAGGAGTATGATCACAGTTTCCAGAAGTTCCTTGCTAAAAGCATAGATAGAAGTAAAATGGCTTCAATGATCTATGGAGTTAGCAGAAACGGCAGGAAGGGAATAGGATACCAAGGTAAGGTTCCTACATCAAAGAATGTCATGGATTTAACCATTAAACACACTCCTCTGAACTAACATTTTGTGTATGGTCACACACATGATATTAAATACACTAGCAGTAAGTACTCTGAAACCAAAATTCAATCAGAGTTTTGGTAAATCTAACAAATCAGGACCCAAGAAAATCTGGGTACCTAAGGATAAAATAATACATGTTGCAGATATCTTTAGCAGCAAATCAGAAACACCAGTCATGGTACCTGGACTCTGGATGCTCGCGACACATGACGGGAAGAAGGCATATGTTCCAAAGCCTGGAACTTAAGCCTGGAGGCCACGTTGGCTTTGGAGGCAATCAGAGGGGAAAGATAATTGGCTCTGGAACTGTAGGTAATGGAAATCTCCCCTCTATAAATAATGTTCTGCTAGTAGATGGATTAATGCATAATATGTTATCCATAAGTCAATTAAGTGATAACGGTTATGATATAATCAAAAATCAAAAATCATGTAAAGCTGTTAGTCAGAAAGATGGGACTATCCTGTTTAATCGAAAGAGGAAAAACAACATCTATAAAATCAAACTTTCTGAACTGAAAAGTCAGAATGTAAAGTGTCTTCTGTCTGTTAACAACGAGCAGTGGATCTGGCACAGAAGATTGGGGCATGTTAGTATGAGAAGAATATCTCAGATTAATAAACTCAATCTGGTCAGAGGACTTCCTAATTTGAAGTTCAATTCAGATGCTCTGTGTGAAGCATGTCAGAAAGGCAAGTTTGCAAAACCTTCTTTCAAATCTAAAAATGTTGTTTCTACCTCTAAGCCATTAGAACTTCTGCATATTGACTTATTTGGACCAGTTAAAACCGCTTCAGTCAGTGGCAAGAAGTATGGGTTAGTAATCGTAGATGACTATAGCAGATGGACATGGGTAAACTTCTTAAGACACAAGGACGAGTCACACTCTGTGTTTGTTACCTCCTGTAACCAAGTTCAGAATGAAAAGGATCTTAGAATCGTTAAAGTCAGAAGTGATCATGGTGGAGAGTTTGAAAACAAAGATTTTGAGTCATTCTTTAATGACAGAGGCATTCTGCATGATTTCTCTTGTCCTAGAACTCCCCAACAAAATGGAGTTGTAGAACGAAAGAACAGAACATTGTAAGAAATGGCCAGAACCATGATCAATGAGACAAATGTTGCTAAGATCTTCTGGGCAGAGGCAATAAACACAGCGTGCTACATTCAGAATAGAATCTCAATAAGACCTATTCTGGAAAAGACTCCATATGAATTGTGGAAGAACAGAAAGCCCAACATTTCATATTTTCATCCTTTTGGATGTACTTGTTTTATGTTAAATACAAAAAATTATTTGAACAAGTTTGACTCTAAAGCACAGAAGTGTATTATGTTAGGATACTCTGAACGCTCAAGAGGGTACAGAGTATACAATACAAAAACATAGATTGTGGAAGAATCAATCAGTGTTCGTTTTGATGATAAGCTTGACTCTGAAAAGTCAAAGCAGAATGAAGTTTTTGCAGGTATGGAATTTGAATTTACAGGTTCTGAAGACAAGTCATCAGAAGCTCTCAACACAGACAATCCTTCAACATCTGAAAGGAGCACTGCTAGCAATCCTATAACAGCTGTTGATCAACCTCAGAAGAGATTACCCAGAAGCAGCTTGGATCATCCAGAAGAAACTATCTTTGGAAGAAAGGAAGATCCAATCAGAACAAGAGCAAGCTTCAGAAACTCTGAAGAATCCCTCATGGGACTTGTGTCTCTGATTGAACCTTCTTCTATTGATGAAGCACTTCTCGACAACGACTGGATTCTAGCAATGCAAGAAGAGCTGAATCAATTCACCAGAAATGACGTATGGGATCTTGTTCCCAGACCAAAAGGATTCAACGTCATTGGAACAAGATGGGTGTTCAGAAACAAGCTTAATGAACAAGGTGAAGTCATCAAAAACAAGGCACGACTGGTAGCACAAGGTTATAGTCAGCAAGAGGGGATAGACTATACAGAAACCTTTGCTCCAGTCGCCAGGTTAGAATTTATCAGACTTTTAATTTCATTTGCTGTTAATAGAGGCATCACTCTGTATCAGATGGATGTCAAGAGTGCATTCTTAAATGGTTATATAGAAGAAGAGGTTTATGTGCACCAACCCCCTGGTTTTGAAAATACAAAACATCCAGAACATGTTTTCAAACTAAAGAAGTCACTATATGGTCTGAAACAAGCTCCCAGAGCTTGGTATGAAAGACTAAGTAACTTTCTGTTAGAAAAGGAATTCACCAGAGGGAAGGTGGACACTACCTTATTCTGTAAGTCAGTTAAGAATGACATCTTAGTCTGTCAAATTTATGTTGATGATATTATTTTTGGATCTACTAATCCTTCTCTTGGAAGAAAATTTGCTAAGTGTATGCAGGCAGAATTTGAGATGAGCCTCATGGGGGAACTGAAATTCTTTCTAGGAATTCAGATCAATCAAACTCCAGAGGGAACTTACATTCATCAGAGCAAATGTGTCAGAGATCTTCTGAAGAAATTTGACCTCTCAGAATGTAAGCCATCAAAGATTCCAATGCATCCCACGAGCATTCTGGAAAGAGAAGAGGTAAGCAAAAAGGTAGAACAGAAGGTCTACAGAGGTATGATTGGCTCTCTCCTTTATCTGACAGCTTCAAGACCTGATATCTTATTCAGCGTGTGTATTTGTGCTAGATTCCAATCAGATCCTAGAGAATCTCACTTAACAGCTGTTAAGCGAGTTTTCAAGTATCTGAAAGGTACTACTAATCTGGGTTTATTTTATAGAAAATCTAGTGATTACAGCTTAGTAGGCTACTGCGATGCTGACTTTGCTGGAGACAGAGTAGAGCGTAAAAGTACTTCTGGAAGCTGCCAGTTTCTGGGAGAAAATCTGATCTCTTGGTCCAGCAAAAGGCAATCTACAATTGCGCTATCAACAACAGAAGCTGAGTACATAGCAGCAGCAGGATGTAGCACATAAATGCTCTGGATGAAAAGTCAGCTTGAAGACTTCCAGATTTTTGAGAGTAACATCCCTATACTCTGTGACAATACTTCTGCTATTTGCTTAAGTAAGAATCCCATTTTACATTCTAGAGCTAAGCATATAGAAATAAAACATCACTTCATTAGGGACTACATTTAGAAAGGAATTTTGAACTTAAAATTTATAGATACAGACCATCAATGGGCTGATATCTTCACTAAACCCCTTTCTGAAGATAGGTTCAATTTCATTCTGAAACATCTCAGCATGAAAATCTGCCCAGAGTGAAAATGCTTTAATTCTATATATTTATCTTCAGAATGTATTTGTTTTACTGTGAACTTCTGATCAATCTCTTTTCAGAAAGATAGAACATGCAGATTGTATCAAATGTTATTCTTAAAGTTCTGAGCGTTTCAGCTAAAGGATAGAAGTGCTGCTCACTAAATCAAACAAGTGTCATCCAATCATCAGCAAATCTCTGAAGCAGAACGCGTGCACGCTTCTGAGAAGGCAAAACACTGATTGGGTGCATTGAGACACATGTCTGGTAACCGTTTCAAGTATCTTTCTCAAATCCCCCAAAATCAGCAAGCATTAAATGAAAGTAATCATGTTTTTAAAACGTAATCATGATTTTATTTCTCTTTCTTGAAACCGTTTACACTTTCAAAACTTTTTTTGAAATCTATTTAAACCCATTAACATCTCACATTAATCTTTTACCGTTTCTTACAATCTCAAAAATATTTCTCTATATTTTATTTGTGTGTTCATCTTTCTCAAAGAAACCAATTTTTCAGTTTTCTCAGAAAAACCCTAAGTGTGAACATGGCAACCTCCAACAATGCTTCTGCAGGTTCTCAGAAGAAGGCTTCTTCGGAACAGTACCAAGTTCCATTCAAAACACTCCTTACACCAGTGAAGAATTTGGAAGTGCTGTCTGAACTAATTGTTGACTTCTCCGGGCTGAAAGAAAATGGTTTTGACCTGACAGAAGAAGTTAGGGCACAGGGATGGGAGAGATATTTTGATAGGTTGGTTGGACCAACGTTCCCAATTTTGGTCAAGGAGTTCTGGATTCATGTGTCCTTATCAACGCATCAAGTCACCTCCTACATAATCGGAAAGAAGATTGTGATCACTGAGGATCACATAGCAAAATTGATTGGTTACAGTGGCGGTGGTGTCCGCTGTATCGATATGGCTGAAAGATGCTCTGGCGTTGGTGTCATTGCAGAGCAGATTTTCACCCATGGGGTTCCCAGCAGCAAGATTAGAGACTTAAAGGATCACCACAGAGTATGGGCGAAGATCATTCTGAGGTGTTTTAATCACAGGAAGCCAACAAGCTCCCCTGATTATATAAATATAGATCAGTAGTTTCTGATCTATTTTATTAATCAGAAGGTAAAAATCAACTTGGCTCATCTTTTGTTTAATCACCTCAGGACCAGCGTCAAGGAGACTAGGGAAGAAGAAAGAACAAAGAGGGATTGGATACCCTTTGGCAGGTTAATATCAGATATTATGACTGAGAATAGGCTGATAGAGCACCTCACAGAAGCTCAAGAATTAAGTACTATTGAACCAACTGTTGGCAAGCCTCTGAACGCCAAGAATCTGAAGAAAATGAAACTGGTAGAGAATATCAGAAAGGAGCCCAACGTTACTCCTCTTGCTGACATCACCAGAAGAAGAGTCCCTCTGGACGACTTTCCATTATTTTCTGAGATAGAATCTAAACCAGTGGTGGTTCTCAGATACTTGGACGCGTGCAAGGCTGATGGTACAGATCCCAAACTGAATATCAAAGATCTTCACCAACCTCAACCATAAGTTTCTCTGAAGAAGACGAAGAAAAGGAAGGCCACTTCAGAAGGATCATCCCAGCAGACCCTTAAGAAAAGAGGTAATTTATCTGCTGCTTCTGTTTTAAATTCTTCTGCTATTCCAACATCAATCCCAACCCCAGCTTCACATGAAATTCCAATCCCCATACCAACTATTGATGAAACCGAACCAGAAGATGACCCTTCTGAGTCACTGACTCTCAGGAGACCCCGCACCAAACATCCAAAACCCACAACTTCAACAGCACCAGAACTTGACAAAGTTCTGTCTGACATTGATCAATGTGTTTCTGATCACCTCTCAAAAAATCCAAACATTGAACCAGAAATAGCCCACTCTCCTCAACCAGAACAACCTCTCTCACCCATTCCAGAAGAACCTCAAATTCAACAACAACCAGAAATTCAACCAGAAATTCCTCCTCCTTCTCCACAACCAGCAATTCCTCCTCCCTCTCCTCAACCAGAAATTCATCCACCATCACCTCAACCATCACCTCCACCATCACCTCAACCTGAGTTTCATCATTCTGAAACTCCATCACCTGAACCTCATTCTCCTCAAACCTCTGAGCCACAACCCCTGGCAATTCAGCTTCCATGTGGAACAACTGTAACCATGGCCCAACTGCCATCCTCGCCAGAAACTACCCCTCCAAATACTCCCAAAACTCCACACAGTCCAATTATTATTTCTGATTCTCCCACTCCATCTCCCAAACAAACATCTCCCAAACAAACTACAGAAGACCCCAACAGGACCTTTATCGATTTAACAATCCTTGACCGTCTTGCTGATCTTAAAAATAAAATAGCCATTCCAAAACCAAAACAGCCAGATGTTGGCTCTGGCATTGTGAATTTTAAAACAGGTTTGCAGCAATGGATTGCTTCTCTGAAGCAAGTCTGTCCTGGAATGATTGATCCTGCTGCGTCAGACCAGCTCTGGACACGATTCAGAATATAGGTACGTGCTGAAGCCCTCAAATTGAAAGACATCAATTATGAGCAGGCACAACAGAACTTCAGTAAGCTGCTGAAGGAAGTTGAAAGTCAGCTGCCACAGGAAGACGTGCATCTTCTGGATAGTGAGCCATGGTCTGAGAAGCGCCCAGCTTCAAAAGTGCAGCCAGAAGAAGATCAGACAATTCAAGCTGAAGAAGTCAGTCAAGCTGAAGATGTTGCAAAAAGCTCTCAGAAGCTTCCTGCTTCTAATGTTTCTCAAGCTGCCTTGGACAAGCAAACTCTGGAAGAGCTGAAGCTGAATGATATTCGTCTGCAGCAAAGAATGGATGAAAATGATCAGAAGATGAAGGAAAGGATGGATGTGCAAGACAGCAAGATAGATATAGTAGTCATCATGGTGCACAAGCAGACTGAAACTGCTGATCAGATTAAGGCAATGCTGGAGACTCTGTTCACACGCTTCCCACCCCAACCTTAGTCTTTCATTCATGATATTTTCAATGTTTTTCTTTGCATATCTTTTGTACTGTTTTGTCTGGCTCTGAATATTTTAATATAATAAGTTTTTTCTGCTCTGATCGTTTTAGCACATCACTTACACTTTTTGATTGCTGACAAAAGGGGGAGAACAAGAATTATATTTTTCAATAACGGATTACTGAGACAAAAAATCTCAAACATTCTAACTCTGATATACTTGAATATGTTTTCTGTTTCTGCATAAGTCTACAGGTACAAGAAGGTAATCACCTCTGATACACTGAAGCTCTGGAGTTCTGATAGTCAAAGCTCTGATACTCTGATCCAAAGCAAAGCTCTGATATTCTGATGTTCAAAGAAAGTCAATAAAGATCTGATCCTGAAGAACTCTTGAATTAAAAAGGGAAGTAATAAATTCAGGGGGAGTATCTCCGATCTAAACTCTGATATCTCTTTATCCCTTATCTTTGATAACTTCCTATTTAATTCTGATACAACTTATTATTTAGTTATCTCTGATACTTTTCACGCTATTTTCAATTAAAAAATATCTAGTTTTTGTCATCATCAAAAAGGGGGAGATTGTTAGAACAAAGTTTGAATCTACTACCCTAAGTTTAAGTTTTGATGATAACAAAATGAAAAGATATATTAATTATGTGATTCATGTAAGAACTATTTTCTACCTAAAAATTACTTTCTGTTTTACAGAAACTCTGATGAGTATCAGCAAGAGTACATCATAATCAGCATCAGAAAATTGGATATCAACATCAGCATCAGAAGATGCTATATCAGATACCAGAATCAGGAGAACAACTCACGCTTATGCTGAAGCTTGATGAACAAAACTGTGCTCAACACTCTGAACTCTGATAAAGAAACAACAGTTCATCAGCACTTAAGCAGCGTCAGAATGAGCCAAAGCCAGAACACGCTTAAGTGGCAACGGTACTGTGCATTCAAGATGAGTTATTACCAATGGCATCATTCCAGACAAGATCTGCTTAATAAGGAAAGATTGTTATTGGCATTGAATCAGAATTATTGCTCCAACGTACACTAATTCCAATGCTATATAAACAAGTCAATGAAGATTGAATTTGCTAATGCTCTACAACACTCTACACGCCAAAAAGCTATTCATCATCTTCCTCACTCTCAGTTTGCTAAAAGCTCCAAAATTCCTTACTCAATTATTTTAGCAATCTAGTTTCCATAAGCTTAATTTGTGTAGTATCACAGTTGTGATAAACTGTTTTGTAGAAAACATTCACACACCT
Organism: Vicia faba; assembly: GCA_948472305.1. Taxonomy (NCBI): domain Eukaryota; kingdom Viridiplantae; phylum Streptophyta; class Magnoliopsida; order Fabales; family Fabaceae; genus Vicia; species Vicia faba. The sequence goes on along the minus strand of OX451740.1, from coordinate 295,511,893 downwards.
AGATTTCATTCTTTGTAAGAAAGTAATTCCTTGAGAAACCGGTTTGTGGTTTGGATCAAGAAGGCTTTAGCAGTTGTTAAAGCAGATTATAATATTCAGTTGAATATAGTGGATTAAGACCTCGTTGGAGAGAGGCGAAATCACCTTGACGGGTGGACTGGAGTAGTTTGAGATCTAACGAACCAGGATAAAAATATTGTGTTCATTGCATTGATTTTCAGTTTTACAATTTAACCCCCCTTCTTGTGTTTTTCACTTCTTCAACATAGTGTTACGCTTTAATCCCTAATTTTTACCTGGACCTCCCTTTCGGTTTTTCAGTCCACCGGGATACCCTTTTTTGCCCGAACCCTTTTGGTTCGCCGGGAAGCCCTTATTTTTGCCTAGGCCAGTCAACCTAGCGGGTCTTTTGATTATGCGTAGTATCTTTTCACTATGTCTGCATTGACGGAGTGAGGAAGGTCGTCACCATCCATGGTGGTTAGAATCATAGCTCCTCCCGAGAAAATGTTCTTAACCACAAATGACCCTTCGTATGTGGGGGTCCATCTGCCCCTGGGATCACCTTGCGATAGTATGATGCGTTTGATCACTAGATCCCCGACTTGATATTCTTAACGTTTAACTTTCTTGTTAAAAGCCTTGATCATTCGCTTTTAATACGTCTGACCATGATAGATTGCAGTAAGTCTATTTTCATCGATTAGGTTCAGCTGATCAAGTCGGGTTTGGATCTAGTCGTCTTCGTTCAAACCCGCATCCTTCATAATTCTGAGAGAGGGTATTTGGACTTCGATGGGTAGGAATTACTTCATGCCATACACCAAAGAGTAGGGTGTTTCCCCTGTCGACGTCCGTACTGAGGTACGGTACCCATGAAGAGCGAATGGTAACATCTCGTGCCAGTCTTTGTATGTCACCGTAACCTTTTGCACAATCTTTTTGATATTCTTGTTAGCCGCTTCAACAGCTCCATTCATCTCCGGCCGGTAGGGAGAAGAGTTATGATGCTGTATCTTGAACTGTTTGCAGAGCTCGGTAATCATCGTATTGTTGAGATTTGTAACATTGTCAGTAATAATCCTCTCTGGTACACCATATCGACAGATCAGATTGTTTCGGATAAACCGCGCCACGGCGTTCTTGGTTACCGTAGCAAAGGAAGTTGCCTCAACCCACTTCATAAAGTAATCAATTGCTACCAGAATGAAGTGATGTCTGTTAAACGCAGTAGGTCTGATCTCGCCGATCATGTCGATGCCCCACATTGCAAAGGGCCAAGGAGCTGTTAAAACATTCAGGGGAACTGGGGGCACATGCACCTTATCAGCATAGACTTGACACTTATGACATGTTCGAGAATGCTGATAACAATCGGCTTCCATAATGGACCAGTAATATCCTGCCCATAGGATCTTCTTCGCCATGGTATGTCCACTGGAATGAGTTCCGAATGTACCTTCATGTAACTTTTCCATGATCCTTTCTGCCTCGCTCTTGTCTATGCACCGCAGTAAGGTTGAATCATGGTTACACTTATAGAGGATACCATTACTGATGAAGAACTTCGCAGCGAACCTTCTCAGAAACTTCTTATCATTAACAGATGCCCCCTCAGGGTATTCTTGAGCCACAAGATACCTCTTTACCTCGTGAAACCAGGGTTTATCTGCTACCTCTTCAGTCTCAATGTTACAGCAATGTGCGGGTTCGTCCAACCTCTCAATGGTAATCTGGGGAGCTTCATTGTCCCACCTAAATTTGAACATAGAAGACATGGTAGCTAGCGCGTCCGCCAACTGGTTCTCTTCTCTTGGGAAATGTTCAAAGGTCATCTCCTCAAAGTGTGGGAGCAATGTCTGTACATACTCTTTGTAAGGAATAAGATTCGGATGCTTCGTATCCCACTCGCCTTTGATCTGAATTATCACCAGAGAGGAATCTCCAAATACACTTAAGAACTTAATCCTTAGGTCAATAGCAGCTCGAAGACCCATGATACACGCTTCATACTCTGCCATATTGTTGCTGCAGTTGAAACACAATCGAGCGGTGAATGGAGTATGACAGCCCTCAGGAGATATAATTACAGCACCGATGTCGTTACCTAATGCGTTCGAGGCTCCATCAAAATACATAGACCATCTGGATCTTTCCTCAGGTCCTTCATCCGGTCCAGGTTCTTAGCAGTCGGTTACCAACATGATATTCTCACCCGGGAACTCGAAATTCATGGATTGGTAGTCATCCACGGCCTGATGCATCAAATGATCCGCCAATACACTCCCCTTGATTGCTTTTTGGGTTGTGTATTGGATGTCGTACTCGGTTAAGATCATCTGCCATCTTGCTATCCTTCCGGAGAGAGCGGGCTTCTCGAAGATATACTTGATCGGATCCATCTTTGATATCAACAAGGTAGTGTGAGTTAACATATACTGTCTCAGTCGGCGAGCAGCCCATGCCAAAGCGCAACAAGTTTTCTCGAGCAGTGAGTATCGGGTCTCACAGTCGGTAAACCTTTTGCTAAGGTAATAAATGGCGTGCTCTTTTCGACCAGACTCGTCATGCTACCCCAGCACACACCCCATTGAATTGTCCAGCACTGTCAAGTATAAGATCAAAGGTCTTGCTTCAACTGGAGGCATCAAAATTGGTGGTTCTTGAAGATATTCCTTGATTATTTCGAAGCGGTCTGGCATTCATCATTCCACTTTACCACTTGATCTTTCTTCAACAGCTTGAAGATTGGCTCACAAGTAGCTGTCAGATGTGAAATAAACCTGGCGATGTAATTCAGACGTTCCAAGAAACCTCTAACTTCCTTCTCTGTGCGGGGAGACGACATCTCTTGTATGGATTTTACCTTTGCAGGGTCTACCTGAATACCTTTGTCACTGACAACAAAACCCAGAAGCTTACCAGACCTTACCCCGAAGGTACACTTGTTCGGATTCAACCCCAGCTTGTACGTCTTCAACCTGTCAAATAGTTTCTGGAGATGATCAAGGTGCTCTTCCTTCGTCTGGGACCTGGCTATCATGTCATCAACATAAACCTCGATCTCGTGGTGAATCATATCATGGAACAAAGCGACCATGGCGCGCTAATAAGTTTCCCCAACATTCTTTAACCCAAAAGGCATTACCTTGTAACAGAAGGTGCCCCACTGTGTAACGAAAGTTGTCTTATCCATGTCCTCAGGAGCCATCTTGATCTGGTTGTAGCCAGAAAAACAATCCATGAAGGAGAAGATCTTGTGTTGCACGGTATTGTCGACCAGAACATCAATATGAGGAAGTGGGAAGTCATCCTTGGGGCTTGCCCTGTTCAGATCTCTGTAGTCCACACACATCCGTACCTTACCGTCCTTTTTAGGTACCGGAACGAAGTTGGCAACCCACTATGGATAAGAAGTGACAACTAAGAATCCTGCGTCGAACTGTTTCATGACCTCTGCCTTGATTTTCTGACATTTCAGGGTGCATACAGCGGACTTTCTGCTTTATCGGAGGGCAGTCTTCTTTAGTCGGCAGGCGATGTACCACAATATCAGTGTCCAAACCAGGCATGTATTCATAAGACCAGGCGAAGATCTCAACATAGTCGTGTAGCATCTGTATTAACCGTTGTTTGATACTAGGCTCCAGATTCACACCTATCTTAACCTCTTTTCTGTCTTCCTTTGTACCCAAATTCACTGACTCAACTGGCTCTTCATGAGGCTGTATGGCCCTTTCTTCCTGCTGTAATAGTCTAGCAAGTTGTCCAGGCACCTCACAATCGTCCTCACCTTCGTCCTCGGCTTGGTTGATCGGATTTTTAAAGTCATAACTGGCAGTAGCAGAGTTGTTATCAATGGGATCCAGAGTGGATATGGATCTACATCATGATACGTGAGTGTGTGTAAGAGAATAGCTGTTTTGATAAAGTGAGAGACAGAAAAGAAAAACAAGGAGCACAAAATTTGTAATGCAAGAAATGTCCAATGCTTTATTAATGATATATGAAATGACAAATAACAGCCTCACAAACAAAGCCAAGGTGCCTCGGGCAAGGCACCGGACTGTAAAGTTTCAAATTGTTTATTACAAATCTTAATACAAAAGTCAATTACTGCGGAATGAAAGAAACATGTATGAAGTCCTTCACCGTCCAGTTATTCAGTCCACCGTTGGTCGTTGGGTAGATCCAGTTGTCGATGTCTGAATCTTCTTCACTGTCCTCAATTGTATTAACTCCCCGATTGCTGGTGTGCAGAGGAGGTCTTCTAATCCGTGCGCGCCTAACAACCCTTTGAGCCCCTGTAGTAAAGCCCAAACCAAATTTGTCAGTTTTGTGAGTGAAATCAGGGAGCCGACCCTAATTGGTACACCCACCTTCTTCAACTACAGCCCTGGCGTCCTTGAGAGAAGCCATCTTCAACGGAGGTTTGTCGGTAGTAACTTCAGTTGATGCCGAGAACTAAGGGACCTCTTAAAAATTATGACAAGGAGTTTCTATGAACTCCCCGTCCATCTCTACATAGTGGAAGGAATTGAGATGAATCACCATATACTCTTCTTCACCTTGCACCATAACAATCTTCCCCTTCACAGGATATTTCAGCATTTGATGGAGCATGGAGGTTACTGCCCCAGCCCTATGGATCCAAGGACGACCCAACAAGCAAGAATACGATGGCTTGATATCAATTACATAGAAGGTGAACCTAAAAGTCTGAGAACCCACTTTGACAAGGATGTCCACCTCCCCGTGAACCATTCTTTTTGATCCGTCAAAAGCCCTTACCACAATATTACTAGGCTTTAGAGTCAAACCCTCACAATCCAAACAGTCTAATGCTTTCTTCGGCATAACATTTAGTGAGGACCCGGTATCCACCAGCACATGGGCCATAGTGGTGCCCCTGTGATTGGTCGAGACATGCAGAGTATCATTATGATTTCTTCCCTTCGGTGTCAGATCCGCATCTAAAAAGCTCAGCCCATTGTCAGCAGTCAGGTTGGTCACGCAATCTTTGAACTGATATGCGAAAGTTTCCTGTGGCACATGCGCAGTTTTGAGAAACGTAATCAAAACCTTCGCATGGGCTTCAGAACACAATAGCAGGGACAACATGGAGATCTTTGACGGGGTCTGCCCCAGCTGCTCGACCACGTTGTAATCGCTCTTCTTGATAATTTTCAAGATTTCCTCTATTTCTTGTTTAGAGGCTTCCACAATGATTTTGTTAGGTGCCTCCGTCCGGGCAGGCTCACCTATAATTTCTTTGCCCTGATTCCCAGATGGCTCAGCAGTAGGGGTGATAACTGGAGTAAGAACATGAATAATAACAGGTATAATAACTGGAGTAGGAACAGGGGAAATGTCAAGAGTGCTGGTTGGAGCAACAATTGGAATAACGGTAGGCTTGATGATAGTCTTCGGGGAAATCTCGGGAGAGAAGACCCTTCCACTTTGGGTAACCTTACTAGTCCCGATAATATTACTGACATCAGTATCAACTTCTTCAATCTTTAGATCTTGCTTAACACCATGATAGTACACATCAACACCATAATTCCATGAGACAACCTTGTATGAGGTGTACGGGATGGGACCAGGAACAATGATTATTAGCGGAGTAATTCTTTGAACAAGTGTAACCCTAACAGGTCTTCTCGAGGAAACCTTGGAAGGATTGGCGGAAATGGTTACAATGGCAACGTCTTCAGTGGGAACAACGGGAATCATAGTCTTCTCGAACAAAATCTCTTTATTATCCATCAGGCGCTGAACACCTGACTTTAACAAACGAAAACCAGTAGGCATGATTGAACACATGTGGCAACCTTCACCACAACCCGGAAATAAATCGGTCAACAGCAAATTCTTCTTAACAGTCATAAAAGGAGTGGAAATTTCTTCAATAAAGGTCACAAACAAATTAGTGTCAACAGCATTAACTCCACGACCATGTTTGGGCACAGGAGCAGTTATAACATTCGGTTTTTCTGGAGCATCAAACTCTATCTCATTGGCTTCAAGAAAGTCTTGTACTTTGTTTCTCAGGGTTCAACAATCATTTGTATCATGGCTTGGACTCTCAGAATGGTAGGCGCACCACGCGTTGGGATTGTATCTAGGAGAAGTAGTGTTTGGATTCCTGGGAGCCTCTCACAAGGTCGCCAAGTTGGATTTTAACAGATGAGATAGAACTTCATCCAAAGTCATATTGATGCGGGTAAACTGCCATTGTGATCTTTCCACCCTTTGTTAATTGTTGCATTATGGAGCAACTGTGGGTCTTGGTATCACTACAGCATTTACCGTTTGACGGTGTTCAGATCTGATTTGGCCCCTCAGGCTGTAGACTGCACCAGCTTCCTTCTTACCAGCAAAAGGTTTCTTTACCGAACTCGAAGAAGCATCCTTCTGTATTTTACCACTTCGAATGCCAGCTTCCACTCTTTCTCCAGTAAAAATCAACTCAGTGAAACCAGATGACGAGCTACCGATCAGGTGATTGAAAAACGGGCCAGATAACATCCCTAGAAACATGTCAACCAACTCCCTATCAGACAACGGGGGTTGGACTCTTCCAGCTAAGTCTCTCCATTTCTGAGCATAGTCCTTAAAACATTCACCTTTAACCATGGCCATACTCTGGAGTTGAGTACGAGTGGGAGCAAGGTCGGTGTTATACTGATACTGCTTGTAGAAAGCAGCGGTAAGATCTTCCCAGTTTCGGACACTGGCTCCCTCCAACTGGTAGAACCATTCAAGCTGAGTCCCTGACAGACTATCTTGAAAGAAGTGCACCCACAAATTTCTATCAGTAGTGTGGGGTTGGATTTTCCTGACATATGAGCGAAGATGGAGTTTTGGACAGGATACTCTATCATATTTGGCGAAAACCGGAGCTTTGAATTTATGAGGGATGATCACTCCCGATACCAGTCCCAATTCTCTGAAATCCAAACCAGGTATCTTCTGAACTTCTATAGCACTCAACTGGTCTTCTAGCTGCTTGTACCTATCCTCAGCAGGAGGATATTGCTCATCATCGTAATCAGTATCATTGTCAGAAACTGCAGGACTAGGGTCCTTTTCCCTTTCTTGATTCTCCCCTTCTTTGGACGAGGCGGTCAGATCAGCTGGTTGCCTCAACCTTTCTCCGAATCTTCTACCCATATTCAGAATACCAGTCTTCTTCTTCTTCTTCTTCTTCTCTTTCAGAATAAGGGTCTTCAGATCCTCTTGCCCCTTATCCAGACTTATGAACATCTGTTGGAACTGGGCGTTCTTCTCCTGAAGATCTTTGATGGCTTGATCGGAAGATATTTCTGCTGAAATAAACAACGAAGAAGATGAGAAACCTGTAGGGGTACCTGTAATGATGTGCATGATAATGGGATGCGCATGTAATGATTTCAAAGACTTTGGGAGATTTAAATTTGCAAACCAAAATAAACGAGAACTTTATTAGCTTAAACTTGAAGGGTTCAACAATGCCTTTAAGGCGTTACAAAGAAGTAAATAAAATAAATCTAAAACTAGAAAAAGCAAAATCAAAAGTCCCTTGGACGCTTCCTCTTTGTGCTGATATAGTCATTGAGCACTCTTTCTTCCTCGAGCTGCCTGGTGAGCTTCAAAATCTTCCTTTCTTGCTCATGGTACTGTTCCCGGTAAGTATCCCGCTCATTCCTCAGCTGAATCCAAGACCTTTGTAACTCCCCAGGATCAGTAGGCACGTAAGGGTAGAGAGCCGTGTAAGGAATGCCTTCTTCGTTAGTGGGCTCCACAATCACTAGTAATACGGCCTCATAAGGCATCATGAGATTCCAGGCTCAAGCTCGGACCCATTGGAGGTAAGGCTGCATAAGAAGGGAAGTTTTCGGTCCCAACTCTTGGGGGTCAGATCTGTTTACCATGCCCCAAGCTCGTATGAACCTCCGACGATGCTCCTTAACATCCTCCTTATAGTCGAATACAATTTCCTCAAGAAGTAACTCATGGGGACCATCTCTTCGAGCACGACAAAATTATCGCAAAGCTAGATAAGGATTGTAAGTGATACCCCCTCTGATACCAAGTAATGGGAAATTAGGGTATCCCCCACAGCGGTCAATAATAGCAATGTCTTCCATAGCCCGAGAACACCAAAGAATATATGTATGAGCAAGTGACATGATTCTGTACGACCAACCCAAACCTTCTTCGTTCTTCGGCACAAACTTAGGGAGGTGAGAAATAAACCACCTAAACAACAACGACATGCAGCACATAAGAGTCCCTCTTCTCTTTATAGTACGAGTATGGAGAGCATGCAAGATATCTCTAAGCAAGGTAGGCACTGGGTTGCGAGAAAGGAAAATCTTGACAGCATTCACATCTACAAAGGAGTCTGGATTAGGGAAGAGAACCAAACCATAAATAAGAAGAGCCAAGACATCTTCAAAATCCTAAAAATCCAAATCATCCCAAAATAGTTGAGCCTGGTCTATCAGAAATTTGGCTAGAAAACCTTCGACCCCGCTTCGTGTTTCCCAATTGGATACTATATCATCCCGTTTCAAATGCAGAGCTGAGGCAATGTCTTATGGTCTAAGAACTTCTTCCATATCTGTGAAAGGTACCTGTTTAAGAATGGATATGCCCAATAGATGAGAGAACTCTTCCAAGGTGGGTACCAGCTGATAATCTGGAAAGGTGAAGCAATGATGCTCGGGATCAAATACTGAAATAGTACGCTCATCATCTGTTCATTAAGATTTGAAGTAACCAGGCTGAGAAGTTAACCGTGTCTCTTAATGAACATAGAAGTCTCAGAAACTCTTGAGGCTAGCTCTTTAAGTTGGGCAGGTATCTGCACAAAGTTGACTCAGATGGTATTTCTGCACACGGAAGCCATGATCTGCAAAACAGACCAAAGATAAATTCCCTTGGTCTTTGAAATGGTTAGGATAATGAAGCATGAATGCCATGTTATGATGCATGATGTCATGATAAACCACAGGTATAGCAAACACAGATATTGCAAACACAGTCAAATCATACAAAGCCCTTAGGTTTAAAGCTTGCATGAGGTCAAAGGTAATACCCTCTTAAAGTTAAGTTGGTTTCAAACCTGTCCTAGCAAAGTAACCGGGTTCTAGAGGATCTCAATATCTCTCACCATCCTCCATCGGTCATGGTTTCAGCTTACGCAATCTTTTCTTGCGGCCGAAACTATTCCGAGAGTATGGTCTCAATGAGTGTAGCATCGAGTATCAACCAGTTCTCAGCTCTACACCGAGGCCAGCTATCTCACTACTTTCTAATGGCCAAGTTGGGCGATTAAAGGTTCTAAGGTCAGTTGATGCTTAACGACACCACGTAGCGGCCCCGTATTCTCCTCGTTTCTCCACAAGGGATACCGGTACCAACCAATGTGTCATACCAACGTAGCTACTGCTTCAACTGTATCAGTCTACGGTGTACAGTTCCCTCATAGTCTATTGCTACTTACCTAAAAGGTATCCCTAGATCCGGGTTAGGATCTATAGTAACCCCAAACAAAAAACCCTTAAAAGTAAAGCAAACAAAGCAATCAAGAGAAGAAATTATGATGAAATAGATCCTAAGGTATACCCCACTTATTAACTCCCCAGCAGAGTCGCCAGTTCTGTGATACGGTGGCAGAGCCGACTGCTTGAATGCTGGTTAGCGTTTTGTGTTTTGTGTTCACAAAATTTTGCGGTAAGCAAGAGTCGTCACCGACTTTTATTTCATCCAATCAGAAAGGAAAAAAGTACAGAAAAAAAAAATCCTTTTTCAAGAAATTCTGAGTACGGGAGGGGGGGGGGGGGGGGGGGTAGATTATAGAAAGGGAAGGTGTTAGCACCCTTTCTATCCATGGTTTTCCATGGGCTCTTAGGTACTTGCGCATCTTTTTTAAAATTTGCTTATGTATGTGCTTTGTTTTGGAAAGTTTGACTTCGTGATAACCCTTGTATTAGTCCTCAAAGGTGTGACGAAGTTTATTTTGAAAATTTGTTTGAAAAGTGTAAGTGTGAAAAGTCTTGATTTGAGCAAGTACCTACTAGCATCTACCTACTCGAAAAAAGATCGTTTCTATTCTTGTTCCTTTAGACAACGCTATCCTACTATTAAGGAGTAGGTAGCACTGTCATTGGAGTTGTAAGGGTCAATTCGAAAGGGACGTACGATCACTAAAGCAATGTTAGGACACCTTAGTAATAACCCTAGAGTCTTAAGATCATATTCGAGGCAACATTTCCGAGGCAACATTTCTGAGGCAACATTTCCGAGGCAACATTCGAATGGGATATTTGATCTTTTTCAGACAGGAGGTTAACCACTAAGACACCCTATGCTTAATGATCACTTACCGAAGGCAACCGAAGTGAGAGTATACCCTAAGAGTGATATGTGCGAGTGATCTATTTTCAGTTATTTAATCTTTGTACATTAAGGTTTTCTAACTGTGTTAATTTGTCATGCATTCTTGCCATACAATCCTATTAGCATATATCTAAACAGTTTAAATATTTGCAGAAATTAAAAATGCGAGAAAGTAAATCTACGCTATTACAAGGCTTCAGGGAGGGGAATTAATTACATAGCAAAAAACCCGGGAAGAAAGCGATAAGTAAAAGCCCTAAATTAACTATTACAAACCAGTGAGCAGTTACAAAAATATTGGAAAAATTAATAAACGCGCGGCGAATTAAATACGAAGCGACTAGGGTTTTGACCCTTGACCAAACCTAATTGCGATTGATTAAAAATATATTTTTGTCATGTTTTTAAGAAAATAATGAAATAGTTAAATTAAAGGAAAATCCTAATTCTAATTAATTTTAAATTAAGAAAAATAAATTAATTCAATCTAAAAAAAACCTATTTTTGTGTTTTTTATCTATTTGAGAAAAAGAGAAAATAAAATTAAATCAAGAGTTTTAACCTAATTTCTATTTGATTTTATTTATGAAAATAAATTACAATTTCCCTAAATTAGATTAAATTAAATTAAATTAATAATAGTAAAAAAAACTAATTCTATTTTTTTTGTTAATTATTGATTTTATGATTTTTTTTTTTATGAAAAAAAGAAGATTAATTTGTTAATAAAAATCAATGAAAGAAAAATTAAAAGAATTAAAGAAAACAAAAAAGAGAATAAAAAGAATAGTAAATAGGCCTGGTTGCTATGTTGGAAAAGGGGGTGTGCTGTGGAAATTCTGGGCCCAAACAATTCCAAGTCCGTTTGACTTCGCTGGATCTGATGCACATGTTAACTTGAGGTGCATGATGGACCTTCAATGGAAGGCATTGGATCTGGCTGGAGAGGCGTTTGATGGTTGGATCTGGATGGCATATGGTGGACTTGAGCTAATGCAATGTGCTTGATCACCTGTTGAAAAATAATATGAAACAAATATGGGACCTGGGGATCGAACCCAGGTCCTTATGCACGTTTCCAATACACGCTTGCCAACTGCGCTGCTTTGCTTGTTTGTTAATATAATGGAAACAATTAGTATAAGCAAATCAATGGGACATACTCATAAAAAGCGCTAAAATTCAAACCAACCAATCCAAGAGTTCCACGCCTCATCTTCTTCCCCAAACCATCGTTTTAGGTAACAGAACTTTTACCTACGGTTGCTTCGATGTAGCTACAGACCTGTTCATCTCAAAAATTCTCTACGAGCAATATAAATGAAATTCAAAGGTACCAATCAACTCGTCACATCCTCACGAGTGTCATGGTACCAGAATCCAAGCCCAATTTAGCCTATACTGCAAAGCCCTAAACAAGAACACAAAACCCTAGCTATGGCAATATCATGTACAGGCGTCAAAAATGCAATTAAGTGGTACCAATAGTTTGCAAACTCAATGATGAACAAAAATATATAATCAAAACATGCGTAGGATGAGTAAATCAACAAAATCGAAATTGAGTTTGGAGGAAAACCGTGATACTTGTAACTTACAATTCCAGGCGTGAAAAGGCTTACAATTGATTGGGATATGTTCCTGGGATGTCCAGCAATGTGTTGGCAATGTTAGAATGGCTTGGATTGGCCTCTAGGATGGAAATTGGATCACCACTTTCTCTTGAATTTTTTCAGTTTTGATCTTGCTCTGCACGACTGTTAACCTCTTTTTCTTACCTTGGCTATGTTATGTATATGTAATGCAACACATTAGGTCAACAAAAACAAGCTGAATCTTGTCCATTATGAAGATTTGATTTAGTCTTTATCCTTGTATGATATCTTTCCATACCAAGCCAAATCATGCCAGTTTTTGTTCAATTTTTTTTGCACATTTTGGATATGATTTTCCAGCATAATTGGATTTGATTCCACCCAAAATCTGATCACAAAACAAATCTTTGATATTTTTTGCTATTTATTTGATTTAATTTGACTTTTAAATGATAAAAATCACAATAAAATAAATAAATAAAGAAAAAGGTGTGTGGGTGCTGATCTGGATCGTGGACCATGTCATAAGCAAGATTCAATCATGAAAGACTAGGCCCATTTGACAAAAAATTCAAATTTGAGCACATTTGTCTTTTGGCAATTTTGCAAAAAAGGTCAACTTGGACAATACATAACTCTCTCAATTTTGACCCTAGAGAGGCGTTCTTGGACTTTTTAGAAAGCTTAGGATGTCCCCTAAGCAACCCTTTTGGTATCATCTCACTTGAGTCTTCCATGTTCATGTATGAAGCTTTGACCCAAAATGTGTTTTTGTTGACTTTTCAAAATGACCTATAATGTCAAAATTTCTATCTTTTTGTGAGTCCATATTTTGAACTTGGGAGCTGAATATGAATTGTTGGGAATTGCATCCTATTAAAAATGAGCTTTGGATGGGTCATTTCTAATAAAGTATGAGAAAGTTATGCCTGGTCAAATTTGAGTTGACTTTTCCTGCAAAACCCTAATTTAGCAACTTTTGGGTTTTGATGAATTGTGAGAAATCCTTGAGGAATCATGATCAACCCTTGATTAAATGATGAATACTACTTCAAAATGAGGATGTTTACCAAAAATATTTAGGTTTGACTGTATGTGGGCCACAGTTAACTTTTGACCTAACACAATCGATTTTCAGGCCTTTGAGCAATTGACTAGGCAAACTTCTTTTGCAAGGATTGAAACTTGACATGGATGATCTTGGGAACATATTAGGACAATGGTGAGCATTTTAGTACTTTGTGGTTCATATATCCTGATGAAAAGTGAAACCCTAATTTGAGGTAGACTGCCTTAGGATAGAGTTTGTCTGGTCAACTCTTGAACTTCCTTGAGCAATTTGGGTACCTCACATGACATGTATTGAGAAATATGGGAGGGCAAATTTTTGGGTACAAAACCGTGCCCTAGTGCATTTGAAGCCCCGTCTAACATGAGCATCCAACGGGCCCCTAGTTCAGGTCCTTTGTCGGGCCCTAGTATTTCGTAGTCACCTATAACCATGACATGCTTGTTTGGAAAGTTGAACTTTATTCGTTAATATTCTGGCAATGACTGGTGAGCTAGATGGTTAGCCAGTATACTACCATTGATGGCCTTTCGAATAACATATTGGATATCGTACTTTGATGGTAACATCTGCCATCGGGTAATCCTTCTTATAAGAGCTGGTTTTTCGAACACATACTTTAAAGGATGCATTCTTGCTATTAACCACGTGGTGTGAGTTAACATATACTGCCTCAATCTTTTAGTAGCCCAAGCCAACATACAACAATTTTTCTTGAGAAGCAAGTACCTGATTTTGCATTCGGTGAAATTCTTGCTGAGGTAGTAGATTGCATGCTATTTTCTACCCGTTTCATCATGTTGCCTAATACACATTCCACTGACCCTTCAAGAACTGTTAGATACATGACGAGCGGTCTTCCAGGAACTGGTGGCATCAAGATTGGTAAATATTTCTTTATTGTCTCGAAGGCTGTCTGACAATCATCGTTCCACACCACTGTCTGATATTTCTGAAGTAATTTGAATATAGGTTCGCACGTAGCAGTTAGGTGCGATATGAACATCGAAATGTAATTCAATCGTCTTAAGAAACCACAAACCTATTTTTCTATCCTTGGATATGGAATCCATTGTATGGCTTTCACCTTGTCAGGATCTACCTCAATACCATGTTGACTTACGATAAAACCTAGTAGCTTTCCTGACCTGACACCAAATGTACATTTTTTCAAATTCAACCTTAGTTTAAACTTTCGCAGATGCTCAAATAATTTTTGCAAATGTACAACGTGATCTTCCTTTGTATGAGATTTGGAAATCATATCGTCTACGTATACCTCAACTTCTTTGTGGATCATATCATGAAACAGTATTACCATAGGCCATTGATAAGTTGCCCCTGCATTCTTTATACCGAAAGGCATTACCTTGTAACAAAAAGTTCCCCAAGGAGTCATGAAGGTAGTCTTTTCCATATCTTTGGCTGCCATTTTGATTTGATTATAACCTGAGAAACCATCCATTAACGAGAACACTGAAGCTTAATCTATATTATCCACTAAAACATCCATGTGAGGTAACAAGAAATCATCTTTGGGACTTGCTTTCTTTAGATCCCGATAATTTACACAAATGCGTACCTAGCCGTCCTTCTTTGGCACCAGTACGATGTTAGCTATCCAAGGCGGATAATCTACCACCGCTAAAAACCTTGCTTCGAATTGTTTAAGGACTTCTTCTCGAATCTTGTTAGACATGTGTTGATGGGTTCTTCCGAGCTTCTTCCTAACTGGAGAACAACCTTCCTTGAGAGGTAGTATATTCACCATAATATTTGTATTCAATCTTGGCATGTACCTAAAAGACCAGGAAAATATATCCATATATTCACGTAACAATTTGATCAGTATTTCTTTGAAGCTTTCCTCTAATGTTTCCCATAGCTTGATCTCTTTGGGATCCTCCTTCGTGCCAAGGTTAATGGTCTCAATAGATTCTTGATATGGCTGTATATTGTCAGCTTTTTGCTCTATCTCCCTTGCCAATTCTTCGAAGAGTTAAAGATCTTCATCATCTTCCTCTTCTGCTTGGTTGATGGGTGTATCAAAATTATATCGGATAACATCCATGTTTTGGTGCAGTTTTAGTATGCGAATTTAAAAATTCATATGAAGAAAAGTATTGCCATTTTTAAAACATAGGGAATAAATCCAAGAGAAAGACGAGGATCTTAATTGAATGCGAAATATAACTCTTATTAATTGAAAATAATATTTCAAACAAATCGGGGAACCTTATAAGCTACCCCTATGCCTCGGGCTTAACATAGGTTCTTCCAAAAACAAGAAAAAATTACTTTGGAAAGAAAAATATCTCTCGAATCTCCACGGCTGTACAATTCTTGAGTTCTACGCATGGAGCACATTCATGAATGAATTCGAATGCACTCTTGGGGATGCTCTTGTCGATATCATCGCCACTTTCCCCTCATGCTCTATTACTTTGTTGATAAAGGTTTCTTGGATAAGAGGAAACTACGCCTTACCTTTCAGGGTAGCCTTTAATGATTCGTAGCCCAAACCAAAACGATTCTTCTTTTCAGGTATCTCCACAAGTTTACCCAAACCTCTTGAGGTACCCCCTTCCACATCTATTTGGAAGTCTCTCCATGAGGTCACAGTTGGTTTCTTGATCTTCTCTACTGGTAGGGTTACCATTGAAGCAACCTCTAAGACCTGAAATGGTGTCTCTATATAGTCTTCACCAGTGTTGATAAACCTGTAGGAATCCATGTGACTTGCAAATATGTCCTCATTACCATCGATTATAACCAATCTTCCTTCAACGAAGAACTTCAATTTCTGATGTAAAAATGGAAGTAATTTCCCCTGTTGTATGAATCTATGGTCGCCCAGGTAAACATGTATACACTGGTTCTGTATCAATGACTTGAAAAGTGATATAAAACATGCGCGGTCCTATCTTGACAGGAAGGTCCACTTCTCCAAACACTGTACTTTGAGAATCGTCAAAATCTTTTACTATCATAGAACTTGGTCTTATAACAACACCATTAAATGTTAAGTTCATCAAGCTGGATTTTGGTAGCACATTAAGAGCAGAACCAGTATCGGTGAGTACCCTAGATAGGATTGTAGTACCTATCTAAATAGAAATGTGCAATGCCTTGTTGTAAGATCCACCTTGTGGAGGAAACTCATTGTCATTAAAACCTAGATATGGTCCGGATGTCAGATTTGCTACAACATTGTGAAACTGATTTAATGTAATCTGTTTTGCAACATGAGAAGAACTTAGAACCTTCCATAGAGAGTCTCGATGTGCTTCTGAGTTGAGGAGCAACGAGAGTATTGAAATCTTGGTCGGGGTTTGGTGCAGCTGATCCACCACCCTATAATCACTTCTCTTGATTATTTTCAGGAACTCTTTCGCCTCTTGGTCGGTAAAATTCTTGCTCAGAGATTCTTGTCCTTGATTTGTATCCACCATAACTTTTCCTTTATCCTTAACCATAATGTCATCTCTTTTTCGTTGTTCGGGATCATAAGTTCGACCACTGCGGGTTATGCCCCCTATTTCAACTATATTTGTGATCGTCGAACCTTGACTTGTCATTGGTTCATATTCCTACTTTAAACCATTAATGTATACAATAGAATAAAAACTCCAAGGTATTATTTTGTTACTTTCATAAGGGGTAGGAGATGTCCCCATAATCACCATCGTAGTCTTTGGTACCACTGGTATCCTTAGAGTCTGTCTTGGTATCATCATTAGTGCTTCTGTTGACTCTCCCCAAGGAATCACAAGAGTCTTCTTATTAGGGTTAGGCCCTTGGAAAGGAATTACAAATGGCTTCTTTGTGCATCCATCGATCGCAACTACATATTATTCTTTAGGGTATTTCCCGAATTGGACTATCTCCTGATCCACCAATTTTTTTAATGTCTTCTCGAAAGCTTTATTGTGTTCCAAAACCCACACTCCAACAAGTATTCTTTTAAAAGGTTTATCGGGGCCTTCACCTGTCTGGCTACCCCAAAGTTAGTGACCACTTCAATTGCATTCCCAGCTATCCCGCCATGTAGAGGAATGGGGTTTGTTTTAATGTTCAGTTTATCCAAAGTGATGAAAAGATGATGAATGTACTCTTTCAGTTCTTTGATCCCAAGCATCACTGCTTCACCTTCCCATATTATTAGTTGGTGCCTGCCATGGAAGAATTCTCTCAACTGTTGGATATACCCATTCTTGAACAGTTGCCTTTCACAGGTTTAGAAGAGGTTCCTAAGCCAGAAGTTATTGCCTCGACCTTGCATCTGAAATGGGCCAACGTGGTATCCAATTGGGAAACAAGAAGCAGGGTCAAGGGTTTTCTAGCCAAGTTCCTAATAGACAAAGCCCAACTATTTTGGGATGATATGGGATTTCGGGCTTTTGAGGAGGTCTTGGCCCTTCTAATGTATGGGTCAGTATTGTTCTCTAATCCAGACTTGCTCATAGATGTGAATTCTATCAAGATCTTCCTCTCCAAAAACCCCGTGCCTACCTTGCTCAGAGATATTTTGCACGCTCTCCATACTCGTACCATGAAGAGAAGAGGGGTTCTTATGTGCTGCATGCCATTGTTGTTGAGGTAGTTTATTTCTCACCTCCCTAAGTCCGTACTGAAGAATGAAGAAGGTTTGGGTTGGTCGCAAAGGATAATTTCACTCGCTCACATAGATATTCTCTGGTATTCCAGAGATATGGGAGATATTGCTATTATTGACCGCTATGGGGAGTACCCTAATGTCCCATTACATGGAATCAGAGGAGGAATAACCTATAATCCTTGTTTAGCTCTGCGACAATTTGGTTACGCTCGAAGGGATGGTCCTCATGAGTTACTTATCGAGGGCATTATATTTAACTATGAGGATGATGTTCAAGGGTATCGCCAGAGGTTCATACGAGCTTGGAGCATGGTAAACAGATCTGGCGCCAAGGCTTTGGGGCCAAAGGCTTCCATTCCTATGGAACCTTATCTCCAATGGGTACGAGCTCGCGCCCAGAAACTTATGATGCCCTACATGGCCGTTTTACCAGTGATTATGGAACCCACTACTGAAGGGGGTATTCCTTACACGATTATTTATCCTGATATGCCCACTGATCTTGGAGAACTACAAAGGTCTTGGATTCATTTGAAGAAAGAGTGGGATACTTACAGGGATCAGTTCTATGCCCAGGAGAGGAGGGTTTTAGAGCTTACAAAGCAGCTTCATGAGAAACTAAGCCTTAATGTCTATCTCGGCATGAACATGAAGCATCCATGGGAAATTTGATTTTTCTAGTTTTTTAGAATTGTTTTAATTGTAACGCCAAAAAGGGCAATTGAACTTTGAATTCTACTAATAAAGTCTTTGTTTCATTTTGGTTCGCAAATTTAAATTTCCCAAAGTCTTTGAAATCATTGCATACGCATGCCATCCATAAACACTGCATATACATGTACCATTACAGGTTTCTCATCTTCTTCGCTGTTTATTTCAGCAGAAATGTCTTCCGAACAAAGCATCAAGGATCTTCAGGCACAAAATGCCCAGTTCCAACAGATGTTCATAAATCTGGAAAAAGGGCAGGAGGATCTGAAGGCCCTCATCCTGAAGGAGAAAAAGAAAAAGAAGAAGGCCACTGGTATTTTGAATATGGGCAGAAGGTTCAGGGGGCCGTTAAAGCAGCAAGTTGATCTGACCTCTTCATCCAAAGGAGGGGAAAATCAAGAAGAAGAGACAAGGGAAAAGGGCCCCAGTCCTGAGGTTTCTGACAATGATACCAATTATAATGATGAGCAGTATCCTCCTACTAAGGATAGATACAAGCAGTTGGAAGACTGTCTAAGTGCTATGGAGGTCTAGAGGATACCTGGATTGGATTTCGAAGAATTAGGATTGGTGTCGGGAGTGGTCATCCCGCAGAAGTTCAAGGCTTCAATTTTTGCTAAGTACGATGGGGTGTCTTGCCCAAAACTCCATCTCTATTCCTACGTCAGAAAAATCCAGCCCCACACCGCTGATAGAAATTTGTGGGTTCACTTCTTTCAAGATAGTCTGTCAGGGACTCAGTTTGAATGGTTCTACCAACTAGAGATAGCCAATGTCCAAAATTGGGAAGATCTGGCTGCTGCTTTTTATAAGCAGTATCAATACAACGTCGACCTTGCTCCTACTCGTACTCAACTCCAGAGTATGTCCATGGGTGCAAGTGAAGGCTTTAAGGACTATGCCCAGAAGTGGAGAGACTTGGCTGGAAGAGTTCAACCCCCATTGTCTGATATGGAGTTGGTTGATATGTTTCTGGGGACGCTATATGGTCCATTCTTTAATCATTTGATTGGCAGCTCATCAACTGGTTTCACCGAGCTGATTCTAACTGGAGAGAGAGTAGAAGCTGGATTTCGGAGCGATAAAATACAGAAGGATGCCTCTTCGAGTTCGATAAAGAAGCCTTTTACTGGTAAGAAGGAAGCCAATTCCATCTATAGTCCGAGAGGCCAAAGCAGAGCTGAACACTGTCAGAAAGTAAGTGTCGTAATGATACCTAGGTCTACAGTTGCTCCACAATGGAACAATCAATAAAGGGCAGAAAGACCACAACGGAAGTTTACCCGGATCAACATGATGTTGGATGAAGTTCTACCATATTTGCTGAGATCCAACTTGACGACCTTGAAGGAGGCTCTAAAGAATCCAAACACCGCATCTCTCTGATATAATCCAAATGCTCAGTGTGCCTATCATTCTGAGAGTCCTGGCCACAACACCAACGACTGTTGGGCTCTGAGAAATAAGGTACAAGATCTGATCGAATCCAAGGAGATTGAGTTCGATGCTCCGGAAAAGCCCAACATCATAATTGCTCCCATGCCTAAGCACAGTCGTGGAGTTAATGTTGTGGATACCGATCTGTTTGTGACCTTAGTAGATGAAGTTTCTACTCCTCTTATGACGGTTAAGAAGAATTTGTTGTTGGCCGGTTTATTTCCGGGTTGTGGTAAAGGTTGCCACATGTGTTCATTTCTGCCTTCTGGTTGCCATTTGCTGAAGTCAGGTGTTCAGCGCCTGATGGATGGCAAAGAAATTTTGTTCGAGAAAACTTTGATTCCCGTTGTTCCATTTGAAGATGTTGCTATTATAACCATTTCCGCCAATCCTTCCAAGGTCTCCTTGAGAAGACCTATTAGGATTACATCTGTTCCAAGAGTCGATCTGCTAATAATCACCGTTCCTGGTCATGTCCCGTATGTCTCGGACAAAGCTGCCCCCTAGCATTATGGTGCCGATGTGTACCATCATGGCATCAAACAAGATCTGAAAAATGAAGAGGCTGATCTTAATGTCAGTAACATTATCGGTACCAACAAGGTTACCCAAAGTGGAAGGGTTTTCTCTCCCGAGATTTCCCCGAAGACTATCAATAGGCCTATTGTTATTCCGTCTGCTACTCCTGTTGGTACATCAACTCCTCCTCCCGTGCTTAATCCAATTATCACTCCCACCGTCGAGTCATCTGGGATCCAAGGCAAAGAAGTTATAGGTGAGCCTGCCCGAACGGAGGCGCCTATAAAAATTGTCGTGGAAGCCTCTAAGCAAGAGATAGAGGAAATACTGAAAATAATCAAAAAGAGCGACTACAATATGGTCGAGCAGCTGGGGGCAGACCCCCTACAAGATATCCATGTTGTCCCTGCTGTTGTGCTCCGAGGCCCATGTGAAGGCTTTGATTGCATTCCTCAAGACTGCGCATGTGCCGCAAGAGACCCCAGCTGATCAATTCAAAGATTGTGTGGCCAGCCTGACTGCTGACAATGGGATGGGTTTTTCATATGCAGACTTGACACCGAAGGGGAGGAAGCATAATGATGCTCTGCATGTCTCGATTTAATGCAAGGACACCACTATGGCTCATGTGCTTGTAGATACTGGGTCTTTGTTGAATGTTCTGCCTAAGAAGGCATTGGATCGGTTGGACTGAGAGGGTTTGACCTTAAAGCCTAGTAAAATTGTGGTGAGGGCTTTCGATGGGTCGAAGAGAGTGGTGCTTGGGGAAGTGGACATCCCCGTCAAAGTAGGTTCCCAGACTTTTGAGTCCACTTTCTATGTAATAGACATCCGGCCGTCGTACTCTTATTTGTTGGGTCGTTCTTGGATCCACGAAGCTGGGTGTGATCGGTGGATCTGGAACTGACTGTTTAACGCTGGTTCGCGAAATGTCGCGGAAGCAAGAGTCGCCACCGTCTTTTATTTTCTCCAAATGGAAAGGACAAAAGCACAGAAAAATTCCTTATTGAGATTAGTTCTCGGTTCGGGAGGTAGGTTATAGAAAGGGAAGGTGTTAGCACCCTTTCTATCCATGGTTATCCATGGGCTCTCAGGTACTTGCTCATTTTTGTTTTCAAAAACGGTTTGTTTGCTTTTCAACTGTGGTTTTTTTAAAAAGTTTCTTTGAAAATTTCAGTTCGACTCTTGTATCGGTCCTCAAGAGTGTTTGAAAAGTTGCTTTCGAAAGCTTTTTGAAAAGGTGTCGGTGTGAAAAGTATTTTTTTTTTGATTTGTTTTGAAATTAGAGCAAGTATCTAGAGTCGTCTACCTACCCTAAGGAATTCGTCTGTGTAAATGTCCTTTAAAGTAGTGCCATCCCACCATTGAGAGGTAGGTAGCACCACCATTGGAGGTGTTCGGGTCAATTCGAGGTTCGGGACATGGTGATCACCAGAGCAATAGGAAGACACCTTAGAAGCTACCCTCATGCCAGGTTCCCGGATCATGAGGACTTACTAAGACATCCTCTACTCGACGATCACCTTTCGAGAGGCAAGGCAACAGTGAGGCGTACCCTAGGGGTGGTGTGTGATTTGTGTGTCGTTTTCAGATATTTTGTCTTGCTCATGTCATGGGTGATCTACGCTTTTGCTTTTATTGTAACATTCATTCTTGCATGCAATTTATTAGCAGTTAAAAAGTTGCGAGAAATATAAAGTTCCTAAACTATTACAAAGGCACGGGTCCACATCGCCAAATTAAATCCAGGACCCGATTTGACATAAAATAAAGTAAAGTGCGAAAAATATAAAATGTCCGAATTACATGGCTTTGGGAGAATTACATAAATATTTAAAAGAAGGAATAAGACTAAAATGCGCGAAGAGAATAAAAATCGGGAATGCGAGGACGTTGGACCCTTTTTAATGAAATTAAATTATATTAACAAATTAATTAAATTAAAATGAAAGGAAATTATTTTTTTTTGAGTTTTTATATTTGTGAATTTTTTCATGAGAACTAAATGAAATTAATTAATATTAATTAACCCTAATTCTAGTTATTTTTAATTTATTAAGAAAAGCATTAAAATTTAACCTAAAATTAAACCTAATTAATTAATACAATTTTATTTACAAAAATAATAATTAATAATTAATAATTAATAAAAGAAAAGAAAAAGGTGAAAGTAATTAAAACCTAATTCTACAAATTTTAAATTTATTAAGAAAATGTTAAAGTTAAACCTAAATTTAAAAAGCTAAATTAATTAATGAAATTTATTTACAAAAATATTAGTTAAATAAAATATATTTTGATTTTTGTCTTTTCTGATTTTTATTATTATTATTTTTTATGTTATGAAAATATGGAATTAAAGAATTAAAATAAAATTAACTAAAACAAATAAAAGTAGAAAAAATATAAAAAAGATAAAAGAGCAAACCATGGGGGTTCTGTCCCCAAACTGGAGGTATAATTTAGTAATTGGGCCCATTTGTTTCAAGGCCCTCTTGACTTTTCCTAGAAGCGTGTATACGCGTTGACTGATGCCTATGATGTTCTTCAGATTATAGCCCTTAGATTGCCTTCAGTGGCCATGTGACGCGTTGAGATTGTGAGCGTATGATGGTCATCAGGGAGCAAGCTGCACAAGAACATGGTTAGAAGAAAAATATGGAAATAAGAAGGGGGACCTGGGATTCGAACCCAGGTCCCAGAGATTACCAACCCAACGCCTTGCCAGTGGAGCTATGAACGCACTTTGTATATTATATGACCCATAATTATTATAAAAAAGGACAAACGCTAGTGGTATAAATCAGAAAAGCGCGCGCCAGAATTCAAAGTGTTCAATCACATGATGCCACCTAATCATCTTCTTCATTTATCCCTAAAACAAAAAAAGGTTAGCGGGGGTTTTAAACCCCCCCAGAATGCAAGCTTTTCAATAATAGCGATTAGCCCATCTTGCTACATAAATTAGGCGCGAGGTGTGGAATCGATTGGCCATGATCTTCTGGTTCTAATGGCATGGGTCTCATGTCTCAATTTTGCCATAACCAAGAAACCCCAAATTTGCAGCTTTGTAACCCTAACAATCTTCCATGGTGAAATCGCGTATGGGCAAGCAAAACTTAATTAAACAATAGGGTTAGCTTCAGAATGATGAGATTAACACAAAACAAGCATTAGAATTGAAAATCATGGTATGAATGATACAATACGATTATGCAAAAAAAGTGACACGGTCTGACTTCTAGTTACCAATTCTGGGCGTTAGGGATGATGGTTTTGATCTGAAAACCTTCCTTGAAGTGTCAGGAATGTAATGGAATGATTATTTTCCTTTGAATCGCACTGGAATGTAGTTTTCAGTTTTGGAATTTTTTGGCAAAAACTCAAACTTTGTTCTTGAATTCTGGCGCAGCTTAGAGGTTATCAGCTTTTGGGTTAGCATCTGGCTTATGTATGGAATGATTAGGGTTGAGTTTTTGGTCCAAAGAATCCTTGCATTGATGGAATGATATTTGATTTTCATGGCATAATCTTTTCAATCTTTTCCATGCATATTTGATACCAATCATGTCCAAATCACATTGATTCTTTCCCTATCTGATTTGCACGAAATCTTGGAGATATTTCATGCATAAAAAGATTTAAAAAGTTTGCTTTGGTATTTTTCACATATTTATTTTATTAAATGAATTAATAGCAATTTAAAAATTCAAATAAATAAATAAAAATGATGAATAACTTCCCTTTGGGCCAAATGGTCGTGCACATGCTTTGGATGATGATTCTTGGAAGAAAATGTGGCCCATTAGCAATTTTAAGGCATTTGAAGCAAAGTTGACTTTTCAAAATACCCAAAAATTTCCCAACTTCCACAAGGCATATCTTGCTCAATTTTTAAGCTTTGATCATGTTCTTGGATATTTTGGAAAGGTCTTGAAGTCCTCTAACCAATGCCTTTGGTCCCATGTCATTTTGATTTACCAATCTCAAGTTATGGCCTTTGACTTAAAGTCCCTTTTTGTTGACTTTTGAAAATGACCTATAATGTTGAAATTGATAACTTTTTGTGAGAGCATTTCTTGGACTTGAAGTGTGAAGAGGAGTTGTAGGAAATGTCTTTCTCTTCAAAATGAGCTTTGGATGGAATTTTTCTGATAATCCATGTGGAAGTTATGCCTTGGTCAAGTTACAGTTGACTTTTTCAACTGTCCAAATATGGAAACTTTTGCATCTTGAGACTTTTTGAGCCAAGCTTTGAGAATCATGATCAAGCATTGATCAAATGATGTTTGTGGCTTCAAAATGAGATGTTGACCAAAAATTTGAACTTTTGACTGTCAAATGACCATTTTGCCCTTGCAGTTGACTGTAGGGCAATTAGGGTTTCTGACTGTGCAATTTTATGCTGTAAGTCTTGAAACTTGTTATGATGATGCTTGACCATGTTTATAGGCATGTGGGACTTGATTGGACCCTTGGAAACTTCAATTACTTTGCCAGAACCAAAACCCTAGTTCTTGACTATTAGGAGGCCCTTGAACTGTGCAACCCTTGGGGAGATTTTGAAGCATGTTCTTTGCAAGTCTTGAAGAATATGGGAGGGAAAATTTTAGGGTACAACAGTTGCCCCTGTTCAATCTTCTTAGACCTGAGGATGCAGATTGGCTGACGTGCCTTTCGTAATCCGAAGGTGGAAGATGATTGAACACTAGAGTGCCCAGAAATTTACGCTCACATAGTAGTGTGATGGTGGGAATGGGCTTACAGATGCCATTTGGAGATTGATGGATAGGATGATGGGTTTATAGATGCCATGCTAAGAGATGATGGATAGGTGGATGGGCTTATAGATGCCATCTGGGTGTTGGTCGCGTAAGAGTTTCCTTAGCGAGAACTTGCGTACCTGCAAAAGAAAATGATTACCTGACCTGTTACAAGAGCTGGTCTTCAAACTCTTATGTAGGTGTGTCCTTACTGGTTACAGGAGCTGAATCTGGAACTTCAAAAGGTGATGAATGAACCAGGGATGGTTACTACCTCAACAGGAACAGTGAGAGAACCTTGGATGATTACTACCTCAACAGGAACGCTGAGAGAACCTTGAACGATTACTACCTCAACAGGAACGCTGAGAGAATCCTGGAGCGATTACTACCTCAATCAGTAACGATGAGAGAATCTGGGGTGATTACTACCTCAATCAGTAACGATGAGAGAATCTGGGGTGATTACTACCTCAATAGTAACGCTGAGAGAATCATGGGCGACTTCAACCTCAACAATAACGCTGAGAGAATCTTGGGCGACTTCATTCTCAACAGTAACGCTGAGAGAATCTTGGGCGACTTCAACCTCAACAGTAACGCTGAGAGAATCTTGGGCGACTTCAACCTCAACAGTAACGCTGACAGAATCTTGGGCGACTTCTACCTCAACAATAACGCTGAGAGAATCTTGGATATCTTCTACTGAGTCTTTATCAGGAAAATCTGTTAGGGGTCGATTTAGCTAGACTAGAGAAGGCCTTTGACTGGATAAGAAACAGGAAAATCTTAGGGTCGATTTAACTGAACCGGTCTAGGTCTTGAAATCTTCAACTGAATAAGAAACAGGGAGATCTTAGGGTCGATCTGACTGAACCAGAGAAGGCCTTTGACTGGATAAGAAACAGAAAAATCTTAGGGTCGATTTAACTGAACCGTTCTAGGTCTTGAAATCTTCAACTGGATAAGAAACAGGGAGATCTTAGGGTCGATCTGACTGAACCAGAGAAGGCCTTTGACTGGATAAGAAACAGAAAAATCTTAGGGTCGATTTAACTGAACCGGTCTAGGTCTTGAAATCTTCAACTGGATAAGAAACAGGGAGATCTTAGGGTCGATCTGACTGAACCAGAGAAGGCATTTGACTGGATAAGAAACAGGAAAATCTTAGGGTCGATTTAACTGAACCGGTCTAGGTCTTGAAATCTTCAACTGGATAAGAAACAGGGAGATCTTAGGGTCGATCTGACTGAACCAGAGAAGGCCTTTGACTGGATAAGAAACAGAAAAATCTTAGGGTCGATTTAACTGAACCGGTCTAGGTCTTGAAATCTTCAACTGGATAAGAAACAGGGAGATCTTAGGGTCGATCTGACTGAACCAGAGAAGGCCTTTGACTGGATAAGAAATAGAAAAATCTTAGGGTCGATTTAACTGAACCGGTCTAGGTCTTGAAATATAGCTGAGAACTTAACTGAATCTTTCCTGAAAGGTAAAGGTTAGTCGTATGCAATGCATGATATGGATCAAGCAATGATGTTCTCAACATAAATGAGATTTGTAAGATATGATGCGTATATGAATGCTATAATGAAAATGTGATGTTTATGAATGTATGTTTTCGTCTTCGGAAAATAAATCCTTGACGGGTGCCGGGAAGTCACTCCTGGGCTGATGTTGGAGAATAGATTTTTTTTTTTGCTTCCGCTGGGGATGATAGTTGCAAGAATACCGGTAGGAGAAGATAACTCCGCTAGGGAATAAACTTGGCGAATGGATTACTCTGCGGGGAGAAAAGTACTCTAGCGATCTTGCTGGGAAGCAAAACTCTGTGGGGAGAGAGGTACTTTGTTGAGTTGTTGATAATAACTTGCTGGGGATACCCTTGTTGCGTTGGAAGTGTTAATAGACTTCGCTGGGGATAAGAAGACTTCGCCGAGGGCGATCTTTCCGTGGCTTTTGGCTGAGGATAACCCAGTTATATCCTGGTAAGGAGATAACTCTTTGAATAAAGCCGGGAGACGCGTTCGTGCTCTACGAGGATAAGCTTCCAGAATCTACTGGGGATAAGCTTACTGCTGGGGAGATGGATCCCAACT
Organism: Vicia faba; assembly: GCA_948472305.1. Lineage (NCBI taxonomy): Eukaryota > Viridiplantae > Streptophyta > Magnoliopsida > Fabales > Fabaceae > Vicia > Vicia faba. Next base: position 295,484,693 of record OX451740.1, on the reverse strand, counting down.
TTTCCTGGGGAAACTGGATTGGACTCTCCTGGGGAAGTTTTGAGATGTATCGGGGAAGTGACTCCCTTGAATGTTTGATATACCGCCGGGGAACAATCTTTAGGTCAAGACTGCCAGGGATGCTTGTTAAGAATGTTTATATGCTGCTGGGGAATGTTGAGATCTGCGGGAGGATACCCAACTTCCTTAAGGTTTGATAATAGCTTCGCTTGAGGAGAGTGCACTGACCTGTTGGATCACTCTCTGGGGAGTTAAGGTGTATTGGTTATGTTCTTCAGTCGAACTTACCTTGATACCTTGGAGGACAGAACAATTAGACCGTTTGGACAACTCATCATTGCCCCTGTTTCTGAGGTGGGAGAGGAAGACCTGTGAGGTGCTGATAGTTGTTTGATGACTGCCGATTTGACAAATCTTCTTCTGGTAGGAAAGTGACGAGATGACAGGACATAGTCGTACGCTCTGATCCCTAATTTTTGCCTGGACCGCCCTTTCAGGTTTTCAGTCCACCGGGATACCCATTTTTGCCCAAGCCGCCTTTTCAGGTTTTCGACTTGCCGAGTGTACAGATTTTTCATTTTCATCCCTTATTTTTCCCGAACCCTTTTGGTTCGCCGGGAAGCCCTTATTTTTGCCTAGGTGTGTCAACCTAGCGGGTCTTTGATTGTGCGTAGTATTCTTTTCGACTATATCCGCGCTCTCAGAATGTAGGGAGTTGCCCCTGTTAGAAGTGTTTTGTCATGCCACCAGAAGGTATTTGCTCAGGAAAGATTCGTTGTCGGAACGCCCCAGGTGATTTGGCCTTTGAGAGATTCTCCGAATCTTGATTGGATTGCCCCAGATAATAGACAATAGTCATGCCATTCCCCTTGATTGGAAATGCTTTTGTTCACTAGGCATTCATCGTGCGAATTTCCCTGCTGTTCAAACAAATAGTCATATGCAAACAATGTTATGTCAAAAATGCAAAGCTTATGTCTGTCTTGAAGATTTTGAAAATGCGTTCTTTTTCATAAAACAAGTGAATGTTTGTAAAACATGATGTCAACTCCGTATTTACCGTAGGCCTTAAGGAGTCAGGATACCTTTCGTAACAGTATGCTTTCGAACTAACCCATGCTTCAGCTAGGACTTTTAAGGGTTATAACGTGGCCTGGTTCATGGTTCAAGAAACAAAGGATAAAGGCTCAAATTATTTGTATCCGCCCACTCTTCGTGATGTTCTTCAATCCTAAACTCAGTTGATCATGCGTTAGACTTTGTTTGAGTCTTTGCTTTGATATTCCAGTAAAGGTTCGGATGTTGAACGTTTATTTGAATAGGCAGTCATTCCTTTTTTGTTATTGAGGGTTTGTGTGACCTCTTTCCTTTTTTTTGATTTCATTATCCCTGTTTTTTGCCTGAACTGTTTCTTTTGTGATTACAGTCAGCGGGATGCCCCAGTTTTGTAAGTCTCTTTCATAGGTTTTGACTTAATGGGTTTTTTGATTTTGGTAATGACTGCCTGTTTTTATGATTGTTCGAAACCATCACTGTCTTTTGTTTTGTAAGGACCTCTTTGGTGCCATTCGTTATGCACTTGGATCAACTGAGAGACTACCCTGCCCCAGGTTATGATTAAGGGTTTAATTTTTGAAAAGAAAAACTCCTACTTCTTTGGCTCAAAGGGGTTGACAAGGGATTATCTTCCTTATTACTCCAGTGTTTAGGGATTGAAACAATGCATGTACCTCATCAGCGGGGTCTGTTCAAAAGCATACTGTAAAGAGCGTGGTATCGTTTTCGTCATCCTCCCTCAAGAGGCTTAGAATTTTAAATTGAGAGTTGATCATCAGAAAAAATATGAAAATAATTTGCATATAGTGAATACGAATATATTGCTTCAAAACAGACATATGCGATGCATTAATGAAATAACAACGTCTAACATGAGTAAATGTTTGAACAAAAGAAAATTACAACTTGAACATTCGAATGAACAAAAGTTTTCTAGTCTCAGGGCTTGTCACTTCAAATGGTGAGCCTTGGAGGGATGGTAGAAAAATTCAGCTTGACCATCTTGTGTGAATTCCAGTGCCCCTTCATCGATCAGGTCCTGGATCTTGTTTTTCAGAGCCCAACACTCATTTGTATCATGTCCTGGACTGGAAGAGTGGTAGGCACACCTTTTATTGGGATCATAGACAGGAGATGCTGTGTTGGGGTTCCAGGGATGTGCCCTTAATATGATCAGATTCAACCTTAACAGGCGTTGTAAAGCCTGAAACAGCGACATGTTGAGCTGGGTGAATTGCCTCCTGGGCTTGTCTGGCTGAAGCTGGTGAAGTTGCTGTTGAATTTGGGACACTGGAGCCATTTGAGGAGCTCTCCCCTTATCTCCTTGTCTCAAAGGTGGTTGAACGATGACTGGCCCTTTACCCTTAGATGTTTGCCCCAGTTGGTTACCCCGAAGCAATTGGTTGATGAGAACTCCGAGCTCTTCTTATCTTTGAGCTAAACCTTGAATAGCAGTCGCCTGCCCCAGCATCTGGACTTTCAAGGCATCCACCTCAGCTTGCAGGTGTTTCAGCCTTTCATCCTCAGCACTGTTCCTGACAAAAGTCTCCGTGAGAAGTGTCCTCAACTCCTCCTGCCCCTTGGATAGATTCAGGAGGATTTCCCCGAACCGGGTCTCTTGAGCATGGGAGTCCTGGTTGTATTGTTGGGAAGCCATTACTGAAATAAACAACGGAGGAGGTAAGTGACCTGTACAAAGGGTACCTGTAATGCAATGGTATGTATGTATGCATGCAATGTTTCCAAGGATCTCGTGGGGTAAACAAGAAAATTGTTAGAGTTGGGATCCGATAGCTTGATTGAAGGAACTGCATGTTGTTGAGAGTCCTTCTTCAAAGGGTCAAAGCTCACCATATCTAGTGGGTCATAGCCCCTGACAACCTTGGCTCGGGGAACTTTCTTCAAGTGTCAAAGCTCACCATATCAAGTGGGTCATAGCCTCTGACAACCTTGGCTAGAGGAAAATAAATCCTTTTTGCCCCTTGCTAGATGTTTAATTTATCATGACCTGCATCACAAGCCTTTGAGATCCTTGAAATGGGTTAGGATGTATGCAATGGTATGATGTTATAGTATGCATGGGGTAATATAGGTAACCCTGTTATGAGTCCCAATTAAGGACTGCAAACCAAAACCTGCAAGACACTCAAGTAAAACCTGTTATGAGTCCCAATTAAGGACTATGAATGAAACCTGCAAGTAGTTCATGTGTCAGATAACAAGCATGCAAGTAGTCAAGTTGGAAGGCACACAAGTCACACAAGAGAAGCCCTTAGAGTTTAGGCCAGCATGGGGTCTGGGTATTACCCTCTTGAAGTTGGTGGGCTCAACCTGTCCTATTAGAAGTAACCGGGTTCTAAGGGTCCCAATATCACTGGATTGCTTTCATTGTTCATCGTTTCGATTTAGCCACTGAACTGGCGACCGAAATATTCCAGGAAAGCAACCCTCTATTGAGTGTAGTATCGAGTATCAACCAACCTCGGACTGCACCAAAGTCAGTTATCTCACTACCCTAAAGAGGCCAAGATAGTTCAATTAAGGTTCCTAAGGTCAGTTGATGCTTCACGACACTACATGGAGGCCCCGTACTCTCCTTGACTGAACTCAAGGGTTACCGGTACACACCAAAGTGCCACATCAACGTAGCAGACTGTTTCAACCATGTCGGTATACCCCGCACAGTTCCCTCACAGCCTTGTTGCTACTTTCTAAGAAGGTATCCCCAGATCCGGGTTAGGATCCATAGAGCTCCCAAGACAGTCCCACAATTTAAAGCAAGCAAAGAAAGCAATTGAAAACACAGTTATGAACTATCCCTAAGGTACACCTCACTTTATAAAGAAATCCCCAGCAGAGTCGCCAGTTCTGTGATCGGTGGATCTGGAACTGACTGTTTAACGCTGGTTCGCGAAATGTCGCGGAAGCAAGAGTCGCCACCGTCTTTTATTTTCTCCAAATGGAAAGGACAAAAGCACAGAAAAATTCCTTATTGAGATTAGTTCTCGGTTCGGGAGGTAGGTTATAGAAAGGGAAGGTGTTAGCACCCTTTCTATCCATGGTTATCCATGGGCTCTCAGGTACTTGCTCATTTGTGTTTTCAAAAATGGTTTGTTTGCTTTTCAACTGTGGTTTTTTTAAAAAGTTTCTTTGAAAATTTCAGTTCGACTCTTGTATCGGTCCTCAAGAGTATTTGAAAAGTTGCTTTCGAAAGCTTTTTGAAAAGGTGTCGGTGTGAAAAGTATTTTTTTTTATTTGTTTTGAAATTAGAGCAAGTATCTAGAGTCGTCTACCTACCCTAAGGAATTCGTCTGTGTAAATGTCCTTTAAAGTAGTGCCATCCCACCATTGAGAGGTAGGTAGCACCACCATTGGAGGTGTTCGGGTCAATTCGAGGTTCGGGACGTGGTGATCACTAGAGCAATAGGAAGACACCTTAGAAGCTACCCTCATGCCAGGTTCCCGGATCATGAGGACTTACTAAGACATCCTCTACTCGACGATCACCTTTCGAGAGGCAAGGCAACAGTGAGGCGTACCCTAGGGGTGGTGTGTGATTTGTGTGTCGTTTTCAGATATTTTGTCTTGTTCATGTCATGGGTGATCTACGCTTTTTCTTTTATTGTAACATTCATTCTTGCATGCAATTTATTAGCAGTTAAAAAGTTGCGAGAAATATAAAGTTCCTAAACTATTACAAAGGCGCAGGTCCACATCGCCAAATTAAATCCAGGACCCGATTTGACATAAAATAAAGTAAAGTGCAAAAAATATAAAATGTCCGAATTACATGGCTTTGGGAGAATTACATAAATATTTAAAAGAAGGAATAAGACTAAAATGCGCGAAGAGAATAAAAATCGGGAATGCGAGGGCGTTGGACCCTTTTTAATGAAATTAAATTATATTAACAAATTAATTAAATTAAAATGAAAGGAAATTATTTTTTTTGAGTTTTTATATTTGTGAATTTTTTCATGAGAACTAAATGAAATTAATTAATATTAATTAACCCTAATTCTAGTTATTTTTAATTTATTAAGAAAAGCATTAAAATTTAACCTAAAATTAAACCTAATTAATTAATACAATTTTATTTACAAAAATAATAATTAATAATTAATAATTAATAAAAGAAAAGAAAAAGGTGAAAGTAATTAAAACCTAATTCTACAAATTTTAAATTTATTAAGAAAATGTTAAAGTTAAACCTAAATTTAAAAAGCTAAATTAATTAATGAAATTTATTTACAAAAATATTAGTTAAATAAAATATATTTTGATTTTTGTCTTTTCTGATTTTTATTATTATTTTTTTTTATGTTATGAAAATATGGAATTAAAGAATTAAAATAAAATTAACTAAAACAAATAAAAGTAGAAAAAATATAAAAAAGATAAAAGAGCAAACCATGGGGGTTCTGTCCCCAAACTGGAGGTATAATTTAGTAATTGGGCCCATTTGTTTCAAGGCCCTCTTGACTTTTCCTGGAAGCGTGTATACGCGTTGACTGATGCCTATGATGTTCTTCAGATTATAGCCCTTAGATTGCCTTCAGTGGCCATGTGGCGCGTTGAGATTGTGAGCGTATGATGGTCATCAGGGAGCAAGCTGCACAAGAACATGGTTAGAAGAAAAATATGGAAATAAGAAGGGGGACCTGGGATTCGAACCCAGGTCCCAGAGATTACCAACCCAACGCCTTGCCAGTGGAGCTGTGAACGCACTTTGTATATTATATGACCCATAATTATTATAAAAAAGGACAAACGCTAGTGGTATAAATCAGAAAAGCGCGCGCCAGAATTCAAAGTGTTCAATCACATGATGCCACCTAATCATCTTCTTCATTTATCCCTGAAACAAAAAAAGGTTAGCGGGGGTTTTAAACCCCCCCAGAATGCAAGCTTTTCAATAATAGCGATTAGCCCATCTTGCTACATAAATTAGGCGCGAGGTGTGGAATCGATTGGCCATGATCTTCTGGTTCTAATGGCATGGGTCTCATGTCTCAATTTTTCCATAACCAAGAAACCCCAAATTTGCAGCTTTGTAACCCTAACAATCTTCCATGGTGAAATCGCGTATGGGCAAGCAAAACTTAATTAAACAATAGGGTTAGCTTCAGAATGATGAGATTAACACAAAACAAGCATTAGAATTGAAAATCATGGTATGAATGATACAATACGATTATGCAAAAAAAGTGACACGGTCTGACTTCTAGTTACCAATTCTGGGCGTTAGGGATGATGGTTTTGATCTGAAAACCTTCCTTGAAGTCTCAGGAATGTAATGGAATGATTATTTTCCTTTGAATCGCACTGGAATGTAGTTTTCAGTTTTGGAATTTTTTGGCAAAAACTCAAACTTTGTTCTTGAATTCTGGCGCAGCTTAGAGGTTATCAGCTTTTGGGTTAGCATCTGGCTTATGTATGGAATGATTAGGGTTGAGTTTTTGGTCCAAAGAATCCTTGCATTGATGGAATGATATTTGATTTTCATGGCATAATCTTTTCAATCTTTTCCATGCATATTTGATACCAATCATGTCCAAATCACATTGATTCTTTCCCTATCTGATTTGCACGAAATCTTGGAGATATTTCATGCATAAAAAGATTTAAAAAGTTTGCTTTGGTATTTTTCACATATTTATTTTATTAAATGAATTAATAGCAATTTAAAAATTCAAATAAATAAATAAAAATGATGAATAACTTCCCTTTGGGCCAAATGGTCGTGCACATGCTTTGGATGATGATTATTGGAAGAAAATGTGGCCCATTAGCAATTTTAAGGCATTTGAAGCAAAGTTGACTTTTCAAAATACCCAAAAATTTCCCAACTTCCACAAGGCATATCTTGCTCAATTTTTAAGCTTTGATCATGTTCCTGGATATTTTGGAAAGGTCTTGAAGTCCTCTAACCAATTCCTTTGGTCCCATGTCATTTTGATTTACCAATCTCAAGTTATGGCCTTTGACTTAATGTCCCTTTTTGTTGACTTTTGAAAATGACCTATAATGTTGAAATTGATAACTTTTTGTGAGAGCATTTCTTGGACTTGAAGTGTGAAGAGGAGTTGTAGGAAATGTCTTTCTCTTCAAAATGAGTTTTGGATGGAATTTTTCTGATAATCCATGTGGAAGTTATGCCTTGGTCAAGTTACAGTCGACTTTTTCAACTGTCCAAATATGGAAACTTTTACATCTTGAGACTTTTTGAGCCAAGCTTTGAGAATCATGATCAAGCATTGATCAAATGATGTTTGTGGCTTCAAATGAGATGTTGACCAAAATTTTGAACTTTTGACTGTCAAATGACCATTTTGCCCCTGCAGTTGACTGTAGGGCAATTAGGGTTTCTGACTGTGCAATTTTGTGCTGTAAGTCTTGAAACTTGTTATGATGATGCTTGACCATGTTTATAGGCATGTGGGACTTGATTGGACCCTTGTAAACTTCAATTACTTTGCCAGAACCAAAACCCTAGTTCTTGACTATTAGGAGGCCCTTGAACTGTGCAACCCTTGGGGAGATTTTGAAGCATGTTCTTTGCAAATCTTGAAGAATATGGGAGGGCAAATTTTGGGGTACAACAGTTGCCCCTGTTCAATCTTCTTAGACCTGAGGATGCAGATTGGCTGACGTGCCTTTCGTAATCCGAAGGTGGAAGATGATTGAACACTAGAGTGCCCAGAAATTTACGCTCACATAGTAGTGTGATGGTGGGAATGGGCTTACAGATGCCATTTGGAGATTGATGGATAGGATGATGGGCTTATAGATGCCATGCTAAGAGATGATGGATAGGTGGATGGGCTTATAGATGCCATCTGGGTGTTGGTCGCGTAAGAGTTTCCTTAGCGAGAACTTGCGTACCTGCAAAAGAAAATGATTACCTGACCTGTTACAGGAGCTAGTCTTCAAACTCTTATGTAGGTGTGTCCTGACTGGTTACATGAGCTGAATCTGGAACTTCAAAAGGTGATGAATGAACCAGGGATGGTTACTACCTCAACAGGAACAGTGAGAGAACCTTGGATGATTACTACCTCAACAGGAACGCTGAGAGAACCTTGAACGATTACTACCTCAACAGGAACGCTGAGAGAATCCTGGAGCAATTACTACCTCAATCAGTAACAATGAGAGAATCTGGGGTGATTACTACCTCAATCAGTAACGATGAGAGAATCTGGGGTGATTACTACCTCAACAGTAACGCTGAGAGAATCATGGGCGACTTCAACCTCAATAGTAACACTGAGAGAATCTTGGGCGACTTCAACCTCAACAGTAACGCTGAGAGAATCTTGGGCGACTTCAACCTCAACAGTAATGCTGAGAGAATCTTGGGCGACTTCAACCTCAACAGTAACGCTGAGAGAATCTTGGGCGACTTCTACCTCAACAATAACGCTGAGAGAATCTTGGATATCTTCTACTGAGTCTTTATCAGGAAAATCTGTTAGGGGTCGATTTAGCTGGACTAGAGAAGGCCTTTGACTGGATAAGAAACAGGAAAATCTTAGGGTCGATTTAACTGAACCGGTCTAGGTCTTGAAATCTTCAACTGGATAAGAAACAGGGAGATCTTAGGGTCGATCTGACTGAACCAGAGAAGGCCTTTGACTGGATAAGAAATAGAAAAATCTTAGGGTCGATTTAACTGAACCGGTCTAGGTCTTGAAATCTTCAACTGGATAAGAAACAGGGAGATCTTAGGGTCGATCTGACTGAACCAGAGAAGGCCTTTGACTGGATAAGAAACAGAAAAATCTTAGGGTCGATTTAACTGAACCGGTCTAGGTCTTGAAATCTTCAACTGGATAAGAAACAGGGAGATCTTAGGGTCGATCTGACTGAATGAGAGAAGGCCTTTGACTGGATAAGAAACAGGAAAATCTTAGGGTCGATTTAACTGAACCGGTCTAGGTCTTGAAATCTTCAACTGGATAAGAAACAGGGAGATCTTAGGGTCAATCTGACTGAACCAGAGAAGGCCTTTGACTGGATAAGAAACAGAAAAATCTTAGGGTCGATTTAACTGAACCGGTCTAGGTCTTGAAATCTTCAACTGGATAAGAAACAGGGAGATCTTAGGGTCGATCTGACTGAACCAGAGAAGGCCTTTGACTGGATAAGAAACAGAAAAATCTTAGGGTCGATTTAACTGAACCGGTCTAGGTCTTGAAATATAGCTGAGAACTTAACTGGATCTTTCCTGAAAGGTAAAGGTCAGTCGTATGCAATGCATGATATGGATCAAGCAATGATGTTCTCAACATAAATGAGATTTGTAAGATATGATGCGTATATGAATGCTATAATGAAAATGTGATGTTTATGAATGTATGTTTTCGTCTTCGGAAAATAAATCCTTGACGGGTGCCGGGAAGTCACTCCTGGGCTGATGTTGGAGAATAGATTTTTTTTTTGCTTCCGCTGGGGATGATAGTTGCAAGAATACCGGTAGGAGAAGATAACTCCGCTAGGGAATAAACTTGGCGAATGGATTACTCTGCGGGGAGAAAAGTACTCTAGCGATCTTGCTGGGAAGCAAAACTCTGTGGGGAGAGAGGTACTTTGTTGAGTTGTTGATAATAACTTGCTGGGGATACCCTTGTTGCGTTGGAAGTGTTAATAGACTTCGCTGGGGATAATAAGACTTCGTCGAGGGCGATCTTTCCGTGGCTTTTGGCTGAGGATAACCCAGTTATATCCTGGTAAGGAGATAACTCTTTGAATAAAGCCGGGAGACGCGTTCGTGCTCTGCGAGGATAAGCTTCCAGAATCTACTGGGGATAAGCTTACTGCTGGGGAGATGGATCCCAACTTTTCCTGGGGAAACTGGATTGGACTCTCCTGGGGAAGTTTTGAGATGTATCGGGGAAGTGACTCCCTTGAATGTTTGATATACCGCCGGGGAACAATCTTTAGGTCAAGACTGTCAGGGATGCTTGTTAAGAATGTTTATATGCTGCTGGGGAATGTTGAGATCTGCGGGAGGATACCCAACTTCCTTAAGGCTTGATAATAGCTTCGCTTGAGGAGAGTGCACTGACCTGTTGGCTCACTCTCTGGGGAGTTAAGGTGTATTGGTTATGTTCTTCAGTCGAACTTACCTTGATACCTTGGAGGACAGAACAATTAGACCGTTTGGACAACTCATCATTGCCCCTGTTTCTGAGGTGGGAGAGGAAGACCTGTGAGGTGCTGATAGTTGTTTGATGACTGCCGATTTGACAAATCTTCTTCTGGTAGGCAAGTGACGAGATGACAGGACATAGTCGTACGCTCTGATCCCTAATTTTTGCCTGGACCGCCCTTTCAGGTTTTCAGTCCACCGGGATACCCATTTTTGCCCAAGCCGCCTTTTCAGGTTTTCGACTTGCCGAGTGTACAGATTTTTCATTTTCATCCCTTATTTTGCCCGAACACTTTTGGTTCACCGGGAAGCCCTTATTTTTGCCTAGGTGTGTCAACCTAGCGGGTCTTTGATTGTGCGTAGTATTCTTTTCGACTATATCCGCGCTCTCAGAATTTAGGGAGTTGCCCCTGTTAGAAGTGTTTTGTCATGCCACCAGAAGGTATTTGCTCAGGCAAGATTCGTTGTCGGAACGCCCCAGGTGATTTGGCCTTTGAGAGATTCTCCGAATCTTGATTGGATTGCCCCAGATAATAGACAATAGTCATGCCATGCCCCTTGATTGGAAATGCTTTTGTTCACTAGGCATTCATCGTGCGAATTTCCCTGCTGTTCAAACAAATAGTCATATGCAAACAATGTTATGTCAAAAATGCAAAGCTTATGTCTGTCTTGAAGATTTTGAAAATTGCGTTCTTTTTCATAAAACAAGTGAATGTTTGTAAAACGTGATGTCAACTCCGTATTTACTGTAGGCCTTAAGGAGTCAGGATACCTTTCGTAACAGTATGCTTTCGAACTAACCCATGCTTCAGCTAGGACTTTTAAGGGTTATAACGTGGCCTGGTTCATGGTTTAAGAAACAAAGGATAAAGGCTCAAATTATTTGTACCAGCCCACTCTTCGTGATGTTCTTCAATCCTAAACTCAGTTGATCATGCGTTAGACTTTGTTTGAGTCTTTGCTTTGATATTCCAGTGATAGTTTGGATGTTGAACGTTTATTTGAATAGGCAGTCATTCCTTTTTTGTTATTGAGGGTTTGTGTGACCTCTTTCCTTTTTTTTTGATTTCATTATCCCTGTTTTTTGCCTGAACTGTTTCTTTTGTGATTACAGTCAGCGGGATGCCCCAGTTTTGTAAGTCTCCTTCATAAGTTTTGACTTAATGGGTTTTTTGATTTTGGTAATGACTTCCTGTTTTTATGATTGTTCGAAACCATCACTGTCTTTTGTTTTGTAAGGACCTCTTTGGTGCCATTCGTTATGCACTTGGATCAACTGAGAGACTACCCTGCCCCAGGTTATGATTAAGGGTTTAATTTTTGAAAAGAAAAACTCCTACTTCTTTGGCTCAAAGGGGTTGACAAGGGATTATCTTCCTTATTACTCCAGTGTTTAGGGATTGAAACAATGCCTGTACCTCATCAGCGGGGTCTGTTCAAAAGCATACTGTAAAGAGCGTGGTATCGTTTTCGTCATCCTCCCTCAAGAGGCTTAGAATTTTAAATTGAGAGTTGATCATCAGAAAAAATATGAAAATAATTTGCATATAGTGAATACGAATATATTGCTTCAAAACAGACATATGCGATGCATTAATGAAATAACAACGTCTAACATGAGTAAATGTTTGAACAAAAGAAAATTACAACTTGAACATTCGAATGAACAAAAGTTTTCTAGTCTCAGGGCTTGTCACTCAAATGGTGAGCCTTGGAGGGATGGTAGAAAAATTCAGCTTGACCATCTTGTGTGAACTCCAGTGCCCCTTCATCGATCAGGTCCTGGATCTTGTTTTTCAGAGCCCAACACTCATTTGTATCATGTCCTGGACTGGCAGAGTGGTAGGCACACCTTTTATTGGGATCATAGACAGGAGATGCTGTGTTGGGGTTCCAGGGATGTGCCCTTAATGTGATCAGATTCAACCTTAACAGGCGTTGTAAAGCCTGAAACAACGACATGTTGAGCTGGGTGAATTGCCTCCTGGGCTTGTCTGGCTGAAGCTGGTGAAGTTGCTGTTGAATTTGGGACACTGGAGCCATTTGAGGAGCTCTCCCCTTATCTCCTTGTCTCAAAGGTGGTTGAACGATGACTGGCCCTTTACCCTTAGATGTTTGCCCCAGTTGGTTACCCCGAAGCAATTGGTTGATGAGAACTCCGAGCTCTTCTTGTCTTTGAGCTAAACCTTGAATAGCAATCGCCTGCCCCAACATCTGGACTTTCAAGGCATCCACCTCAGCTTGCAGGTGTTTCAGCCTTTCATCCTCAGCACTGTTCCTGACAAAAGTCTCCGTGAGAAGTGTCCTCAACTCCTCCTGCCCCTTGGATAGATTCAGGAGGATTTCCCCGAACCGGGTCTCTTGAGCATGGGAGTCCTGGTTGTATTGTTGGGAAGCCATTACTGAAATAAACAGCGGAGGAGGTAAGTAACCTGTACAAAGGGTACCTGTAATGCAACGGTATGTATGTATGCATGCAATGTTTCCAAGGATCTCGCGGGGTAAACAAGAAAATTGTTAGAGTTGGGATCCGATAGCTTGATTGAAGGAACTGCATGTTGTTGAGAGTCCTTCTTCAAAGGGTCAAAGCTCACCATATCTAGTGGGTCATAGCCCCTGACAACCTTGGCTCGGGGAACTTTCTTCAAGTGTCAAAGCTCACCATATCAAGTGGGTCATAGCCTCTGACAACCTTGGCTAGAGGAAAATAAATCCTTTTTGCCCCTTGTTAGATGTTTAATTTATCATGACCTGCATCACAAGCCTTTGAGATCCTTGAAATGGGTTAGGATGTATGCAATGGTATGATGTTATGGTATGCATGGGGTAATATAGGTAACCCTGTTATGAGTCCCAATTAAGGACTGCAAACCAAAACCTGCAAGACACTCAAGTAAAACCTGTTATGAGTCCCAATTAAGGACTATGAATGAAACCTGCAAGTAGTTCATGTGTCAGATAACAAGCATGCAAGTAGTCAAGTTGGAAGGCACACAAGTCACACAAGAGAAGCCCTTAGAGTTTAGGCCAGCATGGGGTCTGGGTATTACCCTCTTGAAGTTGGTGGGCTCAACCTGTCCTATTAGAAGTAACCGGGTTCTAAGGGTCCCAATATCACTGGATTGCTTTCATTGTTCATCGTTTCGATTTAGCCACTGAACTGGCGACCGAAATATTCCAGGAAAGCAACCCTCTATTGAGTGTAGTATCGAGTATCAACCAACCTCGGACTGCACCAAAGTCAGTTATCTCACTACCCTAAAGAGGCCAAGATAGTTCAATTAAGGTTCCTAAGGTCAGTTGATGCTTCACGACACTACATGGAGGCCCCGTACTCTCCTTGACTGAACTCAAGGGTTACCGGTACACACCAAAGTGCCACATCAACGTAGCAGACTGTTTCAACCATGTCGGTATACCCCGCACAGTTCCCTCACAGCCTTGTTGCTACTTTCTAAGAAGGTATCCCCAGATCCGGGTTAGGATCCATAGAGCTCCCAAGACAGTCCCACAATTTAAAGCAAGCAAAGAAAGCAATTGAAAACACAGTTATGAACTATCCCTAAGGTACACCTCACTTTATAAAGAAATCCCCAGCAGAGTCGCCAGTTCTGTGATCGGTGGATCTGGAACTGACTGTTTAACGCTGGTTCGCGAAATGTCGCGGAAGCAAGAGTCGCCACCGTCTTTTATTTTCTCCAAATGGAAAGGACAAAAGCACAGAAAAATTCCTTATTGAGATTAGTTCTCGGTTCGGGAGGTAGGTTATAGAAAGGGAAGGTGTTAGCACCCTTTCTATCCATGGTTATCCATGGGCTCTCAGGTACTTGCTCATTTGTGTTTTCAAAAATGGTTTGTTTGCTTTTCAACTGTGGTTTTTTTAAAAAGTTTCTTTGAAAATTTCAGTTCGACTCTTGTATCGGTCCTCAAGAGTATTTGAAAAGTTGCTTTCGAAAGCTTTTTGAAAAGGTGTCGGTGTGAAAAGTATTTTTTTTTTGATTTGTTTTGAAATTAGAGCAAGTATCTAGAGTCGTCTACCTACCCTAAGGAATTCGTCTGTGTAAATGTCCTTTAAAGTAGTGCCATCCCACCATTGAGAGGTAGGTAGCACCACCATTGGAGGTGTTCGGGTCAATTCGAGGTTCGGGACGTGGTGATCACCAGAGCAATAGGAAGACACCTTAGAAGCTACCCTCATGCCAGGTTCCCGGATCATGAGGACTTACTAAGACATCCTCTACTCGACGATCACCTTTCGAGAGGCAAGGCAACAGTGAGGCGTACCCTAGGGGTGGTGTGTGATTTGTGTGTCGTTTTCAGATATTTTGTCTTGTTCATGTCATGGGTGATCTACGCTTTTTCTTTTATTGTAACATTCATTCTTGCATGCAATTTATTAGCAGTTAAAAAGTTGCGAGAAATATAAAGTTCCTAAACTATTACAAAGGCGCAGGTCCACATCGCCAAATTAAATCCAGGACCCGATTTGACATAAAATAAAGTAAAGTGCGAAAAATATAAAATGTCCGAATTACATGGCTTTGGGAGAATTACATAAATATTTAAAAGAAGGAATAAGACTAAAATGCGCGAAGAGAATAAAAATCGGGAATGCGAGGGCGTTGGACCCTTTTTAATGAAATTAAATTATATTAACAAATTAATTAAATTAAAATGAAAGGAAATTATTTTTTTTTGAGTTTTTATATTTGTGAATTTTTTCATGAGAACTAAATGAAATTAATTAATATTAATTAACCCTAATTCTAGTTATTTTTAATTTATTAAGAAAAGCATTAAAATTTAACCTAAAATTAAACCTAATTAATTAATACAATTTTATTTACAAAAATAATAATTAATAATTAATAATTAATAAAAGAAAAGAAAAAGGTGAAAGTAATTAAAACCTAATTCTACAAATTTTAAATTTATTAAGAAAATGTTAAAGTTAAACCTAAATTTAAAAAGCTAAATTAATTAATGAAATTTATTTACAAAAATATTAGTTAAATAAAATATATTTTGATTTTTGTCTTTTCTGATTTTTATTATTATTTTTTTTTATGTTATGAAAATATGGAATTAAAGAATTAAAATAAAATTAACTAAAACAAATAAAAGTAGAAAAAATATAAAAAAGATAAAAGAGCAAACCATGGGGGTTCTGTCCCCAAACTGGAGGTATAATTTAGTAATTGGGCCCATTTGTTTCAAGGCCCTCTTGACTTTTCCTGGAAGCGTGTATACGCGTTGACTGATGCCTATGATGTTCTTCAGATTATAGCCCTTAGATTGCCTTCAGTGGCCATGTGGCGCGTTGAGATTGTGAGCGTATGATGGTCATCAGGGAGCAAGCTGCACAAGAACATGGTTAGAAGAAAAATATGGAAATAAGAAGGGGGACCTGGGATTCGAACCCAGGTCCCAGAGATTACCAACCCAACGCCTTGCCAGTGGAGCTGTGAACGCACTTTGTATATTATATGACCCATAATTATTATAAAAAAGGACAAACGCTAGTGGTATAAATCAGAAAAGCGCGCGCCAGAATTCAAAGTGTTCAATCACATGATGCCACCTAATCATCTTCTTCATTTATCCCTGAAACAAAAAAAGGTTAGCGGGGGTTTTAAACCCCCCCAGAATGCAAGCTTTTCAATAATAGCGATTAGCCCATCTTGCTACATAAATTAGGCGCGAGGTGTGGAATCGATTGGCCATGATCTTCTGGTTCTAATGGCATGGGTCTCATGTCTCAATTTTTCCATAACCAAGAAACCCCAAATTTGCAGCTTTGTAACCCTAACAATCTTCCATGGTGAAATCGCGTATGGGCAAGCAAAACTTAATTAAACAATAGGGTTAGCTTCAGAATGATGAGATTAACACAAAACAAGCATTAGAATTGAAAATCATGGTATGAATGATACAATACGATTATGCAAAAAAAGTGACACGGTCTGACTTCTAGTTACCAATTCTGGGCGTTAGGGATGATGGTTTTGATCTGAAAACCTTCCTTGAAGTCTCAGGAATGTAATGGAATGATTATTTTCCTTTGAATCGCACTGGAATGTAGTTTTCAGTTTTGGAATTTTTTGGCAAAAACTCAAACTTTGTTCTTGAATTCTGGCGCAGCTTAGAGGTTATCAGCTTTTGGGTTAGCATCTGGCTTATGTATGGAATGATTAGGGTTGAGTTTTTGGTCCAAAGAATCCTTGCATTGATGGAATGATATTTGATTTTCATGGCATAATCTTTTCAATCTTTTCCATGCATATTTGATACCAATCATGTCCAAATCACATTGATTCTTTCCCTATCTGATTTGCACGAAATCTTGGAGATATTTCATGCATAAAAAGATTTAAAAAGTTTGCTTTGGTATTTTTCACATATTTATTTTATTAAATGAATTAATAGCAATTTAAAAATTCAAATAAATAAATAAAAATGATGAATAACTTCCCTTTGGGCCAAATGGTCGTGCACATGCTTTGGATGATGATTATTGGAAGAAAATGTGGCCCATTAGCAATTTTAAGGCATTTGAAGCAAAGTTGACTTTTCAAAATACCCAAAAATTTCCCAACTTCCACAAGGCATATCTTGCTCAATTTTTAAGCTTTGATCATGTTCTTGGATATTTTGGAAAGGTCTTGAAGTCCTCTAACCAATTCCTTTGGTCCCATGTCATTTTGATTTACCAATCTCAAGTTATGGCCTTTGACTTAATGTCCCTTTTTGTTGACTTTTGAAAATGACCTATAATGTTGAAATTGATAACTTTTTGTGAGAGCATTTCTTGGACTTGAAGTGTGAAGAGGAGTTGTAGGAAATGTCTTTCTCTTCAAAATGAGTTTTGGATGGAATTTTTCTGATAATCCATGTGGAAGTTATGCCTTGGTCAAGTTACAGTCGACTTTTTCAACTGTCCAAATATGGAAACTTTTACATCTTGAGACTTTTTGAGCCAAGCTTTGAGAATCATGATCAAGCATTGATCAAATGATGTTTGTGGCTTCAAATGAGATGTTGACCAAAATTTTGAACTTTTGACTGTCAAATGACCATTTTGCCCCTGCAGTTGACTGTAGGGCAATTAGGGTTTCTGACTGTGCAATTTTGTGCTGTAAGTCTTGAAACTTGTTATGATGATGCTTGACCATGTTTATAGGCATGTGGGACTTGATTGGACCCTTGGAAACTTCAATTACTTTGCCAGAACCAAAACCCTAGTTCTTGACTATTAGGAGGCCCTTGAACTGTGCAACCCTTGGGGAGATTTTGAAGCATGTTCTTTGCAAATCTTGAAGAATATGGGAGGGCAAATTTTGGGGTACAACAGTTGCCCCTGTTCAATCTTCTTAGACCTGAGGATGCAGATTGGCTGACGTGCCTTTCGTAATCCGAAGGTGGAAGATGATTGAACACTAGAGTGCCCAGAAATTTACGCTCACATAGTAGTGTGATGGTGGGAATGGGCTTACAGATGCCATTTGGAGATTGATGGATAGGATGATGGGCTTATAGATGCCATGCTAAGAGATGATGGATAGGTGGATGGGCTTATAGATGCCATCTGGGTGTTGGTCGCGTAAGAGTTTCCTTAGCGAGAACTTGCGTACCTGCAAAAGAAAATGATTACCTGACCTGTTACAGGAGCTAGTCTTCAAACTCTTATGTAGGTGTGTCCTGACTGGTTACATGAGCTGAATCTGGAACTTCAAAAGGTGATGAATGAACCAGGGATGGTTACTACCTCAACAGGAACAGTGAGAGAACCTTGGATGATTACTACCTCAACAGGAACGCTGAGAGAACCTTGAACGATTACTACCTCAACAGGAACGCTGAGAGAATCCTGGAGCAATTACTACCTCAATCAGTAACAATGAGAGAATCTGGGGTGATTACTACCTCAATCAGTAACGATGAGAGAATCTGGGGTGATTACTACCTCAACAGTAACGCTGAGAGAATCATGGGCGACTTCAACCTCAATAGTAACACTGAGAGAATCTTGGGCGACTTCAACCTCAACAGTAACGCTGAGAGAATCTTGGGCGACTTCAACCTCAACAGTAATGCTGAGAGAATCTTGGGCGACTTCAACCTCAACAGTAACGCTGAGAGAATCTTGGGCGACTTCTACCTCAACAATAACGCTGAGAGAATCTTGGATATCTTCTACTGAGTCTTTATCAGGAAAATCTGTTAGGGGTCGATTTAGCTGGACTAGAGAAGGCCTTTGACTGGATAAGAAACAGGAAAATCTTAGGGTCGATTTAACTGAACCGGTCTAGGTCTTGAAATCTTCAACTGGATAAGAAACAGGGAGATCTTAGGGTCGATCTGACTGAACCAGAGAAGGCCTTTGACTGGATAAGAAATAGAAAAATCTTAGGGTCGATTTAACTGAACCGGTCTAGGTCTTGAAATCTTCAACTGGATAAGAAACAGGGAGATCTTAGGGTCGATCTGACTGAACCAGAGAAGGCCTTTGACTGGATAAGAAACAGAAAAATCTTAGGGTCGATTTAACTGAACCGGTCTAGGTCTTGAAATCTTCAACTGGATAAGAAACAGGGAGATCTTAGGGTCGATCTGACTGAACGAGAGAAGGCCTTTGACTGGATAAGAAACAGGAAAATCTTAGGGTCGATTTAACTGAACCGGTCTAGGTCTTGAAATCTTCAACTGGATAAGAAACAGGGAGATCTTAGGGTCAATCTGACTGAACCAGAGAAGGCCTTTGACTGGATAAGAAACAGAAAAATCTTAGGGTCGATTTAACTGAACCGGTCTAGGTCTTGAAATCTTCAACTGGATAAGAAACAGGGAGATCTTAGGGTCGATCTGACTGAACCAGAGAAGGCCTTTGACTGGATAAGAAACAGAAAAATCTTAGGGTCGATTTAACTGAACCGGTCTAGGTCTTGAAATATAGCTGAGAACTTAACTGGATCTTTCCTGAAAGGTAAAGGTCAGTCGTATGCAATGCATGATATGGATCAAGCAATGATGTTCTCAACATAAATGAGATTTGTAAGATATGATGCGTATATGAATGCTATAATGAAAATGTGATGTTTATGAATGTATGTTTTCGTCTTCGGAAAATAAATCCTTGACGGGTGCCGGGAAGTCACTCCTGGGCTGATGTTGGAGAATAGATTTTTTTTTTGCTTCCGCTGGGGATGATAGTTGCAAGAATACCGGTAGGAGAAGATAACTCCGCTAGGGAATAAACTTGGCGAATGGATTACTCTGCGGGGAGAAAAGTACTCTAGCGATCTTGCTGGGAAGCAAAACTCTGTGGGGAGAGAGGTACTTTGTTGAGTTGTTGATAATAACTTGCTGGGGATACCCTTGTTGCGTTGGAAGTGTTAATAGACTTCGCTGGGGATAATAAGACTTCGTCGAGGGCGATCTTTCCGTGGCTTTTGGCTGAGGATAACCCAGTTATATCCTGGTAAGGAGATAACTCTTTGAATAAAGCCGGGAGACGCGTTCGTGCTCTGCGAGGATAAGCTTCCAGAATCTACTGGGGATAAGCTTACTGCTGGGGAGATGGATCCCAACTTTTCCTGGGGAAACTGGATTGGACTCTCCTGGGGAAGTTTTGAGATGTATCGGGGAAGTGACTCCCTTGAATGTTTGATATACCGCCGGGGAACAATCTTTAGGTCAAGACTGTCAGGGATGCTTGTTAAGAATGTTTATATGCTGCTGGGGAATGTTGAGATCTGCGGGAGGATACCCAACTTCCTTAAGGCTTGATAATAGCTTCGCTTGAGGAGAGTGCACTGACCTGTTGGCTCACTCTCTGGGGAGTTAAGGTGTATTGGTTATGTTCTTCAGTCGAACTTACCTTGATACCTTGGAGGACAGAACAATTAGACCGTTTGGACAACTCATCATTGCCCCTGTTTCTGAGGTGGGAGAGGAAGACCTGTGAGGTGCTGATAGTTGTTTGATGACTGCCGATTTGACAAATCTTCTTCTGGTAGGCAAGTGACGAGATGACAGGACATAGTCGTACGCTCTGATCCCTAATTTTTGCCTGGACCGCCCTTTCAGGTTTTCAGTCCACCGGGATACCCATTTTTGCCCAAGCCGCCTTTTCAGGTTTTCGACTTGCCGAGTGTACAGATTTTTCATTTTCATCCCTTATTTTGCCCGAACACTTTTGGTTCACCGGGAAGCCCTTATTTTTGCCTAGGTGTGTCAACCTAGCGGGTCTTTGATTGTGCGTAGTATTCTTTTCGACTATATCCGCGCTCTCAGAATTTAGGGAGTTGCCCCTGTTAGAAGTGTTTTGTCATGCCACCAGAAGGTATTTGCTCAGGCAAGATTCGTTGTCGGAACGCCCCAGGTGATTTGGCCTTTGAGAGATTCTCCGAATCTTGATTGGATTGCCCCAGATAATAGACAATAGTCATGCCATGCCCCTTGATTGGAAATGCTTTTGTTCACTAGGCATTCATCGTGCGAATTTCCCTGCTGTTCAAACAAATAGTCATATGCAAACAATGTTATGTCAAAAATGCAAAGCTTATGTCTGTCTTGAAGATTTTGAAAATGCGTTCTTTTTCATAAAACAAGTGAATGTTTGTAAAACGTGATGTCAACTCCGTATTTACTGTAGGCCTTAAGGAGTCAGGATACCTTTCGTAACAGTATGCTTTCGAACTAACCCATGCTTCAGCTAGGACTTTTAAGGGTTATAACGTGGCCTGGTTCATGGTTTAAGAAACAAAGGATAAAGGCTCAAATTATTTGTACCAGCCCACTCTTCGTGATGTTCTTCAATCCTAAACTCAGTTGATCATGCGTTAGACTTTGTTTGAGTCTTTGCTTTGATATTCCAGTGATAGTTCGGATGTTGAACGTTTATTTGAATAGGCAGTCATTCCTTTTTTGTTATTGAGGGTTTGTGTGACCTCTTTCCTTTTTTTTTGATTTCATTATCCCTGTTTTTTGCCTGAACTGTTTCTTTTGTGATTACAGTCAGCGGGATGCCCCAGTTTTGTAAGTCTCCTTCATAAGTTTTGACTTAATGGGTTTTTTGATTTTGGTAATGACTTCCTGTTTTTATGATTGTTCGAAACCATCACTGTCTTTTGTTTTGTAAGGACCTCTTTGGTGCCATTCGTTATGCACTTGGATCAACTGAGAGACTACCCTGCCCCAGGTTATGATTAAGGGTTTAATTTTTGAAAAGAAAAACTCCTACTTCTTTGGCTCAAAGGGGTTGACAAGGGATTATCTTCCTTATTACTCCAGTGTTTAGGGATTGAAACAATGCCTGTACCTCATCAGCGGGGTCTGTTCAAAAGCATACTGTAAAGAGCGTGGTATCGTTTTCGTCATCCTCCCTCAAGAGGCTTAGAATTTTAAATTGAGAGTTGATCATCAGAAAAAATATGAAAATAATTTGCATATAGTGAATACGAATATATTGCTTCAAAACAGACATATGCGATGCATTAATGAAATAACAACGTCTAACATGAGTAAATGTTTGAACAAAAGAAAATTACAACTTGAACATTCGAATGAACAAAAGTTTTCTAGTCTCAGGGCTTGTCACTCAAATGGTGAGCCTTGGAGGGATGGTAGAAAAATTCAGCTTGACCATCTTGTGTGAACTCCAGTGCCCCTTCATCGATCAGGTCCTGGATCTTGTTTTTCAGAGCCCAACACTCATTTGTATCATGTCCTGGACTGGCAGAGTGGTAGGCACACCTTTTATTGGGATCATAGACAGGAGATGCTGTGTTGGGGTTCCAGGGATGTGCCCTTAATGTGATCAGATTCAACCTTAACAGGCGTTGTAAAGCCTGAAACAACGACATGTTGAGCTGGGTGAATTGCCTCCTGGGCTTGTCTGGCTGAAGCTGGTGAAGTTGCTGTTGAATTTGGGACACTGGAGCCATTTGAGGAGCTCTCCCCTTATCTCCTTGTCTCAAAGGTGGTTGAACGATGACTGGCCCTTTACCCTTAGATGTTTGCCCCAGTTGGTTACCCCGAAGCAATTGGTTGATGAGAACTCCGAGCTCTTCTTGTCTTTGAGCTAAACCTTGAATAGCAATCGCCTGCCCCAACATCTGGACTTTCAAGGCATCCACCTCAGCTTGCAGGTGTTTCAGCCTTTCATCCTCAGCACTGTTCCTGACAAAAGTCTCCGTGAGAAGTGTCCTCAACTCCTCCTGCCCCTTGGATAGATTCAGGAGGATTTCCCCGAACCGGGTCTCTTGAGCATGGGAGTCCTGGTTGTATTGTTGGGAAGCCATTACTGAAATAAACAGCGGAGGAGGTAAGTGACCTGTACAAAGGGTACCTGTAATGCAACGGTATGTATGTATGCATGCAATGTTTCCAAGGATCTCGCGGGGTAAACAAGAAAATTGTTAGAGTTGGGATCCGATAGCTTGATTGAAGGAACTGCATGTTGTTGAGAGTCCTTCTTCAAAGGGTCAAAGCTCACCATATCTAGTGGGTCATAGCCCCTGACAACCTTGGCTCGGGGAACTTTCTTCAAGTGTCAAAGCTCACCATATCAAGTGGGTCATAGCCTCTGACAACCTTGGCTAGAGGAAAATAAATCCTTTTTTCCCCTTGCTAGATGTTTAATTTATCATGACCTGCATCACAAGCCTTTGAGATCCTTGAAATGGGTTAGGATGTATGCAATGGTATGATGTTATGGTATGCATGGGGTAATATAGGTAACCCTGTTATGAGTCCCAATTAAGGACTGCAAACCAAAACCTGCAAGACACTCAAGTAAAACCTGTTATGAGTCCCAATTAAGGACTATGAATGAAACCTGCAAGTAGTTCATGTGTCAGATAACAAGCATGCAAGTAGTCAAGTTGGAAGGCACACAAGTCACACAAGAGAAGCCCTTAGAGTTTAGGCCAGCATGGGGTCTGGGTATTACCCTCTTGAAGTTGGTGGGCTCAACCTGTCCTATTAGAAGTAACCGGGTTCTAAGGGTCCCAATATCACTGGATTGCTTTCATTGTTCATCGTTTCGATTTAGCCACTGAACTGGCGACCGAAATATTCCAGGAAAGCAACCCTCTATTGAGTGTAGTATCGAGTATCAACCAACCTCGGACTGCACCAAAGTCAGTTATCTCACTACCCTAAAGAGGCCAAGATAGTTCAATTAAGGTTCCTAAGGTCAGTTGATGCTTCACGACACTACATGGAGGCCCCGTACTCTCCTTGACTGAACTCAAGGGTTACCGGTACACACCAAAGTGCCACATCAACGTAGCAGACTGTTTCAACCATGTCGGTATACCCCGCACAGTTCCCTCACAGCCTTGTTGCTACTTTCTAAGAAGGTATCCCCAGATCCGGGTTAGGATCCATAGAGCTCCCAAGACAGTCCCACAATTTAAAGCAAGCAAAGAAAGCAATTGAAAACACAGTTATGAACTATCCCTAAGGTACACCTCACTTTATAAAGAAATCCCCAGCAGAGTCGCCAGTTCTGTGATCGGTGGATCTGGAACTGACTGTTTAACGCTGGTTCGCGAAATGTCGCGGAAGCAAGAGTCGCCACCGTCTTTTATTTTCTCCAAATGGAAAGGACAAAAGCACAGAAAAATTCCTTATTGAGATTAGTTCTCGGTTCGGGAGGTAGGTTATAGAAAGGGAAGGTGTTAGCACCCTTTCTATCCATGGTTATCCATGGGCTCTCAGGTACTTGCTCATTTGTGTTTTCAAAAATGGTTTGTTTGCTTTTCAACTGTGGTTTTTTTAAAAAGTTTCTTTGAAAATTTCAGTTCGACTCTTGTATCGGTCCTCAAGAGTATTTGAAAAGTTGCTTTCGAAAGCTTTTTGAAAAGGTGTCGGTGTGAAAAGTATTTTTTTTTTATTTGTTTTGAAATTAGAGCAAGTATCTAGAGTCGTCTACCTACCCTAAGGAATTCGTCTGTGTAAATGTCCTTTAAAGTAGTGCCATCCCACCATTGAGAGGTAGGTAGCACCACCATTGGAGGTGTTCGGGTCAATTCGAGGTTCGGGACGTGGTGATCACCAGAGCAATAGGAAGACACCTTAGAAGCTACCCTCATGCCAGGTTCCCGGATCATGAGGACTTACTAAGACATCCTCTACTCGACGATCACCTTTCGAGAGGCAAGGCAACAGTGAGGCGTACCCTAGGGGTGATGTGTGATTTGTGTGTCGTTTTCAGATATTTTGTCTTGTTCATGTCATGGGTGATCTACGCTTTTTCTTTTATTGTAACATTCATTCTTGCATGCAATTTATTAGCAGTTAAAAAGTTGCGAGAAATATAAAGTTCCTAAACTATTACAAAGGCGCAGGTCCACATCGCCAAATTAAATCCAGGACCCGATTTGACATAAAATAAAGTAAAGTGCGAAAAATATAAAATGTCCGAATTACATGGCTTTGGGAGAATTACATAAATATTTAAAAGAAGGAATAAGACTAAAATGCGCGAAGAGAATAAAAATCGGGAATGCGAGGGCGTTGGACCCTTTTTAATGAAATTAAATTATATTAACAAATTAATTAAATTAAAATGAAAGGAAATTATTTTTTTTTGAGTTTTTATATTTGTGAATTTTTTCATGAGAACTAAATGAAATTAATTAATATTAATTAACCCTAATTCTAGTTATTTTTAATTTATTAAGAAAAGCATTAAAATTTAACCTAAAATTAAACCTAATTAATTAATACAATTTT
This sequence comes from Vicia faba, assembly GCA_948472305.1. Taxonomy (NCBI): domain Eukaryota; kingdom Viridiplantae; phylum Streptophyta; class Magnoliopsida; order Fabales; family Fabaceae; genus Vicia; species Vicia faba. Next base: position 295,459,738 of record OX451740.1, on the reverse strand, counting down.
ATTTACAAAAATAATAATTAATAATTAATAATTAATAAAAGAAAAGAAAAAGGTGAAAGTAATTAAAACCTAATTCTACAAATTTTAAATTTATTAAGAAAATGTTAAAGTTAAACCTAAATTTAAAAAGCTAAATTAATTAATGAAATTTATTTACAAAAATATTAGTTAAATAAAATATATTTTGATTTTTGTCTTTTCTGATTTTTATTATTATTTTTTTTTATGTTATGAAAATATGGAATTAAAGAATTAAAATAAAATTAACTAAAACAAATAAAAGTAGAAAAAATATAAAAAAGATAAAAGAGCAAACCATGGGGGTTCTGTCCCCAAACTGGAGGTATAATTTAGTAATTGGGCCCATTTGTTTCAAGGCCCTCTTGACTTTTCCTGGAAGCGTGTATACGCGTTGACTGATGCCTATGATGTTCTTCAGATTATAGCCCTTAGATTGCCTTCAGTGGCCATGTGGCGCGTTGAGATTGTGAGCGTATGATGGTCATCAGGGAGCAAGCTGCACAAGAACATGGTTAGAAGAAAAATATGGAAATAAGAAGGGGGACCTGGGATTCGAACCCAGGTCCCAGAGATTACCAACCCAACGCCTTGCCAGTGGAGCTGTGAACGCACTTTGTATATTATATGACCCATAATTATTATAAAAAAGGACAAACGCTAGTGGTATAAATCAGAAAAGCGCGCGCCAGAATTCAAAGTGTTCAATCACATGATGCCACCTAATCATCTTCTTCATTTATCCCTGAAACAAAAAAAGGTTAGCGGGGGTTTTAAACCCCCCCAGAATGCAAGCTTTTCAATAATAGCGATTAGCCCATCTTGCTACATAAATTAGGCGCGAGGTGTGGAATCGATTGGCCATGATCTTCTGGTTCTAATGGCATGGGTCTCATGTCTCAATTTTTCCATAACCAAGAAACCCCAAATTTGCAGCTTTGTAACCCTAACAATCTTCCATGGTGAAATCGCGTATGGGCAAGCAAAACTTAATTAAACAATAGGGTTAGCTTCAGAATGATGAGATTAACACAAAACAAGCATTAGAATTGAAAATCATGGTATGAATGATACAATACGATTATGCAAAAAAAGTGACACGGTCTGACTTCTAGTTACCAATTTTGGGCGTTAGGGATGATGGTTTTGATCTGAAAACCTTCCTTGAAGTCTCATGAATGTAATGGAATGATTATTTTCCTTTGAATCGCACTGGAATGTAGTTTTCAGTTTTGGAATTTTTTGGCAAAAACTCAAACTTTGTTCTTGAATTCTGGCGCAGCTTAGAGGTTATCAGCTTTTGGGTTAGCATCTGGCTTATGTATGGAATGATTAGGGTTGAGTTTTTGGTCCAAAGAATCCTTGCATTGATGGAATGATATTTGATTTTCATGGCATAATCTTTTCAATCTTTTCCATGCATATTTGATACCAATCATGTCCAAATCACATTGATTCTTTCCATATCTGATTTGCACGAAATCTTGGAGATATTTCATGCATAAAAAGATTTAAAAAGTTTGCTTTGGTATTTTTCACATATTTATTTTATTAAATGAATTAATAGCAATTTAAAAATTCAAATAAATAAATAAAAATGATGAATAACTTCCCTTTGGGCCCAATGGTCGTGCACATGCTTTGGATGATGATTCTTGGAAGAAAATGTGGCCCATTAGCAATTTTAAGGCATTTGAAGCAAAGTTGACTTTTCAAGCTTTGAGAATCATGATCAAGCATTGATCAAATGATGTTTGTGGCTTCAAAATGAGATGTTGACCAAAAATTTGAACTTTTGACTGTCAAATGACCATTTTGCCCCTGCAGTTGACTGTAGGGCAATTAGGGTTTCTGACTGTGCAATTTTGTGCTGTAAGTCTTGAAACTTGTTATGATGATGCTTGACCATGTTTATAGGCATGTGGGACTTGATTGGACCCTTGGAAACTTCAATTACTTTGCCAGAACCAAAACCCTAGTTCTTGACTGTTAGGAGGCCCTTGAACTGTGCAACCCTTGGGGAGATTTTGAAGCATGTTCTTTGCAAATCTTGAAGAATATGGGAGGGCAAATTTTGGGGTACAACACTGGGGCAATTACTTCTACACTGCACCAAATGCTGAAGTATCCAGTAAAAGGGAAGATTGTCATTGTGCGTAGTGAGGAGGAGTATATGGTGAGCCACCTCAATTCCTTCAGGTATGTAGAGATGGACAGGGAATTCATAGAGACTCCTTTCCAGAACTTTGAAGAGGTTCCCCAGATCTTGGCATCGGCTGAAACTACTACCAACAAACCTCCTCTGAAGATGGCTTCCCTCAGAGACGCCAAAGCAGTGGTTGAATAAGGTGGGTGTACCAATTGGGGACAGCTCCCTGATTTTACTCCTAAAACTGACAAGTTTGGTTTGGACTTTACTTCAGGAGCTCAAAGGGATGTTCGACGCGCTCGGGCTGGAGGACCTCCCCTACGCATCAGTAATCGGGAAATTAATTCCATTGAAGACAGCAAGGGAGACTCAGACATTGACAGTTGGATCTACCCAACTACCAACGGTGGACCGAGTAACTGGACGACTTGGGACTTTATACTAGTTTCTTTTATTCCGCAGTAATTGTCTTACTTGTTTTGAGATTTGTAATAAACAATTTAAAACTCTACAACCTTGTGCCTTTCCCGAGGCACACTGGCTTTGTTTGTGAGGGCTATTATTTGTCATTTCATATATCATCAATAAAACATTGGACGTTCCTTGCATACAAATTTTTCGCTCTTTATTTTTCTTTTCTGTTTTCACTTTATCAAAACAGCTATGCTCTTACACACACTCACGTGTCATACTGCAGATCCATATCCACTCTAGATCCCATTGATAATAGCTCTGCTACTGTCCGTTATGACTTCAAAAATCCAATCAACCAAGCCGAAGATGAAGGTGAGGATGATTGTGAGGTGCCCGGAGAACTTGCTAGACTATTACAACAAGAAGAAAGGGCTATACAGCCTCATGAAGAGCTGGTTGAGACGATAAACCCAGGCACGAAGATAGACAGAAAGGAGGTAAAGATTAGTGCAAATCTGAAAATTAAGATCAAACAGCAGTTGATACAAATGTTGCACGACTACATTCAGATCTTCGCCTGGTCATATGAAGGCATGCCGGGTTTAGACACTGATATTGTGGTTCATCGTCTGTCGACTAAAGAAGATTATCCTCCAGTTAAACAGAAGGTCCGTCGTATGCTCCCTGAAATGTCAGAGAAGATCAAGGCGGAGGTCATGAAGCAGTTCGACGCATGGTTCTTAGCTGTCACTTCTTATCCACAGTGGATTGCTAACGTCGTTCCAGTACCTATGAAGGACGATAAGGTATGAATGTGTGTGGATTATAGATATCTGAATAGAGCAAGCCCCAAGGATGATTTCCCACTTCCTCACATTGACGTTCTGGTTGACAACACCATGCATCACAAAATCTTCTCCTTTATGGATGGTTTCTCTGGCTACAACCAGATCAAGATGGCTCCTGAAGACATGGAGAAGACGACCTTCGTCACACAGTGGGGCACCTTCTACTACAAGGTGATGCCTTTTGGGTTGAAGAATGTTGGGGCAATTTATCAGCGCGCCATGGTCGCTTTGTTCCACGATATGATTCATCACGAGATCAAAGTTTATGTTGATGACATGATAGCCAGGTCTCAAACTGAGGAAGAGCACCTTGATCATCTACAAAATATGTTTGACAGATTGAAGATATACAAGTTGAGGTTGAATTCGATCAAGTGCACCTTCGGGGTAAGGTCTGGTAAACTTCTGGGTTTCATTGTCGGTGACAAAGGAATCCAAGTAGATCCTGCAAAGGTAAAGGCCATACAAGAAATGCTAGCTCCCCGTACAGAGAAGGAAGTTAGAGGTTTCTTGGGTCGCTTGAATTATATCACCAGGTTCATTTCACATCTGACTGCTACTTGTGAGCCCATCTTCAAGCTTCTGAAGAAAGATGAATGCCATACCACTTTCGAAAGAATCAAAGAATACCTTCAAGAACCTCCAATCCTGATGCCTCCGGTTGAAGGAAGACCTTTGATATTGTACTTAACAGTGCTAGACAATTCAATGGGGTGTGTGCTGGGGCAGCATGACGAGTCTGGTCGAAAAGAGCATGCAATATACTACCTTAGAAAAAAGTTTACCAACTGTGAGACAAGATACTCACTGCTCGAGAAAACTTGTTGTGCTTTGGCATGGGATGCTCGCCGACTAAGACAGTATATACTGACCCACACTACTTTGTTGATATCTAAGATGGATCCTGTTGTACCCAAATTTTTGCCCCTAAGATCCCTTCATCATACCATATTGTTTCAATCACCACAAAATCACATTAGGGATTTTGGTTCTTCTCCCTATCTTTAGCTTTTCTCTTTGAGGAGTTACCAAGCACCTTGATTTGTTTGCTTTTGTGATCATAGATATTGTACTTTGATTTTTCTCTAATTAATAAAATGCAATATTGGTTTGTCTTACTTGTTGATAATGTAGGTAAAGGCAATGAGGTTTAGCAAGTTGCTTCATGGGTTCATGAGTTTATTTCCATGCCCTAGTCAAAAGCTTGAGAGATTCAAACCTCACCATTGAAGTTGTTTTGAAGTTGGTATGAAATTGGTTTTGGTGGCCATAGGTCCTCATCATCATCCTCAACAATTTCTATTCACAAAGGAAGAATATTGGCACAAAAAGTTTGTTCAAACTTGGCAAAGTTCCACCAAGCTTTCTCTTGATCTAGAGGTTATGGTTTTGGACTTCAAAGGGGAATATCTTGCCCATCTTTTGGTATTTTTGAGTGATTCCAAAAACATTCTTCTCTTCAAAGAGTTACCTATAAATGCCAGCACCAAGAACTGAAAAGCAAGTAAGGGGTTTCCTCGGGCGTTTGAATTATATCTCCAGATTTATTTCCCACATGACCGCAATATGTGAACCGATCTTTAAGTTGTTAAAGAAAGATCAAGGTTGTGTGTGCACAGATGAATGCCAAAAGGAATTTGAAAGTATTAAGGAGTATCTTCTTGAACCTCCTATCTTGCTCCCTCCCGTATAAGGAAGACCTTTGATTATGTATCTAATAGTGTTGGATAAATCCATGGGTTGTATTCTGGGACAACAGGATGAAATGGGAAAGAAAGAGTTTTCCATTTATTATCTCAGCAAAAAGTTCACTGATTGTGAGTCGCGGTATTCCATGCTAGAAAAAACATGTTGTGCTTTGGCCTGGGCGGCAAAGCGTTTGCGGCAGTATATGTTGAATCATACCACTTGGTTCATCTCCAAAATGGATCCCATCAAGTATATTTTTGAAAAGCCTGCTCTTACTGGGAGAATTGCCCGTTGGCAGATGTTGTTGTCTGAATATGATATCGAATACCGCACTCAAAAGGCTATCAAAAGTGGTGTGTTGGCAGATTACCTTGCTCAACAACCGGTGGAAGATCATCAATCTGCAGAATATGAATTCCCCGATGAAGATGTGATGTTCTTGAAAGTGAAAGATTGTGATGAACCGTTGCCTGAGGAGGGCCCTAACCCTGAATCTCGTTGGAGTATGGTATTTGATGGAGCTGTGAATGCTTATGGTAAAGGAATTGGTGCTGTGATTGTTACTCCTCATGGATCGTATATTCCTTTTACCGCGAGGTTAACATTTGATTGCACTAATAATATGGAAAAATATGAGGCTTGCATCATGGGTCTTGAAGAAGCTATTGATCTCCGAATCGAAATTCTAGATGTGTATGGCGATTCAGCATTGGTAATAAATCAGATTAAAGGAGAATGGGACACTCGTCACCCTGGCTTGATCCCTTACAAAGATTATGCTAGAAGATTACTACCCTTCTTCAATAAAGTTGAATTCCATCACATTCCTAGGGATGAAAATCAAATGGCAGATGCTCTGGAAACTCTGGCTTCCATGTACCAAGTAAATTCTTGGAATGATATACCCCGAATTACAGTTCGACGGCTCGATAGGCCCGCTCATGTGTTTGCGACAGAGGAGGTAGCAGATGAAAAACCTTAGTACTATGATATCAAGCATTTCCTTCAAGCTCAGGAATACCCGTTTGGTGCGTCAAAGAAAGATAGGAAGACACTGAGAAGGTTGGCAGGAAGTTTCTTCCTCAGTGAAAATGTGTTATACAAGAGGAATTTTGACATGGTCTTGCTCAGATGTGTGGATAGACACGAAGCAGACATGTTGATGCATGAGATTCATGAAGGTTCATTTGGCACTCATGCTAATGGACATTCAATGGCTAAAAAGATGCTAAGGGCGGGATATTATTGGTTGATGATGGAATCTGATTGTTACAAAATTGCAAAGAAGTGCCATAAATGCCAGATTTACACAGATAAGATACATGTGCCTCCGACACTCCTCAATGTGATTTCATCCCCATGGCCTTTCTCTATGTGGGGTATTGACATGGTCGGGATGATAGAACCCAAAGCTTCAAATGGACACCATTTCATCTTGGTAGCAATTGACTACTTTACCAAATGGGTAGAGGCTGCTTCACATGCCAATGTTACCAAACAGTTGGTTGTGCATTTCATCAAAAACAATCTTATATGCCGATATGGTGTGCCAAGCATAATCATCACTGATAATGGCTCAAATTTGAACAACAAGATGATGACAGAACTGTGTGAAGAATTCAATATTGTCCATCATATTTCATCTCCATACAGGCCAAAGATGAATGGGGCTATTGAAGCTGCTAATAAGAATATCAAGAGAATTATCCAGAAAATGGTTGTCACTTACAAGGATTGGCATGAAATGCTCCCTTTTGCTCTGCATGGATGTCAAACATTTGTTCGCACTTCAACAAGAGCAACCCCGTTTTCCCTAGTGTATGGAATGGAAGTTGTACTCCCTGTCGAGGTAGATATTCCCTCGTTGCGTGTGATAAGGGAAGCCAAATTGTGAGAGGCTGAATGGGTTCAGAACAGGTTTGACCAATTGAATTGGATAGAAGAGAAGCGAATGACAGCTTTGTGTCATGGGCAGTTATATTAGAAAAGAATGAAGAAAGCATTTGATAAAAAGGTCAAACCTCGTGAATTCAGAGAAGGCGACCTCGTGCTCAGGAAGATCATGTCTTTCAACGCTGATTCTAGGGGCAAGTGGACTCCCAATTTTGAAGGCCCGTATGTTATCAAGAAATCCTTCTCTGGTGGTGCATTAATTCTTGAAACTATGGATGACGAGGAGTTCCCACATCCCATGAATGTTGAAGCAGTCAAGAAATACTTTGCCTAAAGAAATAAAAGAACAACTCGCTAAGTTGAAAACCCGAAAGGGCGGCTTAGGCAAAAAGGAGCGTCTCGGTAGGCCGAAAACCCGAAAGGGTGGTCTAGGCAAAAATTAGAGACATAAACAAAATAAATTTCCCGCTAAGTTGAAAACCCGCAAGGGAAGCTTAGGAAAAAGTTAGGGATCTTCTTGGCAAGTAACTACGTCAGACGAGACTTGATCGTTGAAACAACAATCTTCTCGGATCCTAACCATACTTCAACGAAAGCTGCTGCTCAGGATTTCAAAAGTTGCTAGGGGGATAGTGGCCATTGTATCTTAATGTATCTTTTCCATTATGTATTACCATTTCCCAAACTTTGTAATCATCCATGGAGTCTCGCCATTCGCAGACTACCATTCTATTAATGAAATTAGAGCTTTTGCCCAATTCTTTGTGTTCTTATTTTTATTTAGCTTGCAAAGACTTCCTTTATTACTAATAATAACTTTTAAAGCAAAGAGATTAAAAAGCAAAAATTGACTTTTAAAAAAAAAGGAGAGATCTTTACGATTCAATTTACTTTGGGATTTGTGATGAAACAATGACAACAAAAATGGTGATTCCAAGGATGAACAAACTCTGGTTGTTTTAAGAAGATTTACTTCCTTCATGAAGGTTTTTCTCCGGTCATTTTGCTTGTATGTGCGTAATCTTTGTGTATTTCCCAGATGGTTAAAGACGATATCAGTAGGTACAAGGTACAGTATTGGGTTGGTGACCCCATTATCCCCAGTCAAGTCTTGATTCGCTTTTGATTTTGGGTTTGCATGGTCAGAAACCTCCGTCCCAACTTCCCCAGAAAAGTCTTCCCTCATATGATGAAAGTTTTTATTCCCTTGGTGTGCTGAGATGTCTCTCTTTTTACAGTATCGGCACTAGTGTTGACTTCTTGATTTCCCGGGAAGGTTATCCCAGGGCATCTCTTGTTGGAATGAGGGTTCGTGGTGAAAATTTTCAACCCGCGGTTTCCTTTCTCCTGGGAGGTAGACTTGAATTCCCCAGCGAGGTTTGGTTGTTTCGACGTCAGTCTACTTTATTTGAGGTTGGTCTTGCAATCCCCAATAGGCATGTTGCTTTTGGAAATCTGTTTCTTCGATAAAACCAGAAGCAGGATGTTCCATCCTGGTTTTAGTTTGATTTAAGCTACATTCAGATTATGTTTCTCCTCAGTGAAGTTGATGCAATAGGTTTGGTTTCCGCAGTCACTTTTACCTTTCCTGGATTGATCTTTCCGGTTGAAGCTTAGCCCAATGTTGTTAGTGACTGAGGCGATTTCATTTGTCTGCACTGATTATGTATCCTTTTTATCAGCATATGCACAATAGCACTCATACGTTCATACATACATCATGCATTGTTGAAATCATCATTCATTGACACTGTGTTCTAACCTTTCCTACAACGCTCTTTGCTTAGTTGAATTTGGTCTTCCCTCTTGAGTTTATTTCTCAAAGGATGAATCTGCTTTGGCCGTCTTGCTCTGGTTTATTTCTGAATTGGATTTGTGGTTGCATGACGATATCATTTATTATGAATTTCTGAAAACTTTGAGTTTTTGTTCGTGCATTTATTTTTGCACAAGAAGACTTTATCTCCTCAATGGGAACATCATGGCATTTCTCCGGGAAGTCATATTTCTATCCCTAGAAAGTCATTTCTCTTTGCGTTTCCCCTTTGACAATAAGTGGAAGTCTCTTTATTTGAGACATGTTACATATTACCCTTTCCAGGAAGATCTCCTTGGTTAAAGAAGAAGTTGAGACCCGTTCTTGGAAGAACACCAGAATTCTGGGAAAACTATGATATTCTCTCTTTCTACCTTCAGTGAATGTTGGTAGTGCATCGACAGTGAACGTCAGTGTTTCTTATCTTTTTGCTATATTCAATGAACGTTGATAGTTCATCTTCAGTGAATGGCGGTGATATGATATTCTCTCTTTCTACCTTCAGTGAATGTTGGTAGTGCATCAGCAGTGAACGTCAGTGTTTCTTATCTTTTTGCTATCTTCAGCGAACGTTGATAGTTCATCATCAGTGAATGGCAGTGATATGATATTCTCTCTTTGTACCTTCAGTGAATGTTGGTAGTGCATCGGCAGTGAACGTCGGTGTTTCTTATCTTTTTACTATCTTCAGTGAACGTTGATAGTTCATCGTCAGTGAATGGCGGTGATATGATATTCTCTCTTTCTACCTTCAGTGAATGTTGGTAGTGCATCGACAGTGAAAGTCGGTGTTTCTTATCTTTTTTGCTATCTTCAGTGAACGTTGATAGTTCATCGTCAGTGAACGAAGGTGATATGATATTCCCTCTTTTTACCTTCAGTGAACGTTGGTAGTGCATCGATAGTGAACGTCGGTGTTTATTATCTTTTTTCTATCTTTAGTGAACGTTGATAGTTCATCGTCAGTGAACAGCGGTGGTATGATATATTCAGTGAATGACGATAGTACATCGGCAGTGAACATCGATGATTGTTATCCTACTCTCTGATTCTATTCTCGTGGTTTACCAGTGATTTATTTTCCTGGTGGGATTGTTCTTTTGCTTCTGCATTTTGTGTTGCCTCCCCAATGCTACTTTGCGTCTCTTCTGTTCCATTCATATGCATTCATATGCATAAACATTTGCATGGCATCTTAGGGCCAAAAACAGGGTTTGTTTTATATTTAAGCATCTTCGATCACGTCGACAGGAAGATTTTTATCCTTCGTATCTCCGGATAGAAGAAACTTAAATAAGGGCAGCGGTTGTACCCCAATTTTTCCCCCTAAGATCCCTTATTCATACCATATTGTTTCAATCACCATAAAATCACATTAGGGATTTTGGTTCTTCTCCCTATCTTTAGCTTTTCTCTTTGAGGAGTTACCAAGCACCTTGATTTGTTTGCTTTTGTGATCATAGATATTGTACTTTGATTTTTCTCTAATTAACAAAATGAAATATTGGTTTGTCTTACTTGTTGATAATGTAGGTAAAGGCAATGAGGTTTAGCAAGTTGCTTCATGGGTTCATGAGTTTATTTACATTCCCTAGTCAAAAGCTTGAGAGATTCAAACCTCACCATTGAAGTTGTTTTGAAGTTGGTATGAAATTGGTTTTGGTGGCCATATGTCCTCATCATCATCCTCAACAATTTCTATTCACAAATGAAGAATATTGGAACAAAAAGTTTGTTCAAACTTGGCAAAGTTCCACCAAGCTTTCTCTTGATCTAGAGGTTATGGTTTTGGACTTCAAAGGGGCATATCTTGCTCATATTTTGGTATTTTTGAGTTATTCCAAAAACATTATTCTCTTCAAAGAGTTACCAACAAATCAATTCAAAAGTTCCAAGGAGTTTTCATGTGGAAATAACTTGGTGAAGAAGAAAGATTACAAGTCATCCAGATGAATCCCTAATTTTCCATATGTGACTTCAAAAGGTTATAACTTGGTCAATTTTTATCACCTTGAGCCCATTCTTTTTCCATGATGATCTTAAGGATGCGTATTTCATGCCTTCTTTTATGTGCAAAGCAAGAAAATGGATAGAAGTTTCCTTAAGAATGCAAAATATTATAGGTCATTTCATGATTTTTGGCTAACTTCAACAAGTCATAACTTGCTCAATTTTTGGAGATTTTGAGTTGTTTAAATTTCAAAATGTCATTCAAGAGATCTACTTCATTCCATCTTTTTTGGTCAAGAGCAAATTCTAAGTGGAAGGCCATGTTTGGATGCAAGAGATTATAGGTCATTTTAAAAGAAGAATTTGGAATATTTCTAAGTATGGAAAGTCAACTCTTTTTCTTTAACTTTTACTCCATGTAATTTTTAGCTGAAGCCTCCATTTGATTCCATTCTTTTTCCATTGCAAAGCTTGTTACCTAATATTTCCAAAGCATCAATAATTTTACCCTAAGACTCCCTGGGGTGGAAATGCCATTGGATTGAAATTGGTAACTTGGAACTGAAGTTTCTCCATAAGTCAGAATTTGAAATCCATGTTTTGACCTTTAAACATCAAATTAGCACGCGTTTGTGATATAAACATGTTTAACCAAGTTGCCAAAGTGGATTAGAGCCTTGAAACACAAAGATTAGATGAGTTTTGATGTAAATCAGATCACACTTTTCTCGTGCATCAGTTTCACACGATTTCCCTCCAATTTGCATCATTCCACACGCTTGAGCATCCCATTTAATTCCCTATAAATAGAGGGTCATCCCCCATTCAATTTCCCAAGCTTAGATAGCCAGAATCACCCTGCCAAACTTGCTTCACAACTCAGAATTCAGCTACTTCGAATCCTATTCTCAAGCATTTTTCAATCCATTTTCTTCATCAATTCACCTTCCTTGATCTTCCCTGAAGCTAACCATATAATCACATTCAAGAGTCGTGCCCTATATTGCTCCATAGAAGTCCAGTTTCAGAGCTCTGCAACTCAATTTCAATAGGTAGATTCCTTCATTAATTCTTCAAAACTTTGGCATCATTGTGTTGCTCTCATTGTCCTGGTTCTTGCTGCAACACTTACTTTTATCTGGAAGCACGTTTTGACCATGAATTTTTAAATCCATTTTCAAAACTTTCTTTCCAAATTGCTTGAGTTACAGTTTATATAAATATGGCACGAGGGTATGGTTGTCTTCGTCTTGAAGAGACGAAGCGAATGACATAGGTCTGAGCTTCTGATTTTACAGTTTGAGAGACCTGCAATTTGTGAGGGATGGAGGTTGAAGATGATCAACGCGTCACCTTCTAACCAATGAAAGCGTGCCATTTGTTTTTTTAAAATTCTGATTTATTTAATGATCTTGTACATTATTCAGTAAAGACCATGATATGCACAGCGCGCCAGATCCTTTGGATTTGATTACTAACGCGTTTTGACTCTCATCCAATGGTCCACATCTTTTTCTTTTATTTCTTTTTTCTAATTTTTATATTTTAATTGTTTTAAATTTCAAAAAATCATAGAAAATTCATTTTTAGTCAAAAAAATCTGAAAAAATTATGAAAAATATTTTTGACTATTCTCTTTCTGATTTTTATTTTTTCACAATTTATTTTTGTGTTTTAGTATTTTTTTATGAATTTTACACTTATTTGATTTGTTTAAAATGTTTAAAAATACTTTTACACATTTTTAAATTCTGAAAAAATTATAGAATGATCCAATGATATTGTGACAAATATTGGTGACTTTATTTTATTTTTGTTTCTGACTTTACTATTTTTTACTATTTTTGTTTATTTTACCCATTTATTTTAATTTTTAAAAATAGTTTCTAACTTTTAAAAATTCCGAAAAATTTCATAAAATTACTTGGCCTCTTTTCTGATTTTTCCATGGTCTTATTTTTATTTCTTGATTAATTTGAATACAATTGATGTTTTCCTCATTATTTTCCTTTTTTTTTACATTTTAAATCCCTTTAAATGTATATATTAATTATATTATTATTTTGTGAATATTTGCTGGCTGTCTTGGATTGATTTTTTGGTCATGGCTTTAATAACATCATTGGATCCATGGTGTTGAGTTTAACTCCACAAAAGATGGATGAATGATTTTAATAATAGTTTGATTAAATATTAATTCAAATGTGGTTTTTCTTTTTACCCTAATTCCTCTTCATCTCATCCCCTTCTTATTGCACTAAATGTTGTTGGAGCATGATCTCTATATCATGTCTCAAAACAAATGGTGCATAGATTGCTATTGACCGGCCTCAAAATAAGCGCGACTTCTATATAAGTCCACTTACGATTGCTTAACATAGCGCTAAATTTTGTTCCAATTCGAATAAATGATCATTCGTGGCCCAAACTTATGATTATAAGCCCAATTATGTTAATTTGATCTCTTTGATCCAATAACCTTGAGATTCATTGTGTGGAGGCTTTGGTTCTACCAATCCTCTAATGGATCTACAACACCTTTGGTCAACGCGGATCACTTAAACATCGTTGATCATTAAATGGTACTTGTGAGAATTTCAAATGGATGATATACTTGACAAAAAGCAAATGCAACTTGTTGTGTGGAGGCTTTGGTACTACCAATCGTCTAATGAGTTCCAAATGCAATTTTCAAGATGGTCATCCAACTAACCACTAATTATTGACTTGTTTATTTTATGCTTTTTACTTTTTATGCTTTATGTACTATTTATTTTTTAGCATTTTTACATTTCATGCCATTTTCATCTTTGCTCATTTGAGCATTTATTTTCTTGTCCTTTTTTACTTTGCTCACTTGAGCTTTTCTTTTTTCTTTTCCTAAGATACTTAATAATCAACTTAAACCCTAAAAAACTCTTAATGATACTTGGACTATTTGTTACTATCCTTGACATGATGGAGCAGTGGACTTTTCTTGGACTTAGGATTAGAAACCTTGGCCTATCTTGGATACCTTGTGATCTTATCTGATTATTTTGTCTGGAGCTCTTGAGGTTTACCTCAAGACGTTGGGTTGCTTGTTTGTTTTTGTGTGCAGGTTTTTGTGATTACATCCTCCGTTTGTAATATGGAATTCACCCGTATACAGCCGTTACTCTGCCCAATTTTTGTGAAGACTTAATATATTTGAAGAGGTTTAGTATCCTTGCTTGCTTGATCTCAATCCAAAGAATGAGAATTTTATCTTGGCTCATAATGTCAAGCTTTGGCTTCTTGTTGTTTAGATGATCCTTATCCTTAGCTTTTACCTTATGCTTTTGGATAGTCTCTTCTACTCCTCCCATCTTCTTTAATTTCAAAAATATTCTCCCTCCTTTTGAAAACTCTTCTTGTCTCTAAACTTGAACCACTTTCATAATAAATTTGGACTTAGGTCCATGCATTTTCAAAAATCATTTTCATAAATAAACTTCAATAAATTTAATAATACCTTGAAATTTTTTTGTGAGAAGACTAAAAGTCAACCAATCTCATTTCAAACCATTTTGCCACTTTGGTTTTTACCTTTAAACATTTCTCAAAAGGTTAGACTCTTGTCAATCCTTGTAGTGATGTAAACAACTATACTTCTACAATATGTAGTGAAGAGAGATATTTTCCATTTGGGTGTTGAGTGAGGCATTGTTGATTTTAAAATCCAAGCCATATCCTCCACTTTGAGATGATGCAAATTCTCCTTTCTCATGATTGTGGGTAGTAAGTATGCTTTCCATACGGACAATGACGACGATGTCTTATCTCTTAAAATTAAACAACACACTTGTATTTCAAACTTTTAACAGAGGAACTACGTGTACCCTGATCCCCTATTGCATGAAAGGTGGTACGTAGGCACTAAAGGTTCGCAACCGCGGCGGGTGCAAAAATCATAAAAAATACTTCTTTTCTCACCTCCACTATCCATTTTCTATACAACACATTTTTATAGCCAAAATATACAGATTTTACAAAGATGTTCCTGCGGAGTACTGTAGATGTTTAGGGTGCTAATACCTTCCCTTTGCATAACCAACCCCCTTACCTTGAATCTTTCCCCCTTTTTGGGTTATTCGCTCTTTTTCCATTCCTTTGGAAACAATAAAGTGCGATGGCGATTTTTATTTTGATTTGTACAAAGTCTAGTCAATCCAATGGCTCAGTCTTTAACATTTCTACTGCTACAGATCCGATCAAATACATCTTCAAGAAACCCGCTCTCTCCGGAAGAATAGCAAGATGGTAGATGATCTTAACTGAGTACAACATACAATATACAACCCAAAAAGCAATCAAGGGGAGTGTATAGGCTGATCATTTCGCTCATCAGGCTGTGGATGACTACCAGTCTATGAATTTTGAGTTCTAGGATGAGAATATTATGCTGGTGACTAACTATGAAGAACCTGGACCGGATGAAGGACCCGAGGAGGGATCCCGATGGACTATGGTTTTTGACGGAGCTTCAAATGCACTTGGTAATGGCATCAACGCTGTAATCATATCTCTGGAGGACTGTCATACTCCTTTCACCGCCCGACTATGTTTCAATTGCACTAACAACATGGCGGAGTATGAAGCTTGTATTATGGATCTCAAGGCCGCTATTGACCTCAGGATCAAGTTCCTGGATGTTTTCGGGGATTTAGCCTTGGTAATAAGTTAGATCAAAGGAGAATGGGATACGAAGCATCCGAATCTCATTCCATACAAAGAGCTCGTACTGACATTGTTCCCACACTTTAAGGAAGTAACCTTTGAATATTTCCCGCGAGAGGAGAACCAGTTAGTAGACGTGCTAGCAATCAGGTGGGACAACGAGGCTCCCCAAATCACCATTGATAGGTTGGATGAACCAGCACACTACTGCGAAATTGATACTGATGAGGTGGCAGGCAAGCCCTGGTTTCATGAAGTCAAAAGGTATCTCGAGGCTCAAGAGTATCCCGAGGGGGAATCTGTCAATAATAAGAAGTTTCTGAGAAGGTTTGCTGCGAAGTTCTTCCTCAGTAATTGAATCCTTTACAAACGCAATCATGACTCTACATTACTAAGGTGTGTAGACAAGAGCGAAGTAGAGAGGATTATGAAAGACCTACATGAAGGCACCTTCGGAACCCATTCCAGTGGACATACCATGGCTAAGAAGATCCTATGGGAAGGATACTACTGGTCCACTATGGAAGCCGATTCTTATCAGCACTCTCGAACATGTTGTAAGTGCCAAATCTACGCTGATAAGGTGCATGTGCCTCCGGTCCTCTTAAACGTCTTGACAGCTCCGCGGCCCTTTGCAATGTGGGGCATCGACTTGATCGGAGAAATCAGGCCTACTGCTTCCAATGGGCATTGCTTAATCCTAGTAGCCATTGATTACTTCACGAAGTGGGTTGAGGCGACCTCTTTTTCTACAGTAACCAAGAACGTCGTGGTGTGGTTTATCCGACATAATCTGATCTTTCTATATGGTGTGCAAGAGAGAATTATTACTGACAATGGTACGAATCTCAACAACACAATGATCACCGATCTCTGTAAACAGTTCAAGATACAACATCATAATTATTCTCCCTACCGGCCGAAGATGAATGGCACTATTGAAGCGGCTAACAAAAACATCAAGAAAATTGTACAGAAGATGACGGTGACATACAAAGACTGGCATGAGATGTTACCATTTACTCTTCATGGATACCGTACCTCAGCACGAACGTCGATAGGGGCAACACCCTACTCTTTGGTATATGGCATGGAAGCAGTCCTACCCATCGAAGTCCAGATACCTTCTCTCAAGATTATGAAGGATGCAGGTTTGAATAAAGATGACTGGATCCAAACTCGACTTGATCAGCTAAATCTAATCGAGGAGAAGAGACTTACTGCTATCTGCCATGGTCAAACGTATCAAAAGCAAATGATCAAGCCTTTTAACAAGAAAGTCAGACGTCAAGAATATCAAGTCGGGGATCTAGTGATCAAGCGCATCATACTGCCGCAAGGTGATCCCAGGGGAAAATGGACCCCCACATATGAAGGGCCATTTGTGGTTAAGAACATTTTCTCGGGTGGAGCTATCATTCTAACCACCATGGACAGTGACGACCTTCCTCACCCTGTCAATGTAGACATAGTGAAAAGATACTACGCCTAATTCAAAGACCCGCTAGGTTGACTGGCCTAGGAAAAAATAAAGGGCTTCTCGGTGAACCAAAAGGGTTCGGGCAAAATTAAGGGATGAAAATAAAAAATCTGTACGTCCGGCAAGCCGAAAACCTAAAAAGGCGGCTTGGGTAAAAAAGGGTATCCCGGTGGACTGAAAACCCGAAAGGGCAGTCCAGGCAAAAGTTAGGGATATAAAGTGTATCACTATGTCTCATTGATTCATCTCGCGACCAAACTTCAGTATCGATTATCAAGCTCCGACAACACCAATCAACCTAATCAACTTCAGATAAATAGCAAAGTGATGGGACGCTCTAAAATATATGGGCAATAGCAGAGTTGGAACCCAATGGGGTTGTTTTACATATCTGTTTTCTTTTACACAAATTTGTATAGCTTCTATTTTTACGGCGGCATTCTCTTACTAGAACGTCAGCCTCCTTGTACAAAAACTCCTATTACAGGCCAACTTCAAAAATCAATACAAAATCTTTTCACAAGAAACTTCGAGTTGTTTTTCTTTTTCCATTTTGTTTTGCAAGAACATCCAATGATTTATTTTTGACATATGCATTTGAATACGATTGCTGCTCATAAATATTTACATAAAAAACAAAAGACAATTACTAGTAATTCCAGAAATAAGGGAAAAAACAAGAAGTGTCAAAACCCAACAGTTACTCTACCCAGCAGGTACCGGGACAGAGACAACTTTGGAGTATAATCAACAGTACATACACTCCCCACATAGTAAAATTATTCAAAAGCATTGGTGTCGGCTTTCCCGAAACAGGACGTAAACTCCCCAGCCAGGGTCATTCAGAAACCTGACAGCTATATCCCCCATCCGAATTTCATAATCGCGAGCGGGTTAGTAATTTCATCCCTCAAGCAGAGTTTATTTCTCTGGATGCAGAAGCTCAATCCCCGACAGAGCTCACAACTTCAGCTACAGAAATTCACTTTCTAAGTTTGTTCCCCGCAGAGTTCATTCTCAAGCAGAATCTCTTCCGGACAGAATATTCATAAATCTCCAACAAGCAGTCAGGGATTTATTTTCCCAGACTCGGACATACTCCGATAACATTTCATGTACATACATCATGACATGCGCACACATATCATATAGAACATAATCTCATTTATTTTGAGAACATCATGCCACCATGCATTTCATGCATCACATATAATTAACCCTGATATCTTTTCAGGAAAGACGATTAGCTTCAACAAATCCAACAGTTATACAGGTCACGTCTGCAGGCGACTAATGGAAACTCAGTTCTCGAAACCAAACTGGTCAACTAATCTACACTATTGCTTTGAAGTAACCCTACTATCCAGGTTTCCTCCCATAAGCCCTACCATCCAGGCTTTCACCTTGAAGTAACCCTCTTATCCAGGTTTCTTCCCATAATCCCTACCATCCAAGCTTTCACCTTGAAGTAACCCTACTATCCAAGTTTCTTCCCATAAGCCCTACCATCTAGGCTTTCACCTTAAAGTAACCATACTATCCAGGTTTCTTCCCATAAGCCCTACTATCCAGGATTTCACCTTGAAGTAACCCTACTATCCAGGTTTCTTCCCATAAGCCCTACCATCCAAGCTTTCACCTTCAAGTAAGCCTACTATCCAGGTTTCTTCCCATAAGCCCTACCATCCAGGCTTTCACCTTGAAGTAACCCTACTATTCAGGTTTCTTCCCATAAGCCCTACCATCCAGGCTTTCACCTTGAAGTAACCCTACTATCCAGGTTTCTTCCCATAACCCCTACCATCCAGGCTTTCACCTTGAAGTAACCCTACTATCCAGGTTTCTTCCCATAAGCCCTACTGTGATACGGTGGCAGAACCGAATGGTTAATACTGGTTTACGTTTTGTGTTTTTTGTTCGCAAAATGTCGTGGTAAGCAAGAGTCGCCATCTACTTTTATTTCATCCAATCACGGAAAAGGAAAAAGAACAGAAAAAACCTTTTTTCGAGATGTTTCTGAGTACGGGGGGGTAGATTATAGAAAGGGAAGGTGTTAGCATCCTTTCCATCTATGGTTTTCCATGAGCTCTTAGGTACTTGCTCATTTTTAAATTGCTTGTGTGTGTGCTTGCTTTGAAAATATTTTACTTCGTGATAACCCTTGTATCAGTCCTCAAGGATGTGACGAAGTTGTTTTGAAAATTTATTTTGAAAGGTGTTTGTGTCAAGAGTTTTCATTGAGCAAGTACCTACTAGCATCTACCTACTCGAAAGAAGATTATTTCTGTTCTATTTCCTTTAGATAGTGCTATCCCACTATTAAGGAGTAGGTAGCACCGTCGTTAGAGTTTGTAAGGGACGTTCGAAAGGGACAAATATAATCACTAAAGCAATAGTTAGAAAACTTTAGTAGTAACCCTAGAGTCTTAAGATCTTTTCGAGGCAACGTTTCCGAGGCAACATTCGAATGGGACAATTTGATCTAATTAGACTGGAGGGCAACCACTAAAATCCCCTATGCTTAATGATTGTGTACCAAAGGCAACCGAAGTGAGGTAAACCCTAGGAGTGAACATGTACAAGTGTACTTTTTCAGTTAATGTTAATCTTTGCACATTAGGCGATCTACCATTTTAATTTTTCAGACATTCTTACCATACAATCCTATTAGCCATACATCTAGACAGTTAATAATTGGCGGAAAGTAAAAGCGGAAATAAACCTAACTATTACATGGCTTTCGCAGATACAGAATTATTTTTGACTGAAAATAAAATGTGGAATTAAAACCTAATTAAGTCTATTACAACCTTAGAGCAATTACAATAATAATAAAACGTAATTAAAATACGCGCGACGAATTAAATGCGAGGACGATTAATTGCAAACCCTAATTTCTAATTTCTAATTGAGAGGACATACAAAAGCAAACCCTAATTTCTAATTGAGTTTAATTACAAAAATAAGATTTAATTGCCCTAATTAAATTAAATTAGTTAATTCATGGAAACAAAATATTTTTTTTATGAAAAAGTTTTTTGGTATTTTTTTGTGATTTTTGATTTAATAAATAAAAAAAATGATCTATGTGTTATTTTTTAAAAAAAGAATAGTTAGAAAGTAATTAAAAAAAGAATTAAAATTAAAAGATGAGAAAAGGGCCTATTTAAGCAATTCTGAGGGGTGTTGAACTTCTGAAATCCAGAAGGATGGCCCAGAGTCTGGAGCCTGATCCAATGAGACCATCTTCTGGGGACTCATGGTGGACCTACGTATGCTGGCGTTGGATCTGGCTGGAGATGGATCCAGAGGATGAGATCAGAGGGCGCGTGATGATTCTCAGAAGGTGAGGTGTGCTGGATCTGGCTGGAGATGGATCCAGAGGATGAGATCAATGGGCACTTGATGATCCTCAGAAGGTAAGGTGTGCTGGATCTGGCTGGAGATTGATCCAGAGGATGAGATTAGAGGGCGCTTGATGATCCTCAGAAGGCGAGGTATGCTGGATCTGGATGGAGATGGATCCAGAGGATGAGATCAGAGGGCGCTTGATGATCCTCAGAAGGTGGGGTATGCTGGATCTAGTGAAAATAATGGAGAAAATGCCAAAAGCTCACGCCTGGGATCGAACCCAGGACATGAGCTTTTGACTTCCTTCCTCTGACCAACTGTGCTGGATGTCTCAATTGTTAATATAATAATGAACATATAATATATTGGAAAACAAGTTAGTGCCCAGAAAACGCGTGCCAAATTTGAATTGGCCAACCATGCTTTGATATGCATCATCTTCTTCCTCATTCATCGTTTTAGATGGGAGACTTTTACCTACAACAGTTTTGCGGTAACTATAAACCTGTATTATTCAATAATCAAGCACACCCAATATAAATTCATTTGGGGACCATGAATCAACTGGGTTTGAAGCCCTGATCATCATGGTACCCATTATCAAGCCTAATTTTGCTTAAATAACAAAACCCCAAATTGGAGCATGAAACCCTAGCAATGGCAAATGCTTGTTCCTGCACTGTAACTTAAATCAAACTATCCAGAAACATTGCAAACATGATGCTGAACACAAATATATGGGTAAAATACATTTATAATGCGTAAATCATAGAAATCAAATTTAAGTTCTTAGTGCAAACCGTGATGCTTCTATATGAGTATTCTTGATGTTTTGAAGCCTGCAAATGGTTGGGAATGCTTCCTGGGATGCCAAGGAATTGATTTCTGGCTTTGAATCGTCTTGAATAGCCCTCTATCCCAGAATTTGAACCTCACTTTTTTATAAAAAAATTTGAGTTTTCTTTGGCCTTTTCACGACTGCAACCCCTTTTGTTCTTGATCTGGAATTATTATGCACTTATAGTAGACTGAATTAGGTCAACAAATTTGTATCAAATCTTTGAGAATTATGGAGATTTGATTTCCTTCTTTGCCTTGTATGATTTGTTTCCAAAATATACCAAATTAAGATCTTTCCCAATCAATTAGCTCTTGCACGAATTATTTTGATTTGCTAGCTGTTCATGGACTCATAATATGCTCATAAAATCAAATCTTTGATTTTATTTGATTATTCTACTATTTAAATTGATTTATTTTGATTTAAATGGATAAAAAATCAAAATAAATAATAAAAATAATAAAATAATAGGTGGATAAGCTCATAGGTCGTGGGTCATCTTAGGAACAAGTTTAAAACAAGAAAACATGGGCCTATTTGGAAAAAAGGTCATTTTGATCAATATTGACTTCATGCACATTTCCAAAAATTGGTCAATTTCGACAATACATATCTCCCTCAATTTTAATCCTAAGAGGGTGTTCTTGGACTTTTTAGAAATCTTAGGATGTCCCATAAATAAACCTTTTGGTTTCATCTCAATTGGATCTTCCATGTTCATGTATGAAGCTTTGACCCAAAAGGTGTTTTTGTTGACTTTTCAAAAGGACCTATAATGTCAAAATTCATATCTTTTTATGAGTGCATATTTTGAACTTGAGGATTGAATATGAATAGTAGGGAATTCCATCCTCTTCAAAATGAGCCTTGTATGGAAAATTTCTGATAAAGTATGAAGAACTTATGCTTGGTCAAAGTTTGGTTGACTTTTCTTGAGAAACCCTAATTTTGCAACTTTTAGGTTTTGATGAGTTAGGAGAATTTCTTGAGGAATCATGATCAACCCTTGATCAAATGATGGATGTCACTTCAAAATGTTGATGTTGACCAAAAATCTTGAAGTTTGACTGTATGTGGGCCACAATTGACTTTTGACCTAGTTTAGTTGATTCTCAAGCATCTGAGTAGTTGACTGAGCAAACTTCTTGTGCAAGGCTTGAAATTTGACATGGATAATCTTGGGAAAATATTAGGACCTTGGAAAGCATTTGGGGCCTTTGTGATCCACACATCTTGATGAAAGTGGAAACCCTAATTTGAGACACACTACCTTAGGAGAGAGTTTGTCTGGTCAACTCTTGGGCAAACTTGAGCAAATTGAGGACCTTTAGGAGTATGTATTGAGTAAAATGAGAGGGAAACGTTTGGGGTACAACAGCTGCCGCTGTTCAATCTTCTTAAACCTGAGGATGTAGATTGGCTCGTCTGTCTTTCGTGATCTGAAGGTGGAAGATAATTGAACACTAGAGTGCCCAGAAATTTGCACTCGCGTGAAGTAATACTTGATTTGTGATATCGGGAATGGGCTTACAAATTCCATTTGGAGGTTGAGGATTGAAGACGTTCGGAGATGGGTTTAAAGATGCCATCCTGGATGCGACGGAGAATTGCAGGAGATGGGCTTAAAGATGCCATCTAGGGGATGTTGATTTCCTGTCTTGGGAGAAATAGAGTTTTAGGAGCTTCAGTTGTCTATTGCTCTACTGGGGAATAACTCCGTCTTGAGGAAATAGAAGTGTATTGCGTATCTGGTCGAGGTATATACTGCATCGCGACCTACTGGGGAAAGGTGAAACCGATCGTGTTTGATCAAGTTCAGGTCTTACAGTGTTGTGGACTACTGTCTGGAGATAAGAGAAAAGAAACCTGGATGGTAAGGTTATGAGAAGGAACCTGGATAGTATGGCTTATGGGAAGGAACCTGGGTAAGGTTGCTTCCTGAGGAGTTTGGGTAAAACTGCATCTGAACTGAGAAGGAACCTGGGTAAGCTTGCTTTGTGAGGAGTTTGGGTAAAGCTTCATCTGAACCGAGAAGGAACCTAGGTAAGGTTGCTTCAGGATAAGTCTGAGTGAAACTTCAGAAGGAACCTGGGTAAGGTTTCTCGTGATGAGTTTGTGTAGGGCTTTAGGAGGAACCTGGTTAGGGCTACTTCAGGATAAGTCAGTGTAAAACTTTGGCAGGAACTTGGGTATGGTTACTTTGGGCTAAGTCTGTGTAAAACTTCAAGAGGAACCTCTGTAAGGTTACTTTGTGATAAGTTCGTGTAAAACTTCAGAAGGGACCTGGGTAAGGTTACTTTGGGATAAGTTCGTGTAAAACTTTAGGAGGAACCTGGGTAAGGTTAGTTTGGGATAAGTTCGTGTAAAACTTCAGGAGGAACCTGGGTAAGGTTATTTCGGGATAAGTTTGTGTAAAACTTCCGGAGGAACCTGGGTAAGGTTATTTTGAGATAAGTTCGTGTAAAACTTCATTCGGAAATATATGAGAAAGGACCCGTGTAAGATTTTTCAGGATAAACCCGTGTGAAGCTGCATTTAGGAGAAACCCGTGTAAGATTTCTTCGTGACGAACCCGTGTAAAGCTGCATTTGGTCGCACAGATAATTATTCTGTTTAGTTTCAGGAGCTAATCTTGAACTTGCTGGAAGTTGTTGATGATAACCATCTTTCCTGAAAAGGTACATGATTAATCGTATATGATGCATGAAATGCATTGTATGATGATGTTCTGAAAATAAATGAGCTTATGTTGGATGCAATATGTATGCGCACGTCATGATGTATGAACATGAAATGCTATTGTGGCACGTCCGAGTTTGGGAAAATAAATCCCTGACTGCTGTTGGAGACTAATGGAAATTGAGTTCCTGAACGTCGTAGAAAAAGTGGTTCTTCTACTTCTGCTGGGGATGGTGAATCGGAGATGACTATGTTGGGGATTTGCCCCTTGTTTACAGCTACTCTACCGGGGGAGAGACTCTGTTTGAGAATAACTCTGCGGGAGAATAACTCCGTTGGGGATGAGCTTCCGTATTCAGAGAAATAAACTCTGCTCGGGAGAAAACTATATGAACCGCTTGCGATTACAAAATTCGGCTAGGGAATATAGACGCCGGCTCTCCGGAAGAGCTTGGATGGGGAAAGTAAATCTTGTTTGGGGGGGTAGAGATCAAAACTTTGGTTACCTCTACTCTGTGGGGAGTGTAGATGTTACTGGGACGCATGCTGAGGATATGACAATGACTTTGCATCAAGACTTTTTCCCCCTGTACCTGCTGGAGAAAGTGCCTGCGGAGGCCTTGTGGATTGAGTGTTATCCCAACTTATGAGGTGCTTGGTAACTGCCGATTGAAATGATAAGTCTTCTACTGATAGGCAAGTGACAAGATGACGGGACATAGTTGTACGCTTTAATCCCTAACTTTTGCATGGACTGTCTTTTCAGATTTTCAGTCCACCGGGATACCCTTTTTTTGCCCAAGCCACTTTTTCAGGTTTTCGGCTTGCCGGGTGTACATATCTTTTTTGTTTTTATCCCTAATTTTTGCCCGAACCCTTTTGGTTCGTCGGGATGCCCTTATTTTTGCCTAGGCCAGTCAACCTAGCGGGTCTTTGTTCATGCGCAGTATTTTCTGACTATGTCCATGCTCTCAGGGTGTAGGGAGTTGTCACTGTCGGTAGTGTTGTGTTGCCACACTACCAGAAGAAATTTGTTTAATCGTATAGGATTCGTTGCTGGAATTCATGCCCAGTACCCCCAAGTGATTCAGATGGAGATCTGCCCCTGGCTATTTGGCATCTTTGAGATATTCCTCGAATCTTGACTTGACTTCCCTAGATGATGGACAATGGTCATGCCGTGCCCCTTGGTTAGAAGTGTTTTTTCACTTGAGGTGATCCTTTTTATTGAGAAGGTTTTTGTTCACTAGATATTCGTCATGCGAATTTCTCTACTGCTGAACAAATAGTCATATACAAACAATGTTATTTTAAGAATGCAAAGCTTACGTCTGTCTTGAAGTTTTGAAAATGCAGTTTTTTTAAGAAAAAATAGAACTTTGCAGAGATGTTATATCAACTCAAGATTTGTAACGGACCTTCAGGAGTCAGGATACCTTTTGTAACAGTATGCTTTCGAACTAACCCATGCTTCATCTAGGACTTTTAAGGGTTATAATGTGACCTGGTTCACGGTTTAAGAAACAAAGGATAAAGGCTCAAATTTTATTTGTACCCACCCGTTCCTTGTGATGTTCTTCGATCCTAAACTCAGCTAATTGTGCATTTAGATACTGTTTGAGTCTTTGCTATGATATTCCAATGATGGTTCGGATACTGGCAGTTTATTTTGAATACACAGTCATTTCTTTTTTGTTGAGGGTTTGTAGGACCTGTTTCTTTTTGATTTTGTTATCCCTGTCTTTTGCCTGAACTATTTCTTTTTGTGATTACAGACAGCGGGATACCCCGATTTTTTTCTTAAGTCTCCTTCATAGGTTTTGACTTAATGGGCTATTTTGAGAGATAATGACTGCCGGTCTTGATGATTATAGGGAACCATCACCGTCTTTTGTTTCAGAAAGACGTATTTGATGCCATTCATTGTGTACGAAGCGACAGATTGTGACTGAATACGCCTCTGAATTAACTGAGAAAACTACCCTGCCCCAGGTTATGATTAGGGGTTTTAATATGTGTGAAAAGAAAAACTCCTACTTATTTGGCTCGAAGGGGTTGACTAGGGATTATATTCCTTATAACTCCATTTTTTAGGATTTGAAACAACGCCTGTACATCGTCAACAAGGTCTGTTCAAAAGCATACTGTAGAGATTGTGGTATCGTTTTCGTCATCCTCCCTCTAAAGGCTTACAGCTTTTAATCAAGAGTCGAATATCACAAAAAGGAAGTAAGAACGCAATTTTGAAATAGTGAATACGAATGAATTGATTCAAGACAAACATACGCGATGCATTGATGAAATAACAAGGTTTGATATGAATAAATGTTTGAACAAATCAAAAGAAAATTACAAATTGAAAAGTCTAGTGAACAAAGGCCTCTTCGGCTGATCTTGTCACTTCAGATGACGTGCATTTGAAGGATGGTAGAAGAACTCAGCCTGACCATCTTGTGTAAACTCCAGCACTCTTTCATCAATCAAGTTTTGAATTTTATATTTCAACATCCAACAATCATCAGTATCATGCCTCGGACTGTTGGAGTGATATGCACACCTTGCATCAGGATTATAGTTAGGCGAAGAAGTCTTGGGATTCGGATGAGGTCCTATCAACATGACCAGATTCATCCTCAACATGTGTTATAAAGCTTGAGACAACGACATGTTGAGTTTGGTCAACTACCTCTTGGGTGTATCTGGATTACTCTGATTAACCTGTTGTTTTTGGCGAGGTTGTTGTTGGACCCGTGAGGTAGCAGCAATTTGGAAAGGTCAACTCTTCACCAAACCAAACTCTTGTCTTCTTGAAGGTTGATAAATAACTTGGTCCCCAACCTCGACTGCTTGCTTCATACGGTTGTATTCATCTTGATGAAGTTTGTTGATAATGGTTCTCAGCTCTTCTTGTCCCCGGGCTAGGCCTTGGATAAGAGCCATCTGCCCCAGCATCTGGGTTCTCATTGCATCAACCTCAGATTTCAGTTGTTCCAACCGTTCGTCCTTGTTGTCTTCAGGACTTTTCTTGACCAAGTTCCCAACGAGGAGTGTTTTCAACTCTTCCTGCCCCTTGGATAGGTTTAGGAATATGTCCCTGAACTGAGCTTCTTGAGTTTGAAGATCTCTGTTGTCTTGTTTGAGAGCCATTGCTGAAATAAACAGGTAGAACATAAGAGACTTGTACTGGAAGACCTGTTATGCAATGATATGCATGATATATATATGCAATGTTTCCAAGGATTCTTAAAGGCTCAGATTTGTTTAACCAAAAGAAGCACACGTCATTTGCATTAATAAGTTCAAAATTGTTAAAATGAATGCCTTTTAGGCTTACAAATGAACAAAACTGAAAGCAAAAAGAAACTAAGTCTCCCAGAAGTGAATCCTCTTTGGTGCGATGTAGGCATTTACGTTCCTTTCTTCATGAAGTAGCCTAGTGAGCTTCAGGACCTTCTCCTTGCTGGCATAGAACTGAGCTTCAAACGTGTCCCGCTCCTCTTTGAGTTGAACCCAATACTTCTGTAATTCTTCACGATCAGTTGGCATGTCGGGATGATGACCAAGTGAAGTAGTGTCTCCTTCAGTAGCTGGCTCCACGGTTATTGGTAGGACAGCTGGGTAAGGCATCCTAAGACTTTGGGTGCGAGCTCGTACCCATCAGAGATAAGGCTCAAGAGGAATGGAATTATTGTGCCCTAGCATCTTGCTATCAATTTTATGTACCATGCCCCAAGCTTTTATGAACCTTCTACGATAGCCTTGAATGTCGTTATCATAATTGAAGGCGATTCCTTGGATAACCGTATCATTAAGACCATCTCTTCGAGCGTAACCAAACTGTCGTAAGGCCAAGCAGGGGTTGTAAGTGATTCCTCCCCTAATGCTTAAGAGAGGGACATTAAGGAATTCACCACACTGATCAATGATAGTAATATCTTTTGAGAACCGTGAACACCAATGAATGTCTGAATGCTTAAGGGACATCATCCTGTGAGACCATTTCAAACCCTTTTCATTCTTCAAAACAACCCTGGGTAGGTGCGAAATAAACCACCTAGCCAATAGATGAGTGCAACACAGGAGGGTTCCCCTTCTCTTTAGAGTGCGAGCATGCATAAAATGCAGAATATCCCCGAGTAATGTAGGTACTGGATTATGAGACAGGAAAACCTTGATAGTGCTCACATCTACAAGTTGATCAGCATTAGGGAAAAGTACCGTCCCATAGACGAGAAGTGCCAGTACCTCTTCGAAAGCTTGTAAATCTAAGGTATCCCAAAAATGATAGGCCTTCTCAAATATAAATTTAACCGGAATTCCTTGGACACTCCCTCTAGTCTCCCAATTTTCCACTATGTCAGACCGGTGTAAAGACAGAGCTCTAGAAATTTCTTCAGGCTTTGGATGTTCTTCAGTACCATTGAAATGCAACTAGTCAAGAATAGGTACCCCTAACAACTGAGAAAACTCCTCCATAGTAGGTACTAGCTGATAATCCAGAAATGTGAAACAATGGTGTACCGGGTCGAAGAACTGAAACAACACTTTTAACAACTCTTCATCAGGTTTTGCAGTGACCAGGTTGAGCAACTGACCATGTTTTCTAGTGAAATGAGAATCTTCAAGAACCCTTAATGCCATATCCTTTAGTTGGAGAGACACTTTCACAAGGTTGATTTGTATAGTGTTCCTACGGTCAGATTCCATGTCCTACAAAGCAGAGTAAAAATGAGCCATATGGAATCCTTGAGATGGTTAGTCATGATGTGTTATGCTTATGATGCATGATGTCATGATAAAACACAGGTATAGCAAACACAGGTATAACAAGTATAGTCAAATCACACAAAGTCCTTAGGTTTAAGGCTCGCATGAGTTCAAAGGTAGTACCCTCTTGAAGTTAGTTGGTTTCAAACCTGTCTTAAAAAGTAATCGGGTTCTAGAGGTTCTCAATATCACTGACCATCCGTTATCGGGCATTGTTTCAGCTCTCAATCTTTTCTTGCGGCAGAAATATCCTGAAAGTCTGATCTCAATGAGTGTAGCATCGAGTATCAACCAGTTCTCAGCTCTACATCGAGGATGGCTATCTCACTACTTTCTAATGGCCAAGTTGGGCAATTAAGGGTTCTAAGGTCAGTTGATGCTTCACGACACCATGCGGCGGCCCCGTACTCTCCCCGATTGACTCGAGGGTTACCGGTACCAACCAAAGTGCCACATCAACGTAGCTACTGCTTCAACCGTTCCGGTATACCCCAACATAGTTCCCTCAAAGTTTATTGCTACTTACCTAAAAGGTGTTCCCCAGATCCGGGTGTAGGATCAAATAGTAACCCAAATAATTCCCATAAATATAAAGAAAGCAAGACAATCAAGAGAAATCAATTATATATGACCTAGATCTTAAGGTTTACCCCACTTTATATATCCCCAGCAGAGTCTCCAGTTATGTGATACGGTGGCAGAACCGACTGTTTAATACTGGTTTGCATTTTACGTTTTTTGTTCGCAAAATGTCGCGGTAAGCAAGAGTCGCCACCAACTTTTATTTCATCCAATCACGGAAAAGGAAAAAGAACAGAAGAAACCTTTTTTCGAGATGTTTCTGAGTACGGGGGTAAATTATTGAGAGGGAAGGAGTTATCATCCTTTCCATCCATGGTTTTTCATGGGCTCTTAGGTACTTGCCCATTTTTAAATTGCTTGTGTGTGTGCTTTGCTTTGAAAATATTTTACTTCGTGATAACCCTTGTGTTGTACCCCAATTTTTCCCCCTAAGATCCCTTCATCATACCATTTTGTTTTAATCACCACAAGATCACATTAGGGCTTTTGGTTCTTCTCCTTACCTTTAGCCATGCTCTTCTGAGGAATTACCAAGCACCTTGACTTATTTTCTTTGGTGAACATGGATATTTTGCTTTGATATTTTGCTCTAAATTAACAAATACAATATTGGTTTGTCTTACTTGTTAATAATGTAGGTAAAGGCAATGAGGATTAACAAGTTGTATCATGGGTTCATGAGTTTATTTCCATGCCTTAGTCAAAGCTTGACAGATTCAAACCTCACGAATGAAGTTGTTTTGAAGTTGGTATGGAAGTAGTTTTGGTGGCCATGATTCCTCATCCCCATCCTCAACAAATTCTAGTCACAAAGGAAGAATATGGGCACAAAAAGTTTGTTCAAACTTGGCAAAGTTCCACCAAGCTTTCTCTTGATCTAGAAGCTAGGGTTTTGGACTTCAGAGGGGCATATCTTGCCCATCTTTTGATATTTTTGAGTGGTTCCAAAAGAATTCTTCTCTTCAAAGAGTTACCATCAAATCACTTCAAAAGTTCCAAGGAGTTTTCATGTGGAAGGAACTTAATAAAGAAGAAAGATTACAAGTCACCCAGATGAATCCCCATTTTTTCATAATGTGATTTCAAATGATCATAACTAGGTCAATTTTTATCACCTTGAGCCCATTCTTTTTTCACGATGATCCTAAAGATGTGTAACTCATGCATTCTTCTATGTGCCAAGTGAAAAAATGGATGGAAGTTGCCTTGAGAATGCAAAAGATTATAGGTCATTTCATGATTTTTGGCCAACTACAACAAGTCATAACTTGCTCAATTTTTAGAGATTTTGATTGGTTCAAATTGAAAAATTTTATTCAAGAGGTCTACTTCATTCCATCTTTTTTGATCAAAAGCAAATTCTAGGTGCAAGGCCATGTTTGGATGCAAGAGATTATAGGTCATTTTTTAAGAAAATTTTGAAATATTTCTAAGTATGGAAAGTCAACTCTTTTTCTTCAACTTTGACTCCATGTAACTTTCAGCTCAAGCATCCATTTGATTCCATTCTTTTTCCATTGTAAAGCTTGTTACCTCATCATTCCAAAGCATCAAGAATTTTGCCCCAAGACTCCTTGAGGTGGAAATGCCATTAGAATAAACTTGGTAACTTGAAACTGAAGTTTCACCATAAGTCAGAATTTGAAATCCATGTTTTGGCCTTTAAACATCCAATTAGCACGCGTTTATGGTCTAAACATGTTTAACCAAGTTGTCAAAGTGGATTAGAGCCTTGAAACGCAAGGATTTGATGAGTTTTGATGCAAATCAGATCACACTTTGCTCGTGTATCAAGTTCACACGATTTCCCTCCAATTTGCATCATTCCACACGCTTGAGCATTCCATTTGATTCCCTATAAATAAGGGTCATCCCCCATTCAATTTCCCAAGCTTAGATAGCCAGAATCACCCTGTCAAACTTACTTCACAACTCAGAATTAAGCTACTTCGAATCCTATTCTCAAGCCTTTTTCAATCCATTTTCTCCATCAATTCACCTTCCTTGATCTTCCCTGAACCTAACCATACAATTACATTCAAGAATCATGCCCTACATTGCTCCATAGAAGTCCAGTTTCAGAGCTCTGCAACTCAACTTTAATAGGTAGATTCCTTCATCAATTCTTCAAAACATTGGTATCATCGTGTTTCTCTCATTGCCCTGGTTCTAGTCAAAACATTCACTTTCATCTGGAAGCACGTTTTGACCATGAATTTTCAAATCCCCTTTCAAAACTTTCTTTCCAAATTGCTTGAGTTACAATTTATATAAATTGGGCGCGAAGGTGTGGTTGTCTTTGTCTTGAAGAGACGAAGCGAATGGGATAGGTCTGAGCTTCTAATTTTACAGTTTGAGAGACCTGCAATTCGTGAGGCTGGAGGTTGAAGATGACCAACGTGTCACCTTCTAACCAATGAAAACGTGCCATTTGTATTTTTTGAATTTCTGATTTTACATTTGATTCAGTGCTTTATTCAGTAAAGACCATGATATGCACAGGGCACCAAATCCTTTGGATTTGATTACTAACGCGTTTTGACTCTCATCCAATGGTCCACATCTTTTTCTTTTATTTTCTTTTTCTGATTTTTATATTTTAATTGTTTTAAATTTCAAAAAAAATCATAGAAAATTCATTTTTAGTCCAAAAAATCTGAAAAAATTATGAAAAATATTTTTGATTACTCTTTTTCTAATTTTTATTTATTCAAAATTTATTTGTGTTTTGGTATTTTTTATGAATTTTACACTTGTTTGATTTGTTAAAAATGTTTAAAAATACTTTTACACATTTTTAAATTCTAAAAAATTTATGGAATGATCCAATGATATTGTGACAAATATTGGTGACCTTATTTTATTTTTGTTTCTGACTTTACTATTTTTTACCATTTTTGTTTATTTCATCCATTTATTTTAATTTTTAAAAATAGTTTCTGACTTTTAAAAATTCTCAAAAATTGTGTAAAATTACTTGGCCCATTTTCTGATTTTTCTATGGTCTTATTTTTCATTTCTTGATTAATTTGAATATATTTGGTAATTCCCTCATTATTTCTTTTTTTTTATACATTTTTTAAACCTTTTAATATATATATTAAATATGATATTATTTTGTGATTATTTTCTGGTTGTCTTGGGTTGATTTTTTGATCATAGCTTTATTAACATCATTAGATCCATGGTGTTGTGTCTAACTCCACAAAAAAAATGGATGAATGATTTTAATAATAGTTTGATTAAATATTAATCCAAATGTGGTTTTTCTATGTACCCTAATTCCTCTTCATCTCTTCCCTTTCTAATTGCACTAAATGTAGTTAGAGCATGATCTCTATATCATGTCTCAAAACAAATGGTGCATAGATTGCTATTGAGCGGCCTCAAAATAGGTGCGACTTCTATATAAGTCCACTTATGATTGCTTAACATAGCACTAAATTTTGTCCCGATTCGAATAAATGATCATTCGTGGCCCAAACTTATGATTGTAAGCCCAAGTATTTTAATTTGATCTCTTTGATCCAATAACCTTGAGATTCATTGTGTGGAGGCTTTTGTTCTACCAATCCTCTAATGGATCTACAACACTTTTGGTCAACGCGGATCACTTAAACATCGTTGATCAATAAATGGTACTTATGAGAATTCCAAATGGATGATATACTTGACAAAAAGCAAATGCAACTTATTGTGTAGAGGCTTTGGTTCTACCAATCCTCTAATGAGTTCCAAATGCAAGTTTCAAGATGGTCATCCAACTAACCACTAATTATTAACTTGTTTTATTTTATGCTTTTTTATGCTTTATGTACTATTTATTTTTTAGCATTTTTCATTTCATGCCATTTTCATCTTTTCTCATTTGAGCATTTATATTCTTGTCATTTTTACTTTGCTCATTTGAGTTTTTCCTTTTCTTTTCCTAAGATACTTAATAAACCCAATTAAACCCTAAAAAACTCTTAATGGTACTTGGACTATTTGGTTACTATCCTTGGCATGATGGAGCAATTTCTTGGACTTAGGATTAAAAACCTTGGCCTATCTTGGATACCTTGTGATCTTATCTGATTATTTTGTCTGGAGCTCTTGGGGTTTACCTCAAGACATTGGGTTGCTTGTTTTTGTGTGCAGGTTTTTGTGATTACATCCTTTGTTTGTAATCTGGAATTCACCCGCATACAGCCGTTACTCTGCCCAATTTTTGTGAAGACTTAATACACTTGAAGAGGTCTAGTATCTTTGCTTGCTTGGTTGTACTCCAAAGAATGGGAATTCTCATAATGTCAAGTTTTGGCTTCTTGTTGGTTAAATGGTCCTTATCCTTAGCTTTTACCTTATGCTTTAGGATAGCCTCTTCTTCTCCTCCCATCTTCTTTAATTTCAAAAATCTTCTCCCTCCTTTTGAAAACTCTTCTTGTTTTGAAACTTAAACCACTTTCATAATAAACTTGGACTTAGGTCCATGCACTTTCCAAATATTTTCATGAATAAACTCCAATCAATTTAATAATACATTGACATTTTTTGTGAGAAGAGTAAAAGTCAACCAATCTCATTTCAAACCATTTTGCCACTTTGGTTTTTTATCTTTAAACTTTTCTCAAAAGGTTTGACTCTTGTCAATCCTTGTAGTGATACAAACAACTATACTTCTACAATATGTAGTGAAGAGATATATTTTCCACTTGGGTGTTGAGTGGGGCATTTTTTATTTTAAAATCCAAGCCAGATCCTCCACTTTGAGATGATGCAAATTCTCCTTTCTCATTATTGTGGGTAGTAAGTATGTTTTCCACACAGATAATGACAATGATGTCTTATCTCTTAAAATCAACCAACACACTTGTGTTTCTAATTTTTAAAAGAGGAACTACGTGTACCCTGATCCCCTATTGCATGAAAGGTGGTACGTAGGCACTAAAGGTTCACAACCGCGGCGGGTGCAAAAATCATAAAAAATATTTCTTTTCTCACCTCCACCATCCATTTTATATATAACACATTTTATATAGCAAAAATGTACATATTTTTCAAAGAGGCTCCTGTGGAGTACCGTAGATGTTTAGGGTGATAATACCTTCCCTTTTCATAACCAACCCCCTTACCTTGAATCTTTCCCCCTTTTTTTTTGGGTTATTCGCTCTTTTCCCATTTCTTTGGAAACAATAAAGCGCGATGGCGATTTTTATTTTGATTTGTACAAAGTCTAGTCAATCCAATGGCTTAGTCTTGAACATTTCTACCGCTACAGAAAAATGGCGACTTCACTGGGGACAGATTGACCTCTTGATGGTCCATCCCTAAGTTGGTTAAGCCTATCTTTGTTTATATATGTATATGTGCTATTGCTGTATGTGTTATATTTTGTATATATGTTTGTCTGGATTTTCCTGGTTTTCAGGGTGCTTGGTGATTATCATAAGTCTTATACCCGGACTTGGGCAAACTTTAAGATATGACAGGCGGTATAGTCATGTTAACTTTGAGGGAGTAATCCCAAAAAATGAGGCATGAGATCCCCCACTCAATGGAGGCCCCTTTGACTGTAGTGTCATTTACCGAGTAATCAGGAAGACGTACTGCTTTTGACCTGGGAGCCTGCTGAAACTGAGGACCGTAGAATACCAAACCCATCTTGGCCTTTTAGGTGTAGTGCGGAAGCTATGACGGAGTAATTCGGAAATAGTTGTCACGCGATACTACACTCGGATGAGTATTTCTTGAGAATATTACTAATTACCGAGTTAATCGGGAAGTTGGTAATATCCGAAGGAAGGATGTAGACTCTGGGAACCTTTAGAATCTTGTTCGGCAGGTGATAACTTTTTAGACCAACACCTTATGGGTAGTACCTTCGACCTCATGCTCGTGACGTTGAACCTATGAACCCTATATGTGTGATCTTGTATGTGATTGCTGCATCATGCATCCATGCGCTCATAAGCATCTTTTGAAGAAAATAATATTTCAAGGGATTTAAAGGTTGACTATTTGTGAACATCTCAGGTACTGTTAACCATGGATTCTGGAAAGAGAAAGACCGGGAAATACAGTTTCAAGGATCCCAAGATAGATGAGTTGGTCAGTCTAATTCTAGAAATTGAGTGTCCTGCAGACTTTCGGAAGAAGTATGGATCCATTATTCCTCTCATGAAGCTGAAGATGAATGAGGGTATTCTCTCGACCTTGGTTCTATGATCCGGTGTACCACTGCTTTATTTTTCCCGATTATCAGTTGATGCCTACACTGGAGGAGTATTCCTATCTATTGGATTTGCCCGTTACCGATCGTGTTCCTTTTACTGATTTGGAGGGTGAGCCAAAACCACATGAGATTGATGCTTTAATTCATCTGGGGAAGTCTGAGGTGGAAGCCCATATGACTACCAAATAAGGGATTAGAGGATTACCAGCCCAATTCTTATTGGAGAAAGCTCGTTACTTTGCCAGAATGAAGAGTACGATTGCTTTTGAGGCCATATTTGCTTTACTTGCCTATGGGTTATTCTTATTTCCTAATGTGGACAAGTTTGTCGACATTAACGCTATTAGGATCTTCATGATTGGAAACCCCGTTCCTACACTTTTGGGTGATGCTTATTACTCTGTTCATCTTCGGAGTTCTTATCATGGGGGAATGATCATCTGTTGCACGCCTTTGTTATACCGGTGGTTCATCTCTCATATGCCTCAGTCTGATGCCTTTTGGGATGTCAAGAAGGAACCTCGTTGGGCTCCTCAGATCATGGCACTTACTCACCTGGATATTGATTGGTATCATCGAGCTTATCAGGATGTGGAGATTATTTACAGTTGCGGTAGTTTCCCCAATGTTCCTCTTCTTGGTACTAAGGGAGGAATTAACTATAACCTTATTCTTGCACGACGACAGCTTGGTTATCCGATGAGGGATAAACCAAACAACATTCATTTGAGTAGTTTCTTTCTGAAGGAAGGAGAAGACCACAGGGAAGCTAGGGAGCAGATTGCGAAGGCCTGGCGTCACATTCATAAGAAGAGTAGGAAGGATTTGGGACCTAGGGGCGTTGTTTCTTTGGAGCCATATCTTCAGTGGGTCCGATCGAGAGCCATTCAGTTGTAGATGCCATATACTCGGGAGACACCCATGCCTGATCTATTCGTGAAGACCACTCCTCCTTTATTAGATGATCTAGAAGAGTTGCAACTTGCTTTAATTAGGATGCAACAAGAAAGAGATGCTTGGAAGAACAAGTTCCAGACTTTAGAGAGTTCCTACAAAGCAGACTTGAAGGAGAAAGATGTTTTGATCGAGATCCTTGAGAGTCGAGCTGTGGAGTCTATAGAGAGGCAAGGGGATTTATTTTCCCCTAAGCCTCACATAGGTGCTGATTACTCACTTCCAGATTCAGATGATTGGAAGGAGGTTGCCATCAGACATGTGGAAGAAAACCAGAGGTTGAGAGCTCAGATTTCCAGGCTCACCTGGAAGCGCCATCGTACAGATTGATCTCTATCAGTTTCTTTCTCTCAGGATTTTTAGATTGTATTTTCATCTTGTACTTGGGATCATTGAAACTTGTAACCCATTTTGAAGTTATTATAATAAAAGTTTTCAGCATTTCAAATGCGTTATTATTTTGATGATTGCAAT
This sequence comes from Vicia faba, assembly GCA_948472305.1. NCBI lineage: Eukaryota > Viridiplantae > Streptophyta > Magnoliopsida > Fabales > Fabaceae > Vicia > Vicia faba. Next base: position 295,422,921 of record OX451740.1, on the reverse strand, counting down.
ATGTCTGTAAATCTTAAATCCCTTGAAATATTAAATGATAAAATAATAATAATCATATACATTGCATATCATGCATCATATTGCACATGTTTCTTGCATTTGTTATGCATATCCAGGGGCCTTACCCAACTTCTTTACTTCATTCAACAAGCTGACTCACCACTACAACACTCAGGCTAATTTCAAAAAGAAGATGGACAACTTAGAACAGGAGAATCGCGAGCCGCGCGAAGAAGTTTCTGCTTTGAAGGAAGGATTGGCCAATTTGACTACTCTGATGGAAGCTCTGGTGGTTGCTCAGAATCAGCCACCGAGTGTTCAACCTCAACCAACAAGGGCAAATGCTAAAGTTCCTACTGTTCCGGTATCTGCTACTCCGATTGTTGTTCAAAACTGCATGCCTCAGGGTTATCCGTGGGGAATGCCATAGAATTTTGCACCTGAAAGTTTCAATTTGGCCCCCCAAGATGATCCAGTGGTTCCAAATGTTGTTACTCCAGCACCTCCTGTGGTGCATACTGTTCCTGCTGCACCTCCTTCAGTGAATCTGGTTCCGTTTATTAATGAAGATGTGTGTCGTCCTTTCCCTCCGCCGAGTGAAGAATTGGGTCTTTATGACATAATGGATGATTTCCAAGAGCAGTTTGATAGAATGCAAAGAGAGATGAAGACTCTTAGGGGAAAAGAGTTATTTGGGCAGAATGTGAATGAGTTATGTTTGGTCCCGAATGTTAAAGTGCCTGCTAAGTTCAAGGTCCCGGAGTTTGAGAAGTACAAGGGCAACACTTGCCCTCGTGCTCACTGTGTGATGTATGTAAGGAGAATGTCTACCCACACCGATGATCAGCGCCTGCTGATTCACTTTTTCCAGGATAGTCTGACCGGCGCAGCGGTGAAATGGTACATGAGTTTAGACAATGCCAACATCCATACTTTTAATGATTTGGGAGAAGCATTTATAAAAAAATACAAGTACAATATGGACATGGTGCCTGACCGTGACCAGCTTAGGGCCATGGTTCAGAAACACAGGGAATCATTCAAAGAGTATGCGTAGAGATGGCGCGAAGTGGCTGCACAAGTGATTCCTCCTATGGAGGAGAAGGAAATGACTAAAATTTTTCTGAAGACGCTGAGTGCTTTATACTACGAAAGAACGGTAGCAAGTGCCCTGAGTGATTTTACAGAGATGGTAGGAATGGGTGTCCGCCTAGAAGAGGCAGTGAGAGAAGGCCGTTTGACAAAAGGTGAAGGATCCGAAAGTGTGAAGAAGCTAAATTATGGGTTTACAAAGAAGAAAGAAGGGGATACCAATGCTATTATACAAGAGAGGAGGGTAAAAGCTCCTAGAAGGAATTATTAGCGTCACCAGCAAGTTGCTTCAGTGACTCCTGTTATGATTACCGCTCCAACTACCGTTGCTTATCAAAGACAATCCCAACAGAGGAACCAATGGAATAATCAGAGAAGGGAGAACTATGACCCTATCCCCACGAGCTATGCAGAGCTACTACCAGCATTGATTCAGAAGAAGTTGGTCCAGACACGACCACCTCCCGCTGTACCATCACCACTGCCTTGGTATTACAAAGTAGACCAGACGTATGCCTTTCATCAGGGAGCACCAGGTCATAGCATTGAAAATTATTCCTTTGAAGACTGAAGTGCAAAAGTTAGTGAAGTCTGGAATTCTATCTTTCAAAGACATGGGACCTAATGTGAAAGACAATCCTCTGCCCAAACACGGGGGAGTGAATGTTGTGAATATGGTGGCCGGTTGTCCATGTGACTTCCGGATTTTTGACATTAATCTGGTTAGAGGGGATTTAGTGAAAATGCACGCAGACCTCTGTGAATTCAGTTATTATACACATGACCACGTCGGTTGTGCTATTTGCAGTATAAATATACAGGGTTGCAAGAAAATAAAGGCTGGTTTACAGGAGATGATAATCAGGCCTAGGACAGAGTATGAAGAGGAAGTGAATATGGTTTCTGGATGTCCTGGTGAATTCAGAATTTTTGATGTGGAGTATCTGAATGAAGATCTCGTACAGTTGCATGCTACCTTCTGCCGTACTGCTGGTCAGGTAGAACACCAATATGGATCATGCATAATTTGCTGTCAAGACCCCCGAGGATGTTCTATTGTGAGAGAGGGTGTTCAATTGCTGTTAGACAATGGGACTATCAAGATTACAGGTCAGAGAGATGATTATCACGAGGTTGATATGGTTGAAGTTTGTTTGATAGGAGAAGAGTCAGAAGAAGAATATGCCTCCGCGGATGAGTATTTCTCTTCAGATGAAGATTTGTTTGCCGAAAGTGATATGTTGAAAGCTGATTGTGTCGAGGAAGGTGTAAATGTCATTATACCTTGTTTTGGTGCACCCGCTCACCTTGAGGTGTAGTACCATAACAAACCAACTGTTACCCCTGGTAATCAGTCTGCCAGGACCTGTTCCCTATAAATCAGATAAGGTTGTGCCTTATAAATACAACGCTACAATATTGGAAGATGGGGTGGAAGTTCCCATCCAGCCAATGCCAGATGTTGGAAATATAGCGGATAATAGCAGGGTGACCCGTAGTGGTCATGTGTTTGCGCCGGTTATTTGAAAAGATGTTGTTGCTGGAAATAAAATTGCTGAGAACGATGAGCCTAAGAAGGTTGCATGAGAGACTAGTGGAGCTACATTGGAGAAAGAAGTGGATGATATCTTGAAAATAATTAAAATGAGCGACTACAAAATTGTGGACCAACTATTGCAGACTCCTTCAAAGATATCCATCCTAGCTTTATTGATGAATTCCTCCGCTCATAGAGAATCACTCATGAGAGTACTAGACCAAGCTTTTGTAGAGAATAACATGTTGTTGGATCAATTCACCAACGTGATTGGAAACATTACGTCATGTAACAACTTGAGTTTTTGTGATAATGAGTTACCAGATGAAGGGAGGAATCACAACCTGGCCCTTCACATATTTATGAATTGCAAGAATGATTTGTTGTCCAATGTGCTAATTGATAACGGATCCGCGTTGAATGTTATACTGAGAAGTACTCTCATGAAGTTAAAGTATCAGGGAACACCTATGCGCCCGAGTGGCATCATTGTGAAGGCTTTCGATGGGTCAAGAAAATCTGTCATCGGTGAAGTGGACTTTCCCATCCATATAGGACCACACTTGTTCTTGATAACTTTCCAAGTAATGGACATTATTCCCATGTATAGTTTTTTGCTAGGACGGCCATGGATACACGAACCAGGGGCTGTCACTTCAACTCTGCATCAGAAGCTAAAATTTATGCGTGAAGGGAAGGTAGTGATCATAAACGGGGAGCAAGCGCTGTTGATATCCCATCTATCCTCTTTCAGTATTATAGAGGCGGATGAGGCTGCTGTTGGAACCCATTTCCAAGCCCTATCCATTGACAACATAAGGAAGAATGAGAATTCAGTGGTTTTGCTGAAGGACACACAACAGGTTGTGCGCAATGGTCACAATGCAATTTGGGGACGACTTGTGGATCCACCCGTGAACAAAAACAGAACTGGTTTGGGTTTCTCTTCGAGGAATGGAAAAGGCGAAAGTCTGAAGTTGAAGTCTTTTGTGAACAATTATCATGATGTTTTCCGCAGCGGAGGCTACCTCCATCCCATTGGTTCTGGAATTAATGCTGTTGAAGAGGATGAAGCAGAGCAGGAAGCACCGAATTATGTGACGCATGGAGTCCGAGTTCAGAACTGGGTCACCATTGATGTTCCTTATTGCATACATATTTCAAAGTAATTTATTTTGTTAATCTGTTTCTTTCTTTTGAAAAACTTTCACTCTGCCCAAGGTGGAAGTATCAATGTTGTAGGGCTTATCTATTTGCTATAACTGTTAAGATCATTAATAAAAGTTGTCTTTGCTTCCAAATTATGTCTTTTATTTTCTGCCTTTTTCTTGGGAAATGGTAATAATAAAAAAAAACTTTCAAAATAAATAATAACTGAAAATTAGTCTGCATGATCACTTGTTATATGTGTCAGTTTCTAAAAGCAATCATAAATCACATGTGCAGATTAATTAAAAATCCCGTTGAATACAATGACCCTGCACCCTCTCCCAACTTTGAATGTCATGTGTTTGGGGCTGAAGAAGAAGATTATGGTGAGATTCCAGAAGAGGTCTCACGGTTGCTTGAGCACGAGGAAAATACCATTCAACCATACAAAAAGCCTTTGGTAGTGGTTAATTTGGGTTCAGAAGAAGATCCAAAGGAAGTCAAGATTGGAGCATCGTTGCATCCTGATGTAAGGAGCGGGTTGATTGGGTTGTTGAAAGAATATGTGGATATTTTTTCTTGGTCTTATCAAGATATGCCTAGTTTAGATACAGACATTGTCGAGCATCATTTGCCGTTGAAGCCAGAGTGTCCGCCAGTTAAACAAAAGTTGAGAAGAACCCACCCGAATATGGAAGTAAAGATCGAAGAGGAGGTCCTAAAGCAGATTCATGCTGGTTTTCTTGTGACGTCAGTGTATCCTCAATGGATTGCCAATATTGTCCCAGTACCGAAAAAAGACGGAAAATTCCGCATGTGCGTAGATTACAGAGATCTAAATAAAGCTAGCCCAAAAGATGATTTTCCATTGCCTCACATTGATATGTTAGTGGATAGCATAGCAAAATTCAAGGTATTCTCGTTCATGGACGGATTTTCCGGGTATAATCAAATAAGAATGGCTCCAGAGGACATGGAAAAAACAACGTTTATCACACCCTGAGGAACATTCTGGTACAGAGTGATGCCCTTCGGGTTGAAGAACGCTGGTGCAACGTACCAGAGGGCTATGACAACCCTATTCCATGATCTGATGCACAAAGAAATCGAAGCATATGTTGATGATATGATTGCCAAATCCCAAACTGAAGAAGGGCATATAAAAGATTTGTTGAAGTTATTTCAGCGTTTGAGGAAGTATCGTCTCCGCTTGAATCCAAATAAATGCACCTTCGGAGTTAGATCCGGGAAATTGTTGGATTTTATTGTTAGCCAAAGAGGAATTGAAGTTGACCCTGACAAAGTCAAAGCAATTCAAGAAATTCCAGCACCAAGAACTGAAAAGCAAGTCAGGGGTTTCCTCGGGCGTTTGAATTATATCTCCAGATTTATTTCCCACTTGAATGAAACATGTGAACCGATCTTTAAGTTGTTAAAGAAAGATCAAGGTTGTGTGTGGACGGATGGCTTCCAAAGGGCATTTGAAAGTATTAAAGAATATTTGCTTGAACCTTCTATCTTGCTCCCTCCCGTAGAAGGAAGACCATTGATTATGTATCTAACAGTGTTGGATAAATCCATGGGTTGTATTCTGGGACAACAGGATGAAACGGGAAAGAAAGAGTTCGCCATTTATTATCTCAGCAAAAAGTTCACTGATTGTGAGTCGCGGTATTCCATGCTAGAAAAAACATGTTGTGCTTTGGCCTGGGCGGCAAAGCGTTTGCGGTAGTATATGTTAAATCATACCACTTGGTTGATCTCCAAAATGGATCCAATCAAGTATATTTTTGAAAAGCCTGCTCTTATTGGGAGAATTGCCCGTTGACAGATGTTGTTGTCTGAATATGATATCGAATACCGCACTCAAAAAGCTATCAAAAGTAGTGTCTTGGCAGATTACCTTGCTCACCAACTGGTGGAAGATCATCAGTCTGCAGAATATGAGTTCCCCGATGAAGATGTGATGTTCTTGAAAGTAAAAGATTGTGATGAGCCATTGCCCGAGGAGGGTCCCGACCCTGAATCTCGGTGGAGTATGGTATTTGATGGAGCTGTGAATGCTTATGGTAAAGGAATTGGTGTTGTGATTGTTACTCCTCATGGATCACATATTCCTTTTACTGCAAGGTTAACATTTGATTGCACTAATAATATGGCAGAATATGAGGCTTGCATCATGGGTCTTGAAGAAGCTATTAATCTCCGAATCAAAATTCTAGATGTGTATGGCGATTCAGCATTGGTAATAAATCAGATTACAGGGGAATGGGACACTCGTCACCCTGGCTTGATCCCTTACAAAGATTATGCTAGAAGATTACTACCCTTCTTCAATAAAGTTGAATTCCATCACATTCCCATGGATGAAAATCAAATGGCAGATGCTCTGGCAACTCTGGCTTCCATATACCAAGTAAATGCTTGGAATGATATACCCCGAATTACAGTTTGACGGCTAGATAGGCCCGCTCATGTGTTTGCGACAAAGGACGTAGTAGATGAAAAACCTTGGTATTATGATATCAAGCATTTTCTTCAGACTCAAGAATACTCGTTTGGTGCGTCAAAGAAGGATAGAAATACACTGAGAAGATTGGCAGGCAGTTTCTTCCTCAGTGAAAGTGTGTTATACAAGAGAGATTTTGACATGGTCTTGCTCAGATGCGTGGATAGACACGAAGCAGACATGTTGATGCATGAGATCTATGAAGGTTCATTTGGCACTCATGCTAATGGACATTCAATGGCTAAAAGGATGCTAAGGGCAAGTTATTATTGGTTGACGATGGAATCTGATTGTTACAAATTTGCAAAGAAGTGCCATAAATGCTAGATTTATGCAGATAAGATCCATGTACCTCCGACACTTCTCAATATGATTTCCTCCCCATGGCTTTTCTCTAAGTGGGGTATTGACATGATTGGGATGATAGAACCCAAAGCTTCGAATGGGCACCTTTTTATTTTAGTAGCAATTGATTACTTCACCAAGTGGGTGGAGGCTGCTTCTTATGCCAATGTTACTAAGCAGGTGGTTATGCGCTTCATTAAGAATAACCTTATATGTCAGTATGGTGTGCCAAGCAGAATCATCACTGACAATGGCTCGAATTTTAACAACAAGATAATGACAGAACTGTGGGAAGAATTCAAGATTGTCCATCACAATTCATCTTCATACAAGCCTAAGATGAATGGGGCTGTTGAAGCTGCTAATAAGAATATCAAGAGAATTATCCAGAAAATGGTTGTTACTTATAAGGATTGGCATGAAATTCTCCCTTTTTCTCTACATGGATATCGAACATTTGTCCGCACTTCAATAGGAGCAACCCTGTTTTCTCTAGTGTATGTATGGAAGTTGTACTCCCTGTCGAGGTAGAGATTCCCTCGTTGCGTGTGATAATGGACGCCAAATTGACAGAGGCTGAATGGGTTCAGAACAGGTTTGACCAATTGAATTTGATTGAAGAGAATGACATCTTTGTGTCATGGGCAGTTATATCAGAAAAGAATGAAGAAAGCATTTGACAAAAAGGTCAAACCTCGTGAATTCAGAGAAGGCGACCTCGTGCTCAGGAAGATCATGTCTTTCAACGCTGATTCTTGGGGCAAGTAGACTCCTAATTTTGAAGGCCCGTTGTGATACGGTGGGAGAACTGACTTGAGGTTTTGCATTTGTGTTCGCAAATGTTTCGGTTTAGCAAGAGTTGCCACCGACTTTTTATTTTATCCTAAGGAAAGGTCAAAAAGCACAGGAAAGACCTTTGAGATGTTTTCTTGGGTTCGGGGAGTAGATTATGAAAAGGGAAGGTGCAAGCACCCTTTTCATCCATGGTTATCCATGGGCTCTTAGTTACTTGTTTAGATCACTTGCTTTGCTTTTTCAATTGTTCGAAATGGTGCTTTATGTGTGTGGTTTTGAAAATGCTTTGAAAAAAAGGCCTTGTCTAGGCAACCTTTGTAATGATTCTTGTTTGAATATATACAAAGGTGTGTGTCTTTTTGAAAAGATATTTCAATGTTTTGAAAGTTATTTTTTGGAAAATGTTTTGAAGTTGTGTTTGAAAATAGCAAGGATGTTTTTGCAAGCTTTTGATCAAGTAACTAAGAGCTATCTTCCCTATTTTACTCAAAGATCTTTTCTAATGTTTTTAACCCTTTTGACAGTGTTGTTTCACCATTGCATTTGGTGAACAACTTTGTGTTAGGATGTTAAACAGGACAGGCGCGGGTCATCGTATTGACCATGATAGCAATTGTGTCCAGTATCTTTGGCATTTTTCTTGAGGGACTTTGATCATTTTTGTTTATGCAACCAAGATAGCGTCATCGAGGGACTATGATCTTTTGTTTTGTTTTTGTTTTGCCAAAGTACCCAACATGCATACCATGGCCCATTTTTGAAGGCAACAAGTGGATTGTAACCCTAGGGGTGCAAGTGTGCATTGTGTTTGATTTTCATGCATTTTTTGTCTTTGATTAGGTCAAGCTACTTGTTGATTTTGGATTTTTGCATACAAACCCTAATCTCTAACCATGGCATAATTGAAAGCATAAAGTGCGAGAATTTAAAATTCTAAGCTATTACAACATGATTATGGGGATGGGGGTACAACTTTGAATGGGGGGGTATTTGACAAGAAATATTAACCTTAATTTACTATTACATCCAAATTGAATTTAATTGCATGAATAATAAATGAATAATATTTAAATAAACAAAATAAATAAATATCAAATAATATATATTATGAAAAAAAAGGTTTTTGTTTTCCTATGTATGTAAAAGTATTTTTGATGTAAAAAGTATAAAGAAATAAATAAATAAAAAAGATTAATTTCATTTGTTTTAAGGGTAAACCCTAATTTCTTTAAGAAAATAAATACTATATATTATTTATATACAAAAAATATATTAATATGTGTAAAAATGAAATATACTTAAAAAAGGGTATTTTTTAGTATAAATAATAATAAAAATAAAAATGTAATATTTTTATATTTTTTTATTCTAGAGTATTTAATAAAATAAAAGTATGTATGTATATATATGTATATTTTATTATATTAAATATATATAACATAAAATAAAATATGTACAAAAATAAATTATATTTTTAATAATATTTTCAGTGTGTATAAAAAAAATAAGAAATAGAAATAAAAAGTATAAATTGTAAATATTTTTTAAGTCTTAATAATATAAAAGAATATTTAAATGCTTTTAATGCTAGAAAAAATTAAAATAAAATGCCAAATAAATGTAAAAAATTATGAAAATATTTTTTGAGCATTTTTCATATTTGGAAATAAATAAACAAAATCAGAAAAGAAATCAAAAATGCAAAAATGTGAAAATATAAGAAATTGGGCCAAGGGGTGCAAAAATGAAAAAGGGGGTGTCAAAAGCAAACAGGCCAAGCCCAGCCCAAATCTTCATCTTCAACCTCCAGCATTTGAAAAAACGCTCGCCTGTTGTACAAACTTGGACATCTTGTATACATGATCTATTGCAAAAACTCACAACATCAAACTTGTAGAGAATTTCAAGACGATTCCAACCATATAAATAACTAGTCCTAACTCTCAAAGACCAGAGAGAATTTCTCTGGCCCTAAAATCTGACCTAGTTTTTTCAGCATGTTCATGGATGAAATTCTCCTAGCACACTTAATATAAATGAAAACTGAGCATATGTATGGCTTCCTAGCAATGAACATTACATTTTTTATTCACAAACCTAAGGCTAAATGTTCCTAAATAGAGAGATAGAAAGTGAAGAAAAACCTGTTTCAGTTGGATGTGTAGGGCAATGCAATGCTTCTCAACAAGTTTTGAGGTGTCTGGTAGCTTGCCTGAACTTCACTTGATCTTTTCCAATAGCTAGCTTGCCTTGAATGTCCCTGAATCAGCCTATAGAACTCAACCTGCACAAGCTTGAAATGAAAATGGTGAACACTGTAAATGGAGTTACAGTTGGTAATGGAGGTTTGGTATAGCTTGAGTGAGTTGAATGGAATGTGTTTGAAGCAACTTGGGGCAAAACGCACGAGCCAAATGAGCTGGAGAACTCAAGTTGCAGCACCTGCCCTGTTTTGCCAAAGAAGTGTGATTTCTGGCTATGGGGTGTTTTGGGGCTTAAGCAGTCGTGTTTCTTGCTCAAAGGGTTGTGTGAAAGATGTTTGAAATGTTTGTGTAAGTTGATCTTGGCTGGTTTTTCAGTTGTAAGGATTTGGACAAGTTTCTTCTTCTTGAAGCAAGAAAGTGGAAGTTATGATTCAGGCCTGTGCAAGCCATCAAATATGCTGCATACAATCCTCTTGGTCCCTGCAATTTGTGGATTTGATTTGGCTTCTGAGATCTTGGCTCTATGCTCAAAGATCATGGTTTGACATAAAGCACACTTTTGCAAAAATGGGAATTTTCCTTTTTCTACTTAAGGCCTAGTCTTGTGTACAATATCCAAATGGCCAAAACAAAAGCTTAGACTGATGGATTTGCATTTAATTAAGGAGTGTGAAGTGGTTTAGAGGCCTGCAAACTAGTACAAGGCATGCTGGTTTGAAAATGCCACTTGAGTGAACATGAATTTGCCATGGATACAAAGTGAGTTTTTGCCAACTTTAAGCATTCGATTCTCCCTAACCACAAATGTGTTTGAGGAGTTCTTTGACAATTTGGAAATATTGCAACATGATCTATAATCCATCTTTGAAATGAAACTTGAGACTCCAAAGGGAACTATGTGAAAAATGGCCAAGAAGATAGGCCAAAATCCTGCATAAACTAGGGCAAAATTTCACGAAGTTAAAAGTTTTAGGGACCCTTGTTCCAAAAATCATAACTTGAGATCCAAGCTTCCTTTGAGAAAACTTTGTGAATCAAAGTTGTAGACTTTGTGGTGGACCATAACTTTCATGTTATAAGTTTTGTTTGAATCCATTTTCATCATGGTGAAAATGTGGGACAAAGTTAGGAAAAAAATTAAGAAAATTTCATAACTTAGAAAAATTCTAAGTTATGAAAATTTTCAATTTCAAACCCTAATTTGCAATTTTTGGTTTCTTGATGAACAAGTTTCATAATTTGACACATCTTGATGAAAAATGACCCTTGGCACTTGATTTTGACCAAAAAGTCAAAGTTTGACTTTTCAGTGTACAGTAAAATTTTGATCAGTTGACTGAAAAATTCATCTGTCAATCCTATGCATTTGAGATCTTTTGAACTTGTTGAATAGGTCAAGATGATTCCATTGAGTCCTTAAGTCTATGGTTGAACCTAATTTTCCATTGGCTAGGTCAAACAGTCAAAAATTACCTTTGTACAGTCAAAACCCTAAAAATGACCATTTTGCCCTTTTGGTGATCTGATCAAATTTCTTGTGGAGTTGTGGTCCAAACTTGATCAAATCGTTCATATGAGTTCATTATGTTGATGTGGGTCAAAATTCATGAGGTTTGACTGTAAATTGGCCACAATTGACTTTTCTCCCCAATACAGCTGATTTCTAGGTCAATTGTCCAATTGACTGGGCAAACATTTGATTCAAGGCTTGAAACTTGGTATGGACAAACTTATGAGTCCAAAAATAAATATGAAAGTCAATTTGAGCATTGAAGGTCCAAAATTCCTTGTGCAAACTCAAACCCTAATTTAGGTCATCGGTGCAAGGAGATGTCTTGAGCATAGCAAACCCTAGCTTGATCTTGAGTTCCAAGAGCCTTGTGATGAGAAATGTTAATAAAATGAGAGGGAAAATTTTGGGGTACAACAATTGCCCCTTTTCAATCTTCTTGAACCTGAAGAGTTAGATTGACAAGTTTGCCTTTCACGACTCGAAGGTAAAAGAGGATTGGACACTAAAGTGCCCGTAAATTTGCACTCGCCAAAAATGTAGCTGAGGGAATGGGCTTAAAGATGCCATTTGGAAAGGGTAGAATCTTGCTGGAGATGGGCTTAAAGATGCCATCCGAGACTTGTTTGTTGAAAATCACTAGAATGAACATCAGAATGGTATCCGTATTTGGAACGTATCTGAGTTGTATCTGGAGACTGGGTTTGTATGAGCAAAGGAATGGCATCTGTGTCTAGAGAATATCCGAGCTATAACTGTATTTGATTCCTGAATGAATATCAGAATGACTGCCGTGTCTGGAGTGTATCTGTATTCTGAATGGGTAGCAGAGAAACATCTGTGTATGGAGCATCTATGTGTTGGGGATAAATTCTGAATGAGTGACAGAATGGCAACCGTGTCTGGAGCGTATCTGGACTGTATCTGAAGTTGAGATCTGTATAAGTAGCAGAATGACTTCTGTGTCTGGAGTGTATCCATACTGCAACTGGGATCCAGACAAGTGACAGAATGACTTCCGTGTCTGTAGTGTATCTGAACTTGAAGTTGATAGTTGAATCTGAATGAGAGATAGAATGGCTTCCGTGTCTGGAGCGTATCTAGTCTGTATCTGATTGCTGAAGTCTTAATGAGTAGTAGAATGACCGCCGTGTCTGGGGGTGTATCCATACTGTATCTTGACTTGAAATTCTGAATAAGTAATAGAATGACCGTCGTGTCTGGGGGTGTATCCATACTGTATCTTGACTTGAAATTCTGAATGAGTAATAGAATGACCGTCGTGTCTGGGGGTGTATCCATACTGTATCTGAAATCTCTGAATAGTTATTAAAGATAGCTTTTTAATCTTATCCTGAAAAGGGTAGAATGTTAGCTAAAGCACAAAGTTATGTTGCATGATATGTATAATGCAATAAAATGCGTTCCATCAATGCTTATGATATATGAATGTAACAGATGTGTATGTGAGCTGATTAGCTGTCTTGCTGAGGAAAATAAATCCTTCATAGCTGGAGATAAATGAAATCTTTGACTGCGGCCGGGGAAAGTGAATCCTTGACCGATGCTGGGGATTCCAAAAATCTTTGGTTGTTAAAGATGAGAGAACCTTGCTGATTACTGCTAGGGATAGAGAATCCTGGGCAACCTGCGGGGACTATCAAAACTTTGACAACTTCTGCGGGGATGTGAGAATCCTTCATGACTTTCCTGGGGAAATAAGGAAAAATCCGACGACCTCTACTGGGGAATTGAAACCTGGGAGGCTTCAAATGGAGAAACAGGAACTAGAATCTTCTTTCTGCCAAGAAATAAACTCTGTGGGGAGAGTGTTTATTCTTCCGGGGAAATCAGGAGCTTGGGTTGTATGCCAATCTACTGGGGAATTATCTTAGTCGGGGATAAGACAAAAAGTTAACTGTTATCTGGTTGATTCTTAGACTTTTAAGATAACCTGCTGGGGAAGTTGGGGAAAACTGAATGGTTCCCGCTGGGGATTGATAGTTGGAAATTTGACTCTGCTGGGGAATAAGGTTTGAGGGTCTATAGTTCAAAGTTTTTGGGCTCCACTGGGGATCGGGAGTTTAGAGACTTAACTCTGATGGGAATTTTGAAGCTTAACTTCGCTGGGGATATGTACTTCAAGGTTTTAGCTCTGTTGAGGATCTGAACGACATACTGTAGGGGATTTCTTCTGGAATAGCCTAAAGAAGGCTTCCTATACTTTCGACCTATCAGTAATTATCCTTTCTTATTTTGTTTCATTTGTAAGCAGTGATTATATTCAAATGCATATGCCTATTTAACAAACAATTGTACATTTTCAAATAAAACATAAGTTTAAAAAAGAAAGGAGAGGTAATCAAATTTCTGCACTTTGAAGTATTTTTGTATTAACTTTTGTAAGTATTTTGTACAAAGGAGACAAACATCCTAGTAAGAGAATGTTGTCGTAAAAATTGAGAAAATTTTTATACAAAGAAAGATGGCTATCTGTAACAATTCCATGGGGTTCCCATTCTGCTATAGCCTTCACAACTCTGAGTATTTTGTCCATTCGTTGCTTCGTCTGAAGGTGATTGGATTGATCATGAGCCTGGAGTTTGGTCATGAAGAGATTGTCCTTAAAGTGATCCAACGAGACATAGTCATACGCTTTAATTCCCTAACTTTTTCCTGGACCACCCTTTCGGGTTTTCAGTCCACCGGGAAACCCTTTTTTGCCCAAGTCGCCCTTTCGGGTTTTCAACTTGCCGGGTGTACAGATTTTCTTTTATCCCTAATTTTTGCCTGAACCGCCCTTTCGGGTTTTCGATTCACCGGGATGCCCATTTTTTGCCCAAGTCGCCCTTTCGGGTTTTCAACTTGTCGAGTCATTTATGCGTAGTATCTTTTGACTATGTCTGCGTTTGTAGGGTGCGGCAGGTCATCGCCGTCCATAGTGGTCAGAATCATTGCCCCACCAGAAAAAATATTTTTGATCACAAATGGTCCTTCGTAAGTAGGAGTCCACTTGACCCTGGGATCGCTTTGTGGCAAGATGATCTGCTTGATTACAAGATATCCGACTTGATATACCTGACGCCTGACTTTCTTGTTAAAAGCCTTGATCATCCGTTTTTGATACGTCTGACCATGACAAATAGCAGTAAGTCGCTTCTCGTCGATCAAAATAAGTTGATGAAGCCGGGTTTGAATCCATCGTCTTCACTTAAACCAACATCCTTCATAATCCTTAAAGAAGGAATCTGAACTTCCATAGGTAAAACATCCTCCATGCCATATACCAAAGAAAAGGGGGTTGCCCCAGTTGAAGTACGCGCAGTGGTACGATATCCGTGCAGAGCAAACGGTAACATCTTATACCAGTCCTTGTAGGTGACTGTCATCTTTTGAATGATCTTCTTGATATTTTTGTTCGCAGCTTCAACAACACTGTTCATCTTTGGTCGATAGGGAGATGAATCGTGATGTTGAATCTTGAACTGCTCGCAAAGAGCGGTGATCACAGTGTTATTCAGGTTTGTACCGTTGTCCGTGATGATCCTGTCGGGGATACCATACCGGCATATGAGATTCTTCCTGATGAAGCGGGCAACCACATTCTTTGTAACGGAGGCGTAGGAAGTTGCCTCGACCCACTTGGTAAAGTAATCAATAGCCACCAAGATGAGGCGATGTCCATTGGATGTTGTAGGCTTGATCTCTCCAATCATGTCGATTCCCCACATCGCGAATGACCAAGGAGCTGTTAGAACATTGAGAGAAACAGGAGGAATATGTACCTTGTCAGCATAGACCTGGCATTTGTGACAAGTACGGGAATGTTGATGACAGTCAGCTTCCATGGTAGACCAGTAGTAGCCTGCCCTT
This sequence comes from Vicia faba, assembly GCA_948472305.1. Lineage (NCBI taxonomy): Eukaryota > Viridiplantae > Streptophyta > Magnoliopsida > Fabales > Fabaceae > Vicia > Vicia faba. The sequence goes on along the minus strand of OX451740.1, from coordinate 295,407,907 downwards.
AGAATCTTCTTAGCCATCGTATGTCCGCTCAAGTGGGTGCCAAATGTGCCACTATGTATCTCGGTCATGATCAACTCTGCTTCAACCTTATCCACACAACGAAGTAGAACACAATCATGGCTGCACTTATATAAGATACCATTGCTTAGGAAGAACTTGGCAGCAAATCTCCTTAAGAACTTTTTGTCATTGACGGAAGCTCCTTCAGTGTATTCTCGAGTCTGGAGATACCTTTTGATTTCATGAAACCAGGGTTGTTCCACTACTTCTTTGGTATTAATCTCATGACAGTGCGCAGGTTCGTCCATTCGTTCGATGGTGATTTGGGGAACCTCATTATCCCAGTTGAGTTTAAACATGGAAGACATTGTAGCCAGAGCATCTGCTAGTTGATTTTCTTCTCGCGGGAAATGCTCAAAGGTAATCTGCTCGAAATGAGGCAACAAGGTCAGGACATGTTTTTTGTATGGGATAAGATTAGGATGCTTAGTGTCCCGCTCTCCTTTGATTTGACTGATAACCAAAGCCGAGTCCCTAAATACGACCAAAGATTTGATTCCCAAGTCAATATCAACCTTGAGACCAAAGATACAAGCTTCATATTCGGCCATGTTGTTGGTGCAGCTGAAGCAGAGTCTAGCAGTGAAAGGTGTATGGCAACCTTCCAGAGAGATAAGTACCGCACCGATACCATTGCCAATTGCATTTGAAGCACCATCAAAGTACAGGGTCCATCGGGATCATTGTTCAGGTCCGTCATATGGTCTGTTACCTTCAATGTTGTCCAATGTCATGATGTCCTCGTCAGGGAAGTCGAATCTCATAGATTGGTAATCTTCGACGGCTTGATGAGCTAGATGGTCAGCTAGTACACTTCCCTTTATAGCTTTTTGGGTTGTGTACTGAATATCATACTCTGTCAGAATCATTTGCCATCTAGCGATTCTTCCAGATAAAGCAGGCTTCTCGAAGATATACTTAATCGGATCCATTTTAGAAATCAGCAAAGTAGTATGTGTCAACATATACTGCCTTAGCCGGCGAGCAGCCCATACCAAAGTGCAACAAGTTTTCTCGAGCAGTGAGTAGCGAGTCTCACAGTCGGTAAACTTTTTGGTAAGGTAATAAATGACATGCTCTTTTCGGCCAGACTCGTCATGTTGGCCCAGTACGCACCCTATTGAGTTATCCAAAATAGTCAAATACATGATTAACGGCCTTTTTTTGACTGGTGGCATCAAGATAGAAGGTTCCAGCAAATACTCCTGAATCTTATCAAAAGCAACTTGACAATCATTGTTCCATTCAACCACCTGATCTTTCTTCAACAGCTTGAAGATTGGCTCACAGGTAGATGTTAGGTGAGAGATGAACCTTGCAATATAGTTTAAACGTCCCAAGAAACCTCTAACCTTCTTTTTAGTGCGGGGGGCAGGCATTTCTTGTATAGCCTTGACTTTATCAGGATCAACTTCAATGCCTTTGTTGCTGACGATAAATCCCAAAAGTTTACCAGACCTGACTCCAAAAGTACACTTGCTAGGGTTTAGTCTGAGGTTATATTCCTTCAATCTGACAAACAGCTTTTGCAGATGGTCAAGGTGTTCTTCTTCTGTCTGTGAACGGGCTATCATGTCGTCTACGTAGACTTCAATATCATGATGTATCATATCATGAAACAAAGCTACCATGGCTTGCTGATAGGTTGCCCCGGTATTCTTCAGTCTGAATGGCATCACTTTATAGCAGAAGGTACCCCACTGCGTGACAAAAGTAGTCTTCTCTATATCTTCGGGGGCCATTTTGATATGGTTGTATCCCGAGAATCCATCCATGAAGGAAAATACCTTGTGTTAAGCTGTGTTGTCAACCAAGATGTCAATGTGTGGTAGTGGGAAATCGTCTTTAGGGCTAGCCCTGTTTAAGTCCCGATAGTCCACACACATTCTGACTTTGCCGTCCTTCTTAGGCACGAGCACAATGTTAGCAACCCATTGTGGATAGGAAGTAACAGTCAGAAAGCCAGCATTGAATTGCTTCATCACCTCAGCTTTGATCTTTTCAGACATGTCGGGCATCATTCTGCGGACCTTTTGTTTAATTGGTGGACATTCTTCTCTTGTAGGAAGACGGTGAACCACGATATCCGTATCCAGTCCCGACATGTCTTCATAGGACAAGGCGAAGATTTCGACATATTCATTTAACAACTGCACTAAGCGCTCTTTGACACTTGGCTCCAGGTTGGCACCCACTTTTACCTCTTTCTTGTCTTCCTCTGTTCCCAAATTGATTGTCTCTAACAACTCTTCATGGGGCAGAATAGCCCTCTCTTCTTGTTGCAAAAGTCTGGCTAACTCTCTAGGTACTTCACAGTCTTCATCACCTTCGTACTCGGAATGATTTACCAAATCTTCAGAGTCACTGAAGGACAAAGCAGAATAGTCACCCATGGAATCCGGAGTGGATGGGTACCTGCATTTTGTGAGTGTGGGTGTGTGTAAGGGATAGCCATCCTTAAACAAAACAGAATGTAAAAGGAAAGAAAATGAACACAACAGTTTATAGATGAAAACGTCCAATGATTCACTTAAAAATGGCATATGATAATGAAGAAATCAAGCCCTTACAAATGAACCTACATGCCCCGGGTAAGGCATAAGGTGAAAATAGTGTACGAATTGTTTAATTATTACAGACCAAAATAGGAAATTGTTCAAAGAAAAATTACTGGTTGATGAAAGTGATGGGAACAAAGTCTTTCGCCTCCCAGTTGCTTAATCCTCCTTTGACGTTTGGAAAGATCCAATCTTCAAATTTGTCTTCTTCATCATCATCTTCTAAGGCATTAATTCCATGGTGAGTGATTTTTAAGGGTGGTCCTCCAGCCCGGGAGCGACGCATAACTTTCTGGCCAGCAGCAGTAAACCCTAGTCCGAACTTGTCTGTCTTGTGAGAAAAATCATGCAGTTGCCCCCACACTGTACTCCTTCCTTCTTTGATTACGGCCTTCGCATCTTTGAGGGATGCCATCCTAGATACTGGCTTGGAAACGACAGGCACATCAGTCATTATCTTTACAACTGCGACTTCAGAAGAAACCTCCTCAAAGTGTTGGAAAGGAGTTTCTATGAATTCGCCATCTAACTCCACATAGCGGAAGGAATTAAGGTGACTTATCATGTACTCTTCCTCGCCATGCACCGTTATGATCTTACCCTGAACTGGATACTTTAGCATTTGATGTAGAGAGGAAGTGACTGCCCCAGCGTTGTGGATCCACGGCCTTCCCAACAAGCATGAATATGAAGGACGGATGTCCATCACATAAAAAGTAGAATTGAAAATTTCTGTACCCAATTTGACTGGAATGTCTACTTCTCCGTGAACCATCCTCTTAGAACCGTCAAAGGCTCTAACAACGATGTTACTGGGCTTTAGGATCAAACCTTCACAGTCCAATCTGTCCAACGCCTTCTTTGGAAGCACATTTAAGGATGAACCGGTGTCAACCAGAACATGGGCAAGTGTGGTCCCTCTGCATTCTACCGAGACATGCAGCGCGTCATTGTGATTTCTTCCCTTAAGGGTCAAATCAGCATCAGAAAAACCAAGACCATTATCGGCTGTAAGGCTAGCCACACACTCTTGAAACTGGTCAGTAGAATTTTCTTGAGGCACGTGTGTCGTCTTTAGAAATTTGATCAAGGCTTTAGCATGGGCCTCAGAGCAGAGTAGGAGAGCCAGCATGGAGATTTTGGAAGGGGTCTACCCTAGCTGCTCCACAACATCGTAGTCACTCTTCTTGATTATCTTTAAGATTTCTTCCATCTCTTTTTGGGTGGTCTCAGGGATTACCACAGTCTGAGCCTTCGTCTTGACAGGCGCTTCTAGTATCACCTTACCTTTGGTAGTAACATTAGAGGGTCTAACTTCAGGAGCATCAAGTTCTTCAATTACCGGGCTTTGCACAGATGACTTGACAGGCACAAAAACTCTCGAGGGTCTGAAGACTGCCCGTGGAGGAGCAATCTCCGGAGAGAAGATCCTTCCGCTGCGAGTTATCTTGCTCGTTCCTGCAATATTCCCTATATCAGGGGTTTCATCATCGGAATTCTCTTGGACTGATTCAATCTGCTTGATACCATGATAGAAGATTTCTCCTCCGTATTTCCATGGTATCGTCTTGTTAGATTTATACGGGACAGGCCCCGGTATGGTAATTTTCAATGGCACAAACTTAGGATCAGGCGTAATCTTAACAGGCCTTTTGCAGGTCTTGGAAAGATCGTCGGAGATGGTTATTATGGCAATGTCATTGGTTGGAGTATCAAAGGTAGCAGGAGTAACATGAGTAATAGTATCAACAAGAGTCTTTTAAAAGAGAATCTCTTGGGTATCCATCAGGCGTTGGATGCCTAATTTCAACAGGGGGCAATCAACTTGCAAGTTTGAACAGAAGTAACAGTCTTTTCCACAGCCTGGGAATATCCCAGCTTTCATCAAATTCACTTTAATCACTGGTAACAGAGTCATTAATTCATTAACGGTGGTGACATGAAGATCTTCCATAATGGCATGGACATTATGACCGTGCTTCGGCATTGGGGAAGAAATCACATTCGGCTTTTAGGGCGCATCAAATTCTACCTCCTTGGAGTCTATCAAGTCTTGGATTTTGTTTTTAAGAGCCCAACAGTTGTTGGTATCATGCCCTACACTGTCAGAGTGGTATGCACATTTTGCATTGGAGTGATAATAAGGAGAAGAGGTATTAGGGTTTTTCGGCGCTTCTTTCAAGTTGGTGAGATTCAGCTTTAACAGATGAGGGAGGACTTGAGCCGGTGTCATGTTGATGCGGGTGAATTGCCGTTGTGGCCTTTCTACCCTTTACTGATTAACTCTTGGTTGATTGATGCGAGGTTGATCGGCTGAGGAGTTTTGGATCATAACAGCCCCCACCGTTGGTCGGCGCTCTATCCTTCCTTGGTTTCTCTGGTTGTGAACAGCAAAAACTTCCTTCTTAGCTGGGAAGGTCTTCTTAATAGCAGTGGAAGCGGAAGCATCTTTCTAAATTTTACCACTTTTAATGCCAGCTTCAACCCTTTCCCCGGTCAGAATTAATTCGATGAATCCTGCAAATGAACTCCCGATTAAATGATTGAAGAATGGACCTGACAGAGTCCCTAAAAACATGTCAACCAACTCTCTATCTGATAATGGTGGCTGCACCCTTCCAGCCAAATCCCGCCATTTCTGGGCATACTCCTTAAATCCCTCATTAGAAACCATACCCATACTCTATAGTTGAGTACGAGTAGGTGCTAAATCTGCATTGTATTGGTATTGTCGATAGAAAGCAGCAGCTAAGTCTTCCCAGTTATGAACATCCGATCTCTCAAGTTGATAGAACCAGTCCAATTATGTACCTGACAAGCTATCTTGAAAAAAGTGGACCCAAAGATCCTTATCAGAGGAGTGAGGTTGGATCTTTCTGACATAGGACCGCAGATTCATCTTTGGACAGGACAAACCATCATACTTAGCAAATGTAGGTACTTTGAACTTGGGAGGAATGACGATCCCAACAACCAATCCTAGTTCTTCAAAATCTAAACCAGGTACCTTTTGCAACTCCATGGCTGCCAACCGATCCTCAAGATTTTTATACTTATCATCTGCTGGCGGGTATTGCTGTTCGGAGTAATCTTCGTCCTCTTCCTCTTCTTCTTCTTCAACTTCAGATTTAGAAGGCATTTCAATGCCTTTTCCTTTACCAACCCCTTCGTCAGACGTCGAGGGGAACTCCAGAACTCTCCTAGCCTGATGCTCAAATCTCCTTCCCATAGTGGCTACCCCAATTCTTTTCTTTTTCTTCCTTTCCAGTTCCTTCTCTTTCTCTAACAGTGCTTTGAGATCCTCTTGACCCTTTGCCAAGGTCATGAGGAGTTGCTGGAATTGCGAATTCTATGCTTGCAGATCTTTAACCGTCTGCTCCAAATCCATCTTGCTGAAATAAACAGCAGAAAGATAAGGAAACCTGGTGTGGAGACCTGTTTATGCATATGATAAATGATATGTTATTCATGTAATGCATTCAAGGATTCAGAAATTCAAATTTGTCGCAAACAAAAAGAACACACGTCATATTAAGAAGAAATTTGTTAGTACATAAATGCCCCATGGGCAAAATATTACAAAATTCTTAATGTAAAAAGACATTGTGCATCCTCTTTGGTGCTATGTAAGTGTTAAGAGTCTCCTCTTCATGAAGTCGGCGGGTAAGATCCAAAACCTTCTTCTCACTGGCATAGAAGCTGGCTTCAAAAGTATTTTGTTCTTATTTTAGTTGTATCCAACTCTTTTGTAATTCTTCCAATGATGTTGGCATGTCAGGATGTAGGAGGGTGTATGGAACCTCTCCTTTCCATAACAGGCTCTTTGATCACGGGGAGAATGTGAGGGTATGGCATCATAAGACTCTGGGCACGGGTTCGTACCCACTTGAGGTAAGGCTCAAGAGGGATGGAATTCTTGTGCCCTAGTGTCTTACTATCCACTTTGTTAGGCATCCTCCAAGCTCGGATAAACCTTTGTCGAAGTCCTTGCGCATCGTTGTCGAAGTCAAAAACCAGGTCAGGAATCAGCATATCATGAGGGTCATCCCTTCGAGCATATCCAAATTGTCTTAGAGCTAAACATGGGTTATAGGTAATGCCTCCCCTAATGCCAAGTAATGGGACATTAGGGAATTCTCCACAATGATCAATGATGATGACATTTTCTCTGGACCGAGAACACCAATGAACATCAGAATGTGTGAGGGTCATCAACCGTTGTGACCACCTTAAACCCTGCTCATTCTTCAAAACTGTTTGGGGAAGGTGAGAAATAAACCACCTTGCTAGAAGAGGAGTACAACACATGAGAACACCTCTTTTCCTCAATGTTCGTGTGTAAAATGAGTGTAGGATGTCCCCAAGTAATGTTGGCACAGGATTCCGAGATATGAAAATCTTGACGGAGTTTACATCTATAAGCTGATCAGGGTTTGGGAACAAGACCAACCCATAGATGAGTATTGCTACAATCTCTTCAAAAGCTTGTAGATCTAGAGAATCCCAGCAGTCTTGCGCCTTCTCAAACAGAAACTTTGCCAAGAAACCCTTGACACCACTTCTGGTTTCCCAATGTCCTTTGATATCAGATGGTTGCAAGTGTAATTCTTTAGCAACATATTCAGGCTTTGGTTCTCTTTCCGTACCGTTGTAGGGTAGTTGATGGAGAATAGGAATCCTCATGAGACGAGAAAATTCCTCCAAAGTAGGTACTAGTTAGTAATCAGGGAATGTGAAACAGTGGTGTAGGGGTCAAAGAACTGGAAGAGAACTTTCACCATGTCTTCTTCAATGTTGGAGTTGACCAAGTTGATAAGTCTACCATGTCTTTCACTGAAGAGAGAATTCTCCGGAATCTTGGAAGTAAGCTCCTTGAGTTGAGGAGGGATTCTCACAAGGTTGACTTGAATTGTTTTTCTGCGAAGAGATTCCATGACCTACAAAACAAGAATAAAGATGAAGATCCAAACCCTTGAAATGGTTAGTGGATGCATATGATGCTTTATGATGTTCATGATGTATGCACAAGCACATGTACAAGCAAGTCACACAAGATCCTTGTTTCAGGCTTGCATGAGGTTCCATAGGTAAGTACCCTCTTGAAGTTATTTGGCTCAACCTGTCCTATAAATAGTAACCGGGTTCTAAGGAGCTCAATATCACTGGATTATTTTCTATGTTCATTATTTTGGTTTAGCCACTTAACTGGCGACCAAAATATTCCAAGAAAACAACCCTCAATGAGTGTAGTATCGAGTATCTACCAAGTTCGTACTGCACCAAAGCCGGTCATCTCACTACCCCTAATAAGGCCAAGATGGTCAAGTAAGGTTCTAAGAGTTCATTAGTGCTTCATGACATCACTCAGCGGCCCCGTATTCTCTTTGATTTACTCAAAGGCTACGGGTACTCACAAATATGTCACACTAATATAGCTATTGCTTCAACCATGTCGATATACCCCGCACAGTTTCCACAACTTATTGCTATTTACCTATGAATGTTTCCCAAATCCGGGTAGAGGATTTCAAGCCCAAACAAGAGAACTAAATGTAAAGCAATCAAAGCAAACAAGATAAGCATGCAAAGGTGATCTAAACCCTAAGGTTACTCCACTTTTAGAATTTTCACCAGCAGAGTCGCCAGTTCTGTGATACGGTGGGAGAACTGACTTGAGGTTTTGCGTTTGTGTTCGCAAATGTTTCGGTTTAGCAAGAGTCGCCACCGACTTTTTATTTTATCCTAAGGAAAGGTCAAAAAGCACAGGAAAGACCTTTGAGATGTTTTCTTGGGTTCGGGGAGTAGATTATGAAAAGGGAAGGTGCAACCACCCTTTTCATCCATGGTTATCCATGGGCTCTTAGTTACTTGTTTAGATCACTTGCTTTGCTTTTTCAATTGTTTGAAATGGTGCTTTGTGTGTGTGGTTTTGAAAATGCTTTGAAAAAAAGGCCTTGTCTAGGCAACCTTTGTAATGATTCTTGTTTGAATATATACAAAGGTGTGTGTCTTTTTGAAAAGATATTTCAATGTTTTGAAAGTTGTTTTTTGGAAAATGTTTTGAAGTTGTGTTGTGAAGTGTGTTTAAAATAGCAAGGATGTTTTTGCAAGCTTTTGATCAAGTAACTAAGAGCTATCTTCCCTATTTTACTCAAAGATATTTTCTAATGTTTTTAACCCTTTTGACAGTGTTGTTTCACCATTGCATTTGGTGAATAACTTTGTGTTAGGATGTTAAACGGGATAGGCGCGGGTCATCGTATAGACCATGATAGCAATTGTGTCAAGTATCTTTGGCATTTTCTTGAGGGACTTTGATCATTTTTGTTTAGGCAACCAAGATAGCGTCATCGAGGGACTATAATCTTTTGTTTTGTTTTTGTTTTGCCAAAGTATCCAACATGCATACCATGGCCCATTTTTGAAGGCAACAAGTGGATTGTAACCCTAGGGGTGCAAGTGTGCATTGCGTTTGATTTTCATGCATTTTTTGTCTTTGATTAGGTCAAGTTACTTGTTGATTTTGGTTTTTTGCATGCAAACCCTAATCTCTAACCATGACATAATTGAAAGCATAAAGTGCGAGAATTTAAAATTCTAAGCTATTACAACATGATTATGGGGATGGGGGTACAACTTTGAATGGGGGATATTTGACAAGAAATATAAACCCTAATTTACTATTACATCCAAATTGAATTTAATTGCATGAATAATAAATGAATAATATTTAAATAAACAAAATAAATAAATATCAAATAATATGTATTATGCAAAAAAAGGTTTTTGTTTTCCTATGTATGTAAAAGTATTTTTGATGTAAAAAGTATAAAGAAATAAATAAATAAAAAAGATTAATTTCATTTGTTTTAAGGGTAAACCCTAATTTCTTTAAGAAAATAAATATTATATATTATTTATATACAAAAAATATATTAATATGTGTAAAAATGAAATATACTTAAAAAAGGGTATTTTTTAGTATAAATAATAATAAAAATAAAAATGTAATATTTTTGTATTTTTTTATTCTAGAGTATTTAATAAAATAAAAGTATGTATGTATATATATGTATATTTTATTATATTAAATATATATAACATAAAATAAAATATGTACAAAAATAAATTATATTTTTAATAATATTTTCAGTGTGTATAAAAAAAAAGAAATAAAAAAGTATAAATTGTAAATATTTTTTAAGTCTTAATAATATAAAAGAATATTTAAATGCTTTTAATGCTAGAAAAAATTAAAATAAAATGCCAAATAAATGTAAAAAATTATGAAAATATTTTTTGAGCATTTTTCATATTTGGAAATAAATAAACAAAATCAGAAAAGAAATCAAAAATGCAAAAATGTGAAAATATAAGAAATTGGGCCAGGGGGTGCAAAAATGAAAAAGAGGGAGTCAAAAGTAAACAGGCCAAGCCCAGCCCAAATCTTCATCTTCAACCTCCAGCATTTGAAAAAACGCGCGCCTGTTGTACAAACTTGGACATCCTATATACGTGATCTATTGCAAAAACTCACAATATCAAACTTGTAGAGAATTTAAAGATGATTCCGACCATATAAATAACTAGTCTTAACTCTCAAAGACCAGAGAGAATTTCTCTGGCCCTAAAATCTGACCTAGTTTTGTCAGCATGTTCATGGATGAAATTCTCCTAGCACACTTAATATAAATGAAAACTGAGCATATGTATGGCTTCCTAGCAATGAACACTACATTTTTTATTCACAAACCTAAGGCTAAATGTTCCTAAATAGAGAGATAGAAAGTGAAGAAAAACCTGTTTCAGTTGGATTCGTGTAGGGCAATGAAGTGCTTCTCAACAAGTTTTGAGGTGTCTGGTAGCTTGCCTGAACTTCACTTGATCTTTTCCAATAGCTAGCTTGCCTTGAATGTCCCTGAATCAGCCTATAGAACTCAACCTGCACAAGCTTGAAATGAAAATGGTGAACACTGTAAGTGGAGTTACAGTTGGTAATGGAGGTTTGGGATAGCTTGATTGAGTTGAATGGAAGGTGTTTGAAGCAACTTGGGGCAAAACGCACGAGCCAAATGAGCTGGAGAACTCAAGTTGCAGCACCTGCCCTATTTTGCCAAAGAAGTGTGATTTATGGATATGGGGTGTTTTGGGGCTCAAGCACTCGTGTTTCTTGCTCAAAGGGTTGTGTGAAAGATGTTTGAAATGTTTGTGTAAGTTGATCTTGTCTGGTTTTTCAGTTGTAAGGATTTGGACAAGTTTCTTCTTCTTGAAGCAAGAAAGTGGAAGTTCTGATTACAGGCCTGTGCAAGCCATCAAATATGTTGCATACAACCCTCTTGGTCCCTGCAATTTGTGGATTTGATTTGGCTTCTGAGATCTTGGCTCTATGCTCAAAGATCATGGTTTGACATAAAGCACACTTTTGCAAAAAATGGGAATTTGCCTTTTTCTACTTAAGGCCTAGTCTTGGGTACAATATCCAAATGGCCAAAACAAAAGCTTAGACTGATGGATTTGCATTTAATTAAGTAGTGTGAAGTGGTTTAGAGGCCTGCAAACTAGTACAAGGCATGCTGGTTTGAAAATGCCACTTGAGTGAACATGAATTTGCCATGGATACAAAGTGAGTTTTTGCCAACTTAAAGCATTCGATTCTCCTTAACCACAAATGTGTTTGATGAGTTCTTAGACAATTTGGAAATATTGCAACATGCTCTATAATCCATATTTGAAATGAAACTTGAGACTCCAAGTGGAACTATGTGAAAAATGGCCAAGAAGATAGGCCAAAATCCTGGCTAAACTAGGGCAAAATTTCACTAAGTTAAAAGTTTTAGGGACCCTTGTTCCAAAAATCATAACTTGATATCCAAGCTTCCTTTGAGAAAACTTTGTGAATCAAAGTTGTAGACTTTGTTGTGGACTACAACTTTCATGTTATAAGTTTTGTTTGAATCCATTTGCATCATGGTGAAAATGTGGGACAAAGTTAAGAAAAAAATTAAGAAAATTTCATAACTTAGAAAAATTCTAAGTTATGAAAATTTTCAATTTCACACCCTAATTTGCAATTTTGGGTTTCTTGATGAACAAGTTTCATAATTTGACACATCTTGATGAAAAATGACCCTTGGCACTTGATTTTGACCAAAAAGTCAAAGTTTGACTTTTCAGTGTACATTCAAATTTTGATCAGTTTACTGAAAAATTCATCTGTCAATCTTATGCATTTGAGATATTTTGAACTTGTTGAATAGGTAAAGATGATGCCATTGAGTCCTTGAGTCTATGGTTGAACCTAATTTGCCATTGGCTAGGTCAAACAGTCAAAAATTGCCTTTGTACAGTCAAAACCTTAAAAATGACCATTTTGCCCTTTTGGTGATCTGATCAAATTTCTTGTGGAGTTATGGTCCAAACTTGATCAAATGGTTCATATGAGTTCATTATCTTTATGTGGGTCAAAATTCATGAGTTTTGACTGTAAATTGGCCACAATTGACTTTTTCCCCAATATAGCTGATTTCTAGGTCAATTGTCCAATTGACTGGGCAAAAATTTGATTCATGGCTTGAAACTTGGTATGGACAAACTTATGAGTCCAAAAAGAAGTATGAAAGTCAATTTGAGCATTGAAGGTCCAAAAATCCTTGTGCAAACTCAAACCCTAATTTAGGTCATCAGTGCAAGGAGATGTCTTAAGCAGAGCAAACCCTAACTTGATCTTGAGTTCCAAGAGCCTTGTGATGAGAAATGTTGATAAAATGAGAGAGAAATTTTGGGGTACAACACCCGTATGTGGTCAAGAAATCCTTCTCTGGTGGTGCATTAATTCTTGAAACTATGGATGGCGAGGAGTTCCCACGTTTCATGAATGCTGACGCAGTCAAGAAATACTTTGCCTAAAGAAATAAAAGAACAGCTCGCTAAGTTGAAAACCCGAAAGGGCGGCTTAGTAAAAAAAGGAGCGTCTCGGTAGGCCAAAAACCCGAAAGGGAGGTCTAGGCAAAAATTAGAGACATAAACAGAATAAATTTCCCGTTAAGTTGAAAACCCGCAAGGGAAGCTTAGGCAAAAGTTAGGGATTTTTCTTGGCAAGTAACTACGTCAGAAAAGACTTGTTCATTGAAGCAACAATCTTCTTGGATCCTCACCATACTTCAACAAAAACTGCTGCTCAGGACTTCAAAAGTTGTTAGGGGGAATAGTGGTCATTGTATCTCAATGTATCTTTTCCATTATGTATTACCGTTTCCCAAAACTTTGTAATCATCCATGGAGTCTCGCCATTTGCAGACTACCATTTTATTAATGAAATTCGAGCTTTTGCCCAACTTTTTGTGTTCTTATTTTTATTTAGCTTGCAAAGACATCATTTATTGCTGATAATAACTGTTAAAGCAAAAGGATTAAAAAGCAAAATTAACTTTTCAAAAAGAAAAGAGATCTTTACCAATTCAATTTACTTTGGGATTTGTGATGAAACAATGACAACAAGAATGGTGGTCCCAAGAATGAACAAACTCCAATTGTTTTAAGAAGATTTACTCCTTTCATGAAATTTTTCTCAGGTCATTTTGCTGGTGTGCGCAATCCTTGTGTGTTTCTCAGATAGTTAGAGACAATACCAGTGGGTACAAGATGCAGTATTGGGTTGTGATCCCATTATCCCCAGTCAAGTCTTGGTTTGCTTTTTGGGTTTGCATGGTCAGAAGCCTCCGTCCCAGTTTCCCCAACAAGTTTTCCCTCATATGATGAAAGTATTGACTTCTTGATTCCCCAGGAAGGTTATCCCAGGGCGTCTCTTATTTGGAGTGAGCATTCATGATGAAAGTTTTCTCTGGGGAATTAGGCTTGAATTCCCCAGTAAAGTTCGGTTGTGTCGGCGTCAGTCTGCCTTATTTGAGGCTGGTCTCGAAATCTCCAGTAGACATGTTGCTTTTGAAAAGCTGTTTTCTCCAATAAAACCGGAAGAAAGATGTTCTATCCCGATATTTGTTTGATTTGGCTACATCTGAATTATGTTTCTCCTCAGTAAAGTTAACACATGCAATGGATTTGGTTTCCGCAGTTGCTTTTACCTTTCTTGGATTGATCTTTCTGGTTGAAGATTAGCCCAATGCCGTTAGTACCTGAGGAAGTTTTGTTTATTTAAACTGATTATGTATCCTTTTACCAACATATGCACGATAGCACTCATACATTCATATATACATCATGCATAACTAAAAAACCATCGTTCATTAACATTGTGTTCTGACCTTTTCTACAGTGCTCTTTGCTAGTTGATTTTGGTTGTCCCTCTTAAGTTTATTGCCCAAAGGATGTATCTACACTGGCCGTCTTGCTCCAGTTTATTTCTGAATTGGATTTATGGATCTCTGAAAATTTTTGAGTTCTGGTTTGTGCATTTATTTTGCACAGGAAGACTTTATCTCCTCAGCAGGAATATCGTGGCATGTCCCCGGGAAGTCATATTGCTATCCCAAGAAAGTCATTTCTCTTTGTAAATCCCCTTTGACAATAAGTGGGAGTCTCTTTATTTGAGACAGATTACGTATTACCCCTTTCCAGGCAGATTTCCTTGGTTAAAGAAGAAGTTGACACCCATTCTTGGAAAAACACCAGAATCTTGGGGAAACTTGATATATTTTCTCTTTCTATCTTCAATGAACGTTGGTAGTACATTGGTAGTGAACGTCGATGTTAGTTATTGTTTTTGCTATCTTCAGTGAACGTTGATAGTTCATCGTCAGTGAACGGCGGTGATATGATGTATTTTCTCTTTCTACCTTCAGTGAACATTGGTAGTACATTGGCAGTGAACGTCGATGTTAGTTATTTTTTTTTGCTATCTTCAGTGAACGTTGATAGTTCATCGTTAGTGAACGGCTGTGATATGATGTATTTTCTCTTTCTACCTTCAGTGAACGTTGGTAGTACATTGGCAGTGAATGTCGATGTTAGTTACTCTTTGCTATCTTCAGTGAACGTTGATAGTTCATCGTTAGTGAACGGTGGTGATATGATGTATTTTCTCTTTCTACCTTCAGTGAATGTTGGTAGTACATTGGCAGTGAACGTCGATGTTAGTTATCTCTTTGCTATCTTCAGTGAACGTTGATAGTTCATCGTCAGTGAACGGCGGTGATATGATGTATTTTCTCTTCCTACCTTCATTGAACGTTGGTAGTACATCGGAAGGTGAACGTCGGTGTTTGATATCTTTTTGCTATCTTCAGTGAATGTTGATAGTTCATCGTCAGTGAATAGCGGTGATATGACATTCTCTTCCTACCTCCAGTAAACGTTGGTAGACCATCGACAATGAACATCGATGCTTGTTATCCTCCTCTCTGATTCTTTTCTTGTGGTTTACCAGTGATTTATTTTCCTGTTGGGATTGCTCTTTTGTTGCTACATTTCATGTTGTATCCCCAATACTACTTTGCGTCTTTTTGTTACATTCATATGCATTCATATGCATAAATGTTTGCATGTCATCTTAGGGCCAAAAATAGGGTTTGTTTTATATTTAAGTATCTTCGATCACGTCGACACGAAGATTTTTAACCTTCATATCTCCAGATAGAAGAAACTTAAATAAGGGCAGCTGTTGTACCCCAATTTTTTCCCCTAAGATCCCTTCATCATACCATTTTGTTTTAATCACCAAGATCACATTAGGGCTTTTGGTTCTTCTCCTTATCTTTAGCCTTGCTCTTCTGAGGAATTACCAAGCACCTTGACTTATTTTCTTTGGTGAACATGGATATTTTGCTCTAAATTAACAAATACAATATTGGTTTGTCTTACTTGTTAATAATGTAGGTAAAGGCAACGAGGATTAGCAAGTTGTATCATGGGTTCATGAGTTTATTTCCATGCCTTAGTCAAAGCTTGAGAGATTCAAACCTCACCAATGAATTTGTTTTGAAGTTGGTATGGAAGTAGTTTTGGTGGCCATGAGTCCTCATCCCCATCCTCAACAAATTCTATTCACAAAGGAAGAATATGGGCACAAAAAGTTTGTTCAAACTTGGCAAAGTTCCACCAAGCTTTCTCTTGATCTAGAAGCTAGGGTTTTGGACTTCAGAGGGGCATATCTTTCTCATATTTTGATATTTTTGAGTGGTTCCAAAATCATTCTTCTCTTCAAAGAGTTACCATCAAATCACTTCAAAAGTTCCAAGAAGTTTTCATGTGGAAGGAACTTAATGAAGAAGAAAGATTACAAGTCACCCAGATGAATCCCCATTTTTTTCCTAATGTGATTTCAAATGATCATAACTTGGTCAATTTTTATCACCTTGAGCCCATTAATTTTTTCATGATGATCCTAAAGATGTGTACTTAATGCCTTCTTCTATGTGCAAAGTGAAAAAATGGATGGAAGTTGCCTTGAGAATGCAAAAGATTATAGGTCATTTCATGATTTTTGGTCAACTTCAACAAGTCATAACTTGCTCAATTTTTGGAGATTTTGATTGGTTCAAATTGCAAAATGTCATTCAAGAGGTCTACTTCATTCCATCGTTTTTGATCAAAAGAAAATTCTAGGTGCAAGGCCATGTTTGGATGCAAGAGATTATAGGTCATTTTTTAAAAAGATTTTGAAATATTTCTAAGTATGGAAAGTCAACTCTTTTTCTTCAACTTTGACTTCATGTAACTTTCAGCTCAAGCATCCATTTGATTCCATTCTTTTTCCATTGCAAAGCTTGTTACCTCATCTTTCCAAAGCATCAAGAATGTTGCCCTAAGACTCCTTGAGGTGGAAATGCCATTAGAATGAACTTGGTAACTTGAAGCTGAAGTTTCACCATAAGTCAGAATTTGAAATCCATGTTTTGGCCTTTAAACATCCAATTAGCACGCGTTTGTGGTCTAAACATGTTTAACCAAGTTGCCAAAGTGGAGTAGAGCCTTGAAACGCAAGAATTTGATGAGTTTTGATGCAAATCAGATCACACTTTGCTCGTGTATCAAGTTCACACAATTTCCCTCCAATTTGCATCATTCCACACGCTTGAGCATTCCATTTGATTCCCTATAAATAGAGGGTCATCCCCCATTCAATTTCCCAAGCTTAGATAGTCAGAATCACCCTGCCAAACTTGCTTCACAACTCAGAATTCAGCTACTTTGAATCCTATTCTCAAGCCTTTTTCAATCCATTTTCTCCATCAATTCACCTTCCTTGATCTTCCCTGAACCTAACCATACAATTACATTCAAGAATCGTGCCCTACATTGCTCCATAGAAGTCCAGTTTCAGAGCTCTGCAACTCAACTTCAATAGGTAGATTCCTTCATCAATTCTTCAAAACATTGGTATCATTGTGTTGCTCTCATTGCCCTGGTTCTAGTCACAACATTCACTTTCATCTGGAAGCACGTTTTGACCATGAATTTTCAAATCCCCTTTCAAAACATTCTTTCCAAATTGCTTGAGTTACAGTTTATATAAATTGGGCGCGAAGGTGTGGTTATCTTCGTCTTGAAGAGACGAAGCGAATGGCATAGATCTGAGCTTCTGACTTTACAGTTTGAGAGACCTGTAATTCGTGAGGCTGGAGGTTGAAGATGACCAACGTGTCACCTTCTAACCAATGAAAGGGTGCCATTTGTATTTTTTTGAATTTCTGATTTTACATTTGATTCAGTGCTTTATTCAGTAAAGACCATGATATGCACAACATGCCAGATCCTTTGGATTTGACTACTAACGCGTTTTGACTCTCATCCAATGGTCCAGATATTTTTGTTTTATTTTCTTTTTCTGATTTTTATATTTTAATTGTTTTAAATTTCAAAAAAATCATAGAAAATTCATTTTTAGTCCAAAAAATCTGAAAAAATTATGAAAAATATTTTTGATTATTCTCTTTCTGATTTTTACTTTTTCACAATTTATTTTTGTGTTTTGGTATTTTTTATGAATTTTACACTTATTTGATTTGTTAGAAATGTTTAAAAATACTTTTACACATTTTTAAATTCTAAAAAATTTATGGAATGATCCAATGATATTGTGACAAATATTGGTGACCTTATTTTATTTTTGTTTCTGACTTTACTATTTTTTTACCATTTTTGTTTATTTCATCTATTTATTTTAATTTTTAAAAATAGTTTCTGACTTTTAAAAATTCCCAAAAATTTTGTAAAATTACTTGGCCCCTTTTTTGATTTTTCTATGGTCTTATTTTTCATTTCTTGATTAATTTGAATATATTTGGTATTTCCCTTATTATTTCTTTTTTTAAAACATTTTTTTAAACCTTTTAATATATATATATATATATATATATATATATATATATATATATATATATATATATATATATATATATATATATATATATATATATATATATATATATATATATATATATATATATATATATATTAAATGTGATATTATTTTGTGATTATTTTCATGTTATCTTGGGTTGATTTTTAATCATAGCTTTATTAACATCATTGGATCCATGGTATTGAGTCTAACTCCACAAAAAAATGGATGAATGATTTTAATAATAGTTTGATTAAATATTAATCCAAATGTGGTTTTTCTATTTACCCTAATTCCTCTTCATCTCTTTCCTTTCTAATTACACTAAATGTTGTTAGAGCATGATCTCTATATCATGTCTCAAAACAAATGGTGCATAGATTGCTATTGAGTGGCCTTAAAATAGGTGCGACTTCTATATAAGTCTACTTACGATTGCTTAACATAGCGCTAAATTTTGTCCCGATTTGAATAAATGATCATTTGTGGCCCAAACTTATGATTGCAAGACCAAGTATGTTAATTTGATCTCTTTGATCCAATAACCTTGAGATTCATTGTGTGGAGGCTTTGGTTATACCAATCCTCTAATGGATCTACAACACCTTTGGTCAATGCGGATCACTTAAACATCGTTGTTCTTTAAACGGTACTTATGAGAATTCCAAATGGATGATATACTTGACAAAAAGCAAATGCAACTTGTTGTGTGGAGGCTTTGGTTCTACCAATCCTCTAATGAGTTCCAAATGCAAGTTTCAAGATGGTCATCCAACTAACCACTAATTATTAACTTTTTTATTTTATGTTTTTTATGCTTTATGTACTATTTATTTTTTAGCATTTTTCATTTCATGCCATTTTGATCTTTGCTCATTTGAGTATTTATATTCTTGTCATTTTTACTTTGCTCATTTGAGATTTTCCTTTTATTTTCCTAAGATACTTAATAAACCAACTTAAACCCTAAAAAACTCTTAATGGTACTTGGACTATTTGGTTACTATCCTCGACATGATGGAGCAATGGACTTTTTCTTGGACTTAGGATTAAAAACCTTGGCCTATCTTAGATACCTTGTGATCTTATTTGATTATTTTGTCTGGAGCTCTTGGGGTTTACCTCAAGATATTGGGTTGCTTGTTTGTTTTTGTGTGCAGGTTTTTGTGATTACATCCTTTGTTTGTAATCTGGAATTCACCCGCATACAGCCGTTACTCTGCCTAATTTTTGTGAAGACTTAATAAACTTGAAGAGGTCTAGTATCTTTGCTTGCTTGGTTTCACTCCAAAGAATGGGAATTCTATCTTGGCTCATAATGTCAAGTTTTGGCTTCTTGTTGGTTAGATGGTTCTTATCCTTAGCTTTTACCTTATGCTTTAGGATAGCCTCTTCTTCTCCTCCTATCTTCTTTAATTTCAAAAATCTTCTCCCTCCTTTTGAAAACTCTTCTTATTTTGAAACTTAAACCACTTTCATAATAAACTTAGACTTAGGTCCATGCACTTTCTAAATATTTTCATAAATAAACTCCAATCTATTTAATAATACCTTGACATTTTTTGTGAGAAGACTAAAATCCAACCAATCTCATTTCAAACCATTTTGCCACTTTGGTTTTTTATCTTTAAACTTTTCTCAAAAGGTTAGACTCTTGTCAATCCTTGTAGTGATTCAAACAACTATACTTCTACAATATTTAGCGAAGAGAGATATTTTCTACTTGGGTGTTGAGTGAGGCATTATTGATTTTAAAATCCAAGCCATATCCTCCACTTTGAGATGATGCAAATTCCCCTTTCTCATGATTGTGGGTAGTAAGTATGTTTTCCACACGGACAATGACGATGATGTCTTATCTCTTAAAATCAACCAACACACTTGTGTTTCTAATTTTTAAAAGAGGAACTACGTGTACCCTGATCCACTATTGCACTAAAGGTGGTACGTAGGCACTAAAGGTTCGCAACCGCGGCGGGTGCAAAAATCATAAAAAATATTTCTTTTCTCACCTCCACCATCCTTTATATACAACACATTTTATATAGCCAAAATATACAGATTTTTCAAAGAGGCTCCTACGGAGTACCATAGATGTTTAGGGTGATAATACCTTCCCTTTGCATAACCAACCCGCTTACCTTGAATCTTTCCCCCTTTTTTTGGGTTATTCGCTCTTTTCCCATTCCTTTGGAAACAATAAAGCGCGGTGGCGATTTTTATTTTGATTTGTACAAAGTCTAGTCAATCCAATGGCTTAGTCTTGAACATTTCTACCGCTACACCTTGTATCAGTCCTCAAGGATGTGATGAAGTTGTTTTGAAAATTTGTTTTGAAAGGTGTTTGTGTGAAGAGTTTTCATTGAGCAAGTACCTACTAGCATCTACCTACTCGAAATGAGATTGTTTCTGTTCTATTTCCTTTAGATAGTGCTATCCCACTATTAAGGAGTAGGTAGCACCGTCGTTGGAGTTTGTAAGGGACGTTCAAAAGGGAAAAATACAATCACTAAAGCAATAGTTAGAAAACTTTAATAGTAACCCTAGAGTCTTAAGATCTTTTCGAGGCAACGTTTCCGAGGAAACATTTCCGAGGCAACATTCGAATGGGACAATTTGATCTCTTTAGACTGGAGGGAAACCACTAAAATACCCTATGCTTAATGATTGTGTACCGAAGGCAACCGAAGTGAGGTAAACCCTAGGAGCGAACATGTGCAAGTGTGCTTTTTCAGTTAATGTTAATCTTTGCACATTAGGTGATCTACCATTTTATTTTTTTCAGACATTCTTGCCATACAATCCTATTAGCCATACATCTAGACAGTTAATAATTGGCGGAAAGTAAAAGCGGAAATAAACCTAGCTATTACATGGCTTTCGCAGATACAGAATTATTTTTGACTGAAAATAAAATGCGGAATTAAAATCTAATTAAGTCTATTACAACCTCGGAGCAATTACAATAGTAATAAAACATAATTAAAATACGCGCGACGAATTAAATGCGAGGACGATTATAAAACCTAAAAAATATAATTTGAGAAAATATTTAAGTTATTTTTGAAGAAGAAATTAATTATCATACAAAAGCAAACCCTAATTTCTAATTGATTTTAATTACAAAAATAAGATTTAATTGCCCTAATTAAATTAAATTAATTAATTCAAGGAAACAAAATATTTTTTTATGAAAAAGATTTTTGGTATTTTTTTGGGATTTTTGATTTAATAAATAAAAAAATGATCTATGTGTTATTTTTTTTAAAAAAGAATAGTTAGAAAGTAATTAAAAAAATAATTAAAATTAAAAGATGAGAAAAGGGCCTGTTTAAGCAATTCTGAGGGGTGTTGAACTTCTGAAACCCATAAGTATGGCCCAGATTCTGGAGCATGATCCAATGAGACCATCTTCTGGGGACTCATGGTGGACCTGCGTATGCTGGCGTTGGATCTGGCTGGAGATGGATCCAGAGGATGAGATCAGAGGGCGCGTGATGATCCTCAAAAGGTGAGGTGTGCTGGATCTGGCTGGAGATGGATCCAGAGGATGAGATCAGAGGGCGCTTGATGATCCTCAGAAGGTGAGGTGTGCTGGATCTGGCTGAAGAGGGATCCAGAGGATGAGATTAGAGGGCGCTTGATGATCCTCAGAAGGTGAGGTGTGCTGGATCTGGCTGGAGATGGATCCAGAGGATGAGATCAGAGGGCGCTTGATGATCCTCAGAAGGTGAGGTGTGCTGGATCTGGTGAAAATAATGGAGAAAATGCCAAAAGCTCACGCCTGGGATCGAACCCAGGACATGAGCTTCTGACTTCCTTCCTCTGACCAACTACGTTGGATGTCTCAATAGTTAATATAATAATGAGCATATAATATATTGGAAAACAAGTTAGTGGCCAGAAAACGCGCGCCAAATTTGAATTGGCCAACCATGCTTTGACACGCATCATCTTCTTCCTCATCCGTCGTTTTATATGGGAGACTTTTACCTACAACAGTTTTACTGTAACTATAAACCTGTATTATTCAATAATCAAGCACATGCAATATAAATTCATTTGGGGACCATGAATCAACTGGGTTTGAAGCCCTGATCATCATGGTACCCATTATCAGGCCTAATTTTGCTTATAGTAGACTGAATTAGGTCAGCAAATTTTGTACCTGATCATCATGGCCTTTTCACGACTGCAACCCCTTTTGTTCCTGATCTGGAATTATTATGCACTTATAGTAGACTGAATTAGGTCAACAAATTTGTACCAAATCTTTGAGAATTATGGAGATTTGATTTCATTCTTTGCCTTGTATGATTTGTTTCCAAAATAGACCAAATTAAGATCTTTTCCAATCAATTGGCTCTTGCACGAATTTTTTTGATTTTCCAACTGTTCATGGACTCATAATATGCTCATAAAATCAAATCTTTGATTTTATTTGATTATTCTACTATTTAAATTGATTTATTTTGATTTAAATGGATAAAAAATCAAAATAAATAATAAAAATAATAAAATAATAGGTGGATAAGATCAGGGATCATGGGCCATCTTAGGAACAAGTTTCAAACAAGAAAACATGGGCCCATTTGGAAGAAAAAAAAGTCATTTTGATCAATATTGACTTCATGCACATTTCCAAAAATTGGTCAATTTTGACAATACATATCTCCCTCAATTTTAATCCTAAGAGGGTGTTCTTGGACTTTTTAGAAAGCTTAGGATGTCCCCTAAACAAAAATTTTGGTTTCATCTCAATTGGATCTTCCATGTTCATGTATGAAGCTTTGACCCAATAGGTGTTTTTGTTGACTTTTCAAAAGGACCTATAATGTCAAACTTCATATCTTTTTATGAGTGCATATTTTGAACTTGAGGGATGAAGATGAATTATAGGTAATTGCATGCTCTTAAAAATGAGCCTTATATGGAAAATTTCTTATAAAGTATGAAGAAGTTATGTTTGGTCAAAGTTTGGTTGACTTTTCCTAAGAAACCCTAATTTAGCAAATTTTGGGTTTTGATGAGTTAGGAGCATTTCTTGAGGAATCATGATCAACCATTGATCAAATGATGGATATCACTTTAAAATGTTGATGTTGACTAAAAATCTTGAAGTTTGATTGTATGTGGGCCACAATTGACTTTTGACCTAGTTCAGTTGATTCTCAAGCATCTGAGCAGTTGCCTGAGCAAACTTCTTGTGCAAGGCTTGAAATTTGACATGGAGAATCTTGGGAACATATTAGGACATTGGAAAGCATTTGGGGCCTTTTTGATCCACACATCTTGATGAAAGTGGAAACCCTAATTTGAGACACACTACCTTAGGAGAGAGTTTGTCTGGTCAAATCTTGGGCAAACTTGAGCAAATTGAGGACCTTTAGGAGTATGTATTGAGTAAAATGAGAGGGAAAATTTTGGGGTACAACACCTACCATCCAGGCTTTCACCTTGAAGTAACCCTACTATCTAGGTTTCTTCCCATAAGCCCTACCATCCAGGCTTTCACCTTGAAGTGACCCTACTATCCAGGTTCCTTCTCACAGCCCTACTATCCAGGCTCTCATCCCGAAGTAACCCTACTGTACAGGTTCCTTCTTGTAACCCTACTATCCTAGCTCTCATCCTGAAGTAACCCTACCATCCAGGTTCCTTCTCAAAGCCCTACTATCCAGGCTTTCATTTCGAAGTAACCCTACTATCCCGGTTCCTTCTCACAGCACTACTACCCAAGCTTTCATTTCGAAGTAACATTGCCATCCAAGTTTCTTCTCTCTTATCTCCAGACAACAGTTTACAACACTGTAAGACCTGGACCCGACTAGATACGGTCGATTTCACATTCCCCTAGTAAGTCACTGTGCATCCTGGACCCTGACCAGATATGCAGTTTACTTCCACTTCCTCAATCAGGAGTTAATTCCCCAGTAGAGTAATGGACAACGGAAGCTCATAGACTCTATTTCCCAAGACATAAATCAACTTTCCTCCGTGAAGTCCTCCTCAGTGGGAGGTACTGGAATTCTCGCAAAGGAACCTCTTATGCAACTAATATCTTCTCTGGATGTCATCATTAAGCCCATATCCAACGATTCTCCATCACCTTCCAAATGGCATCTGTCAGCCCATTCCTGATATTATCGATCGACATTCACTTCATGCGAGTGCAAATTTCTAGACACTCTAGTGTTCGATCATCTTCCACCTTCAGATCACAAAAGGCAGACAAGCCAATCTACATCCTCAGGTGTAAGAAAATTGAATAGGGGCAGCTGTTGTACCCCCAAATTTTCCCTCCCATTTTACTCAACACATGCTTATTAAGACCCCTAACTTGCTCAAGGATGCTCAAGAGTTGACCAGACAAACTCTCTCCTAAAGCAATGAACATCCAACTAGGGTTTCCATTTTAATCAAGAATGGTGAGACCAAAAGGTCTCATATTCTCTCCATAGTCCTAATATGTTCTCAAGACCATCCATGTCAAATTTCAAGCTTTGCACAAGAAGTTTGCTCAGTCAACTGCTCGGATGCTTAAGAATCGACCGTATTAGGTCAAAAGTCAATTATGGCCCACATACAGTCAAACTTCAAGATTTTTGGTCAACATCAAAATTTTGAAGTGATATCCATCATTTGATCAATGGTTGACCATGATTCCTCAAGGAATGCTCCTAATTCATCAAAACTCAAAAGTTGTTAAATTAGGGTTTCTTAGGAAAAGTCAACCAAACTTTGACCAAGCATAACTTTCTCATACTTTATCAGAAATTTCTCATCCAAGGCTCATTTTGAATGGAATTCAATCCCCTACAACGCATCTTCATCCCTCAAGTTCAAGAAGTGCACTCATAAAAAGATATGGATTTTTACATTATAGGTCCTTTTGAAAAGTCAACAAAAACACCTTTTGGGTCAAAGCTTCTTACATGAACATGGAAGACTCAATTGATATGAGACCAAAAGGGTCATTTAGGGGACATCCTAAGCTTTCTAAAAAGTCCAAGAACACCTCTCTAGGACTAAAATTGGAAGAGTTATGCATTGTCAAAGTTGACCATTTTTGGAAAATTGCCAAAAGTCAAATATGCTCAAAAATGTATTTTTTTGCCAAAAGGGCCTAGCATTTTAGGTTTGTATCTTGTTAAGGACATGGTCCACGACCCAAATCAACATCTATATCTTATTTACTCTATTTATTTATTTATTTTTATTTATTAAAAATCACATTAAATCAAATAAATAACAAATAATGTTAAAGATTGTTTTGATGATCTGATTTTGATGGAAATCAAATCTAATAATGATGGCCTAATCAAGCCAAATCGGATCAAGGCAAAAAAGGCATGATTTGGTCAAGTTTGGAATGAAAGAATATGGCTTAAAGATCAAATATTTTATCCATCAATTCTCAAGATTGGATCCAAAATCGTTACCCTGATTCTTCATACTACATATAATGAACAAAGACAAGGCAAGAGAAAAAGGGTTGGCCGCACGAAATTGACAGAAGAACTTAAAATTTTTTCACAAAAAGTGGTAATCAGTTTGAACTTTATAGAGGGATTCAAGAAGTTTTGACACTTGCAATCAATTCTTGGGCACATTTGGAAGCTAACTGGATCTGTTGCACGCATCAAGACGTCCAGAACAAGCATCTACAACATCACGATTTTCTTCTTGTTCTTGAATTTGATTTTGCCAATATATGCATTATAAATGAATTTTGAGTATGCATTCATGTTTATATGATCATTTAGAGCATGTTTGAATGATTAATTGTTTGTTTTGATGCGTGTTTGACCACTTGCCATTTTAGGGTTTCAAGGTCAGTTTTGGGGGTTTTCATTACAGGAAAAATTAGGCCAAAAGAAGGATACGATCGTATTCATGAGATCAAACCCAGTTGATCTATGTATTTACATTAAATTAATATTTCCTGTGGTGAATTTTGGAAATATGCAGGTTTTTGGCAACATACATGTCCGTAGGTAAAGGTTTATTGGCAAAAACGACAACCTATTGGGGAAGACGAAGGCATGGCGTATCATGAGTGGGCCATTTAAATAATTGCGTGCTTTTTGGACCATCCACATTGTTTTATATATATTATGCTTTAACATTATTATTATAACAACTAAGCAGCGTAGCACAAATGGCAAGGCAAGCGTGGAATGAGTGGAAGGACCTAGGTTCGATCCCAAGTCCCAGCATTTTCTTTATTTTCTCAATACACACTTGCAGGTTCTATACACTCCAAAGCCAGGTGTCCATCATACGCCCCACTGATCCAACCACTGGATGGTTGCCAGTACCGATCCAACGTTCCAATCAAGGAGAGACCATGGTGCACATTCCAAGCGTGCTAGCACAGGATCTAGCGCAAACTGGGCTCATCCATATTGGGCCTAACAAAAATCAGAAACACCCCCCCTGGGTGCTTATGCAGGCCCAAGTATTTTTTTTTCATTCTTTAATTCTTTTTATTTATTAATTATATCTTTTAATAACACAAAAAAAAGTCCTATTTTTTTATTTAATCATAAAAACATTAAAAAAATATATTTTTTTCATAAATTTTTTATTAGTTAATTAGTTTAATTAAATTAGGGTAATTTAATGTTTTTTAATATAATTCAAAATAATTAGAATTAGGGTTTAATTTTATACTTAACCTAATTTTTTCCTCAAAAACAACATAAATATTTTTCTTAAATTAGATTTTTAGGTCGCCGAATTATTTCTCGCATTTAATTTGCCGGATTTTCCATTTTTATTATTATTTGTAAATGATCCGAGTTTGTAATAGATTTAAATAGGGTTTTAATTCCGCATTTTATTTTTCAGTCAAAAATAATTATGTATCTGCCCAAAGCCATGTAATAGCTAGGACTCTAATTTCTTGCATTTTAATTTCTGCAAATTATAAACTGCTTAGATGTATGTATAAGATTGTATAGAAAGACGAATTGTAATTAATACAGTCGAAAACCCTAATTGTGAAAAGATAATTAACTGAAAAATACACTTGCACATGCTCACTCCTAGGGTTTGCTCCACTTGGTTTCCTCGGAAGTATTGGTCATGTCCCTCAAACATAGGAGTACCTTATCAATGACCCGCGATTCAAAATCGTCATAAAGATCATAGTCCCTACTTGTCCCTCGAGTTGCCTACGGATTGATCTTATGACGATAGTCCCTTCGAAATGCTAAGGTATCTTTACTTGTTGCCTTCAGAGACCATTTCTTCCCTTCGAACGTCCCTTTTAAACTCCAACGACGGTGCTACCTATTCCTTAATAATAGGATAGCACTGTCTAAAGGAAAACAAACAAACCTTTTTTCGAGTAGGTAGATTAGTTCTTAGGTACTTTCTCAAACAAAGTTTTTTCACACAAACACTTTTCAAAACAATTTTCAAAACAACTTCGTCACACTCTTGAGGACTGATACAAAGGTTATCACAAAGCAAAACTTTTTCAAAACAAGCACACACACAAGCAATTTTAAAAATGAGCAAAGTACCTAAGAGCCCGTGGAAAACCATAGATAGAAAGGGTGCTAACACCTTCCCTTTCCATAATCTATCCCCCGTACTCAGAAACATATCGAAAAAGGTTTTTTCTGTTCTTTTTCCTTTTCCTTTGTTGGATGAAATAAAAGTCGGTGGCGACTCTTGCTTACCGCGACATTTGTGAATACAAAATGAAAACCAGTATAACAGTCGATTCTGCCACCGTATCATAATCTACATCTGGAATAGATATCAGAGAGATCTTAGTGTCGATCTGACTGAACCAGAGAAGGTCTTTGATTAAATTTGACTAGAATGGAAATCAGAAGAATCTTAGCATCGATTCGACTAAAACAGACAAAAGTTTTAAATATCTTCATCTGGAATAGAAATCAAAGAGATCTTAGTGGTGATCTGACTGAACCAGATAAGGATTGTGAGGGCATCTTTCTGAGGAAGATCCTGAGATAACCCTTTGTTATACGTAGCTTTTGAGAAGACTACCAGGTCACATAAGTAGTCAACAGTGTTTATTGATTTGATCTTTCCCTGGAAAAGGTAAAGAATTAGTCATATGCAATATCATGATGTATGAAATGCATTGTGATGATGTTCTCAAAATAAATGAGATTATGATGTACGCGATGTGTATGCGCATACCCCGATGTATGAATAGGGGATGCTATTGTGATGTTTCTTAGTCTGGGAAAGTAAATCCCGGATTGCTGCTGGAGAGTATAAGGAAGGTGAATCCTTCATATCTGTTAGGGGTGGTGAATGGATATGATTTATCGGGGATTTCCTCTTTCTATTTAAGGATATTCTGCCGGGGATTGGCTCTTCTTGAGAATAACTCCGTGGAGGGAGGATGCTTTGTTGGAAGATATTGCTGATGTAGAGGAATACACTCTGTTGGGGAATGAGCTTCCACAATTTACAAAATAAACTCTACCCGGGAGGAGGTTTTATGAACTGTTAAAATTTGACTGGGGAAAACAAACTTCAACTGGAGAAGGTAATCCTTGCTTGGCGAAGAAGAGGGAAAACTCTGGTTGTTTCTGCTTTGTGGGGAACATAGCTGTCACAGGGTCGTGTGTAGCGGTGACTTCGTCTCAGGATGTTTTCCGCCCCTGTACCTGCTGGAAGGAGTAACTGTCGGGACTGAAAATTGTTTCTTAGACTTTTCCCCATTTCTTAAAATCAGTAGTAACTGTTTTTATATTTTTTATGCAAGTATTTGTGAACAGTGATCATATCTAAATTCATATGTCAAAAATAAGTCATTGGACATTTTTGCAAAACAAAACAGAAAAAGAAAAACAAACAGTTTTGTACTTTCAAAGAATGATTTTCTAGTAGGAGAACACCGTCGTAAGAAATGAAAGTAATGGAGTTCGCCTATAACAGGCATTTTGTATAACAGTTTTGTACATCTATGTGTAATAATCCCATTGAGTTTCAATTCTGCTATTTCCCCTATGTCCTCGTGTCGTACCCCAAATTTGTCCTACCTCGATGATTTCATTTTTCAAGATTAAAATAGAAGAAATGTTTAACTTAAGACGGTACAACAATATTTGATGGCCCGTCTTTATCTGGCTAGGGGGTGTATTTTAATTCAGGAGAGTGGGGATTTCTAAAACATAAAGACTCATAAATCCGTTCGCAAGGCATGTTGGCCACCGACCCATGCAATTCGAAAATTAATTATTCGAGCAACTATTAAGTTCTTAATTATCGAAAATTCGTTATTAAGAAGAAAAATGGGAAGTTAATCAGTCTCTAAGTTAGTCCACTTGGCATTTGAGAGCAAAATTATTAGTTGATCTTGAGTAAGGATTTTAAATCATTTTTATTATATGATAAAGGATTTTGAAAAGGGTGTCATTAGCAAGACTCTTTAGTCTTATTATTAAAGATAAATTCATATTATGAAGAGAAATAATTGCTGGCAAATCCCATTTTTATTAAAGAAAATTGTTTATTGTTTTTAAGTAAATAAATAAACAATATATTCTTTTAAGAAAAACTAGAACGCTTTACTAGTAACTTTGGGTTCTAAAATTTGTTTGCTTTAAAAGATATTCAAGCCCGTTAAGCATGTTTCAGTAGGCCTATTTCGTTATAGTTTTTTTGAAAATGCTTAAGAATAGAGAGGAGGGTGTATATTTTTAGCCCATACTAAATCATCTTTGAGAGCCCAAACAATGGATGCAATCTGGGCCCATTTGGTTGGTTTTAGAAAAATTCTTTTATTTTACACATTATTGCTGTTTTTAATAAATAGCATTATAATTATGTCATCAAATATTTTTAACATGGATATTGTGTTGAAAGAGAAAATATTGGTTGCTGGATCAAGAAAAAACATATAGGCCCAATTGCTCTTTGTGGTTGTAAACAAAAAAGGCTGGCCCACATCACACAAACACGTACTGTATCAGTTATGTCCAAAAAACACACATATCTTCAGTAACCGATATTGTTTAGATTCGGTAAAAAAATTATATCTTTTACAGCAAAATGATACAAAGTAGAAATCAAATCCAGAAAACCAATTATATCCAAAAATACGCATGTTTTCCTTAAACAAGTACTGTAGGAATCCAAATCAAACATGGAATAATCTAATTATCATCAACAATGAATCAATTACAATCCCTACATCCCTAAGTCAAAATAATTTTGTGACAGCAATAGAAAACCCTAAAAAAATACTAACTATAAATAAGGATAGAATATACAGAAAGAAGGGGGAATGGACAGAGAGAGGAGGGGGGAGATAAAATCTTCACAGAAACAAAAAATGGGTTTGAACAGAAAGAAGAACAAGGGTGAGTTCTGATAGCACAAAAACAAATCCGGCAGAAGAGAGGCAACCGCGAGGCGTGCTTGAACCCATCGCTTGCTACTGAAGATTGAGGGAGAGCGGTTAGAGTTTTAATTTCTGAAACCCTAACCGCGAGTCACTGTTAAGCGTCGTCGCTTCCATATCCACTATCGTCTTTAATTGTTCACCGTCACAATCCTCATTCCACTGTCACCTACAAAAAAAAAAGAAGGAAAATCAATGAATCAAACATTTAAAGTTAAAGGACGACAATAGCTAAAAGAGATAAAGAGACATAGCTTGCTTTGCTATTATTTGGGGTGTTGGGATGAGTTGACAGTATGAGAAGAAGTAAGCACGCCGCGCTGAAGGGTGAGAACCGGATTTAGGGTAAGGGTTTTGAGGGGTTGTTCGCGGCAGGGAGAAAGAGAAATGAAAGAAGATGAAGTGTTACTGTAATTACTAGAAACAAAAAGGAAAACAAACAAAAGTTAAAATAAAATTATCTTATCCATCTGTATCCTATACCCGCGCGCTCACAATAATTACCGTGCTCCCTCGCTTAGCATCCACGTGATCTCAATCAGGCGGCCATGAGGCGAAGCCCACTATAAGATCCATGCGCCTTGCCTCATACGATCAAACGGACCCCTTTGAAAACCCGTGGGCCCCAGCCCAACTGCTATGCACGCCCCCTTATCCATAATTACTAAAACTCCAAGCGAAACACACCCCCCCTTTGCCTGGACTGCTTTGGGCCTAGTATGAAACACTTCCAGCACCCCCTGCTTTTACTTCACCACTGAAAATGCACCTCCCAGGTTTATTTAAAATAATTAATTATCTTGTATTATTTTCTTTTTATATCATTTTTTATATACAATGTATTTTATTAATTATTTATCTCTTTTTATTAATAATTGTAATTATTATTATTAATTATTATTATCAAATTTTTATAATTATTATTATATATTATTGTATATTACACGAAAACACTATCTATATTATTATAAATTATTTTATTCAAGAATTCATATATTATTTTCTATACTATGTGCATTAAATCTTTTTCACTCGTGCATTAATCAAGACGTTTTCACAATTAATATTATTAAAAAACACAAACCAAGAATCAAACTATTTTCGCGTAAAAATTAAACTAATCAACAGTCTTTTTGCAAATAGGGTTTTAAACCGATTTTGGCTTACTGCGTACTCAGTCAAAATCTCCGTAATCACTACTCTCGATCGAGTGCAAAGTGATTCAAAATATGTTTACAAACCCCCTAAAAGACACCAACCCATATGAACTACGAATTGGGACTCTGATTCCTCATAAGAGGATACGTAGGCACACGATCTAAAATCGTGGCGAGTCTTGCTAATTAAAACTTAAAAGACCGTTTTCCCCAAACTTAAACCTAAAACCTAATATCCTTGTGAACAAGGTAGATGAAAGGTGCCTAACACATTCTTTTCGCCTAATGAAGTCTGAAACCTAGAATCTCTGTCTGCAAATTAGGGTTTTCTGTTAGATTCCCTTCCCTAGGATAAAAACTGATAGTGGCGACTCTGATTAAAACCAGTCGCAACAGCTGGCGACTCTACTGGGGACTCTCCTTAACCCTCGGTTTAGGTATTTTTAGGGTTTCTTATTTTTATTTCTCTTTATTTATTTTTTGCATTAATTCTATTTATTGCGTTATTTATTTATTGTCAATTTTTTCTTATGATCATATACTATGTGGCAGGTTTTTATTTCAAAAAATATTCTCAAATAACCTTAGCAAGAAGTTTCGTCTATTAGCTTAGGGGGTACATCATCCCTGCAAGTTTATGTGATGACTTCGCCTGGAGTCGATGGACTTCCGAAAAAGGAATGCTTATCAAGAGATATCCTCTTGACGAGTAGGACTTTGGAAGGTCACCCATGACTCTTTGTAACGACCTTAACCCAAATATCGCGTGACGAGACCTTTCACGACTTTGAGACGGACGTCTCGGTCCATAAAGAGGCTCCATCTAAGGGAGGCCCTTGCGCCTTTTCCCTCTGGTGTTATTCATGATACCCTTAAGGAAGCTACCTTTTGGGAGGGTAGATCAACTATAGGTCAAGACTAAGGAACCTACCTTATAAGGATACTCATAACAAAACCCCGTCACTGAACCATACATCCCTACTTTATAGGGGTATTTATCACAAAAATCCCGCCACTCGACCCTACACCTATGCATTCATACATGTCATGTATTCGTCATGTATTTCACATATTCGTCACACTATGTTTGCCTTATTCACAAGGGGGTATAAAAGATAAAAATGAAATTGAGATCTCGGGGGCTGTCCTTAAAAATGGATACCGAAGGAAGCAACTTGCACATGTCAACACGCCAAACATGTTTGAAATCAAGGCCAAAAAAAGGAAATAACATGCTGAAAATTTCTTCAAATTCTGTCCAGCAACAGTGGATGGTTTCAAAAGCAGATACCTGCAGGCGCGCCTAGAAGACTTACTTCCTTGGTGCCTGATTTCACGCAAATAAAGTTTTGGCTAAAGATGATAATATTTTTCAATATCTGAATTACGTTACCTTCAATAAAGGCATTTTGTTTCCACACACCGTTTCCGTATCTATTTTAAAGATAGTCTCCAAGTAAAATAATAAAGGATAAACATATACCCAAAGGAATAAGACATTCACATTCATACGCACTCCTGCATTCACGAACACGCGCATATCATGTCAAAACTCATTTTTCCACAAGCATCTCTCCAGTTGAACCATTGGTAGAAGAAGGTCTCCACCTCCTTGGCCTCCATATCAAACAAGGGCTTATCGACAAAAAAAAAGCAACGGAAAAAATTGAGGAAACTCAGGCTGTGTTCAAAGAGGATCTCGACCAAGTAAGGGCGACGTAAGTTCAATGAAAGGGGATTTGAGTCAAGTTCTCCTAGCTTTGAAAAACATTATTGACAAGCAAGACCAGATTCCCAGGGAAACTTTCGAAGAAGTAGCACAGACTATTGGTGCATCAAGTGGTCACCAACCAAGGAAAGAGCCAGAAGCAGGGCTCCAGAAGCCTGTCATGGCCCAACAAGAAGCTGAAACTGAAGGGTTTGTCCTACCGCCACCAAAAGTAGGGGCATCTCATACCCTACAGATTCCAACCAATAATACAGACTCCTGCTAAGACACAATGAAGCTTCCGAAAGATCTCTACAAAGGCTAGGGGACCAGGGGATAGTCTAGTTCGAACAATACCCTGAAGAAAAATATAAAGCTACTCTGAAGGGTGAAGCACATTTTCCTCTAATCCACGAGACCTTTATCAACAACGGAGTAATGCATGGCGGACATATGGCGAAGATATCCAATAAGGCCAACACCAAAGGGGCAACTGAAGTCATCCAAGAATGCGCCCTAGGCGGAAAAAATATCAAAAGATGGACGATCATGGAGATTCCTGAGATCTTTTTATTTCCTAATCAATTTTTCTTGTTTTTGAAAGAACCTGTGTCAAGCCCGAGACATAGGGGTTGCTTCTAAGGGTTTCCCCGTTTTGTTTCAAACAATATTTATGATTAATGAAAGTTATATTTTGTTTTCAATCAAGATCCCTGTCTTTCTTTTGCATTCATGTCTTAACTTTAAAATGGAAATACTTTCGCTGCATATGCATTTTCGAATATTCAAATTCTAAAGCTGCACTAAAACATGATAAAGGTGAAATTCATGCCCAAAACCACCGATAATGTTATTGCTGCAATCCAATATAATTTTGATGCTCCTGTCAACCAAGCTAAAGAGGAAGATGATAAAGATCTTAAACTCTCTGAGAAAATGGCGAGGGAAATAAAACGAACAGCTAATAGTATGCAACCATATCTAGAGGCTATTAAGACCATTAATCTAAACACAAGGGAAGATTCGAAAGAAGCCAAGCTAAGGGGAAACATTAGAGCGGGGCCACAAAAAAAGTTGATCAAGTTATTACGCATATCTACGAAAATAGGCCAAAGTCAAACACAGATGGTGCTGCAAACATAAGCAACTACAAAATACCAAGATCTGACGATGAACCCGAGCCAAGGGCACGTTGGGCATCCACGTTCGACGAAGCTTCAAATACACTGAGGCACGATATAGGGGCCATAGTGACTCTCCCAAAAAATGCTCACAAGCCATATACCAATTCAAGGGTGAACGGGATACTAAAAATCCAAAACTGATTCCCTATCAAGATCATATTTTAAAACCGACTGCGGAATTCACAAAGATCATTTTTCAGTCGTGTCCTACGAAAAGGGAATCAAATGACAGATGCCTTAGCAACTATATCGTCTATATTCAAAATAACTTGGTCAAACCACGAACCCCGCATCACAAACAGACGCTTCAAAAATCCAGCACATTACCTTGCTATAAAAAAATGACAATATAACAAGCTTTGGTTTCACGATATCCCGGATATGCCTCTAGCATTGGCAAGTAAACCCTACGAGAATGATCTGCGAAATTCTTTCCAAGTAACGATATACTGTACAAGACGAACCACGACATGGTCTAGTACTCAAGAAGATTATGCTGCCTCGCCTCCACTCACGTGGTAAATGGACACCTAATTACAAAGGTCCATACGTAGTCAAAACAACATTCTACGGCGGTGGTCTTATCTCCACAACAATGGATGGGAAAGAGTTACCGCACCCGGCAAGTTTGGAGGCAGTAAAAGAAACTATGTACAAGAAGCTCGTTAAGCTCGAACCTTAAACAGGCGACTTAGGAAAAAAGGAGCACCCCGATGGATCTAAAACCCTAAAGGGAGATCCAGGCAAAAATTAGGGGCATATAACAAAAAAATTATCCCGGTGGACTGAAAACTCGAAAGGGCAATCCAGTCAAAAATTAGGGATCATTCAAAAAATAAATAAAGAACAAAAGACTGTGATCTAAGAACTGCGACTACGAACCACAAAAGGAGAGACAGATCTGAATCATTCAACTCAGAAGCGAAGGAGATAAGATCATTAAAAGGATATTGGGGCACAACAGCAGCAATTAACATTTCTCATTGCCATTTACAGTTTTGAAATTTTTTGTAATTACCTCTTCCTAGGAATTGCATCTTATATTCTCGCCTATTCTGAGGCATATCAATAAAGCATTTGCTTTCTTTGTATCTTTCGAATTGCATTTTCTTTTTCTCATACTTGTTTACAAAATACTACGATTATTACTTGTGAATATTGTCTTGAAATCATTTCGGGGAATTAAAAGAATAAAAGCATTTGAGAAAACATCAAAAAAATGTTTTGGTTAGAAAAATGTCAAAAGAAAATCCACGTCTACGTCCATGCACAGGGCTACTCTGTACGCCTTTAAAATATGTACACATGTCTACGCCTGTATCTATGCATATCCATGCTCACGATGCAAAAAAAGTATACACCCTGTGATACGGTGGGAGAACTGACTTGAGGTTTTGCGTTTTGTATTCGCACTTGTTCGGTTTAGCAAGAGTCGCCACCGACTTTTTATTTTATCCTAAAGGAAAGGTTTAAAAAAAGCACAGGAAAAACCTTTTGAGATGTTTCGTGGGTTCGGGGGGTAGATTATGAAAAGGGAAGGTATTAGCACCCTTTTCATCCATGGTTATCCATGGGCTCTTAGTTACTTGGTTTTTAGATCACTTGCCTTGATTTTTGATTGCTTGAAATTATGGTGTGTGTGCGTGTTTTGAAAATGTTTTTGAAATAGACGCCTTTGTTTCGGCAACCAATGTAATTAACTCGTGTTTGAGTGTTTTACAAGAGTGTGTATCTTTTCGAAAAGATGTTTCAACTGTTTTTGAGAGTTTGTTTGAAAAGTGTGTATGAAGTGCGGTTTTTTAAAAAGAAGGCAAGTGTTTTTGCAAGTTGATCTCAAGTAATTAAGAGTTTTGTTTACCCCTATTATACTCAAAGGTTTTCTCTATGTTTTCAACCCCTTTTTAACAATTTTGTTCCACCATTGAATTTGGTGGACAATCTTGCGTTTAGGATGTGATCGGGACAGGCGCGGGTCATCGTATGGACCATGAATGCAATGATGCCGAGTGTCTTTGGCAATTTGCTTGAAGGGACTATGATCATTCCGTTTAGGCAACTTTCAAAAGCGTCATCGAGTGACTTACGATCATTTGAATTTGTTTTGCCAAAGAAACTCGACGTGCAAGCATGGCCCATTTTGGAAGGCAACATGTGGGATTACCCTAGGGGGTGCAAGTGTGATTGTGTATTGAGTTCATGTATTTCTTTTTTATTAGGTTATCTAGCGTTTGATTTTATGTACATGCAAAACCTAGGTCTAACCATGGTATAATTGAAAGCGATAAATTGCAAGAATTTAAAGTCTACGCTATTACAAATAATATCCGGGAGTGGGGGTACAAATTTAGCGAATGGGGATGAGACTTAAATAATTACAACTACATTGGATCTCGATCGAATATAATGTGTATCATGTATAGCAATGTATAAGATTAGCAAATGGATAATGTATCAATGTAAGTGTATTGGTAAGTGTGATTATTTACAAGTGAAAAATGTTAATGTATTAATAGGAAAATTAAGTATTGTTAACTTAATTATTAAGCGTATATTCTTGTTTTGTATTTTGGTTAAATATGTATACATAAAAGTTTTAATTTTAAGGAAAGAAAAAAATTAACTTTAAAAGAAAAAATTATGTAACTATGTACAAAGAAAGTATTTTTAGAAAAAATGAAAAGTATTATCTTAAGAATTATTTTTATGTATTAGTACTTATTTACAAAGCCTTTGTTAGTTAAAAAGAAAACTCAAACTAGAAACCTATTTTTTTATGTATCTTTTATAAATGTTTTAAGTTAACTTTACATTAAAGATAAAAAAGAGTTTTAATAAAAAGAAAAAGAGAAAAAAAAAAGTTTAAGTTTTAAATATATTATGTATTATTGTTAATATTTTTCGTATACAAAGATTTTAACTAAAGAAAATAAAATGTTCAACTTTTAGAAAAATCAATATTCATATCTTTTCTTTAAAATGTAATAATAAAAAGGGAAACAATTAAGGAAATAACTATGAAAATGTATGATTTTGTTTATCAAAGAAATATTAATTTAGAAAATGGTAAATTGATAATAAAAAGAGGAGTTAATTTATGAAAAGAAAATAAAGAAATAGCTATGTTCAAAACAAAACAAAAGGGAGAGGATGGGCCTAAAGGGGTTTGTTCTGGCCCAAACAACAAATGATTAGAAGGAAGCGCGAGGGGTGTACATGGAATTGGAAATGGGCTTATGCTGAATGAGTGGGGCGAGGCCCATTTGTTTGAGACAAATCATTTTAGGGTTTATTGATTTTGTGTCACTTGGGTTTAGGGCTTGCTGAGAGCGGCGCGCCGTTCGTTCTCTCTTCGTTCATCTTTGTCTTTCTTTCATACGCCTCCGTCTCTGAGCTTCTCCTTCGCTCAAGCCACCAGCGCCGCCTCTACATCCTCCTCTCCGCGGCCAAGCGCGCTATGGTTCGTTCAAGGTTAAATTTCATCTTTAATCTCTTTAGGGTTTTTATGATTTGCATGTTATTATTTCGCCCATTATTGATTCAGATTTTGTGTTGTCGTGGTTATTTGAGGTTGTGAAAGGGAAGGAAAAGAAAAGAAATGCTACCTCTTGGAGACGGAAGAGGAATGAAGACGGCGGCGCTCAGGCGGCTTGACGGCGGAGGGATGGTGACGCTGAAATTAGCTTGCTGGAAATTGGTATTCTGTGTTTGGCTCTTCAGGTTTGATGATGATTATGAACTGAGAACCTTTGTTTGATCTCTTTTCCTCTTCTTCTTTGTTGCCTTGATTGATGCCTTTGAGATGCCTGTGATGAGGATTCTCTGAGGCCTTATATGTTTGTTTGATGAACTTGGTTGACTAGCTTGCTTTGCTTGATGTTGTATGATTTGGTTTGTTAGCCCAATGATGAACCCTAGGTTCTGAGGGCCTCAATGCTTGACTGAGTATGTTTGATGTCTTGGCGATTCTGTTGGTTGGTGCTTGCTTGGACAAAGCTTATGCAGGTTTTTAGAGGCTTTTGGTCTTAGACAGGCCTGGGGTTCTTAGGCTAAAACAGACACGAGGCTTTCAGGCTGCTGGTTTAAGGGCATGGCTTAGCAGGTTATGGCTGTTTGTTTGTAAGCTTATACTGGTTTTCAGGCTTAAGGCTTCACAAATTTTGTTGACAGGTTATGGTCTTGAATGGTTATGGTTTTCTAGGTTGAAAGGGTTGGTCTGCAGGTTTTATACTTATTGTAAGTTGGTCGCAGGTTTGGGCAGGATGTTTGTGAGCTTTGACATGGTTTGGAGCTGGAGGTTGTTGGTAGGTTTAAGGCTATACTGGTTTTTGAGACTTGGACAGTTTTTTTTTGTTTCCTTTTTGACAGGTTCAGGCTTGTATATTTTGAACTCGTTGAATCCAAGCCTTTGACAAGTGAGGGCTTTGGTGTTATATGCCCAAGAAAGGGTTCAGGGTTTGAATCCGGTTTGAAGGGTTTATTATGGAAAGATAATTCTGTTTCTTTTTATTGACAGTTTTGTTTGCATTCTGATTTCTTCATATCTCTGCCTTCTGCCTCACTGTTTTATTGCAGTTTTTGTTTTGATATATCTTTTCCTGCCTCAAGCCTAAACCCTATACCTCTTTTCTTTCTTCTCTCTCTCTCCAGTACAGCTTTTAGCATATTATATTGCTTAACATGTACTAATTCTGAAAAAAGCAAACTGGCCTGGGAAATGATGAAACTGAAATTTGCTTGCAATCTACTCTTTCTCTACATATTTGCATATCTCTTTTCCATACTTTGTGCTTCTTGATAGCATTGATGGTACTTTGATATCTTGAGATATCTTTTGGCAGCTCTAGTTGACTTTGGACTTAGTTTTGAAATTGTGACTCTGTTTAGCAATTTGAACTTGGTTTAGGCCATTCAGTTTGTAACTTGGACTTTGTATTTGCACATGCTGTCTTGCTTTGAACTATGCAGTTGGTTGACCAATTTGAAATGTGCAATTTTTGACTTTGTGCATTCATTTTTAATTTGCCAACATTTTCATCCCTCTTTGTGAACCGGGAGAAATCCCGTGATTTGCAAAGAGGGCGAACTGATCCCGGCCATTTGCTTTTAATGATAAACTTTTTATCTGTCTGTCTCTTTAAATATTTATCTGCTTCTGACTTTTTCTTCTTTCTTATTCTTTGCAGATAGAATCCAATGAGGCAGAGGGAGCAAGGGATGGAAGATGAAGAATTGAAGACTTAGAAAAATATTAGGATACTTTTATTTAAATTTAAATAACTGTGATATTATTATTGTAAACATTTTGTAAACAAAAACAATTATACAAGTAATTTAAAGATAAATAAAAAGTCCTTTTATTTGATTAATTCTTTTTATTCTTTTCAAGATATTTATCTAATTGTTATAATTATTAAATTAAAATAAAAATGGAAATAAATTCCAATTATCTTAACTTAAAAATAAATAATCAATTGGTAAACATTGTGGTCTTATGACAAACCTGACGCTCCAATTATTCAAAGCAACGCATAGTTTCAAACCAAGCGATAGTTAATTAAACAAAACGTCCATCTGCCTCTTTTCACTGATTAAATCCAACAAATGCAAATTAACAACCAGCAGCCTCAGTTCTCAATTCAGAGTAATTTAAAAAACATTGATAGAACCAACTCTTCTTGAGAGATATGCGCACAAAACCCTGATTCTGATCAAGTGCCAAAGAAGCGTTTGCCTGATCGAAGCTGAACCAAAATCAACCAAAACCCTAAGCAAACTGTGTGAACTGTTCCAGACTTTTCAAAAACCCTAATTTTGTCTGGCTGAAGAGAAAAATCTGTTTTGACCGATTCTTGAGCCAGTTTGAAAAATCAGGAAACGCCTGAAGCTGTGATTTCTTGAGGAAAAATGCAAGGGCAAATTTTGGGGTACAACAGTTGCCCCTGTTCAATCTTCTTGGACCTGAAGAGTTAGATTGGAAAGTTTGCCTTTCGCGACTCGAGGGTAAAAGGAGATTTGACACTAGAGTGCCCAGAAAATTTGCACTCGGTGATGTGATGGTAGAGGGAATGGGCTTAAAGATGCCATTTGGTGATGGGCTTAAAGATGCCATCTGGTGACTGCTGGTAGGAGGATGGGCTTATAGATGCCATCTGGAAATGGGCTTAAAGATGCCATTTAGAAATGTTTGTTGAGGAGAATGGGCTTATAGATGCCATCTGG
The DNA here is from genome assembly GCA_948472305.1 of Vicia faba. Lineage (NCBI taxonomy): Eukaryota > Viridiplantae > Streptophyta > Magnoliopsida > Fabales > Fabaceae > Vicia > Vicia faba. The sequence continues at coordinate 295,367,326 of OX451740.1, read as the reverse complement.
AAATGATTGTTGAATTGTATGTCACTGGTGAGTGGACGAGTATCAGAAAGGTATCCATGTTTTGGAATGTCTCTGAACTGGGGGTCTGAACAAGCAATAGATTGACATCCGTGTTTGGAGAATCTGTAAACCGTTTTCAGGAGTTGAAGTTGAATAAACAATAGAGCAGCATCCGTTGTTGGGAAGCGTCCGTAAACTGTTTTCAAAAGTTGAGAAGAAACTGAACAAGCGATAGATTAACATCCGGTGTTGGGAAGAATCCATAAACTATTTTCAAAAGTCTGAAGAAGGAAACGGTGTAGGGTTTCCTGATGATGAGTCCGTGTAAAACTGCATCTGGATGAATCTGGAACAAGTATCAGAATGTCGCCGTGTCTGGGTCATATCTGAACTGTCTCTGAGCGAATCTGGAATAAGTATTAGAATGTCGCCGTGTCTGGGTCACATCTGAACTATTTCTAGAAAGAATTTCAGAAGAAGTTGATCTTTGTCTGTCGACTGATCTTACCTGAAAATGTAAAGAGTTAGTTGTATGCAATGTCATGATGCGTGATGCAATGTATGTTATATCAATGTTTATGATATGAATGTGATGAATGCGTATGTAAGCTGATGAACTGTCTTGCTGAGGATAGATGAATCCTGGATGGTTGAAAAAGAATCTTGACTGCTGCCGGGGAAAGTAAATCCTTGGCTGCTGCTGTGGAGGGAAAGAATCTTTTGATTGCTGCAGACGAGAAGTCCTGGGACCACCGTAGGGGAATCAGAAGCTTGGGTTGTATGCCAAACTACTGGGGAATTCCTGTCTTGAGGAGATCTTCACTAGAGAATATTCGAATATTCTGTGAGGAGCTGAGAATGAGAGTCCTCACTCTGCTTGGGGATTGATAGTTGGAAGTTTTAGCTCCGCTGGGGATATTGAAACTTGATTCTGAGGGGAATTAGATTCCGGAAGGTTCTCAGGTTAGGGATTGCAAGAATCTTCTGATTGCCGTAGGCACTTGATTTCGGGAATGGGCTTACAGATTCCATTTGGAGGTAGGATAGATAGCTACTGGAGATGTGTTGAATTGTGAGTTTGAAAGAAGGAACCTGTGTAGGGTTTCCTGATGATGAGTCCGTGTAAAACTGCATCGGGTTTTTGAACACTTTTGACATTTGAATGCCCCAAGTGGTGATGTAGATAATTTCCTGGCTTGTTACAGGTGTTGATCCACAATCAGTCATCCATAGATGTTTTCCTGGTTTGTTACAGGCGTTGATCTGGAACTTAAGAAAGGTAACAGAATGGCAATCGTGTCTGGAGCACATCTCGACCGTATCTTCCAACAGGTGATGAAGGAATTGTCGAACACTTTTGACATTCGAATGCCCCAAGTGGTGTTGATCTGGAATAAGTTACGGAATGTCGCCATCTCTAGGTCACATCTTAACTATATCTGAAAGCAGGCTTGGATAAGTTACAGAATGTCGCCAAAATCTTGGGTCACATCTTAACTATATCTGAAAGCAGGCTTGGATAAGTTATAGAATGTCGCCAAAATCTTGGGTCACATCTTGAACTATCCCTGGAAGAAAATCTGAATGAGTTATAGAATGTCGCCAAATTTGGGTCACATCTTGAACTATATCTAGAAGCAAATCTGAATGAGTTATAGAATGTCGCCAAAATCTTGGGTCACATCTTAAACTATATCTGAAAGCAAATCTGAATGAGTTATAGAATGTCGCCAAATTGGGTCACATCTTGAACTATATCAATCTTCTGAGGTGATGAGAATCTTCATGCTGTTAACGGTTAACTGTTATCTGGTCGTAATCCAGGCTCCACAGAAATTTATATTGTCATCTGGTCGTAATCCAGTCTTCACAATAACTTGCTAAGCTGTTATCCGGTCAAATCCGAGCTCCACGGCTTGTGCTAAAGATATACCACTATCTGGTCGCAATCCAGGTTTCGTAGTATTCTTGACTGCTATCTGGTCGTAGTCCAGGCTTCACAGAACTTGTTAAGCTGTTATCCGGTCAAATCCGGGCTTCACGGCTTGTGCTGAAGATATACCACTATCTGGTCGCAATCCAGGTTTCGTAATATTCTTGACTGCTATCTGGTCGTAGTCCAGGCTTCACAGAACTTGTTAAGCTGTTATCCGGTCAAATCCGGGCTTCACGGCTTGTGCTGAAGATATACTACTATCTGGTCGCAATCCAGGTTTCGTAGTATTCTTGACTGCTGTCTGGTCGTAGTCCAGGCTTCACAGAACTTGTTAGGGATTAAACTATTTTCCGGTCGAATCCGGGTTTCATAGCTTTCTCTAAGGGGATACCACTATCTGGTCGCAATCAAGGCTTTGCGGTAGTCTGACACTGTTATCCGGTAGTAGTCCGGTCTTCACAATGTGCTGTAGAGATCAAGATACTATTCGATCAAATCTGGGCTTCATAACTTGAATCTTGTGAGAATTTGGTTTTTGACGACTGTAGCTTCCAACAGGTCATGAAGGAATCGCTGAACACTTTTGACATTCGAATGCCCCAAGTGAGTATGAAGGAGACTTGCCTCGAGTCCACTGAACTTTTGAGAGATTTGTTGAAATCTTGACCGGACTGTCCCAGGTTAACTGAACTTTGAAAGATCTGTCGAAACCTTGACTGGACTGCCCCAGGTTAATTGGATGGTGACATGTCATGCCCCTCGTTGATAGGAGATTTGTCAATGGAAGTGTCATCCTTTGAAGTGATTTTCGTTCACTGAGAGAGTTTTCGTTCCCCCGAACATTCGCTGTATGAATTTCTTCGCTGTCAAACAAATAGTCAAATGCGAACAGTGATATTCAAGCAATGCAAAGTTTATGTCTGTCTCAAAGTTTTGAAAAATGTGTTTTTTAGCAGAAAACTTTTTATAAGACACGTTAACACAAGATTTAGAGCAAAGCTTACAGGAGTCAGGATACCTTTGGTAACAGTACGCTTTCGAACTAACCTATGCTTCAATTAGGACTTTGAAGGGTTGTAACGTGGCCTGGTTCATGGTTTAAGAAACAAAGGATAAAGGCTCAAAGTATATTTGTACCCACCCGTTCTTCGTGATGTTCTTCACACCTAAGCTCAGTTGATTGTGCGTCGTACTCTGTTTTGAGTTTGAAACGACTTTTGGGCGATGGTTCACCAATTGAAATTGGGAGACAGTCATCATCCCTTTTCTTTTTCAACATTTTTCATGTTGTTGAGGATTTGTAATGACCTCACTATTTTGATTTTGATTTGTTATCCCTAACTCTTGCCTGACTGTCTCTATTTTTGAGATCACAGTCAGTGGGATGCCCCAACTTTCTTAAGCCTCCTTCACAGGTTTTGGCTTGGTGGGTTTTTCTCTTTTGAGAGATTGACTGCCTATGTGATAGGGAACCACCCTGTCTTTTGATTCCAAGGGAATGCTTTTCTTGTTGACGTCGTTCGTTGTATTACGAACTGAGAGGTTGTGACTGCGATGCACATTTTCTTTTGAATTAACTGAGATACTACCCTGCCCCAGGTTTATATCAAAGGTTTTGATTGTTTAGAACAGAAAACTCCTACTTCTTTGGCTCAAAGGGGTTGACTAGGGATTATCTTCCTTATAACTCCAGTGTTTGGGAATTGAAAGAAATGCCTGTACATCATCAACAAGGTCTGTTCAAAAGCATACTGTATGAGATTATGGTATTGTTTCGTCATCCTCCCTCTAAAGGCTTGCAGCTTTTTATCAAGAGTCAAATATCATAAAGAAAAGCATAAGAGTAGTGAAAACGAATGGATGAATTCAAGACAAACATATGCAATGCATTAATGAAACAGAGTTTAACATTAAACGATAATTGTTTGACTAACAAAAGATTACAACTTTGAAAGTTCAAAATGAAACAAACACAATCTCAATGAGCTGGCATAGAAGCAGTGATCATGCTGGGGCCTCTGGAGGACCAAACTCAATTTCCTTGGCATCAATCAAATTCTGAATCTTGTACTTCAAAGCCCAACAGTCGTCAGTGTCATGCCCGGGACCGTCAGAATGATAAGCACAAGTTGCATTAGGATTGTAGTTAGGAGATGAAGTCTTTGGGTTTGGATGAGGCCCTATCAATGCAATCAGATTCAACTTCAGCAAGTGTTGCAGTGCTTGAGACAACGACATGTTGATGTTGGTGAACTGTCTCTTAGGCTCGTCCGGTCGTTGTTGACTTCCCCTTGGCTGTTTTCGGCGTGACGTAGAACCAGAGATCAGGACTGCCCCTGCATGTTGATCATGATGACTCCTTTGATTGTTCCCAGCATTAGACTCTTTCTTTCCATTGTAGGGAATTATCTGAGTATCGGAGGTTGTAGCTCCTTGGATCTTTCCACTCTTGATGCCCGCTTCGACCCTTTCGCCAGTCAGTATTAGCTCGGTGAACCCGGATGACGAGCTTCCATTTAAGTGATTAAAGAAAGGCCCCGTCAACGTCCCCATGAAGATGTCAATCAGCTCTCTGTCAGTTAAAGGAGGTTGCACCCTACCAACCAAATCTCTCCATTTTTGAGCATACCCTTTGAAGCTCTCGTCGGAACCCATGGTCATGTTCTGCAACTGCACACGAGTTGGTGCAAGATCAGCATTGTACTGATACTGCTCATAGAAAGCAAAAGCTAAGTCCTTCCAGGTGTGGATGCGAGAACTCTCCAATTGGTAGAACCACTCGAGCTGAGCCCCTACCAGACTTTCTTGGAAGAAATGGATCCAAAGCCCTGTATCAGCTGTGTATGGTTGAATCTTGCGGACATAAGACTTTAGATGCATCTTAGGGCAAGAAAATCCGTCGTACAGAGCAAAGGTAGGGACTTTGAACTTTGAAGGGATGACCAATCCAGGAACTAGACCCATGTCTCCTAGATCCAAGCCAGGTATTTGTTGGATCTCCATAACATTGAGGCGATCCTCCAACTCTTTATACTTGTCATCAACGAGAGGATATTGTTCTTCGGAGTAGTCAGCTTCCTCTTCATCAATCTCCACATTGTGGTTTTCTTCAAGACTAACCCCTGTGTTGGACGGAGTTGCAAGGTCTTGGGTCTTAGGCCTTCTCCTCAAGTTCAGGATGTTGGCTGCCTTCTTGGACTTCTTCTTCTTGTCTTTGAGAAGAAGAGCTGTCAGATCCTCTTGCCCTTTACCCATAGCCAGCAGCATTTGTTGGAATTGAGCACTTTGAGCTTGGAGATCTTTCACCGTTTGTTCCATATCCATCTTACTGAAATAAAAAGTAAGAAGATAAGAAAACCTGCATGGGAGAAACCTGTTATGCAATGATATGTATGATATATATGCGATGTTTTCAAGGATCTCTTGGGGTAAACACAAGAGAATGTTAGAGGTTAAACTTCGATCTTGGATTGGAGAACTTGGTATCGGTGGATGTCTTCCCACGAGAATCAAGCTCACCATGTCGAGTGGGTCACAGCCACTGATTCAAGTTGTTGCACTTGAACTTTGATTGGAGAACTGTGCACTGGTGGATGTCTTTCCACGAGAATCAAGCTCACCATGTCAAGTGGGTCATAGCCACTGATTCAAGTTGTTGCACCTGAACTTTGATTGGAGAACTGTGCACTGGTGGATGTCTTTCCACAAGAATCAATCTCACCATGTCAAGTGGGTCATAGCCACTGATTCAAGTTGTTGCACTTGAACTTTGATTGGAGAACTGTGCACTGGTGGATGTCTTTCCACGAGAATCAAGCTCACCATCTCAAGTGGGTCGTAGCCCCTGATTCAAGTTGTTGTACTTGATCTTTGATTAGCATTGGTTAGAGGAGAAACCTCTTGCCCATTGGTAGACGTTTGGTTCAACGTAACCCTGCATCAAAAGAACCCTCGAGATCCTTGAAATGGTTATTGAAAATGCTATGGTATGATGTCATGATGTTATGCACATGCATGCAAAAGCAAGTCAGTGTATATAAAGGTAATCATATTCACACAAAGCAAACAAGTCCTTAAGTTCAGGCTTGCATGAGGTTCAGGTACTACCCTCTTTCAGTTTCGTTGGTTAAGACCTGTCCTATCAAAAGTAACCGGGTTCTAGAGGATCTCAATATCACTTACTACCCTCAATCGGTCATAACTCCAGCATCGCTATCTTTTCTTGCGGCCGGAACCATCGCGAGAGTTTAGCCTCAATGAGTGTAGCATACTGCTACTGTTCTATGGCCAAGTTGGGTCAATTTAGGGTTCTAAGGTCGGTTGGTGCTTAATGACTCCTTGGAAGACCCATATTCTCCCCGTTTCAACACAGGGGATATCGGTATAGACCAAGGTGCCACACCAACGTAGCCACTGCTTCACCCATGTCGGTATACCCCGGACAGGTCCCTCACAGATTATGCTACCTAAAAGGGTATTCCCCAGATCTGGGTTAGGATCTATGAAACTCCGATGCAAAGCCCACAAATATAAAAGCAAACAAAGCAAGCAATTGAGAAAAAGGTGATCTAAAACCCTAAGGTAACCCCACTTAAAAAGTTCCAGTCCCCAGCAGAGTCGCCAGTTCTGTGATACGGTGGGAGAACTGACTTGAGGTTTTGCGTTTTGTATTCGCACTTGTTCGGTTTAGCAAGAGTCGCCACCGACTTTTTATTTTATCCTAAAGGAAAGGTTTAAAAAAAGCACAGGAAAAACCTTTTGAGATGTTTCGTGGGTTCGGGGGGTAGATTATGAAAAGGGAAGATATTAGCACCCTTTTCATCCATGGTTATCCATGGGCTCTTAGTTACTTGGTTTTTAGATCACTTGCCTTGATTTTTGATTGCTTGAAATTGTGGTGTGTGTGCGTGTTTTGAAAATGTTTTTGAAATAGACGCCTTTGTTTCGGCAACCAATGTAATTGACTCGTGTTTGAGTGTTTTACAAGAGTGTGTATCTTTTCGAAAAGATGTTTCAACTGTTTTTGAGAGTTTGTTTGAAAAGTGTGTATGAAGTGCGGTTTTTTAAAAAGAAGGCAAGTGTTTTTGCAAGTTGATCTCAAGTAATTAAGAGTTTTGTTTACCCCTATTATACTCAAAGGTTTTCTCTATGTTTTCAACCCCTTTTTAACAATTTTGTTCCACCATTGAATTTGGTGGACAATCTTGCGTTTAGGATGTGATCGGGACAGGCGCGGGTCATCGTATGGACCATGAATGCAATGATGCCGAGTGTCTTTGGCAATTTGCTTGAAGGGACATGATCATTCCGTTTAGGCAACTTTCGAAAGCGTCATCGAGTGACTTACGATCATTTGAATTTGTTTTGCCAAAGAAACTCGACGTGCAAGCATGGCCCATTTTGGAAGGCAACATGTGGGATTACCCTAGGGGGTGCAAGTGTGATTGTGTATTGAGTTCATGTATTTCTTTTTTATTAGGTTATCTAGCGTTTGATTTTATGTACATTCAAAACCTAGGTCTAACCATGGTATAATTGAAAGCGATAAATTGCAAGAATTTAAAGTCTACGCTATTACAAATAATATCCGGGAGTGGGGGTACAAATTTAGCGAATGGGGATGAGACTTAAATAATTACAACTAAATTGGATCTCGATCGAATATAATGTGTATCATGTATAGCAATGTATAAGATTAGCAAATGGATAATGTATCAATGTAAGTGTATTGTGTAAGTGTGATTATTTACAAGTGAAAAATGTTAATGTATTAATAGGAAAATTAAGTATTGTTAACTTAATTATTAAGCGTATATTCTTGTTTTGTATTTTGGTTAAATATGTATACATAAAAGTTTTAATTTTAAGGAAAGAAAAAAATTAACTTTAAAAGAAAAAATTATGTAACTATGTACAAAGAAAGTATTTTTAGAAAAAATGAAAAGTATTATCTTAAGAATTATTTTTATGTATTAGTACTTATTTACAAAGCCTTTGTTAGTTAAAAAGAAAACTCAAACTAGAAACCTATTTTTTTATGTATCTTTTATAAATGTTTTAAGTTAACTTTACATTAAAGATAAAAAAGAGTTTTAATAAAAAGAAAAAGAGAGAAAAAAAAGTTTAAGTTTTAAATATATTATGTATTATTGTTAATATTTTTCGTATACAAAGATTTTAACTAAAGAAAATAAAATGTTCAACTTTTAGAAAAATCAATATTCATATCTTTTCTTTAAAATGTAATAATAAAAAGGGAAAAAATTAAGGAAATAACTATGAAAATGTATGATTTTGTTTATCAAAGAAATATTCTTTTAGAAAATGGTAAATTGATAATAAAAAGAGGAGTTAATTTATGAAAAGAAAATAAAGAAATAGCTATGTTCAAAACAAAACAAAAGGGAGAGGATGGGCCTAAAGGGGTTTGTTCTGGCCCAAACAACAAATGATTAGAAGGAAGCGCGAGGGGGTGTACGTGGAATTGGAAATGGGCTTATGCTGAATGAATGGGGCGAGGCCCATTTGTTTGAGACAGATCATTTTAGGGTTTATTGATTTTGTGTCACTTGGGTTTAGGGCTTGCTGAGAGCGGCGCGCCATTCGTTCTCTCTTCGTTCATCTTTGTCTTTCTTTCGTACGCCTCCGTCTCTGAGCTTCTCCTTCGCTCAAGCCACCAGCGCCGCCTCTACATCCTCCTCTCCGTGGCCAAGCGCGCTATGGTTCGTTCAAGGTTAAATTTCATCTTTAATCTCTTTAGGGTTTTTATGATTTGCATGTTATTATTTCGCCCATTATTGATTCAGATTTTGTGTTGTCGTGGTTATTTGAGGTTGTGAAAGGGAAGGAAAAGAAAAGAAATGCTACCTCTTGGAGACGGAAGAGGAATGAAGACGGCGGCGCTCAGGCGGCTTGACGGCAGAGGGATGGTGACGCTGAAATTAGCTTGCTGGAAATTGGTATTCTGTGTTTGGCTCTTCAGGTTTGATGATGATTATGAACTGAGAACCTTTGTTTGATCTCTTTTCCTCTTCTTCTTTGTTGCCTTGATTGATGCCTTTGAGATGCCTGTGATGAGGATTCTCTAAGGCCTTATATATTTGTTTGCTGAACTTGGTTGACTAGCTTACTTTGCTTGATGTTGTATGATTTGGTTTGTTAGCCCAATGATGAACCCTAGGTTCTTAGGGCCTCAATGCTTGACTGAGTATGTTTGATGTCTTGGAGATTTTGTTGGTTGGTGCTTGCTTGGACAAAGCTTATGCAGGTTTTTAGAGGCTTTTGGTCTTAGACAGGCCTGGGGTTCTTAGGCTAAAACAGGCACGAGGCTTTCAGGCTGCTGGTTTAAGGCCATGGCTTATCAGGTTATGGCTGTTTGTTTGTAAGCTTATACTGGTTTTCAGGCTTAAGGCTTCACAGATTTTGTTGACAGGTTATGGTCTTGAATGGTTATGGTTTTCTAGGTTGAAAGGGTTGGTCTGCAGGTTTTATGCTTATTGTAAGTTGGTCACAGGTTTGGGCAGGATGTTTGTAAGCTTTGACATGGTTTGGAGCTGGAGGTTGTTTGTAGGTTTAAGGCTATACTGGTTTTTGAGACTTGGACAGTTTTTTTTTTGTTTCCTTTTTGACAGGTTCAGGCTTGTATATTTTGAACTCGTTGAATCCAGGCCTTTGACAAGTGAGGGCTTTGGTGTTATATGCCCAAGAAAGGGTTCAGGGTTTGAATCCGGTTTGAAGGGTTTATTATGGAAAGATAATTCTGTTTCTTTTTATTGACAGTTTTGTTTGCATTCTGATTTCTTCATATCTCTGCCTTCTGCCTCACTGTTTTATTGCAGTTTTTGTTTTGATATATCTTTTCCTGCCTCAAGCCTAAACCCTATACCTCTTTTCTTTCTTCTCTCTCTCTCCAGTACAACTTTTAGCATATTATATTGCTTAACATGTACTAATTCTGAAAAAGCAAACTGGCCTGGGAAATGATGAAACTGAAATTTGCTTGCAATCTACTCTTTCTCTGCATATTTGCATATCTCTTTTCCATACTTTGTGCTTCTTGACAACATTGATGGTACTTTGATATCTTGAGATATCTTTTGGCAGCTCTAGTTGACTTTGGACTTAGTTTTGAAATTGTGACTCTGTTTAGCAATTTGAACTTGGTTTAGGCCATTCAGTTTGTAACTTGGACTTTGTATTTGCACATGCTGTCTTGCTTTGAACTATGCAGTTGGTTGACCAATTTGAAATGTGCAATTTTTGACTTTGTGCATTCATTTTTAATTTGCAAACATTTTCATCCCTCTTTGTGAACCGGGAGAAATCCCGTGAGTTGCAAAGAGGGCAAACTGATCCCGGCCATTTGCTTTTAATGATGAACTTTTTATCTGTCTGTCTCTTTAAATATTTATCTGCTTCTGACTTTTTCTTCTTTCTTATTCTTTGCAGATAGAATCCAATGAGGCAGAGGGAGCAAGGGATGGAAGATGAAGAATTGAAGACTTAGAAAAATATTAGGATAGTTTTATTTAAATTTAAATAACTGTAATATTATTATTGTAAACATTTTGTAAACAAAAACAATTATACAAGTAATTTAAAGATAAATAAAAAGTCCTTTTATTTGATTAATTCTTTTTATTCTTTTCAAGATATTTATCTAATTGTTATAATTCTTAAATTAAAATAAAAATGGAAATAAATTCCAATTATCTTAACTTTAAAATAAATAATCAATTGGTAAACATTGTGGTCTTATGACAAACCTGACGCTCCAATTATTCAAAGCAACACATAGTTTCAAACCAAGCGACAGTTAATTAAACAAAAGGTCCATCTGCCTCTTTTCACTGATTAAATCCAACAAATGCAAATTAACAACCAGAAGCCTCAGTTCTCAATTCAGAGTAATTTATAAAACATTGATAGAACCAACTCTTCTTGAGAGATATGCACACAAAACCCTGATTCTGATCAAGTGCCAAAGAAGCGTTTTCCTGATCGAAGCTGAACCAAAATCAACCAAAACCCTAAGCAAACTGTGTGAACTGTTCCAGACCCTTCAAAAACCCTAATTTTGTCTGGCTGACGAGAAAAATCTGTTTTGACCGATTCTTGAGCCAGTTTGAAAAATCAGGAAACGCCCGAAGCTGTGATTTCTTGAGGAAAAATGCGAGGGAAAATTTTGGGGTACAACACACCCATACATATGTTTGCGCATATGCTTACACTCAACAATAAAAAGTCTAGGCGTATATCTACACGTCCCTACGCAAAGTCTACGTCCATGTCGGCACCTATTCCTGCACTTGCGACACAAAGACTACGTCCACACATGCGTCCACGCACATGTCTATTCCTACGTCTACAATACAAATTCCATACATGTGTCCATGTCTACACCTATGTCTACGCTCGCGATGCAAAAAAAGACTACGTCCGCTTCCACGCCTATGCTTGCCCTCAACAATACCAAGTCTATGCCTACGTCCCTACGCAAAGTCTACGTCCATGTCAGCGCCTATGCCTATGCTTGCAACACAAAATCTACATCCGCACATGCGTCCACGCATAAGTGTACTCCTGGAAATTCTACACATGCCTACGCTTACGCCTGTTCCTACGACATGCGAGTCTACGTACACCCACGCCTGCGCCTACGACATACGAATTGACATACGTCTACGCTTACACATGTGCCTACGACATGCGAGTCTACGTAAGCTCACGCCTGTGCCTATGACATACGAATCGACATACGTCTACGCTTACGCCTACAACCTACGAATCTACATACACCTACGCTTACGCTTGCGCCTACGACATACGAATCGACATACGTCTATGCTTACGTCTGTGCCTACAACATACGAATCTGCATACGTCTATGCTTACGTCCGCGCTTATAGAGACCACATGCATACGTCTACACCGACATACAAATCCATACATAGGCCATTACCTACGTCTCTGTCTACGCCTGCATACAAATCTACGCATGTGCAATTATCTACGCCTATGTCTACGTCTACTCTTGCAATACAAAATCAATGTTCGGATTTTGCTAACTTTGTCCACTGTGTTCGAAGTTCAACAATGCTACGACAACATACAACACCATGAGTTGGTAACTCTGAGCCAATGGTTTAAAGGAGAGAATGCCAGGAATAGTCTTCATAACATTTCAAGGCATACACACATCTTACGCATATTTTATACATACAATTTGCATAACATACATACACTATAAATTTTACATACATATTCAGGGTTCCATATCAATTTCAAACATCATATATCTTGCGTACATACAATATTCAATACGCATGCATACACATGTATCACCTAGAAAATAGACAAAAAAATTTCACCCTCGATTCAACTATCTAAGGGTCAACCAACATAATGCTTCTCCTACGATTCAACCTGTCACTTCAGTCTTCATGCCGTGACACATTCAGCCCATCTCCTAAGTCTTCCTACAGTGAGGAGCTCCTTACAAACTCAGTATATTGCCTCTAATCCGCAACATATCTTTAAAGACCCATTACATTGCCTCTAAGCCGCAATGTATTTGCAAAAACTCAGTATGTTGCCTCTAAGCCGCAAGATATCTGCAAAACCCATTACATTGCCTCTAAGCCGCAGTGTATCTTTCCAGATTAGTATATTGCCTCTAAGCGGAAATATATCGTCTGACTCAAACACATTGCCTCTAAGCAGCAATGTATTTACAAAACTCACCACATTGCCTCTAAGCCGTAATGTATTCACAAAACTCAGCATGTTGCCTCTAAGCCGCAACATATCTTCATAGCCTATTATGTTACCTCTAAGCCGTAACATATTATCCAAGCCCAATATAATGCTTCTAAGCCGCAATGTATTTGCAAAACTCAACACATTTCCTCTAAGCCACAATGTATGTCTCCAGGTTAACATATTGCCTCAAAGCCGCAATGTATCTTTCCCAATCAACATATTGCCTCTAAGCCGCAATATATCATCCGAGTCAACACATTGCCTCTAAGCCGCAATAAATTCTCAACATTTCGTACATTGCCCCTAAGCTGCAATGCATTGTCAAGACTCAGTATATTGCTTCTAAGCCGCAATATATCCTCCCAACCCCATACGTTGCCCTTAATCCGCAACGCATTGTCAAAAATCAGCATTGCCTCTAAGCCGCAATGCATCCTTGAAAACCAACACATTGCCTCTAAGCTGCAATGAATTCTCAACACTCTGTACGTTGCCTCTAAGCCGCAATGTATTCTCAAAACCCGTTGCAATTCCTCTAAGCTGCAACGCATTGTCAAAACTAAGTATATTGCTTCTAAGATGCAATATATCACCCAATTCAAACACATTGCCTCTAAGCCGCAATGTATCTTTCCATATCAACATATTTCCTCTAAGCCGCAATATATCGTCCAAACCAGCAAATTGCCTCTAAGCCGCAATGCATTACCCAAATTCAGACCATCGTCTCAGACTTCAGGCAGCGATGTTGGGAACCAAATTTAGCTTATCACATCAGACTTCACGTAGTGATTTGCAAATCTAACCCATTGACTCAGACTTCATGCAACAATACGTCCCTTTATTCCATACACACCGATCATCGCCTTCGACTTCATGCAGCAATATTGGAAACCAAATTTAGCTTTTCACATCAGACTTCACGCAGTGATTTGTGAACCTGACCCATTGTCTTAGTCTTCATACCGCAATATGTTTCGTCATTCCATAAAATCTAGCTTATCGCATCAGACTTCATACAGCGATGTCCGAAAACCAAATCCATCTTATCACATCAGACTTCACGCAGTGATTTGCAAACCAAACTCATTGCATCAGACCTCATGCAACAATGAATATCTCTTTACTCTGTAACACGAATCATCGTCTCAGACTTCATGCCACGATGAAAAACAAAACTTTTACCCATTACATCAGACTTCATGCAACAATACATTTCGTTACTCCATGAACACCGATCATCACCTCAGACTTCATGCTAGGATGCTCAAAAGAAAACAAGACTCGACACATTTCCTCTAAGCCGCAATGTATTTGCAAAATCAACACATTGCCTCTAAGCCGCAATGCTCTCTTCAAACTCACAAACATTTCCTCTAAGCCGCAATGCATTCTTCTCAAACCCATTGCCTCTAAGCCGCAATACGTTCTTCCAACTCAAACTCATTACCTCTAAGTCGCAATGCGTTCTTCCAACCCAAGCACATTTCCTCTAAGCCGTGATGCTTTCTTCAAACTCCAAACACATTGCCTCTAAGCCGCAATGTATTATCCAACTCAAGCACATTGCCACTAAGCTGCAATGCTTTCTTCAAACTCCAAAAACATTGCCTCTAAGCCATAATGTATTATCCAAACAAACACATTGCCTCTAATCCGCAATGCTTTCTTCAGACTCAAATACATAGCCTCTGAGCCGCAATGTATTCATGCTCAAGGCATCACCTCAGACATCATGCAGCGATTCGCGATTGTAGCCCATGGCCTCAGTATTCAAGCAGCCATGCATCATCAATCATTGCTATACTCACCTTCCAAATAATTGAGTAAGCCAAGACATACAGAATTGCACCATCTGCCTCGTTATCAAACCCTAGTAAGCGATGCATCATCAGCTTTGCCCACTTCCTTGAGACTCATAAGGGTATGCTATATCAATGTAACCTTATGTTTTGTCGGGAAAAATTTTGGTATACTTCAAGTATTCAATAAACTTCCAATCAGAATGCGTAAGACTCGAGTTTTCTCACGTTATTCGACTGGAAGATAATTGAATAGGGGCAGCTGTCGTACCCTATATTTGTCCTACCTCGATGATTTCATTTTTGAAGATTAAAATAGAATAAATGTTTAACTTAAGACGGTAAAGCAGTATCTGATGGCCCATCTTTATCTGGCTAGAGGGTGTATTTTAATTCAGGAGAGCGGGGCTTTCTAAAATAGAAAGACTCATAAATCCGTTTGCGAGGCATGTTGGCCACCGGCCCATGCAATTCGAAAATTAATTATTCGAGCAACTATTAAGTTCTTAATTATCAAACATTCATTATTAAGAAGAAAAATGGGAAGTTAAACAGTCACTAAGTTAGTCCACTTAGCATTTGAGAGCAAAATTATTAGTTGATCTTGAGTAAGGATTTTAAATCATTTTTATTATGTGATAAAGGATTTTGAAAAGGGTGTCATTAGCAAGACTCTTTAGTCTTATTATTAAAGATAAATGCATATTATGAAGAGAAATAATTACTGGCCAATCCCATTTTTATTAAAGAAAATTGTTTATTGTTTTTAAGTAAATAAATAAACAATATATTCTTTGAAGAAAAACTAGAACGCTTTACTAGTAACTTTGGGTTCTAAAATTTGTTTGCTTTAAAAGATATTCAGGCCTATTAAGCATGTTCCAGTAGGCCTATGTCGTTATAGTTTTTTTGAAAATGCTTAAGAATAGAGAGGATGGTGTATATTTTTAGCCCATACTGAATCATCTTTGAGGACCCAGACAATGGATGCAATCTGGGCCCATTTGGTTGGTTTTAGAAAAATTCTTCTATTTTAAACATTATTGCTGTTTTTATTAAATAACATTATAATTATGTCATCAAATATTTTTTAACGTGGATATTGTGTTGAAATATAAAATATTGGTTGTTAGATCAAGAAAAAACATATAGTCCCAATTGCTCTTTGTGGCTGTAAACAAAAAAGGCTGGCCCACATCACACAAACACGTACTGTATCAATTATGTCCAAAAAACACACATATTTTCAGTAACAGATACTGTTTAGATTCGGTATAAAAAAATCATATCTTTTACACCAAAATGATATAAAGCAGAAATCAAATCCATAAAACTAATTATATCCAAAAATACGCATGTTTTCCTTAAACAAGTACTGTAGGGATCCAAATCAAATCTGGCATAATCTATTTATCATCAACAATGAATCAATTACAATCCCTACATCCCTAAGTCAAAACAATTTTGTAACAGCAATAGAAAACCCTAAAAAAATACTAACTATAAATAAGGATAGAATATACAGAAAGAAGGGGGAATGGACAGAGAGAGGAGAAGGGAGATAAAATCATCACAGAAACAGAAAAGGGGTTTGAACAGAAAGAAGAACAAGGGTGAGTTTTGATAGAACAAAAACAGAGTCGGCAGAAGAGAGGTAACCATGAGGCATGCTTGAACCCGTCGCTTGCTACTGAAGATTGAGGGAGAGCAGTTAGAGTTCCAATTTTTGAAACCCTAACCGCGAGTCACCTTTAAGCGCCGCCGCTTCCATATCCACCGCCGTCTTAAATCGTTCACCGTCACAATCCTCATTCCACTGTCACCTACAAAAAAAAGAAGGAAAATCGGTGAATAAAACATTTAAAGTTGAAGGACGACAATCGCTAAAAGAGATAAAGAGACATAGCTTGCTTTGCTGTTATTTGGGGGTGTTGGGATAAGTTGACAGTAGGAGAAGAAGTAAGCACGCCGCGCTGAAGGGTGAGAACCAGATTCAGGGTAAGGGTTTTAAGGGGTTTTCCGCACCGGAGAGAAAGAGAAATGAAAGAAGATGAAGTGTTACTGTAATTACTAGAAACAAAAAGGAAAACAAACAAAAGTTAAAATAAAATTATCTTATCCATCCGTATCCTATACCCGCACGCTCAAAATAATTATCGCGCTCCCTCGCTTAGCATCCACATGATCTCAATCAGGCGGCCATGAGGCCAAGCCCACTATAAGATCCATGCGCCTTACCTCATATGATCAAACGGACCCCTTTGAAAACCCGTGGGGCCTAGCCCAACTGCTATGCAACCCCCTTATCCATAATTACTAAAACTCCAAGCAAAATGCACCCCCCCCCCCCCCCTTGCCTGGACTGCTTTGGGCCTAGTCTGAAACACTTCCAGCACCCCCCTGCTTTTACTTCACCATTGAAAATGCACCCCCCAGGTTTATTTAAAATAATTAATTATCTTGTATTATTTTCTTTTTATATCATTTTTTATATACATTGTATTTTATTAATTATTTATCCCTTTTTATTAATAGTTGTAATTATTATTATTAATTATTATTATTATTAATTATTATTATCATATTTTTATAATTATTATTATATATTATTGTATATTACACGAAAACACTACCTATATTATTATAAATTATTTTATTCAAGAATTCATATATTATTTTATATACTATGTGCATTAAATCTTTTTCACTTATGCATTAATCAAGACGTTTTCACAATTAATATTATTAAAAAACACAAACCAAGAATTAAACTATTTTCGCGAACAAATTAAACTAATCAACGGTTTTTTTGCAAATAGGGTTTTAAACCGATTTTGGCTTACTGCGTACTCAGTCAAAATCTCCGCAATCACTACTCCCGACCGAGTGTGAAGTGATCCAAAATATGTTTACAAACCCCCTAAAATACACAAACCCATACGAACTACGAATTGGGACTCTGATTCCTCATAAGAGGATACATAGGAACGCGATCTAAAATTGTGGCGAGTCTTGCTAATTAAAACTTAAAACACCATTTCCCCCAAACGTAAACCTAAAACCTAATATCCTTGTGAACAAGGTAGATGAAAGGTTCCTAACACCTTCCTTTCGTCTAATGAAGTCCAAAACCTAGAATCTCTTTCTGCAAATTAGGGTTTTCTGTTAGATTCCCTTCCATAGGATAAAAACTGATAGTGGCGACTCTGATTAAAAACCAGTCGTAACACCTCGAGCATCTCATCACTTAGCTACTTGTATGAAGCTGACTGGATTGATCGGTACCATTTGAGTCTTGGTAGTTGATACTGAAGTTTGGTCGCAAGGTGATCCAATGGGATATAGTTGTACGCTTAAAATCCCTAACTTTTTTCCTGGATTGCCCTTTCGGGTTTTCAATCCACCGGGATACCCTTTTTGCCCAAGCCGCCATTTCAGGTTTTCGACTTGTCGGGTGTACACATTTTTTTGTTGTATTCATCCCTAATTTTTTCCCGAACCCTTTTGGTTCGTTGGGATGCCCTTATTTTTTCCTAGGCCAGTCAACCTAACAGATCTTTATTTACGCGTAGTATCTTTTCACTATGATCGTGTTAACAGGATGAGGAAGGTCGTCACCATCCATAGTGGTCAGAATCGTGGCTCCACCCGAAAATATGCTTTTGATCACAAATGGCCCTTTGTATGTGGGATTCCATTTGCCATGGGATCACCTTGTGGCAGTATGATGCGCTTGATTACTAGATCACCCACTTGATATAATTGACGCCTGACCTTTTCGTTGAAAGCATTGATCATCCGTTTTTGATACATTTGACCATGACAGACAGTAGTAAGTCTTTTTTCATCAATCAGATTTAGTTGATCAAGTCGAGTCTGGATCCAATCATATTCATTCAAACCGGCATCCTTCATGATTGTTAAAGAAGGGACCTGGACCTCAATAGGCAGGACATTCTCCATACCATATACCGGATAATAAGGTGTTGCCCCTGTTGACGTACGTGCTGAAGTGAGATAACCATGAAGAGCGAATGGTAACATCTCATGCCAGTCTTTGTATGTCACCGTCATCTTTTGTGTGATTTTCTTGATATTCTTGTTAGCAGCCTCCATAGCGCCATTCATCTTTTGCCGGTAAGGGAAAGAATTATGATGCTGGATCTTGAATTGCTTACAGAGCTCGATGATCATTGTATTGTTGAGATTTGTACCATTGTTTGTGATGATTCTTTCTGGCACATTATACCAATAAATCAGGTTATGTTTGATAAACCGAGTCACCATGTTCTTGGTAACATTAGCAAAAGAGGCAGCCTCAACCCACTTTGTGAAGTAATCAATGGAGACTAGGATGAAGCGATGCCCATTGGAAGTGGTAGGTCTAATCTCTATGATCATGTCAATACCCCACATTGCAAAGGGCCAGGGAGTCGTCAAGGCATTCAAGGGAACCGGAGGTACATGTACTTTATCAACATAGATCTGGCATTTGTGACAAGTTCGAGAATGCTGATAACAGTCTGCTTCTATAGTGGACCAATAACATCCTACCCCTAGGATCTTTTTAGCGATGGTGTGTCCACTAGAGTGGGTGCCAAAGGTACTTTCATGTAAATCTTCCATAATCCTCTCTGCTTCGTTTTTATCTATGCACCAAAGTAAAGTAGATTCATGGTTGCGCTTGTAAAGGATTCCATTACTGAGGAAGAAATTTACGGAGAACTTTCTCATAAACTTCTTATCATTGACAGACGCACCCTTAGGTTATTCTTGAGCCTCAAGATACCTCTTCACTTCATGGAACCAAGGTTTGTCTGCTACTTCTTCAGTGTCAATCTCATAGCAGTATTCTGGTTCATCCAACCTTTCAATAGTGATCCAAGGAGATTTGTTGTCCCACTTGACCTTGAACATAGACGACATAGTAGTTAGCGCATCCGCTAACTGATTCTCTTCTCGTGGGAAATGTTCAAAGGTGACCTCTTTAAAGTGTGGATGCAATTTCAGCACATGTTCTCTATAAGGGATGAGATTTGGATGCTTCGTGTCCCACTCCCCTTTGATTTCCCTTATTACCAAGGCTGAATCCCCGAAAACGCTTAAGAACTTGATCCTCAGATCAATAGCAGCTTTGAGACCCATGATGCATGCTTCATACTTCGCCATGTTGTTGGTATAGTTGAAACATAATCTGGCCGTGAAAGGAGTATGACATCCTTCGGGAGATATGATTACAACACCAATGCCATTGCCGAGTGCGTTGGAGGCTCCATCAAAAACCATAATCCATCGGGATCCTTCCTCAGGTCTTTCATCCGATCCAGGTTCTTCACAGTTAGTCACTAACATAATGTTCTCATCCAGGAATTCAAAGTTCATGGATTGGTAGTCATCCATAGCCTGATGAGCCAAATGATCAGCTAGTACACTTCCCTTGATTGCTTTCTGGGTCGTGTATTAGATATCGTATTCGGTCAAGATTATTTGCCATCTTGCTATTCTTCCGGAGATAACGGGCTTCTCGAAGATATACTTGACCAGATCCATCTTAGATATCAACAAAGTGGTGTGGTTCAACATATACTGTCTCAGTCGACGAGTAGCCCATGCCAAAGCGTAACAAGTTTTCTCGAGCAGTGAGTATCTTGTCTCACAATCGGTAAACTTTTTGCTAAGGTAGTATATTGCATGCTATTTTCGACCGGACTTGTCATGCTTCCCCAACACACACCCCATTGAATTATCTAACACTGTTAAGTACATTATCAAAGGTCTTCCTTCAATCGGAGGCATCAAAATTGGAGGCTCTTGAAGGTATTCCTTGATTCTCTCGAAGGTGGTCTGGTATTCGTCATTCCACTTTACCATTTGATCTTTCTTCAGGAGTTTGAAGATTGGCTCACAAGTAGCAGTTAAATGGGAAATGAACTTGTAAATTTAATTTAGGCGTCCTAAGAATCCTATGACCTCCTTCTCAGTGCGAGGAGCTGGCATCTCTTGTATATCCTTCACTTTTGGAAGTTCTACTTGAATACCCTTTTCACTGACAATGAAACCTAGGAGTTTACCAGACCTTACCCCAAAGGTGCATTTGTTCGGATTTAACCTCAGCTTGTACGTCTTCAACCTGTCAAACAGCTTTTGCAGATGATCAAGGTGTTCTTCCTCAGTTTGAGACCTGGTGTTGTACCCCAAAATTTTCCCTGCCATATTTTTCAAAACATTTCAAGTGAGATCCTCAAATTGCTCAAGGAAGTCCAAAGGTTGACCAGACAAACTCTCTCCTAAGACAGTCTACCTCAAATTAGGGTTTCATGTTGCATCAAGATACTTGAGTCCAAGGGATCCCATATTCTCACCATTGCCCTAATATGTTTTCAAGATCATTCATGTCAAGTTTCAAGCCTTGTAGAGGAAGTTTGCTCAGTCAATTGCTCAAAGGCCTGAAAATCGACTGTGCTAGGGCAAAAGTCAACTGTGGCCCACATACAGTCAAACTTCAATATTTTTGGTCAACACCCTCATTTTGGAGTATTATTCATCATTTGATCAAGGGTTGATCATGATTCCCCAAGGGTTGCTCACAATTCATCAAAACCCAAAAGTTGCTAAATTAGGATTTTGCAAGAAAAGTCAACTCAACTTTGACCAAGCATAACTTTCTCATACTTCATCAAGAATGACCCATCCAAATCTCATTTTGAATAGCATGCAATTACCTACAATTCATCTTCAGCTACCAAGTTCAAAATATGCACTCACAAGAAGTTATGAATTTGGACATTATAGGTCACTTTGAAAAGTCAACAAAAACACATTTTTTGTCAAAGCTTCATACATGAACATGGAAGACTCAATTGAGATGAAACCAAACATTTGCTTAGAGGACATCTCGAGCTTTCTAAAAAGTCCAATAACACCTTCATAGAGTCAAAATTGAAGAAGTTATGCATTGGTGAAGTTGACCTTTTTTGCAAAATTACCAAAAGTCAAAAGTGCCTCAAATTGAAATTTTTGTCAAATGTGCCCAACCTTTTGTACTTGTCTCGAGTTTGTAACATGGTCCACGACCCATGATCCTTCCCACTTGCCTTTATTTTATTTTTTGCCATTTATTTTGATTTTTATTTCAATTAAATCAAAATAAAAATCATGGAAATATCAAAATCATTTAAACCTTAAGATTTTGTGCATGTTCCAGGTCTCTTATACAGCTAGCAATTAAATCAAATCGTGCAAGGCCTATTTGTACATAAAAGATTGGTTTTTGGCTTATTTTGGAAAGATTTACATGAGAATCAAATCTTGATCAATGACCATAATTGAAAAAGATTTAGAGCAAACTTGTAAACCTAATTCACTTAAGGACATATATAGAACGTTTGCAGACCAAATGCATAAGGGTTGGAGGCGTGTAGAGTGAAGAACAACTTTCAAAAAATCAAGAAAAAAGTTCAATTTGATTTCATAGTTCCAGGCATTCTTAAGCCTTCCAAGCTATCTCATTCGTTTCCTGGGTGTTCAAGGAGTCCATACCAATCCCTAGTAAGCATTTTCGTGCACTAAAACTCACTGTAAGTGACTCACGACTTCGCCACTTTCTTGAAATTCAATATCATGATTCTGAAACTTGTAGCATGAATTAATTATATATTCTTGTTCATTGAAACATTTGCAAGCTATTGGTAATGAGTAATTGCATTTTTGCTAACCATACAGAGATCCACCATTGTTAGGGTTTAGGGTTCGTTTTTAGGGTTTTTTATTGCAGGAAAAATTGGCCCAAAAGAGGGGTGATATGGTGTTCATAATGTCAAGACGAGTTGATCTACACCTTTAGTTTTGATTTATTGTGCTTGTATGAGATTTTGAAAATTGCAGGGGCTATAGCTATAGACTTTTGTCTGTAGGTAAAAGTCTGGGACTTTTACCAACGGAGAGAGGAAGAAGAAGGACTGCATGGCACCACCCCATTTGCCCATTTGAAAATTCGCGCGCTGTACAATTGGCATTTATGTTTTTTCCATATAATGCTCATTTGATATTCCATGTACAAACAAGCGTGCTGGCTCAGTTGGTTGTGAGGCGAAGGGAAAAGCCATAGGGCATGGGTTTGAATCCCATGTCCCCATATTATTTCATAACATTTTTCCTTGTGTGATTATGCGCGTGTACAGGTAAAGTGGTTCACCATGTGCCCTCCAGGTTCAATCACTAGATCTCCAGAAGGCCATATCTAACGCCCATCATTTGAAGGTCCATGGTGCACCTTGGCCAACTTGCAACATGGGATCTGAAAGGTCAACCTTGGACCAAGGCTTATTGGGGCAGAAATCAGATTGGCACCTCCCTGTCTACTTTGACACCAGACCCAATTCTCTCTTTCTTTTCTTTTTATATTTTTTTTACTTAATTATTTTAATTACATTCTCACATAAAAAAATAATTCTTTTTTACAAAAATTCATAAAATCAAGTTTCATCAAATTAGATTTAGGTTTTATTTTTTATCAAAAATTAATTTAATTAGTTTATTTTAATTTTAGGGTAATTTTGACCTTTTGTAAATAAATTAAAACAAATTAGAAATTAGGGTTTTGTTTAATTTTATTTTTATTTTCTTTTCTTAAAAATAACCAAAGTACAAGAATAGATCAAAATTAATCATTTTTCTTAATTTAATTTAATTAGTAATTAGGTTGGTACATACTTAATTTAAAACCTTATTCTTTCTCGAAATAATCAAAAACATAAAAAAAAATGATTTTTCTTTCAATTAGGTTTAGACGGGGTCAAAACCCTAATTTTCTCTCGTTCTCGTTTCATCGCGCGCGTTTATTTATTTTTACAATATTGATGTAACTGTTCATGGGATGTAATAGATTAATTAGGACTTCTCGTTTATTTATTGTTTTACGGGTTTTTGGCTATGTAATTAATCCCCCTCCCCGAAGCCTTGTAATAGCGTAGATTTATTTTCCGCATTTTTAATTTTCGCAAATATTAACTGTTAGATGTATGATAATAGGGTTGCATGATAAGAATGTATGTAAATTTTAAAATGGTTAGCAAACCCTAAATGTGCAAAGATAATAACTTGAAATCAAATCACTCGCACATGCGCACTCCTAGGGTGTACCCTCACTTCGGTTGCCTTCGGTAAACGATCATTAAGTATAGGGTGTTTTAATGGTCGCTCTCTTATCTAAACAAAGATCAAAAGTACCGTTCGGAAATGTTGCCTCGGAAACGGTTGCCTCCGAAATATTGCCTCAAATATGATCTTAAGACATTAGGGTTATTACTAAGACGTCCTAACATTGCTTTAGTGATCGTACGTCCCTTTCGAATTGACCCTTACAACTCTAACGACGGTACTACCCATTCACTAATAGTGGGATAGCACTGTCTAAAGGAAACAAGAACAGAAACATTCTTTTTTCGAGGAGGTAGACGCTAGTAGGTACTTGCTCAAAAAAATCAAACTTTTTCCACACTTACACTCTTTTCAAACAAAGTTTTCAAAACGACTTCATAACACTCTTGAAGACAGAAGCAAGGGTTAAAATGAAGTAAAACAAAAAACTTTTCAAAAACACACAAACACGGAAGCAATTTTTAAAATGATGAGCAAGTACCTAAGAGCCCGTGGAAAACCACGGATAGAAAGGGTGCTAATACCTTCCCTTTCTATAATCTACCACCCGTACTCAAAATCTCGAAAAAGGAATTTTTTTTGTGCTTTTTTCCTTTCCAGTTGGATAAAGTAAAAGTCGACGACGACTCTTTCTTACCGCGAGATTTTGCGAACACAAACGCAAAACGCAAACCAGCATTTTCTCAAAACAGTCCGGTTATGCCACCGTATCACAGAACCGACGACTCTGTTGGGGAAAAATAAGTGGGGTATACCTTAAGATTAGTTCATCATATTTGCTTCTTTTGTTTGATTTGATTGCTTTACTTTTGAAGGTTTTATATTGGGAGTTACTATAGATCCTAACCCGGATCTGGGGGACACCTTTTAGGTAAGTAGAAATAAACTGTGAGGGAACTGTACGGCGTAGACCAATACGGTTGAAGCAGTAGCTACATTGATGTGGCACATTGGTTGGTACCGATATCCCTTGTGGAGAAACAAGGAGAATATGGGGCTGCTATATGGATCGTTAAGCATCAACTGACCTTAGAACCTATAATTGACCAACTTGGCCATAGGAAGTAGTGAGATAGCCGGTCTCGGTATAAAGCTGGGAACTGGTTGATATTCGATGCTACACTCATTGAGATCATACTTTCGAGATATTTCCGGCCATAAGAAAAGATTGTGTGAGCTAAAACCATGACCGGTGGAGGACGGTCAATGATATTGAGAACCTGTAGAACACGGTTACTATTATTAGGACAGGTTGAAACCAACTGAACTTCAAGAGGGTAGTACCTAGACTCCATGCAAGCGTGAAAATTAAGGGCTATTATGTGACTTGTTTGCCTTTACCATGTCTGTTATCTGCTATACCTGTTGTGTGTTTTATCATGACATCATGCATCATAACATAGCATGCATACCTCATTATACTAACCATTTCAAAGACCGAGGGGATTTATCTTTGTTCTGTTTTACAGATTATGGCTTCCATACGCAGAAACACCATTCGAGTTAACTTTGTGCAAATACCTGCTCAACTCAAAGATTTAGTCTCAAGAGTTTCTGATACTTCTTCATTCATTAGAAGACATGGTCAACTTCTTAGTTTGGTTACCTCAAAGTTTGATGAGCAGATGATGAGTGTGCTTTTCCAGTTTTTCGATCCAGTGCATCATTGTTTCACTTTCCCAGATTATCAACTAGTTCCCACCATGGAAGAGTTTTCTCACTTATTGGGCATATCCATCCTCGAGCAGATTCCCTTCACAGGTTTGGAAGAGACTCCTAGACCAGAGGATATTGCTTCAGCTTTACATTTGAAAAGGGCTGATATAGTATCTAATCGGGAAACACAAAGCGGGGTTGAAGGTTTCTTAGCTAAGTTTCTGGTAGATCAAGCTCAACTATTCTGGGATAACTTGGATTTCCAGGCTTTCAAAGACATCTTAGTTCTCCTTATCTACGGTTTGGTTCTTTTCCCGAATCCGGATTCTTTTGTGGATGTGAATGCGATTAAGATCTTCTTGTCTCGCAATCATGTGCCTACCCTACTGGGTGATATCCTGCATGCCCTTTATACTCGTACTGTGCAAAGACGAGGGACTCTCATGTGTTGCATGCCGCTGCTGGCGAGGTGGTTTATTTCGCACCTCCCCAAGTCCGTATTGAAGAATGAAGAAGGTTTAGGATGGTCTTACAAAATAATGTCCCTTGCCCATGCCGACATTCTTTGGAGTTCAAAGGCTATGGAAAGAACTGTTGTCATTGATCGCTGTGGGGGATACCCTAATGTCCCGTTGCTTGGAATCAGAGGGGGAATAACCTACAGTTCTTGCATGGCTTTACGACAGTTTGGTCGTGCTCGGAGAGACGGTCCTCATGAGCTGCTTCTTACAGATATTGCCTTTGACTATAAGGGGGACGTTGACGAGCCTCGCCAAAGGTTTATACGAGCCTGGGGCATGGTGAACAGGTCTGACCCTTAAGAGCTAGGACCAAAGACTTCTCTCCCTATGCAGCCTTACCTCCAGTGGATCTGAGCTCGAGCCCAAAAGCTTGGGATGCCTTATGAAGCTGTGTTGCTAGTGACTGTGGAGCCTACCAATGAAGAGGGTGTCCCTTATACAGTCCTTTATCCCTACATGCCCACTGATCTTGGGGCATTTAAGAGATCCTGGATTCAGCTGAAAGAAGAGAGGGATACCTACCGGGAGAAGTACCATGAGCAAGAGAGGAAGATCTTGAAGCTCACCAGGCAACTTGAGAATGAAAGGACAATCAATGACTATGTCATCACCAAGGGGAAGCGTCCATGGGATTTCTGATTTTTTCTTTTTCTAGTTTAGATTTGTTTTCCATTAATTTCTTTGTAACGCCTCAAAGGCATTGTTAAACATTTTTACAAGTTAATCTAATAAAGTTTGTTTATTTCTTGGTTTCCAAATTTAAATCTCCCAAAGTCTTTGAAATCATTACATACGCATCCCATTATCATGCACATTATTACAGGTACCATTACAGGTTTCTCATCTTCTTCGCTGTTTATTTCAGCATGAAATGTCTGCTGAAATACCTACCGATCAAGCCATCAAAGCTCTTCAGGCACAGAATGCCCAATTCTAAGAGATGTTCTTGAACTTGGCTAAAGGGCGAGAGGATTTGAAGACTCTCATCCTCAAGGAGAAGAAGAATAAGAAGAAGAAGAAAAAGGTGGTTCTTCTGAATATGGGTAACAGATTTAGGAATAGGTTGCGACAAGAAGCTGATCTGTCTCTTTCATCCAAAGGAGAAGAGAACCAAGAGGAAGAAAAGGGTCCCAGTCCTATGGTCTCTGATAATGATACTGATTTTGATGATGAGAAGTATCCTCCTACTGAGGATAGGTACAAACAACTTGAAGACCGTCTGAGTGCTATGGAGATTCAGAAGATACTTGGTTTGGACTTCGAAGATCTGGGACTAGCATCTGGGGTGGTGATCCCTCATAAGTTCAAAGCTCCAGTTTTCGCCAAGTACGATGGAGCATCCTGTCCAAAACTCCATCTCCTCTCGTATGTCCGAAACATCCAACCTTACACTGCTGATAGAAATTTGTGGGTACATTTATTTCAAGACAGTCTGTCAGGGACTCAACTTCAATGGTTTTATCAATTGGAAGGAGCTAATGTCCGCAACTGGGAGGACCTTGCTGCTGCTTTTAAGGATTATGCTCAGAAGTGGAGAGATTTGTCCGGAAGAGTCCAACCCCCTTTGTCTGACAGGGAGTTGGTGGACATGTTTCTGCGGATGTTGTCTGGTCCATTTTTTAATCATCTGATCGGCAGTTCATCATCTGGTTTTTCTGAATTGATTTTGACTGGGGAGAGAGTAGAAGCTGGTATCCGAAGTGGTAAGATACAGAAGGATACGTCGTCAAGTGCAGTAAAGAAGCCTTTCACCGGTAGGAAAGAATCAAGTGCAGTCTACGGCTCGAGGAGCCAAAGCAAACCTAAGCGCCGTCAAGTAGTGAATGCGGTAGTAATATCAAGACCCGTCGTTGCCCCATAATGCAACAATCAGCAAAGAATGGAGAGACCGTAGAGACAGTACACTCGGCTTAATATGACCTTGTCTCAAATTCTACCATAATTGTTAAAGACCAACCTGGTAACTCTGAGGGAAGCCCCAAAGAATCCCAGCATCACATCTCCGCTATATAACCCGAACGCCCGTTGTGCCTATCACTCCAATAGCCCAGGTCATGATACAAACAACTGTTGGGCCTTGAAGAATAAGGTGTAGGATTTGATTGAAGCTAAAGAGATTGAGTTTGATGCTCCAGAGAAACCCAACGTCATAACTGCTCCTATGCCCAAGCATGGTCATGGAGTAAATGCTTTGGACGATGATTTATTTGTGACCTCCGTGGAAGATATTTCTACTCCTTTGATGACAGTTAAGAAGAATCTATTGTTGGCCAGTTTATTTCCGGGTTGTGGCGAAGGTTGCAACTTATGTTCAATTCTGCCTACTGGTTGCCACTTTTTGAAATCAGGTGTTCATCGCCTGATGGATAACAAGGAGATCATGTTCGAGAAGACTTTGATTCCGATAATTCCAGTTAAAGATGTTGCCATCATAACCATTTCCGCGAATCCTTCTAAGGCTTCCTCGAGAAAGCCTGTTAGGATTACATCTGTTCCAAGAATCGCCCCGTTAATCATTACTATCCCTGGTCCTATCCCATACATTTCTGATAAGGCTGCCCCTTGGCACTATGGGGCCGATGTGTATTACCATGGAGTAAAGAAAGACTTAAAGATTGAAGAAGCTGATGCTGATGTCAGCAATATTATCGAGGCTAGCAAGGTCACCAGAAGTGGAAGACTATTCTCTCCTGAGATTTCCCAACATTGAACCCAACATTGAACTGTTTCATAACTTCTACTTTGATCTTCTCTGACTTTTCAGGGCGCATACGACAAACCTTCTGCTTTACCAGAGGGCAATCTTCTTTAGTTGACAGACGATGAACCACAATATTCGTGTCTAGTCCTGGCATGTCTTCATATGACAAGGCAAAGATCTCAACATAATCATGTAACATCTGAATCAAATGTTGTTTGACACGAAGCTCCAAATTTGCACCTATCTTGACCTCTTTTTTGTTCTCTTCTGTGCCCAAATTCACTGTCTCAACTGGCTCTTCATGAGGCTATATATCCATTTCTTCCTGTTGTAACAGTCTGGCAAATTCTCCGGGTACCTCACAATCTTCCTCACCTTTATCCTCGACTTGGTTGATCGGATTTTCAAAGTCATAACCGGCAATAGCATAACTGTTATCAATGGGATCCAAAGTGGATATGGATCTGCAGTTTGATACGTGACTGTGTGTAAGAGCATAACTGTATTAACAAAGTAAAAAGCAGAAAAGAAAAATAGAGAGCGCAAAAATTGTATGCATAAACATCCAATGCTTTATTAATGCCATATGAAATTGAAACATGATAACCCTCACAAATAAACCATTATGCCACGGGTAAGACACATGGCCAAAAAGTTTATATTATTTATTACATATCCAAAAACAAGAAAGACAATTACTTCTGAATAAAAGTAATTGGTACAAAGTCTTTTGTCGTCCAGTTACTGGGTCCACCGTTGGTAGTAAGGAAGATCCAACTATCCATGTCATAGTTATTGTCAGCATCTTCTATGGCAGAGACAACATCAATAGCATTGATTCCCGAGCCATGCTTGGGCATGGGTGCAGTTATGACGTTAGGAGTTTCTAGAGCATCTAATTCAATCTCCTTTGCTTCAATAAGGTCTTGCACCTTGTTTTTCAAAGCCCAGCAGTCGTTCTTGTCTTGCCCCAGAGTCTCAGAGTGGTAGGCGCATCGAGCATTGGGATGGTAGCGGGGAGATGCGGTGTTGGGATTCCTGGGAGCTTCCCTCAGAGTTACCAAATTGGACTTCAATAAATGTGGCAAAACTTGAGACAGAGTCATATTTATCTTGGTAAATTGTCTTACCAGACTTTCCGCTCTAGGTTGATTGTTCCTTTGTTGTTCAGGTGCAAGTTTAGAGATCATAATAGCCCCTACCGCTGGACGGTGATTAGTTATGTCCTGATTCCTATGGTTGTACATAACACTAACCTCTTTTTTCCCAGAAAATGGCTTCCTTGCTGCACTAGAGGATGCATCCTTCTGGATCTTACCACTCCTAATTCCATATTCCATTCTTTCCCCTGTCAAGATTAATTCAGTGAAACCGGCTGAGGAACTTCCAATCAGATGATTGAAAAATTGACCAGACAGGGTCCCCAGAAACATATCCACTACCTCCCTATCAGACAGGGGAGGCTGGAATCTTCCTGCTAAGTCCCTCTACTTCTAAGCATAGTCTTTAAAGCCCTCACTCAAACCCATAGACATATTTTGGAGTTGTGTACGGGTGGGAGCAAGGTCTGCATTATATTGATACTGCTTGTAGTAAGCAGTAGCCAGGTCTTCCCAATTACGGATGTTGGCCCCTTCCAGCTGGTAGAACCATTCTAGTTGAGTTCCGAACAGACTATCCTGAAAGAAGTGGACCCATAAGTCCTTGTCAGTAGTGTGAGGTTGGATCTTCCTCACATAATATCGGAGGTGCATCTTGGGACATGAAACCCCATCATATTTAGCAAACACCGGCACCTTGAACTTTTGCGGGATGACAACCCCAGAAACCAGACCCAGTTATTCAAAATCCAGACCTGATACCTTCCGGACCTCCATTGCATTCAAATGATCCTCCAATTGTTTGTATTTTTCATCAGCAGGAGGATATTGTTCCTCATCATAGTCAGATTCATCATTGTTTTCTTTTGGACTGGAGTCTTCCTCTCTTGTTTCCTCCTCTGATGAAGTTACCAGTTCAGAGGCTCGTCGCACTGTTCCTCTGATCCTTCTTCCCAAGTTCACCACACCAGCCGGTTTCCTTTTCTTCTTCTTTTCTAAAATAAGAAGGGATTTTAGTTCTTCTTGCCCCTTGGTTAGAGCCATGATCATCTGTTAAAACTGGGCGTTCTAAGTTTGTAGATCCTTCACTGTTTATTCTAGAGCCATTGCTGAAATAAATAGCGAAGAAGATGAGAAACCTGCTATGAAACCTGCTCATGCAATGATATGTATGATATATGTATGCAATGTTTTCAAGGATTTCTAAGACTCAAATTTGCCCAAACAGAAAAATAGCAAACGTTAGTTGCATTAAGAAGTTTTATTGGTCACAACGATGCCTCTTGGGCTTATAAAGGATGTAACAAAGCAAAAGTAAACTTCCCAAAGCAAAGAGACTCAAGCTTTTCACAGGCGCATCCCCTTTGGTGCAATGTAGGCATTTATATTCCTCTCCTCGTGAAGTAACCGGATGAGCTCTAGAACCTTCTTCTTGTTTGTGTAGAATAGGGCTTCGAAAGTATCTTATTCTTCTTTGAGTTGGTTCCAGGATTTTGGTAGCTCCTCAAAATCAGTTGGCATATCAGGATGAAGAACAATATAAGGAGTGTCTCCTTCAGCAATTGGCTCCTCAATCACAGGTAAGATGGCAGGGCATGGCATCATAATACATTGAGCACGAGCTCGCACCCATTTGAGGTAAGGCTCAAGAGGTATGGAATTCTTGTGTCCCAGTGTCTTGCTATCAACTCTGTTTGTCATGCCCTAAGCTCGAATGAACCTCTTGCGATAACCCTAAACATCATTCTCATAGTCAAAGATGATTCCTTGGACGAGTGCATCATGAGGACCATCCCTTCTCGCATAACCAAACTATCGCAACGCTAAACAAGGATTATAAGTGATTCCTCCCCTAATTCCTAAGAGAGGGACATTAGGGAATTCCCCACACCGATCAATGATGGTAACATTCTCCGAGGATCGTGAACACCAATGAATATCTGAATGTGTAAGGGACATCAACCTATGAGACCATCTCATACCCTGCTCATTTCTCATAATAGACCGGGGTAGGTGCGAAATAAACCACCTAGCCAATAGAGGAGTGCAACACAGAAGGATCCCTCTTCTCTTTAGAGTGAGAGTATGCAGAGAGTGTAGAATATCCCCAAGTAAGGTAGGCACTGGATTATGTGACAGAAAAACCTTAACCGCATTCACATCTACAAGTTGGTCCGTGTTAGGGAATAGTACCATCCCATAGATGAGAAGGGCCAACACCTCCTCAAAATCTTTTAAATCCAGGTTATCCCAACAATAGTGAGCTTTCTCAAATAGAAACTTAACTGGAAATCCTTGGACACCTCTTCTAGTTTCCCAATTTGCCACTACATCAGACCATTGTAAAGACAGAGCTTGAGAAATCTCTTCAGGCTTTGGGTCTCTTTCTGTACCGTTAAATGATAGCTGATAAAGGATAGGTACCCCCCAATAACTGAGAAAACTCCTCCATAGTAGTCACTAACTAGTAATTAGGAAAAGTGAAGCAGTGGTGCAACGGGTCAAAGAACTGAAAGAGCACCTTTAACATTTCTTCGTCCGGGGTTGCAGTGACCAAGTTGAGAAGTCGACCATGTTTTTCAGTGAAGGGAGAGCTTTCAGTAATCCTTGATGCTAACTCCTTGAGTTGTGGAGGTACTTTCACAAGGTTGATTTGGATAGTGTTCCTGCGAGAGGATGTCATGTCCTACAAAACAAAACAAAGATAAGCCCTAGAAAATCCTTGAAATAGTTTCTATGATATGCCATGTTACGATGTCATTATTATGCTAAGAAATCACATATACAGCAAGCAGAAGAAAATCACACCAAAACCTTAGTTTTAAGGCTTGCATGGGTTTTAAGGTCATACCCTCTTGAAGTTGGATTGGTTTAACCTGTCATATAAATAGTAATCGGGTTCTAAGGGATCTCAATATCACTGACCTTTCTCACAAGCTTCGTTCGATAAGCGACTGACTCATAACCAAACAAAACTCAGGAGTCAAGTCTCAATAAGTGTAGCATCAACTATCTTTCGACTTTGGGAATACACCAAAGATGGTCGTCTCGCTACGTCCTAATGGTCAAGTTGTTCATTTAAAGGTTCTAAGGTCAGTTGACGCTTTATGACACCACGCGGCGGCCCCGTATTCTCCTTGATTAACTCAAGGGCTACCGATACCAACCAAAGTGTCGCATCAACGTAGCCATTGATTCAACTATGTTTCTATACCCCGCACAATTTCCACGATCTATTGCTACTTACCTAAAAGGTATCCCCAGATCTGGGTGTAGGATCTATAGTACCCAAACAAATACCCTTAAAAGTAAAGCAATCAAACAGACAAAGCAAACAGTTTAAAAATGATCTAGACCCTAAGGTAAACCCCACTTTATAACATTTCCCCAGCAGATTCGCCAGTTCTGTGATACGGTGGCAGAACCGATTGTTATATACTGGTTTTGTGTTTGTATTCGCAAATGTTGCGGTAAGCAAGAGTCGCCATCGACTTTTCTTTTATCCAACAAAGGAAAGGGTGAAAAGAACAGAAAAAAAACCTTTTTCAAGATTTTCTGAGTAAGGGGGGTATATTATGGAAAGGGAAGGTATTAGCACCCTTTCCTTCTGTGGTTTTCCACGGGCTCTTAGCTACTTGCTCATTTTTTTAAAACTGTTTTTGTTTGTGTGTTTTTAAATATTTTTGTTTTCTTTATGGTAACTCTTGTATCAGTCCTCAAGAGTGATAAAGCGTTTTTGAAAATAGTTTTTGAAAAGTGTGTAAGTAGGTAGCCCTATCGTCGGATGTTGAGGGACAATCGAAGGGACGTTTTACAATCATGAAGGAAACTTGTGGAGACGCTTTAACAATTTTCTTTTAGGGACTAGATCATTTACTGAAAGGAAACTGTAGGGTCATCGAGGGACTATGATCTTTTTTTATTTATTGGTCTTTACTATAGCGTTCCTTCCTCATGACTGTTTTATTTAAAGGCAACCAAAGTGGGAGATACCTTAGAGGTGCACATGTGCAAGTGTGTTGAGATTCAATTTTTTTTGTCTTTTTGTTAGGTTAGCTAACGTTTTTTTTCTAGTCTTGCCATACATGCTTAATTACTAATAGTAATATTGTACAAAAAATAAAGTGTAAATCTAAACTATTACATGGCTTTCGAGGAGGGGGATATTTATAATGTACAAAAATTAGGAGAAGGAAAATAAAGAAAGTAGATAAAATCCTATTAATTATTACATCCAGTATGCAGTTACATGAATATAAAGATGTGAAAAATAAATAACGCGCGAAAGGTTGAAAGTTCTTCTAAAACCTAATAAGAAAAATCTTTTTTGTTGTTTTTGATTTAAGAAAAATAATTAAATTAATTATCCTAAAGTCTACTTAGAAAATTAAATTAAGAAAACTAAACTAAGCCTTTTTTATGGTTTTTTTTATTATTAGAATTAAAATTATTAAGAGATGAAATAATTAAGTAAAGCAAAAAGAAAAGGAATTGGGATTGACGACTGAAGTAGAATGGAGGGTGCAACTGAAATTTTGCTAAGCCCCAATTGTGAAGCCCTGGTCCATCCTTGGATCCAGTGTGGGCAGTACTTGATGGTA
Source organism: Vicia faba (assembly GCA_948472305.1). Classification (NCBI taxonomy): domain Eukaryota; kingdom Viridiplantae; phylum Streptophyta; class Magnoliopsida; order Fabales; family Fabaceae; genus Vicia; species Vicia faba. The sequence continues at coordinate 295,333,089 of OX451740.1, read as the reverse complement.
CATGGTATCTCATATTCTAGATGTCATGCATTCCATGTAATTCCAAAAACCTACTCTAAGGATATCCAGGAACTCATATACACATTAGAACATTCAACAATTAATAAAAATAGAGATTCGAATTTGAGATTATACCAAAACGGTGATAGCTTGGATCCAGTGATCTGGGACCTTGCAAGCTTTGAGGATGGTTGGAACAAGTCCTTGGGAACCTCAAGAGCAATTTATGATTACTAGGTGTCTTGAAATGCTTGCTAGATGCTTGTTTATATAGAGAGGAATGGGGAGACAAGAAAACAAAGGTTTAAACAACCTTAAAGCAAACGTTTCAAAGCCATGAATGAAATTTGTAACTTTGGCCAAAAATAAGGAAACTTGTCATTTTTTGAATTTGAATGAATGTTGTAATCTTTGTACGAAATTTTATGGGCCTGGGCTGTCCAAAACATCAACCCAAAGCTCAAAGCCCATTTCCAATTATTTTATACATTTTATTTTATATTTATTTGAAATAAATTAAAATAAATATGAATAAAATAGTTAGAAAATGTAAGGCATGGCAAGAATAATTTTATAGGTCCTCTATAAACTTAGGAAGATGCTTGAAGTCCAATAAATTGAGCCATTGCCTTAAAACTTCAAATTTGCTCAATGCATAATTCTTAAAAAATCCCAAATTTTCCCAACTTGGGAAAGCCATAACTTGCTCAATATTTATATCATGATGATAACCTTTTACTTTTTGTAAATCCCAAGATGTCTACTTTAATCCCTCTTTTTATCAATTTTGCATTTGAAGATGTTATATTGATGTTAAAGATCTTGGCAAAAAGTGGCTTTTATTGACTTTCTAAAAATGACCTATAATGTATGAACTTGTATCTTTCAAATGGTGAATTTCTTGAACTAGAGGGATGAAGATAAGTTGTAGGGAATTGTATTCTACTCAAAATGAGCTTTAGTTGGAAAATTTCTGATAAAGTATGAGAAAGTTATGCTTGGTCAAAGTTTGGTTGACTTTTCCTATAGAAACCCTAATTTCCCATTTTTGACTTTTGATGGGTTAGGAGCATTTCTTGAGGATTCATGATAAAAACTTGATCCAATTATGGATATCACTTCAAAATGTTGATGTTTACCAAAAATCTTGAAGTTTGACTGTATATGGGCCACAATTGATTTTCCAATACTTGAGCAATTGAATGAGCAAACTTATTGTGCAAGGCATAAAATTTGGCATGGATAATCTTGAGGACATATTAGGACAATGGAGAACATTTGGGATCCTTGTAGCTCAACCATCTTGATGAAAATTGAAACCCTAGTTGGGGGTTCATTGCCTTGGGAGGAGAATTTGTCTGGTCAATTCTTAGTCAACCTTCAGCAATTGAGGACCTCAAGGAGTATGTCTTGTGTGAAAATGGGAGGGAAAATTTTAGGGTACAACAGTAGACAATGTCTGTCTGGATGTCATAACTTTGTTCAGGACATGTTTTCCTTCAGAGCAACAAGGAAACATTATGGACGGTGTTATCAAGAGGGAGTATAAAAATTGTGTTTGACTATGCATGAGCAAGTATTGAGACTATTTCTTTTTATAAGAATCATTTCAACACAATAAAGGCATTCAAAGTTGTTTTGGACAATTCATATTAATTTTGGTGGCAATTTTTCTCCTCAAATAACGTTCTCATTGACCAAGACCATTAAACACAGTCTAGGATCGTTAATTCCTAAGTAACTACATGGTTATTTATAGAGGTGACTCCTTCACTCTTTCACTACGTGAGTGTTTGATGTTTCCATAATTCTTATGGCTTTTGTCCGGGTATGGGTGAGCACTGTTTGGGAATGGTTTTGTGAAGGCTTTGTCATATTATGGCTAAAAAGGGGGAGTAATATGTGATGGTGCTGGTGCCTATTGAGGGGGAGAATTTCTTATTCTCTGTTGTGCTAGCACAAGTTGAGGGGGTTTTGAGAATTTAATTTCTCTATTGTTGCAGTTGTGTTTAGTAGATTGACTAACTACTAGTTATCTTTCTGGTTTTGTTGTTGCCCATAACTCTACTGTTATGTTTTTACTGTTGTTCCTCTGATGTGTGTGTTTGATTTATTTTCAAACACGTGTTTTTGGTGTTTTCCTGTGCAAGGGTTATTTGGTTGTTTTAGCCAAAATGTGCCAAAGGGGGAGATTGTTATTTCTCTGAAATTATTATTGACGTGCATTTTGTTAAACTAACTATGCAACAACATGTTGAAGAAGATGTTTCAACTTGCAGTTTCAAGATGTCGAATGAGATGTGCCAACCAGAAGTATAGGACATCATGTCTGTGACAATTGACAGTTTGGATTCAGCTGGTGGTTATTAGTTACTGAATATTCTGGGAATATTTAGTAATCCTATGTGGCATCCAAGATTGATAAATCAGAGATTTTATTTTGGTTTTTCAAGATATTCAAACTTTCTAAATATGGAGACATTTTAGGAAACTTATGATTGAAGACCTATTTTCTTGGAGAAGTTTTTGAAGACTTTGTGCAACCTCACTGCTGCAATTTGAAGCCAAAATCTAGTTGGGAAAAGGGTTATAAATATAAGTATTTGTAACCTAAAAGTGTACTAGTCCAGAATGTAGAAGCATTATGGATTTGTCTGTGTGCCACTCTCTAGGAGAGTTGGTTTGTGTTATTTATGAGCCTCTCTAATATCATGTTAATAGAAGAGTAAGATTGTTGTTATAGAGTTGTAATTATCTATTATTCATTCTTAAGCTTTTAAGCATAAAATGGTTATTTTTCTTGGAGGAAGCGTGTAAAAAACTCTAAGTATTGTTCTTAGTCAAGGTTCTTGGCTAAGTTATGTGTCTTTGAAGAGTGTCTTCTAAAGTTGTTATTGTTGTGTTATTGAGTTGATATCACTGCGATGATAGGGAAGTGGGTATACTCATATCTAGGAGTTCCTAGGTAGAAGTTTCATTGGGTAGGGATTAAGTGATAAGTTATAAATGGGAGAGTTTAGCTTTGAATTGATACAATTGTTAGTGGATTTCCTTCCTAGTTTGGTAGCCCCCATAGTAGGTGTTGTTGTACAACAAACTAGGTTAAAAAATTTGTGTCTTGTTTTACTTTTTAGTACTACTTTGATTGTTTATACCTTGCCATTGATATTGAAATTCAGAGGTCATATATCTTGACATGTCATAGGACACATGTGATCTGATGTACCAGAATTTTAAAAAATCATACGAACCGCGAGAGGAAAAAGTGTGCGGTTTAGTTTAGTTTAGTTGGCTTTTAGAAATAAAACTGAAACAAACATAACTAAAGCAATACAGTTTGGGTTGGTTCGGATTTTACAAAAAAAACTATTGAGTCATGCATACATATATAGATGAAAAAATAGTTTTGTATTTAATCATTTATGCGTTATCAAATAAAAACAAAATTCATCATATTTTGATAACATCTTTCCATTTAATATACAAAAATAAGATTAGAGAAAAGTGGAACAAAAAAAATATAATAGTAGCATAAAACAATATCAAAAACATTATGATATAATAGAAAAAATAGAAGAGATGGAATATAAGAGAAGATGAAAAAGAAAGAGAAAAAGAGTGAGAGATTAGAGAAGAAGAGATGCATTTAAAACGTAATTGGAAGAGAGAATATTAGAATAAAAATAGTAAGATGAAAAAGAAAGAACATAAGAGATTAAAGACTAGAGAAGAAAAGACGATATGTACTTAGAAAAGAAGATGAGAAGAATATGCAATACTGCTATGAGAGATTTGAGAAGACATAGACTGAAAGCTTAAATGTGATGAAGAAAGAACCTTTCGTAGTCTCCAGGATAAGGCATAATAGGTTTAAGTTTGGGTTAGAGTGAAGTTTGGGTTGTAACATAATGCGGTTTGGTTTGGTTTAGTTCTGTTTATAAAATACAAACCACAAACCAAACAGAACCGCGCAGTTTTGTTAAAAAATGGCCCAAACACATCCGAACCAAATGTCATTTTTTGCAGTTTTAGTTTGGTTTGGTTTGATTTTGCGATTTTATATTGATCCGGTTCGGTCTTGAACACCCCTAACCATAAGTGTAGATTCGAAGATCATGAAGAATCACTGAATAAATATCTCTCCAATGGCTTCCAAAAGTTCCAAAATCACATAAATACATCACTTTCTCTCTAGGGAATCAAACCCTTTTTTTCTCCTATTTCTTTTTAAAGCCATCAAAAACCTGTAAGATGATAAGTGCAAATTGTAACTATTTTTTTAAATAAGTTTTGTTGCACTTATCGATACTTTTGTTAATATTCTGTGAATAATTCCCCACTTTATTTGTAAATACGTTTACTTTGCGAATAATTGTCTTTTTATGTAAATAGTGTATCGTTTAATAGTTTTGGTCTATTTTGTAGGTATTTGTCGTATATTTGGAGCATCGAGGAATAAAGTGTCAAAGGCATAACTGTGGATGCACGTTTCTAGAATAAAAGATCAGTTTTGGGACTTGATTTCTATGAGAGTCCCCTTAGCGCGCAGTAGGCCGTTATGCGCAAGTGGCGCTCAACGCATTTTGTAGCGCGCTGCTTGCTTTTACTATTTTTTCAGAACCAAAGTTTTAAAGCTCCCTTAACATGGATAGCGCGCTTAGCGTAGTTTAGGTAGGTTTAGTTTGTAAATATTGCACAACCTGATTAGCACGCTGAGGCCGCTTAGCGCGGTATGTTAAGAATTGTTTTATAAAAACATATTTTAGTTATTTTCTAGGTTATGGTTTTTGGGGTATTTGTTCCCAAACTCCATCACCTTCATTATTTGATATTTAGAGGTTAGAAAAATACATTTGTGGCTTGTAATTGAATGATCTGGGGTCGGGAGCTTGATGGATCGTGTTGGCACCGCGGGAAATTTGGTTTTTTCTCCTCTTCCTCTCTTTGCAACCATTATTTTTTGGATTTTGTACGTTACTTTACCTTGATTATATGTATATTTATTTCTCATGGTGTTGTATGAAACTTTCTTTACAAATATTTATTGATGTTTATCCTTTTTAGCTTGCTAAGGGTTTGGGTTTGAGATGTTGCAGAGATGGACGGATTGAATCTAGGCTTAGGATGAATATCTATTAGGCTTAGATTCTAGAGATAGATTTAGTCTTAGTAATCACTTAGGTATCGACTCTTAATGCCTACATGTTGTTTATGTTGTGGAGAGAGATCGTCGATATAAAGTGATACGGTTGATATCTCACTATGAGTTAGAGATGGCCTATGTGTGAGCGATACCGTATGATATTGACGAGTAGTTAAGGTTAGTGCAAATTGGTAGTAAGTTTAAGTATTTGATAGGGTAGACTAAATACAAACTCGAGAGTTCTTTACTAATCGAAGAATGAAATTATTTTTATGTTTATAACTTTTAATTCCCGCACCTTACAAACAAATCCATTGTTTTCCCAAATTCAGAAATGTGAAAAATTGTCGAACAGAAATTCAATAACCAATCTCTGTGGACACGATAAGTTCTCGAATAAATATTTCCAAAACTTTTGTTTCTTGCCGCTACACTGCATCAGTAAAATGGTGTCGTTGTCGGGGATTGGTTCTATTGTTTTCGCATTGCGATAGTTTCTTTTGTTTTTGAGTTTTGTAATTAGTGTATATGTTGTATAGAAATTATACATTAACTTGTATATGATACTTGTGCATATATATGTGTTTTCTTTGTTTGCACGTATTATTGTGAATTGTATCGTTTTTGTAACATTTGTTGTGTGGATGTTAAGACACATTCTTTAGGTTTGCACGAGATGACAATACCATGGCATGACGAGAGGAGGTTACTAGCTCGCAAATAAAGGCATCGAGCTTACGATGTAAAACAAGCATGTTGTATTGTTTTTTATTTGTATTTGTTTATGTATGTTTTGACTTATGTTTTAACAAGTTGAACTCAGATTAATTTTTAAATTTCAAAATTTCACTTTTTAACTTGTTAATACACTTTCAAATTGTTTGTCTCATTGAGTAAATTGGTGTTTTTCCATAAGCTTGTCGTGTTTAGCTTGTAGAAGTTTGTATGTTGTAAATATTGTGTACATTGAGTGTGTAGGGTGATTATGGAGCTTGCACAATAGCTGCACCATATGTTGTTGTCCTTTTTCTGCATCTGGTGTAGCGCGCCCTACTGTGCAGAGCCAGTGAATTCTTTTAATTTTTTTCTTGCGTTCCTTTTTCCTATTCTCACCTAGGCTTCTTAGATTAATAAAAAATAGAGTTATTTTTCTAATTCTTTTGTTTGTTGTTTGGGTTCCAAATTTGGTCAGATGTCGTGAGGAATTTTGAGGCGATTTTCCAACTCTGTGCGTTCAACTTGCGGATGTATGGTAATGATAGTGTTTTGAAGTTGGTACACATAAGGTACTCATTTATCACTTTCTAGAACATAGAATGTTTAGGAGACTTTTCTTATGTACAAATTTTCATGACATTCATTCTTTTTCAATTTTTGTTCACTTTTGAATCACTTTAGGACTAAACCCCTTGTGAGGTTGCTTTCCATTGTTTACTATATGCACGGGAGTCCGACAATCTTATCTTAACTCAGTTTTATTATGTTTAATCTTGCATTTATGTTGATTCTTATGAAATCATGAAATTATCAAGGCATTTTGTTTGATTTTGAGAAAAACCACCTAACCAAAAGTAATTTACCTTGTGAGTGAGCGATCATTTGTGAACCCCTTTGAGCCTTTTAATTAGAATTCATCATGGATTCTAATGTCGTTTGTTGGTGTAGCGGTAGAAATGTTGAGACTAAGCCATCGGAATGACTTGAATCTCACATATCAAATAAAAATTGTCACCACGCTTTATTGTTTCCAAAGGAATGGGAAAATAGAGAATAACCCAAAAAGAGGGGAGAGAATCTAAGTTCAGGGGTTGGTTATGCAAAGGGAAGGTATTAGCACCCTAAATATCTACGGTACTCCACAGGAACCTCTTTGTAAATTTGTGTATTTTGGCTATAAGTGTTGTATACAAAAATAGATTGTGGGGATGAGAAAAAGAAATATATTTTACAATTTTTGTACCCGTCGCGATTGCGAACCTTTAGTGCCTAGGTACCACCTTTCGTGCAATAGGGGATCAGGGTACTCGTAGTTCACCTTTAAAAAAAATTTAAAACACAAGTGTGTTGGTTAATTTTAAGAGACGAGACATCATCGTCTTATCCGAGTGGAAAAACATACTTACTAACCACGATTATAAGAAAGGAGAATTTGCGTCATCTCAATGTGGAGGATATGGCTTGGATTTTAAAATCAACAAGGTCTCTCTCAACACCCAAGTGAAAAATATCTCACTTCACTACTGTAGCTGTGGAAATTTTTAAGACTAAGCCATTGGATTGACTTGACTTATATAGATCAAAATAAAAATCGCCACCGCGCTTTATTGTTTCCAAAGGAATGGAAAAAGAGCGAATAACCCAAAAGAGGGGGGAAAGGTTCAAGGTAAGGGGGTTGGTTATGAAAAGGGAAGGTATTAGCACCCTAAACATATATGGTACTCCGTAGGAACCTCTTTGTAAAATCTGTTTATTTTGGCTATAAAATATTGTATGAAAATAGATTGTGGTGGTGAGGAAAGAAGTATATTTTTATTTTTTTGATTTTTGCACCCACCGCGGTTGCGAACCTTTAGTGCCTACGTACCACCTTTCGTGCAATAAGGGATCAGGGTACACGTAGTTCCTCTTTAAATTTTTTTTAAAGAAACACAAGTGTGTAGGTTAATTTTATAAGATAAGACATCATCGTCATTGTCCGTGTGGAAAACATACTTACCCATACAATTACGAGAAAGGAGAATTTTCGTCACCTCAAAGTAGAGGATATGGCTTGGATTTAAAATCAACAATGCCTCACTCAACACCCAAGTGGAAAATATCTCTCTTCACTACATATTGTAGAAGTATAGTTGTTTGCATCACTACAAGGATTGACAAGATTCTAATCTTTTGAGAAAAGTTTTAAAAAAAAGCCAAAATGGCAACATAGTTTGAATGAGAATCATTGACTTTTAGTCTTCTCACAAAAATGTCAAGGTATTGCTAAGTTGATTTGAGATTTGATTAAGAAATAAATTTTGAAAATACATGGACATAAGTCCAATTTTATTATGAAAGTGTTTAAGTTTTAAAAACAAGAATATTTTTTCAAAAGGAGGGAGAAGACTTTTGAAATTAAAGAAGATGGGAGGAGATGAAGAGACTATCCTAAAGCACAAGGTAAAAGTTAAGGAGAAAGACCATCTAACCAAACAAGAAGCCAACACTTGACATAACGAGTCAATGTAGAATTCCATCTTTTAGATTTGAAACCAAGCAAACAATTAATAAATCCCTCAAGAATACCAAACTTCAATTGCATTAATTCTTCACAAAAATTGGGCAGAGTAACAGTTGTATACAGATGAATTCCAGATCATAGACAAAGCATGTAATCACAATAACATGCACACAAAACAAATAAACAACCTAATTTCATAGGGGTAAACCCCAAGAACTCCAGACAAAATAACAATTGAGGTCACAAGGTCTCAAGGTAGATCAAGGCTTCTAACCCTAAGTCCAAGAAGTCCGTAACTCCACAATGCCAAGGATAGTAACCAAGTAGTCCAAGTACCATTAAAGTTTTTTATTATTCAAGTTGATTATTAGGTATCTTCAAAAAGCAATGAAAAGCTCAAATGAGCAAAAATAAACAAAACATAAAAGATAAAGGCTCAAGTGAGCAAAGATGAAAATAGCATGAAATGTAAATGTCAAAATAAATGGTACATAAAATAAAAGCATAAAATACAAGCATAAAATAAAGTCAATTGTTAGAAGTTAATGGTTAGTTGGATGACCATCTTGAAACTTGCATTTGTAACTCATTTGAGTATTGGTAGAACCAAAGCCTCTCAACAACAAGTTGCATTTGCTTTTTGTCAAGTATATCATCCATTTTAAGAATCTCAAAGTAACTTAATGATCAATGATGTTTAAGTGATCCACTTTGACCAAAATTGATGAAGTTCCATTAGAGGATTGGTAGAACCAAAGCCTCCTAACAATTGATCTCAAGGTTATTGGATCATAGGGTTCAAATTAACAAACTTGGGCCTGTAAACATAAGTTTGGGCCACGAATGATCATTTTCTCAAATCGAGAAAAAAATTTAGGGCTATGTTAAGCAATCGTAAGTGGACTTATATAGAAGTCGCACCTATTTTGAGGTCGGTCAATAGCAATCAATGCACCATTTGTTTTGAGACATGATATAGAAATCATGCTCCAATAACACTTAGTGCAATAAGAAGGGGATGAGATGAAGAGGGGAGGGAAAAATGAATAAACCACATTTGAATCAAAATTTAATCAAACTATTATTAAAATCATTCACCCATATTTATGGAGTTAAGCTCAACACCATAGATCCAATGATGTTAACAAAATTCATGATCAAAATTTCAATCCAAGATCAGCCAGAAAATATGTAAAAAAATAAAATTGTTTTAAAAGTAAAAGTATAAGGATTTTAAAATGATTATAATATGGAAATAATAGAGGAAAAATAGCAAATGTATTCAAATTAAGTAATAAAAATTAAGTAAGGCCATATAAAAACTAGAAATGAACTCAAATATTTTTATAAAATTTTTGGAAATTTCTTAAAGTCAGAAACTATTTTTAAAATCAAAAGAAATAGGTAAAATAAATCAAAAATGATAAAAAAATAACAAAGTCAGAAATAAAAATTAAATGAGGTCACCAATATTTGTCACAATGTCATTAGATCCTTCACTATTTTTTTTTAGAATTTAAAAATGCATAAAAGTATTCTTAAACATTGAAAACAATTCAAATAAAGTGAAAAATTATAAAAAATATAAAAACACAAAATAAAATATGAAAAAATAGAAATCAGGAAGAGAAAAATCAAAAGTATTTTCCATATTTTTTTCAGATTATTTTGAGTTAAAATGAATTTCCTATGAATTTTTGAAGTTTAAAATAATTTAAATATAAAAACCAGAAATGAAAACAAAGTCAAAAACATGTGGACCAATGGATGAGAGTCAAAATGCGTTAGCAATCTAATCCAATGGATCATACGCGCTGTACATATCTTGGTCTTTAATAAATATCACACCGATCAAATGTTTTTATAATAAAACAACATAAAATATGGCGCGTTGGATGGAATCTGACTCACAAAAGTAATCAGATCCAAGGGCTCCTGAGGCATGCACATGGTAAGGAAAGCATATCATATCCATTTCAACAAAATAACGTGGCTTTGTATCATTGGTTGAAGACGAACATGTCATCATCTTCAACCTCCAGCCATCCCCAAATTGAATCCTTCAAATTGTAAAATTAGCAAGCCAGACATGTACCATTAGATTCGTCTCTTCAAGACGATTCTAATGGTACCATCACGCCAAATTTATATAAATTATGCAAGACTGTATTTAAAGAAAACCAGAAAAAATAGCGAGCACGAAAATCTGGGATATCTCACTCAATTCTCAATGAAATTGCAAATTATAAAGAGCACGAGGATCATAAGGATACGATGAGTGGATTAGTCTTTTATTTGAATCAATTTGGCCAAGAAATCTACATGAACGAAGTAGTAAGAAGTTTCTCTGAAACTAGACTTCTACAGATCAATATAGGTCAAGATTCTTGAAAGTAACCATATGGTTAGCTTCATAGAAGTTCAATGAAGCTAACTGAATGGATGTTTTGGTGTTTGAAGGTAAGAATGTAAGAAATCAGAAATTCAAATTCAGAGTTCGTGTGGGATCTGAACAGGGGTCAATAGGCTATCAAAATCTTGAGAAAATGAGTGAGGAATGATCCTTATCTATAATTGATCATGATGCAAGGCTCAAGTGTGTGAATTGGAGGCAAAATCAGTGAAATCGTGTGGACCTGCTAAGTGTGAAAAGTGTGACTTCACATGGCTCAAAACACAGCAAAATGAATGGTTTAAGGATCTTTTCTTGTTATGGTAAGTTCCTAAACATGATTAGACACGAAATTGATCCGTAAACGGGCTTGTAATTGGATCTAAACTATTTTTCAAATCTGACTGAACTTGAAATTTCCATTTCATGATGCTACCTTCATAACCATGGTACCAACAATGTAAGGCACAATATGATGTGATTTTTGAAGAAATTGAAAGATAATGTCACAAGCTTTAAAATGTGAAAGGAGTGAGATCAATTGGATGTTTGAGCAAGAAGTTGTGTTGAGTCAAAGTTGGAAGAAAAGGGATGACTTTTCATACTTAGAAAATTTCTAAGTTTTTCTTCAAAAATGACTTATAATGTCTTGCATCCAAAATATCCAAAAACTGAGAGAATTATGACTTGTTGAAGTTAGCGAAAATTCATGAAATGATCTATAATCTTTTGCATCCTTAGGGAATTTTTTTTCCATTTTCACACTTTGCACATAAAAGAAAGGTTAAAGCTCATATCTTCAAGATCAGTTTGAAAACAAATTGGCTCAAGGTGATAAAAATTGATCAAGTTATGATCATTTGAAGTCACATGAAGGGATTTGAGGGTTCATCTAGAGGACTTGTAATCTTTCTTCATCATCAAGTTTCTTACACACAAAATTTCCTTAATACCTTTGAAGGGGTTTGTTAATATCCCTTTGATGAGAAGGATTTATTCGGAATAAATCAAAAATACCAAAATATTAGCAAGATATAATCCTTTGAACTTCAAAACCCTAACTCCTAGAGCAAGAAAATACCTTGGGAGAACTTTTCAATTTTTGATCAACCTTCTTGCACCAATAATTTTATCTTGAAAATAGAGGTTATTGAGGCTGATAATGAGAAGTCATAGCAACCAACATCACTTCTACATATTGAGAATTGAAGGAGATATGCACTTGTGATCAATGGAGACAAAGACTTGTCCAATTGAGTCAAACTTCTTTTTTAGTCAACCCTTGTACTCTTGAGATAACTTTGACAACTTGAGGCATAATGAATCATGGAAGACTTTGTCATGATGTTACTTAAAAATATCTTTCATAGAAGCTTGAATCTCAATGAAGATTTTGTTGAGGAAGGCACAAAGAATGAACTTATGAATCCAAAAGGCAACTTTGATGGAATGCATTATGCTTTCACCTGCATCATCAACAACTAGGATACACATACATTGTATTTGTTAGTTAAACATAGATGATCACAAAATACAACTCAAGGTGTTTGGTGATTCCCCATAGAGTAAAACTAAAGATAGGGAGAAGAAACAACACCTAATATGTGATCTTATTGTGATTAAATTGATATGATATGATGAAGGGATCTTAGGGGAAAAATTAGGGTACAACAGCTGCCCTTATTTAAGTGTCTTCTATTCGGAGATACAAAGGATACAATCTTCGTGTCGACGCGATTGAAGTTACTTAAATATAAAACAAGCCCTATTTTTGGACCTAAGATACCATGCAATGCTTATGATCATGAATGCAGATGAACAAATCTAAAGGGATGCAAGACACCACTTGGGATGTAATAGGTAAAATAGGAGACCACAGAAAACTTGACTAGGAAAATAAATCATTGGTGAAAGACAGACAAGACTCTGTTTGGGTAATGCCTAAGATAGGATCCAAAGCATCGTCAACTCAAAGATTGAAGAGAGAGAGAGAGAGAGAGAGAGAGAGAGAGAGAGAGAGAGAGAGAGGGAGAGAGAGAGAGTAAAAGATAACGGTGACTGAAAGATGACTATGAACTATCAAAACTTTGAGATGTAACCGATATTCATAACTGCGAATAGATGAACTTCTATTGAGTAATAGAATCTCAACGACGAACTACCTTCCAAAATTACAAGGCTACCATCCATAGGAATAAAAATTTCAATAACATACTACATTCCATGATGATAAGGCTACCATCCATTGGAGTAACAATCTCAACAACAGACTACCTTCCATAATGACAAGGCTACCAACCATTGGAGTAACAAAACCTCACCAACAGACTACCTTCAATAATGACAAGGCTACCATCCATCGGAATAAAAAATATAAACAACAGACTACCTTCCATAATGATAAGGCTACCATCCATTGGAGTAACAAAATCTCAGCAACAGGCTACCTTCCATTATCACAAGGCTACCATCCATCGAAATAAAAAATCTCAACAATAGACTACTTTCCATAATGACAAGGCAACCATCCATTGGAGTAACAAAATCAACAACAGACTACCTTCCATAATGACAAGGCTACCATCCATTGGAATAACAAAATCTCAACAATATACTTCCTTCCATAATGCCAAGGCTACCATCCATTGGAGTTACAAAATATCAACAACAGACTAACTTCCATAATGACAAGGCTACCATCCATTGGAGTAACAAAATCTTAATAATAGACTACCTTCTATAATGACAAGGCTACCATCCATTGGGGTAAAAAAATATCAACAACATACTACCTTTCATAATGACAAGGTTACCATTCATTGGAGTAACAAAATCTCAACAACAGACTACCTTTCATAAGGACAAGGCTACCATCCATTGGAGTAACAAAATCTTAACAATAGACTACCTTCTATAATGATAAGGCTACCATCCATTGGGGTAAAAAAATCTCAACAACATACTACCTTCCATAATGACAAGGTTACCATCCATCGGAATAAAAATTTTCAACAACAGACTACCTTCCATAATGACAAGACTACCGTCCATTGGAGTAACAATCTCAACAAAAGACTACCTTCCATAATGATAAGGCTACCAACCATTGGAATAACAAAATCTCAGCAATAGACTACCTTCCATGATGATAAGGCTACCATCCACCGGAATAAAAAATCTAAACAACAGACTACCTTCCATAATGACAAGGCTACCATCCATTGGAGTAACAAAATCTAAGCAACAGACTACCTTCCATTATGACAAGGCTACCATCCATCAGAATAAAAAATCTCAACAACAAACTACTTTCCATAATGACAAGGCAACCATCCATTGGAGTAACAAAATCAACAACAAACTACCTTCCATAATGACAAGGCTACCATCCATTGGAGTAACAAAATATCAATAATAGACTACCTTCCATAATGCCAAGGCTACCATCCATTGGAGTAACAAAATCTCAACAACAGACTACCTTTCATAAGGACAAGGCTACCATCCATTGGAGTAACAAAATCTTAATAATAGACTACCTTCTATAATGATAAGGCTACCATCCATTGGGGTAAAAAAATCTCAACAACATACTAACTTCCATAATGACAAGGTTACCATCCATTGGAGTGACAAAATCTCAACAACAGACTACCTTCCATAATGACAAGGCTACCATCCATTAGGGTAACAAAATCTCAACAACAAACTAGCTTCCATAATGACAAGGCTACCATCCATCGGAATAAAAAATATCAACAACAGACTACCTTCCATAATTACAAGGCTACCGTCCATTTGAGTAACAAAATCAACAACAGACTACCTTCCATAATGACAAGGCTACCATCCATTGGAGTAACAAAATCTCAACAACAGACTACCTTCCATAATGACAAGGCTATCATCCATTGGAGTAAAAAAATCTCCACAACAGACTACCTTCCATAATGACAAGGCTACCATCCATTGGAGTAACAAAATCTTAACAATAGACTACCTTCTATAATGACAAGGCTACCATCCATTGGGGTAAAACATCTCAACAACATACTACCTTCCATAATGACAAGGCTATTATCCATTGGAGTACTAAAATCTCAACAATAACCTACCTTCCATAATGACAAGGCTACCATCCATTGGGGTAAAAAAATCTCAACAACAGACTAACTTCCATAATGACAAGGCTACCATCCATTGGGGTAATAAAATATCAACAATAGACTACCTTCCATAATAACAAGGCTACCATCCATCGGAATAAAAAATCTTAATAATAGACTACTTTCCATAATGACAAGTCTAGCATCCATTAGAGTAACAAAATCAACAACAACAGACTACCTTCCATAATGACAAGGCTACCATTCATTGGAGTAACAAAATCTCAACAACAGACTACCTTCCATAATGACAAGGCTATCATCCATTGGAGTAACAAAATATGAATCTTCTTTAAGAATAATCAGATTCACCGGGGAATTACAGGTTGCTCAAATAAAGAGTCCTTCCATTTACTATCATGAGGAGGAATTGTAATAAAGATTTCCCGAAGAAGAAATAACTTCCTAGATAAATGCCAATATAACTCCTATAGCAATTTCTTGTGCAAAATAAATGCATATTCTCAAATTGGGCCTTGAAGTTCACAGAAATTCACATGATAATGCCGTCGAGGGTACTTATTCCAACCCGAAATAAATCGGAATGAAGCAGTCAACCAAAATACACTTTTTGAGAAATAAAGTCAAGAGGGAAATTCCATCCCAACTAGACAGCAAGATGAAGAGAAGGTTTAAACAAAATTCTTCCACGAGGGATAACTCAGGGGAAGTTGAAAGAATGTACATTTTCTGCTCAAAAGTTGACATTCTATTGGAGAGAGGGTAGTACAACTCTGCAAAATAGGGTAATACGTCAGCAAAATATCAATGAATGCAAATGAGAAATGATTTTCTAAATTCAAACATGCAGATGTATGTGTGAATATATGAATGTCACTACGCATGCTGACAAAATAGACATAGAATACTGGGGATAACCAGGTCAAGGCTGCAAACGGGTATAATCAATACTCGGCTAAATCAAAATTAGGATGGAATTTCCATAAGAAAAGTAAGCACCAATTGAGGAACGGATTCCTAATTCATAGCTTAACTTTATCGGGGAAGAACTAAATTAAACAACGATGTAACATCTTCCTCTGAGCTTTAACTGGAAATCAAACAAGCTGAATACCCAAAGAGGGTATGAAGTTCAAATTTCTTCCAGGGTTGACTTCTCTAGAGAAGAACAAAATTATCCAGTTGAGTTGCCAGTTGGAGTAGCAAACTGACTTCAATGGGGAAGATAATACTATATTGGTGAAGGATACTTCAAGATACATCTTCAATAACGAGAGTGATAATTTCACCCACTTCTCTGGGTGAAAGTACGAAAACCTCATTGGCCATAATTTCCAAAAAGTATCTAGTCTCAACATCACCATGGGAATTTCAAATACTACAACAAAAACTTCTAGGGATTTTAAATACAAACCATCACTTGGTGGGAGAAAATCCAAAAAATGATAACCATCTCAATACTTCTTCAATAAAACACTGCCCTTGCCTGGCTGTCGTGCAGATAAACAGAATGCTAATGTTCCCAAAAGGAGATGCTTCGTGAATGAGTCAAATCTCAGCAGGTACAAAGAGGAAAACCTTCTTACCAAATGAATGAAGCCTTCATTGGGGAAACATGGATAGAGTTCTCATTTTATGTAAACCTTTGAGTTTTATCCATCCTTGAGATCACTAATTTTGTCCTCCTTGTACCAAAAAATTTAAAGCAATTTGTAAATTCTTTTCAAAAAAAAATATTTGCTTTTTAATCTGTTTTATTTGATCATTATTATTAATAATAAATGAAATCTTTATAAGCTGAATAAAATAAGAATTGAAAAGAATTGGATAAAAGGCTCAAACTTTATTAATAGAATGGTAGCCCGCAAATGGCAAGACTCCATAGATGATTTCAAAATTTAGAAAATGGTAATATACATTGGAAAAGATACATTGAATTACAATGACCACCATTCTCTCTAGCAACTTTGAATTCCTGAGTCAAAACTTTGGTTGAAGAGTAGCAAGATCCAAGTCGATTGTTGCCTTCTTTGGTCGATTCTTGTATGACGCAATTACTTACCAGAAAATCTCTATCTTTTGCCTAGATTGTCCTTGCGGGTTTTCAACCTACCGAGAATCATTTATTCTATTTTATGTCTCTAACTTTTTCCTAGATCCCCCTTTCAGGTTTTCGACCAACCGAGACGCTCCTTTTTACCTAAGCCTCCCTTTCGGGTTTTCGTCTTAGCGAGTTGTTCTTTTATTTTTCTAGGCGAAGTGTTTCTTGACTGCATCAGCATTCACATGATGTGGGAATTCCTCACCATCCATTGTTTCAAGAATCAATGCACCTCCATAGAAGGCTTTCTTGATAACATATGGGCCTTTATAATTGGGAGTCCACTTTCCCCTAGAATCAGCGTTAAAAGACGTGATCTTCCTGAGCACGAGGTTGCCTTCTCTGAATTTACGAGGTTTGACCTTCTTATCAAAAGCTTTCTTCATTCTCTTTTGGTATAATTGACCATGGCACAAGGCCGTCATTCTTTTTTATTCTATTAAATTCAGCTGGTCAAACCTGTTCTGGATCCATTCAGCCTCTAATAGCTTGGCTTCCATTATTACACACAAAGAGGTCATTTCCACTTCAATGGGGAGCACTGCTTCCATGCCATATACAAGAGAAAACGGGGTTACCCCTATTGAAGTGTGTACAGATGCTCGATACCCATGCAGAGCAAAAGGGAGCATCTCATGCCAGTCTTTATAAGTAACCACCATTTTCCAGATGATTTTCTTGATGTTCTTATTAGCCGCCTCAACAGCTCCATTCATCTTTGGTCTGTGGGGAGATGAATTATGATGGACGATATTAAATTCTTTGCAAAGTTCATACATCATTTTGTTATTCGGATTTGAGTCATTTTCGGTGATAATCCTGCTTGGCACACCATACTGACATATGAGGTTGTTCTTGATAAAACACACCACCACTTGTTTAGTGACATTAGCATATGAAGCTGCTTCCACCCATTTAGTAAAGTATTCAATTGCCACTAAGATGAAATGATGCCCATTTGACGCCTTTGGTTCAATCATTCCGATCATATCAATACCCCACATAGAGAAAGGCTATGGGGAAGAAATAACATTGAGAAGTGTAGGAGGCACATGAATTTTATCAGCATAAATTTGGCATTTATAGAACTTCTTAGCAAATTTGTAACAGTCAGATTCCATTGTCAGCCAATAGTAACCTGCCCTAAGCATCCTTTTTGCCATTGAATGTCCATTAACATGGGTACCAAAAGAACCTTCATGAACCTCATGCATTAACATGTTTGCTTCGTGTCTATCCACGCATCTGAGCAAGACCATGTCATGATTTTTCTTATATAGTACATCTTCATTAAGGAAAAAGCTGCCTGCCAACCTTCTCAATGTCTTTTTATCTTTATTTGATGTACCAATTGGGTATTCCTGGGTTTGGAGGAAATGCTTGATATCAAAATACCAAGGTTTTTCATCTGCCACATCCTCTGCTGTAAACACATGAGCCGGTCTATCCAAACACCACACTGTAATATGAGGCACATCATTCCAAGTGTTAACTTGATACATAGAAGCCAAAGTTGCCAAAGCATCCGCCATCTGATTTTCATCTCTCGGGATATGATGGATTCAACTTTGTTAAATAAGGGTAATAGTCTTCTAGCATAATCTTCATTAGGAATTAAGCCAGGATGGCGAGTATCCCATTCTCCTTTAATATGATTAATAACTAAAGTCGAATAACCATACATATCTAGAACCTTGATTATGAGATCAATGGCCTCCTCGAAACCTATAATACAAGCCTCTTATTCCGCCATATTATTAGTGTAATCAAATGTCATCCTTGAAAAGTAATATTCACCGCACCAATTTCTTTTCTGTAAGCATTCACCACTCCATCAAATACCATGCCCCAGCAAGATTCAGGATCTGGACCTTCCCCAGGAAAATGTTCATCACTATATTTTGCTTTTAAGAACATCACATCCTCATCAGGGAAATCAAAGTTATCATATTGATAGCCATCTACCGGTTGGTGAGCAAGATAATGCGCCAACACACTGCTTTTTATGGCCTTTTGAGTGTGGTACTCGATGTCGTATTCAGACAATAGCATTTTCCAGCGGGCAATTCTCCCTGTAAGAGCATGCTTCAAAGATATACTTAATTGGATCCATTTTGGAAATCAACTAAGTAGTATTATTCAACATATATTGTCGCAACCGCTTTGTCGCCCAGGCCAGAGCGCAACATGTCTTCTCCAACATAGAATACTGTGACTCACAATCAGTAAATTTCTGACTGAGGTAGTATATGGAATATTCTTTCTTTCTTTCCTGTTTCATCTTGTTGTCCCAAAATACAGCCCATAGAGTTATCTAACACTGTTAGATACATGATCAATGGTCTTCCTTCAACGGGAGGGAGCAAGATATGAGGCTCAAGTAAATATTCTTTGATACTTTCAAATGCCTTATGAAAATATTTTGTCCATATGCAACCTTGATCTTTCTTTAACATCTTAGAGATTGGTTCACATGTTGCAGTCATATGGGAAATAAATCTGGAAATATAATTCATATGCCCAAGGAACCCAGTGATATGGTGGCAGAACCGACTGTTTTTACTGGTTTGCATTTTTTGTTCACAAATGTCGCGGTAAGCAAGAGTCTCTACCGACTTTTATTTCATCCAACAAAGGAAAAGGAAAAGAACAGAAAAAACCTTTTTCGAGATGTTTGAGTACGGGGGTAGATTATAGTAAGGGAAGGTGTTAGCACCCTTTCTATCCATGGTTTTCCATGGGCTCTTAGGTATTTGCTCATTTTTTAAATTGCTTTCGTGTGTTTGTGTTTTTGAAAAAGTTTTGAAATTTTCCATAGTGCGGCGTTTCACTTTATGGTAACCCTTGTATCAGTCCTCAAGGGTGTGATAAAATGTTTTTGAAAACTTTATTTGAAAAGCTTGTATGAAAGTGTATTTGTAAATATTTGTTGTTTTGAGCAAGTACCTAAAAGTTTCTACCTACTCGAAAAAAGATAGTTCGTTTTCTTATTTCCTTTAGACAATGCTATCCTACTATTAAGGAGTCGGTAGCTCCATCGTTGAAGTTCAAGGGACAATTGTAAGGGATGAAAGGGACAATTATGATCACTAAAGCAATGGTGAGGAAACCTTAGTAATTACACTAGAGTCCTAAATATCTTTCCGAGGCAACATTCGAATGGGTCATTTTTTATCTTTTGGGACTAGAGGAAAACTACTAAGATTCCCTATACTTCATGATCGTTTACCGAAGGCAACCGAGGTGGGGCAAACCCTATGAGTGAGTATGTGCAAGTGTTTATTTTTCAATTTATTTATCTTTGCACAATTAGGTTTTTCTATGTTCATTTAATCGTTATCTTTCCATACAATCCTATTAGCCATTCATCTAAGCAGTTTATCGTGTGAAAAATAAATTGCAGAAAGATAAGGGTTCCTAACTATTATAAGGCCTTGGGGCAGTTACATAATTAGATGTAGAAATTTAAACCTAATTAAATTATTACAAACCAGGAGCAATTACATTAATTAGAAAAATAATGAAATAAACGTGCACGACAAAATTAAATACAGAACTAAAATTAAATTCAAATATATTTAATTAGTAAATAGAGAAAAGTTTTTTTTTTGAGAGAAAATAATTAATTTTGCAAATCAACCTAATTTATAATTTAATTTTAATTATGAAAAAGAATTTAAGTTATCCTAATTAATCTAATTAATTAATGCAATTAAAATTTTTAATATAAAAAAAACTAATTCTAATTTTTTGTGACTTTTGTGATTTTTTTTATTTAATTAAAAAATGATTTTTGTAAAAATAATTAAAACAAATAAAAGAAATTTAAAAAGAATTAAATTGGGCCTGGTGAAATAGTAATCTAGGAGGTGTGTATTGGAATTTTCAGGCCCAGAATAGCTGGCCCAAGGCTGGCGTGTGATCCAGTAAGGATCCCCTCTGGAGGTTCACCATGCGCTGCTTTTACTGGATGCTTAGATCTGATCACTTGATGATCCAAGGCAGGAGATGTTGAGGTGCACCATGAGCACGTTTGGAATGGCATTACTGGATCTGCAAAGGAATTGTGAGAAAAATAATATGCAGGAGCCAGGGGTCAAACCCCTAACCTCCCACACGCGCGCGTCTGGAAACCCTTTCCCTTTTCCACTGAGCCAACTTTCTATTCATTGATACAAACAAACAACAAATAATATATTCAATAGTGAGTCAACCTGATAAGAAAAACGCGCGAGATTCAAACCACCCACTCAAGTATTGACACACTTTCATTTTCTACGTAGGACCGTCGTTTTAGGTACTGGACTTTTACCTATGGTCGTGTCCATTGCTATAAACCTGCAATCCTCAAAAATCATATCCAGGCAACATAAATCAAATCCAATTACACAAATCAATTAGGTTTGATCTCCTAAATGCAACGGTATCCATCATTGGCCCTGATTTTGCCTGAAACGCAAAGCTCTAAAAAACAACCCTAAACCCTAACAATGGCATTTCATCACACAGACATCAAAACACGTAATTAAATATGCAAACACATTCTAAGGGATGATACAAACAAGACTATATACTTATAAATCATTTATCATGCGTGAATTCAAAAATCAATTTCAAGAAGATGAGCAAACTGTGGTACTGGTACGTGCGACTTCTAAAGGTGTTGATGCATGCAAATGATGCTGTTAGCTTCAGGAGGTTGCCAAGAATGGATTGCTGGTCCTGAAACACCTTGAATCGCCTTGTATAGCAAAATTCGATTGCCTCTTTCTTTTTCAAAAGTTGAGTTTTCTTCTCTCAATCCACACGGCCAAACCTTCTTTTTATGCTTTGGAAATGTTGTTTATATATAATATAATGATTTAGGTCAACAAAAACAGATGCAATCTTGAGAAATTATGGAAAAGAGATTTGCTTTTCATCTTGTATTTTTTATTTCTAAATTTGGCCAAATCATGATCTTTTCCAATCCAATTATCCCTTGACGAAAACCTTGATTGTCCAATTGATTGCTGACTCATAATGTGCTCATAAAATCCAATCTTTGATTTTATTTCATTATTCCTTTATTTTAAATGATTTATTTTGATTTAAATGAATAAAAAATCAAAACAAATAATAAAAATAATGAAATAATGGGTGGATAAGTTGAGGGGTCGTGGGTCCTCTTAGGAACAACTTGCAAACAAGAAAACATGGGCCCATTTGGAGAAAAAAATGCAATTTTGAGCATTGTTGGCTTTGGGCAAATTTCCAAAAATGGCCAAATTTGACAATGCATATCTCTCTTAATTTTGACCCTAAGAGGATGTTCTTGGACTTTTTAGAAAGCTTTTGATGTCCTTTAAACAACCCTTTTGGTTTCATCTTCATTGGGTCTTCTATGTTCATCTAAGGAGCTTTAACCGAAAAGGTGTTTTTGTTGACTTTTTTAAATGACCTATAATGTCTGAATTTATATCTTTTCACGAGTGCATTTCTTGAACTTTAGGGTTGATGATGAATTTTAGGGAATTGAATTCTATTCAAAATTAGCCTTGGATGAGAAATTTCTGATAAAGTATGAGAATGTTATGCCTGGTCAAAGTTTGGTTGACTTTTCCTGTAGAAACCCTAATTTAGCAACTTTTGAGTTTTGATGAATTTGAGGCATTCTTTGAAGAATCATGACCAACCCTTGATCACATGATTTATATTACTCAAAAATGTTTATGTTGACCTAAAATCTTGAAGTTTGACTGTATGTGGGCCACAGTTGACTTTTGACCTAGTAAAGTTGATTATCAGGCATTTGAGCAGTTGACTGAGCAAACTTCTTGTGTAAAGCATGAAAATTGGCATGGATGATCTTGAGAACATATTAGGCCAACAAAAATCATTTAAGACCCTTGGAACTCAAACATCTTGATGAGGAGTGAAACCCTAGTTTGAAGCTCATTGTCTTAGGAGGAGGATTTGTCTGGTCAATCCTTAGTCAACCTTGAGCAACTGAAGACATCTAGGAGTATGTTTTGAGTAAAAATGGGAGGGAAAATTTTAGGGTACAATAGCTATTTCTATACCGACTGTTTTTACTAGTTTTCGTTTTTTGTTCGCAAATGTCATGGTAAGCAAGAGTCGCCACCGACTTTTATTTCATACAACAAAGGAAAAGGAAAAAGAACAGAAAAACCTTTATACATGCTTTTCCATGGGCTCTTAGGTATTTGCTCATATTTGAAATTGCTTTCATGTGTTTGTGTTTTTGATAATGTTTTGAAATTTGCCTCAGTGCGGCGTTTCACTTTATGGTAACCCTTGTATCAGTCCTCAAGGGTGTGATAAAATGTTTTTGAGAACATTGTTTGAAAAACTTGTTTGAAAGTGTATGTGTAAAAATTTGTTGTTTTGACAAAGTACCTAAAAGTTTCTACCTACTCGAAAAAAGTCTGTTCGTTTTCTTATTTCCTTTAGACAGTGTTATCCTACTATTAAGGAGTAGGTAGCTCCATCGTTGGAGTTCAAGGGACAATTGTAAGGGATGAAAGGGACAATTACAATCACTAAAGCAATGGTTACGAAACCTTAGTAATTACCCTAGAGTCTTAAAGATCTTTCTAAGGCAACATTCGAATGGGTCATTTTTGATCTTTTGGGACTAGAGGACAACCACTAAGACTCCCTATACTTCATGATCGTTTACCGAAGGCAACCGAGGTGGGGCAAACCCTAGGAGTGAGTATGTGCAAGTGTTTATTTTTCAGTTTATTTATCTTTGCACAATTAGGGTTTTTTATGTTCATTTAATCGTTATCTTTCCATACAATCCTATTAGCCATTCATCTAAGCAGTTTATCGTGCGGAAAATAAATTGCAGAAAGATAAGGGTTCCTAAACTATTACAAGGCCTTGGGGCAGTTACATAATTAGATGCAGAAATTTAAACGTAATTAAATTATTACAAACCAGTAGTAATTACATTAATTAGAAAAATAATGAAATAAATACGCGCGACAAAATTAAATACGAAACTAAAATTAAATTCAAATATATTTAATTAGTAAATAGAGAAAAGTATATTTTTTTTAGAGAAAATAATTAATTTTCCAAATCAACCTAACTTCTAATTAATTTTAATTATGAAAAAGAATTTAAGTTATCTTAATTAATCTAATTAATTAATGCAATTTCAAATTTTTATATAAAAAAAAAACTAATTCTAATTTTTTGTGACTTTTGTGATTTTTTTTATTTAATTAAAAAATGATTTTTATAAAAATAATTAAAATAAATAATTAAAACAAATAAAGGAAATTTAAAAAGAATTAAATTGGGCCTGGTGAAATAGTAATCTGGGAGGTGTGAATTTAAATTTTTAGGCCCAAAATAGCTGGCCCAAGGCTGGCGTGTGATCCAGTGAGAATCCCCTCTGGAGGTTCACCATGCGCTGCTTTTGCTGGATGTTTAGATCTGATCATTGGATGATCCAAGGCAGGAGATGTTGAGTTTCACCGTGAGCGCGTTTGGAATGGCATTACTGGATCTGCAAAGAAATTGTGAGAAAAATAATATGCAGGAGGCAGGGGTCGAACCCATGACCTCCCATACACACACGTCTGGAAACCCTTTCCCTTTGCCACTGAGTCAGCTTGCTATTCATTGATACAAACAAACAACAAATAATATGTTCAATAATGAGTCAGTCTGATAAGAAAAATGCACGAGATTAAAACCACCCACTCAGGTATTGACACGCCTTCATCTTCTATGCAGGACCGTCATTTTAGGTACTGGACTTTTACCTATGGTCGTGTCCATTGCTATAAACCTGCAATCCTCAAAAATCATATCCAGGCAACATAAATCAAATCCAATTACACAGATCAATTAGGTTTGATCTCCTGAATGCAATGGTATCCATCTTTGGCCCTGATTTTGCCTGAAACGCAAAGCCCTAAAAAACAACCCTAAACCCTAACAATAACATTTCATCCCACATGCATCAAAACACGTAATTAAATATGCAAACACATTCTAAGGGATGATACAAACATAAATATATAATTATAAATCATTTATCATGCGTGAATTGCAAAAATCAATTTCAAGAAGATGAGCAAACAGTGGTACTGGTACGTGCGATTTCTAAAGGTGTTGATGCATACAAATGATGCTGTTAGCTTCAGGAGGTTGCCAAGAATGGATTGCTGGCCTTGAAACACCTTGAATCGCCTTGTAGAGCAAAATCTGATTGCCTCTTTCTTTGTCAAAAGTTGAGTTTTCTTCTCTCAATCCACACGGCCAAACCTTCTTTTTATGCTTTGGAAATGTTGTTTATATATAATAGAATGATTTAGGTCAACAAAAACAGATGTAATCTTGAGAAATTATGGAAAAGAGATTTAATTTGCATCTTGTATTTTTTATTTCTAAATTTGGCCAAATCATGATCTTTTCTAATCCAATTATCCCTTGAACGAAAACCTTGATTTTCCAGTTGATTGTAGACTCATAATATGCTCATAAAATCCAATCTTTGATTTTATTTCATTATTCCATTATTTTAAATGATTTATTTTTATTTAAATGAATAAAAAATCAAAACAAATAATAAAAATAATAAAATAATGGGTGGATAAGTTCAGGGGTCGTGGGTCCTCTTAGGAATCGGTTTCAAACAAGAAAACATGGGCCCATTTGGAAAAATGCAATTTTGAACATTGTGGACTTTAGGCAAATTTCCAAAAATGGGCAACTTTGACAATGCATATCTCTCTTAATTTTGACCCTAAGAGGGTGTTATTGAACTTTTTAGAAAGCTTTGGATGTCCTCTAAACAACCCTTTTAGTTTCATCTTCATTGGGTCTTCTATGTTCATGTAAGGAGCTTTGACCCAAAAGGTATTTTTGTTGACTTTTTTAAATGACCTATAATGTCTGAATTAATATCTTTTCATGAGTGCATTTATTGAACTTGAGAGATGAAGATGAATTGTAGCGAATTGAATTCTGTTCAAAATGAGCCTTGGATGAGAAATTTCTGATAAAGTATGAGTATGTTATGCCCGGTCAAAGTTTGGTTGACTTTTCCTATAGAAACCCTAATTTAGCAACTCTTGAATTTTGATGAATTTGGGGCATTCCTTAAGGAATCATGATCAACCCTTGATCACATGATGGATACTACTCCAAAATCTTGATGTTGACCAAAAATCTTGAAGTTTGACTGTATTTGGGCCACAGTTGACTTTTGACCTAGTAGAGTTGATTTTCAGGCATTTGAGCAGTTGACTGAGCAAACTTCTGCTGTAAGGCATGAAACTTGGCATGGATAATCTTGAGAACATATTAGGCCAATGAAAATCATTTAGGACCCTTGGAACTCAAACATATTGATGAGGAGTGAAACCCTAGTTTGAAGCTCATTGTCTTAGGAGGAGGGTTTGTCTGGTCAATCCTTAGTCAACCTTATGAAATTGAGGACATCTAGGAGTTTGTTTTGAGTAAAAATGGGCAGGAAAATTTTGGGGTATAACAGCTAGTTTTGTGATACGGTGGCAGAACTGACTAGTTTTACTGGTTTTCGTTTTTTGTTCGCAAATGTTGCGGTAAGCAAGAGTCACCACCGACTTTTATTTCATCCAACAAAGGAAAAGGAAAAAGAACAAAAAAAACCGTTTTTGAGATGTTTCTGAGTACGGGGGTAGATTATAGAAAGGGAATGTGTGAGCACCTTTTCTATCCATGATTTTCCATGGGCTCTTAGGTATTTGCTCATTTTTGAAATTGCTTTCGTGTATTTGTGTTTTTGAAAAAGTTTTGAAATTTGCCTTAGTGCGGCGTTTCATTTTATGGTAACCCTTGTATCAGTCCTCAAGGGTGTGATAAAATGTTTTTTAAAACTTTGTTAGAAAACCTTGTTTGAAAGTTTATGTGTAAAAATTTGTTGTGTTGAGCAAGTACCTAAATGTTTCTACCTACTCGAAAAAACATAGTTCGTTTTCTTATTTCCTTTAGACAATGCTATCCTACTATTAAGGAGTAGGTAGCTCCATCGTTGGAGTTCAAGGGACAATTGTAAGGGACGAAAGGGACAATTACGATCACTAAAGCAATGGTTAGGAAACCTTAGTAATTACCCTAGAGTCCTAAAGACCTTTCCGAGGCAACATTCGAATGGGTCATTTTTTATCTTTTAGGACTAG
The DNA here is from genome assembly GCA_948472305.1 of Vicia faba. Lineage (NCBI taxonomy): Eukaryota > Viridiplantae > Streptophyta > Magnoliopsida > Fabales > Fabaceae > Vicia > Vicia faba. Next base: position 295,305,922 of record OX451740.1, on the reverse strand, counting down.
AGGACAACCACTAAGACTCCATATACTTCATGATCGTTTACCGAAGGCAACTGATGTGGGCCAAACCCTAGGAGTGAGTATGTGCAAGTGTTTATTTTTCAATTTATTTATCTTTGCACAATTAGGGTTTTCTATGTTCATTTAATCGTTATCTTTCGATACAATCCTATTAGCCATTCATCTAAGCAGTTTATCGTGCAGAAAATAAATTGGAGAAAGATAAGGGTTCCTAAACTATTACAAGGCTTTGGGGAAGTTACATAATTAGATACCGAAATTTAAACCTAATTAAACTATTACAAACCAGGATCAATTACATTAATTAGAAAAATAATGAAATAAATGTGCGCCACAAAATTAAATACGGAACTAAAATTAAATTCAAATATATTTAATTAGTAAATAGAGAAAAGTATTTTTTTTATTTTTTAGAGAAAACAATTAATTTTGCAAATCAACCTAATTTCTAATTAATTTTAATTATGAAAAAGAATTTAAGTTATCCTAATTAATCTAATTAATTAATGCATATAAAATTTTTTATATAAAAAAACTAATTCTGATTTTTTGTGACTTTTGTGATTTTTTTTATTTAATTAAAAAATTATTTTTGTAAAAATAATTAAAACAAATTATTAAAACAAATAAAAGAAATTTAAAAAGAATTAAATTGGGCCTGGTGAAATAGTAATCTGGGAGGTGTGAATTGGAATTTTCAGGCCCAGAATAGTTGGCCCAAGGCTGGCGTGTGATCCAATGAGGATCCCCTCTGGAGGTTCACCATGCGCTGCTTTTGCTGGATGCTTAGATCTGATCACTGGATGATCCAAGGAAGGAGATGTTGAGGTGCACCGTGAGCGCATTTGGAATGGCATTACTGGATCTGCAAAGGAATTGTGAGAAAAACAATATGCAGGAGGCAGGGGCCGAACCCCTGACCACCCACACACGCGCGTCTAGAAACCCTTTATTTTTACCACTGAGCGAGCTTGATATTCATTTATTCAAACAAACAACAAATAATATATTCAATAATGAGTCAATCTGATAAGAAAAACCCGCGAGATTCAAACCACCCACCCAGGTATTGACACACCTTTATCTTCTATGCAGGACGGTCATTTTAGGTACTGGACTTTTACCTACGGTCGTGTCCATTGCTATAAACCTACAATCCACAAAAATCATATCCAGGCAACATAAATCAAATCCAATTACACAGTTCAATTAGGTTTGATCTTCTAAATGCAATGGTATCCATCTTTGGCCCTGATTTTCCTGAAACGCAAAGCCCTAAAAAACAACCCTAAACCCTAACAATGGAATTTCATCACACATGCATCAAAACACGTAATTAAATATGAAAACACATTGTAAGGGATGATACAAACATGAATATATACTTATAAATAATTTATCCTGCATGAATTACAAAACTCAATTTCAAGAAGATGAGCAAACCGTGGTACTGGTACATGCCATTTCTGAAGGTGTTGATGCATGCAAATGATGCTATTAGCTTCAGGAGGTTGCCAGGAATGGATTGCTGGCCTTGAAACACCTTGAATTGCCTTGTAGAGCAAAATCCGATTGCCTCTTTATTTGTCAAAAGTTGAGTTTTCTTCTCTCAATCCACACGGCCAAACCTTCTTTTCATGCTTTGGAAATTTTATGTATATATAATAGAATGATTTAGGTCAACAAAAACAGATGCAATCTTGAGAAATTATGGAAAAGAGATTTGATTTGCATCTTGTATTTTTTATTTCTAAATTTGGCCAAATCATGATCTTTTCCAATCCAATTATCCCTTGCACGAAAACCTTGATTTGCCAGCTGATTGTAGACTCATAATGTGCTCATAAAATCCAATCTTTGATTTTGTTTCATTATTCCATTATTTTAAATAATTTATTTTGTTTTGAATAAATAAAAAATCAAAACAAATAATACAAATAATAAAATAATGGGTGGATAAGTTCATGGGTTGTGGGTCCTCTTAGGAACAGGTTTCAAACAAGAAAACATGGGCCCATTTGGAAAAAAAATGCAATTTTGAGCATTGTTGACTTTGGGCAAATTTCCAAAAATGGACAACTTTGATAATGCATATCTCTCTCAATTTTGACCCTAAGAGGGTGTTCTTGAACTTTTTAGAAAGATTTTGATGTCCTCTAAATAACCCTGTTGGTTTCACCTTCATTGGGTCTTCCATGTTCATGTAAGGAGCTTTGACCCAAAAGGTGTTTTTGTTGACTTTTTGAAATGACCTATAATGTCTGAATTTATATCTTTTCGTGAGTGCATATATTGAACTTATGGGATGAAGATGATTTGTATGGAAATGAATTCTCTTCAAAATGAGCCTTGGATGAGAAATTTATGATAAAGTATGAGAAAGTTATGTCTGGTCAAAGTTTGGTTGACTTTTCTTCTAGAAACGCTAATTTAACAACTTTTGAGTTTTGATGAATTTGGGGCATTCCTTTAGGAATCATGATCAATCCTTGATCAAATGATGGATATTACTCAAAAATGTTGATGTTAATTAAAAATCTTAAAGTTTGACTGTATGTGGGCTACAGTTGACTTTTGACCTAGTACAATTGATTTTCAGGCATTTGAGTGGTTGACTGAGCAAACTTCTTGTGTAAGGCATGAAACTTGGCATGGATGATCTTGAGAACATATTAGGGCAATGGAAATCATGTAGGACCCTTGGAACTTTAACATCTTGATGAGGAGTGAAACCCTAGTTTGAAGCTCTTTTCGGCCAGACTCGTCATGCTGCCCCAGCATACACCCCATTGAATTGTCTAGCACCGTTAAGTACAATATCAAAGGTCTTCCTTCAACTGGAGGCATCCGAATGTGTGGTTCTTAAAGGTATTCATTGATTATTTTGAAAGCAGTATGGCATACGTCATTCCATTTTCTTACTTGATCTTTCTTCAGGAGCTTGAAGATTGGCTCACAAGTAGTAGTCAGGTGTGAAATGAAATTGGCGATATAATTTAGGGGTCCCAAGAAACCTCTAACCTCATTCTCATTACGAGGAGCCGATATCTCTTGTATGGCCTTCACCTTTGCAGGGTCTACCTAAATACCTTTGTCACTGATGATGAACCCCTGAAGTTTACCAGACCTTACCCCGAAGGTGCACTTGTTCGGATTTAACCTCAACTTGTATGTCTTCAACCTGTCAAACAACTTTTGTAGATGATCAAGGTGTTATACCTCGGTTTGAGACATGGCTATCATGTCATCGACATAAACCTCTATCTCATGGTGAATCATATCGTGGAACAAAGCTACCATGGCTCACTGATAAGTTGCCCCCGCATTCTTTAATCCGAAAGGCATCACCTTGTAACAGAAGGTGCCCCACTATCTGACGAAGGTTGTCTTCTCCATGTCTTCAGGAGCCATCTTGATCTGATTGTACCCAGAGAAACCGTTCATGAAGGAAAAGATCTTGTGTTGTGCGGTGTTGTCAACCAGGACATCAATGTGGGGAAGCAGGAAGTCGTCCTTGGGGCTTTCGCTGTTCAGGTCTCTGTAGTCCACACAAATCCATACCTTACCATCCTTCTTAGGTAACAGAAAGACATTAGCAACCCACTACGGATAGGAGGTGACAGCTAAGGACCCAGCGTTGAACTGTTTCATAACTTCTGCTTTAATCTTCTCTGACATTTCAGGGCGCATACGGTGGACCTTTTTCTTAACCAGAGGACAATCTTCTTTAGTCGGCAGATGATGTACCACAATATCAGTGTCTAAACCCGGCATGTCTTCATATGACCAGGCGAAGATCTCAACATAGTCGTGCAACATTTGTATCAACCGCTGTTTGACATTAGTCTCCAGATTTGAGCCGATCTTGACTTCTTTTTTGTCTACCTCCGTGCCCAAATTTATCGTCTCAACTGGCTCTTCATAAGGCTGTATAGCCCTCTCTTCCTGCTGTAACAGTCTAGCAAGTTCTCCAGGAACCTTACAATCTTCCTACCCTTCGTCCTTGGCTTGGTTGATTGGATTTTCGAAGTTATAACTGGCAATAGCATAACTATTATCAATGGGATCCAGAGTGGATATGGATCTGTAGTTTGATATGTGAGTATGTGTAAGAGCATATCTGTATTAATAAAGTGAAAAGAAGAAAAGAAAAAACAGAGACGAAAAATTTGTATGCAAGAAACGTCCAATGTTCTATTGATGACATATGAAAATGACATATAATAACCCTCACAAATAAACCATTGTGCCTCGGGTAAGACACAAGGACATAGAGTTTATATTGTTTATTACAAATTTGAAAAACAAGTAAGATAATTACTGCTGAGCAAAGGAAATCGGAACAAAATCTTTGGCTGTCCAGTTACTAGGCCCTCCAGCCCGAGCACGTCGAACAACCCTTTGAGCTCCAAAAGTAAAGCCCAAACCAGATTTTTTGGTTTTATGAGGAAAATCAGGGAGCTGTCCCCAAATGGTACACCCACCTTCTTCAACTACTGCTCTGGCGTCCTTGAGAGAAGCCATCTTTAAAGGAGGTTTGGTGATGGTGATAGTCTCGGTTGATGCCATGATCTGGGGAACCTCTTCAAATTTTTGACAAGGGGTCTCTATGAATTCCCCGTCCATCTCCACATACCTGAAATAATTCAGGTGGCTTACCATATACTCCTCTTCACCATGCACGGTGACAATCGTCCCCTTCACTGGATACTTCAGCATTTGGTGCAGCATAGAAGTAACGGCTCCAACTTCATGGATCCAAGGACGACCCAACAAACAAGATTACGATGGCATGACATCCACCATGTAGAAGGTGGATTCAAAGGTCTGGGAACCCACTTTGACAGGGATGTCTACCTCCCTGTGTACCATCCTTTTTGAACCATCAAAAGCCCTTACCACAATGTTACTGGGCTTTAAGGTCAAACCTTCACACTCTAGCCTATCAAGAGCCTTCTTGGGTAGAACATTTAGTGACGATCTAGTGTCCACTAGCACATGAGCCATAGTAGTGCCCCTGCATTCGATCGAGACATGCAGAGCATCACTATGCTTTCTCCCCTTTGGTGTCAAATCGGCATCTGAAAAACCCAACCCAATGTCAGCAATCAAACTGGCCACATAGTCCTTAAATTGGTCAGCGAAGGTTTCTTGCCGCACATGCGCAGTCTTGAGAAATGCAATCAAAGCCTTTGCATGGGCCTCGGAACACAACAACAGAGATAACATTGATATCTTTGAAGGGGTCTGCCCCAGCTACTCGACCATATTGTAGTCGCTCTTCTTGATTATTTTTAAAATTTCCTCCATTTCTTGCTTAGAGGATTCCAAAACAAATTTTCTAGGTGCCTCCATTCGGGAAGGCTCACCTATAGCTTCTTTTCCCCGAGTCCAGATAACTCATCGGCAGGAGTAACAACTGGAGTAAGGATGGGGGTAGTAGCAGAAGTACTAGCAGGAACAACAACAGGCTTAGCAATAGTCTTCGGGGAGATATCGGGAGAGAAAACCCTTCCACTTCGGGTAACTTTGCTGGTCCCGACAATGTTACTAACATCGGGATCAGCCTCTTCAGTCTTCAAATCCTGTTTGACACCGTGGTAATAAACGTCAGCACCATAATTCCAAGGAACAACTTTGTATGAGGAGTACGATACAGGGCCAGGAAAAGTGATTAACAATGGAGCAATTCTTGGATCAGGTGTAATCCTAACAGGTATTTCAGAGGAGACCTTGGAAGGATTGGAATAAATGGTTGTGATAGCAATATCTTCATGTAGGACAGTCGGAATCAGAGTATTTTCAAACATAATTTCTCTTCTATCCATCAGACGTTGAACAGCTGCTTTCAACAAATAACAACCAGAGGGCAGAGATGAACACATGTGGCAACCTTCACCACAGCCCGAAAATAAACTGGCTAGCAACAAATTCTTCTTGACAGTCATGAGAGGAGTGGAAACTTCATTAATAGAGGTAACAAATAGATCAGTATCAACGACATTAACACCACAGTTATGCTTGGGCATGGGAGCAGTGATGACATTAGGCTTCTCCGGAGCATCAAACTCAATCTCCTTGGCTTCGATCATATCCTGTATCTTATTTCTCAGAGCCCAACAGTCATTTGTATCGTGGCCTGGACTCTTAGAATGGTAAGCACACCAAGCGTTTGGATTATAACAAGTAGATGAGGTGTTAGGATTCTTAGGAGCCTCCTTTAAGGTTGCGAAGTTAGATCTTAACAGATAGGGTAAAACCTCAGTCAATGTCATATTAATCCAGGTGAACTTCCTTTGCGATCTTTCTACCATTTGCTGATTGTTTTATTGTTGAGTAGTCGCAGGCCTAGGTATCATTGCAGCCCCTACCGTTGGACGGTGCTCAGCTCAGCTCTGACCTCTTGAGTTATAAATGACATTGACCTACTTCTTACCCGTGAATGGCTTCTTCACTGTACTTGACGAGGTGTCTTTCTGGATCTTGCCACTCCGGATCCTAGCTTCTACCCTTTCTCCAGTCAATATCTGCTCGGTGAAACCAGCTGAGGAGCTACCAATAAAGTGATTGAATAACGGACCAGGCAGCGTACCAAGAAACATATCCACTAACTCCCTATCAGACAAAGGGGGTTGGACTCTCCCTGCCAGATCTCTCAACTTCTGCGCATAGTCCTTGAAACCTTTGCTTGCACCCATGGACAAACTCTGGAGTTGAGTATGGGTAGGGGCAAGGTCAGTGTTATATTGATACTGCTCGTAAAAAGCAGAAGCCAGATCTTCCCAGTTGTGGACATTGGTTACCTCCAGTTGATAGAACCACTCAAGTTGAGTCCCAAACAGACTGTCCTAAAAGAAATGGACCCACAAGTTCCTATCAGTAGTGTGAGGCTGAATCTTCCTCACATAGGAACAAAGATGAAGCTTGGGACAAGACACCCCATCATACTTCACAAATACCGAAGCCTTGAACTTCTGTGGGATGACTACCCAAGATACCAAATCCAGCTCTTCAAAATACAGCCCTGGTATTCTTTGGATCTCCATTACGCTTAGATGATCCTCTAACTATTTGTACCTATCCTCAGTGGGAGGATACGGTTCATCATTGTAGTCAGTGTCATTATCATAAACCTCAGGGCTAGGGTCCTCCTCCATTGTCTCTCCCTCTTGATTCTCCCCTTCTTTGGATGAGGAGGCCAGATCAACCGGTTGCTTCAATGGTCCCTTAAATCTTCTGCCCAGATTCAGGACACCAACGGTCTTCTTTGTCTTCTTCTTTTTCTCTTTCAGAATAAGGGCCTTCAGATCTTCCTGCCCTTTTGCCAAAGCTATGAACATTTGTTGAAATTGGGCATTTTGTGCCTGAAGATCCTTGATACTTTGTCCAGAAGTCATTATTGCTGAAATAAACAGCGAAGACGATGAGAAACCTGTTATGAAACCTATTTATGCAATGTCATGGATGATATGCGTATGCAATGATTTCAAGGACTTTGGAAATTTTAAATTTGTGAACCCAAAAATGAAACAAAGATTATATTAGTAGAATTCAAAATACAATTTCCTTTTAGGCATTACAATTGAAAATTCAAAAAAACTAAAAAGATCAAGTTTCCCATGGATGCTTCCTCTTCGTGCCGAGATAGACATTAAGGCTTCTTTCCTCATGAAGCTGCTTTGTGAGCTCTAAAACTTTCTTCTCCTGGGCATAGAACTGGTCCCTATAAGTATCCCATTCCTTCTTCAACTTAATCTAAGACCTCAGTAATTCTTCAAGATCAGTGGGTATATCTGGATGAAGAACCGTGTAGGGAATGTCCCCTTTAGCAATGGGCTCCATAATCACTAGTAAGACGGCTATGTATGGCATCACCAGTTTCTGAGCACGAGCTCGTACCCATTGGAGACAAGGTTCCATAGGAATGGACGCCTTCGGTCCCAAAGTCTTGACGTCAGATCTGTTTATCATGCCCCAAGTTCGTATGAACCCCTGGTGATACCCCTGAACATCATCCTCATAGTTGAACACAATGCCCTGCGTAAACATCTCATGAGGACCGTCCCTTCGAGCGTAACCAAATTGTCGCAGAGCCAAAGAATTATTATAAGTTATACCTCCCCTAATGCCAAGTAGTGGGACATTAGGGAATTCTCCGCAGCGGTCAATAATAGAAATATCTCTCATAGATCGGGAATACCAGAGAATATTCGCGTGAGAAAGTGACATTATATTTTGCAACCAACCCAAACCATCTTTATTCCTCAGCACTGACTTAGGGAGGTGAGAAATAAACCACCTCGATAGTAATGGAATACAACACATAAGAACCCCTATTATCTTCATAGTACGAGTGTGGAGAGCATGCAAGATATTTTCGAGCAAAGTAGGCACAGGGTTGCGAGAGAGGAAGATCTTGATAGCATTCACATCTATGAGTAAGTCTGGATTAGGGAACAGTACTATCCCATAGATTAGAAGGGCCAAGACCTCCTCAAAAGCCTGAAAATCCAAATCATCCCAAAACAGTTGGGCCTTCTCTATTAGGAACTTGGCTAGAAAGCCCTTGACTTTGCTTCTTGTCTCCCAATTGGATACCACTTCGGCCCGTTTCAGATGCAAGGCTGAGGCAATGACCTCTGGCTTAGGAACTTCTTCTAAGCCTGTGAAAGGCACCTGGTCAAGAATATGTATATTCAATAGCTGAGAGAACTCTTCCATGGTAGGCACCAACTGATAGTCTGGAAAGGTGAAGCAGTGGTGCTTAGGATCAAAGAACTGAAAGAGTACACCCATCATCTTTTCATCAAAGCTCAAAGTAACCAAGTTGAGAAGTCGACCATGTCTCTTAGTGAACGAAGAATTTTTAGGAACCCTTGATACTAGTTCCTTGAGTTGGAGAGGTATTCTCACAAAGCTGATTTGGATAGTGTTTCTACGAGCGGAAGCCATGATCTATAAAACAGAACAAAGATAAATTCCCTCGATCCTTGAAATGGTTAGTGTAATAATAATGGATGCTATGTTATGATGCATGATGTTATGTTCAAACAGAGTAAATCACACACAAGCAAAGCATACAAATAGACCTTAGGTTCAAAGGCTTGCATGAGGTTAAAGGTAAGTACCCTCTTGAAGTTTAGTTGGTTTCAAACCTATCTTAGAAAAGTAATCGGGTTCTAAAGATTCTCAATATCACTGATCATCCTTTATCGGGTATTGTTTCAGCTCAGGAAATCTTTTCTTGCGGCCGAAATATCCCAAAAATCTGATCCCAATAAGTGTAACATCGAGTATCAACCAATCCTCAGCTTTATACCGAGGCCGGCTATCTCACTACTTTCTAATGACCAAGTTTGTTCAACTAAGGTTCTAAGGTTCGTTAGTGCTTCACGGCACCAAGCGGCGGCCCTGTATTCTCCTCGTTTCCACACGAAGGATACTGGTACCAACTAAAGTGTCACACCAATAGAGACATCGCTTAAACCATATCGGTCTATGCCGTACAGTCTGCACAATCTATTGTTGTTTACCTAAAAAGTGCTTCCCAGATCCGAGTGTAGGATCTTCAACAATACCCAAACAAAACCTTTAAGGATAAAGCAGACAAAACAAATAAGAAAGCAATTTTAAAAAATTACCTAGATCATAAGGTATACCACACTTTATTAATTCCCCAGCAGAGTCACCAGTTCTGTGATACGGTGGTAGAACTGACTGTTTTTACTGGTTTGCGTTTTTTGTTCACAAATGTCGCGGTAAGCAAGAGTCGCCACCGAATTTTATTTCATCCAACAAAGGAAAAGGAAAAAGAACAGAAAAAACCTTTTTCGAGATGTTTTTGAGTACGGGGGGTAGATTATAGAAAGGGAAGGTGTTAGAACCCTTTCTATCCATGGTTTTCTATGGGCTCTTAGGTATTTGTTCATTTTGAAATTGCTTTCGTGTGTTTGTGTTTTTGAAAAAGTTTTGAAATTTTCCTTAGTGCGGCATTTCACTTTATGGTAACCCTTGTATCAGTCCTCAAGGGTGTGATAAAATGTTTTTGAAAACTTTGTTTGAAAACTTTGTTTGAAAAGCTTGTTTGAAAGTGTATGTGTAAAATTTGTTGTTTTGAGCAAGTACCTAAAAGTTTCTACCTACTCAAAAAAAGTCTCTTTGTTTTCTTATTTCCTTTAGACAGTGTTATCCTACTATTAAGGAGTAGGTAGCTCCAACGTTGGAGTTCAAGGGACAATTGTAAGGGATGAAAGGGACAATTACGATCACTAAAGCAATGGTTAGGAAACCTTAGTAATTACCCTAGAGTCCTAAAGATCTTTTTAGGCAACATTCAGATGGGTCATTTTTTATCTTTTGGGACTAGATGACAACCACTAAGACTCCCTATACATCATGATCGTTTACCGAAGGCAACCAGGATGGGGCAAACCCTAGGAGTGAGTATGTGCAAGTGTTTATTTTTCAATTTATTTATCTTTCCACAATTAGGGTTTTCTATGTTCATTTAATCGTTACCTTTCCATACAACCCTATTAGCCATTCATCAAAGCAGTTTATCGTGCGAAAAATAAATTGCAGAAAGATAAGAGTTCCTAAACTATTACAAGGCCTTGGGGTAGTTACATAATTAGATGCATAAATTTAAACCTAATTAAGTTATTACAAACCAAGAGTAATTACATTAATTAAAAAAATAATGAAATAAATGTGCGGGACAAAATTAAATACGAAACTAAAATTAAATTCAAATATAATTAATTAGTAAATAGAGAAAAGTATTTTCTTGATTTTTGAGAGAAAATAATTAATTTTGCAAATCAACCTAATTTCTAATTAATTTTAATTATGAAAAAGTATTTAAGTTATCCTAATTAATATAATTAATTAATTAATGCAATTAAACTTTTTTATATAAAGAAAACTAATTCTAATTTTGTAACTTTTGTGATTTTTTTGACTTAATTAAAAAATGATTTTTGTAAAAATAATTAAAATAAATAATTAAAACAAATAAAAGAAATTTAAAAAGAATTAAATTGGGCCTGGTGAAATAGTAATTTGGGAGGTGTGAATTGGAATTTTAAGGCCCAGAATAGCTGGCCCAAGGCTGGCGTGTGATCCAGTTAGGATCCCCTCTGGAGGTTCACCTCAAAATCTCAATTTTGACCCTAATAGGGTGTTCTTGGACTTTTTAGAAAGTCTTGGATATCCTCTAAACAACCCTTATGGTTTCATCTTCATTGGGTCTTCCATGTTCATGTAAGGAGCTTTGACCCAAAATGTGTTTTTGTTGACTTTTTGAAATGACTTATAATGTCTGAATTTATATATATATATATATATATATATATATTCATGAGTGCATTTCTTGAACTTTAGTGATGAAGATGAATTGTAGGGAATTTAATTCTCTTCAAAATGAGCCTTGTATGTGAAATTTCTGATAAAGTATGAGAAAGTTATGCTTGGTTAAATTTTGGTTGACTTTTCCTGTAGAAACCCTAATTTAGCAACATTTGAGTTTTGATGAATTTGGGGCATTCCTTGAGGAATCATGATCAACCCTTGATCACATGATGGATATTACTCCAAAATATTGATGTTGACCAAAAATCTTGAAGTTTGACTGTATGTGGGCCACAATTGACTTTTGACCTAGTATAGTTGATTTTCAGGCATTTGAGCAGTTGACTGAGAAAACTTCTTGTGTAAGGCATGAAACTTGGCATGGATGATCTTGAGAACATATTAGGGAAATGGAAATCATTTAGGACCCTTGGAACTCAAACATCTTGATAAGGAGTGAAACCCTAGTTTGAAGCTCATTGTCTTATGAGGAGGATTTGTCTGGTCAATCCTTAGTCAACCTTCGGCAATTGAGGACCTCTAGGAGTATGTTTTGAGTAAAAATGGGAGGGAAAACTTTGGGGTACAACAAACCCTATAACTTGCTTCTCAGTCCTTGGCGCAGGAATTTCTTGAATTGCTTTGACTTTGTCTGGGTCAACTTCAATCCCTTTCTGGCTGACAATAAAACCCAACAATTTTCCTGATCAAACACCGAAAGTGCATTTATTTGGATTCAGGCAGAGACGGTACTTTCTCAAACGCTGAAATAACTTCAAAAAATCCTCCACATTCCATTCCTCATTCTGTGTTTTGGCAATCATGTCGTCAACATATTCCTCAATTTCATTGTGCATCAGATCATGTAATAGTGTTGTCATAGCCCTCTGATACGTTGCATCAGCGTTCTTCAACCCTAAGGGCATCACTCTGTAACAAAATGTTCCCCAGGGTGTGATAAACGTTATTTTTTCCATGTCCTCAGGAGCCATTCTTATTTGATTATATCCGGAAAATCCGTTCATGAACGAAAATACTTTGAACTTTGTTGTGCTATCAACCAGCATATCAATATGTGGTAATAGAAAATCATCTTTTGGACTAGCCTTATTTAGATCCCTGTAATCTACACACATGCGGACTTTCCCATATTTCTTTGGTACGAGCACAATGTTGGATATCCATTAAGGATATACTGATGTCACAAGAAAACCAGCATTTTTCTTCTTTAACACTTTTTCTTTGATTTTTACTGCCATATCAGGGTGGGTTCTTCTCAACTTTTGCTTGACGGGCGGGCACTCTGGCTTCAAGGTAAAGTGATGCTCTATAATATCGGTATCTGTGCTAGGAATATCTTGGTAAGACCAAGAAAATATGTCCACATACTCAGTCAATAGTTCAGTCAACTTGTTCTTCACATTAGGATGCAATGATGCTCCAATCATGACCTCCTTTGGCTCTTCTTCTGAACCCAAATTGATTGTTTCTAATGACTCTTCATGCAGCTGAATGGCATTCTCCTCGTGTTCGAGCAACTGTGAAACCTCTTCTGGAATCTCATCATACTCTTCCTCTTTTGTCCCAAACACAGGATATTCAAAGTTGGGAGAGGGTGCGGGGTCATTATATTCAACGAGTTTATTAATTAATCTACACATGTGATTTGTGATTTCTTTTAGAAACTAACACATATATATCAAATGATTATGCAGATTTATTCACAAACATATTCTTTTCAAAAAAGGTTTTTTCTGATTACCATTTTCCATGAAAAATAAAACAGAAAAACAGAAAAATAAAAGACACAGTTTTGAGAATCAAAGATAACTTTTATTCATGATTTTAATGATCACGGCAAACAGATAAGCCCATACAACATTAGCTTTCATCTTGGGCAGAATGAAAGCTTTTTGCAAAGAAAAAACAAATTACTTTGAGACATGGATGCAAGAGGGAACATCATAAGTGACCCAATTCTGGATTTTGACTATAGGTGTCACATAATTCGGAAATTATTGATCTTCTTCACCCTTCTCAATAGAATTAATTCCAAAGACAGTTGGATGGAGGTATCCTCCGCTACAAAAAACTTCATGATAACCGCTCATAATAGACTTTGGCTTCAAACCTTCATTCTTTCCATTCCTGGTAGAGAATCCTAAGCCAACCCTATTCTTGTTTACTAGAGGATCAATGATTTGTCCCTATATTTTACTTGAACCATTGTGCACAACATGTTGAGCATCTTTTAATGAAACCATAGAGTTCTCATTCCCCTTTACATTATCAACAGATAGAGCCTGGAAGTGCGTCCCCACAACATCCTCATCTTCCTCAACAACACTGAAAGATGATAGGTGAGATATCAATAACGCTTTCTCTCTGTTTACAATAACCACTTTGCCTTCGTGCACAAACTTCAACTTTTGGTGCAGTGTGGAGGTGGCAGCCCCTGCTTCATGTATCCATGGTCTTCTCAGTAGACAACTATATACGGGAACAATATCCATGACTTGGAAAGTGATCTGGAACAGATGCGGGCCTATGTGAATAAGCAGATCGACCTCCCCAATAACCGACTTCCTTGACCCATCAAAAGCTTTGACAATAATACCACTTAGGCACATATGAGCCCCTTGATACTTAAACTTCATTAATGTACTCCTCGGTATCACATTCAAGGAAAAACCATTATCAATCAGCACATTTGATAATGAATCGCTTTTACAGTTCATGGATATGTGGAGAGCCAAATTATGATTCTTCCCCTCGTCAGGAAATTCATCGTCGCAAAAGCTTAGGTTATTACATTATGTAATATTACCTACCACACTGTTGAATTGATCTCACAACATGTCATACTCCATGAAGGCTTGGTCCAACACCTTCATTAAGGATTCTCTATGAGCAGCAGAAATCATTAATAATGCCAAGATAGATATTTTTGAAGGCGTCTGCAATAACTGATCCACAATTTGGTAGTCACTCATTTTGATTATTCTCAAAATATCATCCATGTTCGTCTCCAGGGTAGCACCACTAGATTCCCCTGCAGCCTTCTTGTCTTCAAAACTTTCCATAACCTTCTTTCCAGCATCATCAATTCTCCGAACAATTAGTGCAAACACACGACCGTTGTGGGTCACCCTACTAGTTTCAACAATGTTTCCAATATTAGACATAGGCTGGATGGGAACTTCCACACCATCTTCTAAAATTGTAGCATTATACTTGTACGGTACAACTTTCTTCCATTGGGGGAATCACTTGGGCGACTACCTCACGCCATCTCTGTACATACTATTTGAATGATTCCTTGTCCTTTTGGACCATGGCCCTGAGTTGATCACGGTCAGGCGCCATGTCCATATTGTATTTGTATTGTCTGATAAACGCTTCTCCCAAGTCATTAAAAGAATGAATACTGGAACTATCCAAGCTCATGTACCATTTCAACATTGCACTAGTTAGACTGTCTTGAAAGAAATGAATCAACAAGCACTGATCATCTGTGTGGGTAGACATTCTTCTTACATACATTACCAAGTGAGCATGAGGGAAAGTGTTTCCCTTGTACTTTTATAACTCTGGTACTTTAAACTCCGCATGTATCTTGACATTGGGAACCAAACACATGTCATTCACATTCTGCCCAAACAACTATTTTCCTCTGTGGGCCTTCAATTCTTTCTGCATTTTGTCAAACTGGTCTTGAAAATCATCCATTTGATCATGGAAACCTAAGCTTTCACTTGGTGAAGGAATAGGAAGATACACATCATCATTGGAAAACGAGATCATATTCACTGAGGGTGGTGCAACATAGTGAGTTTCATTTCTAGAAGCAGTGGTAACATGCACCACAAGGGGTGCGGGAACAATAGTAGTCTGAGTAAGCGGAGAAATATGAGGATCCTTATTAAAACCCTCTGGCATAAAGTTTTCTGGAATCCCCCAAGGATATCCCAGAGGCATACGATTCTGAACAACAGTTGAATTTGCATACACACGAACAATTGGAACTTCAGTAGTAACCATTGTCTGTTGAGGCTGAACACTCGGTGACTAATTCTGAGCATCCACTAGAGATTCCATCAGAGCAGTGAGATTGTCCATGCCAGCCTTTAAAGAAGAAACTTCCTCGCGTAACTCGTGATTCTCTTTTTCTAGGTTATCCATCTTCCTTCTGAAATTAGCTCGAGTATTGTACTAGTGAGACAGCTTGTTGAACAAAGTAAAAAAGCTCAGTAAGACATCTGAATATGCATAAAAAATGCAAGAAGTATGTACAATATGATGCAAGATGTGAAATGCATATGATTTATTTTATTATTAGTATTTCAAGGGACTTAAATATTTATAGACAATTTTGCAAATATCAAGGTAATAAGACATTTGAAATACTGAAAAATTTTATTATAATAACTTTAAAAATTTTATTACAAGTTTCAGTAATCCCAAGTACAAGATGAAAGTAAAGTCTAAAACCTAAGAAGTAAAGCTGATGGAGATCACTCTATGCGCTGAAGCTTCCCTGTAAGTCTGGCAATCTGAGCCTTTAACCTCTGGTTTTCTTCCGCATATCTGGTGGCAGCCTCCTTCCAATCATCAGAGTCAGGAAGTGAACAACTAATTCTTGATTGAGGCTTAGGAGAAAATAAATCCCCTTGCCTCCCTATCGTCTCTACAGCCCGACTCTCAAGAATCTCAATCAAGTCATCTTTCTCCTTCAAGTCTACTAGGTCGGAAATCTCTAGAGTTTGACACTTATTCTTCTAAGCTTCCTTTTCCTGCCGCATCCTGACTAAAGCAAGTTGTAGCTCTTCAAAATTATCCAATAGGTGAGGAGTGGTCTTCACAAACAAATCAGGCATAGGTTCTTCTTGAGAATACGGCATCTTTAACTGAATAGCTCTGGCTTGTACCCACTGAAGATAAGGCTCCAAAAAAATAGCCCCTAGGTCTCAAGCCCTTTCTACTCTTCCTGTGAATGTTACGCCAAGCCTTTGCAATATTCTCCCTAGATTCCTTATGGTCTTCTCCCTCTTTCAGGAAGAAACTACTCAAATGAACACTATTTGTTTTACCCCTCATCAGATATCTGAGCTGTCGTCGTGCAAGAATAGGGTTATAGTTAATTCCTCCCTTTGTACCAAAAAGAGGTACATTGGGGAAACTACCACAACTGTCAACAATCTCTACATCATGATAAGCCTGATGATAGCAAACAATATCTGAGTGAGTAAGTTCCATAATCTTAGGAGCCCAATGGGGTTCCTTCTTGACATCCCAAAAGGCACCGGACTGAGGTAAATGAGAAGTAAACCACTGGTACAACAGAGGTGTGCAACAGATAATCATCCCTCCATGATAATAATCCTGAAGATGAATAGAGTAATAATTATTGCCCAACAATGTAGGAACTGGGTTTCCAATCATGAAGATCCTGATAGCATTAATGTCAACAAATTTGTCCACATTAGGAAATAAGTACAACCTATAAGCAAGTAGAGCAAAAATGGCCTCAAAAGCGAATGTACTCTTCATCCTGGAAAAGTAACGAGCTTTCTTCAATAAGAACTGAGTTGGTAACCCTCTAATCCCTCCTTTTGTAGTCATGTGGGCTTAAACCTCAGACTTCACCATATGGCTCAAAGTAGAAATCTCATGTGATTTTTGCTCACCCTCCAAACTAGTAAAAGGAATACGATTGATAATAGGTAAATCCAGCAGATAAGAATACTCATCTAGCGTAGGAATCAACTGATAGTCAGGGAAAGTAAAGCAGCGATACATCGGATCATAGAATTGGACCAAGGTCGAGAGAATAGCCTCTTCATCTTAAGCTTCATGAGAGAAATGATGGACCCATACTTCCTCAAAAAATCTGTAGAACACTCATTCTCGGGAATCAGACTCATCAACTCATCTATCTTGGGATCTTTGAAACTGTATTTCCCAGACTTTCTTTTTTCAGAATCCATAGTCAAAAAGTACCTGAGATATTCACCAATAGTCAACTTTTAAGCCCCTTGAGACAAAATGTCTTTAGGATATGCTCATGGGTGCATGTATGCATGATGCATCAATCACACACAAAATCACACACAAAATCACACACATAGGATTCATAGGTTCAACGTCACGAACTTGAGGTCGAAGGTATTACCCATAAGGTATGGTCTAAAAGTTATCACCTATCGAACAAGGTTCTAGAGGTTCCCAGAGTCTACATCCTTCCTTCAGATATTACCAACTTCCCGATTAACTCAGTAATTAGTAATATTCTCAAGAAAAACTCGTTCGAGCATAGTATCACGTGATAACTATTTCCGGATTACTCATTCATAGATTCTGCACTACACCTTAAAGGCCAAGATGGGTTAGGTAATCTATGATCCTCAGCTTCAGCAGGCTCCCAGGTCGAAAGTAGCATGTCTTCCTGGTTACTCAATAAACGAAACTACAGTGAAAGGGTCCTCCACTGAGTGGGGGATCTCATGCCTCCTTTTTAGAGATTACTCCCTCAAAGTTAACATGACTATACCGCGTGTCCTATCTTAAGTTTTTCCAAGTCCGGGTATAGGACTTATGAGAAATCCCCAAGCACCCTGAAAACTAGGAAAATCCAGACAAACATATATACAAAATATAACATATAAACAACAATAGCACATATACAGATATAAACAAAGATAGGCTCAAACCACTTAGGGATGGACCAACAAGAGGTAAATATGTCCCCAGTGAAGTCGCCATTTTTCTGTAGCGGTAGAAATGTTTAAGACTAAGCCATTGGATTGACTTGACTTATACAGATCAAAATAAAAATCACCACCGTGCTTTATTGTTTCCAAAGGAATGGGAAAATAGTGAATAACCAAAAAGAGGGGGGGAAATATTCAAGGTAAGGGGGTTGGTTATGCAAAGGGAAGGTATTAGCACCCTAAACATCTACGGTACTCTGTATGAACCTCTTTGTAAAATCTGTATATTTTGGCTATAAAATGTTGTATGAAAATAGATTGTGGTGGTGAGGAAAGAAGTATTTTTTTTGCATCCGCCACGGTTGTGAACCTTTAGTGCCTACGTACCACCTTTCGTGCAATAGGGGATCAGGGTACACATAGTTCCTCTGTAATTTTTTTTAAAGAAACACAAGTGTGTTGGTTAATTTTATGAGATAAGACATCATCGTCATTGTCCGTGTGGAAAACATACAAACCACCCACAATCATGAGAAAGGAGAATTTGTGTCATCTCAAAGTGGATGATATGGCTTAGATTTAAAATAAATAATGCCTTACTCAACACCCAAGTGGAAAATATCTCTCTTCACTACATATTGTAGAAGTATAGTTGTTTGCGTCACTACAAGGTTTAACAAGAGTCTAATCTTTTGAGAAAAGTTTTTTTTTTATTTAAAAAAAAAAATTCCAAAATGGCAAACATAGTTTGAATGAGATTCATTGACTTTTAGTCTTCTTACAAAAAATGTCAAGGTATTGTTAAGTTGATTTGAGATTTTATTAAGAAATACCTTTTGATAATACATGGACATAAGTCCAAGTTTATTATGAAAGTGTTCAATTTTTAAAAACAAGAATATTTTTTCAAAAGGAGGGAGAAGATTTTTGAAATTAAAGAAGATGGGAGGAGTAGAATAGGCTATCCTAAAGCACAAGGTAAAATCTACGGAGAAAGACCATCTAACCAAACAAGAAGCCAAAACTTGACATAATGAGTCAATGCAGAATTCCATCTTTTGGATTTGAAACCAAGCAAACAATTAATAAATCCCTCAAGAAAACCAAACTTCAATTGCATTAAGTCTTCGCAAAAATTGGGTAGAGTAACGACTGTATACAGATGAATTCCAGATCACAGACAAAGTATGTAATCACAATAACCTGCACATAAAACAAACAAACAACCCAATATCTTGGGGGTAAACCCCAAGAACTCCAGACAAAATAACAATTGAGGTCACAAGGTCTCAAGGTAGATCAAGGCTTCTAACCCTAAGTCCAAGAAGTCCATAACTCCACAATGCCAAGGATAGTAACCAAGTAGTCCAAGTACCATTAAAGTTTTTTATGATTCAAGTTGATTATTAGGTATCTTCAAAAAGAAACGAAAAGCTCAAATGATTAAAACCAAAACAAAACATAAAAGATAAAGGCTCAAGTGAGCAAAAAGATGAAAATAGCATGAAATGTAAATGTCAAAATAAATGGTACATAAAGTAAAATCTTAAAATAAAAGCATAAAATAAAATAAATTGTTAGAAGTTAATGGTTACTTGGGTGGCCATCTTGAAACTTGCATTTGGAACTCATTAGAGAATTGGTAGAACCAACTCCTCTCAACAACAAGTTGCATTTGCTTATTGTCAACTATATCATCCATTTTAAGAATATCAAAGTAACTTAATGATCAATGATATTTAAGTGATCCACTTTAACCAAAATTGATTAAGTTCCATTAGAGGATTGGTAGAACTAAAGCCTTCTAACAATGGATCTCAAGTTTATTGGATCATAGGATTCAAATTAACATACTTGGGTTTGCAAACATAAGTTTGGGCCACGAATGATCATTTTCCCAAATCGGGACAAAATGTAGCAATATGTTAAGCAATCGTAAGTGGACTTATATAGAAGTCGCACATATTTTGAGGTCGGTCAATAGCAATCTATGCACCATTTGTTTTGAGACATGATATAGAAATCATGCTGCAATAACACTTAGTGCAATAAGAAGGGGATGAGATGAAGAGGGGAGGGAAAAATGAATAAACCTCATTTGAATCAAAATTTAATCAAACTATTATTAAAATCATTCATCCATATTTATGGAGTTAAACTTAACACCGTGGATCCAATGATGTTAACAAAGTTCATGATCAAAATTTCAACCCAAGGTCAGCTAGAAAATATGCAAAAAAATAAAATTATATTAAAAATAAAAGAATAAGGATTTTAAAATGATTATAATATGGAAATAATAGAGGAAAAATAGAAAATATATTCAAATTAATCAAGAAAAATTAAGTAAGGCCATATAAAAATCAGAAATGAACTCAAATATTTTTATAAATTTTTTGATAATTTTTTAAAATTGGAAACTATTTTTAAAATTAAAAGAAATAGGTAAAATAAATCAAAAATGATTAAAAAGTAACAAAGTAAGAAATAAAAAATAAATGAGGTCACCAATATTTGTCACAATGTCATTGGATCCTTCCCTATTTTTTCAGAATTTAAAAATGCATAAAAATATTTTTAAACATTTAAAACAATTCAAATAAAGTGAAAAATTATAAAAAATATCAAAACACAAAATAAAAATGTGAAAATATAAAAATCAGGAAGAGAAAAATCAAAAGTATTTTCCATAATTTTTCAAATTTGGTTGAGTTAAAATGAATTTCCTATGAATTTTTGAATTTTAGAATAATTTAAATATAAAAATCAGAAATGAAAATAAAGTCAAAAAAATGTGGACCAATGGATGAGAGTCAAAACGCGTTAGTAAGCTAATCCAATGGATCAGACGCACTGTGCATATCATGGTCTTTAATAAATATCACACCGGATCAAATATTTTTAAAATAAAACAACTTAAAATGTGCCGCGTTGGATGGAGTCCGACTCACAAAAGTAATTAGATCCAAGGGCTCCTGAGGCACGCACATGGTAAGGCAAGCATATCATATCCATTTCAAAAAAATAACGTGGCTTTGTATCATTGGTTAAAGATGGACACGTCATCGTCTTCGACCTCCTGCCATCCCCAAATTGAATCCTTCAAGCTGTAAAATTAGCAAGTCAGACTGATACCATTAGATTCGCCTCTTCAAGACGATTCTAATGGTACCATCGCGCCAAATTTATATAAATTATGCAAGGCTATGTTTTAAGAAAACCATAAAAAATAGCGAGCACAAAAATCTGGGATATGTCGCTCAATTCTCAATGAAATTGCAAATTATAAAGAGCACGAGGATCAGAAGGATACAAGGAGTGGATTAGTCTTTTATTTGAATCAATTTGGCAAAGAAATATACCTGAACGAAGTAGTGAGAATTTGCTCTGACACTGGACTTCTACAGATCAATATAGGTCACGATTCTTGAAAGTAACCGTATGGTTAGCTTCAGAGAAGTTCAATGAAGCTAACTGAATGGAGCTTTTGGTGTTTGAAGGTGAGAATGTAAGAAATCAGAAATTCAAATTTAGAGTTCGTGTAGGATATGAACAAGGGTCAATTGGATATCAAAAGCTTGAGAAAATGAGTGAGTAATGATCCTTATTTATAGCTGATCATGATGCAAGGCTCAAGCGTGTGAATTGGAGGCAAAATCAGTGAAATCGTGTGGACCTGCTAAGTTTGAAAAGTGTGACTTCACATGGCTCAAAACACAGCAAAATAAATGGTTTAAGGGTTGTTTCTTGTTATGGCAAGTTCTTAAACATGATTAGACGCGAAATTGATCCTTAAACAGGCTTGTAATTGGATTTAAACTATTTTTCAAGTCTGACTGAACTTGAAATTTCCATTTCATGATGCTACCTTCATGACCATGGTGCCAACAATGTAGGGCACCATATGATGTGATTTTTTAAAGCAATTGAAAGATAAAGTCACAAGATTTATAATGTGAAAGGAGTGAGATCAATTTGATGTTTGAGCAAGAAGTTGTGTTGAGTCAAAGTTGGAAGAAAAGGGCTGACTTTTCATACTTAGAAAATTTCTAAGATTTTCTTCAAAAATGACTTATAATGTCTTGCATCCAAACATGGCCTTCCACTTGAAATTTGCTCTTGACCCAAAAATATGGCATGAATTAGATCTCTTGAATTACATTTTGAAACTTGAACCATTAAAAATCTCCAAAAATTGAGAAATTATAACTTGTTGAAGTTGGCAAAAATTCATGAAATGACCTATAATTTTTTGCATCCTTAGGGCATTTTCTTTCCATTTTCACACTTTGCACATAAAAGAAATGTTGAAGCTCACATCTTCAATATCATTGTTGAAAAAGAATGGGGTCAAGGTGATATAAATTGATCAAGTTATGATCATTTGAAGTCACATGAAGGGATTTGAGGGTTCATCTAGAGGACTTGTAATCTTTCTTCATCATCAAGTTTCTTACACACAAAATTTCCTTAAGACCTTTAAAGTGATTTTTTAATATCCCTTTGAATAGAAGGATTTATTTGGAATCAATAAAAAATACCAAAATATGAGCAAGATATACCCCTTTGAAGTTCAAAACCCTAACTCCTAGAGCAAGAAAATACCTTGGGAGAACTTTGCAATTTTTTATCAACCTTCTTGCACCAATACTTTTATCTTGCAAATAGAGTTTGTTGAGGATGATAATGAGAATTCGTAGAAACCAACATCACTTCCACGTATTGAGAATTGAAGGAGATGTGAACTTGGGATCAATGGAGACAAAGACTTGTCCAATTGAGTCAAACTTATTTTTTAGTAAACCCTTGTACTCTTGAGCTAACATTGACAACTTGAGGCATAATGAATCATGGAAGAAATTGTTATGATGTTACTTCAAAATATATTTCATAGAATCTTGAATCTCAATGATGCTTTTGTTGAGGAAGGCACAAAGAATGAACTTATGAATCCAAAAGCTAACTTTGATGGAATGAATTATGCTTTCACCTACATCATCAACAACTAGGATACAAATACATTATATTTGTTACTTAAACATAGATGATCACAAAATACAAGTCAAGGTGCTTGGTGATTCCCCATAGAGTAAAACTAAAGATAGGAAGAAGAAACAACACCTAATGTGTGATCTTATTGTGATTGAAGTGGTATGATATGATGAAGGGATCTTAGGGGGGGAAATTGGGGTACAACAACTACATATCATAGAAGTATAGTAGCTCGCATCACTACAAGGATTGACCAGAGTCTAATCTTTTGAGAAATTGTTTTAAAGCAAAAAGCCAAAGTGTCAAAGATAGTTTGAATGAGATTGATTAACTTTTAGTCTTCTCACAAAAAGGTCAAAGCATTGTTAAATTGTTTAAAGTTTGATTAATAAAATATTTTGAAAATGCATGGACCTAAGTCCAAGTTTATTATGAAAGCGGTTCAAGTTTAAAAATAATAATAGTTTTGAAAGGAGGGAGAACATTTTTGAAATTAAAGAAGATGGGAGGAGAAGAAGGAACTACCCTAAAGTATAAGGTAAAAGCTAGGGAAAAGAAGCATCTAACCAACGAGAAGCCAACATTTTACATAATGAGTCAATATAGAATTCCCATCCTTTGGGTTGACCAAGAAAACAAAAATACTAAACCTCTTAAGAATACTAAACTTTGATTGCATTATGTCTTCACAAAAATTGGGCAGAGTAACGGCTGTATACAGATGAATTCCCAATCATAGACAAAGCATATAATCAGAATAACCTGCACACAAAGAAAATAAACAACCCAATGTCTTGGGGTAAACCCAAAGAACTCTAGACAATATTGAAATAGAAGTCACAATGTCTCAAGGTAGGTTAAGGTCTCTAACCCTAAGTGCGAGAATCCCATAACTTCAAAATGCCAAGGATAGTAACCAAATAGTCCAAGTAACATTAAAGCTTTTTACAGTTCAATTTGATTATTAGGTATCTTCAAAAAGGAATGAAAAGCTCAAGTGAGCAAAATAAAAATGACATAAAGATAAATGCTCAAATGAGCAAATATTAAAGTAGCATGAAATGGAAATGCTAAAGTAAATGTGCTCAAAATTAAAAAAAAAACATAAAGTAAAAGCATAAAATAAAGTCAATTGTTAGGAATTAGAGGTTAGTTGAATGACCATTTTGAAACTTGCATTTGAAAACTCATTAGAAGATTGATAAAATCAAAGCCTCCCAACAACAAGTTCCATTTGCTTTTTGTCAAGTATATCATTCATTTTAAAATCTCAAGGCAAAAATAAATGATCAACAATGTTTAAATGATTCACTTAGTCTAAAATTTATGATGATTCATTAGAGGATTGATAAGACCAAAGCCTCATAACAATGAACCTCAAGATTATTAGATCAAAGGATTCAAATTAAACATACTTGGGCTTACAAACATAAGTTTAGGCCACAAATGATCATATCTCGAATCGGGACAAAATTTAGCGCTATGTTAAGCAATCGTAAGTGGACTTATATAGAAGTCGCACCTATTTTGAGGTTGGTCAATAGCAATCTATGTGCCATATGTTTGGAGAGATGATATGTATATCATCCTCTAACAATATGTAACACAATGAGAAATGGGTAAGATGAAGAGGGAAGGGATGCAAGGTATGAAATTAGGGTTTCAAATATCATCAACATCGTTCATCCATTTTGGTGGATTTAGTTTCTCAATCTATCAACACCCAAGATCCAATGAGGTTAAAGAATTTGTCAACAAAGAATGCTCAAGTCAGAACCAAATAAAGAAAATAATAAAATAATATTTAACAAAAAAAAGTTAAAATGGTTAATAAAAAGAAAATAATTGGTAAAATACTCAAAGCATATTAAAATACCAAATAAAAATCCTAAAGAGTAATTAGAGGTCAAACATGATTTAATAAATATTGACAAATATTTTTCATAATTTTTTTAAAGTTAGAAACTAATTAAAAATAAAAGAAATAAGTAAAACAAACCAAAAATGGTAAAAATTAGTAAAATTAGAAATATAAATAAAATAAGGTAATCAAAAATTGACAAAAGGCCAGAGGACTTTTCCATAATTTTTTAGAATTTAAAAATTAAGAAAAATATTTTTAATCAATTAAAACAAGTTAATTAAAGTGAAAAGTTATAAAAAAAATAAAAAATCATGAAATAAAATTGTGAAAAAATAAAAATCAGAAAGAGAAAAATCCAAATTTTTTTAAAGAATATTTTCAAATTTTTTGAGTCAGAAATGAATTTTTTATGAATTTTTGAAGTTTAAATCAATTAAAATACAAAATTAGAAAATAAAAATAAAACTAAAAAGATGTAAATCATTGGATTAATGTCAAAACGCGTTAGTAATCAAATCCAAGGGATCTGGTAAGCTTTGCATGATATGGACAATAGTGAATAAACCACTGGATCATTTATTTAAATCAGATTTTGAAAAAACAAGTAGTGATTTTTCATTGGTTGAGAGATGACACGTTGGTCATCTTCAACCTCCAGCCATGCGAATTGCAGTTCTCTCAAACTTTAAAATCAGGAGCTCAGACCTATGCCATTCGCTTCGTCTCATCAAGACGAAGAAAATTGTACCCTCGCGAAAAATTTATATAAGTTGTAGCTCAGTCGATTTGAAGAAAACCGGAAGAAAAAAGTCGAATAAGGATTTGAAAATTCATGATCAAAACTCAATTCCAGTTGTTATGAATAGTATCATAATGATGAGAGCTTCATTGTGGTAACAAATTTTGAGAGAATTGATGAAGGAATCTACCTCATAAATTTCAAATTCAAAGCTCTGAAACTTGACTTGGCTAGCTTGATTTAGGATGCTTTAGGGATTAGTTCTTCTTCTGTTAGCTTCAGTGAAGTTCAAGGATGAAGAATTGACAAAGAAAATGGATTGTGGAATGTTGTAAAACCAAATTCAAAGTTGTAGAAATATGGGTTAAGCATGAAGTTTGGAGGGAAATCGTGTGAAGTTGCAAGCATGAAAAGTGTGACTTCTATTTTGCTCAAAACTCAACCAAAACTTGTGTTTCAAGGTTCTAATCACTTCTGGAAGATTTTTAAACATTATTAGAAGTAAAAACACACATAAATTAAGTGATTAGAAGTTGAATTATGCATTTCAAATTATGACTTGGAGGCAAAAGTGAGTTTCAAGGTACCAACTTTGAATCAATGGCATTCACAACTTAAGGGGCCTTATGGCATGGTTCTTGAAGCAATTGAAATATAAGTTTACAATATTTACAATGTACAAATAATTGAATCAAATGGATGCTTGAGCTAAAAGTTGTGATGAGCCCAAGTTGAGGAAAAAATGGTGACCTTTTGTACTTAGAAGAATTCTATGTTTTTCTTCAAAAATGATCTATAATGTCTTGCATCCAAACATGGCCTTCCATTCAAAATTTGCTTCTGACCAAAAAATATAGCATGAAGTAGATCTCTTAAATGACATTTTGAGATTTGAATCACTTAAAAACTCCTAGAATTGAGAAACTTATGACTTTGTGAAGCTGGTGAAAATTCATGAAGTGACTTATAATATTTTGCATTCTTAAGGCATCTTCCATCCATTTTCAAGCTTTGCACACAAAAGAAGAGTTGAATTTAACATCCTTAAGATGACTTTGGAAAAATAATGGGCTAAAGGAGATAAAAATTGGCCAAGTTATGATCTTTTAAATATTCTTGAAACTTTTAAAATGATTAGTTGATAAAAGTTTAAAGAGAATAATGCCTTTGGAATTAAAAAAAATCTCAAAAGATGGGCAAGGTATATCCCTTAGAAGTTCAAAACCATAGCTCTTAGAGCAACAAAATGCCTTGGGAAAGCCTTTCAATTTTGACAAACTTTCTTGAACAAATGCTTTTTCCATGTGAATAGAAGTTGATGTGGATGATAATAAAAACCTATAGAAACAAAAACCAGTTTAAAATATTGAGAATTGAGAGATTTATGCACTTGTGATCAAGAAATCAAGAACTTGTCTAATTAGGTCAAACTTCTTCAATTAACTCCTGCATCTTTTGATATTCTTTGACAAATTGAGGCATGATGAATCATAGTAGACCTTGTCATGATATCACTTCAAAGTATCTTCAATGATAAAGCTTGAACCTCAATGAAGCTTTGTTTAAGAAGGAATTAAATTAAACTCATAAACCTATAGATCAACTTGATGAAATGTGTTGTGCTTTCACCTATAGCATCATAAATTAGAGCAAACATTCATTTCATTTATTAGTTAAAAGTTAATCAATACAAAAAATATATGATTCAAGGTGCTTGGTGATTCCTCATGAGCAAACCTAAAGATAAGTTGAAGAACCAAACCCTAGTGTGATATTGTTGTGATTGAGTTGATATGAGATGATAGAGGAATCTTAGAGGCAAAAATTGGGGTACAACAGATGCCCTTATTTAAGTATCCGGGGATACGAAGGTTAAAAATCTTCATGTTAACGCGATTGAAGATACTTAAATACAAAACAAACCCTATTTTTTCCCTAAGAGGCCATGTAATGTTTATGATTGTGCATGCAAATAAACATATCCAAAAGGTGACACGTGACACCACTGGGGAAAAATAAAATACAAGATCAAAAGAAAAATAGACCAGGAAAACAAATCAATGGTGAACAGAAGACTCGACTCTATTGGGGTAAAGCCAGAGGAGGAGACAAAGTAATATCAACTAAAACATTGAGGATAGAAAATAAAGGATAATATTGATCGACAAATAACCCAAACTATCCATTCACTAAGAAGATAACAAAAAAGGTAATGTCGACCCACAGGGGGGAAAGAAGTGGTAGGAAAACATCAGCAAACATCAATACTAGGGTAAGTCACAAATGACCATCATCAGTATTTATGACTGGAAAAAACAAACTTCTTTAGAGCAATGTGAATCTCAACGAAAAACTCTCTCCCATACTGACGAGACTACCATCCATTGGAGTAACAAAATCTCAACAACGAACTATCTCCCATACTGACAAGACTACCATCCATTGGAGTAACAAAATCTCAAAAATGAACTATCTCCCATAATGACGAGACTACCATTCATCGGAGTAACAAATCTCAACAACGAACTATCTCCCATAATGACGAGACTATCATCCATTGGAGTAACAAAATCTCAACAATGAACTATCTCCCATAATGACGAGACTACCATCTATTGGAGTAACAAAATCTCAACAATGAAATATATCCCATAATGATGAGACTACCATCCATTGGAGTAACAAAATCTAAACAACGAACTATCCCCCATAATAACGAGATGACCATCCATTAGAGTAACAAAATCTCAACAACAAATTATCTCCCATAATGACGAGACTACCATCCATTGGAGTAAAAAAATCTCAACAAAGAACTATATCCCATAATGATGAGACTACCATCCATTGGAGTAACAAAATCTTAACAACAAACTATCTCCCATATTGACGAGACTACCATCCGTTAGAGTAACAAAATAATGAATCTTCTCTTGGAACTAACAGACTTACTGGGGAAGTACAGGTTGCTCAAATAAAGAGACCTGTCACTTGCTGTTACAAGAAGGAGTTGTAATAATGACTTCCTGGGGAAATGTCAATATATTCTTACTGAGGAGATAAAGTCTTCACGTGCAAAATAAATGCACATTCTCAAACTAGGGCTCAAAGCCTAACCAGACAATGAGCTGAATAGGAAGGCTGAATCAAAAATATCCCACGAGGGATAACTCAGTGAGGAAATTGAAAGAATATACACTTTCCGCTTAAGGTTGACACTCTATTGGAGATAGGGTAACATGACTCTGAAAATAAGGTAATATGCCAACACAAAGCATCAATTACTACAAATGAGCAATGAACTTTTAATTCAGCTATACATTATGTATGTATGAATGTATGAATGTTATCATGTATATATTGAAAAAACAGACACACGGTACTAGGGATAACCAGATAAAACCAACTTGGGTAAAGTCAACACTTGGCTAAATCACATCCAGGATTAAGATTTATAAGAAAGTATGCACCAACTGAGGAAACAAATTCTTATTCCACAGCTTAACTTCACTGGGAAGAAACACAATCCAGGAGTAATCAAATCAAAACAATAAAATCAGTGCAAAAACAGGGATATAACATCCTCCTCCAAGCTTCATCGGGGAACATCACACAGACTTCAATGGGAAAACAAATGTCTCAACATCTAGATTTCCACTGGAGATTATAATACTAACTTCTTTAGAATAGATGAAAACCGTTTCATCGAGATATCAATTTGGGATCTCGTGTTGACTTCATCAGGGAGGGAAATACCACATCATTAAGGGGAGCCCAAAATATATTCTTTACTACCAAGAGTGATGATTACAAAAACTTCCCTGGGGAGAAATTATGAAATCACATGGGGATAACATCTTTCAGAGAAAAACATTAACTCAGCTTTACTTGGGGATCTAAGAAGTCAAACAATACTATAAGAAATCAAAATTATGGGGATTTTAAATCAAATCCAGCACTTGGCGGGAGAAAACCCAAAAAGTTGACAACTATTTCAACACTTCTTAGAAAAGATATTGCCCTTGTCTAGTTTCCTGGGAAACAAACTACAACAATAATGCCAACACTACAAAACAACTACATTTTACAAATGATTCCACCTCAGCACGCAAAGGGAGCGGGGACTTTCTTCATATGAGCAAAGACCTTATTGGGGAATCTGGGATGGGGGCTTCAGACCATGAAACCCGAAATCAAAATGAACCAAGACGCGATTGGAGAAAATATGATCACAAACCCAACACCGCACCATACATCAATTGGTATCATCTCCAACCATCTGAGAAACACACAAAGATCATACACATACCAGCAAAAGTGACCTAAGAGAACCTTTTTGGGGAAAACAAACCTCCAAAATTTCAGAGTTCGTCCATCCTTGGAATCACCATTTTTGTTTTTCTTGAGTCACAAAATCTAAAGTAAAAAGTAATTTGTAAATTCTTTTCAAAAAACAATTTTGTTATTTAATCTTTCTGTTTTGAAAATTACTATCAATAATAAATGGAGTCTTTGTAAGCAGAATAAAATAAGAATTGCAAATAATTAGATAAAAGTTCAAATTTTATTAATAGAATGGTAGTCTGCGAATGGCAAGACTCCATAGATGATTACAAAGTTTATAAAATGGTAATATATTTGAAAAGATACATTGAAATACAATGACCACTATTCTCCCTAACAATTTTGAATTCCTGAGTAGCGACTTCTGTTGAAGTGTGGTGAGGATCCAAGAAGATTGTTGCTTCAATGATCAAGTCTTGTCTGATGCAGTTACTTGCCAAGAAATCCCTAAATTTTGCCTAGATTGCCCTTGTGAGTTTTCAACCTACCGGGAAAATTTATTCTGTTTATGCCTCTAATTTTTGCCTAGACCGCCCTTTCGGGTTTTCAGCCTACCAAGACGCTCTTTTTTGCCTAAGTCGCCCTTTTGAGTTTTTGACTTAGCGAGCTGTTCTTTTATTTCTATAGGAGAAGTATTTCTTGACTACATCAACATTCATAGGACATGGGAACTCCTCTCCATCCATAGTTTCAAGAATCAATACACCGCCAGAGAAGGCTTTCTTGACAACATATGGGTTTTCAAAATTGGGAGTCCGCTTGCCCCTTGAATCAGCGTTTAAAGACATAATCTTTCTGAGCACGAGGTCGCCTTCTCTGAATTCACGAGGCTTGACCTTATTGTCAAAATATTTCTTCATCCTCTTCTGGTATAGCTGACTATGACACAAGGTTGTCATTCTCTTTTCTTCTATCAAATTTAATTGGTCAAACCTATTATGGACCCATTTAGCCTTTGACAACTTGGTTTCAATTATCACACGTAAGGAGTGAATCTCAACCTAAACGGGGAGCACTGCTTCTATACCATACACAAGAGAGAATGGGGTTGCCCTGTTAAAGTGCAGACGAATGTACGATATCCATGCAAAGAAAAAGGGAGCATCTCATGCCAATCTTTATAGGTAACAACCATTTTCTAGATGATCTTCTTGATGTTTTTAATAGCAGCTTCAACAGCCTCATTCATCTTTGGCCTGTAAGGAGATTAATTATGATGGACAATCTTGAATTCTTAACAAAATTTTGTCATCATTTTGTTATTCAGATTCGAGCCATTGTCTGTGATAATCCTGCTTGGCACACCATACCGACATATAAGATTATTCTTGATAAAACGTACTACCACCTGCTTAGTAACATTAGCATATGAAGCTGCTTCTACCCATTTGGTCAAGTAGTCAATTGCTACCAAGATAAAATGATGTCCATTCGACGCCTTGGGTTCAATCATTGTAATCATGTCAATACCCCACATAGAGAAAGGCCACGAAGAAGAAATAACATTGAGGAGTGTCGGAGGCACATGAATTTTATCAGTGTAAATCTGGAATTTATGGCACTTCTTTGCAAATTTGTAATAGTCAGATTCCATTGTTAGCCAATAATAGCCTTCCCTAGGCATCTTCTTTGCCATCAAATGTCCATTAGCATGACTGCTAAAGGAACCTTCATGGATCTCATGCATCAACATTCTTGCTTCATGTCTATCCATGCATCTGAGCAAGACCATGACATAATTTATTTTGTATAACACACCTTTATTGAGGAAAAAGCTACCTATCAGCCTTCTCAATGTCTTTCTATCTTTATTTGATCACCAAATGGGTATTCCCGAGTCTGGAGAAAATGCTTGATATCATGATACCAAGGTTTTTCTTCCGATGTTTCCTCTGTTGCAAACACATGAGCTGGTCTATCTAGACGTCAAACAGTGATACAAGGCACATCGTTCCAGGTATTCACTTGATACATAGAAGCCAGAGTGGCCAAAGCATCTTCCATCTGATTTTCATCTCTGGGAATATGATGGAATTCAACTTTATTAAATATAGCTAATAATCTTCTAGCATATTATTTGTAAGGAATTAAGTCAGGGTGACGAGTATCTCATTCTCCTGTAATCTGATTTATTACCAAAGCTGAATTACCATACACATCTAGGATTTTGATTCTGAGATCAATTGCCTCCTCGAGACCCATGTTACAAGCTTCATACTCTGCCATGTTATTAGTGAAATCAAAGGCCAACCTTGCAGTAAATGGGATATGCCATCCATGGGGAGTGATAATCACAACACCAATTCCTTTCCCATAAGCATTCACAGCTCCATCAAACACCATGCCTCAACGAGATTCAGGATCAGGACCTTCCTTAGGAAACAGTTCATCATAATCTTTTATTTTCAAAATCATAACATCCTCATCAGGGAAATCATATTTAACAGACTGATAATCATCCACAGGTTGGTGAGCAAGATAATCTGATAACATGCTGCTTTTTATAGCCTTCTGAGTACTATTCAATATCATATTCAGACAACAACATCTGCCAACGGGCAATTCTCCCAGTAAGAGCAGGCTTTTCAAAAATATACTTAATTGAATCCATTCTGGAAATCAACCAAGTAGTATGATTTAACATATATTGCTGCAACCGCTTTGCCACCCAGGCCAGAGCACAACATATCTTTTCCAACATAGAATACCACGACTCACAGTCAGTAAACTTCTTGCTGAGATGATAAATGGCATATTCCTTCTTCCCTGTTTCATCTTGTTGTCCCAAAATATAGCCCATAGAATTATCTAACACTTCCAGATACATAATCAATGGTCTTCCTTCAACATGAGGGAGCAAGATATGAGGTTCAAGCAGATACTCTTTAATACTTTCAAATGCTCTTTGGCAATCATCAGTCCATACATCTTCCCAATTACTCGGTAAACAACATTACAGCCAAAGGGGCCTCCATTGAGTTGGGGATCTCATGTCTCTTTTTTTGGGATTACTCCCTCAAAGTTAACATGACTATACTGCCTGTCCTATCTTATGTTTGCCCAAGTCCGGGTAGAGGACTTATGAGAAATCACCAAGCACCCTAAAAACCAGGAAAATCCAGATAAACATATATACAACACATGATATACAACAAATAATAGCACAACACTTAGGGATTGACCTGTATTTGGTCAATCTTTCCCAAGTGAAGTCACCATTTTTCTGTAGCGGTAGAAATGTTAAGACTAAGCCATTGGATTGACTTGACTCGCATAGATCAAATAAAAATCGCCATTGCATTTTATTTTTTCCAAAGGAATGGGAAAAGAGCGAATAACCCAAAAAGAGGGGGAGATAATCTAAGTTCGGGGATTGGTTATGCAAAGGGAAGGTATCAGCACCCTAAACATCTACGGTACTCCGCACGAACCTCTTTGTAAATTTGTGTATTTTGGCTATAAGTGTTGTATACAAAAATAGATTGTGGGGATGAGAAAAAGAAATATTTTTTTTACAATTTTTGCACCCTCCGCGGTGGTGAACCTTTAGTGCCTACGTACCACCTTCTGTGTAATAGGGGATCAGGGCACTCCCAGTTCAACTTTTAAAAATTTTAAAACACAAGTGTGTTGGTTAATTTTAAGAGACAAGACATCATCGTCTTATCCGAGTGGAAAAACACACTTACTACCCACGATTATAAGAAAGGAGAATTTGCGTCATCTCAAAGTGGAGGATATGGATTGGATTTTAAAATCAACAAAGCCTCGCTCAACAGCCAAGTGGAAAATATCTCACTTCACTATATATCGTAGAAGTATAGTAGCTCGCATCACTACAAGGATTGACAAGAGTCTAATATTTTGAGAAAAAGTTTTAAAGAAAAAAGCCAAAGTGGTAAAGATAGTTTGAATGAGATTGATTAACCTTTAGTCTTCTCACAAAAAGGTTAAATTATTATTAAATTTTTTAAGGTTTCATTAAGAAAATATTTTGAAAATGTATGGACCTAAGTCCAAGTTTATTATGAAAGCATTTCAAGTTTAAAAGCAAGAATATTTTCGAAAGGAGGGAGAAGATTGTTTAAATTAAAGAAGATGAGCAGAGAAGAAGGGACTACCCTAAAGTATAAGGTAAAAGCTATGGAAAAGAAGCATCTAACCAACAAGAAGATAACATTTGGCATAGTGAGTCAATGTAGAATTCCCATCCTTTGGATTGACCAAGAAAGCAAAGATACTAAACTTCTTAAGAATACCAAACTTCAAATGCATTATGTCTTTACAAAAATTGGACAGAGTAACGGTTGTATACAGATGAATTCCCAATCACAAACAAAGCATATAATCAGAATAATCTGCACATAAAGAAAACAAATAACCCGATTTCTTGGGGTAAACCCCAAGAAATCCAGACAATATTGCAATAGAAGTCACAATGTCTCAAGGTAGGTTAAGGTCTCTAATCCTAAGTCCAAGAAGTCCATAACTCAAAAATGCCAAGGATAGTAACCAAATAGTCCAAGTAACATTAAATCTTTTTATAGTTCAAGTTGATTATTATGTATCTTCAAAAAGGAATGAAAAGCTCAAGTGAGCAAAATAAAAATGACATAAAGATAAATGCCTAAATGAGCAAAGATGAAATGAGCATTAAATGGAAATGCTAAAGTAAATGTGCTCAAAATAAAATAAAAATGTAAAAGCATAAAATAAAGTCAATTGTTAGGAATTAGAGGTTAGTTGAATGATCATCTTGAAACTTGCATTTGAAAACTCAAAAGAAGATTGATAAAATCAAAGCCTCTCAATAACAAGTTTCATTTTCTTTTTGTCAAGTATATCATTCATTTCAAAATCCCAAGGCAACAATAAATGATCAACGATGTTTAAATGATTCACTTAGTCCAAAAGTTATGATGATTCATTAGAGGATTGATAAGATCAAAGTCTCCTAACAATGAACCTCAAGGTTATTAGATCAAAGGATTCAAATTAAACATACTTGGGCTTGCAAACATAAGTTTGGGCCACAAATGATCATTTTTAGAATAGGGTATAAAATTAAGCGCTATGTTAAGCAATCGTAAGTGGACTTATATAGAAGTCGCACCTATTTTGAGGCCCGTCAGTAACAATCTATGTGCCATATATTTGGAGAGATGATATGCAGATCATCCTCTAACAACATGTAACACAACTAAGAAAGGGATAATATAAAGAGGGAAGGGATGCAAGGTACGGAATTAGGGTTTCAAATATCATCAACATCATTCATCGTTTTGGTGGATTTGGTTTCTCAACCTATCAACACCCAAGATCCAATGAGGTTGAAGAATTTGTCACCAAATAATGCTCAAATCAGAACCAAATAAAGAAAATAATAAAATAATATTTAACAAAAAAAAATTAAAATGGTTAATAAAAGGAAAATAATTGGTAAATTACTCAAAGTATATTAAAATACAAAATAAAAATCCTAAAAAATAATCAGAGGTCAAACATGATTTAATAAATGTTGACAAAAAAATTTCAAAATTTTTTTAAATTTAAAAACTAATTTTAAAAATAAAAGAAATAAGTAAAATAAACCAAAAATTGTAAAAAATAGTAAAATCAGAAATAATAATAAACAAGGTTATCAAAAATTTCCAAAAGACCAAAGGACTTTTCCATAATTTTTCAGAATTTAAAAATTAAGAAAAATATTTTTAATCAATTAAAACAAGTTAATTAAACAAAAATTATAAAAAAATATCAAATCATGAAATAAAATTATGAAAAATTAAAAATTAGAAAGAGAAAAATCCAAAATATTTTTAAGAATGATGAGAATTGATGAAGGAATCTACCTATTGAAGTTCAAATTCAGAGCTCTAAAACTTGACATGGCTAGCATGATTTAGGATGCTTTGGTTCTTCTTATGTTAGCTTTAGTGAAGCTCAAGGATGAAGAATTGACAAAGAAAATGGATTGAGGAAGCCTGTAAAACCAAATTCAAAGTTGCAGAAATATAGGTTAAGGAAAGAGTTAGAAAGGGTGATTCTAGCTGTCTAAGATTGAGAAAATGAGTGAGACATAATCCTCTATTTATAGGGAATCAAATGGAATGCTCAAACTTGTGGAATGATGAAGTTTGGAGGGATATCGTGTAAAGTTACAAGCATGAAAAGTGTGACTTCTATTTTGCTCAAAACTCAACCAAAACTTGTGTTTCAAGGTGCTAATAAATTCTAGAAGATTGTTAAACATGATTAGAAGTAAATACGTGTAGAAATTTAGTGATTAGAAGCTGAATTGTGCATTTCAAATTCTGACTTGGAGGCAAAAGTCAGTTTTAAGGTACCAACTTTGAATCAATGGCATTCACAGCTTAAGGGGTCTTATGGCATGATTCTTGAAGCAGTTGAAAGATAAGTTTACAATCTTTACAATATACAAAGAATGAAATCAAATGTATGCTTGAACTAAAAGTTGTGATGAGTCAAAGTTGAGAAAAAATGCTGACTTTTTGTACTTAGAAAAATTCTAAGCTTTTCTTCAAAAATGATCTATAATGTCTTGCATCCAAACATGGCCTTCCACTCAAAATTTGATTTTGACCAAAAACAATAGCATGAAGTAGATCTCTTAAATTATATTTTGATATTTGAATCACTTAAAAACTCCAAGAATTGAGAAAGTTATGACTTTGTGAAGTTGGTGAAAATTCATGAGGTGACCTATAATCTTTTTAGTTAAAAGTTAATCAATACAAAACATATACGATTCAAGGTGCTTCGTTATTCCTCATGAGAAAACCTAAAGATAAGGAGCAGAACCAAACCCTAGTGTGATATTGTTTTGATTGAGTTGATATGAGATGATAGAGGAATCTTAGTGAAAAAAATTGGGGTACAGCATTTTCTACATAACCCCAACCATATATTGTGGTTGAATTTTTCCTTTCCTTAGAAAGTGGGAGCAATTTGTCACTATGTGTGGTCGTATTTAAGTTAGGGAGAGCAATGTTTCTTGTTTATAAGATGGTTGTTTGAGGTTGAAAATAAATTGCATAGAAAAAAAAAGAGAAGAGAATAAAAATTATAGAAAAATAAAAAGAAAAAAAAAAGAGAAAAAGTTTTGAAAAAGAAAAGAAAAGTACAAATAAGTGATGTGTGTTTGTGTAACAATTGAGATAGTCGAAAAAGTTGATTGAGTGATGCTTGAGACTTTGTGAATTGATCACTATCATAGGATTAGGCATGGTTGTTTGTTTCAATTTCCTCTAGATATTGTCCCTTCCTTGTTAACCAAGCCGCATTACATCCCTTGAAGCCCTTGTGATTTTGATTTTGTGCTTTTCAATATGAATTTGCTTTGATGAATGCATAATTTAGTTGTTGTTATCAAGATTGTTGAGTGAGAGTTGAGCACCTCATATTTATGTTTTTCATCTACCGATGAATTTTGTTCTAGGTGTGATTCGCTTGTGAATATTATATTGTTTTAGAATTTTTGACATGTGCTCTGTATTTAGGAGTTGTTTCATTTTCATGTTATCTTTGTAGTTTAGTGGTAAGTTTTACCTTATGTGTAGGTTTTTATTTTGGAATCATACATTTGTTTTGAGTTGTTTGGCCTTGTTTGA
Source organism: Vicia faba (assembly GCA_948472305.1). Lineage (NCBI taxonomy): Eukaryota > Viridiplantae > Streptophyta > Magnoliopsida > Fabales > Fabaceae > Vicia > Vicia faba. The sequence continues at coordinate 295,268,275 of OX451740.1, read as the reverse complement.
GGGCTTGTTTCACTCCCAATCACCGTAGTGATATCAAACAATCCATGTAACGCCCGTAATTTAATTAATTATTTAATTAAATTAATTTTGGAATATTTGTGAAGTTGTGTTACGTTTAATTGGATTTAAGTATTTTATTAAGTGGAGAAATAATATTAGAAGTATAATATTATTGATGTGGGTTTGTTTTTAAGGAATAGAAGTAATAAGGGGGTGTATTAGTTTTAAGCCCAATAAGGAATAAAGAATAATAGGTTATTCTATTGTTGTTAGAAGGAATAGAAAAAAGAGGCAATAGAAGAATAAGGATTGAGAAGAAGAACGTGAAGCTGCTGGAAAAAGAGGAAAGAACGGTAGAACTGGAATTCGACAGGAAGTTATAGAGCGACCTTCAATCCAAGGTAAGGGTGGGGTTCTGACTCTATAATTGGGTTCATGATGATTGGTATGTGGGTTTAGAGGTGATTGTTGTCTTGTTCTTGAATTGAATGTATATGATGTCGTATGATGAAGAATTGATGAATTATGGATGAATAATGATGTACCGGTGCGGTTTAATTGATGTAAAATTATAGGGTAATTGTAAGTGATGATTATCTATGATTAGATTAAGTTTTTAGGGCTTAAAATATGAAACCCGTAGTGAAAACACAGAAAATCGCAGAATTTATGCAGGATGTAACAGGATGCGTCGACCTCAAATGCTATGTGTCAATACAAGGAGGTTTTGAGACTCAGGATGAGTTGACCTGAAGGGTCTTGCGTCGATAAATGAGAACCTTTAGACTCAGGATAATTCGATCCATAGGAGCATGTGTCGATAAATGCTGTATGTTAGACTCAGAAATGAGTCGATCTAAGAGAGGATGCGTCGACTCATGTTGTGAGTTCAGTACAGTACGCGTCGATCCAAGACATTTTGCATCGATCCATATTGTCTGGTTTTTGGCAGGTTCAGTTTATAAATGTTGTAACTTGAGTTTTAGGATGCCGTTTGAGATGCCGTTCGAAGCGTTGAATAGCTAACGCGATGAACTTTATTCTAGAGGATTAAAATGAAGAATATGAAGTGTAATCCTAGTAGCCAATTTAGGATTTAGATTTAGTTCCCGTGTTGATTGTTATGTTGGTTTTTATGCATAATGATGAGGATGAAATGTTTATAGGCTGCTGTTTGATTTGTAATAGTAGGAGTAATGATAGTAATGATGTAAGATTACAGAATAGTGGTGTGAATTACTGTTGTATTAATGTACAACTGAGTTATTGATGAGACGTTATTAATGATGTTGTGTTGATAATTTATGATGAATAAATGATGTTTGATGGATAAATGATAAATTATTATGGATGATATGAGATGTTGAGATGCTTTTGAGACGTAGGCCTTTAGCCAACGATGATGTTGTATTGTGATTGTTGTTAATTATGGTGTTGTTAATACATTCAAGATTGTGTCGCATACATTACATTTTGAGATGAAGCTTATGCTCGTTGAGATGGCCTGAATTTGGTGAATATTGAGATGGAGGCTTATGCCTTGTTGATGCCTCTATTAATTGGAAAAAAATTTAGATGGGATTTCTGCTCCAAATGGTACCACATGCATTTGCATAGTATTGAGTCGCATTATATGATTGTATAAAGAAGTGTGTATTGATGTTGTGATTGTGTATTATTGTCGTGATTATTGTTGAGTATGAGATGAAAAGTGGTGATGTTTTGTGATCTAATTTAATATATTAATTATCATGCGCTTTATTATATTGTTAGATATCTCACCCCTTTTGTTTCAATGTTTCCCTTATGTTGGTAATGTGCAGGTAATCGAGAGTGAAGGTTGTATACCTTCAGTAGTTCAAGTCAGTGTCATTGCTCTGATATGTAACACTCGGGGGGATGAACGCTTGTTGCTTTTGATTGTTGATTATTCCGTCGTTGAACTTTAAGTTGATTATTATTAAGTATTTGTTGGTTTGAAGTTGTTGTAATGATGATAAGGATGTTATTAAGAATTCCTTTGTGTTGATGTTAAGTTATTTAATTAAAGATGTTATAATGATGGTTCATCCGATGCTTTAAAAGTGTTATATATCCATGATGAATGCAATAAATTTTGATAGAAGAATTTGTGGCATCCCGATTCGTTTGCATGATATGATTTTATAACTCTGATTTATTTATATAATTGTTGGGGTAGAATTGGGGTGTTACAAAGTTGGTATCAGAGCAAAAGGTTGGTCTGACCTTGTCGTTGAGTCGTAGTTGTCTAACAATCGAGTATTGTTAATTTGAGTTCTAACCGTTGTTTATGTTGTAGTGAGAAGTTGAGATGGCTGGAAGGAATGATGTTGCACTTGCTGCTGCTTTAGAAGCAATGGCTCATGCGATGGAAAATCAGCCGAATGCTGACGGGGATGCTGGATCTTGTAGCTTGGCGACTTTCCAGAGAGAGAATCCACCTACGTTCAAAGGAAAGTATGATCCTGATGGAGCATTGGAGTGGTTGAAAGAAATTGAGAGAATCTTCCGTGTGATGGATTGCACTCTAGTGCAGAAGGTTCGGTAAGGGACTCATATGCTAGCAGTCTAGGCTGATGACTGGTGGCTAGAGACTTGTCAGAGACTAGAAGCTGCAGGTTAGAATGTCACTTGGGATGTGTTCCGTAGAGTTTTTAAAGAAGTACTTTCCTGAAGATGTCTGTGGTAAGAAGGAGATTGAGTTCCTTGAGCTGAAGCAAGGGAATATGTCAGTTGTTGAGTATGCTGCCAAGTTTGCTGAGTTGGCTTAAGTTTTATCCGCACTACGCTGAGGTAGATGCTGAATTTTCGAAGTGTGTCAAGTTTGAGAACGGGTTGCTCCCGAAGATCAAGAAGGCAGTTGGATACTAGAAGATCCGTGTCTTTGCTAATTTGGTTGATAGCTGCAGGATTTATGAGGAGGATAATAATGCTCATTATAAGATTATCAGTGAGAAGAGGGGTAAGCACCAACAGAATCGTGGTAAGCCTTATGATGCCCCAGCTAGTAAGGGTAAACAAAAAGTTGCTCAGGGCCAGAGAACTAGTGGGGGAGATGCTCTTGCTGGTGTGGTTTATTTTAAGTGTGGAAAATCTGGGCACAAGAGTAATGTGTGTACTACTGAAGTGAAGAGGTGTTTTCATTGTGGTAAGAACGGACATGTTGTGTCTGAGTGTGAACATAAGGATGTGATTTGTTTCAATTTTAGAGAAGAAGGGCACATTGGTAGTCAGTGTATGAAACCGAAGAGGGCTCAGTCAAGTGGTAAAGTGTTTGCTTTGGTGGAGGATCAGACAGCTATTGAGGACAGACTTATCAGAGGTACATGTTTCATTAATAGTACTCCTTTAATTAATATTATGGATACCGGTGCTACTCATTATTTTATTGCTGTTGATTATGTTGAAAGATTGAGTCTTATGTTGTCTTCTATGAATGGGGAAATGGTCATCGATACTCCGGTCAAGGGGTCAGTGACTACTTCTTTTGTGTGTTTAAAGTGTCCCTTATCGATCTTTGACATAGACTTTACTGTTGATTTGGTTTGTTTACCATTAAGAGGTTTGGATGTGATTTTGGGTATGAACTGGTTAGAGCATAACTATGTTCATATTAACTGTTATGACAAGTCTGTGAGGTTTTCTACTCCTGAAGAAGAAGAAGAAGGTGGTCTGTTGTCTGCTAGACAGTTGAGGAAGTTGGTGCAAGAGGAAGCACAGATGTTCTCGTTGATGGCGTTGTTATCTGTAGAGACTCAAGCTATAATTGAGGAATTGCCGGTGGTGTGTGAATTTCCTGAAGTTTTCCCTGATGAGATTCCTAATGTACCGCCAGAGTGGGAAGTTGAATTTTCTATTGATCTTGTACCTGGTACCAGACCTGTGCCTATGGAACCATACAGGATGTTTGCATCTGAATTGTCAGAGTTAAAGAAGCAATTGGAAGAGTTACTTGAGAAGAAGTTTGTAAGACCAAGTGTATCGCCGTGGGGAGCTCCAGTGTTGTTAGTAAAGAAGAAAGATAGAAGTATGAGGCTTTGTGTTGATTATAGACAGTTGAATAAAGTGAATATTAAGAACAAGTACCCGCTTCCAAGAATAGATGACTTGATGGATCAATTGGTGGATGCCCGTGTGTTTAGTAAGATTGATTTGAGGTCGGGTTACCATCAGATCAAAGTGAAGGATGAAGATATCCAGAAGACGGCTTTCAGAACGCGTTATGGACATTATGAATATTCGGTGATGCCTTTCAGTGTTACTAATGCGCCGGGAGTATTCATGGAATATATGAATCGTATCTTTCATACTTATTTGGATCAGTTTGTAGTGGTGTTCATTGATGATATTTTGATTTACTCTAAGTCAGAAGAAGGGCATGGAAAACACTTAAGGGTAGTGTTGCAAGTTTTGAAAGAGAAGAAGTTGTATGCAAAGCTGTCTAAGTGTGAATTTTGGTCGAAGGAGGTTAGTTTTCTTGGTCATGTGATTTCAGGTAGTGGCATTGCTGTAGATCCATCGAAGGTTGATGATGTGTTGCAATGGTAGACTCCGAAGTCAGCTACTGAGATTAGAATCTTTTTGGGATTAGTTGGTTACTATAGGAGGTTTATCGAAGGTTTTTCTAAGTTGGCACTCCCGTTGACTAAGTTGACTTGTAAAGGTAGAGCTTTTGTATGGGATGTTCAGTGCGAAGAAATTTTTGCAGAATTGAAGAAGAGGTTGACGTCGGCTCTGATTTTGACTTTGCCTAATCCGGGAGAGCCTTTTGTGGTGTATTGTGATGCTTCTAAGATGGGTTTAGGAGGTGTGCTTATGCAGAATGGTAAGGTAGTTGCTTATGTGTCAACACAGTTGAGGACTCATGAGAAGAATTATCCTACGCAAGATTTAGAGCTTGTTGCAGTTGTCTTTGTGTTGAAGATTTGGAGGCATTATCTTTGTGGTTCTATATTTGAAGTGTTTAGTGACCATAAGAGCTTAAAGTATTTATTCGATCAGAAGGAGTTGAATATGAGGCAATGAAGATGGTTGGAATTATTAAAGGATTATGATTTCGGTTTGAATCATCATCCAGGAAAAGCGAATGTGGTGGCTGATGCGTTGAGTCGAAAGACCTTACATATGTCGGCAATGATGGTTAAAGAGTTGGAATTAATTGAACAGTTCAAAGATATGAGCTTATTTTGCGAGGTTACTCCACATAGTATTATGTTGGGTATGTTGAAGATTAATAATGAATTTCTAGATAGTATCAGAGAAGCTCAGAAGTTGGATGTTAAACTGGTATATTTGATGGTTGGAATCGATCAGTTTGAGAATAATGATTTTAAGCTAGATGCGTAAGGTGTGTTGAGATTTCGTAACCGGATTTGTATTCTTGATGATGCTGAGATGAAGAAAGTGATACTTGAATAGAGTCATAGAAGTAAGTTGAGTATTCATCCAGGAGCTACTAAGATGTATCAAGATTTGAAAGGCTTGTTTTGGTGGTCTTGGATGAAGAGTGATGTGGCTCTTTTTGTGTATGCATGTTTGACTTGTCAGAAGTTGAAAGTTGAACATCAGAAGCCTGCAGGATTGATGCAACCGTTAGAAGTTCCAGAATGGAAATGGGATAGCATTTCGATGGACTTTGTGACGGGGTTGCCTAATACTATAAGAGGACATGATTTGATTTGGGTGATTGTTGATAGGCTTACGAAGTCAACTCATTTTATTCCAATTAACATCAGTTGTCCAGTGTCGAAGTTGGCTGAGATTTACACGAGTGTGATTGTGAAGCTGCATGGTGTTCCTTTGTGAATTGTGTCAGATAGAGATCCAAGATTTACTTCTGATTTTTGGAAGAGTTTTCAAGAAGCGTTGGGTTCAAAGTTGAGGTTGAGTTTAGTGTATTATCCTCAGACAGATGGTCAGACTAAATGGACGATTCAATCGTTGGAGGACTTATTGAGGGCATGTGTTCTTGAGAAGGGAGGTTTGTGGGATACTTATCTCTCGTTGATAGAGTTCACTTATAATAACAGTTACCATTCCAGTATTGGGATGGAACCTTTTGAGGCGTTGTATGGTCGAAGATGTAGAACTCCTTTATGTTGGCATGGATCTGGTGAAAGTGTAGTACTTGGAACTCAACTTGTTCGTAAGACTACTGAGAAGGTGAAGTTGATTCGAGAAAAGATGAAAGCTTCCCAAAGTTGACAGAAGAGTTATCGTGACAAGCGAAGGAAAGATTTAGAATTTCAAGCTTATGACCATGTGTTTTTTAGAGTTACACCTGTGACTGGTGTTGGGTGAGCATTGAAGTCTAAGAAGCTCACTTCTCGTTTTATAGGACCGTATCAGATTTCAGAGAGAGTGGGGAATGTTGCTTGTAGAGTGGCTTTACCGCCTAATCTTTCGAATTTGCATGATGTGTTTCATGTGTCGCAACTCCGGAAGTATATTTCAGATCCATCTCATGTGATCCATATGGACGATGTGCAAGTATGAGATAATCTTACGGTGGAGACAATGCTTGTACGGAACGTGGATCGTGAAACTAAGAATATGATGGGCAAAGAGATTGTTTTGGTTAAAGTGGTTTGGCTAGGAGCTGCCGGAGAAAGCATGACTTGGGAGTTGGAGGGCAAGATGCGAGACTCCTACCCTGAGTTGTTTTATTGAGGTAAATTTTCGAGGACGGAAATATTCTAAATGGGGGAGAGTTTTAACGCCCGTAATTTAATTAATTATTTAATTAAATTATTTTTGGAATATTTGTGAAGCTGTGTTATGTTTAATTGGATTTAAGTATTTTATTAAGTGGAGAAATAATATTAGAAGTATAATATTATTGATGTGGGCTTGTTTTTAAGGAATAGAAGTAATAAGGGGGTGTATTAGTTTTAAGCCCAATAAGGAATAAAGAATAATAGGTTATTCTATTGTTGTTAGAAAGAATAGAAAAAAGAGGCAGTAGAAGAATAAGGATTGAGAAGAAGAACGTGAAGCTGCTGGAAAAAGAGGAAAGAACGGCAAAACGGGAATTCGACCGGAAGTTATAGAGCGACCTTCAATACAAGGTAAGGGTGGGGTTCTGACTCTATAATTGGTTTCATGATGATTGGTATGTGGGGTTAGAGGTTATTTTTGTCTTGTTCTTGAATTGAATGTATATGATGTCGTATGATGAAGAATTGATGAATTATGGATGAATAATGATGTCCTGATGCGGTTTAATTGATGTAGAATTATATGTAATTGTAAGTGATGATTATCTATGATTAGATTAAGTTTTTAGGGCTTAAAATATGAAACCCGTAGTGAAAACGCAGAGAAAATTGCAGAATTTATGCAGGATGTAATAGGATGCGTCGACCTCAAATGCTATGTGTCGATACAAAGAGGTTTTGAAGCTCAGGGTGAGTTGACCTGAAGGGTCTTGCGTCGATAAATGAGAACCTTTAGACTCAGGAGTGAGTCGATCTAAGAGAGGATGCTTTGACTCATGTTTCGAGTTTAGTGCAGTACGCGTCGATCCAAGACACTTTGCGTTGATCTATATTGTCTGGTTTTTGGCAGATTCAGTTTATAAATGCTGTAACTTGAGTTTTAGAATGCCGTTTGAGATGACGTTCAAAGCGTTGAATAGATAACGCGATGAACTATATTCTAGAGGATTAAATGAAGAATAGGAAGTGTAATCCTAGTAGCCAATTTAGGATTTAGAGTTAGTTCTTGTGTTGATCGTTATGTTTGTTTTTATGCAGAATGATGAGGATGAAATGTTTATAGGCTGCTGTTTGATATGTAACAGTAGGAGTAATGATAGTAATGATGTAAGATTACAAAACAGTGGTGTGAATTACTGTCGTATTATTGTACAACTGAGTTGTTGATGAGACGTTATTAATGATGTTGTGTTGATAATTTATGATGAATAAATGATGTTTGATGGATAAATGATAAATTATTATGGATGATATGAGATGTTGACGAAGAGATGTTGAGATGCTTTTGAGACGTAGGCCTTTTGCCAACGATGATGTTGTATTTTGATTGTTGTTAATTATGGTGTTGTTAATACATTCATGATTGTGTCGCATACATTGCATTTTGAGATGGAGCTTATGCTCGTTGAGATGGCCTGAATTTGGTGAATATTGAGATGGAGGCTTATGCCTTGTTGATGCCTCTATTAATTGGCAAATTTTTTAGATGGGAGTTCTGCTCTAAATGGTACCACATGCATTTGCATAGTATTGAGTCGCATTACATGATTGTATAAAGAAGTGTGTATTGATGTTGTGATTGTGTATTATTGTCGTGATTATTGTTGAGTATGAGATGAAAAGCGGTGATGTTATGTGATCTAATTTAATATATTAATTATCATGCGCTTTATTATATTGTTAGATATCTCACCCCTTCTGTTTGAATGTTGCCCTTATGTTGGTAACGTGCATGTAATCGAGAGTGAAGGCTGTATACCTTCAGTAGTTCGAGTCAGTGTCATTGCTCTGATATGTAACACTCGGGGGATGAACGCTTGTTGCTTTTGATTGTTGATTATTCCGTCGTTGAAATTTAAGTTGATTATTATTAAGTATTTTTTGGTTTGAAGTTGTTGTAATGATGATAAGGATGTTATTAAGAATTCCGCTGCGTAGATGTTAAATTATTTAATCAAAGATGTTATGATGATGGTTCATCTGATGTTTTAAAGGTGTTATATATCCACGATGAATGCAATGAATTTTGATAGAAAAATTTGTGGCATCCCGATTCGTTTGCATGATATAATTTTATAACTCTGATTTATTTATATAATTTCTTGGGTAGAATTGGGGTGTTACAATCCATGTTCCAGGGAATGTCTCAAGAAACCAAAAAGAAGAAAACTCTTCCAATACAATACCTAGCTCTCTTAAAAGCTTTACAAATAACAATACTCAACTCTTTGCTTAAAATCTTAGAGGATAATAATAACTTGATAAACAAGTAACAATCATTCAACTCAAATGCATCAAAATATACACGAGGTCATACAAAAAACACACGTAGAAACTAATGAAATCTCAAACCATATACCCTTATTTTTCACAAGGTTTTACAATAAAACTATGCTACTTAAAAAACTAGGTCTTGAACGACTCCTTATATATACTTCTATAGTCGCGCTTGAACTCTTCAATCAAATTCAATCTTCAGCTCTAAAGCCCTGCAAAATCTTCTCCATAAAAATAGAAACAAAAAACAAATCTTTCAAATATTTCATAAAATTTCTCAAAGATCCTTTTTATGAAACAAATCAAATTCTCAATTGTTCATAAAAATCCTTGATTTCTTGCACTTGTTTTGAGTACTAGAAACCACCGTATTTTCATATTTTTCAATCAAATCATTAAAGATATTATCCAGCTGTATTGTCATGATGTTCTATTGAAACATGTTACAATATCTGATAGAACATCTATCAAATAAGTACCAGCATACTCTATTGTACTAGATGGTCAAGATTTTATGACATCTTGTTTAACATTAGGCAGTAATACACGTTTTTCCCAATGAAACATGTAATTAGAAAAAGTGTTGTCAACTACTTGTTTTCCGAAAATTATTGTTAACCATAAAATCAAAGACCTAACAGAAGGTTTATCGAGGTTAGAACTGCCTTTAACCAAGTTAACCCGGAAGGGCCAAGCTTTTGTGTGGGTTGCTCAATGTGAAAAGAGTTTTCAAGATCTTAAGAAGAGACTGACATCAGTGCCAATCTTAATTTTTCCCAGTCCGAGCAAATCTTAATGGTGTATTGTGATGCATCTAAGTTGGATCTTGGTAATGTGCTTATGCAAAAAGGTAAAGTTATAGATTATGCTTTTAGACAACTTAAGACTCATGAAAATTTGAATTAGAATTAGTGGTAGTGGTTTTTGTGCTTAAGATTTGGAGGCACTATCTTTACGGGTCAAAATTTAAATTTTTTAGTGATCATAAGAGTTTAGAGTATTTGTTCGATCAGAAGGAATTTAACACGAGGAAGAAGAGATGGCTGGAAATTTTAAGAATTATGATTTTGAATCGAGTTCTCATCTCGATGAAGCTAATGTAGTCTCATATTCTTTGAGTGGGAATTTGTTTCATATATCTTCTTTGATGGCCAGGGAAATGGATTTAATCGAACAATTTAGATATTTAACCTTGGTGTGTGAACTAACACCAAAAAGTGTGAAATTGGCTATGCTAGAAGATATTAAAGATTTCCAAAAGTTAGATTTACACTTATTGGATCAATTGGAACTGGAAAAGAAGTGGGATTTAAAATAGGTGATGGTGGGACTATGAGATTTTGGGATTGGATTTGTGTGTTGATGACTGTTTGTCATCACATGATTTTTAGGAGTATTTGCGATGAATTCAATGGAATTTAAAGTTAAAAATGAGCTATATATGAAGAAGTATGAAGAAAATGAAGAGAAAAAAAATCAAAGAAACAAAGAAAATCCAAGAAATTATGAAGAAATTGTGAAGAAATGAGCATTTTCAGCACAAATTACTTCTTGGAGTCTGTCCAATAAGTTGATCATACATGGAGAATCATAACTATCGGGTGCGTGATGGGCAGTATCGCACACACGATGCAATGTGTGCGGTATCGTGTGTGCGATGGACAGTAATGAATGCATGATGGGTCTATTTTCTAGGCTTTTCTGACGTGTTCTGACTGTTTTAAAAGGGGAAATTTGGTACTTTTTCAAGGTTTCTAATATTTCATGTAACACCCCATTTCTACCCAACGAACTATATAAAATCAGAGTTACAAAATTTCCAATGGACAAATGGAATGCTACACTTTTAACTTGGAAACAACGACATTCGATCACCTATATTTCAAATACATAACACATAAAATTTGGGTGAATCGATAATAACCTGTTTAGTTTTTAAAAATAAAATAACTTTCATTGCTACGCAGCAGATTCACAAATTCAACTGAAAACATCATAACATCTTGTCCAACTCAAAATGGCTTTAAGACAACAAGCCTTTAATGAAAACAACTTAAAAATTTAGCAACATAATGAAAACCAACAATAAAGAAAAACATGTGTTCATCCCCTCGAGTGCTACATATCATAGCGACAATACTTACTAGAACTAACGAAGGTAACAACTATCCTTCTTGATTACCTACACGTTAACAACAAAGGGCAACATTCAAACAGAAGGGGTGAGATATCGAACTATATAATTGAGTGTATGATGAAGAATTTATTATATCAGATCATATAAAATCACCACTTCATAACTTTCAGCCAACATGAATCATTACAAGTCAACAACACAACATGTTAAATATGCAACACGGAATGCGACTCATTACAATGCACATGCATGTGGTACCAATCGAGCAAAACTCCCAACTTAGAAATCTGCCAATTAATAGAGGCGTCAACAAGCCATAAGCCTTTAACTTAATTTTCCAATCCAGGCCAACTTACCGAGCATCAGCTCCAACTTCATATGCTATGTATGCGACCCAATATGAATTTCAGGATAGCAACACAACAACAAACTAACATCGGCCATAACCCCACAACTTAATATTTTTCTCATAAATAGAGGCAATTCAACAAGACACAACATCACCTGCAAATTCACATTGTTATACCCCAAAATTTTCCCTCTCATTTTCAAGTATTTTCTCACAAGATCTCCTTTGGTTCAAGACTGCACTGGGGTTGATCAGCTCAAGACACCTCCTTAAGCTTTGATGACTGAAATTAGGGTTTGAGATTGCACAAGGATAATTGAACTTTTAATGCCTCATATGACTTTCATGGATCATTATGGACCCTCAAGATTTCTCATGTCAAGTTTCAAGTATTGGATCACATTTTTGCTCAGTCTATTGATCAGTTGACCTAAAAATCAACTATATTGGGGAAAAAGTCAACTGTGGTCAATTTACAGTCAAACTTCATAATTTTTTATCCATATCAAAATTGTGAACTCCTATATGTCATTTTATCAAGTTTGGACCACAATTCCTCAAGATATTTAATCAGATCATCAAAAGGGCAAAATGGTCAAAATTAGGGTTTTGATTGAGAAAAGGCAATTTCTAATTTTTGACCTAGCAAATGGTTATTTGGTTTGAGACATTATCTCAAGGTTTCAAATGCATCATTTTAACCTAACGGTATGGCTCAAAACTTCCCTCAAGATCAATTGATTGATAGTTGATTTTCAGTCAACTGATCAAAAGTCAACTATACACTGAAAAGTCAAACTTTGACTTTTTGGTTAAAATCAAGTGTCAAAGATCACAATTCATCAAAACATGTCAAAATATGAAACTTGTTCATCAAGAAATCAAAAAGTCAAGATTTCATTTTGAAAAGTCAAAGTTTCCAAACTTAGAATTTTTTTTAAGTGTTGAAAACTTCATATTTTTTCACAGCTTTGAGCCAATTTTACACCATGATGCAAGATGATTCAAAGGAAACTTTCAACATGAAAGTTGTATATCTCAATGAGATATAAAACATTGCTGAAAACAACTCCTCCTAGAAATGCTTGGATTTCAAGTTATTAATCCATGAAATCATGGTCATGAAACTAAAACACTTAGTGAAATTTTGAGCATTTTGGTCAGGATTTTGACCTAACTTTTGGGCCAAGTTTCACATAGTTTCATTTGTATTTTTCAAAAGTTATTCAAAGAGGTATTGTATATCACATTAAAAGCTTTCCAAAATGTCAAATAACTCCTTGGGATCATTTTTGAGCAAGGAGAATCGAAGGTCAGAAGTTACGGTTTCAAGTTGTTTTACAAGGCAGAATTTGTGATGCACAATGGACCAAATCACATAGCCATGCTGCATAATCTCACTTTGCAGGCTTCTAACTTTAAATTCACTCCTTAATTAAATGTTTACACAACATATGGAGCCATTATCCAAGCATTTGAACCATTATCCAAGTTGCATTTCCATTTTTGGAAGAAAGGCACCGTTGCTATTCTTGAAAAGTGGCTTTAATCACAAAGTCAACTATCCTTGAGCATTGAACTTGTTATTTATGCACACACAAACCCTATAAACCAAAATCAAGCATGTCTAGAGTACTAACCACTCTATGTAGCCCTGTACCTTGCCTTGGAACAAGATGTTTCAACTTTGCTTCAAAAACAAGAAAGATGCTACAACTTGAGATTTCAAATTCTGACTTGTTGTAGAACATAAAACCTCTTGCATATAAATACATAAACTATTTGCAAGCCAACCCACGCATGTACAAGCCCTTAAACTCACTCAAACCCTAAAAAACTCTTATTGCACACCGAATTCCATTTTTGTGCAAAAACTGACCTTACACTCCCATCTCGAAAATTACTTGTGCGTTTCCTCTCCAAACCATTCCAAAAGTTCCTAAACATCATCCACAACTCATCTCATTACCTGTTACAGTTCTGTAACTCCATTTCCACCATTGTCCAAACTCAAAAATAGAGCACTGCAAGTGAATTTCTCCAGAACTCCTCAGCCACTTTCAACTCAAATCAAGCATCACATTAGCTTCCTGGGAACTTGAGAAAGCTAACCCAATCACTAGAACTCATTGAAATCTGCTCCAACTCAAAACACGATACCATCTTGCAAGGTGAGTTTTCTGATTTTTGAACTCCTCATATAGCCATTGTTAAGCTTTCATTTTCAAAGATAAAATGTAGACCTCATTGCCACGAAGCTATACATATCCATAGTATGCATTTATATTGCTTGAGCTTAGAGAATTTTGGAGTTGAAGTTTCTGAAATTTTTAGGTTTTAAATTAGGGCCAGAAAAATTCTCACTCATCTTTGACTTTTAGCTTTAGTTATTTATATGGTTGGATTCATGGGAAGAAATGCCACAATTTTCATATTTGTACTTTCCATTTTTGTTGAGAGATGAAGAAGTTATAGGTACTCTGGCTGGCTGAAGGTTGAAGATGAAGTACAGGCCTTGGAAGTATTATATGTTATGTATTTATCATTTCATATAAGTAAACGAATGTATAGCCACCCCAGTGGTAAGGCAGCGTACTGATAACCAAGAGGGTGTGGGTTCAACACCCAGCGCACTGCCTTTTAATCTCTTTTTTTTCACATTTTCACTCCTTTTCTCTTTTTGTTTGCAGCGCCTGGGCCCCATAACTTTGGGCCTTCATTTTTTTTGCTAAGTTTCTCCCCTGATTATGTTTCATACCCCATGTCCCATTTTATTTATTTATTTCATTTTCATTTTTATTTTTATTTTACTTTCATTTTTTTGTTATTATTTTTACTACTAATATTAGTTTTTTTATTATTAATAAAAAATCCAAAAATATTTATTTTATTACTTTTGCACTCATATTTTATTTTATTTATAAAAATTAAAAAGAGCAAAAACAATTTTTCTTAACAATTCAATTTCTTTCTTTTATTAATATTTAGATAATTAGGTTTAATTAATATATTATATTATTTTCTTGTAAACTAAAATTAATTTAGAATTTAGGTTTATTTTAGTTAATTAATTTTTATGTATTTTTATATTATTCTTAAAACCTTTTCATAAAAAACCCTAAAAAATCTTTTTTTAGTTGATTTCTTTTTTTAATTAGTTTAAGTTAATTTTATTTGATTTTCATTAATTATTTTCTTAATTATGTTTAGGTTGAAATCCTTTCATAAAAATCCAAACAAAAATAATTTCTTTTTTCCATTTTTTTGCATTCATGCATTTTATTTTCAATTTTGTACAATATTCAATATGGTTGTAATAGTTAATTAGATTTAATTTTCTTCCAAAATTCTCATTTGTAAATTTGTACACCCCCTCCCCTATTGATGTAATAGCTTAGTATTTTTATTTTTCGTAATTAAATGCTTTATATAAATGCTAGTAAATTAGGGTTTGTATGAAAAGATAAAATCAGCAAATTAGCGAACCCTAATTCAAAGACAAGACAATGCATGTAAATCAATACACTTAAACACTTACACCCTTAGGGTAAATCCACTTTGTTGCCTTATGAAAATGGCCATAATATGCATGTAAGATGTCTTAGCAAAAACAAATAAAAAATACAAGATCATAGTCCCTCGGTTACGCTATCAAAGTTGCCTTTCAAAAATGATCTTAGTCCCTAAAGAAAATGCTAAGATATCTTACAACATTGCTAATCATGGCTATACGATGAACCTTTCCCGTCCCTTTACATCCAAAGATAAGGTTATTTACCAATCCATGGTAAAATAACAATGTCAAAGGAAAGAGGAAATAAACAAGAAAGACTTTTTGAGTAGGTAGAATGTTCCTAGTTGCTTGCTCAATTTCAAACCAAAACATCCTTGCTATTTTCAAAACAAACACCAAAACTTTCAAATAATCTTTCAAACTTGAAACATTTTCAAAAGATCAACACTTTGTATACATTCTTACGAACAAGAATTATTATAAAGTTTGCCTAAACACTGACGCCTTTTCAAAATACTTTCAAAGACCACACAAAACACATATTCAAACAAAAGTAAGTGATCTAGCAAGCAACTAAGAGCCCATAGATAACTATGGATAAAAAGGATGTTAATACCTTTCTTTTTTATAATCTACCCCCGAACTCAAGAAAACAATCTTAAAGGTCTTTCCTGTTCTTTTCAGCCTTTCCTTTTGGATAAAATAAAAGTCGGTGGTGACTCTTGCTATCCACAACATTTGCGATAAACCGCAAAACCACCAAGTCAATTCTCCCACCGTGTTACTCACATTGTTCAACAAGGAACACGATACCACAAATCAACCAAAATTTACTACAACTAAACCGCGTAACTATTGTCTATTTCAACTATTTCCGGTTAATTAATTATCTAAATGCTTACTTCTAATTACAAAACTCTTAAAATTATTTTATTAATAATATTAACTCATTGTTACTATTATTATAATTATTATACTAATGAAATGTATATACACATATATTAGTAATTTGTAATAATGAGATTGATTTTTCAGTTGATCTATAATTTACGCTACATGATATACCACCAAAATTGTATTCTCAATTTAACTCATATAAGTCATAGTACCATAATTTAATTGGCATAGGAACATGATATATTGTCTTAGTTTGGATTTGACGCTACAATTAACTATATATGCCAATTTGTTTTCAAGGATAACATTACAGTTTATACTTTCACAAAGTAATACTAAAAGGTGTAAGCTCTATTATTAATTAAATAGGTGTATACTACTAAACTTGAAATTCTATCTCAATTTCAGCTAATGTCACTATGCTACAATATCCAAGCATATATGCATTGTGTTCTTTCGCTATAATATCCAAACATATAGACACTTATAATGTTTCGCTACAGTATGCCCAACATATAGATACTAATCATATACCATACTCTCACTTTATTAATAAGCCTACCACCAATTCCTGCTACTTATCTTAATTTATTCTAGTGGCATACTACTACAATTGATTAAACAAATTTTCATACTGATAATAAATTATAATTTAGCAAAGATATATTATTATTTGGAAACTCCAACTTATTCTACTGACAACTCTAAACATATCGGAATTACACAAAACAAATAAAAGTGACTTTTAATGATACAAAACAACTCTATTGATAACTTTAAAAACACTATTGACAACTCTAACAACCCTATTGACAACTCAATTGACAACTCTATTGATAATTCTAATAACTCTATTAGAACAGAAATTAACCCAAATTAACTATTTATCCAAATACTTATCTATAATTCATAACTTCTACAAAATTATACTAACAATATTAAATCATTCTTATTAATATTATTATTATTATTAAACTAATGAAAACATTACCTATTAATAAACTAAAGAAATCGATGCAGTATACACATGGTAACCAAACTTCCTATATATCAATATATATTATATACATACTGCTATACTCATCATACTGAGTAGTGACGTTACAAATAATTCAACTTTATTATTCTAATTTATAATCACTTATATGTATGCTCAAAAATACCACTACAGTGTCGACCACTTTATTATTCTCAAATAGGCTATATTGGAATATTTTATCAAATAGTGATTTACTCATAGAACACCGCAACAATATCAATATATATTAAATTGGATTCTCAATCATCTCTTAATTTCAACAATATATCAATTTCAAACACAAACAGAAACAATTTTTTTCAACCTAATCCCACATACCATTCATCACATACCCTATTATAGAGTCAGAACCTCACCCTTACCTTGGATTAAAGGTTGCTCTAACTCTCCTATTGTACTTCTACGTATCTCTTCCAAAACTCTTATTTTCTTCTTCTGTCAAAACCTATTCTTTCTCCTCTTACTGATACTTCTATTTTCTTAGTATTTCTAAACATTTATTATAATATAACTACTATACTATTATTCTTATTTTCTCTTATTGGGCTTAAATTCTTACACCTCCCTTTCTACTACTTCTAACATTAAAATAGGCTCACATAAATAATGATGGTATTATTTAATATTCATCCTACAACTTAATCAACTAATTAATTCAACTAAGAACGACACAACTTAAATCAATATTTCAAAACTTTGAAAATTTAATCGGAAAAATATTAAAAAATATTTAATTAAATAATTAATTAAATATTGGGCGTTACAACTCTCCCCACTTAGAATATTTCCGTCCTTGAAAATATACTCGATACTACCACTCTTAACGCGAATTTCACATCTCACCCTCTGATCCCCAAGTCGCGTTTGGCAACACATTGACCACCACTTTCTCGACATAACAATAACTCAACACGATTTAAATCAAATACACACATGCTAATCATTCAACACCTTCGCGACATAATCGTTAATAACTTATCAACCACTTCAACAATACTTTGACATATCAACATTTAAAGTAATAACAACTATAACACACTTATACTTGGATATACAACATCACATTATCATCTTAACAATATTTTCAACACCAAAACACATACACAATTTCATTCCCACACACACATATATATATATATATATATATATATATATATATATATATATATATATATATATATATATATATATATATATATATATATATATATATATATATATATATATATATATATATCAATTATCAACAAAATATCAACAACTCTATTCATATCATCGTATCACCCTTATAGTGACATCAACATAGCCAACATAATCAACTTCGTCATATTATGGAGTATTATTCATCATTTACGGTAACCAACAACAACATCACGACAACGGGAAAAAAATCATTATAACGTCAACTTAACAGTATAACTCAATAAATATACACACAACTCACCATCAACCAACAACCACATTAATATCCTTATGAAATCAGCAAATATTTACCAGAAAGCACAGTACCCGGGCATGTCATCCCTATATCAGCAATCCACCAAATAAAACATGTAGATCAAGACATATCATTCCCATAAGCTTATGATATTTAGTCCTTCACTTCTAACGAGTCGTACAAGCATAGCAATTGTGCCACATCACGCTTCAGCTGCGTAACTCTGATCATCCATCTTACGTCATCGTCCTCATTAAAATTTCTGTCAAATATATGGTTTACAATTTCAACCTAGTTTCAGACTTTCTTTAACATCCACCATAAAATCGTTGTTCACTTGATATTCTCAATCTTTCACTTTGCGACGTTAGCTCGCATATAAACCCCGCTACTCCAAATTGTTCAATATGTCTCAACTATTTCCTAGTCACTCCTCTATTAATTCACACAAACTGGTGAGACATTATCCTCACGATATAACATCAATCACTTTACACACCATTATGATATCAAGACAAGTCTATACCATCCAACACGATCTCGTCTACTATCAACAAGAGATTAAGGGTGATCAGTTCCTCAATTTGTCAATAGATAGACGACAACCATAATGGAGTATAAATCATCGTTACCAAACTAAAATAGTGTTCCCTTAGAACTTGTACTCAAGTCACCTAAAGTACCATAATTCAATAATTTCCAATGAGGTTTACAAATACTCCCACAATTTCCCTCTCATTTGATCTTGTCGATGAGACACAAACGCTCAACATATTACACGGTCCACATTACACTCACTTAGCCTCACACGAAGGTTAAGTATTCTCCAACTAAAGAATTACTACTATACCAGTACATTACATGTCGTGTCATTCTAATTTGAAATATCAACAATGTCGTTCCACACTATTTTGGTGATAGAACCTCCCCAATTCTTCTTTTACACATGCCACTACCTTGGCATCATAAACACGACTCTAATTCCTCTTAAAAGCATCTTCCTTTAAAAGGACATCTTCATTATAATCATTGTTAATCATCATAAGTCGCATCTCTATGCGCTTCTCCAATACTTTCACATCCTTTTTAATGTTGAACATCTCATTTCTCAACTTATTCTCCAACAACGTATTACACTTGACCTCGTCTCGAACAACTGCGATAATAACCATTTATGTCCAAAAAGCCTTTAGTTCCATAACCGACTTCAGTGTCCCTCCATATAGGAATGCATCTCCCATATTTGAAAACACTTTCATAGGATAAAATATATTTTTGTCTCCTCATATGTTCAAATGCAACATCAATCCAATACTCAGAACACAAGATATGAATTTCCAAAGTAATCTGAAAATACGAACACCGATGTCATGCAGCGACATACTATTACACACCTTACAATAACATCAAAACAAAATTTCTTTGTACCAGTACCAACACTTATCATTCTTGAAATCATACTCATCTCCTTGCATTTCTGACTCCGACTCACGATTCAAAATATTCCAACAACTTCCACAACTTTTACAATCACTCACAAGGATCCCACGACAAGGTCTACAGTAATATGACACTCTATCACCGTTGAAACGTCAACATCTTACGCAAGGGCTACCCAAACTGAAAACTTCACAGTCCACCAACAACACTGAAACATCATAGCTTTCTAAATTCCACCTTCTAAAAAATTATCCTTGTTACTTAACGATCACCTTCAGAAACATCAAGGATTTACACTCTACTCGTATATCAACAACTGTTACATTGCTCCTCATCCTTCGAGAAGTAAACATCAACAATGTCTGATCATCCTCCCTCAAGACGCTCCAACTTGATTATCAAACAAAATCTTGAATCCATGTCACCTTTGGATTCGGGAAACAAAAAAATTTCAACAATATTTGCACTGTCGCCATCAACAACATACTGAACTAAAATATTACAACCAAAACATATCCGAGAAGAAAAGCTTCTCCCCCACTTATCTTCGAACCAACTCCCACTTACAATCGATTGGAAAAGCAAATAAGTGCCGACAGTGTGTCGCACACACGTACTAAGAAACAACACATCAACATTAATCAACTGTCACACTACTCTACTGACTCAACAACTTAGTCAGAGGGACCGACCTACTCTGATACCACTAATGTAACACCCAATTTCTACCTAACAAATTATACAAAATCAGAGTTACAAAATTTCCAACGAACAAATGGAATGCTACACTTTCAACTTAGAAACAACGACATTCTATCACCTATAGTTCAGATACATAACACATAAAATTTGGATGAACATATAACAACTTGTTTAGTCTTTAAAAATAAAAATAATTTTGTTGCTACGCAGCAGATTCACAAATTCAACTGAAAACATCATAACATCTTGTACTACTCAAAACGACTTTAAGACAACAAGTCTTTAATGAAACAACTTAAAAATTCAGCAACATAATGAAAACCAACAATAAATAAAACATGCATTCATCCCCTTGAGTACTACGTATCAGAGCGACAACACTGACTCATACTAATGAAGGTGACAACTATCCTTCTTGATTACCTGCGCGTTACCAACAGAGGCCAACATTCAAACAGAAGGGGTGAGATATCGAACCATATAATTGAGTGTATGATAAACAATTTATTATATTAGATCTTATAAAATCACCACTTCACAACTTTCAGCCAACATCAATCATTACAAGTCAACAACACAACATGTTAACTATGCAACAGGGAATGCGACTCATTACAATGCATATGCATGTGGTACCAATGGAGCAAAACTCCCAACTTAGAAATCTGCCAATTAATCGAGGCATCAACAAGGCATAAGTCTTCAACTTAATTTGGCAATCTAGGCCAACTTACCGAGCATCAACTCCAACTTGATATGTTATGTATGCGACCCAATATGAATGTCAGGATAGCAACAATAAAAATCCATAGAAACACAACAACAAGCCAACATCGGCCATAAGCCCACAACTTAATATTTTGCCCATAAATAGAGCCAATTCAACAAGACAAACCATCACCTGCAAATTCGCATTGTTCAACAAGGAACACGATACCACGAATCAACTAAAATTTACTACAACTAAGTCGCGTAACTATTCGGGCTATTTTGACTATCTCCAGTTAATTAATTATCTAAATTCTTATTTCTAATTACAAAACTCTTAAAATTATTTAATTAATAACATTAACTCATTGTTACTATTATTATAATTATTATACAAATGAAATGTATATACACATATATTAGTAATTTGTAATACTGAAATTGGTTTTTCAATTGATCTATAATTTAGGTTACATGATATACCACCAAAATCTTATTCTCAATTTAACTCATATAAGTCATAGTACCATGATTTAATTGGGATAGGAAAATGATATATTGTCTTAGTTTGAATTTGACGCTACAGTTAACTATATATATGTCAATTTGTTTTTCAAAGATAACATTACAATTTATACTTTCACAAAGTAATGCTAAAATATGTAAGCTCTATTATTAATTAATTAGGTGTATACTAGTAAACTTGAAATTCTATCTAAATTTAACCTAATGCCACTCTACTACAGTATCCAAGCATATATGTATTGTGTTCTTTCGCTACAGTATCCAAACATATAGACACTTATAATGTTTCGCTATAGTATGCCCAACATATAGATACTAATCATATACCACACTAACACTTTATTAATAAGACTACCACCAATTCCTGCTACTTATCTTAATTTTATTCTAGCGGCATACTACTACAATTGATTAAACAAATTTCCATACTGATAATAAATCCTAATTTAGCAAAGATGTATTATTATTTAGAAACTCTAACTTACCCTACTGACAACTCAGAATTACACAAAATAAAATAAAAGTGACTTTTAATGATACGAAACAACTCTATTGATAACTTTAATAACACTATCGACAACTCTAACAACCCTATTGATAACTCAATTGACAACTCTATTGATAATTCTAACAACTCTATTAGAATAGAAATTAACCCAAATTAACTATTTATCCAAATACTTATCTCTAATTCATAACTTATACAAAATTATAATAACAATATTAAATCATTCTTATTAATATTATTATTATTAAACTAATGAAAATATTACCTATTAGTAAACTAAAGAAATCGATGCAGTATACACATGGTAACCAAACTTTCTATATATCAATATATATTATATATATACTACTATACCCATCATACTGAGAAGTGACGTTACAAATAATGTAACCTTACTATTCCAATTTGTAATCACTTATATGTATGCTCAAAAATACCACTACAGTGTCGGCCACTATACTATTCTCCACTTAATTCCTACGTATACCGCCAAGCTACAATATAGGATATATTGGAATATTTTATCAAATAGTTATTTACTCATAGAACACCGCAAAAGTATCAATATATATTAAATTGAATTCTCAATCATCTCTTAATTTCAACAATAAATCAATTTAAAACACAAACAGAAACAATTTTTTTCAACCTAATCCCATATACCATTCATCACATGTCCTATTATAGAGTCAGAACTCCACCCTTGCCTTGGATTGAAAGTTTCTATAACTCTCTAATTTCACTTCTACGTATCTCTTCCAAAACCCTTATTTTCTTCTTCTGCCAAAATCTATTCTTTCTCCTCTTACTGATACTTCTATTTTCTTAGTATTTCTAAACATCTATTATAATATAACTACTATACTATTATTTTTATTTTGTCTTATTGAGCTTAAATTCCTACACCTCCTTTTCTACTACTTCTAACATTAAAATAGATCCACATAAATAATAATAATAATAATAGTATTATTTAATATTAATCCTACAACTTAATCAACTAATTAATTCAACTAAGAACGACACAACTTAAATCAATATTTCACAACTTTGAAAATTTGATCGGAAAAATATTTGAAAATATTTAATTAAATAATAAATTAAATATTGGGCGTTATATTTTACACTACAAGTAACGATTTATAACACCGGAAGGGATATTTGGAGCGTATTTGAATCCATTAGAGGCCAATTCTTTAAGGGATCTCTTATACAAAACTCTTATTTTTTATTTTTTATTGTAATTTTCATTATGATTAGCTAATTTTCTCATAGGTTAGGTTTTTTTATGAACCTAATTTAATATTGTTAGGATATATGTTTGATTTATTATTGCATAGTTAATTTGAGTTATAAGTTTATTCAATTTCCCCTTGTCCTTAATGCTTTTCATGTGAGATACTCTTTTAATATGATTTTGGGCGCATATGGAATACTGACCATTAGTCTATCCATTGGACCTAGGGCAATTGTTGTTCTTATGCCAGTTGAAAAGGGATAGGAGACCTCGGGTAGTGGCTTAGGAATTGACGTTATATTGCATTGCCTAATCTTTTGCTTACACTGGTGGACTATGGATAGGAAACTCCGAGTATAGATTAATGAGCTATACACCAAGGGATTGGATATAGCGGTTTTGTTAATTTTCCGTGGGATTATAGAAAAAATATAGGTTATGCAATACATCAGATATCAAAAATAGAGAAATAGAGGATTCATTACAAACCTAGCAGCTTTCATATTATTTTGAGAACAAACTTTTATTCTTTTCGCGTTAAAACTCAGAGAAAAAACATTCAGTATTTTATAAAAACTGCACATATATTGTCTTGTTAAATAGCAGTCCATATGGATTCGATATTTTTGTTACTTTGATATTATCAGTACACTTGTCGAGAACTCATCATGTGTCAGATATGTCAGAACTTAAGAATATGATTTTGGAAGAAGGTCATATAAGTGATTTGAATATTCATCCGGGAGCTACAAAGATGTATAAAGACCTTAAAAGAATATTTTGGTATCCATATATGAAAAAAAATATGTTGTTTAGTGTGTGTATTCTTGATTAGTTTGTTAGAAGTTGAAGATAGAACATCATAAACCATCTAGGTTGATGTAACCTTTGAGTATCCTCGAGCGGAAGTGGGATAGTATCTCTATGGATTTGGTGGTGGGTTTTCCTAGAAACAAAAAAGGGTATGACTTGATCTATGTTATAGTGGATACGTGATTAAATGAGCTCACTTTATCCCGATTAATATCACTTACCCGTTGAAGAGGTTGGATGAGATTTATATAAGTGAAATAGTGAGATTGCATCAGATACCATCTAGCATAGTTTTAGATAGAGACCATATATTCACATCGAGGTTTTGAGAAAGTATGCATAAAGAAATGGGAACTGAGTTAAGATTTAGTTTTGCATATCATTTGCAGACAAATGTTCAAACAAAAAAGGACTATTCAATCCTTGGAAGATATATTGAGAGCATTTGTCTAGGAGCAAGGAGGTAATTGGGATAGTTATTTACCGCTGGTTGAGTTTACCTATAATAATAGTTTCCATTATACTATTAAAATGACACCTTTTGAAGTGTTATATGGTAGGATTTGTAGAATTCCCTTGTTTTGATATGAATATGGTGAAAGTGTCGTGTTAGCACCTGAAGTAGTTTAGCAGACTACTGAGAAGGTTAAGATAATTTAAGAAAAGATGATGACCTCCCAAAGAAGGCATAAAACTTATCGTGATAAGAAAAGAAAAACCTTCGAATTTAAGGAAGGAGATCATGTGTTCTTGAGAGACACTCATGTGAATGGATTTGGTTTGGCATTGAAGTTGCGTTAACCTACTCCTAATTTTGTCATATTTTGGCATTTAGGGTAGTGGAGTTTTCCCTTGAAACCTAAATCATATGAATTTCCATCTCAATTTTCCTATGTGATTACAATTCATAGACCATAGGTTATGAATCTCTTATCACCTATGGTTTAGTTAAATTGTAGAATTTTCATGTGGTTTTTCCATAAATGATATGTTTAAATATCATTATTATATGTTGATTCAATGATTATTGTAGCGGTGAAAATCGAAGATCAAACTATTAGTTAACTTGACTCGCAAATAAGGAAGAGTCGCCACCGCACTTTATTAGAATTAAAACCCATAAATATGCAAAGTAAGTGCAATACTAAAAGTAAAGAAAAATACAATGCATTTGAAAGAGATCAAAAGTTCGGAGATTGGTTATACAAAGGGAAGGTACTAGCACCCTATGTATCTATAATATTCTATAGGAACCTTTTAAAATATATGTTTTTCGTTTAAAATGGATTTTCTTGATAAATGAGTGTGGGGATGGGATTTTGAAGATGTGACGACCAAGTCTCGAAGTTTTGGCTTAAAAAGAGTGTAAGTTTAAAAGTTGATTTTTTAGAAGATTTCTCCTTATATTAGCAAAACTAAAAAAGTATGAAGGGGGTTTCACACAATCATATTAGATATATTTTGTGACATGAAGTCAACAAATTTAATCATTTCCCTTGAATTAGACCAACACAAATATATAGGCTAAATGGTCGACAAAAGAAAATTAACTAGAATAACAATTAAATAATTAAAAATTCATAAATAATTAGAACAAAGAGATTAAATTATACTAATGTGTTTTTGGTATTTTTTAATGAGGGCAAGAAAGAATTAATTATAAACCTAACATATTTTTTTTTGTATTTTTGTATGAATTTTAAATGAAATAAGGCTAAAAAACTTGAAAGTTTAGAAAATAAAAAATAAAGGGGCAACAACTAGGGCTTGGACTCATTTTTCTATTGTATATACACTTTAATTAAAATATAATAAAATATTGTTTGGGTTAAAAGGAAATAAAATGTGCAGAATAGTGTAAAAAGTGTTGTTGTACCCCAAAATTTGCCCTCCCATTTCCTCAACATTTTCTCACCACAAGACCTTTGGAGCTCAAGATCAAGTTAGGGTTTACTCTGCTCAAGACTCCTCGTTGCACTGTTGACCCAAATTAGGGTTTGAGTTTACACAAAGATGTTTTGACCTAAAAGGCCCAAGATTACTTTCATGCTTCATGTTGGACTCACAAGTTTATCCATACCAAGTTTCAAGCCTTGATTCCAATCTTTGCCCAGTCAATTGGACAGTTGACCTAGAAATCTTCTGTATTGGGGAAAAAAGTCAACTGTGGTCAATTGACAGTCAAAACTCATGATTTTTGACCCACATCAACATTATGAACTCATATGAACCATTTTGTCAAGTTTGGATCACAATTCCACAAGAAATTTGATCAGATCACCAAAAGGGCAAAATGGTCATTTTTAGGGTTTTGACTGCACAAAGGCAATTTTTGACTGTTTAACCTAACCAATGGCAAACCAAGCTCACATATGGACTCAAGGACCCATTGACATGGTCTTGACACATTCAACAAGTTCAAAAGATCCCAAATGCACAAGATTGACAGATGAATTTTCCAGTCAACTGATCAAAATTTGACTGTATACTGAAAAGTCAAACATTGACTTTTTGGTCAAAATCAAGTGTCAAGATTCATTTTTCATCAAGACATGTCAAATTATGAAACTTGTTCATCAAGAAATTAAAATTTACAAATTAGGGTTTGAAATGAAGGAATTTCATAACTTAGAAATTTTCTAAGTTATGAAACTTCCTTATTTTTTCCTAACTTTGTCCCATTTTTTTATCAATATATATTTGGATTCAAACAAAACTCAAAACATGAAAGTTGTAGTCCATTGAAAAATCTACAACTTTGATTCACAAAGTTTCCTCAAAAGAAGCTTGTAGCTCAAGTTATGATTTTTGGAACAAGGGTGCAAAACATTCTTAACTTAGAAATTTTTTGACCTATTTTAGGCAGGATTTTTGCCCAACTTCATGGCCACTTTTCACATGCTTCCACTTGGAATCTCAACTTGCATTACAAAGATGGATTGTAGTACACATTCCAAGCTTTCCAAATTGTCTAAGAACTTCTCAAACACCCTTGTGGTTAGGGAGAATCGAATTGGCAAAGTTGGGCAAAATCCACATTTATTCTTGACCAAGGCATGTTCATAACATGGGCATTTTTGAAATCAGCTTGTACAAGCTAGATTACAGGCCTCTAATCCTTCTTACACTCAATAATTAAATGCATATCCTTTGTGTTAGAGTGTTATTTTGTGCATTTGGACAATACACACAAAATCAATCCATATATGGAAAAAGCAAGTTTGCCATTTTGGAAAAGCATGGCTTTATGTCAAAACACAAATCAAAGAGGTACAAGCCAGATCTTTTAGGCACAAGTTTATGGACTAATCCCACTGATCAAGGAGAGAAAATGCAGCATGCTTGAGGGACCTGCCTTGGCCTATAACCCAACTTGACAACTTTAGCTTAGATAAGAAGAAAACTTGCATATTGAAGATCATCTCTCATTCCTGTAACAACTAGCCAAAGCAAAGTTTGTAAACATTTTCCATACATCATAACAGACCTAAGGCACGACCTAACCACCTTCAATACCTCCCCAAACATCAAAACACCATTTTGCTGCACAAAACAGGGCATCCCTGCAGATTGAGTTGCACAACTCAGTTTGCTCGTGCATTTTGGCCAAAGCTTGTTCATACACACTCCATAACATCCATACAAGCTATCCCAAGCCCTAGCTACAGACTGTAACACCTCTAACCAAGTTCACCATTTTCATTTTTTCAGTTGTGCAGGTTGAGTTACATAGCTCGTTTCAGTTAGTTTCAAAGCAAGCTAGAGGTTGGAAGAGCATCCTTGGACCTCAAGCAAGTTGTACAAGTCCTCACACTGCATTGAAAGTACCTCCATTGTTGCACACGATTCAAGCTGAACAGGTAAAAGTTTGAACTTCTATCTCTCTATCCAGGCATATCTAGGCTTAGGTTTGTGAAGAAGTTATGTCCTACTCATGGCCCTGAATCTACCCATATCATTACTTTTCATTTATGTTGTGTATACTGAGAGAATTTGGAACCTGAACATTAGAAAAAACTTAGGTCAGGAATTGAGGATGAAGAAATTCTCCCTTGTCTCTTAGAGTTAAGTCAAGTTTTTTATATGTCTGGATTCGTCTCTTGATGCTCTACATTTTTGGTGTTATGAGTTTTGCTTGAAAGTCCAGGAATCAGGAGTTAGGAAACGCGCATTGTTGTTTGTTCAAACAAGTCTGGAGGTTGAAGATGACTGGCTTGGGCTGGGCCTGAGTCAGTCCTACTTTTTGCACCCCTTTTTTCAATTTGCACCCCCCTGGCCCATTATGTGATATATTTGTCATTTTTTCTTTTTTCTTTTTGATTCTGATTTTATATTTTTATTCAAACATGAAAAAACACTTAAAATATTTTTCTCACATTTTTTGCATTTTATTTGGTATTTATTTGTTTCATTTAGTTCCATGTGTAAATAAATATATATATACTTTTATTTAAAATACTAAAAATAATACAAATACATTTTATTTTTTGATTTTATTTTATTTTATCTTTTGAAAACATTTTCTAAAAAAATATACTTTTTTTGTAAGTAATAAATATTTTTATTTTTTGTATATATTTAATATATTTAATACATAATATAAATATTTATATATTTATATATTTAGGATAAAAATACCAAAATAATACATTTTTATTTTTATTAATATTTGACCTCAAAAATTACTTTTTTACAATATACTTCTCTTTTATTTATTTTTGTATATAATTAATAAATATTGTATATAATATAATTGATAAATATTATTATTTAGAAAATTAGGGTTTTGCCCTAAAAACACAAAATATCCAAAAATTGATTCTTTTATTTTTTGTTTATATTTCACATAAAAAAATACTTTCCCATACATATAAAAACCATTTTTGTGCATAAATACATTTTTGCATATTTATTTGCTTAATTATTGTACAATTAATCTTTGTATATTCAATTTGGATGTAATAGCTTAGATTTTAATTTCTTGCTAAATATCCCCATTTGAACATTTGTACCCCCCATCCCATAATTGTGTTGTAATAATTTAGGATTTTATTTTTCGCATTTAAAAGCTTTCTAAATATGCCATGATAGACTTAGGGTTTGTATGCAAATAAAAAAAATGACAAATAGCTTGACCTAACAAAAAGACAAAAAAGCATGAAAATGGACAACACCAATCACACTTGCACCCCTAGGGTTACTCCACTTGTTGCCTTCAATAATGGGCCATGTTGCATGTTGAGTTTCTTTGGCAAAACAAAACAATATCAAATGATCATAGTCCCTCGATGACGCTCTCGAAAGTTGCCTAAAAATGATCAAGTCCCTTAAAGGAAAAATTGCCAAAGACCCTTGGCACCATTTCAATCATGGTCTAAACAATGACCCGCGCCCGTCCCATTAACATCCTAACACAAGATTGTCCACCAAATACAATGGTGGAACAAAATTGTTAAAAGGGTTAAAACATAGAAAAAACCTTTGAGTAAATTTAGGGGTAGACAACTCTTAGTTACTTGATCAAATTTGCAAAACAATCCTTGCCATTTTTCAAAACACACATCACAACACACTTTCAAAACAACTTTTAAAAACATTGAAAACTTTTCAAAAGATAAGTACACCTTTGTATACATTCAAGCATGGATCATTACAAAGGTTGCCACAACAAATGGCCTCTTTTCAAAACATTTTCAAACCCACACACAAAGCACCATTTCAAACAATTGAAAGCACCATTTCAAACAATTGAAAACACAAGGCAAGTGATCTAAGCAAGTAACTAAGAGCCCATGGATAACCATGGATAGAAAGGGTGCTAATACCTTCCCTTTCTATAATCTACTCCCCGAACCCAAGAAAACATCTCAAAGGTTTTTGCTGTGCTTTTTAACCTTTCCTTAGGATAAAATAAAAAGTCGGTGGCGACTTTGCTCAACCGAAACATTTGCGAAAACAAACGCAAAACCTCAAGTCAGTTCTCCCACCGTATCACAAGTGTCTTTATGGGTATCGAACCTAAGACCTCGCGTATACCAGACCCACACTCCAACCACTACACCGTGCTTATTCATTCATTATATCTATGCTTCAAATAACATAAGAGGATAAAATTAACTAGGTTGGGCTTAAAACAAGCCTGGAATTCAGATCCACGTTAGAAGGAGATGAAGGTTTTTTCAAAACCTTAAAGTCATGAAGAGGCACCGCATATGTTACCAGTTAGGGAAATGGTCTATTTAATAATTATTTTAATTCTCAAAATCAATTAAAGGCTGAAACGTGATGCTCTCTCTCAAACGTATCTCCATTCCAACGCTTCATATTTTTCATCCTCTTCTCCTAATTCGTGATCGAACTCTCTCTCCAAAAACCCAACAACTCTCTTCACACCGCCATCGTCTTCCTCATGATCTACCTCCATCTCTGCCTTTTACCACTGATCTATTCATCCTTTCACCATCATCGCTCCTTCTCACCTTTTCGCAAGGCCGTATCTCTCCGTGTAACAACAACAACAACGACGACAACTTAATTTCTCTTGGTCCCAACTTCCGGTAATCTCCCTCAATATCTATTCTCTATTTTTTTCCTCAGTCTTAATCGGTTCTCAATAGAATGATAGCATACCTCTCACGATTTTCTCACAGTTCAGTCACGGTTACACAACAAACAAAAAAAAGGAACAATATTGCTCTATTCACAGCAGCACAACAAGGAAAGAATGCCTGAGAAAGAGAAAATAGAACTTACAAACTTGGAGATATTCTAAGAATTATGAATTCTGACATCGGCAAGAAGGAAAACTAGAGATAAAGCTGCTCCTTGATGAATACTTGTTGCAGCAACATTGCAGATTACAGGTTCTTGGACTATTGTGTTTGGAGGAATGTTGTAACATGATTTGCATGGAGGGTCGTCCCAACTGCATTTTATCTTTTTTCTTCTTTGGACTTTAGGTTAGCTTTCATCTTATTTCTCTGTTCTTCTGCGTGAGTTTTTTGTTTTTGTATTGTTGTTGTTGCATTGAATCAAATTCAGATTGCAATTGTGATGCAGGTTGTGGAATGAAGGTTTTGAAGGTGCTAAGATTTTGAGAGGTTGAAGGTGGTATTACAAAGTGTTATTTTTTAGTATAGATTATGGTTAACGTAGGTTTGAAGAGTGATGGTGGATCAGAGCTGAGTCTGAAAGTAAAGAGTGATAAAGCACAGAGAAAACAGAGATATGTTTGGAGTATTTTGAGTGTTTTCTCTGTTTCTGTGGAATCCTCTACATTTTTCTCCCTTTTTTTCTGGTGTGATTTTCCTCTTGTTTTCTTTATGTAAAAAAAGTGTTGGTGATATCCCCCTCTATGTGAAAAAGATGTCCATTATATAGATGAGTGAGTCAGAAATTTGGGGGAGTTTTGGAGCCATGACTTTGAAATGAAAACTAGTTTTGGTGCACAAATTTATGCTTTCTCTTGCAGCTTTATGTTTTTTCCATTTCTGTGTAAGTATTGGACAAATATGATGTAGGGTATTGCAGGCCCGTGGAGCAGCATTACAACAGTTTTTTTGTAGTCTTATGCACTACATTTTCGAATGTTTTTGCAGGGCAGATTAGCAGGTCTTGGACAACAAAGTGGTGGAATAGTTTTGTGCCATTAAATTTGTATTTTTTGTGCAGGTGGACAACAACAACATAACAGTAGCTGCAGGTTTTTGGATTGTTATGGTATGTTTGGAGCTGGAAGACTTGTACATTAGGTCTAGGTTTTTATTTTGTAATCATGTAAACAACATGATTTTATAGAGTGACTTGTAATGGAAACTTTATTTTTTTTAATCTTGTGTGAGATTATGATTGAACGACCTTTTAATCATGAATGAAGGGTTTATAACCAAACTTGAATGAAATCTTGTAGTGAAACTTGTACATGAAAGAAAATACTTGAAAGATGTAACTTGTATCATTTCTTTGTACAAAGTATATTTCTCTAAACCATTCAATATTCAATTCTTTTTCCAATTCTTTATTTTGTTTTCACACTTTATTTGAATGAATGTTTGGATGATGAATGATCATGATGAACTTATGAACTTGATTGAAACTTGAGCTACATCTTGAATAAGTTTTGTCATTTTGTTACTTGTGAACAAATCTTCCAACCTTGAAATATGGGTTCACTTTGACAAATTTGAATCAAAAGAATCTCTTAGAATGAATCTTGAGAAATGATGAACGTATTTGAAACCTTGAATCGATTTGAACCTAATGACATTTCTCGAGTGAATCTCCAAATCATTTCCAATGAGACCGTAATTCAAATATTTAATTCATGGTAACTTGCAATACAAGCCAATAGTACTTGAAAGAACAATGATGCCTTAAAAACTTTGGTCTAAAATCCATTTTCATCCAATAATCACCAAATGCTCAGACATAAGTAACTTGAAAAAGAAACAAACATTCAAAAAATTCTCGAACTCGACATCTTGTACCATGAACGATCTTAACATAAGAATAAATGTCTCAAGAAAACAATTATGGAACGATTTGAAGTTAGAAGTTAAGAACATTCTAAATCAAGAAAATGACCTATAATGTTTCGATAAGTTCCATAGCCCTCAAAGCATAATTTGATTCTGATCTTGGGTGAAAACTTGTAGATGACATCGTCTGTGATGATTGTGCAAAAAGAATCACCTTAAAATGTTGAAAATCGAGGAAGTTATAATCCGTGGAAGTAGGGCAACAACTACTTGAACTTAGGTCAATGTCTTCAAAGTGACTTCTAAAGTATTCAAATTTTTTATGATCCTCCGCACATAATCATCTCTTGACTTGTAAAGGGAAGTTAGAGATGACGTCAAGGAGAGTCATGCGCAAAAAGAGCCACTAAAAAATATTGAATAATGAAGAAGTTATGATTTTTTGAAATTGATCTTGCAAAAGTTGACTTTTGGTCAAAGTGCTTTGAATCGACTTGCAAACTTGGTGTTTCCTCACGTTCCCAGACATATTGATGCACATATGGGCTAGTGATGATGGAATCTTGACTGTGCTTCTTGGTTAGAGACTGAGCTTTAATGATGTAGCCTCTGAGAATCAGTTATCCATCATACTTGAACACTTAAGGGATCAAAAACTCTAACTGAGGCACGACACCTGACGCTCTTGATTTAGACATGTCTCTGCACATGAAATCAAAGAAACACAAGCATACACCTTTGTATGGTATTAGAAGTCATTGATTCATAAGATAAAAAGGTTCACAACAATTGATAATCTCTAGATAAGCAATGCTCGAAGGTAGGCGGATTAAGAAAAACCAACTGTATCTCGTGACTTTGATGCTTTATGAAAATACAATGAAGGTGAGATCTTAGGTCAAAATTTGGGGTATGCAATTATGTACCGTGAGGAATTATTGATGTTAAATTGCTGATTAGGTGATGCCATATTGTATAATATTTTGTGATTTTGGACCTATGATGATTCTTCTTTTTCAATAGAGTTGCTATGTGCTTACAAGAGTGAAAATTCAAAAATACGCGGGTGTAACTAGTTACACTCTGTTTGTAACCGGTCACCGCCCCTAGAAATAGTTAAATTATCAAATAGAATGCACGTGTAACTGGTTACAATATGTGTGTTACCAATTACATCCCCACCAGGTTTCAAAAATACCAATCATAATGGTCATGTTACCGATAACATGAATTGTGTAATCGATTACATGCTTAGAAAGTTTTCAAAAATTCATAAATTGAGTTAAGAAACTCAGATTGGGGCGCAATCAATTGTGTTACAAATCTAATTCATAGACCCATCTTATGGTAAAGGTTTCATGACAATTATATGTACTAACAATGTTGTGAATAATGATTGTTTGTGTAAATATTGTTTCTGTACTAACAACGTTTTAATGGGATGCTTGTTATGAATCAAGTTGGGAATGAGGAATGATTGTGTGAATACTTTTAGGACGCGATTTCAATGTTTGGTAAAATCTTTGTGAAGCCCTAAAGTGGGGATTATGTTGAAGGTTAGAAAGAACCAATGTGAAACCTTAATTTGGCAGTGAATGTATGATAAACCCTTGAGGAAATCCCTACTGTGGTATAAGGTTAACATGTTTCAATATGGTTCATAGGTTTGGGAGGAATTTTCATTTTTTTGTTCATCATGCATCATATATATTATAGTAGGTATCGTCTAGCGAGACTGTAATATGATAGCTCGCATGTATTCCTAGTAATTGCATGTCTACGGACGTCTAAGAGAGTGTCATAGTATGAACATAGATGACATGTAGTTCTAGAAGTAGAGTTTAACAAAGGATGTTATAGTGAGTACGTAACTCGCATGTGCTTATATGCATTGCATGTCTACGAAAATCTAGGAGAGTGTTGTAGTGCCAGACGTAGCTTATATATCCTCC
This sequence comes from Vicia faba, assembly GCA_948472305.1. Classification (NCBI taxonomy): domain Eukaryota; kingdom Viridiplantae; phylum Streptophyta; class Magnoliopsida; order Fabales; family Fabaceae; genus Vicia; species Vicia faba. Next base: position 295,233,525 of record OX451740.1, on the reverse strand, counting down.
AAAAATATTTGAACTCGGGAAAATAAGCTTTGAGTTTATTGATAGGACCACATGCATTATAGAAGAGGATAATGGCATTTCATCATCATTTATATGTATAATGTGTAATGTTGTATGGTTCCATGTAATGTGGTATGAATTGTGTAAATGTGATATATTGTTATTATGTTTCCCTTTACTAGTATTATACCATATATATTATACAATGTATTTACACCCCTCTGTTTCAATATTTTCCAATGTGAATCTATATGCAATGTATTCTCAGATCGAGAATGAGGGATAGTCGTCTTGCAGTATCTTATGGAAGACGGTGTAGAAGATCACTTCACTAATTTTCCTTTTTGCTGAACTATTAAGTAAGTTAGTTGGTTTAATTTATAATAAGGGTTTGATATTGTGATATCAGGGATGAGATTCATATCTTGGAATTATTATATTCATTGTTATGTTTTGATTAAAGTACTCATTTATGAGAATTTTCCATGTTATCTGTTTTAATGTGATACCTTTTTTATTTTATAATTACTCATTATGCAATGTATGTTATATTATAATAAAAAATTTATTCGGGTTTAGGGTGTTACAACCTCCAATTAAACAAAGAGTTTATGTTCACGGCGTCACCACATAAATGGATCATGATTGTAGCCGAAGTCTCCTTGGTTGTTCTTGCCTATTCTGGCTAAGAAGAAACCTAAACAACATCACTCTCACTACTCTTGCCGCAAAGAAAGCTACTACTTGAACTACTATCATAACTTCAAAATATTTCTATTTCAAAGAATCTTCAATTTATTTCTTTATCTATCCGTCTCGAACTCTTAACACAATGACACCAAAACTCCCACTTCTCCTCATGGGTTTTAGGCTCGAATACCCTGTCGTTAGCATCATAATCTCTAAGGAATACCATCTTCTACGAAGGAAACGAAAAGGATACCAAAATATTAGAAAAGAAAATACATGTGTTAAGATTTTGGAAGAAGGTGAAGAAAACCACATTTGTAAAAGCAAGAAAAATGAGAAAGTGATATAATTGTTGTGAGAAAAGATTTTTGAGAAAATGTGTGATGAAAATAGAAAACAAACAATCTAATAGCCCGAGTATTCATCAGTAACATATAACCATTATTAGTATAACATAATATAAATGGCTCTGCACACGAGCATGCAAGTCGGAAGATGATTGAGAATAATTGGTCATTTATAAGACATTTTTTAATCATTTCCATTATTAATTTTCCACTTAGTATTCTAATTAGATATGTTAATCAGAAAATCAATCCCCTTATCTATTTAAACTTAAACTTAAACCGATATGTGACATCCTCATTACATAAGACACCATCCTTAACATTTCTCCCTGAACCACTTTACCCCTTAATTGCCTCATGTTTGTGGGATTGTGGACCATCATGTCTTTCCTTAAACAACTTCTCCCTTACATGCATTGTTCCCAAGGGACTATGAATCATCATGTTCTCCTTAAACCACTTTGCCCTTACATGCCTCGTGCTTGAGAGATTGTGAACCATCATGTTCTTCTTAAAACATTTTCCCTTACAAACCACTTATTTGAAGGAATATGAACCTTCATTTTCTCCTTGAACCACTTCACCCTTCCAGGCCTTGTGCTTGAGGGGTTGTGAACCCTCACGTCTTCTTTAAAACCACTTTCCTCTTATATGCCTTGTGCTTGAGTGATTGTAAATTGTTATGCAATAATCCAAGCTCATGTTTTATATCATTTGTTGTTGTCCATCCATGACACCTCTCGTAAAAAGAAAGGACGAGCCTGCCAGATCACCTAACATAATAAGGATGACTCACTAAGCACTTCTCATCACTAGTGAAACCACCATGTATGCAGCAAACAATCTCAAGTTTTTTATTGTCTAAACAACATCATTTATACTGAAAGAGTGAATCACCTGTCACACTGGATAACAACACAATTCAAGCTATGTGTGGTCAAGTTTATAGGCAAAAAGATCAACATCCCTAAAAAAGAAAAATGATTATCACTTATTCACTAATAACAATCCCAAAAGACTTATAGTTTTACATATTTAAGGCTGGGTCTCTATTATTATACACAGTGCAAGTACAGTACATATACACTCTAGTTTTTACATAAAATAAATATAGAAAGTTATAAAAGATAAAGCATAGTAAATTAATACTAGTTTTTATTTTTTTAAAACTTATTATTCAGCCCAAATTGACTAACTCGGAGGACCAATATTTCACAGTCCATTAGTCGGTAACTTAATTGAAGCCATTGAAAATCTTTCTATAGATTGACCTAACATAAGAACTATTGATACTTAAAAAATTCTAACCTGAAATCTAGAGAGAATTACCGTTCAAAATCTCAAACATTCACAATAAAACCAACCTTAAAAGTTTAGTATTAATTTCAATTATTTATTTTTATTTGTATTTTTTTAAACACTAATTACACTATAATGCAAAATATTACTATTTGAAAATGAGACATTATCTTATATATTATAGATTATCTTAAAGGATCTTGTTATTGTGTATTTCATAAGAACTTAAAATATTTTCTTGTAAGAATAAATTATAAACTATTTTTCCACACTACAAAAATTAATGGAACCACCACTTGATTGACCAATACTTAAATCCCGAAATCATATGTAAGACCCTACCTAAAATCTGTCATTTTCTCATTGCACTATAAAATAGAATAATGAAAAAAAATTTTAAAAAATGTTTATTTCATATCTTTGAAAATTAAATTTAATGATTGTCGGCGTGGAATTAGCTAATTTAACTCAAATATTGTTACTTTTACTTCCAAGTGGACCTTTATTATTTTATTTTTATGACTCAAGGTGGTCCTTTATTATTTGTACATAATTAATTAAATATGTAGTTATCATGCTAGCATGCATGCATACATATTAATCTGTATACTTTGTGCTCACTAATAATGTAGACCTGATACAATATACAAATGAACTTTTCAGGATTAATGCTTATAAATAGTATATTCAATTACATGATAGGGAAGAATTGGGACGCGGAAAAAGACAAAAGAAGTTCAGTTAGAAATTAGCTAAATCACAAGAGAATTAGTTAGTTATATAATAGGGTAGTGGAAAGGAGAGAAGGCATGAATGATGTATGAACCTTCTTCTCTGATTATTTTCTCTCCCTCACTGCAAGAAAAAGTAATATTAGTCATGGGTATTTGTGAGGTGTTATATCTCTCACTAAAATTAAATATTGTTTGGAGGAAAAATCCCTCGCAAACCACAATTCAGAAAACAAAATAAAAAAAATTAATGACGTGGGGATACCCGTCGCTATCCATGAAGAGAGAATTTTGAATTTTAAAAATTTTACTCGCTTTACATTTAGCGAGGGGTAAAACATCACAAAATTATATAGTCGCATTTGTTTGGGGTAACCCCTCGCAAATGACATTGTTGTATAGTCAAATTAGCCACAACATGGACAGGCGTGCAGGCTTTGGAAATATAAGTTACAATTTGCGAGGGGCTCTCCGTGACAATTTGTAACTATTGGATTTGCCACGGGCGCCCCCGCACCATTTTATTTATATATCTCCATCTAATCTCCTTCTGTGTCTTCTATATTCTCTCTATCTCTCTCATCACAACATTTTTTTACAGCATTTTCTCCTTTTATTTCTTCCATTCCATTATTTCTTCATCTTCAAATCCTTCATCTTCATTTATTTAAGGTAATTTTTTATATGATTTTATATCTAATTTATATTATTTTGTTTATATAACAAATTTATTAATAATTTTAATTTTCGATTTTTAATTTTTGATTTTTAATTTCACGTTTTATTGTTATCATATAATAATGCTACTATAAGGAATTCAAATTTAGAGTGTTCATCTTTAAAGTACAAAAAAATTATGTTTTATTTATTTATAAAAATGAATTATTATGATATAATTGTTGTGAAATATTTCTGAGAAATATTATTTATTTACAAAGAAAAATGAATAATTGATTATTGTAATATAATTGTTTAAATATAATTAGAAATTAATATGAATTTTTATAATTTATTTTAAAAAAACAGAATAAATAACATATAAAAACTGTATTTAAAAATAATTTTGTGAAGTATTATAGTTTTTTTAAGATAGTAATATAAAAAATATTATTATAGAAAAAAATAGAATTAATTCAAAAATAGTAATATCAAATATTTTTATAGAAAAAACAGAATTAAAAATATTATTATTTAAAAAAATAAAATAAAACAATAATGTTTTTTTATAAATTAAGTTTATTAATATATTATATTGTTATTTTGAGAAAGTATTACTTTGAAAGAATGAAATTAATTTTTAATGTTATAATATGGTAAATATATTTATATAATCTTTTAGTATAATAAGTTACTTATTATGAATAATATAATTTATGTTTAGTATTAAAAATAAGTTTATGTTTTAATATATTTTTATCTGTGTTAGTAAACATCATAATATTTATTTAGAAAAGTAATAAATAAATATAGCTTTTAAGAAGAAAGAAAGTATTTTTTAAAATATATCATATGATAAATATATTTATATAGTCTTTAATAAAAAAAAGGGTTAATACCTATTTTCACCCCTGACATATGAGATGTATTTGAAAAATCCCCTGCTAAAAAAAAGTTTCAATTGTTACCTTGACAAATTTTAAAAGTTTCAGTTTTTACCTTGAGGATGTCACATCACCTAAAAGGCTGATGTGGCTTATATTTTTATTATTATTTTAATGACATGGCTTGATTAGTTGTCATTTTTAATTAATTTTTAATTTTTAATTTCATATGGCATTTATATTAATATTTTATTAATTGAGTGTTAATTCAAAGTTAAAATTTTTTTGTCCTTCAGCAGAAATCAAACCATGGACATACTGTTTGCAGTGAACGCTTCTTACCACTAGACCAATGCATTTTCTTTGTTACATATATGCATCAATAAATATTCATATCATTAACATATTAATTACAATTATCAATAAATTTTCTTAACTAGTTGGTTTAAATAATTTTTAAAAAAATGTTTTACATATTTTATCTTTTTACTGTAACTTTTTTTAAATTTTAAATTTTCAAAAATCACTTAAATTTAAAAAAAATCACTTAAATTTTCAAAAATCACTTAAATTTAAAAAAATCACTTAAATTTTCAAAAATCACTTAAATTTTCAAAAATCACTTAAATTTAAAAAAATCACTTAAATTTAAAAAAATAAGTTAAATTTAAAAAAATCACTTAAATTTTTAAAAATCACTTAAATTTAAAAAAATCACTTAAATTTTCAAAAATCACTTAAATTTAAAATCACTTAAATTTTCAAAAATCACTTAAATTTTAAAAAATCACTTAAATTTTAAAAATCACTTAAATTTAAATCACTTAAATTTAAAATCACTTAAATTTTCAAAAATCACTTAAATTTAAAAAAATCACTTAAATTTTAAAAAATAAGTTAAATTTAAAAAAATCACTTAAATTTTCAAAAATCACTTAAATTTAAAAAAATCACTTAAATTTTCAAAAATCACTTAAATTTAAATCACTTAAATTTAAAATCACTTAAATTTTAAAAAATCACTTAGTTTTGAAAATTTAAGTGATTTTTGAAAATTTAAGTGATTTTTTTAAATTTAAGTGATTTTTTTAAATTTAAGTGATTTTTTTAAATTTAACTTATTTTTTTAAATTTAAGTGATTTTTTTAAATTTAAGTGATTTTTGAAAATTTAAGTGATTTTTTTAAATTTAAGTGACTTTTGAAAATTTAAAATTTAAAAAAAATTACAGTAAAAAGATAAAATATGTAAAACATTTTTTTAAAAATTATTTAAACCAACTAGTTAAGAAAATTTATTGATAATTGTAATTAATATGTTAATGATATGAATATTTATTGATGCATATATGTAACAAAGAAAATGCATTGGTCTAGTGGTAAGAAGTGTTCACTATAAACAATATGTCCATGGTTCGATTTTTGCTGAAGGACAAATTTTTTTTAACTTTGAATTAACACTCAATTAATAAAATATATATATATATATATATATATATATATATATATATATATATATATATATATATATATATATATAGAGAGAGAGAGAGAGAGAGAGAAAACAACTATTTTTTAGAAGATATAATATGGTAAATATATTTATATAGATATCACTAAAAAGTATATTTTCAAGATTAAAAATATGTTTAAAAAGTATTTTAATTAGAATAAATAGTTAGATATATTATTTGGTGAAATATATATTTAAAAAGTATGGTTAAATAATTTTCAAAAACATTATTACAATTAAGTAGATATATTGTATGAATAAATAATTTTATTTTAATGCATTTAATTAATAGAATTATTATTATTGGTTTTTATTTTATGAATATTAATTTTTTTTAAATATTTTTATGATTTGTCAGGGGATAAACTTCTGGGAAAATGTCAATGTCTGCATTTTTTCAGGGGCTTAACCCGTCGCAAATGCAAAAGCATTTATATTTTTCCCACGGGCTAAACCCCAAGCAAAAAGTCTGTCACACTGCCCCCTATCCTGCGCGCCTACGTCTGCATGTTGCAGACTATATAATCCATGTTGCATTTAGTGAGGGGTATGACCCCTGGCAAATTTCCCACGTGTAAAACCCCTCCGAAATTTATTTGCGACCCCCAATTTTCCTAGGGGACTAGTCCCCTCGCAAATTTTGTGTTTGTGAGGAGTTTTTGCCATTTGTGAGGGGTTAAACCCCTAGCAAATAACTTTTTTTTATAGTGTATGCTCTGATTTCTCTTTTTTCTGCACTGTATCCATTTGTTGAATTTCCTCACTGAAATCGACAATTGTTTTCATTAATAACATTTTATTTCTCGTGAGTTACTACTGTTCCATTGATTTTTCATTACATTGGTGTTTTCATCACATTATGGCAGACAACACTCGTATGAAAGAGATTTACACTGAGCTAGAGAAGAATGTTGATGCCATCGGCTTGGTTAGTGCATCCATGACCTCACATATTGAGCGATTAGAAGTTGCTGGTCACACTCAAATGAAGAGAATGGAAGAGTTCCAGGGAGCTAACGAAGCACAATTCTCCTAGCTCAACACAACATTGGCTCACTTGCTGCAACGATTACAAACGTCTCCCCATGGTGTTGCGAACTCATTAACCAAGGATCCACCGAGGAACGCGTTTCAGGTGAGATCCGTCAAACTCGACATCCCTCGATTTGATAGAAAATATGTGATGGACTGGATTTTCAAGGTTGAATAATTTTTTGACTATTATGCTACACCTGATGCTGATAGATTGATTATTGCTTCAGTTTACTTAGATCATGAGGTTGTCCCATAATATCAAATGCTTCAGAAAACTGAACCATTCAATTCTTGGCAAGCTTTTACTAGAGCCCTAGAATTAGATTTTGGACCATCTACTTATGATTGCCCTCATGCTACCCTTTTTAAATTGAATCAATCTGAAAGTGCTAATGAGTATTATATGCAATTCACCGCTTTAGCAAATAGGGTAGATGGATTAAGTGCATAAGCCATTTTAGATTGTTTTGTTAGTGGATTGCAGGAAGAAATTAGCAGGGATGTTAGAGCCATGGAACCCAAAACCTTAACCAAAGCAGTGGCTTTAGCTAAATTATTTGGAAAAAAATACACTTCCTCACATAAACCAAAAACATTTCCAAACCTAGCAAGAAATACTAGGCCAATCACTTCAGTCGCACCAAAATATCCAACAAATTTTCAAAAAAATGATAACCCCAAATATACCTTACCTCCACTCTTACCTACACCACCATTCAAACCATTCAAAAATAGAAACCAAAACATTAAAAAAAAATCCCCTGTTGATATTCAAATGAAAAGAGAAAAGAATTTATGTTATTTTTGTGATGAGAAATTATCCCCTTTCTCATAAGTGTCCCAATAGGCAAGTTATGTTGCTTCAGCTAGAGGAAGCAGATGACCATCCACCAGATGATTAGAAAATTATGATGGAATGGAAAATAGAAGATGATGAAACTCATCATTTATCTTTAAATGCTATGCAAGGATTGATAGGAAAAATAGCAAGTGTATTATTTTGCCTTGCAGTAATAATAGGAAATTACCTCAGATATCGATCTCGAGGACTGCGTATAAGTACCGAGTTTAATGTGTGGTTCAATTAAACAACAACTAAGTGTTTGGTTTGGTATAGAATTTAACCTCAACAATTATGAGAATAAACAAAATCTAAATGATGACTTTTTACTAGTATGAGTAACATGCTAGGAGAAGTGTGTGATTTTCCATATGATAACTTAGACTCTTGATCTTTTCAACAAGTTCATCACCTCAACTACCGGTTCTTAAGATTATTTTTCCCTAAGTCTTTAGTGAGAAACCTTTAACCCCTCTTCCTAATTTCAATGTCCATTAAAATTAGTGATGGCGTTAAGCGTTTGATTATCAAGATTTTTCCAATTATTATAGGATAACCGTAGTCCTAGGTGATATCTACTATAATATAATTGTTTAGAAAATCTTAACGCGGCTTTCCAACTCTACTGTGTTAAGAAAAGTATAGCCCTATTGGCCCGATAGGGAAAACAATTAAATATTCTTAAACAATTAAATTAATGTGAAGAACTATTGTACTGATAAAACAAAGAGATCAATATCGTTACAATGACAAATCAGAGACACCCCCTAGAATTGGGGGGTTTAGCCTCTCATAGTGTTCAAAAGAAAATCAATAATAAAATTAGACTTTACAAAAGATATGGATTCTTCGATCTTCAATTGTTGTTGCTCATGAAGGAATTTATGTCTCCAAATCTCTTGAGAGCACCAATCTTTATCGTTCCTAATCTTCTCAAGTCAAAAAGTTCCCCTCATTTCTCGTAGAAACTGTTTCAAATACAGCAAACCCTTGACTCCAGTCCGAAAAGTAAAAAAATTCCCTTTTTGGTCAAAACTAATGAAAAATCGCAAAAATACTGAAAATCAGCGCATCTGCCAACACAGACCGTGTTAGCCATCCTGAAGCTTCATAAACATTAAATCATCACATCTCCTGATACGACCTGTGTCAGGTGACACGGGAGGCCGTGTTAGCCTCCCTGAGTTCCTCCATGCTTCATAGCTTCCATCTTGACACGACCCGTGTCAGGCATGCTGGAACTTCAATTTTTTCTTTTCGAAACTTCCAATTTCTTGACTCTATCGCACCAAGTACCTTGGGTCTTTCATGTGAATCTGAAACAGTCACAACAACCAACCAAAGCATAATATGCACAAATACTCGAAATAAACTAGAAATCCTAAAATACTATAAATACTAAATAAACATCAAAATGATTCAAACGATAACAAAATATGATACAAGGCAATGCAGAATACCTGCATTGTCGTTGGACAAGACACGGAAATATAGTGAAAATGGTTACCGATCAAGAATCACATGGTGTGGGCACTATTAGATTCACTGGACAAGTTAGAAGCATAATAATTAAGATATTGGTTGATAGAGGTAGTTCTGACAACTTCATTCAGCCTAGAGTGGCTCAAGTGCTAGTATTACTAGTGGAACTAGTTCCTAACCTTCGAGTTATTATGGGTAATGGATATATTTTAAGTGCAGAAGGCATCATTCAGTAGTTAACATTTCATATTCAAGGCTGATAGGTGAAAATACCGGTGTACTTATTACAAATTTCGGGTGCATATATAATTTTGGGATCAACATGGTTAGCAACATTAGGTCCTCATGTGGCTAACTATGCAGCCTTAACATTGAAATTCTTCCAAAATGGTTAGTTCATCACTCGGCAAGGGGACAACAATATGAAAGTCAACCAAGCTAAGTTCAATCACTTCAAAAGACTACAGAGTACCAGGGCAATTAAAGAGTGTTTTGAAATACAATTGATTAAACCAGATGTCCCATATGATATTCTAAAGGAGTTACTAAAAAATATCGACCTGAATTGGCTATACTTCTACACACGTATGCTCAAGTGTTCATAGTCCCTAATGCATTCCCACCTCAGAGAGCACAAGACCATGTGATATTGCTGCAACCAAACTCAGGCCCTGTGTGTTAGAATATAGTTTGATTCTACAACCCTAATTAGAGTTTTGATGATAGCAAACACAAAGAACAAATATGCACTCTAAATTTGTGTTATTTTAAATGCAGAAATTCTTACCAAAGCAATATCAGAAGTTAAGATATAGAAGCTTTAAAGCTGAGGTAATCAGAAGCTGCACTGAAAAATGATGACCAGAATCTGCACTGAAGTGAAGAATACTCTAATTCTGAACAGAAGTTTCATATACCATCAGAACCTGCGCTGAAGTGAAGAATACTCTGATTCTGAACAGAAGTATCATATACCATCAGATCCTCACATCTCTGAGTCATCAATGTTCTGAAGCAATTGCAGCATGCAAGATTCTAAGATTCTGAAGCGTTACTATTCAATCAAGACAGCAGCACATGCAACGACTTCATTCAGACAAGAATCTTCTCAATATGGAAACAACGTCGAATGTCCATTATCACGCTTTATGTTGGAAAATATTTCTATGCCTATATAAACAAGCTAAGAGGATAAATCGTTTACAATTTTTGAACACGACTGCAATACATCTCAAAAATGTTGCAAGCTTACATATTCTTTTTACGCTAAAAATTGTGTAAAATATCACAATTGTGATACTGTTTTTGTTAAGAAAAACAACTATACACAGAATGCTTTTATCTTGATTAAGCTAGTTTTCCTTGAGATTAATCGGGTTGTGGTTGTACTCAAGAGGACTTTGGCAGTTGTCAAAGTAGTGATTGTAATCAGTTTTTGATTAGTGGATTAAGTCCTCGTTGGAGAGAGGCGAAATCACCTTGACGGGTGGACTGGAGTAGTTTGAGATCAAACGAACCAGGATAAAAATAACGTGTCTTCTGCGCATTTGTTTTTAAGTTTTTAATTCAACCCCCCCTTGTTGTGTTTTTCTCTTCTTCAATTGGTATCAGAGCGCCTGGTTCTGAGTTCATACACTTAACCGTGTCAGTACAAGATCTAAGATTTATAAAAACATTATGGTGGGACCAAGCCAAAACATCAGCAATGACTATCATGAGGACAAGGACAGAATCGGTGGCAAACCTCCAGTCTTTGATGGAGAAAATTTTGACTACGGGAAAGACATAATTGAGAGCTTCTTTCTGGCCCATGATGCTGATTTATGGGACATGGTAATTGGTGGATACACACATCCAGTGGATGAAAGTGGTCAGAAGATAGACAGAAAAAGGATGTCTGACCAACAAAAACGTGATTTCAGAAACCATCATAAAGCCAGAACAATTATTCTCAATGCTATCTCATACTCAGAATATGAGAAAATATCAAACAGAGAGACAACCAAAAACATGTTTGACTCTCTGAGAATGACACATGAAGGCAACATACAAGTCAAAGAAACCAAGGCCCTTGCGCTCATTCAAAAGTATGAAGCATTCAAGATGGAAGACAGTGAATCCATAGAAGCAATGTTCTCAAGATTCCAGATCCTTGTTGTTGGGCTGATGTTTCTTGACAAAGGATATTCTACTGTTGATCACGTAAAGAAGATCATCAGAAGTCTACCCAAGCAATAGAGGCCAATGGTCACAACACTTAAGCTAGCTAAAGATCTCAACAAGATATCTCTGGAGGAACTTGTCAGCTCCCTCATAATTCATGAGATAGAGCTAGAAGAAGATGAGTCTCAAAAGCAAGGTAAGCCACTTGCATTAAAATCTAACAAAAAAATCTGGTTCTAAGGTTTTGCAGGCTATGGAAGAAACCTCTGATGGATCCTCATCAGAAGAAGATGAATTGTCTCTCCTCTCCAGAAGGGTAAATCAACTATGGAAGCAGAGACAAAGGAAATTCAGAAATCCTAGAAGATCAGAGAATCAAAATGAATCATCCTCCAGATACAAAAAGTCTAAGTCTTCCTCTGGACACAAAAGATCTGAAGGTTCTTCAGGACACAGAAAGTCAAATAACAAGGATATCATCTGTTATGAGTGCAATGAGCAAGGGCACTACAAAAGTGACTGTCCACGACTTCAGAAGGAGGAGCCCAAAAATAAGTTCTTCAAGGAGAAGAAGAAAAGCCTCATGGAAACATGGGATGATTCAGACACTTCTGACGATGACTCAGAGTCAGATGATGAAAGAGCAAACATAGATCTCATGGCAAACGTGTCAGGAGACAGTGAATATTCTAGTTCAGACTCAGAATCAGACACTGAAGAGGTATTCCCTGACTTCACTATTAATTTTACTAAGGCTGAACTTGCAGAAAGTCTAAATGAAATTCTAGAAAGGTATAAGCAAATCAGAGTCAAATTCAAGAACCTGAAAAGGGATCTTGTCTCTGACTCTGAAAAGACTGAGAGTCTCAGATTAGAGATTTCTGAGTTAAAAGAAAAGGTTTCAAAATTAGAAAATGATTTATAAAACTCACAGAAAGAAATAATCTTAGAGACTCCCAGTAATGCTGATAAGATCATCAAAGAGTATGATCATAGCTTTCAGAAGTTTCTGGCTAAAAACATAGATAGAAGCAAGATGGCTTCAATGATCTATGGAGTTAGCAGGAATGGCGGAAAAGGAATAGGATACCAAGGTAAGGTATCTACACCTAAGAAAGTCATGGACCTTGTCATAAAACGCACACCACTAAAATCACACTTCACATATGGGCACACACATGACCTAAAATACACTAGCAATGATTACTCTTTCAAACCAAAATTCAACCAGAATTTTGGTAAAACTAACAGACCAAGACCCAAGAAGATATGGGTACCTAAGGACAAAATTATATATGTAGTAGATATCTTTAGCAGCAAGGCTAAAATACCAGTCATGGTACCTGGACTCTGGATGCTCTCGACACATGACGAGAAGAAAGCATATGTTCCAAAGCCTGAAACTTAAACCTGGAGGCTACGTGGGCTTTGGAGGCAACCAAAGAGGGAAGATCATTGGCTCTGGAATAGTAGGTAATGGAAATATTCCTTCTATAAATAATATGCTCTTAGTTGATGGATTAATGCATAACCTGTTATCCATAAGTCAATTAAGTGATAACGGTTATGATATAATCTTTAATCAAAATTCATGCAAAGTTGTTAGTCAGAAAGATGGAACTATCCTTTTTAATGGAAAGAGGAAAAACAACATTTATAAGATAAAACTTTCTGAACTAAAGAGTCAGAATGTAAAATGTCTTCTCTCTATTAACAACGAGCAATGGGTATGGCACATAAGATTGGGGCATGTTAGTATGAGAAGAATATCTCAGATTAAAAAAATCAATATGGCCAGAGGACTTCCTAATCTGAAGTTCAGCTCAGATGCTCTGTGTGAAGCATGTCAGAAAGGAAAATTTGCAAAACCTTCTTTTAAATCTAAAAATGTTGTTTCCACCTCTAAGCCATTAGAACTTCTGCACATAGACTTATTTGGACCAGTAAAAACTGCGTCTGTTAGTGGCAATAAGTATGGGTTAGTGATCGTAGATGACTATAGCAGATGGACATGGGTAAAGTTCTTAAGACACAAGGACGAGTCACACTCTGTGTTCGTTGCATTCTGTAACCAAGTTCAGAATGAAAAGGATCTTAGAATTGTCAAAGTCAGAAGTGATCATGGTGGAGAATTTGAAAATAAAAATTTTGAATCATTTTTTAATGAAAAAGGCATCTTGCATGACTTCTCTTGTCCTAGAACTCCCCAACAAAATGGATTATAGAACGAAAGAACAGAACACTGCAAGAAATGGCCAGAACCATGATCAATGAGACTAACATTGCTAAGATATTCTGGGCAGAAGCAATTAACATAGCGTGTTTCATTCAGAATAGAATCTCTATAAGACCTAATCTGGAAAAGACTCCATATGAATTGTGGAAGAACAGAAAGCCCAACATTTCTTATTTCCATCTGTTGTACCCCAAAATTTGCCCTCCCATTTCCTTAATATTTTCTCACCACAATACCCTTGGAGCTCAAGATCCAGTTAGGGTTTGCTCTGCTCAAGACTCCTCCTTGCACTGTTGACCCAAATTAGGGTTTGTGTTTGCACAAAGATGTTTTGACCTAAAATGCCTAAGATGACTTTCATGCTTCATATTGGACTCCCAAGTTTATCCATACCAAGTTTCAAGCCTTGATTCCAATCTTTGCCCAGTCAATTGGACAGTTGACCTAGAAATCAGATGTATTGGGGAAAAAGTCAATTGTGGTCAATTGACAGACAAACCTCATGATTTTTGACCCACATCAACATTATGAACTCATATGGACCATTTTATCAAGTTTGGATCACAATTCCACAAGAAATTTGATCAAATCACCAAAAGGGCAAAATGGTCATTTTTAGGGTTTTGACTGCACAGAGGCAATTTTTGACTGTTTGACCTAACCAATGGCAAACCAAGCTCACATTTGGACTCAAGGACTCAATGACATGGTCTTGACACATTCAACAAGTTCAAAAGATCCCAAATGCACAAGATTGACAGATGAATTTTCCAGTCAACTGAGTCAAATTTGACTATATACTGAAAAGTCAAACTTTGACTTTTTTGGTCAAAATCAAGTGTCAAGATTTATTTTTCATCAAAAACATGTCAAATTATGAAACTTGTTCATCAAGAAATCAAGAATTACAAATTAGGGTTTGAAATGAAGAATTTTCATAACTTAGAATTTTTCTAAGTTATGAAAATTCCTAATTTTTTCCTAACTTTGTCCCATTTTTTCATCAAGATACATTTGGATTCAAGGAAAACTCAAAACATGAAAATTTTAGTCTATTGCAAAATCTACAACTTTGATTCACAAAGTTTCCTCAAAAGAAGCTTGTAGCTCAAGTTATGATTTTTGGAACAAGGGTGCAAAACATTCTTAACTTAGAAATATTTTGACCTATCCTAGGCAGGATTTTTGCCTAACTTCATGGCCACTTTTCACATGCTTCCACTTAGAATCTCAACTTGCATTACAAATATGGATTGTAGTACACATTCCAAGCTTTACAAATTATCCAAGAACTTCTCAAACACCCTTGTGGTTAGGGAGAATCGAATTTGTCAATATAGGCAAAAGTCACTTTGATTCATGGCCAAAGGCATGTTCATAACTTGTGCATTTTCAAACTCAGCATGTGCAAGCTACATTACAGGCCTCTAATCTCATTTACACTCAATAATTAAATGCCAAACCATTGTGCCAAGAGATTATTCCATGCATTTGGTCATTACATGAAGGATTAGTCCATAATTAGAAAAAGCAAGTTATCCATTTTTGTAAAGTTACACTTTATGTCAAGTTTGCAATCCAAGAGGTACAATGCATATCTTCTAGGCACAAGTTATTGAACATATCCCACTGATCAAGAGCCAACTTTGCAGCATATTTGAGGGGCCTAGAGGAGCCTGTAACAGAACTTGGCATTTTTGACTTACATTAGAAGCAACTTTGCAAACACAACAAGAACTCTCATTCCTGTCAACACAAGCCAAAGTAAACTTGTTGAACACATTCCAAACATCAAACCTGAGCTAAGACATGACCTAACCACCTTCAATACCTCCCCATTCACAGAAACACCATTGTACTGCACAAAACAGGACATCTCTGCAGATTGAGTTGCACAACTCAATCCATTCGTGCGCCTTGGCCAAAACCACTTCATACACACTCCATAACATCCATACAAACTATCCCAAGCCCTAGCTTCTGACTGTAACACCTCTAACCAACTTCACCATTTTCACTTTTTCTGTTTTGCAGGTTGACTTCTATAGCTTGATTCATTTAGTTTCAAAGCAAGCTAAAGGTTGGAGAAGTATCCCTGAACTTCAAGCAAGTTGTACAAGTCCTCAAGTTGCCTTGAAAGTACCTCCATTGTCATACACGTATCAAGCTGAACAGGTAAGTTTTTGAACTTCTATCTCTCTATCCAGGCATAGTTAGCTTTAAGTTTGTGAAGAAAACATGTTCTAATCATAGCCCTGAAGCCATCCATATAGTTACTTTTCATTTATGTTGTGTGTGCTAAGAGTATTTTGAACCTGAACATTGACAAAAACTTAGGTCAGAAATTGGGGGAGAAGAAATTCTCTCTCATTTCTGAGAGTTAGATCAAGTTTTTTATATGTATGAACTCGTGACATGATGCTCTACAATGTTTGTGTTGTAAGTTTTTGTTAAAAGTCAAGGAATCAAGAGATAGCAGGGATAAGGCAAAACGCGCGTTTTTTGTATTTGAAAGATGCTGGAGGTTGAAGACAAAGTCTTTGGGCTGGGCCTGTGTTGTTCTTTCTTTTTGCACCATCTTTTTACACATATACCCCCCTGGCCCATTTTGAGATATATTTGTCATTTTTGATTTTTTCCTTTTGATTTTGATTCTATATTTTTATTTAAGCATGAAAAAACATTAAAAATATTTTTCTCACTTTTTTTTTGCATTTTATTTGGTATTTATTTTGTTTCATTTAGTTTATATGTAAATAAATATAAATACTTTTATTTAAAATACTAGAAATAATAGCAATACATTTTACTTTCTGATTTTATTTCATTTTATCTTTTGAAAATATTTTCCTAAAAATATACTTTTTTTTTATAAATATTAAATAGTTTATTTTTGTACATATTTAATATATTTAGTAAATAATACAAATATATTATATATATATATATATATATATATATATATATATATATATATATATATATATATATATATATATATATATATATATATATATATATATATATATATATATATTTAGGATAAAAATACAAAATAATATATTTTTTTATTTTTATTAATATTTGACTTCAAAAATACTTTTATTACAATATACTTTTTTTTATATATTTATTTTTTGTACATAATTAATAAATATTGTATATATTAAATAGTAAATACCTTTTTATTTGCAAAATTAGGGTTTTGCCCTAAAACATCAAAAATACCAAAAATTAATCCTTTTTATTTTTGTTTATTTGTCACATGAAAAACACTTTTACATACATATAAAAATCATTTTTTGCATCTTGCATATTTATTTTATTTTATTTAATTATTGTGCAATTAAATACCTTGTAAATTCCATTTGGATTTACATTTCTTGCTAAATATCCCCATTTGAACATTTGTACCCCCCATCCCATAATTTGTGTTGTAATAATTTAGGACCTTTAAATTCCACATTTAAAAGCTTTCTAAATATGCCATGATAGAATTAGGGTTTTGTATGCAAAAATCAACCAAACAAATAGGTTGACCTAATTCCAAGATAAAAGCATGAAAATGAACAAACACCAATCACACTTGCACCCCTAGGATTACTCCACTTGTTGCCTTCAATAATGGGCCATATTGCATGTTGGGTGTCTTTGGCAAAACAAAACAACATCAAATGATCATAGTCCCTCGATGACGCTTTCGAAAGTTGCCTAAAAATGATCAAGTCCCTTAAAGGAAAAATTGCCCAAAGACACTTGGCACCATTGTAATCATGGTCTAAACGATGACCCGCGCCCGTCCCGTTCACATCCTAACACAAGATTGTCCACCAAATACAATGGTGGAACAAAATTGTTAAAAGGGTTAAAAACATAGGAAAGATCTTTGAGAAATTTAGGGTAGATAGCTCTTGGTTACTTGCCAACTTGCAAAACAAAAACACTTGCCTATTTTTTCAAGACCACACATCACAATACACTTTCAAAACAACTTTCAAAAACATTGAAAACTTTTCAAAAGACATACACCTTTGTATACATCCCAACATGGATCATTACAAAGGTTGCCACCACATTGGCCTCTTTTCAAAACCTTTTCAAACCCACACACAAAGCACCATTTCAAACAATTGAAAATCAAGGCAAGATGATCTAAGCAAGTAACTAAGAGCCCATGGATAACCATGGATAGAAAGGGTGTTAATACCTTCCCTTTCTATAATCTACTCTCCGAACCCAAGAAAACATCTCAAAGGTTTTTGCTGTGCTTTTTAACCTTTCCTTAGGACAAAATAAAAAGTCGGTGGCGACTCTTGCTCAACCGAAACATTTGCAAAAACAAACGCAAAACCCAAGTCAGTTCTCCCACCGTATCACATAACTGGCGACTCTGCTGGGGAAAATTTTAAAAATGGAGTAACCTTAGGGCTTAGATCACCCTCTTGCATGACTAATTGTTTGCTTTGATTGCTTTATACCTTGGCTCTCTTGTTTGGGTTTGAAATCCTACACCCGGATTTGGGGAAACATTCATAGATAGCAATACATTGTGGAAACTGTGTGGGGTATACCGACATGGTTGAAGCAATAGCTATATTAGTGCGACATATTTGTGAGTACCGGTAACCCTTGAGTTCAATCAAGGAGAGTACGGGGCCGCTGAGTGATGTCACTAAGCACTAATGACCTAGAACCTTACTTGACCATCTTGGCCTTTCATTAGGGGTAGTGAGATGACAGGCTTTGGTGCAGTCCGAAGTTGGTAGATACTCGATACTACACTCATTGAGGGTTGTTTTCTTGGAATATTTTGGTCGCTAGTTAAGTGGCTAAACCAAAACAATAAACATAGAAAACAATCCAATGATATTGAGCTCCTTAGAACCCGGTTACTATTTATAGGACAGGTTTTTAAGCCAACTTCACTCAAGAGGGTACTTACCTAAGAAACCCCATGCAAGCCTGAAACTAGGGTTTTGTGTGAATTGCTTGTACATATGTTTGTGCATACATCATGAACATCATAAAGCATCATATACATACACTAACCATTTCAAGGGTTTAGATCTTCATCTTTGTTCTTGTTTTGTAGGTCATGGAAATTCTTCGCAGGAAAACTATCCAAGTCAACCTTGTGAGAATCCCTCCTCAACTCAAGGAGCTCACATCCAGGATTCCGGAAAGTTCTCCCTTCAGTGAAAGACATGGTAGACTGCTCAGCCTAGTCAACACCAGCATTGAAGAGGACATGGTAAAGGTGTTGTTCCAGTTCTTTGACCCCCTTCACCACTGTTTCACTTTCCCCGACTACCAATTGGTGCCCACTTTAGAGGAATTTTCTCAACTCCTGAGAATTCATATTCTTAATCAACTACCCTACAACGGTACGGAAAAAGAACCAAAGCCTAAAGATGTTGCTCAAGCACTACACTGGCAACCATCTGACATCAAGGGGCATTGGGAAACTAGAAGCAGTGTCAAAGGCTTCTTGGCAAAATTCTTGTTTGAGAAGGCACAAGAATGATGGAATTCATTGGACCTACAAGCCTTTGAAGAAATTGTGGCACTCCTCATTTATGGGTTGGTCCTGTTCCCAAATCCTGACCAGCTTGTAGATGTCAACGCCGTCAAGATCTTCTTATCCAGAAATCCAATACCAACATTGCTTGGGGACATTCTTCACTCATTTTACACACAAACAATGAGAAAGAGGGGTGTTCTCATGTGCTGTACTCCTCTCCTTGCAAGGTGGTTTATTTCGCACCTTCCACAATATGTCTTGAAGAATGACCAAGGCCTAAGGTGGTCACAACGATTGATGACCCTCACTCACTCTGATGTACATTGGTGCTCTCGGTCCAGAGAAAATGTCATCATCATCGATCGTTGTGGAGAGTTCCCTAATGTTCCATTACTTGGCATTAGAGGAGGCATTACCTACAACCCTTGTCTAGCTTTGAGACAATTTGGATATGCACGGAGGGATGGCCCTCATGACATGTTGATTCCTGACCTAGTTTTTGACTTCGACAACGATGCGCAAGGACTTCGCCAAAGATTCATCAGAGCTTGGAGGATGCCTAACAAGGTAGACAGCAAGACACTGGGGCACAAGAACTCCATCCCTCTTGAGCCTTATCTCAAGTGGGTACGAACCCGAGCCCAGAGTCTAATGATGCCTTACCCTCATGTTCTCCCTGTGATTAAAGAGCCCGTTAAGGAAGGAGAGGTTCCCTACACCATCCTATATCCTGACATGCCTACATCGTGGGAGGAGATGCAGAAGAGTTGGATCCAACTCAAGGAGGAACGAAACACTTTTGAAGCCAGCTTCTACGCCAGTGAGAAGAAGGTTTTGGAGTTTACCCGCCGACTCCATGAGGAAGAGACCCTCAACACCTACATCGCACCAAAGAGGATGCGCAACGTCTTTTTACCTTGAGAAGTTTTTTGTAATATTTGGCCCATGGGGCATTTATGTACTGACAAATTTCTTCTTATTAATATGACGTGCGTTCTTTTTGTTTGCAACAATTTTGAATGTTCTAAATCCTTGAATGCATTGCATACATAAGCATATCATTCATCATGCGCATAAGCAGGTCTCCACACCGGGTTTCCTTATCTTTCTGCTGTTTATTTCAGTAAGATGGATCTCAAACAGACGGTCAAGGACTTGCAGTCTCAGAACTCACAGTTTCAACAACTCTTGATGACCTTGGCAAAGGGCCAGGAGGATCTGAAAGCCCTGCTGGGGAACAAAGAGCAAGTGAAAAAGAAGAAGAAAAGAATCGGGGTGGCTACCCTAGGAAGAAGGTTTGAGGGTGAAGCCAGAAGAGTTCTTGAATTTCCCCCTACGTCTGAAGAGGGAACCAGTAAAGGGAATGCGGCTGCAGTACCTTCCGAATCCGAAGCTGAAGAAGGAGAGGCTGAAGAAGACGAAGACTACTCTGAGCAACAATACCCGCCCGCCGATGATAAGTACAAAGGCTTGGAAGATAGGTTGGCAACTATGGAGCTGCAAAGAGTTCCCGGCTTAGATTTCGAAGACTTGGGATTAGTTGCTGAAATTGTGATCCCCCCGAAGTTCAAAGTGCCAGTTTTTGCAAGATATGACGGGCTGTCCTGCCCGAAGATGCATCTCAGATCATATGTAAGGAAGATCCAACCTTACACTGCAGACAAGAACCTGTGGATCCATTTCTTCCAAGATAGCCTTTCAGGGGCTCAACTCGAGTGGTTCTATCAGCTGGATGGAGCCAGTATCCGAAACTGGGAGGACCTGGCTACTGCATTTTGTAAACAGTATCAGTACAATTCTGACCTCGCTCCCACGCGTACCCAACTCCAGGGTATGTCACTGGGGACGGGCGGAGGATTCAAGGAATATGCGCAAAAGTGGAGAGATCTGGCTGGCAGGGTGCAGCCACCGCTGACTGACCGTGACCTTGTTGACATGTTCCTAGGGACCCTGTCCGGACCATTCTTCAATCATCTGATTGGGAATTCTTCTGCTGGGTTTACAGATTTGATCTTGACTGGTGAGAGGATAGAAGCTGGTATCAAGTCGGGGAAGATACAGAAAGGTGCCTCCGCAAGTACTGAAAAGAAACCCTTCAAGAAGGAAGCCAGTGCGGTTTATGGTCCCAGAAGACAAATTAAACTGGAACGCCGCTAAGCTGTCAATGCATTGGTAATTTCAAAGCCTGTTGCTGCTCCTCAGCAGTATAACCAACAAAGGGGTGAGAGGCCTAAAAGGCAGTACACTCGGCTTATCATGACCCTGTCTCAGATTTTGCCGCAACTACTGTCAACCAATCTGGTAACTGTCAAGGAAGCTCCGAAGGTAGTGAACACAACCTCTCCAAAGTACAACCCCAACGTCCGATGTGCTTATCACTCTGATAGCCCGGGGCATACTACAGATGATTGTTGGGATCTGAGGAATAAGGTCCAGGACCTTATTGATGCTAAAGAAATACAGTTTGAGGCGCCCGAAAGGCCCAATGTTATGACTGCTCCCATGCCCCAGCATGGAGTGAATGCTGTGGAAGAAGACCGGTATGTAGCCTCCGTGGAAGAGATTGTTACTCTGTTATTGACTGTCAAGAGGAACCTGTTGCTAGCCGGTTTATTTTCGGGATGTGGTGAAGGTTGCCTTCTATGTGCTGTTTCACCTGCTGGTTGTCCCTTGCTGAAGTCAGCGTCCAAAACCTGATGGATAGTAAAGAAATCTTGTTCGAGAAGATTGCTGTTCCTGCTGTCCCTGCTGAAGAAGTTTCTATTGTCACCATTTTCAACAAACCTCCTAAGGATCCTTCAAAGAAGCCTGTCAAAATCATGTCCACTCAGAAGATTGCTCCTATCATCATCACTGTTCCGGGGCCCCTCCCTTATACATCCGACAAAGCTGTCCCATGGCACTATGGGGCAGATGTTTATGTGCTTGGAGTTAAACAAGAGTTTGATACTAGTACTGGCGTCAGTAACATAACCGGGCCTGCCAAAATTACTCGCAGTGGTAGGCTGTTCTCACCAGATATTGCGCCACCAGCTATTCAGAAACCTCTTATCATCACACCTGCAAGTGTGCCTGCTTCCCTTCCTAATCAAGTTCCTGTTTCTACCCCTGCTGCCGAGTCATCTGACGCTCGGGGCAAAGGGATTGCTACTGATTTGCCTGCCCTGACGGAGGCACCGAAGACAACCACTGTTGAAGCCTCCCAGCAAGAGATGGAGGAGATCCTCAAGATTATCAAGAAAAGTGATTTCAACGTAGTTGAGCAGCTGGGGCACACCCCATCAAAGATTTCTATGCTATCACTGTTGTTGTGTTCAGAGGCCCATGCCAAGGCCCTGATCTCCTTCCTGAAGACGGCCCACGTGCCACAAGAAATGTCTGCTGATCAATTTACTGATTGTGTGGCTAACTTGACTGCTGATAATGGTTTGGGCTTCTCTGACGCTGATCTGACTGCTAAAGGAAAGAACCATAACAACGCCCTGCATGTCTCCATTGAATGCAGGGGCACTACTCTTGCCCATGTGTTGGTAGACACCGGTTCTTCATTGAATGTATTGCCCAAGAAGGCCTTAGACAGGTTGGATTGTGAGGGTTTGGAGCTCAAGCCTAGTAACATTGTTGTCTGTGCCTTTGACGGTTCGAAAAGGATGGTACACGATGAAGTTGACATTCCAATCAGGGTTGGTTCTCAAGTCTTTGATTCTACTTTCTATGTGATGGATATAAGACCATCCTATTCTTGTTTGCTGGGTCGTCCATGGATCCACAAGGCTGGAGCTATGACCTCCACACTACATCAGAAGCTTAAGTACCCGGTTAGAGGGAAAATTGTGACAGTTCAAGGGGAAGAATAGTATATGGTCAGCCACCTTAACTCGTTCCGGTACATAGAAATGGATGGGGAATTCATTGAGACTCCATTCCAGCACTTTGAAGAGGTGCCTCAAACATTGGCATCAGCTGAAACTGTGATTGAAGACCCTCCTTTGAAGATGGCTTCCTTAAAGGATGCCCGGGCTGTGATTGAGAAGGGTGAGTGTGCAAACTGGGGCCGACTTCCTGATTTCACTCCAAAGACTAACAAGTTTGGTTTGGGCTTCACTGCAGAGGCTCAGAGGGTTGTTCGTAAGGCAAGGATTGGAAAGCCTCCTGTGTTCATCACCAACCCGGGAGTGAATGCTATTGAAGACGACATGGAGGAATCTGAATTCGACAGCTGGATCTACCCAACAACCGACAAAGGACCAAGAAACTGGACTGCCAAAGACTTCACACCTATTACTTTTGTCACTCAGTAATGAACTCTTTTGTTTTCAATTTGTAACAAACAATATGTTGAAACTTTTATGGCTCGGTGTCCTACCCGGGGCACCGTGGTTTCATTTGTGAGGGCTTTTGTATGACATTTTCATATATCATTAATCAAAACATTGGACGTTTGTTGCATTTCAAAATCTTGCGCTCCTTTTCTTTCTTTATTATATATTTCAAAACAGCTATATTTACACACACTCACTTATACAGGTTCCAATCCACTCTGGATCTCACTGGTAACGACTCTGCTACTGCCAGTTATGACTTCGAAAATCCGATCAACTTAGCCGAAGACGAAGGTGAAGATGATTGTTAAGTGCCTGGTGAACTTGCAAGACTACTACTCCAGGAAGAGAGGGCCATTCAGCCACATGAAGAGCCAGTGGAAACGGTAAATCTGGGTACTGAGACAGACAGAAAGGAAGTCGAGATTGGTGCCAATTTAGAGCTCAGTGTGAAACAACGGTTGATTCAGATGCTGCATGACTATGTGGAAATCTTTGCTTGGTCTTACGAAGACATGCCTGGGTTGGATACCGACATTGTGGTTCATCACCTGCCTACCAAGAAAGACTTCCCTCCGATAAAACAGAAGGTCCGGCGTATGCGTCCAGAGATGTCCAAGAAAATCAAAGCTGAGGTTATGAAACAATTTGATGCCGGGTTTCTAGCAGTGACTTCTTACCCTCAATGGGTTGCCAACGTGGTTCCAGTGCCGAAGAAGGATGGTAAGGTCCGAATGTGTGTTGATTACAGGGATTTGAACAGGGCCAGCCCCAAGGATGATTTCCCTCTGCCTCATATCGACGTCCTGGTTGACAACACTGCTCAGCATAAAGTTTTCTCCTTCATGGACGGTTTCTCCGGTTATAATCAAATCAAGATGGCTCCTGAAGACATGGAGAAGACCACTTTTGTTACTCAGTGGGGGACCTTTTGCTACAAGGTCATACCTTTTGGGTTGAAAAATGCTGGGGCAACCTACCAACGTGCCATGGTTGCTTTATTTCATGACATGATCCATCATGAAATCGAAGTGTATGTCGATGATATGATTGCAAGGTCCCAAACTGAGGAGGAACACATTGACCATATACGGAAGCTGTTTGACCGTCTGAAGTTGTACAAGCTAAGGTTGAACCCAAACAAATGCACCTTTGGGGTGAGATCTGGAAAATTGTTAGGCTTCGTCGTGAGCTATAAAGGTATTCAAGTGGACCCTGCCAAGGTGAAAGCCATACAAGAGATGCCAACTCCCAAGACAAAGAAAGAAGTCAGAGGCTTTCTAGGACGTCTGAATTACATTGCCCGATTCATCTCGCATCTAACTTCTACCTGTGAGCCAATCTTCAAGCTGCTGAAGAAAGATCAAGTAGTACGTTGGAACGATGAATGTCAGGCCGCTTTCGAAAAGATCAAAGAGTATCTCCAAGAACCACCCATTCTTATGCCACCGGTTGAAGGGAGACCTCTAATCTTATACTTGACAGTACTTGATAACTCAATGGGGTGTGTGCTGGGGCAGCATGACGAGTCTGGCTGAAAAGAGCACACTATTTATTACCTTAGCAAAAAGTTTACCGACTGTGAGACCTGGTACTCACTGCTCGAGAAAACTTGATGCGCTTTGGTATGGGCTGCTCGCCGGCTGAGGCAGTATATGTTGACTCACACTACTCTTTTGATTTAAAAAATGGATCCAATCAAGTACATATTCGAAAAGCCTGCTCTGTCTGGGAGAATAGCAAGATGGCAAATGATCTTGACGGAATATGATATCCAGTACACGACTCAAAAATCAATCAAGGGAAGTGTATTGGCAGACCATTTGGCACATCAGGCTGTGGACGATTACCAGTCGATGAACTTTGAATTTCCAGACGAGGATATCATGGTAGTGACTGATTGTGAAGTACCTGGACCGGATGAAGGACCTGAGGAAGGATCCCGATGGTCTATGCACTTTGACGGAGCCTCAAACGCTTTGGGTAACGATATTGGCGCTGTGATCATATCCCCCAAAGGCAATCATACTCCACTCACCGCCCGGCTATGTTTCAACTGCACCAACAACATGGCAGAGTATGAGGCATGTATCATGGGTCTTCAAGCTGAAATTGATTTAAGGATCAAGTTTCTGAGTGTCTTCGGAGATTCCGCTCTCCTGATCAATCAGGTCAAAGGCGAGTGGGATACGAAACACCCAAATCTTATTCCTTACAAGGAGTATGTGCTGACATTGCTTCCCCACTTCGAGGAGATAACTTTTGAACACTTCCCAAGAGAGGAGAATCAGTTAGCGGATGCACTAGCTACGATGTCTTCTATGTTCAAAGTCAAATGGGACAACGAGGCTCCCCGAATCATTATCTGGAAGTTGGACGAACCTGCACATTGCTGTGATCTTGAGGTTGAAGAGGTAACAGAAAAACCCTGGTATCATGAAGTAAAGAGGTACCTTGAAGCTCAAGAATACCCCGAAGGTGCATCTATTAATGACAAGAAGTTCCTGAGAAGGTTTGCGGCAAAGTTCTTCCTCAGCAATGGCATTCTCTACAAGCGAAACCATGATTCAACCTTACTGCGTTGTGTGGATAAGACTGAAGCAGAAAGGATCATGGGAGAGCTACATGAAGGTACCTTTGGAACACATTCCAGTGGACATACCATGGCAAAGAAAATCCTTCGGGCAGGATATTTCTGGTCCACAATGGAAGCCGACTGTTACCAACATTCTCGGACGTGTCACAAATGCCAAATCTATGCTGATAAGGTGCATATTCCTCTGGTTCCTCTGAACGTCTTGACAGCGCCTTGGCCTTTTGCAATGTGGGGCATTGATATGATCGGCGAAATCAGGCCTACTGCAACTAACGGGCACCGCTTCATCTTGGTGGCGATCGATTACTTCACGAAGTGGGTTGAAGCAGCTTCCTACGCTACGGTAACCAAGAATGTCGTGGCACGGTTCATTTGGCATAACCTGATCTGTCGATACGGTGTACCGGAAAGGATCATTACGGACAATGGTACCAATCTTAACAACAAGATGATCACTGAGCTCTGCGAGCAATTCAAGATACATCACCACAACTCTTCTCCCTACCGGCCGAAGATGAACGGGGCTGTAGAAGCAGCAAATAAGAATATCAAGAAGATTGTGCAGAAGATGACAGTGACCTATAAAGATTGGCACGAAATGTTACCGTTTGCTCTTCATGGGTACCGTACCTCAGCACGGACGTCAACATGGGCAACTCCCTTTTCCTTGGTCTATGGCATGGAGGCAGTCTTGCCTATTGAAGTCCAGATACCCTCTCTCCGGATAATAAAGGATGCAGATTTGAGAGAAGATGACTGGATCCAGACTCGGCTTGATCAATTAAACCTAATTGACGAAAAGAGACTCACTGCTATTTGTCATGGTCAGACGTACCAAAAACGGATGATCAGGGCATTTAACAAAAAGGTCAGACGACAAGAGTATCAAGTCGGAGACCTGGTAATCAAGCGCATCGTTCTTCCTCAAAGTGACCCCAGGGGCAAATGGACCCCCACGTACGAAGGGCCATTTGTGGTTAAACATATCTTCTCAAGAGGAGCTATGATTCTAACCACCATGGATGGTGACGACCTTCCTCACCCCGCCAATGCAGACATAGTAAAAAGATACTACGCATGAACTAAAGACCCGCTAGGTTGACACACCTAGGCCAAAATAAGGGCTTCCCGGCGAACCAAAAGGATTCGGGCAAAAATAAGGGTTGAAATGAAAAAATCTGTACACCCGGCAAGTCGAAAACCTGAAAAGGCGGCTTGGGCAAAAATGGGTATCCCGGTGGACTGAAAACCCGAAAGGGTGGTCCAGGAAAAAGTTAGGGAGAAAGCGTAATACTATGTCTCATTGGATCACTTTGCATCCAGAATTCGGCATCAACTATCGGGCTCAGACGTCGCCAATCAATCAACTTCATCTTCAACTGAGCAGCAAAGTGATGAGACGTTTGAAGACATAAAGGCGATAGCAGAGTTGGAACCCAGTGGGATTATTTTTCACATAGCTGTTTTGTTTCCTTTTCACAAATTGTATAAACTCTATTTTTGCTCGGCGGCGTTCTCTTACTAGGACGTCAGCCTCTTGTACACAAAAACGCCTATTTACAGGCAAATTTCAAAATCAATACAAGTACAATTTTTCAGACAAATTATCCATTTGTTTTTCCTTTTTCTGTTTTGTTTTGCGAAGAACGTCCAATGTTCATTTTTGATATATGCATTTGACGTTAATTGCTAATCATGAATAGTTGCATGCGAAACAAATGATTAATTACAGATGACATCAGAAACAGGGGCAATTTAGAATTGTCTAAACGGTCTAGTTGCTCTGTCCCCCAAGGTACCAAGGTAGGTTCGGCTGAGGAACGTAACCAAGTCACCTCGACTCCCTAGAGTAAGACCAGATTCAGCAATACTCTCCCCAGGCAGAGTTGGTCTCCCACCAGCCCTAAAAAGGCACATTGTTCCCCTAGCAAGTCAGCGGTACTCCCCTCAAGCCGAGTTAGTCTACGGTCAGCCTTAAGGAATTTGGGTATCCCCAGAAGATCTCAACATTCCCCAGCGGAGTATAGACATTCCTTAGCAAGCATCCCCGACAGTCTTAGTATAAGATTGTTCCCCGGCGGAATACCGACATCTGGTGGAACCATTCCCCAGTACCGTCCAAAGTTTCCCCAGGAAAGTGGAATCCATATCCCCAGCAGGTCTTGAAGCTTATCCCTAGTAGATTCTGGAAGCTTATCCCCTGCAGAGTACGAACGCGTCTCCCCGACTTTATTCAAAGGTTATTTCCCCACCAGGGTATAACTGGGTTATCCTCAGCTAATTACCACGGAAAGATCGTCCTCGACGAAGTTTCTTCCTATCCCCCAGCGGAGTTCATCAAATTCCCCAACATAACTTATCAGTGGAATCCCCAACGGAGTTCCCATCAAAATCTCAGTGAAGTATCTCTTCCCACGGAGTAATACCCCGCAGAGTAATCTCTTCACCTATTCCCCTCAGAGTAATCTCTCCAACAAGTTTATTCCCCAACGGAGTCATCTTCTCCTACCGGTTTACTCTTGCAACCATCATCCCCAGCGGAAACGAAGAACTCTACTCTTCAACATTAGCCCATGATTTCACAAGTTCCCGGCACTCGTCAAGGATTTATTTTCCTAGACGAAAACACATTCATAGACATTTCACATTTCATACATACATGATAAAGTTCATACAACACTGTCTCATTTTGAGCATCATGACATCATGCAGCTCATACATCATGACATTGCATACAACTAATGTTTTGCCTTTTCAGGAAAAAGGACAATCCAAAGATGATCACTATCAACTATCGCAATTCCAGATTCGATACCTGTATCTAGCCAGGGTACATCTGTGAGTGATGGATTGTAGATTCGATACCTGTATCTATCCAGGGCATATCTGCATGAAGAGTTTGAAGATCAACCCCTATAACAGGCCAGGAAATTATCTTTCATTCTCAGGTCATAGGTTTACACCTGTATCCATCCAGGAAAGCTATCTCTACCAACCTTTTGCAATTCCAGATTCGATTCCTGTATCTAGCCAGGGCACATCTGTGAGCAACTAATTCCATATTCGATACCTGTACCCAGCCAGGGCATGTCTGAAGATGACAAGTTCCAGATTCGATACCTGTATCCAGCCAGGGCATATCTGTAGACAACCAATTCCAGATTCGATTCCTGTATCCAGCCAGGGCACATCTGAGAGTATTTGATTGTGGATTCGACACCTGTACCTAGCCAGGGCATATCTGCATAAATAGTTTAGAGATTCGATACCTATATCCAGCCAGGGAACGTCTGTAAGCAACCTTTGAAGTTCCGGATTCAATTCCTGTATCTAGCCAGGGCACATCTGTGAGCAATTAATTGTAGATTCGGTACCTGTATCTAGCCATGGCATATCTGCATGAAGAGACTGAAGATCAACATTTGTAACAGGCCAGGAAACCATCTTCCTTTCTCAAAGTAGGCAAGTTCTCGCTAAGGAATCTCTTACGCGATCAACACTTCCAAATGGCATCTATAAGCCCATTCCCGACAAGGTTCTGTCACACCTCCAGATGGCATCTATAAGCCCATCCTCCTATCCATCCTATCTTCAAATAGCGTCTATAAGCCCATTCCCGCCATCACATTGCTGATACTCCAGCATGCGAGTGCAAATTTCAGGGCACTCTAGTGTCCAATCTCCTTTTACCCTCGAGTCGCGAAAGGCAAACTTGCCAATCTAACTCTTCAGGTCCAAGAAGATTGAACAGGGGCAACTGTTGTACCCCAAAATATGCCCTCCCATTTCCTCAATATTTTCTCACCACAATACCCTTGGAGCTCAAGATCCAGTTAGGGTTTACTCTGCTAAAGACTCCTCCTTGCACTGTTGACCCAAATTAGGGTTTGTGTTTGCACAAAGATGTTTTGACCTAAAATGCCTAAAATGAATTTCATGCTTCATATTGGACTCCCAAGTTTATCCATACCAAGTTTCAAGCCTTGATTCCAATCTTTGCCCAGTCAATTGGACAGTTGACCTAGAAATCAGCTGTATTGGGGAAAAAGTCAACTGTGGTCAATTGACAGTCAAACCTCATGATTTTTGACCCACATCAACATTATGAACTCATATGGACCATTTGATCAAGTTTGGATCACAATTCCACAAGAAATTTGATCAAATCACCAAAAGGGCAAAATGGTCATTTTTAGGGTTTTGACTGCACAAAGGCAATTTTTGACTGTTTGACCTAACCAATGGCAAACCAAGCTCACATTTGGACTCAAGGACTCAATGACATGGTCTTGACACATTCAACAAGTTCAAAAGATCCCAAATGCACAAGATTGACAGATGAATTTTCCAGTCAACTGAGTCAAATTTGACTGTATACTGAAAAGTCAAACTTTGACTTTTTGGTCAAAATCAAGTGTCAAGATTTATTTTTCATCAAAAACATGTCAAATTATGAAACTTGTTCATCAAGAAATCAAGAATTATAAATTAGGGTTTGAAATGAAGAATTTTCATAACTTAGAATTTTTCTAAGTTATGAAAATTCCTAATTTTTTCCTAACTTTGTCCCATTTTTTCATCAAGATACATTTGGATTCAAGGAAAACTCAAAACATGAAAATTGTAGTCTATTGCAAAATCTACAACTTTGATTCACAAAGTTTCCTCAAAAGAAGCTTGTAGCTCAAGTTATGATTTTTGGAACAAGGGTGCAAAACATTCTTAACTTAGAAATATTTTGACCTATCCTAGGCATAATTTTTGCCTAACTTCATGGCCACTTTTCACATGCTTACACTTGGAATATCAACTTTCATTACAAAGATGGATTGTAGTACACATTACAAGCTTTTCAAATTATCCAAGAACTTCTCAAACACCCTTGTGGTTAGGGAGAATCGAATTTGTCAATATGGGCAAAAGTCACTTTGATTCATGGCCAAAGGCATGTTCATAACTTGTGCATTTTCAAACTCAGCATGTGCAAGCTACATTACAGGCCTCTAATCTCATTTACACTCAATAATTAAATGCCAAACCATTGTTCCAAGAGATTATTCCATGCATTTGGTCATTACATGAAGGATTAGTCCATAATTAGAAAAAGCAAGTTATCCATTTTTGTAAAGTTACACTTTATGTCAAGTTTGCAATCCAAGAGGTACAATGCATATCTTCTAGGCACAAGTTATTGAACATATCCCACTGATCAAGAGCCAACTTTGCAGCATATTTGAGGGGCCTAGAGGAGCCTGTAACAGAACTTGGCATTTTGACTTACATTAGAAGCAACTTTGCAAACACAACAAGAACTCTCATTCCTGTCAACACAAACCAAAGTAAACTTGTTGAACACATTCCAAACATCAAACCTGAGCTAAGAAACGACCTAACCACCTTCAATACCTCCCCATTCATAGAAACACCATTGTACTGCACAAAACAGGGCATCCCTGCAGATTGAGTTGCACAACTCAATCCATTCGTGTGCCTTGGCCAAAACCACTTCATACACACTCCATAACATCCATACAAACTATCCCAAGCCCTAGCTTCAGACTGTAACACCTCTAACCAACTTCACCATTTTCACTTTTTCTGTTTTGCAGGTTGACTTCTATAGCTTGATTCATTTAGTTTCAAAGCAAGCTAAAGGTTGGAGAAGTATCCCTGAACTTCAAGCAAGCTGTACAAGTCCTCAAGTTGCCTTGAAAGTACCTCCATTGTCATACACGTATCAAGCTGAACAGGTAAGTTTTTGAACTTCTATCTCTCTATCCAGGCATAGTTAGGTTTAAGTTTGTGAAGAAAATATGTTCTAATCATAGCCCTGAATCCATCCATATAGTTACTTTTCATTTATGTTGTGTGTGCTAAGAGTATTTTGAACCTGAACATTGACAAAAACTTAGGTCAGAAATTGGGGGAGAAGAAATTCTCTCTCACTTCTGAGAGTTAGATCAAGTTTTTTATATGTATGAACTCGTGACATGATGCTCTACAATGTTTGTGTTGTAAGTTTTTGTTAAAAGTCAAGGAATCAAGAGATAGGAGGGATAAGGCAAAACGCGCGTTTTTTGTATTTGAAAGATGCTGGAGGTTGAAGACAAAGTCTTTGGGCTGGGCCTGTGTTGTTCTTTCTTTTTGCACCATCTTTTTACACATACACCCCCCTGGCCCATTTTGAGATATATTTGTCATTTTTGATTTTTTCCTTTTGATTTTGATTCTATATTTTTATTTAAGCATGAAAAAACATTAAAAATATTTTTCTCACTTTTTTTGTATTTTATTTGGTATTTATTTTGTTTCATTTAGTTTATATGTAAATAAATATAAATACTTTTATTTAAAATACTAGAAATAATACCAATACATTTTACTTTCTGATTTTATTTCATTTTATCTTTTGAAAATATTTTCTTAAAAATATACTTTTTTTTGTAAATATTAAATAGTTTATTTTTGTACATATTTAATATATTTAGTAAATAATACAAATATATATATATATATATATATATATATATATTTATATATATATATATATATATATATATATATATATATATATATATATATATATATATATATATATATATATATATATATATATATATATATATATATATATATATATATATATATATATATATATATATATATATATATATATATATATATATATATATATATTAGAATATTTAGGATAAAAATACAAAATAATACATTTTTTTATTTTTATTAATACTTGACTACAAAAATACTTTTTTTACAATATACTTTTTTTTTATATATTTATTTTTTGTACATAATTAATAAATATTGTATATATTAAATAGTAAATACCTTTTTATTTGCAAAATTAGGGTTTTGCCCTAAAACATCAAAAATACCAAAAATTAATCCTTTTTATTTTTGTTTATTTGTCACATGAAAAACACTTTTACATACATATAAAAATCATTTTTTGCATCTTGCATATTTATTTTATTTTATTTAATTATTGTGCAATTAAATACCTTGTAAATTCCATTTGGATTGTAATAGTTTAGATTTACATTTCTTGCTAAATATCCCCATTTGAACATTTGTACCCCCCATCCCATAATTTGTGTTGTAATAATTTAGGACCTTTAAATTCCGCATTTAAAAGCTTTCTAAATATGCCATGATAGAATTAGGGTTTTGTATGCAAAAATCAACCAAACAAATAGCTTGACCTAATTCCAAGATAAAAGCATGAAAATGAACAAACACCAATCACACTTGCACCCCTAGGGTTACTCCACTTGTTGCCTTCAATAATGGGCCATATTGCATGTTGGGTGTCTTTGGCAAAACAAAACAACATCAAATGATCATAGTCCCTCGATGACGCTTTCGAAAGTTGCCTAAAAATGATCAAGTCCCTTAAAGGAAAAATTGCCCAAAGACACTTGGCACCATTGCAATCATGGTCTAAACGATGACCCGCGCCCGTCCCGTTCACATCCTAACACAAGATTGTCCACCAAATACAATGGTGGAACAAAATTGTTAAAAGGGTTAAAAACATAGGAAAGATCTTTGAGAAATTTAGGGTAGATAGCTCTTGGTTACTTGCCAACTTGCAAAACAAAAACACTTGCCTATTTTTTCAAAACCACACATCACAATACACTTTCAAAACAACTTTCAAAAACATTGAAAACTTTTCAAAAGACATACACCTTTGTATACATCCCAACATGGATCATTACAAAGGTTGCCACCACATTGGCCTCTTTTCAAAACCTTTTCAAACCCACACACAAAGCACCATTTCAAACAATTGAAAATCAAGGCAAGATGATTTAAGCAAGTAACTAAGAGCCCATGGATAACCATGGATAGAAAGGGTGCTAATACCTTCCCTTTCTATAATCTACTCCCCGAACCCAAGAAAACATCTCAAAGGTTTTTGCTGTGCTTTTTAACCTTTCCTTAGGATAAAATAAAAAGTTGGTGGCGACTCTTGCTCAACCGAAACATTTGTGAAAACAAACGCAAAACCCAAGTCAGTTCTCCCACCGTATCACACCATCCTTTTGGATGCACCTGTTTCATTCTGAATACTAAAGATTATCTGAACAAGTTTGACTCTAAAGCACAAAAGTGTATTATGTTAGGATACTCTGAACGCTCAAGAGGGTACAGAGTATACAATACAGAAACACAAATTGTTGAAGAGTCAATAAGTGTTAGATTTGATGATAAGCTTGACCCTTAAAAGTCAAAGCAGAATGAATTCTTTGCAGATATAGAAGTTGAATTCACAGGTGCTAAAGATAACTTATCAGAAGTTCTCAACAGAGATGCTCCAACAACTTCAGAAAGAAATGTTACAAATGATCCAGTATCTTCTGTTGATCAACTCCATAAAAGGTTATCCAGAAGCAGCATAGCTCACCCAGAAGATAAGATCCTGGGAAAGAAGGATGATCCAATCAGAACAAGATCAACATTCAGAAACTCTGAAGAATCCCTCATGGAACTGGTCTCTCTGATTGAACCAACAACAATTGATGAAGCTCTTCTGGACAATAATTGGATTCTGGAAATGCAGGAGGAATTAAATCAGTTCACCAGAAATGGCGTATGGGATCTGGTTCCCAAACCAAAAGGATTAAACGTTATTAGAGCAAAGTGGGTGTTCAGAAACAAACTGAACGAGCAAGAAGAAGTCATCAGAAACAAAGCACTACTGGTGGCACAAGGTTATAGTCAGCAAGAGGGGATAGACTATACAGAAACCTTTGCTCCAGTCGCCAAGTTAGAATCTATCATACTCTTAATCTCACTTGCTGTAAACAATGGCATCACTCTGTATCAGATGGATGTCAAAAGTGCATTCCTAAATGGCTACATAGATGAAGAGGTATATATGCACCAAGAATTCCATATATGCACCAAACACCCAGAATATGTTTTCAAACTAAAGAAGTCACTCTATGGTCTGAAACAAGCTCCCAGAGCTTGGTATGAAAGACTAAGTAACTTCTTGTTAGAAAAGGAATTTACCAGAGGGAAAGTGGACACAACCTTGTTCTGTAAGACATTTAAGAATGAAATTTTAGTTTGTCATATTTATGTAGATGATATCATTTTTGGATCCACTAAACCTTCTTTGGGAAGAGAGTTTGCTAAGTGCATGCAGGCAGAGTTTGTGATGAGCTTAATGGTGGAACTAAAATTCTTTCTGGGCATTCAGATAAACCAAACTCCAGAAGGAAGCTACATTCATCAGAGCAAATATGTCAGAGAACTTTTGAAGAAATTTGACCTCTCAGAATGTAAGCCCTCAAAGACTCCAATGCATCCCACGTGCATTCTGGAAAAGGAAGAGGTAAGTAAAAAGGTAAAACAGAATATCTACAGAGGTATGATTGGATCTCTCCTTTATCTGACGGCTTCAAGGCCTGATATTTTATTCAGTGTTTTCTT
This sequence comes from Vicia faba, assembly GCA_948472305.1. Classification (NCBI taxonomy): domain Eukaryota; kingdom Viridiplantae; phylum Streptophyta; class Magnoliopsida; order Fabales; family Fabaceae; genus Vicia; species Vicia faba. The sequence continues at coordinate 295,197,744 of OX451740.1, read as the reverse complement.
ATGTACTAGATTCCAATCAAATCCTAGAGAATCTCACTTAACAGCAGTTAAGCGAATTTTCATGTATCTGAAAGGTACTACTAATCTGAGTTTGTTTTATAGAAAATCCAATGAATACAACTTAGTAGGATACTGTGATGCTGAATTTGCTGGAGACCGAGTAGAGCATAAAAGCACTTCTGGAAGCTTCCAGTTTCTGGGAGACAATCTGATCTCATGGACCAACAAAAGACAGTCCACAATAGCATTGTCAACAGCAGAAGCTGAATACATAACAGCTGCTGGATGTAGCACTCAAATGCTTTGGATGAAAAGTCAACTTGAAGACTTCAACATATTTGAAAGTAGCATTCCTATCTTCTGTGATAACACTTCTGCCATATGTCTCAGTAGAAATCCAATTTTGCATTCTAGGGCTAAGCATATAGAAATAAAACATCACTTTATTAGGGACTATATTCAGAAAGGAATTCTTACTTTAAAATTTCTTGACACAGACCATCAATGGGCTGATGTATTTATAAAACCCCTTTCTGAAGATAGATTCAATTTCATTCTGAAACATCTCAGCATGAAGTTATGCCCATAATAAAATGTTTTATTTTCATATCTTAACCCTCAGAACTTTATTGTTTTCTGTGAACATCTGATCAACTTGTCTTCAGAAGTTAGAAGTACAGTTGCCTCAGAATCTATCTATGAAGATCTGAACGTTTCATTTCAAGGATAGAGGCGTGCCGTTCACATCATCAAACATTTGTCATCCTCTCACAAGCTACCTTCTGAGGCTGAACACGCGTTCAAATTCTGAAGGGTCCAAGGCTCTGATTGGATGCATTGACACACTTGCCAGTGGTAATTGTTCAATATCTCTCTAAATCCCCTAAATTCAGGTTTCATCAATGCATATAATCATTACTTATTTTCTTGCTTATTGTTTACGTTTTCTAAAAACCATTATAAACTCAATTTACTATTTCATTCATTCACGTTTTACCCTCTTCTATATTCTCTGTTGTTCTAGTTTCTTTTTCAAAAAACCCTTTCCATTAATTTTCTTCAAAGAACCCGTGTGAACAATGGCATCATCATCAAGTCCCAAGAATCTCAGAGCTCATGAATCTTCATCAACGGAACAATATGAATAACCCATTAGAACGCTACTCACTCTTGTTGACAACCTGGAAGTTCTCTCTGAATTGATCATTTATTTTGAAAGTTTACAAGGTTTAATCTCTATGAAGACGTAACTGCACAGGGGTGGAACAGATATTTTGACCATCTGTTGGGTCCAACTTTTCCCATTCTTGTCAAAGAGTTCTGGATTCATGCTACCTCATCCAACCACCAGGTTACATCATATGTTATATGTAGTTGTTTAGTTATTGGCTTGCATTTTTGGTAAAACCCAAGTGTATGTGTGAATGTCATGACTGATGTCATAACATTCTAGTTTAGTTTGTACTGATTCATTAGGTACCTTTGCAGAAAAATATTGTCATACAGGTACTGATGTTTATAAGTGTGTATCTGAGCATTTTGCAAAATGAGCACATTTTCCTAAATCAGTAGACAGGTTTTCAGATGTCATAACAGATGTTAAGACATCCTGTTCTGAACTAAGAGGTATGCAGTTTGGTTAATTCTGAGTTTTTTCAGGAAAATGACTCAGTCTTTCCAGAACAGAATCCTGCGTTTTCTTTGGGTTAACCTAGCTCAACCCCAACCTGGTTGATAAATTCCTGTGACCTAGTCTTAAGGTCAAACGGAATTAACCCTAGCTTTTTGTGGAAACCCTAACTGAAGTTGCAGCTGCTATATATTCAACAGGGCTGCTGTTTTGAATGCAATCCCTTTTTTGACAGAAGATCATTTAGAAGCTGTATAGTTTTAACTATTGTAATCCAAGCAATTATCATTGTGATAAGTGACTTGGAATAGGTTTTAATTGTAAGGGTTGTGTAACACTCAAAGCTTTGAAGCAAGAGTGTTTGTATGTCTCTTGACTAAAGATGTGAAGCAAAGTCAAGTTAGGTTTGTGTATCACTCAAAGCTGTGAAGCAAGAGTGTTTGTGTTGCTTGATTAAAAAGCTGTGAAGCATAATCAAGTGTATGTTTTGAAGAGTGTCTTCAACAATTCATTAGTCAAATTGTTTTATGTATCACTGCTGTGATTGAGGGGGAGTGAGTAGGAACTCAGGTTTAAGTTGTACTTAGATTGAAGTTGCATTGGGTAGGTCTTAAGTGAAGGAGATAAACTGGTTGGTTTATTCCTGAATTAATATCTCTTATAGTGGATTTCCTCCCTGGCTTGGTAGCCCCCAGAGTAGGTGTTGTTGCACACTGAACTGGGTAAACAATTGACTGTGTTCTTTACTGCTTTTGTATTTACTGTCTTATAGTAAGTCAGATACGGTGTCATAACATTGAACGTGATATTGAGTATCTGCAGCCAGAATTTTAATTGGCATCAGAGCAGGCACCCTGCCTGTATTACTGGGTGAGATCTAGGGATATCACTTTCTGGCACTATGGACAAAGAAGGAGTTTTTGGAAATAGACCACCCATTCTGGATGGAACAAATTATGACTACTGGAAACCTCGTATGATTGCCTTCTTAAAATCTCTGGACAAAAAGGCTTGGAGAGCTGCTGACAAAGGATGGATCCATCCCACCATAACTGAGAAAGATGGGACAATCAGTTTGAAGCCTGAGGAAGATTGGAGTAAAGAAGAAGATGAGTTAGCCCTGGGAAATTCCAAAGCCTTAAATGCCTTGTTCAATGGAATTGATAGAAACATTTTCAGACTAGTACATCAATATGAACTGGCCAAGGAAGTTTGGGACACTCTCAAAACTACCCATGAGGGCACCTCCAAAGTAAAAATGTCAAGGCTTCAGATGTTGACTACCAAGTTTGAGAATCTAAAAATGATGGAAGATGAAACCATTCATGACTTTCACATGAACATCTTGGAGATTGCCAACACCTCAGGAGCACTGGGAGAAAAAATGGCAGAAGAAAAATTGGTGAGAAAGATTCTCAGATCCTTGCCTAAAAGATTTGCAATGAAGGTAACTGCCATAGAAGAAGCCCAGGACATCAGCAAGTTGAAAATGGATGAACTTATTGGGTCTCTTCAGACTTTTGAGATGGGGATCACTGAAAATGGTGACAAGAAGAACAAGAGCATAGCACTTGTTTCCAACACTGATGTTGAAGAAAATATTTCAGAAGCTATAGCCATGCTTGGAAGACAGTTCAACAAACTCATCAAAAGAATAGATCCAAAGTCAAGGTCTAATGTTCATAACATTCCCTCTGACATTGACAGTTCTAGCAGAAGACCAAGGTCAGAAGAGAAGGGAAATCAAGGCAGAGGAATTCAATGCCATGGTTGTGAAGGATATGGGCATATTCGAGCTGAATGTCCTACCTTTCTTAAGAAACAAAAGAAAGGAATGACTGTTACTTGGTCTGACTGTGATTCAGAAAGTAATTCTGAAGAAGAATCTGCCAAACTAGTTACTACTCTAACTGGTGTTTGTACCTCTGAAAGTGACATTAGTGATGAAGAGGTGACTTTTGAAGAACTGGCTGATACTTACAAGAAATTGTGTATCAGAAGTACTGAAGTCTGTGTGCAGAATGAGAAACAATCAAAACTCATCATAAAGTTGGAGGCTGAAAAAAGGGCAAACCTTGAAACTATAAGTCATCTAGAAGGGGAAGTTCAATTGCTGAACTCACAACTGAATCAAATGACCAAATCTGTCAAGATGCTGACTAATGGAACAGACAAATTGGAAGAGATCCTTCAGGTTGGACAAAATGTGGGAAATAAATCTGGACTAGGATTTATGGAAGCAAAGAAATCTGGTACAGATAAGAAGATCAGGCCTGATAAGCAAATGTCAAAACAGATGTCTCAACACAACTCTCAACATCAGAAACAGAGACATATGAAGAAAAGGTACCAAAGATGGAGATGTCATCATTGTGGGAGATATGGCTACATAAAGCCCTTCTGCTTCAGATTGCATGGATACCCTAATCAGAACTCAGGTGTCAAACCTAAGTCTAAAAAGGTACCACATGCTCCTAAATGGAAGAAAAAGGCTACTGCCCTGATAGCCCACACTTCCCTGAGGGTCTCTGCAAAGGAAGACTGGTACTTTGACAGTGGATGTTCCAGACACATGACTGGAATCAAGAACCTCCTCAATAATGTTAAGCCTCACACCACTAGTTTTGTGACCTTTGGAGATGGTGCTAAAGGTGAAATCAAAGGAGTTGGTGATTTGGACTGCTCTGGAGTTCCAAGTCTGAATGAAGTACTGCTGGTAAAAGGGCTGACTGCTAATCTCATTAGTATCAGTCAATTGTGTGATATAGGATTCAAGGTCAATTTCTCAAAATCTGAATGTCTTGTAATTAATGAAAAGCAAGAAACTGTAATGAAAGGAGTCAGATCTAAAGACAACTCTTACTTGTGGGAGCCTGAGAACACTAATTTCTCCTCTGTGTGTTCCATTGTAAAAGAAGAAAAAGAGGTGAAACTGTGGCACCAAAAACTTGGCCATCTTCATCTAAGAGGTATGAAAAGGATTATCTCCATGGAGGCAGTCAGAGGGATTCCAAGACTGCAAATTGATGAAGGAAGAGTTTGTGGTGAATGTCAGGTTGGTAAGCAGACTAGGATGTCACATCCAAAGTCAAGACATCTGACCACCTATAAGGTTCTAGAACTTCTTCATATGGATCTGATGGGACCAATGCAAGTGGAGAGTCTTGGTGGAAAAAGATATGCCTATGTGGTTGTGGATGATTTTTCCAGATTCACCTGGATTAACTTCATTAGGGAAAAATCTGATGTATTTGAAGTTTTTAAAGAATTGTGCAAAAAAATTCAAAGAGAAAAGGAAGGGTGTATTGTCAGAATCAGAAGTGATCATGGAAAGGAATTTGAAAACAGCAAGTTTGATGATTTCTGTTCCTCAGAAGGAATTAGTCATGAATTTTCTTCTCCTATAACTCCTCAGCAAAATGGAGTTGTGGAAAGAAAAAACAAGACCATACAGGAATCTGCCAGAGCAATGATACATGCCAAAAGACTTCCTATGTATTTTTGGGCTGAAGCTATGAATACGGCCTGCTATGTCCATAACAGGGTCACCTTGAGAAAGGGAACCTCATCCACCATATATGAACTCTGGAAAGGAAGAAAACCAACTGTGAAGTACTTCCATGTGTTTGGCAGCAAATGCTATATTCTGGCAGATCGTGAACAAAGAAGAAAACTGGACCCCAAAAGTGATGAAGGCATATTTCTAGGATACTCCTCAAACAGCAGAGCTTATAGAGTATTCAATTCCAGGACCAAAGCCATGATGGAATCAATAAATGTTATAATTGATGATTATCATGAAGAAATAGATGTCCCTTGTAATGTTGAGACATTCTTTGAGTCTCCAACCTAACAGAATGATCTACCCAACACCACCACAACAGAATCTGAATCAAAGGAAGCTAGCAAGATCCCTTCCATCAGAATTCAGAAGGATCATCCAAAAGAGCTCATCATAGGAGATCCCAACAGTGGAGTCATTACAAGATCTAGAGAAATCATCTCAAACTCTTGTTTTGTGTCCAAAATGGAACCAAGAAATGTCAAGGAAGCTTTAACTGATGAATACTGGATTGGTGCAATGCAAGATGAACTGAACCAATTCAAGCAACATGAAGTTTGGGAACTGGTTCCTAGACCTGAAGGAACTAACATCATTGGCACAAAATGGATTTTCAAGAACAAATCAGACGCTGAAGGAGTTGTCACCAGGAATAAGGCAAGACTTGTTGCTCAAGGATACACTCAGGTTGAAGGGGTTGTTTTTGATGAAACCTTTGCACCTGTAGCCAGGCTGGAATCAATCAGACTCCTATTGTCAATTGCTTGTCTTCTGAAGTTCAAGCTATTTCAGATGGATGTGAAAAGTGCCTTTCTAAATGGGTACTTGAATGAGGAAGCTTATGTGGAACAGCCTAAAGGCTTTGTGGATCCAAACCACCCTGATCATGTCTACAAATTGAGAAAAGCTCTATATGGCCTAAAACAAGCTCCTAGAGCATGGTATGACAGGTTAACAAAGTTTCTCTCAGACAAAGGATACAGAAAAGGAGGCTTGGACAAAACACTCTTTGTCAAAACTGAAGGATGGAAGTTGATGATTGCCCAAATATATGTTGATGACATAGTGTTTAGAGGAATGTCAGAACCTATGGTTAAACATTTTGCTGAACAGATGCAGGCTGAATTCGAAATGAGTCTCATGGGAGAACTAACTTATTTTCTTGGACTGCAAGTCTCACAGATGGAGGACTCAATCTTCTTATCTCAAAGCAAGTATGCTAAGAACATTGTAAAGAAGTTTGGTATGGAGAATGCCAGTCACAAAAGGACTCCTGCTCCTACTCATTTAAAGCTTTCCAAAGATTCAAGTGGGGTTAAGGTGGATCAAAGTCTATACAGAAGCATGATAGAAAGCTTGTTGTACTTAACTGCCAGCAGACCTGATATTGCCTTTGCAGTTGGAGTTTGTGCAAGATACCAAGCTGATCCCAAAGTCAGTCATATCAATCAAGTGAAGAGAATTTTGAAGTATGTGAGTGGAACTTACAACTATGGGTTGCTATATTCTCATGGCTGTGAACCAAATCTGACTGGTTACTGTGATGCCGATTGGGCTGGTAGTGCTGATGATAGAAAAAGCACCTCTGGAGGATGTTTCTTCTTGGGAAATAATCTGGTTTCCTGGTTCAGCAAGAAACAGAATTGTGTGTCTCTCTCTACTGCTGAAGCTGAATACATTGCAGCTGGTAGTAGCTGTTCTCAAATGATCTGGATGAAACAGATGCTTACTGAGTATAATGTCACTCAAGATGTTATGACATTGTACTGTGACAATCTGAGTACAATCAACATTTCCAAGAATCCCATTCAGCATAGTAGGACCAAACATATTGACAGAAGATATCACTTTATCAGAGACCTTGTAGAAGAGAAGACAATCAAATTGGAACATGTTGCCACTGAGCTACAGCTGGCTGACATTTTTACCAAGGCTCTTGATGCAAATCAATTTGAAAACTTGAGGGGTAAGTTGGGTATTTGCCAACATGAGGAATTGTAGCAATTAATTTTGCTTAAAACAAGGGTTAAAGGAGTTATGTTTGTTCTGATTGGGTTAAAATTATATTTTCCCATTTCCTTCAATTCTTTTAAGAAGTTGAATAGACACTCCTTTTCTTCCTTCCCCTCTCGTCTCCTCATCAAAACCCAGTCTCTCAATCAGAATTTTCTCTTCAGTTGCTGTTGGTCCTCTAAGACTGTCAAAATGTCTTAAACACCATCATCATCCAATACGACGATTTCAACCTCTTCCTCTGATCAAGATTCTAGGACAATCTCTTCTTGTCAGGACTCTGAAGTCCTGGAGATCTCTTCTCTTAGAAAAGTGGAAACTAACCCCACCAAGGTCAAAGAGTTGAGAACAAGACATGCAGGAAGGTCCCAAGCTTCTGCCTCTGGTAATCCATCTCATCCTTCTTCTTCAGTTCCCCCTGAAATTGCAAATAGGGAAGGATCAGCCTATGTTCGTCAAGCAATAGCTAAAATTGTTTCAAGAATTCTGAACGAGAACCACTCAGTTCCTGGCATTTCTGTTCCTTTAAATCAAGAAAGTTCAAATGCTGAAACAAATCCAGATGTCTCTAAGGATGTTGAGACATCAGACAAAGAGAAGAATGCTGACATTGCTCACAAGAAAAGGAAGAAGCCAGAATCCTCTAAGTCTGATGACAATGCTTAAAGGTTGGTGGAGTTGCTGATTGGTGGAGGTGATGCTGGTCCCTGGTAGAGTTTGGAAGTGTGTTCAGTTTTTTTTGTTCTGCTCTCATTACTTTTTCTGGATGACTGTATAACTTTTAAGAACATGTGTCTTTGGCCCATTTGTGGCTAAAGAGGGGGAGATATATTTTGGTACTTACTTAATTAGACATTCTATTTTTCTGCAGTCATTTCTTTCTGCTGCTATCTATCTCTGATTGCTTAGGGTCTTTAGCCAAAAATCTGCCAAAGGGGGAGTTTGTAGTTGTTTAGTTATTGGCTTGCATTTTTGGTAAAACCCAAGTGTATGTGTGAATGTCATGACTGATGTCATAACATTCTAGTTTGTACTGATTCATTAGGTACCTTTGCAGAAAAATATTGTCATACAGGTACTGATGTTTATAAGTGTGTATCTGAGCATTTTGCAAAATGATCACATTTTCCTAAATCAGTAGACAGGTTTTCAGATGTCATAACAGATGTTAAGACATCCTGTTCTGAACTAACAGGTATGCAGTTTGGTTAATTCTGAGTTTTTTCAGGAAAATGACTCAGTCTTTCCAGAACAGAATCCTGCGTTTTCTTTGGGTTAACCTAGCTCAACCCCAACCTGGTTGATAAAGTCCTGTGACCTAGTCTTAAGGTCAAACGGAATTAACCCTAGCTTTTTGTGGAAACCCTAACTGAAGTTGCAGCTGCTATATATTCAACAGGGCTGCTGTTTTGAATGCAATCCCTTTTTTGACAGAAGATCATTTAGAAGCTGTATAGTTTTAACTATTGTAATCCAAGCAATTATCATTGTGATAAGTGACTTGGAATAGGTTTTAATTGTAAGGGTTGTGTAACACTCAAAGCTTTGAAGCAAGAGTGTTTGTATGTCTCTTAACTAAAGCTGTGAAGCAAAGTCAAGTTAGGTTTGTGTATCACTCAAAGCTGTGAAGCAAGAGTGTTTGTGTTGCTTGATTAAAAAGCTGTGAAGCATAATCAAGTGTATGTTTTGAAGAGTGTCTTCAACAATTCATTAGTCAAATTGTTTTATGTATCACTGCTGTGATTGAGGGGGAGTGAGTAGGAACTCAGGTTTAAGTTGTACTTAGATTGAAGTTGCATTGGGTAGGTCTTAAGTGAAGGAGATAAACTGGTTGGTTTATTCCTGAATTAATATCTCTTATAGTGGATTTCCTCCCTGGCTTGGTAGCCCCCAGAGTAGGTGTTGTTGCACACTGAACTGGGTAAACAATTGACTGTGTTCTTTACTGTTTTTGTATTTACTGTCTTATAGTAAGTCAGATACGGTGTCATAACATTGAACGTGACATTGAGTATCTGCAGCCAGAATTTCATTATATGTTATGGGGAAGAAGATAGTGATAACAGAAGTTTTAATTGGGAAACTCGTTGGATACAATGGCGGTGGAGTCAGATGCATTGATATGGCTGATAGGTGTTCTGACCTAAAATCTATTGCCAGGGAAATCTTCACATCTGGACAACAATCCAGCAAGATCAGATACTTGAAGCATCCTCACAGAATCTGGGCTAGAATAATTTTGGGATGTATCAATCACAGGAAGCCTACAAGCTCTCATGATTACATCAATATTGATCAGTAGTTCCTGATTTACTTCATTGTAAAGAAGACCAAGATAAACCATCCACACTTGCTCTTCAACCATCTCAGAACAAGTGTGAAAGATACAAGAGAAGATGAAAGAACTAAGAGGGATTGGATTCCTCTAGGAAGACTAATTTCAGATATTCTAACAGAAACAGGCTGATAGAACATCTGACAGCGACTCAAGAAATCAATACTCTGGAAGCAACCACTGGGAAACCTTTAAATTCCAAGAATCTGAAGAAAATGAAGATTATTGAGGACATTAAGAAGGAACCAACAATTGCTTCCCATGAGGTCATCACTTCTAGGAGAATCCCTCTGAAGGATTTTCCAGTATTTTCTGAGATAGATGCTTCTCTAGAAATCATAGTCAGATACCTTAAAGCTTGCAAGGCTGATGGGACTATTCCAGAAATAAATATTCAAAATCTGCACAAGCAAGCTCCAGAGGTTGTGCTAAAGAAATCCAAAAAGAGGAAAGCAGCAGGAGAAGGATCTTCTCAGAAGACACTTAAAGCTGTGAAAAAGAAAGGTAACCCATCTTATGTTTCTGTTGTAGAATCAATAGTTATTCCAACATCTGAAACCATTCCCCCTCAACCAACAGAAAATCCTTCACCCCAAACATTTGAGGATTTTGACATAGAGTTTGACCCATTTGTAACTCTTGGAAACTTTTTGAATAAACCTCACTCCCCCAATCCAAATCCAAATCCAGAACATCATCAACCAGAACTTGCTAAAGTTCTATCTGACATTGAACTCTTTGATCAAGACTTTTCCTCACCAATACCAGAAAATCCAAACACTCAACACCAACCAGAAAATCCACAACCACACTCTCCTCAACCAGAAAATCCACAACCACACTCTCCTCAACCTGAACATCTGAACCTCAACTCACCTCAACCAAAGAATGGAAACTCACCCACTCCTTCTTCTAAAAACCCATCGTCTGAAATTACTGAACCAAAAATTCAACACGCTACCACAAACCAATTTGAAGACTCCCCTTCAGATTCTGATACCACTATCCCAATCCATGGAATAACAGAACCCCTTACGGTTCGCTTACCTCTCACCATTCATGATATTCCAGAAATCCCTTCACCATATGAATCTACACCACCAAACACCCCTAACTCACCAATCCTAATTTCTGACTCTTCCACTCCATCACCCATCAACCGTCCAGCTGACAACCTCAGAATTGTCATTGATCCACTAGTGCTGGATCAACTAGCTTCCACCTCAAACAAAATTGCCACTCCACAACCTAAACCAACCTCAACCAAATCAGATGTTGGTAAGAATCTGTTGATTTTTGAAATAGAAATGCAGGAATGGATTAATTCTTTGAAGCAAGCAAGTCAAGAGATTTCTAATCCTACTGCTTCTGATTCTCTATGGGAAGGATTCAGAAAATGGTTCAACTCTGAAACTCAGAAGCTGAAAGAATTGGTTTATGAAAGGACTCAGCAGAACTTTAGTGATCAGTTGAAAGCCTTTCAAGATCAAGTTCTGAGCCAATGGTACAAGAAATAAATTCTTCCGCTAGATAATGCTCCCTAGAAAGAGCACCATCCTTCAAAAGTCTCTGAACCAGATTCTGATAATCACTCTCTGACTACTGCTTCAGAAAACATGATTGCAACAGAAGAAGTTGTTCAATCAGAAGAGGCTGCAGAATGTTCTGAACAACATGCAACTCTTGAAGATAAACCAGCTTCGTCTCTAGTCATGCAAACTCTGGAAGAGTTGAAGAAAGAGAATGCCTTAATCCATGCCAGACTGAATAAGCAAGAGGATACAAACAAAGAGATCAAGGATATTTTGGATAAACAAGAAGATACAACAAAAGAAATAAAAAACATTATGGGAAAGCATGAAAAATCAAGCACTCAGATCTAGAGCTTGTAAGAAGCGTTGTTCACACGTCTTCCCCCTCCTTCTTAGATTTTATTTAAACTGTTTATCTGTAACTCTTTATCTTAACCTCCTTGTTTCTGAAAATTTTCATCGCATTCTATTTTCAATATAATTAATCTTTTTGACTCTGATTATATTGTTTTTTGATACCTGACAAAAAGGGGGAGAAAGTAAGATATTTTCAATAACAGTATATCGGGACAAAGTCTCAAACATTCTGAATATCTTAACCTCTATATTTTCTGAAAAGCTTGAACAAGAACATATTATGATAAGGACAGAAGGAGATGCATCAAAAGCTCTAAAGAGAATGAACTTCAGGAAAGTAATCAACTCAGGGGGAGTCTCTCTTAAGTTTTTTTGTTCTATATCTTTCATTGAAAATCCTAGTGTTGTACCCCAAAATTTGCCCTCCCATATTCTTCAAGGTTTGCTAAGATCATGCTTCAAAATCTCCAAAGGGGTGCACAGTCCAACTGCCTCCTAACAGTCAAAAATTAGGGTTTTTGTGCTGACAAAGAAATTGAAGTTTCCAAGGGTCCAAACAAGTCCCACATGCCTACATACATTGTCAAGCATCCATATTCCAAGTTTCAAGACTCACAGTATCAAACTGCACAGTCAAAAACCCTAAATGCTTCACAGTCAACTGTAGGGGCAAAATGGTCATTTGACAGTCAAAAGTCCAAATTTTTGGTCAACATCTTATTTTGAAGCCACAAACATCATTTGATTAATTCTTGATCATGATTCTCAAGGCATGGCTAAAAAAGTCTCAAGATACAAAAGTTTCTATTTTTGGATAGTTGAAAAAGTCAACTGCAAATTGACCAGGGCATAACTTCCACATGTTTTATCAGAAAAATTCCATCCAAAGCTCATTTTGAAGAGAATGACATTTCCTACAACTCATCTTCACACTTCAAGTCCAATAAATGCTCTCACAAAAAGTTATCAATCTCAACATTATAGGTCATTTTCAAAAGTCAACAAAAAGGCACTTTAAGTCAAAGACCATAACTTGAGATTGGTAAATCAAAATGACATGGGACCAAAGGCATTGGTTAGAGAACTTCAAGAACTTTCCAAAATGTCCAAGAACATGATCAAAGCTTAAAAATTGAGCAAGATATGCCTTGTGGAAGTTGGGAAATTTTTGGGAATTTTGAAAAGTCAACTTTGCTTCAAATGCCTCAAAATTGCTAATGGGCCTCAATTTCTTCCATGAAACATTACCCAAAGGCCATGCACGACCCATTGACATCCAAGGGAGTTATTTTCTCATTTTTGATTAATTATTTGAATTTTTATTATTATTAATTCACTTAATTAAAATTAAATATGAAAAAAATAGCAAATGACACCTTTCAAATCTTTTTATGCAGAGATTTCACTCATTATATGCTCAATATCTCGTGTACCATTCAAAAGGAAAGAATCTTCCATGATTTGGCATAATTGGCATGAAGAAAGATTGGAAAAGATTTGGCAAAAATCAAATATGCAAAATCATTAAAGCAATGGATTTTGGGCTGACTTTTAACCTAATTCTATTCACACATATATGCACAAGTGAAACCTAGGCAAGAGGACACAAGAGCTGGGCAGAAACCTAAAGAACAAACTTGCATTTTTTTGACAAAAAGTGAGAAACTGTTTTCATACATAGAGCTGGTTTCAAGGCCTCAAAAGCATTCCACAAGCTTGCTAGACCTTCCAGGAGTCTAGTAGCATCAAGAATCATTCCAAACGCGCAAGGAACTGAAGAATATAGGCCATACGGTTTGTCATATTTTCCAGAAATACATAACATGATTCATGCACTTTTAATGATTTTTCTTGTTTGATTTGCACTAATGAGGACTCTCTGAAGCTATTGGTACCATCCAATTGAATTATAGGCGCCTGAACCAGAATCCATCATGGACGAAAACTAGGTTTTCTGAAACTTCAAATTGGGGCTTTAGGCATATGGCAAAATTAGACCTTAAAATCAGTATGAACAGGATCGTTGCGACATGACGAACAAAATCACACCCTCGCGCTCGATTTATGTTGCTCCATCTGCTAATCGCTATTTTTCCATGGCTGTGTTAGTGGGGGTTTAAAACCCCCGCTATTTGTTTCTTATTTTTCAGGACAAGCGAAGAAGAAGACCGGGTGTCATCACGTGGTTGGTTGATTCAAAAATCTGGCGCGTTTTCTTGTTTTCATATCATTAACTTTTGTTTCTTATTATAATATTTAATGTCTAAATCTATTACAAACGCGTTTGAATGGCATAGTGGTTGGGAATGTGATTGGCAAGCCTTGGGACCTGGGTTCGATTCCCAGGTCCCCCATATAATTTGCTTCTATTTTTCATAAAGCGTTCCAGTGTACAGCACGTCCAGAAGTCCATCATATACTCTCATACGTGGCTTGCCAAGTGGCCATGAGCGTCCATCCAGTGGCCAGGAACCAAAGTTCATGGTGTACCCCAGTCAACGCGCGTGCATATAATCTGAAAAGTCAGCATGGATCAAACTTCTATTGGGCTAGATTCTTCAAACACACCTCTCAATTGGGTCAGACACCCCCATGGTTTGCATATTTTCACTTTCATTTTAATTCTCATTTTTATTCTTTTATTTTTCTTTATTGTTTTATTTAATCCACAAAATTAATTTTCACAAGTATAAAATCCAGAAAAGTCAAAAATAAAAATATGTTTATTTAATATTTAATGCATTAATATTTTTTTGTAAATAAATTTAATAATCAACTTAGTAAAATTAGGTTAAAATTTTAATGTTTTTTTTCTTAATAACTAAAATACATAGAAATTAGGGTTTTTAGCATTTTTACCTTTTCTTTTAATAAATAATTTTCTTCTTCTTATTATTATTATTAATTATTAATTATTTTGTAAATAAACATGTCATTAATTAATTAGGGTAAATTAGGTTAAAACTTAAATATTTTTCTTTAACAATTAAAAATAACTTAGAACTAGGGTTTTATTTAATTTCTAATTTCAATTAATTTTCTTTATTTCATAAATATCAAAAACCATAAAAAAATAAGTTCTTTTCTTCATTTAATAATTAATTATTTTTTAATTTCATTTAATTTCTTTAAAGGGTCCAACGCCCTCGCACATTCGATTATAATTTCTTTTCGCGCGTTTGTCCTTATTTTCCGTTTAAATATTATGTAACTGTCCAAGCCCTGTAATAGTATTTAGAAATTTATTTACTTTCCGCATTTTTATTCAAAAACGGGTCTTTGTTAATTTGGCGATGTATAGACCCGCGCCTTGTAATAGCGTAGGACCTTTATTTTTCCGCACTTTAATTTCCGCACCTTTTAACTGCTAATCATATGAAAGAATGAATGGCCCAAATAAAAATCAAAGCGTAGCTCACCCAATGCATGATCAAGATAAAACATAACTGAAAATGACGCACAATTCACACACCACTCTTAGGGAACGCCTCACTGTTGCCTTGCCCCTCGAAACGTGGTCGTCGAGTATAGGACGTTTTAGGAAGTCCTTATGTCCATGAACATGGCATAGGGGTAGCTTCTAAGGTGTCCTACTGTTGCTCTGGTGACCACACTGTCCCTAACAATCGAATTGAACCGAACACCTCCAACGGTGGTGCTACCTACCTCTCAATGGTGGGATGGCACTACCTTAAGGACTTCTACACAACCTAATTCCTTAGGGTAGGTAGATGACTCATAGATACTTGCTCTATTTCAAAAAAACAAATCAAAACTTCTTTTCACACCGACACTTTTCAAAAAGCTTTCAAAAACAACTTTTCAAACACTCTTGAGGACTGATACAAGAGTCGATCTGAAACTTTAAACGAAACTTTTTCAAACTCACTCACACTTGAAAAGAAAACAAACATTTTGAAAACACAAATGAGCAAGTGTCTAAGAGCCCATGGATAACCATGGATAGAAAGGGTGCTAACACCTTCCCTTTCTATAAATCTACCTCCCGAACCGAGAAAATATCTCATAAGGAATTTTGTTGTGCTTTTGTCCTGTCCATGTTAGAGAAAATAAAAGACGGTGGCGACTCTTGCTTACCGCGACATTTCGCGAACCAGCGTTAAACAGTCAGTTCCAGATCCACCGATCACAGAACTGGCGACTCTGCTGGGGACTATTGTATAAAGTGAGGTGTACCTTAGGACTAAGATCACTTGTGTTTCCAATTGCTTTGAATTGTTTGCTTTAAAATTGTGGGTACTGTCTTGGGAGTTCTATAGATCCTAACCCGGATCTGGGGGATACCTTCTTAGAAAGTAGCAACAAGGCTGTGAGGGAACTGTGCGGGGTATACCGACATGGTTGAAGCAGTCTGCTACGTTGATGTGGCACTTTGGTGTGTATCGATAACCCTTGAGTTCAGTCAAGGAGAGTACGGGGCCGCTGCGTGGTGTCGTAAAGCATCAACTGACCTTAGGAACCTTAATTGAATCATCTTGGCCTCTTTAGGGTAGTGAGATAACTGACTTTGGTGCAGTCCGAGGTTGGTTGATACTCGATACTACACTCAATTGAGGGTTGTTTTCTTGGAATATTTCGGTCGCCAGTTCAGTGGCTAAATCGAAACGATGAACAATGAAAGCAATCCAATGATATTGAGACCCTTAGAACCCGGTTACTTCTGATAGGACAGGTTTTGAGCCCACCAACCTCAAGAGGGTAGTACTCCAAACTTCATGATGGCCTAAACTCTAGGGGTTCTTTCGTGTGACTTGTGTGCCTTCCAACTTGACTATTTGCATACCTGTTATCTGACACTTGAGTTTCGCGCAGGTTTTGTTTACGGTCCTTAATTGGGACTCATAACAGGGTTTACCTACGTTACCCCATGCATAGCATGACATCATACCATTGCATGCATCCTGCATAAAGACTAACCCATTTCAAGGATCTCAAGGGCTTGTGATACAGGTCATGATAAACCAACTGTCCAGTAAGGGGCAAAGGGGATTTATTTTCCTCTAGCCAAGGTTGTCAGGGGCGATGACCCACTCGATATGGTGAGCCTTGACACTTGAAGAAGGACTCTCAACAACATGAAGTGCCTTCAATCAAGCTACCAGATTCGAATTCTAACAAGTTTCTTTGTTTACCCTACGAGATCCTTGAAAACATCGCATGCATACATACACATCATTGCATAACAGGTACCCTTGTTGCAGGTCACTTACCTTTCTCGCTGTTTATTTTCAGCAATGGCTTCCCAACAAGATAACCAGGGTCCTCATGCTCAAGAGACTCAGTTCAGGGAGATCTTCTTAAGCCTATCCAAGGGGCAGGAAGAGTTGAGGACACTCCTTATGGGGAATTTGGCCAAGCAAAGTCCCGAAGATGATAAGGAAGAGCAGCTGAAACGTCTGCAAGCTGAGGTAGATACGATGAAAACCCAGATGCTGGGGCAAAGGGCTCTCATCCAAGGTTTAGCTCGGGAGCAAGGAGAGTTGAGGGCCATGATCAGTCAGCTTCATCAAGACATGAAGCAACCAGCCCAAGTCAGGGACCAGGTCATTGAACAGCTTCCAAGAGGACAAAGGTCTGGTCTAATGAATAGACCTCTCCAAGCTGCTACCACTTTACAGGTCCAACCACGACCTCGCCAAGAACAACAGGTTGATCAGAGCCAGCCGGATAAGCCCAAAAGGCAATTCACCGAGCTCAACATGTCACTAACTCAAGCGCTACCGCAAATGGTAAAGGAAGGGCTGATTACACTAAGGGTTCCTTTCCGGAGTCCAAACACTTCTGCTCCTACCTATCATCCCAATGAAAGGTGCGCATACCATGCTGATAGTACGGGACATGACACAAACAATTCCTGGGCTCTGAAGAACAAGACCCAAGACTTGATTGACAGGGGGGTGCTAGAGTTCATGCCGGATGGCGAGATGAAAATCTTCCGCTGAGAATTCTCCATTTGAGATGACTAGCTCGAACTAGAAGATTTTGTTCATTAGAATTTTTCAAGTTGTAATTTTCTCTTGATTGCTCAAACATTTATTCATGTTAAACGTTGTTATTTCATCAATGCATCGCACATGTCTGTTTTGAAGCAATATATTCACATTCTCTATACTCAAACTGCTTTCATTTTTTTGATGTCAACTCTTAATTAATAATGCTAAGCCTCTTGAGGGAGGATGATGAAAACGATACCACGATCTTTACAGTATGCTTTTGAACAGACCCCGCTGGTGAGGTACAGGCATTGTTTCAATTCCTAAACACTGGAGTAATAAGGAAGATAATCCCTCGTCAACCCCTTTGAGCCAAAGAAGTAGGAGTTTTTCTTTTCGAAAATTAAAACCCTTAATCATAACCTGGGGCAGGGTAGTTCTCTCAGTTGATCCAAGTGCATAACGAATGACACCAAAGAGGTCCTTACAAAATAAACAAAAGACAGTGATGGTTCCGAATAATCACAAATACAAGCAGTCGTTATCTTTCAAAAACGAAAGCCCAATAAGTCAAAACCTACGAAGGAGGCTTACAAAAACTGGGGCATCCCACTGACTGTAATCACAAAAGAAACAGTTCAGGCAAAAAAATAGGGATAACAAAGTCAAAAAGAAAAGAGGTCACACAAACCCTCAACAAAAAGAAATGACTGCCTATTCAAATAAATTGTCAACATCCGAACCATCACGGGAATATCAGGACAAAAACTCAAATAAGGTCTAACGCACGATGAGTTGAGTTTAGGATTGAAGAATATCACGAAGAGCGGGTGGGTACAAATAATTTGAGCCTTTATCCTTTGTTTCTTAAACCGTGAACCAGGCCATGTTATAACCCTTAAAAGTCCTAGCTGAAGCATGGGTTAGTTCAAAAGCATACTATTACGAAAGGTATCCTGACTCCTTAAGGCTTGCAATAAAACGACGAGCTGACATCACAGCTTACAAAAAAATTTTCACTCGTTTTTATGAAAAATGCATTTTCAAAACTTCAAGACAGACATAAGTTTTGCATTCTTAGAATAATATTGTTTGCATGTGGCCACTTGTTTGAACAGCGGAGAACTTTGCACGACGAATATCCGATGAACAAAGGCCTTCTCAACAAAAGAGTCACCTCAAATGCAAAAACACCCCCCAATCAAGGGGCATGGCATGATCATTGTCCATAATCTGGGGCAGTCAAGTCAAGATTCGTAGAATCTCTCAAATGCCAAGGTAACCAGGGGCAGATCTCCAATCTGGATCACTTGGGGCATTGGACAGGAATTCCAGCAACAAATCTTGCACGATCAGACATCTTCTGGTAATATGGCTACACAATGCTACTGACAGGGGCACCTCCCTACATCCTGAGAGCATGGACATAGTCGAAAAAATACTACGCAAAATTGAAGACCCGCTAAGTTGACACACCTAGGCAAAAATAAGGGCTTCCCGGCGAACCAAAAAGGTTCGGGAAAAATAAGGGATGAAAATGAAAAATTTGTACACCCGGCAAGTCGAAAACCTGAAAAGGCGGCTTGGGAAAAAATGGGTATCCCGGTGGACTGAAAACCCGAAAGGGCGGTCCAGGCAAAAGTTAGGGATCAAAAGCGTACGACTATGTCCCGACATCCCGTCACTTGTCTACCAGAAGGAGATTTGTTAATCAAAACCTCCACAGGCATCTTCTTCTCCTACATCAGAAACAGGGGCAATAAGAGTTGTCTAAGCGATCTAATTGCTCTGTCCATCAAGGTACCAAGGTAAGTTCGGCTGAAGAACATAACCAAGATATCTTAATTCCCCAGAGAGTGAGCCAGCAAGTCAACATACTCTCCCCAAGCAGAGCTATACTATCAGCCTTAAGAAAGTTGGGTATCCTCCAGCATATATCAACATTCCCCCAGCGCAATATATAAACATTCTTAACAAGCATCCCCGGCAGTCCTGATCTAAGGTTGTTCCCCGGCCGTATACCAGACATTCAGTGGAGTCACTTCCCCAATACAGTTCAAGATTTCCCCAGGAGAGTCCAATCTGAAGATTTCCCCAGGAAAGCTGAATCATCTCCCCAACAGGAAGCTTATCCCCAGTAGATTCTGGAAGTTTCCCCCCTGCAGAGCACGAACGCGTCTCCCGGAATTTTTATGCAAAGGTTATTTCCCCACCAGGTTATAACTGGGTTATCCTCAGCCAAAAGCCACAGAAAGATCGTCGTCGGCAAAGTCTTCCTATCCCCAGCGAAGTCTATTAATTCCTTCAACATAACGTATCAACAGTATCCCCAGCGGAATTATCATCAAGCATCTCAGCAAAGTATCTCTCTTCCCACAGAGTATTGTTCCCCAGCAAGATCGCTAGAGTAATTTTCTCCCCGCAGAGTAATCCATTCGCCAAGTTTATTCCCCAACGGAGTCATCTTCTCCTACCGGTATTCTTGCAACCATCACTCCCCAGTGGAAACAAAAGCTCTACATCAGCCCAGGATTTAACTTCCCGGCATCCGTCAAGGATTTATTTTCCTAAGACGAAAACATAAATTCATAAACATCACATTTTCATACATTATAGCATGCGCGTACGCATCATGAGCATACAATCTCATTCATCCAGAGAGCATCACGTATGTCATACATCATTATGACATTGCATACAACTAGCTCGTTACTTTTTCAGGAAAAGAACGATCAACAGATAAAAGTCTTTACCTTTTGAGGTTGAAGTCGCCTAAGATTCTCTCATCATTCTGCTGAGGTTGAAGTCGCCTAAGATTCTCTCATCATTCTGCTAAGGTTGAAGTCGCCTAAGATCCTCTCATCATTCTGCTGAGGTTGAAGTCGCCTAAGATTCTCTCATCATTCTGTTGAGGTTGAAGTCGCCTAAGATTCTCTCATCATTCTGCTGAGGTTGAAGTCGCCTAAGATTCTCTCATCATTCTGCTGAGGTTGAAGTCGCCTAAGATTCTCTCATCATTCTGCTGAGGTTGAAGTCGCCTAAGATTCTCTCATCATTCTGCTGAGGTTGAAGTCGCCTAAGATTCTCTCATCATTCTGCTAAGGTTGAAGTCGCCTAAGATTCTCTCATCGTTCTGCTGAGGTTGAAGTCGCATTACCAGACCCGATTCCTGTATCCTGCCAGGGTGCGTCTGAAGAGTTTGAGGATCCAATTCCTGTATCCTGCTAGGGTGTATCCGTTGACGACTAGCATTACCAGACCCGATTCCTGTATCCTGCCAGGGTGCGTCTGAAGAGTTTGAGGATCCAATTCCTGTATCCTGCCAGGGTGTATCCGTTGACGACTAGCATTACCAGACCCGATTCCTGTATCCTGCCAGGCTGCGTCTGAAGAGTTTGAGGATCCGATTCCTGTATCCTGCCAGGGTGTATCCGTTGACGACTAACATTACCAGACCCGATTCCTGTATCCTGCCAGGGTGCGTCTGAAGAGTTTGAGGATCCGATTCCTATATCCTGCCAGGGTGTATCCGTTGACGACTAGCATTACCAGACCCGATTCCTGTATCCTGCTAGGGTGCGTCTGAAGAGTTTAAGGATCTGATTCCTGTATCCTGCCAGGGTGTATCCGTTGACGACTAACATTACCAGACCTGATTCCTGTATCCTGCCAGGGTGCGTCTGAAGAGTTTGAGGATCCGATTCTTGTATCCTGCCAGGGTGTATCCATTGACGACTAACATTACCAGACCCGATTCCTGTATCCTGCCAGGGTGCGTCTGAAGAGTTTGAGGATCCGATTCTTGTATCCTGCCAGGGTGTATCCGTTGAAACTAACATTACCAGACCCGATTCCTGTATCCTGCCAGGGTGCGTCTGAAGAGTTTGAGGATCCGATTCCTGTATCCTGCCAGGGTGTATCTGTTGACGACTAACATTACCAGACCCGATTTCTGTATCCTGCCAGGGTGCGTCTGAAGAGTTTGAGGATCTGATTCCTGTATCCTGCCAGGGTGTATCCGTTGAAGACTAACAGTACCAGACCCGATTCCTGTATCTCGCCAGGGCACGTCTGAAGAGTTTGAAGATCCGATTCCTGTAACCAGCCAGGGCACGTCTATGTAAAGAATTTTAAGACCAACTTCTGTAACAGGCAAGGTAATTATCTTTCTTTTTCAGGTACGCAAGTTCTCGCTAAGGAAACTCTTACGCGATCGACACCCAGATGGCATCTATAAGCCCATCCACCTATCCATCACCTCTCAACATGGCATCTGTAAGCCCATCTTCCTATCCATCAATCTCCAAATGGCATCTATAAGCCCATTCCCACCATCACACTGCTGATATACTCTATGTGAGCGCAAATTTCTGGGCACTCTAGTGTTCAATCATCTTCCACCTTCGTATTACGAAAGGCACGTCAGCCAATCTACATCCTCAGGTCTAAGAAGATTGAACAGGGGCAACTGTTGTACCCCAAAATTTTCCCTCCCATATTCTTCAAGGTTTTCTAAGATCATGCTTCAAAATCTCCAAAGGGGTGCACAGTCCAACTGCCTCCTAACAGTCAAAAATTAGGGTTTTTGTGCTGACAAAGAAATTGAAGTTTCCAAGGGTCCAAACAAGTCCCACATGCCTACATACATTGTCAAGCATCCATATGCCAAGTTTCAAGACTCACAGTATCAAACTGCATAGTCAAAAACCCTAAATGCTTCACAGTCAACTGTAGGGGCAAAATGGTCATTTGACAGTCAAAAGTCCAAATTTTTGGTCAACATCTTATTTTGAAGCCACAAACATCATTTGATCAATTCTTGATCATGATTCTCAAGGCATGGCTCAAAAAGTCTCAAGATACAAAAGTTTCTATTTTTGGACACTTGAAAAAGTCAACTGCAAATTGACCAGGGCATAACTTCCACATGGTTTATCAGAAAAATTCCATCCAAAGCTCATTTTGAAGAGAATGACATTTCCTACAACTCATATTCACACTTCAAGTCCAATAAATGCTCTCACAAAAAGTTACCAATCTCAACATTATAGGTCATTTTCAAAAGTCAACAAAAAGGCACTTTAAGTCAAAGACCATAACTTGAGATTGGTAAATCAAAATGACATGGGACCAAAGGCATTGGTTAGAGAACTTCAAGAACTTTCCAAAATGTCCAAGAACATGATCAAAGCTTAAAAATTGAGCAAGATATGCCTTGTGGAAGTTGGGAAATTTTTGGGAATTTTGAAAAGTCAACTTTGCTTCAAATGCCTCAAAATTGCTAATGGGCCTCAATTTCTTCCATGAAACATTACCCAAAGGCCATGCACGACCCATTGACATCCAAGGGAGTTATTTTCTCATTTTTGATTAATTATTTGAATTTTTATTATTATTAATTCACTTAATTAAAATTAAATATGAAAAAAATAGCAAATGACACCTTTCAAATCTTTTTATGCAGAGATTTCACTCATTATATGCTCAATATCTCGTGTACCATTCAAAAGGAAAGAATCTTCCATGATTTGGCATAATTGGCATGAAGAAAGATTGGAAAAGATTTGGCAAAAATCAAATATGCAAAATCATTAAAGCAATGGATTTTGGGCTGACTTTTAACCTAATTCTATTCACACATATATGCACAAGTGAAACCTAGGCAAGAGGACACAAGAGCTGGGCAGAAACCTAAAGAACAAACTTGCATTTTTTTGACAAAAAGTGAGAAACTGTTTTCATACATAGAGCTGGTTTCAAGGCCTCAAAAGCATTCCACAAGCTTGATAGACCTTCCAGGAGTCTAGTAGCATCAAGAATCATTCCAAACGCGCAAGGAACTGAAGAATATAGGCCATACGGTTTGTCATATTTTCCAGAAATACATAACATGATTCATGCACTTTTAATGATTTTTCTTGTTTGATTTGCACTAATGAGGACTCTCTGAAGCTATTGGTACCATCCAATTGAATTATAGGCGCCTGAACCAGAATCCACCATGGACGAAAACTAGGTTTTCTGAAACTTCAAATTGGGGCTTTAGGCATATGGCAAAATTAGACCTTAAAATCAGTATGAACAGGATCGTTGCGACATGACGAACAAAATCACACCCTCGCGCTCGATTTATGTTGCTCCATCTGCTAATCGCTATTTTTCCATGGCTGTGTTAGTGGGGGTTTAAAACCCCCGCTATTTGTTTCTTATTTTTCAGGACAAGCGAAGAAGAAGACCGGGTGTCATCACGTGGTTGGTTGATTCAAAAATCTGGCGCGTTTTCTTGTTTTCATATCATTAACTTTTGTTTTTATTATAATATTTAATGTCTAAATCTATTACAAACGCGTTGGAATGGCATAGTGGTTGGGAATGTGATTGGCAAGCCTTGGGACCTGGGTTCGATTCCCAGGTCCCCCATATAATTTGCTTCTATTTTTCATAAAGTGTTCCAGTGTACAGCACGCCTAGAAGTCCATCATATACTCTCATATGTGGCTTGCCAAGTGGCCATGAGCGTCCATCCAGTGGCCAGGAACCAAAGTTCATGGTGTACCCCAGTCAACGCGCGTGCATATAATCTGAAAAGTCAGCATGGATCAAACTTCTATTGGGCTAGATTCTTTAAACACACCTCTCAATTGGGTCAGACACCCCCATGGTTTGCATATTTTCACTTTCATTTTAATTCTCATTTTTATTCTTTTATTTTGCTTTATTGTTTTATTTAATCCACAAAATTAATTTTCACAAATATAAAATCCAGAAAAGTCAAAAATAAAAATATGTTTATTTAATATTTAATGCATTAATATTTTTTTGTAAATAAATTTAATAATCAACTTAGTAAAATTAGGTTAAAATTTTAATGTTTTTTTTCTTAATAACTAAAATACATAGAAATTAGGGTTTTTAGCATTTTTACCTTTTCTTTTAATAAATAATTTTCTTCTTCTTATTATTATTATTAATTATTAATTATTTTGTAAATAAACATGTCATTAGTTAATTAGGGTAAATTAGGTTAAAACTTAAATATTTTTCTTTAACAATTAAAAATAACTTAGAACTAGGGTTTTATTTAATTTCTAATTTTAATTAATTTTCTTTATTTCATAAATATCAAAAACCATAAAAAAATAAGTTCTTTTCTTCATTTAATAATTAATTATTTTTTAATTTCATTTAATTTCTTTAAAGGGTCCAACGCCCTCGCACATTCGATTATAATTTCTTTTCACGCGTTTGTCCTTATTTTCCGTTTAAATATTATGTAACTGTCCAAGCCCTGTAAAAGTATTTAGAAATTTATTTACTTTCCGCATTTTTATTCAAAAACGGGTCTTTGTTAATTTGGCGATGTATAGACCCGCGCCTTGTAATAGCGTAGGACCTTTATTTTTCCGCACTTTAATTTCCGCACCTTTTAACTGCTAATCATATGAAAGAATGAATGGCCCAAATAAAAATCAAAGCGTAGCTCACCCAATGCATGATCAAGATTAAACATAACTGAAAATGACGCACAATTCACACACCACTCTTAGGGAACGCCTCACTGTTGCCTTGCCCCTCGAAACGTGGTCGTCGAGTATAGGACGTTTTAGTAAGTCCTTATGTCCATGAACATGGCATAGGGGTAGCTTCTAAGGTTTCCTACTGTTGCTCTGGTGACCACACTGTCCCTAACAATCGAATTGACCCGAACACCTCCAACGGTGGTGCTACCTACCTCTCAATGGTGGGATGGCACTACCTTAAGGACTTCTACACAACCTAATTCCTTAGGGTAGGTAGATGACTCGTAGATACTTGCTCTATTTCAAAAAAACAAATCAAAACTTCTTTTCACACCGACACTTTTCAAAAAGCTTTCAAAAACAACTTTTCAAACACTCTTGAGGACTGATACAAGAGTCGATCTGAAACTTTAAACGAAACTTTTTCAAACTCACTCACACTTGAAAAGCAAACAAACATTTTGAAAACACAAATGAGCAAGTGTCTAAGAGCCCATGGATAACCATGGATAGAAAGGGTGCTAACACCTTCCCTTTCTATAAATCTACCTCCCGAACCGAGAAAATATCTCATAAGGAATTTTGCTGTGCTTTTGTCCTGTCCGTGTTGGAGAAAATAAAAGACGGTGGCGACTCTTGCTTACCGCGACATTTCGCGAACCAGCGTTAAACAGTCAGTTCCAGATCCACCGATCACAGCAGTCAAGGATTCACTTTCACCGACAGCAATCAAGATTCTTTTATCTCCAGCCATCCAGGATTCATCTATCCTCAGCAAGACAGCTCATCAGCTTACATGCGCATTCATTAAATTCATATCATGAACATTGGTATAACATACATTGCATCATGCATCATGACATGGCATACAACTAACTCCTTACCTTTTCAGGAAAGATCAGTCAACAGACAAAGATCATCATCTTCCGAGATTCTTTCTAGAAATAGTTCAGATGTGACCCAGACATGGCGATATTCTGATACTTATTCCAGATTCATTCAGATGAAGTTTTACACGGATTCATCATCAGGAAACCCTACACCGGTTCCTTCTCCACTCCTCAACTTTTGAAAACAGTTTACGGACGCTTCCCAACAACGGATGCTGCTCTATTGCTTATTCAACTTCAAGACTTCTGAAAACAGTTCACGGGTTCTCCAGTAACGGATGTTAACCTATCGCTTGTTCAAGATTCTTCAACCTCTGAAAACAGTTTACAGATTCTTCCCAACAACGGATGTTAATCTATCGCTTGTTCATACTCAACTTTGGAAAACAGTTTACGGACGCTTCCCAACAACGGATGTTGCTCTATTGCTTATTCAACTTCAAGACTTCTGAAAACAGTTCACGGGTTCTCCAGTAACAGATGTTAACCTATCGCTTGTTCAGATTATTCAACCTCTAAAAACAGTTTACAGATTCTTCCCAACAACGGATGTTAATCTATCGCTTGTTCAGACTCAACTTTGGAAAACAGTTTACAGATGCTTCCCAACAGCGGATGCTGCTCTATTGCTTATTCAACTTCAATACTTCAAAACAGTTCACGGGTTCTCCAGTAACGGATGTTAACCTATCGCTTGTTCAGATTCTTCAACCTCTGAAAACAGTTTACGGATTCTTCCCAACAACGGATGTTAATCTATCGCTTGTTCAGACTCAACTTTGGAAAACAGTTTACGGACGCTTCCCAACAACGGATGCTGCTCTATTGCTTATTCAACTTCAAGACTTATGAAAACAGTTCACGGGTTCTCCAGTAACGGATGTTAACCTATCGCTTGTTCAGATTCTTCAACCTCTGAAAACAGTTTACGGATTCTTCCCAACAATGGATGTTAATTTATCGCTTGTTCAGACTCAACTTTGGAAAACAGTTTACGGATGCTTCCCAACAACGCATGCTAATCTATTGCTTATTCAATTTCCAGACTTCTGAAAACAGTTTACGGATGCTTCCAGACACGAATGTCAATCTATTGCTTATTCAGACCCTCATTTCAGAGATGTTCCAAAACATGGATACCTTTCTGATACTCACCTACTCACCAATGACATACAGTTCAACAAACACTTCCATATGGCATCTCTAAGCCCATCCCCCGACAAGATTCTGTCACATCCCTAGATGGCATCTCTAAGCCCATCACCAAATGGCATCTTTAAGCCCATTCCCTCTACCATCACATCACTGAGTGCAAATTTTTCGGGCACTCTAGTGTCCAATCTCCTTTTACCCTCGAGTCGTGAAAGGCAAACTTGCCAATCTAACTCTTCAAGTTCAAGAAGATTGAACAGGGGCAACTGTTGTACCCCAAAATTTGCCCTCCTATTTTTCCACAAGAAATCACAGCTTCGGGCTTTTCCTGATTTTTCAGAATGGCGTAAATCAGTCAAACAGACTTTTCTCACCAGTCAGACAAATTTAGGGTTTTCATGGACTCTGGAACAGTTCAAGCAAATTATTAGGGTTTGGTTGAGTTTGGCTCAAAGTTTGATCAAACAGGCGTTTCTTTGATGTTAAGTCAAGAATTATGGTTTTGCGCGTGCAGTTTCAGAAGAGTTTGAATCCACAATGTTCTAATTGGTTGTTACACTGTTTTGACATTTGTTCAAAAATTTTGTCTAAACATCTGGGATAAAGGCTAAGGCATTTGATTTGAGATGGGATAAAAGCTGAGGCATTTGGATTGAGAACTTGCAGGGTTTGATTTAATCAGTAAAGGCAAAAGAATAAGGATGTTTGTTTGATTCGACTGTGCAATGCTTATGGCTATTTGAAACGCCGGGTTTATTATTGATTGATGCTAAGACCACAGTGTTTATTAATTGTTTATTTATTCTAAGTTAGAATAATTGGGATTTATTTCCATTTTATTATAATTTAAGAATTATAAATAATTAAATAAACATTTGAAGAAGAATTAAAAAGGATTAAACTTTTATTTACTTTTAATTATTGAGTACAAATGTTATTTGAATACATTTACAGTATTTACAAATAATGTTATTACAAATAATTAAAGGTAAAATAAAGCTATATCCTAAGTTTTCTAAATCTTCATCCTCTATTGCTGCCCCCCATTGCTCAATTGATTTTCATCTGCAAAAACAAAGAAAGGGGAAAAGTCAAATGCAGATGAATTAAATAAAAAGGCAGACAGATATTTTAAAATTCATCATTAAAAGTGACTGGCCGGAATCAGTTGTTCACCCTCTCTGCAAATCACAAGAATTTCTCTTGGTTCACAAAGAGGGATAGAAATATGTTTTGCAAATTAAAAATGCATAAAGCTGCATAGTTCATAATTCCAAATTGTCAACCAAAGTTTTCAAACTGAATAACCAAGTCCAAAGAGCAAAGCTGTCAAAATTCCAAACTAAGTCACAAATTGCAAACTGAACTGCACATGTCTAACCAAGTTTAAAATGTCAAACAAAGCTATCAAAAAGGCTATCCAAAAAGCTGTCAACAAAGTACACAAGATATGCAGAAAATCTGGAAAAAGAAGATAAGAGATATGCAAAGCAAAACCAAAGTGCAAGCAACATTCTAAATCATCACTTTCCAAGGCCAGTACTTTTTCAGAATAGTACATCTAAAGCAATAAAAATGCTTTTTAAAATCTGTGGAGAGAGAGAAAAAAGAGAAAAAGAAGTAGAGGCTTACAGGCTTGAGGCTTAGAAAAAGATATAAACAAACATATCTGAACACAGTAAGAAGGGGCGGAAAATACCAAGAAGCAACACAAACTGTGTCAAACATTCAAACACCTCAGAACTGTGCCTTAACATAAAAACCACCTCAAAGCCTGTTACATAACATAAGCAAGCAAACAACCTGCCTCCAACAACAAGCGCCAAGCCCTTTCAAACCTGCATAAGTTATAAACACAAGCCAAAACCTGCTAATACATAAAAACCAGAAAAAGCCAAACCTGTAACAAACAAAAGCCATCAAATGGCCACAAACCAGTCAAACTGTTAGCCTCTAAACAGCAAACCTAACAGGCTTCAAAACCAGAAGCCTACAAGCCCTAAAGGCCTGTAACCTCAAGCCCTGTAAAGCCTAAAAGGCTTGTTCATCAAAAACAACCAGTTCACACGACTGTAACACAAACCTGTCCAAGCCAAATATCCATATCCAACAAAGACAACTCAGAATCCAGGCACACAAGCTTCTTCAGAAGAAAATCATACAAGCAACTCAAATCAAACACTGAAGCATCATAACCAACAAAAACCCTCAGAATGATTTCATCATAGGGTTAGGGAAACAATACTCAAAATCCCAATCTCAGTCAGAATCATACAAGCATCTTCAACAAATCGAAACAATAACTGAACCAACAAAGCCCTTAGAGCTAGGCTCATCACAGGGTCTAACAAAAAACAATATTCAGAATCAATTTCAACACATCATCAACACTCAAAGCCATCAATTAGAGGCGAACAGAAGAGAGGAAAAGAAGCAAATAGGCAAAGCGTTTTCAGAAGAAAGCTCATCATAAAACACAAAATCAAGATACTAAACAATACCAGGGAGTCAGTAAAGCCAACATCATATTTCCCCTCGCCTCCGGCCGCCTAGGACGCTGCCGTCCTCCTCCGTCTCCTCTCCAAAGATAGTATCTCTTCCTTTTTCTTTTCACACCTCACAGGAAGCAAATAATAGCATGCAAAGAATCAGAACAAGTCAATAACATGTAAGAAACGAAAACCCAAAGCCCTAAAATACGAAAACAAAAGCACAAGAGGAGATCGCTACCTTTTTCTGTCACCGCTTGAACAAACGTTGAGAGAGGGAGTCGGAAGTGGCGTCCGGTGGCCAGGCATGGATGCATTCAGAAAGCTCAAGAGGAACGAAGGAAGAGAAGAAGATGAACGGCGCCGCTCATCAGAACGTAAACCCTTGTTCTGAGTAAACCAAAACAAACCCTAACAACAAATGTATCAAACGCGTCTTGGGCCGATTCGCCCTATCAAAGAGCCTAAGCCCATGTGAAAAAATGGCGTGCACCCCCCTTTTCCCTTTAATCTGCCTATTTTGATTGGGCCTGCCTCTCTTACTAACAGAAGCCCATTCCTTTTTTTGTTTTGTATATAAACTAACATCTTTTTTTATTTATTTTACTTATCATTTTATTTTACTTTTTTTATAATTTAAACTAATATATTTCATTTTTGTTTGTAAATAAAATAATACGTTAAACTCTTTTTTTTTTTATATAATTTTTTCTTAAATTACTTTTTATTAGTATGATTAAAAATACATAATAATATTTTATTTTGAGTTAAATAAAATCCTTGTATATAAGATATCAATAAATACATAAGAAAATAGATTTTTTTTATTTCCTTTTTTGATTAAACATTTGTTTATATATAAATACATAAACATTAATTTTTTCTTAAACTTGAAACATTTTTCTTTTCTTTAATTAAAACTTTTGTACATAAAAACATCAATACATAAAAAAAAATAGAATTTCTTAAAACATCCTTTTTCTTTCTTTTAATTAAAACTTTTGTTTGTACACAATTAACAAAAACACAAAAAAGGAATAAATACTTAAATTTGCATTAAGTTAACATTTTTTATTACTTGTAAATAATCATATGCACTTACACCAATATATTTGCTTATCTTTTATTCTTGTACATTGATACATGTTACATTGCGATTGCGATTCGATTTGGTTGTAAATATATTTTGACACTACTCTCCTAAGTCTCATCCCCATTTGTAAATATTTGTACCCCCATTCCCGGACACTTATTTGTAATAGCTTAGACTTTAAATTCCCGCAATTTATCGCTTTCTATATACTGTATAGTAATTAAGGATTGTATGCGAAAATTCAAAATCAATAGCTAGATAACCTAAATACAAGATAAATGCATGACAATCAATACACCTTTCACACTTGCACCCCTAGGGTAATCCCGCTTGTTACCTTCCAAAATGGGCCATGCTTGCACGTTGAGTTTCTTTGGCAAAACAAAACAAATCAAATGATCATAGTCCCTCGATGACGCTTTCGAAGTTGCCTAAACAAAATGATCATAGTCCCTTCAAGCAAAATTGCCAAAGACACTTGGCACCATTGCATTCATGGTCCATACGATGACCCGCGCCTGTCCCGTTAACATCCTAACACAAGATTGTCCACCAAATACAATGGTGAAACAATACTGTTAAAAGGGTTAAAACATGAGAAAAACCTTTGAGTAAATTTAGGGGTAGACAACTCTTAGTTACTTGATCAAACTTGCAAAACACACTTGCCTACTTTTCAAAACCCACTCCACAATACACTTTCAAAACAACTTTCAAAAACATTTGAAACATCTTTTCGAAAAGACACACACCTTTGTAAAACATTCGAGTAAAGAATTGTTACAACGGTTGCCTAGACAAGGCATCTTTTTCAAAACATTTTCAAAACACACACACACACCACCATTTCAAGCAATTGAAAATCAAGGCAAGTGATCTAAACCAAGTAACTAAGAGCCCATGGATAACCATGGATGAAAAGGGTGCTAATACCTTCCCTTTTCATAATCTACCCCCCGAACCCACGAAACATCTCAAAAGGTTTTTCCTGTGCTTTTTAACCTTTCCTTTAGGATAAAATAAAAAGTCGGTGGCGACTCTTGCTAAACCGAACAAGTGCGAATACAAACGCAAAAACTCAAGTCAGTTCTCCCACCGTATCACACTCAGCCTTTTATTTTATAAGTCGATGCTTCATGTATTGGAATGGGTGTTGTGTTGGGACAAAATGGTCATCCAATTGCCTGTTTTTCAAAGAAACTAGTACCGAAAATGTAGAAAAAATCATCATACATCAAAGAAATTCTAGCAATTACTGAGAATTTAGCTAAATTCAGGCACTACCTACTAGGCAACAAATTTATTATGAGGAGTACTGATTAAATGAGCTTTAAAAACTTGATGGATCAATCACTACAAACCTCGAAATAGCAAGCGTGGCTGTACAAGTTCTTAGGCTATGATTTCAAGATTGAATATAAGCCTGGGAAGGATAATCAAGTGGTGGATTCCCTATCGAGGATGTTCTCTCTAGCTTGGTCAGAACCATATTAATTGTTCTTGGATGAATTGAGAGCGAGACTAGCTACTGATGGACATTTAAATAAGTGGCTAGAAACATACCAGTGGAGTCAGGATTCATATAACTACTCGGTTAGGGAAGGTCTACTGATGTGGAAAGTGAGGATAGTAATACCAATCGAAAAGGAGATTGTGCAGAAAATACACTACATGAGTTTCACAACTCACCAATTGGAGTACATACTGGGATAACTAGAACTTTAACAATAATTAAGGCTCAATTTTATTAGCCTAATATGCAAGAAGATGTCAAGGCCTTATACAAAATTTCTTAATTTTCCAATAGGCCAAATCCAACAATACATTACCTGCAAGGTTGCTTCAGCCGTTACCTATTCCTGACAAGTTTGGAAAGAAGTGGCGATGGACTTCATCACAGGGTTACCAAACTTATTCGGGTGGACTGTTATACCCCAATTTCCCCCCCTAAGATTTCTCATCATCTCATGTCACAATGTATCAAGACACACACGTTAGGTTTGTTTCTATCTTTATCCTATTTTTAAGTTTACTCTTGAGGGATTACCAAGCACCTTGAATTTTTTATCTTGTACAAATGTTCTTTTAACTAACATTAATATGTGTATATATGTTCCTTTTAATGTTCATATTTTAGGTGATCACAATTGCATTTATCTCACCATCTAATCTAGGGTTTAAGGGGTGATTCTCTATCAAATGGTTCTCTAATGGATTGCAAGAGCTCAATCTTCAAGGTCTTGTCTATGGCATCAAAGATTTATGGTTCAAGGAACTCTCTCACTTTATTTAGGTCAAGACCTCCTCAAATTTGGTGATGACATTCATCAAGAAGATTTATAGGTTCATGTGTTTATTTCCATGCCTTATTCAACAAGCTTCATTGAGACTTAAGCTCCACATTTGAGTGTGCTTCATGAAAACATCATTTCAAGGCCTCTTATGATTCATCACGCTTTATTTTTCCAAAAAAGTCCAAAATATTCAAGGTTATTCAACAAGTTTGACCTATTTGAGCAAATACTAGATTCAGTGATCACAAGTGCATAATTCTCTCAATTTTCAACATTTTGAGTTGGTTATTTTTGCTATGTATTATTATCATCATCTAAAACAACCTCTCTTCAAATTACAAGGGTTTGTTAACTTCCAAGGGCGATGTCTTTCTCATTTTTTGAGATTTTTGAGTGACTCTAAAGCCATGATTCTCTTTAAAGGGTCCTTAACAATCTCTCTTCAGAAGTCTAAGGCTAATTTTAAATGGAAGATCACTAAAAGTTGAGAAAGATTACAAGCCTACTTGAAGAGCCTTTGAATTTTAGGGTTTGGCTTCAAATGATCATAACTTGGTCAATTTTTAATCACCTTGGGCCCATTATTTTCCCACAATAATATTTGGGTTGTCTACTACAACTTTGTTTTTATATGCAAGGCTTGAAGATGCTTGGAAAGTTGTTGAAGAATTGAAAAGATTATAGTTCTTTTGTGATTTTCCCCAAATTTGTTCATCATCTTCCAAGGACCATAACTCTTTTAATTTTTATGATTTTTGAGTGATCTCAATTCCACTATTCAACTCAATAGGCCTATTTCATGTCTTTAGATATAAGGACCAAATTTTAAGTGGAAAGTCATTTAATTTTGAAGCACATTATTGGTCATTTTGAAGTTTAACACTTAGAATTTTTCTAAGTACAAAACATCTGTGTGTTTTTCACAAATTCAATTCGACATGATATTTTGCTCAAGCATCCAAATGGAGTTCTTCTTGGCATATTGTAAATATTGTGACCTCATCTTCAAAATGCTTCAAGAATTATGCCCTAAAGCCTCTTGAGCTGTGTGCACCATGAATTCAAAGTTGGTACCTTAGAAATGAAGTTTCCTTTTCAGTCAGATTGCAAATTGATTAGTGTGACCTCTAAACACAATTTTGTCACGCGTTTGATATTTAAACATGATTAACTAAGTTGCCTGAAAGGTTTAGCACATCAAAATGCAAAGAATATTTGAGTTTTGACAACTTGCAAGTCACACTTTTCTAATGATGTAGATATGCATGATTTCAGCTCAAATTACATCATCCACCCATCCTCTCGATTCCTGTCACTTCCATATAAATAGAGGCCAATATCCCACTCATTTGATAAGCTTTAGAGAGCCTAAGAACCTCTGTTGAAATCCCTTCATAACTCATAATTCTGCAACTTTGAATTCAATTCTAAAGCATCTTTCGATCCAATTTCTTTACTGATTCTTCATCCTTGAACTTCACTGAAGCTAACAGAAGAAGAACCAAGCCTTGAAATGCCCTAAATCGTGCTAGCCAAGTCAAGTTTCAGAGCTTTGAATTTGAACTTCAACAGGTAGATTCCTCCATCAATTCTCTCCAAACTTGTTGCTACAATGTAGCTCTCATCACTCTGATATTGATTGCATCATTAGTTTTGAACTGGAAGTGAGTTTTACTTTCAAATCCCTTTCCAACCTTTTTCTTTTGGTTTTCTTGAAGTCGACTGAGCTATAGTTTATATAATTTTTTTGCGAGGGTACCATTGAAATCGTCTTGAAGAGATGAAAGGAGTGGCACCATCTGAGCTTCTGATTTTACAGTTTGTGGAACCTATAATTCGCACGTGGATGGAGGTTGAAGACGATGAAATGTCTTCCCTTCAGCCAATGATATAGCGCCACACATTTTTTCAAAATCTGTTTTAAAAAAATGATCTGGAGGTTTATTCAGTAACGTCCATATCATGCAGAGCGTGCTAGATCTCTTAGATTTGATTACTAACGCGTTTTTACATTGATCAAATGGTCTACATCTTTTTTGTTTTATTTCACTTTCTAATTTTATATTTTATTTGTTTTAAACTTCAAAAATTCATAAAAAGTTCATTTCAACTTCTAAAATTTTGAAAAAAATTCTCAAAAATACTTTTGGTTTTTCTCTTTTTGATTCTTTTTTTTTTCAAAATTCTATTTTATGATTTGGTATATTTTGTAATTTTTTACTTTATTTTAATAATTTTAATTTCTTAAAAATATTTTTCTTGATTTTTAAATTCTGGAAAAATTATGGAAGGATTCAATGACCTCTTGACAAATATTGGTGACCTCATTTTATTTTTATTTCTGATTTTATTATTATTTTTAAATATTTTGATTTATTTTGCTTACTTATTTAAATTTTAAAAATGGTTCCTGACTTTAAAAAATTCTAAAATTTTCTGTCAACACTTATTGACTCATGTTTGACGTCTGAATTTTTTTTGGAATTTTTATTTGGTGTTTTAATATACTTTGTGTATTTTACCAATTATTTCCCTTTTA
Source organism: Vicia faba (assembly GCA_948472305.1). Lineage (NCBI taxonomy): Eukaryota > Viridiplantae > Streptophyta > Magnoliopsida > Fabales > Fabaceae > Vicia > Vicia faba. The sequence goes on along the minus strand of OX451740.1, from coordinate 295,162,384 downwards.
TTAATCATTTTAAATATTTTTTTATTAAGTATTATTTTATTTTTTTGGGTCCTAATTTGGGTGTTATTTTAGGAAAAGTCCCTAATTTCATCTAATACATCCCCTCCCTCTTCGTCTTATCCCTCTCTTGTGTTACTTGTTGTTGGAGAATGATCTATATATAATTTCTCCAAATGTGGTACATAAATTGCTATTGACGTGCCTAAAAATATGTGTGACTTCTACATAAGTTCACTTACAATTACTTAACATAATGCTAAATTTGTCCCGATTCGAAACATGATCGTTCGTGGCCCAAACCTATGTTTGCAAGCCCAAGTATGTTTAATTTTAAACCTTTGATACAAAAACCTTGAGGTTTATTGTTAGGAGACTTTGATCTTATCAATCCTCTAATGAACTTTCATGAATTTTGGTCTAAGTGAGACATTTAAACATCGTTCATCATATGTGATTGTCTTGAATACTTGAAATGAATGATATACTTGACAAAAAGCAAATGAGACTTGTTATTGAGAAGCTTTGATTTTATCAATCTTCTAATGAGTTTTCAAATGCAAGTTTCAATATGGTCATTCAACTAACCTCTAACTTCTAATTCACTAACAGTTGACTTTACTTTGTGCTTTTACTTTCTGCCCATTTATTTTATGCCTTTATTTTTATGCACCATTTACTTTAGAATTTTCATTTCATGTTATTTTCATCTTTGCTCACTTGAGCATTTATCTTTATATCATTTTATCTTTGCTCATTTGAGCATTTATCTTTTTATCTTTCATTTTATTTTATTTTATTTTGCTCACTTGAGATTTCATTTTCTTTTTAAAGACACTTAATAATCAACTTGAACATTAAAGAACTTTAAGGTTACTTGGACTATTTGGTCACTATCCTTGGTATTATGGAGTTATAGGTCTCTTGGACTTAGGATTAGAAGCCTTGATACCCTCGGGACCTTGTGACTCTGTTGTTATTTTGTGTGGAGTTCTTGGGATTTACTCCAAGACATTAGGTTGATTTTATTTGTGTGCAAGTTATTATGATTATATGTTTTGTCTTTGATTGATAATTCCTCTGTACAGAGCTGTTACTCTGCTCAATTTTTGTGAAGACTTAATACGTATGAGGCTTGGTATTCCTAAGAGTTTTAGTATTTTTGCTTGCTTGGTTTCAATACAAAGGATGGAAATTCTACATTGACTCTTTTTTTAAATGTTGTCTTCTTGTTGGTTAGATCATTCTTTTCCCTAGCTTTTACCTTATGCTTTAGGATAGTCTGTTCATCTCCTCACATCTTCTTAAATTTGAAAAATATTCTCCCTCATTTTCAAAACTCTTCTTTTTTTCTAACTTTATCCGCTTTCATAATAAACTTGGACATAGATCCATGTATTTTCAAAATCTTTTCTTAATCAAATTTTAATCAATATTAATCATACTTTGACATTTTTTGTGAGAAGACTAAAAGTCAATTAACCTCATTCAAACCATTTTGCCACTTTGGCTTTTTACTTTAAAATTTTTTTTCAAAAATATTATACTCTTGTCGATTCTTTAGTGACGTGAACTACTATACTTCTATTATATGTAGTAAAGTGAGATGTTTTCCACTTGGTTGTTAATTGAAGCTTTGTTGATTTTAAAATCCAAGTTATATCCTCTATTTTGAGATGATGCAAATTCTACTTTCTCTTAATCGTGGGTAGTGAGTATATTTTCCACTCGAATATGACGATGATGTCTCTTCTCTTAAAATTAATCAACACACTTATGTTTTAAATTTTTTGAGGTGAACTACGAGTACTGTTATCCCCTATTGCATGCAAGGTGGTACGTAGGCACTAAAAGTTTACAACTGCGACGGGTGCAAAATTGTAAAAAATACTTCTTTTCTCATCTCCACCATCATTTTTTGTACACACCATTTATAGCCAAAATACACAAATATTCAAAGAGGTTCATGCAGAGTACCGTAGATGTTTAGGGTGTTAATACCTTCCCTTTGCATAACCAACCCCCATATCTAGACTCTCCCCCCCCCCCTCTCTTTTAGGTTTATTTTCCCTTTTCCCATTCCTTTGGAAACAATAAAGCGTGGTGGTGATTTTTATTTGATCCGTGCAAGTTAAGTAAATCCAATGGCTTGGTCTCAACATTTGTACCGCCACAAGAAAATGGTGAATCTGTTGGGGAAAGATCGACCAAATGATGGTCCATCTCTAAGTGGGTTGAGACTATCTTTTCTTATATTGTATATGTGCTATTATTTTTTGTATATTATGTGTTGTATATATGTTTGTCTGGATTTTCCTGGTTTTCAGGATACTTGGTGATTTCTCATAAGTCCTCTACCCGGACTTGGGAAAACTTAAGATAGGACGGGAATAATAGTCCTGTTAAATTTGAGGGAGGAATCCCAAAAAATGAGACATGAGATCCCCACTCAGCGGATGCCCCTTTAATTGTAGTATTCGTTTATCGAGCAATCGGGAAGATGTGATGCTTTCACCCTGGGAGCCTACTGAAGCTGAGAACCTTAACCCATCTTGGCCTATTAGGTGTAGTGCAAAAACTATGAGGGAGCAATCCATAAGTGGTTGTCACATGATGCTACACTCAGACAAGTTTTTCCTGAGAATATTGTCGATTACCAGGTTAATCGGGACGTTGGCAATATCCGAAGGAAGGATATAGACTCTGGGAAAATTTTAGAACCTTGTTCAGCAGGTGATAAACTATTAGTCCTTACCTAGTGGGTGGTATATTTGACTTCATGCTAGTGACGTCGAACCTATGACCCCCCCCCCCCCCCCCCCCCATGTTTATGAACCCCCTTCTATAAATTAGTTGACTCAAGGAACTTAAAGTTCATATTTGCAAATATATCAGGTACTTATTGACCATGGATTCTGGAAAAAGAAAGACTTAGAAGTACAATTTCAAGGATCCTAATATAGAGGAACTGATGTGTTTGATTCCTGATATTGGGAGCTCTACATATTTCCAGAAGAAGTATGGATCTGTTGTGCCTCTTATGAAGCTCAAGATGAAGGAGGGTATTCTTTCTATATTGGTCAAGTTCTATAATTTGTTATACCGGTGTTTTACTTTCTCTAATTATCAATTAATTCCCATATTGGAGGAGTATTTTACTTACTCGGTTCACCTTTTATTTATCGTGTTCCTTTCAGCGGCTAACATGACTCATTTGAAGAAGTCTGAGATTGAGACTAACATGACTACCAAAGAAGGAATCAGGGGTTTACCTGCTAAGTTTTTATTCGAGAAAGCTCGTTAATTTGTCAAGATGAAGAGTACAATTGCTTTTAAGGCTATCTTTGCTTTGCTTACCTATGGGTTGTTCTTGTTTCCTAACGTCCACAAGTTTATGGATGTTAATGCCATTAGGATCTTTCTGATTGGGAATCCAGTCCCTACATTTCTAGGAGATACTTATTCTTCCATCCATCTTCTGAATTTCTATCAGGGAGGATTTATCATTTGTTGCACACCATTATTATATCAGTGGCTTATTTCTCACTTACCTCAGTCTGTTTATTTTTGGGATACCAAGAAGGAACCTCATTGAACCCCAAAGATTATAGATCTCACTCATTCTGACATTGTTTGGTATCATCAGGCTTATTATGATGTGGATATTATTGATAGTTGTGGTAGTTTCTCTAATGTGCCTCTTCTTGGTACAAATGGAGGAATTAATTACAATCTCGTTCTTGTGTGTCGTCAACTTGGATATCTAATGAGAGACAAGCCAAATAACATCCATTTGAGTGGTTTATTTATGAAAGAAGGAGAAGATCATAAGGAAGCTAAGAAAGAGGTTGAGAAGGCTTAGCACCATATTCATAGAAAAGGTAGAAAAGAGTTGGGACCAAGAGGAGTTGTTTCCTTGGAGCCTCATCCTCGTTAGGTACAAGCAAGAGAAATTCGGTTGAATATGCCATATTCTCGTGAAGAACATATACATGATCTGTTCATGAGGACTACCCCTCCTTTCTTAGATGATGTGGAATAACTTTAACTTTCCCTGGTTAGGATGCAGCAAGTGAAGAAATCATGGAAGAACAAGTACCTGACTTTAGAGGTGTCTTACTCAACAAAATTCAAAGAGAAGGATGACTTGATCGAGATTCTTGAGAGTCGTGTTGCAGAGATGATGAAGAAGCAAGATAATTTATTTTCCTGTAGAGCTCAGCAAGGTCCCGGTCACTCATCTTTTGAATCCAGTGGTTGGAAAGAAGTCACAGATAAGTATGCATAAGAGAAAAAGTAGTTGAAGGCTCAAATTGTAAGACTCATGGGAAAGCGTCAGTGTATGGAGATATCTTCATCAGATTTGGCTCCTTAGGATTTTTAAATTCTATCTTTATTTTCTTGTACTTAGGATTGTTGAAACTTGTACTAAAAGTTGTAATCCATTCCAAAATTATTATTAAAATGATAATTTTCAGTATTTCCAAATGTGTTAGTACTTTAATATTTAAAATTGTTTATAATTCTTTGGATTCCTTGGATAAACACAAAAAATCATATGCATTGCATATCATGCATCATTTTTGCACATTTTTTGCATTCCTATTCATACCCAAGTGTCTTACTTGTTTCTCTGCTTCAACAGTCAGTAAGTTGTCTCATCGCTATAATACTTGGGCTAATTCTAGGAAGAAGATGGAAAATCTTGAACAAGAAAATCGTGAGCTGCACAAAAAAGATTGCTTTGAGGGCTGGTATGGCCAATCTGACTACTTTGCTGGAATTGTTAGTGGTTGCTCAGAATCAGCCACCTCCTCCTCTTCCATCTCCTCATGCTACTCAGCCACAATAGACGACTGCTACTTTAGAAGTTCCATCAATTCCCATCTCTGTTAATCTAGTTACTGCTGCTCAATATCGTATGCCTCAAGGTTACCCGTGGGGAATGCTTGAGAACTTCATGCCAGAGGGTTACAATCATGCTGCTAAAGTTGCTCCATTTACTCAAACTGGTGTTGTTTCTACGCCTCTTGTGGTACATGCTACTCCTGTTTATAATAATGAGATTCATCATGTTGCGCCTCCTATAGTGAATGTTATGCTTGTTCTCAATGATGAAGTTTATCATCCTGTTCCTCCACCAAGTTAAAGTTTGGGCTTCTATGACCAACTGGATGACTTTCATGATCAATTCATTGAAATATAGAAATAAGTGAAGGCTCTCCGAGGGAAAGAGTTATTCAGACAAAATGTCAGTGACCTCTGTTTGATCCCTAATGTAAAAGCACCAGCAAACTTTAAAGTACCAGTATTTGAGAATTACAAGGGCAACTCTTGTCCTCGTGACCACCTAGTGATGTATATCAGAAGGATGTCCACTCATACTGATGACCAACGTGATAGTTTAACTGGTGTAGCTTTGAAATGGTATATGGGTATGGACAGTAGCAACATCCGCGCATTTAATGATTTGGGTGAAGCTTTTATCACGCGGTACAAGTACAACATGTTTATGGCACCTGATTATGACCAATTGAGAGAAATGGCTCAGAAAGATAAGGAGTCATTCAAAGAGTATGCACATTGTTGGCGCGGGGTTGCTGCCCAAGTGGTACCCCTAACGGGAAAATAAGAAATGACTAAGGTCTTCCTAAAAACCCTTGGTTCATTTTATTATGAAAGGATGGTTGCCAGTGCACCGAGTGATTTCACTGAAATGGTAAGTATGGGTGCCCGTCTAGAAGAAGTTGTTAGGGAAGGACGATTGACAAAAGATGAAGGTTCTAGTGGAACAAAGAGATCATCATATGGGCTTTATAGAAAGAAAGAAAGTTAAACAAATTTTTTCATTGATGAAAGAAAGGTTATACCTTAGAGAAGACGTCATCAGCGCCAACAACAAGTTTCTTCTGTAAATCCAATCGTTAGTATAGCTCCGAATAGTGTTTCCTATCAGAGAGCACCTCCTCAAGGTAATCAAGGGAAAGGTCAGAAGAGAGAAGCTTTTGATCCTATTCCGATGAGTTATGTATAATTGTTTCCGGCTTTAATTTAAAAGAAATTGGTGCAGACTAGATCTGCCCCTACTATACCTCCACCTTTACCATGGTATTACAAGGATGATCAGACTTGCCTTTTTATTAAGGAGTCATAAGGCACAACATTAAAAACTAATATCCATTAAAGTATGAAATGCAGAAGATGGTAAGATCTAGTCTCATGTCTTTTAAAGATGCTGGTCCCAATGTGAAGGATAATCCACTACCCAAACATGGAGGTGGAAGTGTTTCAAATATGGTTGTTAGTTGTCTTGGGGACTTCAGGATTATTTATATCAACCTAGTCAGAGCTGGTTTAGTGAAGATACATGATGATCTCTGTGAATTCAACTATTATAAACATGACCATGCTGGTTGTAGTATTTGCAATTCAGATATCCATGGATGTGATAAAGTGAGAAGTGACCTTCAAGAGATGATGGATGAAGGTCATATCCATATAATCAGACCGAGGGCTTAATATGAAGATATTAATGTGATTGAAGACTATGATGATGAGTATGTTTATGCTGATGAGTTCTTTTCTTCTGATGAGTCAGAGTCTGTGAATGAGGGTGTTTTGTCTGATAATGATTCCATGTATCTTGAGTATTCTAAAGAAGAAGGGGTGAATGTCATTGTGCCACATTTTGATACTCCCGCTTCTGTAGAGATTGTGTACCACAACAAGCCTGTTATTTCTCCCGCGGTTATTTTTCTGCCTGGTCATATCCCATATGAATCAGATAAAGCTCTGCCTTATAAGTACAATGAAACTATTCTGGAAGATGATGTGTAAATTCCTATCCAACCTTTGTCCCATGTTGAAAATATTGTTGAAGCTATTTGGGTAACTCACAGTGGTTGTTTCTTCGCCCCTACTCTTTGAGGAGATGTTAATCCCGGAAAAAAGATTGTTGAGACTTATGTTGAGCCTAAGAAAGTGGAAGGAAAATCTAGTGGCTCTGCCTTGGAAAAGGATGTGGATGATCTGCTAAAAACCATCAAGATGAGTGATTACAAGATTGCGGATAAGTTGTTGCAAACTCCATCTAAGATTTCCATTTTAGCCTTGTTGGTGAACTCTTCTACTCATCGAGAATCTCTGATGAGGGTGTTGGATCAGGATTTTGTTGAAAGTGATATGTCTTTAGATCAGTTCAGTAGTGTTGTAGGGGAATATTACATCTTGTAATCTGAGCTTTTATGATTACGAGTTGCCTGATGAAGGGAGAAACCATAACCTGGCTCTCCATATTTATATTAATTGTAAGAATTACTCTTTGTCCAATGTACTAATTGACAATGAATTTATTTGAAAGTCATACCGATAAGTACTCTCATGAAGCTTAAGTACCAGGGAACTCCCATGTTCCCTAGTGGCCATATAGTGAAAACTTTTGATGATTCGAGAATGTTTGTCATAAGAGAAGTAGATTTACCTATTCATATAGATCTTCACCTATTCCAAATCACTTTTCAGGTTATGGATATTTTCTCCGTCTATAGTTGTTTATTGGGACGACCATGGATCCATGAAGCAGGAGTTGTTACTTCAACCTTTCATCAGAAGTTGAAATTTGGTCGTGAAGAAAAGGTAGTCATTGTGAAGAAGAGGTTTTGAAACATATTGATGATGTTTTCCTTATGACATCAGTGTACCCTCAGTGGATTGCCAATATTATTCCAGTACCAAAGAAAGAGGGAAAATTCAGCACGTGTGTTGATTATAGAGATTTAAATAAATTAAGTCTGAAAAATGACTTTCCATTGCCGCATATTGATAGGTTGGTTGATAGAACAACAAAATTCAAAGTGTTCTCATTCATGGACATATTTTCTGGATATAATCAAATTAGGATGGCTCTTGAGGTCATGGAAAAAACAACGTTTATCACACCCTGGGGAATATTCTGTTACAGAGTGATGCCTTTCGAGTTGAAGAACGATGGTGCAACGTATTAGAGGGTTATGACAACCCTATTCCATGATCTGATGCATAAGGAAATTGAGATATATGTTAATGATATGATCGCCAAATCTCATACTGAGTAAGGGCATATAGAAATTTTTTTGAATTTGTTTCAGCGTTTAAGGAAGTATCGTCTCCGTTTGAATCCAAATAAGTTTAATTTTGGTGTTCGTTCAGGAAAGTTGCTAGGTTTCATTGTCAGCCAAAAAGGAATGGAAGTTGATCCAGATAAAGTTAAGGCAATTCAAGAAATTCTTGCACCAAGAACTGAAAAGCATGTTAGAGGCTTCCTTGGACGTTTTTATTACATTTACAGATTTATTTCCCATATGACTGCAACATGTGAACCATTCTTCAAGTTGTTAAAGAAATATCAAGGGTGTGTGTGGATGGACGGTTATCAAAGGGAATTTGAAAGCATTAAAGAGTATTTTCTTGAACCTCCAATTTTTCTCCCTCCTATTGAAGGAAGACCATTGATTATGTATCTAATTGTTTTAGATAATTCCATGGGTTGTATTTTAGGATAACAAGATGAAACAGGATGAAAAAAATATTCCATTTACTATCTGAGCAAGAAGTTCACTGACTGTGAGTCACGATATTCTATGCTAGAAAAAACATGTTGTGCTTTGGCCTGGGAGGAAAAGGGATTATGGAAATATATGTTGAATCATACTACTTGGTTGATTTCCAAAATGGACCCAATTAAGTATATCTTTGAAAAGCCTGCTCTTACTGGAAGAATTTTCTGTTGGAAGATGTTGTTGTCTTAATATGAAATTGAATATCATACTCAGAAGGATATTAAAGGCAGTGTGTTGGCAGAGGACCCTGCTCACCAATCGATGGAGTATGGTGTTTGATAGATCTGTAAATACTTATGGAAATGGAATTGGTGTTGTGATTATCACTCCACAAGGGTCACACATCCCTTTTACAGCAAGGTTGTTATTTGATTGTACCAATAATATGGCAGAGTATGAAGTATGTATCATGGGTCTTGTTGTACCCCAAATTTTTCCCTCCAATTTTTACTCAAGACATGCTTATTGAGGTCTTCAATTGCTCAAAGATGACCAAGAATTGACTAGACAAATTCACCTCATAAGCAATGAACCTCTAACTAGGGTTTAATTTTTCACCAAGATGTGTAAGCTCCAAACGTCTCAAATGTTTTCCATGGTCCTAATAGGTCTTCAAGATTCTCCATGCCAATTTTCATGCATTACACTACAAGTTTGCTCAGTCAATTACTCAAATGTCTGAAAATTAACTGTACTAGGTCAAAAGTCAATTGTGGCCTATATACAGTCAAACTTCAAGATTTTTGGTCAACATAAACATTTTGAAGTGATATCCATCATTTTATCAAGGGTTGATCATGATTCCTCAAGAAATACCCCTAATCTATCAAAAGTCAAGAATTGCTAAATTGGGGTTTCTATAGGAAAAGTCAACTGAACTTTGACTAGGCATAACTTTCACATACTTCATCCATTTTTCCCCAACCAAAGCTCATTTTGAAGAGAATCCAATTCCCTACAACTTTTATTTTTCCCTAAAGATAAAGAAATTCACCATTTGAACGATACAAGCTCATACATTACAGGTCATTTTCAGAAAGTCAACAAAAGACACTTTTTTCCAAGACCATTTACATCAAGATAAAGTTTTCAAATGCAAAATTGATCAAACGAGGGATTGAAGAGGACATCTTGGGCTTTCTAAAAAATCAAAGATCATCTTCAAAGGTTAAAAATTCAATAAGTTATGGTTTTCACACATTGGGAAATTTTGAGAAATCCACATTGAGCAAATTTGTGTTTTTAGGTTAATGGGCCTAATTTTTTAGACTCAAACATATTCATGACATGTCCAAGAGCCTATCAACTCACCCATGCATGAGTTTGATTTTTTATTTTATTCATTTTTTATTTTTATCTAAATAAAATCAAAATAAATTAAATAAATGCAAGATTAACGTATTATGTGTGTAAAGATGGAGATTTGATCATGTTGGAGGCCCAAAAAGCTGACAAACAGCTCTCAAAAATGAACAAGGCAAGAGGAGGGAAATATCTTCTTTTTTTAGAAATTTTGGATCAAATCTTGATGTATTTAAAAGCATGATTATATTTGATCTCATGGATAGATTTTCTGACCTAATCTTGCCCACTACATATATACAACAAAATAAGACCTAAAGCATACGCATAGCCTCCTCAAGAACAAAACCCTAAGTTCTCTAAAATTTCAAAGAAAGAGAGCACGGGGAAACTCCCATCTCCAGCCATCTTCATTCAATTCCAAGTATCCCACTAGCTTCTTGAAGGTCTCAGGAGTGCCTCCAAGCCTTCACCTTAGCCTAAAGCATGTCTGGATCGTGCATACAAGTTGCTCCAATTTGGTAACATTTTCTTCTTTTAAAGCTTTTAATCCATGCCTTGTTGAATGTTTCTATGCATACATACATGTTCACAATCATGTTTAGACTTGTCTTGATCCTTTATTTACAAGCTTTGACGCAGGGGTAGTGATTTTCCATGGCTAGGGCAAAACGTGCCTGCACCGCTCGTATCAGTACTTCTAGGCCGTTTCAGGAAAAACAGCCACCACCACTAGATCGGCAGACCCCGATTTAGGGGAGTAGCCTAAATCTTAAGCTTCGATTTGGCCTTTTGCAGGTTCTGGGATTTTTGGGCCATCAGAGAAGATAACGAAATCTTGACTTCGGCCTAGTCAACTTGGCTGACTCTGGCGCCCATGTGTCTCCATCCTATTGGTGCATTCAATCAATGCGCGTTTTTTTTGTTGTTAATTTGAATAATTGTTGTTTTTAGGTTACATATTATATTATAGCTTTCATGCGTGTCAATGAATGACCGGTTAGCTGGGATGGTAGAACGTAAGGGCATAATGGGAGTGAACCTGGGTTCGATACTCAGGTCTGAGGTTTTATTTTTTCTAACATTTACAAATATAAATCTCATACATACAGTTGCTAGACGTTCACTGTGTACCATCAGCTCGTCACAAACTGATTCAAATCCAATGCATCCAAACGCGCAGACTACCATGCGCTCTTCAATGCTGCCCTCACTGGATCACAAAGTAAATCTAGGCCTCCTTCTCAGACGGGCGTACGTTTTTAGAAAACACCCCCCCATTTCTATTTACATCAGGCCCGTTTGCAATTTCCTTTTATTTACTTGTTTTAATTTGTTTATTTCCTTTAATTCTTGTTTTTAAATAACCATATAAAATAATTAAAATCATAAAAAAAATTAGGTTTTAGTTGTTTTTTATTAGTAAAATTATTTTTTTAATTAATTAATTAATTATTTTAACTCTTTTCTAATTTAAAAATTAAATAGATTTAGGTTAATTCATTTTCTTTTCATAATAAAAGTTCCAATCAAATAATAATTAGAATTAGGGTAAGTTTTCAATATTTCTTTTATTAGTAAAAAATAGAAAAAATGTTAGATTTATTTTTAATTTTATTAGATTTAATTTAATTTATTCTTTCTTTTAAAATAAACAAAAAACCACCAAAAAGATTTTCTTTTAACTTAATAATTGTCAAGGTTATTAGACGTATTTTCAATTCGCGCGCGTTATTACTTTTCACATTTTATTTTCATATTTTTGTAATTACCTACTGGGGTGTAATAGAATTAATTAGGACTTTTACTCAACTATTTTCTTTATTCCCCAAAGTTTGGACATGTAATAATCCCCCTCCCCGAAGCCTTGTAATAGTTAGATTTATATTTTTGTACTTTTATTTACTGTAAACTATCAACTGTTTAGATGTATGCTAACTAGGATTGTTTGGAAAGAATAACAAACAAAATGCTAGCAAACCTAATGCAAAGACAAAAATAGCTTTAAAACAATATAATTAAACATATGCACCTCTAGGGTATCCCACTTTGGTTGCCTTCGGAAAACAGTCACAACTCTCGAAACGTGAGAGATTTTAGTGGCTGCCCTTCGGTTTAAAGATCATAACTCCCTCGATGACCCTCTCGACGTCGCCTCGGTAAAATGATCTTAAAACCCTAGGGTAGTTACTAAAGTTTCTTGCCCAGTTGCCTTTGTGACTGTATAAATGTCCCTTCGAATGTCCCTCAAACATCCAACGACTAGGGATACCTACTCACTAATAGTAGGATAGCACTGCCTAAAGGAAAAGAGGAAAAGAACGATCCTTTCGAGTAAAGTAGATAGCTGTTAGATGCTTGCTCAAACAACTTTTACACAAAAACTTTTTTCAAAAAACATTTTCAAACACTTTGTATACATTCTCTAACATTCTGAGAAACATTACAAAGTTCGTCACACTAAGACGCTTTCAAAATACTTTTCAAAAACACACAAAGCACAAGGTATTTCAAAATGAGCTAAGCATCTAAGAGCCCGTAGATAACTATGGATAGAAAGGATGCTAACACCATCCCTTTCCATAATCTACCCCCTTACTCAGAAAACATCTCGAAAGGTCTTTTTCTATTCTTTTCATCCTTTCCTTTGTTGGATAAGAGAAAAGTCGGTGGTGAGTCTTTCTTACTGCAACATTTATGAATACAAGCACAAAACCAGTATAACAGTCAGTTCTCCTACAATATTACAGAACGGGCGACTCTGCTAGGGAAGTTATCAAAAAAGGTGGGGTTACCTTAGAGTTTAGTTCATTCATTAATTGCTTTACATTGTGTGTTTTTAATGATTTAATTTTGAGGGCTTGTTTAGGTTGTTACTAAAAGATCCTACACCCGGATCTGGGGAACCTTTTTAGGTAAGTAGCAATAAATCATGGAGGTTGTACAACGTAGAACGATACAGACAAAGTGATGGCTACATTAGCATGATACTCTGGCTTGTACTAATGTTCCTTGAGTCAGTCAAGGATAAAATTAGGCTTCCTTATAGTTTCATTAAACGTAAACTGGCCTTTAGAACCTTTAGTTGACTCATCCTAGCCATTAGAAAGTATTGAGATAGTCAGCTTTGGTTCCGACCGAAGATTGGTTGATACTGGATGCTACACTCATTGAGGTTGCACTTTTGGGATATTTTGGCCGCAATACTTTGGTGCTTGAGCTACAACAATGCCTAAAAGAAATATCAGTGATATGAGACTCCTTAGAACCCGATTACTATTAATAGGACATGTTGAGCCAACTTAAACTTCAAGAGGGTACTTACCTTTAAAACTCATGCAAGCCTTTAAACTTAAGGTCTTTATGTGACTTGTTTGTATTTGTTATATCTGTTATTTCAAGCATAATCATAACATCATAACATGTCATGTACACTAACCATTTCAAGGACCTATGGATTTATATCTTCTCTGTTTTGTAGGTTATGGATTTAGTTCGTAGAAAAACCATCCAAGTTAACTTCGTAGAAATTCCTCCCAAACTCAAGGAAATGGTCTTAAAATTTCCTAAGAGCTCATCATTTAACAAAAGATATGGTCACTTTCTCAGTTTAGTTACTATCGGTTTTGATGTTGGTTTGATGAGCATCCTATTCCAGTTCTTCGATCCTAAGCACCATTTCTTTACATTTCCAGATTATCAGTTGGTGCCTACGCTGGAAGAATTCTCCAAAAAACTTGGTTTACGTATATTGGAGCAAGCACCTTTCACCGGTTTAGAATAAGACCCAACTTCTGAAAATGTTGCCATAGCCTTACAGTTGAAGCCATATGACATTGAGTCCAATTGGGAAAGAAGAAGTGGAGTTAAAGGCCTTCTTGCAAATTTTCTAATGAAGAAAGCTCAGGTATTCCTAGAAGCTATGAGTTACCATGCCTTTGAAGATGTCTTAACTCTCTTGATCTATGGGTTGGTATTGTTCCCTAATTCATACCAGTTTATAGATGTCAGTACCATCAACATTTTCCTTGCTTACAATCCAGTGCCTATATTGCTCGGGGATATTCTGCATTCACTCCACACCTTTACTATGAAGAAATGAGGAACTCTTATGTGTTGTACGTCTTTGCTCTATAGGTGGTTTATTTCGCACCTTCCTCGGTCAGTAATGAAGAATGAGTTAGGCTTAAGGTGGAACCATAGGTTAATGTATCTTTCTCACTTTGATATCTATTGTTGCCATCTCTATTAAGAAGATATCTCTTTTATTGATCGTTGTGGAGAATTTCCTAATGTGCCACTCCTCGGCATTAGAGAAGGCATCACCTACAACCCCTCTTTATCCCTATATCAGTTTGGCTACGCCCGGAGAGATGGTCCTCATGATATGCTCATCCAGGGTATTGTGTTCGACTATTTAAATGATCTACAAGGTTATCGTCAGAGGTTCATCCGTGCTTGGGGCATGATTAAGAAGACTCATAGTAAGACTTTAGGGCGCAAGAACTCCATCCCTTTGGAGCCTTACCTCAAATGGGTGTGAGCTCGTGCTCAAAGTCTTATGATGCCATATGCTGCTATCCTACCAGTGATCTCAGAGCCTATTATTCAAGGGGACGAGTCTCATATCATTTGTCATCCTGATATGCCGACAAACTTCGAAGAATTGCAAAAGTCTTAGATCCAGCTCAAGGAAGAACGAGATACCTTTGAGACCCAATTCTATGCCAATGAGAAGAAAATGTTGGAACTGACGAAGCAGCTTCACAAAGAGCAGAATCTTAATGCCTACATCAGCACCAAAAGGAAGCGTCCATGGGAGACCTAGGAATTTTTAAAATTTTCTTTTTAATTGTCATTTCTTTGTAACTTCTGCTTTAGTTGAACCTACAAATAAAAAGTCTTTTACTTCTCTTTTGTTTAAAAGAGTTTAAATCCTATAAGGTCCTTGAAAATATTGCATAAGCATATCATCATATCATCACATAAACAAGTTTCATGACAGGTTTCTTATCTTTTCGTTGTTTATTTCAGCAAAAAGAATGGCTCTCGAACAGAATATCAAGTATCTTCAAGCCCAAAATGCTCAATTCCAACAGATGTTCCTAGCTCTAGCTAAGGGACAAGAAGACCTGGAGGCTCTGATTCTTAAAGACAACAAGAAGAAGAAGACAAAGAAACTAGTGGGTGTCCTGAATATGGGAACGAGATTCAGAGGACCAGCAAAGTGAGCTCTAGAATTCACAACTCCGTCAAATGAGGGAGACAATCAAGAATAGAAAACAAAATAAGAAGACCACAACCCAGGGTCTGATGAAGAAGAGGATGATTATGCTGAAGAGCAGTATCCTCCTGCTGATGACAAATACAAGCAGCTGGAGGATCGTCTTAATGCCATGGAAATTCAAAGAGTACCTGGTCTGGATTTAGAAGAATTAGGGTTGGTTTCTGGAGTGGTCATCCCACCAAAGTTCAAGGTTCTCATGTTTGCTAAATATAACGGGGTCTCATGTCCTAAGTTGCATCTAAGATCTTATGTCAGGAAGATCCAGCCTCACACTGCTGATAGGAATTTATGGGTGCATTTCTTCCAGGAAAGTTTATCAGGGACTCAATTTGAATGGTTTTATCAGCTGGAAGGAACCAACATTCGTAACTGGGAGGATCTGGCTGCTAGTTTCTACAGGAAGTACCAATATAATGCTGACCTCGCTCCAACCCGTACATAACTTCAAAGCATGTCTATGGGTTCTAGCGAGGGCTTTAATGATTATGCCCATAAATAGAGAGATCTTACAGGAAGAGTCCAGCCTCCTCTATCTGATAGAGAGCTGGTAGATATGTTCTTGGGTACATTATCTGGTCCACTTTTCAGCCACTTGATTGGAAGCTCTTCAGCTGGGTTTACTGAGTTAATATTGACGGGTGAAAGAGTAGAAGTTGGTATCAAGAGCGGTAATATTCAAAGAGATGCATCGTCAAGTACAGTGAAAAGGCCTTTCTTTGGGAAGAAGGAGGTTAGTGTTTCTTATGACCAGAGAAATCAGAGTATAATCAAATGCTGTCTGGCGGTAGGAGTTGTGATGATTTCCAAACCTGCACCAAATCAACAACAAAATAATCAGCGCAGGCATAATGCACCCATAAGATAGTTCACCCAACTTAACATGTCCTTATCTCAGGTTTTGCCACACTTGTTGAAGTCTAATCTGGTCACTCTGAGGGAGGCTCCTAAGAATTCAAATACTACATCTCCCCGTTATAATCCAAATGCTCGATGTGCCTACCACTCCGACAGTCCAGGGCATGATACAAACCATTGTTGGGCTCTGAAGAACAAAGTGAAAGATCTTATCGAGGCAAAGGAGATTGAATTTGACACTCCTGAGACCCCTAATGTGATAACTACCCCAATGCCCAAACATGGCCAAGGTGTTAATGTTGTTGACGACGACCTGTTTGTTTCTTCTGTTGATGAACTAGCTACTCATCTTCTAATGGTTAAGAAAAATCTCTTGCGAGCCGTGTTATTTCCGGGTTGTGGTGAAGGTTGCCACCTGTGTATGTCTCTACCTAATGGTTGCTTGTTGTTGAAGATGGGTGTCCAACGCCTGATGAACAAAAAAGAAATTATGTTTGATAAGACTCCCTCTACAAGAGTTTTGTATGAAGACATTTCAATTATTACCATTTCCGACAATCCTCCCAGGGTCTCCTTCAAAAGACCTATTAGGATTACATCCACTCCAAAGGTTTCTCCTTTAATTATCACCTTTCCAGGGCCAATACCATATTCCTCTGACAAAGTTGTTCCTTGGAATTATAGGGATGACGTTTACTACCATGGCGTCAAGCAGGATTTACTGGATATTAAGAATGAAGATACTGATCCTAATATCAACAACATTGTTGGGACTAGTAAAATCACCAGAAGCAGAAGGATTTTCTCTCCTGAAATCTCTCCAAAGACTGTTGCGACTCCTTTGGTCATTCCTTCTAATGTTCCTATTTTTATTCCTATTGCTACTCCTGTTGCTACTCCTGTTGCTACTCTTTTTGCTACTCCTACTGTCACTCCTGTTGGTATTCCTACTACTGAGTCAGCTGAGACTCGGGGAAAAGAAGTACTGGTTAAGCCTGCCCGGATGGAGGCACTTAAAGAAGCCATCCATGAAGCCTCCAGACAAGAAATGGAGGAAATTCTGAAGATTATACAGAAGAGTGATTACAATATGGTGGAACAATTGGGGTAAACACCTTCAAAAATTTCAACGCTGACCTTGTTGTTATGCTCTGAGGCCCATGCTAAGGCTTTGGTAAAGTTCCTGAAGTCTGCTCATGTGGCACAAGAGGCTTCTACCAGCCAATTTGAGGACTGTGTTGCTAGTCTGACTGCTGACAACGAACTTGATTTCTCTGATACCGATTTGACATCCAAAGGAAGAAAGCATAATGATACCATACATCTCTCTATTGAGTACAGGGGCACTACCCTGGATCATGTCCTAGTTGATACGGGTTCGTCACTGAATGTACTACCCAAGGTTGCTTTGGACAGATTGGACTGTGAATGACTATCTTTGAAGCCCAGTTATGATATGATGGCAGAACCGACAGTTAATACTGGTTTGCATTTTGTATTTGCAAATGTGCGGTAAGTAAGAGTCGCCACCGACTTTCTTTTATCCAACAAAGAAAATGGTGAAAAGAACAAAAAAAGACATTTTCGAGATGTTTTCTGAGTAAGGGGGTAGATTATGGAAAGGGAAGGTGTTAGCACCATTTCCATCCATGGTTTTCCATGGGCTCTTAGAGGTTTGCTCATTTTGGAATACCTTTGTGTTTTGTGCGTTTGAAAATGTTTTGAAAACGCCTTAGTACGGTGAACTTTGTAATGTTTCTCTGGATAGTGGAGAAAGTATACAAATTATTTTGAAATTGTTTTTGAAAAGTATTTTTCTGTGTAAGTGCAAAATGTTTGAGCAAACTTCTAACAGCTATCTACTTTGTTACTCGAAAATGGTCGTTCTTTTCCTCTTTTCCTTTAGACAATGCTATCCTACTATTAGTGAGTAGGTAGCCTTATCGTTGGATGTTGAGGGACATTCAAAGGAGCGTTTTACAGTCATAAAGGCAACATATGGAGACGCTTTAGCAACTTTTGTTTAAGGGACGAGATCATTTACCAAAAGGCAACACTGTAGGGTCGTCGAGGGACTATGATCTTTTGATTTTACGGGTCTTTGCTAAAGCGTCCCCATTCTTGAGGGACATGACTGCTTTATTTTCCGAAAGGCCACCGAAGAGGGGATACCCTAGAGGTGCATATATGCATAAGTGTTGAGATTTAGTTATTTTTGTCTTTTTGTTAGGTGAGCTAACGTTTTAATTTACAACCTTTCCATACGCGTCTATTTACTAATAGTAATATATCAAAATAATAAAGCAGTAAATGTGCTGAAAATAAAATGCTGAAAAATAAATCCTAAACTATTACACGGCTTTGGGAGAGTTACATAAAAAAGAGTGCATGAAATAAAGTGCGGAATTATAAATCTAAAACTATTACATCCATAAGCAGTTACAATATTTATATAAAATGCGAGAATAAAAATGAACACGCGCGAAATAAATATTACGTCTAAAAAAACCTTAAAAAGTTATAAGTAAACAAAAAATATTTTTTGTTGTTTTTGTTTAATTTTGATTAAAAAAGATGCTTAAAATAAATTAACCCTAAATTTAATTGAGAAAAATAAATATTGAATGAAATTAAACTAATGCTAATATTTTTTGCATTTCTTTTTATTTAAGAAAGCATTTGAAACATAAACTAAATCCTACATTCTAATTCAGTTTTAATTTATGAAAGTAGTTAAAATCTAATTAATTAATTAATTAATTAAAGAAATTAATTATTTAATTTTAAAAAAAAAGTCTAAGCCTAATTTTTTGTGATTTTTGACTTAGAGTTAATTTAAATGATAAAGAAGTCAAATAAAGAAAAGGACAAAAGCCAAATAAGAATACAAAGGGGTATCCTTCAATCAGGGAGAAAGGGGGGCTTTTCGATCCAGAGGGGAAGCTTCCTTTTGACCCAGGCAGTAGACCCCTTCAATTCACCCTTCTTTTACTTCCTTTCAATTGAGTTTGGGAGTTGGTGTGAGAAACCTTTAATTTCCACCTTTTCTGCTTTCTTCGATTGGCCTATGAAGCAGTATAGGCCTGCAGAGTAGCATGAGGGTAGGTCATTCGTTCACGCCCTTTTTTGTATTTCATTTGAGTCTGTCTAGGTTAGTTGGGCAATAAAAGCAAACAAACCAAAAAAATACAGGAAACGAAGAAAATAAATAAAGGCCATTTACATGTTATGCTAAAATAAAAGATGCAAGGTCAAGAGGATTTACCTTGCTTGAAACTGGAATTTGTGTGTGTGGACTGAAGTTGTTATATGCTTCAATTTGACACCCCCTGGACATGGAGACACTTGCTTAGGAGCCGGTGTGGACTCCTGGATGTCTCAGGAACGAGAATATGGTCTTCGTTTGGGCAGAAGGTGCCTACCCAAAAAGTGCTTCGATTGGGACACTTTTGGGGTTTTTTTAGCAATGTGGTGTGGAAACGTGATCTGTGTGATGGAGTATGCGTGTGTCCTGATTTGTGTTTGTGTCTTGTAGTTATAGGAGTGTGATGATGCATTGTAACGGCAACATACATCCATTTAACTAGGCTTTTAAAGCTATGAGACAAGAATCAGACATTTTAAAAGATTTCCTTTTTTGAAATATTCATGCCCTTTTTGAATTATTGGATGAACCTGGACATTTGAATCCTTCGAACACCCTCCAGTGTTTCTCTTAGATTGGCCTATTGTTACTTCCTTCGAATGCCTTTCTTTCAACTCAAACCAATTGAAACACCAACTCTCCTTTTTAACTGGTCGAAGGTTGCTTCAGCTCTCTATCAATCGAAGACTTTGAACTTGATTCGAATGGCTCATATTCTCAGCATCAGAGTTTCTTTGATTAACCCCTAAACATTATTCTTCTTGATGGCACTGAGTCCTGATTCGAATTGCTCAAGGCTCCCCTCAACAGAGCTTCTTCGCTTGAGCCATGGTTTGCACGGATTCGAATGGCCCATCATCATAATTTTTGGAAACCTCTCAGTTCTTGCTCTTTTTTATCTCATTTTCTCTAACTTGGACAATCAGAATATCACCCTGTTGATATGCCAATCGAAACATCACCTGGTTAACATGCCTGTCGAAAGGCACTTTGTACACTCTAATGAAAAACAACCTTATTTAAGATTCCCGTCGAAGCTTCCTTGTTGGAGATGCCCATCGAAAGGCCTTATTCCAATCGAAACACCTTTTGCAAATGCTAATTGAAGGACCTTTTGAAGATGTCAATCGTAGGATCTTTTGCAGATTCCAATCGAAGGGCACTTTGTAGATGCCAATCGAAGGATACGTAACCATCATTTAAAAAATTCCTTTTCTTTAGGCAAAGGTTTGTAACCACCTCTGCAAGAGGAAATCTTGGAAAAACATGAGAGGGAAAATTTTGGGGTACAACACCAGTAATATTGTGGTGAGGGATTTTAATGGTTCCAAGAGAATGGTACACGGGGAGGTAGACATACCTATTAAAGTTGGTTCTCAGACCTTTGACTCCACCTTCTACGTGATGGACATCCGACCGTCTTACTCTTGTTTGTTGGGTCGCCCTTGGATCCATGGGGCCAGTGCTGTTACTTCTACTCTTCATCAAATGCTGAAGTATCTGGTTAATGGAAATATTGTTACAGTCCATGGCGAGGAAGAATATATGATGAGCCACCTGAACACTTTAAGGTATGTTGAGATGGACGACGAGTTCATTGAAACCCCCTGCCAGAATTTTGAAGAGGTTCCTCAGAAAATTGTTGTAACCAAGACTGCTACTAATGTTCCAAAGATTACCAAACCTCCATTGAATATGGCTTCTCTAAAGGAAGCCAAAGCCGTAGTTGAAGAAGGTGAGTGTACCATTTAGGGATAACTCCTTGATATCCCCTACAAATCTGACAAGTTTGGTTTGGGTTTTACTTCAGGAGCCCAAAGTGTTGTTCGTCGTGCTCGCGTCGGAGGACCACCACTATGCATCAGCAACCATGGAATCAATGCTTTGGAGGACAATGACAGTGACTGCGACATGGACAATTGGATCTTCCCAACTACCAGCAGTGGACTAAATAATTGGGCGGCTAAAGACATTGTTCCCATTAATTTTATCCAGGAGTAATTGTCTTTTTTGTTTTTGGAATATTTAATATTTGAACAATGTAAACTCTAAAGCCTTGTGCTTTACCCGAGGCTTAATGGTCTATTTGTGAGGGTTATTGCTTCATCTTCATATGTCATTAATAAATCATTGGACGTTTTGCATACAAATTTTACGCTCTCTGTCTTTCTCTTCGGCTTTTATTTTATCAAAATAGATATGCTCTCTTACACACACCCACGTATGCCAATGAAAAAAGACTACCCTCCAGTGAAGCAAAAGGTTCGTCGTATGCGTCTTGAGATGTCAAAAAAGATCAAGGCTGAAGTTATGAAATAGTTCAACGCTGGTTTCTTAGCGGTTACCTCTTATCCACAATGGGTTTCTAATGTTATTTCGGTACCTAAGAAGGACGGTAAGGTATGTATGTATATGGATTACAGGGACTTGAATAGGGAAAGCCCCAAGGATGACTTCACGCTTCCCCATATTGATGTTCTGGTTAACAACACCGCACAACATAAGATATTCTCCTTCATTGATGGTTTCTTTGGTTATAATCAGATCAAAATGGCACCTGAAGACATGGAGAAAACAACCTTCATCACACAATGGGGAACCTTCTGTTATAAAGTTATGCCATTTGGGTTGAAGAACATCGGGGAAACCTATCAACGAGCTATGGTATCTTTGTTTCATGATATGATCCATCACGAGATAGAGGTCTATATGGATGACATGATAGTCAGGTCTCATACTGAAGATGAGCACCTTGATCACTTGCAAAAACTGTTTGAAAGACTGAAGAATTATAAGCAAAGACTGAACCCGAACAAGTTCACCTTTGGAGTAAGATCTGGTAAGCTCCTAGGTTTCGTTGTCAGCGGCAAAGGTATTGAAGTAGACCCTGCAAAGGTTAAAGCTATACAAGAAATGTCAACTCCCCGCACTGAGAAGGAGTTTAGGGGATTCTTGGGATGTCTAAACTACATTTCCATGTTTATTTCCCATCTAACCGCTACTTGTGAGCCAATCTTCAAATTACTTAAGAAAGATCAAGCAGTGAAGTGGAATGACGAATGCCAGACCTCCTTTGACAAAATCAAAGAATATCTTCAAGAGCCTCTAATTTTGATGTCGTCGATTGAAGAAAGACCTCTAATCATGTACTTAACAATATTAGAGAATTCAATGGAGTGTATGCTGGGGAAGCATGACGAGTCTGGTCGAAAAGAGCATGCAATATACTACCTTAGCAAAAAAATTACCGACTGTAAAACAAGATACTTACTACTCGAGAAAACTTGCTGCGCTTTGGCATGGGCTGCTCACCGACTAAGACAGTATATGTTGACTCACACTACCTTGTTGATATCTAAAATGGATCCTATCAAATACATCTTTGAGAAGCCGGCTCTCTCTGGAAGAATAGCAGGATGGAAAATGGTCCTAACCAAATATGATATTCAGTACACATCTCAAAAAGAAATCAAGGGAAGTGTATTAGCTGATCATTTGGCTCATCAAGCTGTGAACGACTATCAATCCATGAATTTTGAATTCCCGGACGAGAACATCATGTCAGTGAATGATTGTGAAAAACCTGGACCGGATGAAGGACCTGAAAAGGGATCCCGATGGACTATGGTTTTTGATGGAGCTTCCAACGCACTTGGTAATGGCATCGGTGTTGTGATTATCTCCCCCGAAGGCTTCCATACACCCTTCACTTACAGGTTATGTTTCAATTGTACCAACAATATGGCTGAATATGAAACATGTATCATGGGTCTCAAGGCTGCTATCAATTTAAGAATCAAATTCCTAAGCCTATATGGAGACTCGGCCCTGGTAATCGTTCAAATCAAAGGAGAATGGCACACGAAGCATCCTAATCTCATCCCTTACCAGGAGCATGTCCTGACACTGATTCCATATTTTAAAGAAGTTACCTTTGAGAATTTTCCACGAGAGGAAAATCAATTAGCATACACGCTAGCTACTATGTCATCCATGTTTAAAGTCAGATGGGATAACGAACGCCCTCAGATCACTATTGAGAGATTGGACGAATCGACATACTGTTATGAGATTGATACTGGAGAAGAAGTGGACAAACCTTAGTTCCATGAAGTAAAAAGATACCTCGGAGCTCAAGAATATCCTGAGGGGGCTTTCATCAATGATAAGAAGTTCCTAAGAAGGTTCTCTCCCAAGTTTCTCCTCAGTAACGGAATTCTCTACAAGCGCAACCACGATTCTACTTTGCTTCGGTGTGTAGAAAAGAGTGAAGCAGAGAAGATTATGGCATACATGCACGAAGGCACCTTTGTCACCCATTCTAGTGGGCACACAATGGCTAAGAAGATTCTGAGAGTAGGGTACTACCGGTCCACTATGGAAGCAAATTGTTATCAGCGTTCCCGAACTTGTCACAAGTGCCAAATCTACGCTGATAAAGTACATGTGCCTCATGTTCCCTTGAACGTCTTGATTGCTCTATGGCCTTTCATAATGTGGGGCATTGATATGATCAGAGAGATTATACCTACCGCTTCTAATGGGCATCTCTTTATCCTGGTTGCCATTGATTACTTCACAAAGTGGGTCGAGGCAGCCTCATTTGCTTATGTTACCAAGAATGTTATGGCCCGGTTCATCATACATAACCTTATTTGTCGGTATGGTATTCTAGAAAGAATCATTACAGATGTACCAATATTAATAATATTATGATCACCGAACTTTGTATGCAATTCAAAATTCAGCATCATAACTCTTCACCTTACCGTCCGAAGATGAATGGCGTTGTAGAGGCTGCTAATAAAAACATCGAGAAGATATTACAGAAGATGATGATGACATACAAAGACTAGAATGAGATGTTACCATTTTCTCTTCATGGATATTGTACCTCAGTACGTACGTCAACAAGGGCAAATACTTTCTCTCTGGTATACGGTATGGAAGATGTCCTACCCATCGAAGTCTAGATCCCTTCATTTAGAATCATAAAGGATGCAGGTTTGAATGAAGACGAATGGGTCTAGACTCGATTTAACCAGTTGAACCTGATTGACGAGAAGAGGCTCACGGTTGTCTGTCATGGTCAGATGTACCAAAAATGTATAATTAAAGCTTTTAACTAAAAGGTCAGACGTCAGGTATATCAGGTTGGTGACCTAGTAATCAAGTGCATTATCATGCTGCAAGGTGATCCTAGGGGAAAATGGACTCCCACATACGAAGGTCCATTTGTGATCAAGAACATATTTTCTGGTGGAGCTATGATCTTAACCACTATGAACGGTGACGACCTTCCGCACCCTATAAACGCGGACATAGTTAAAAGATACTACGCATGAGCAAAGACCCGCTAGGTCGACTGGCCTAGGAAAAAGTAAGGGCATCCCGGTGAACCAAAAGGGTTCGGGCAAAAGTTAGGGATACATATATGAAAAATTTGTATACCCAACAAGTCGAACACCTGAAAAGGCGGCTTGGGCAAAAAAGGGTATCCCGGTGGACTGAAAACCCAAAAGGGCGGTCCAGGCAAAATTTAGGGATTAAAAGCGTATAACTATGTCTCGTAGGATCACCTCACAGACAGGAATCGGTAACAAGTGTCAAGTTCAAATGGCACTAATCAATCCAGTGAGCTCCGGTCAAGCAGCAAAGTGATGAGACACTCAAAGACATAAAGGTAATATCATAATGGGAACCTAATGGGATCATTTTACATAGCTGTTTTTCTTTGTATACTACTTTGTATAGTTTTCATTCTTACGACGAAATTCTCTTACTAGGATGTCTGTCTCCTAGTACAAAAATGCTTGTTATAGGCAGACTTCTTCAGATTAATACAAAACTATCTCTTTGAAAGTGCAAAACTATTTGTTTTTATTTTTCTGTTTTGTTTGCAAAAACGTCCAGTGATTATTTTTGAACATATGTGTGATACGGTGGGAGAACTGACTTGATTGTTTTGCGTTTGATTGCAAATGTTGCTGTTAGCAAGAGTCGCCACCGACTTTTCTTTTATCCGAAAGGAAAGCTGAAAAAGCACAGGAAAGCACAGGGAAGGTATTAGCATCCTTTTCATCCATGGTTTTCCATGGGCTCTTATTTTCTTGCTAGATCACTTGCTTTTATTTGAAAATGTGCTTCGTGTGGTTTTTGAAAGTATTTTGTAAAGATGCCATCGTTTAGGAAAACTTTGCAATGATTCTCGTTCGTAAGAATGTATACAAAGCGTTGATCTTTTGAAAATGTTTTCAAGTTTGAAAGATGTTTTTTTTGAAAGTGTTGGTGTTTATTTTGAAAATAGCAAGGATGTTTTGATTTGAAAATGAGCAAGCAACTAGGAACATTCTACCTACTCAAAAGTCTTTCGTGTTTATTTCCTTTTTCCTTTGACATTGTTATCTTACCATTGATTTGGTAAGTAACCATATCTTTGGATGTAAAAGGGACGGGCATGGGACGATTGTATAGTCATAGAAGGCAACCTATGGGATGTTTTAGAAATGTCTCTTTAGGGACTAGATCGTTTACCAAAGGTAACATCGAGGGACTACGATCTTTTATCGAGGGTCTTTGCTAAAACGCCCATGTTCGAGGGACATGACTATTTTTTCAAAGAAAAAAGTGGAGTTAACCCTAGAGGTGTAAGTTTGAAAGTGTTTATTTTTCATGAATTATTTTGTATTGGATTAGGATTGTCTAAGATTCATTTTTATCTTGCCATACACACCCTAGTTACTAACATTTGTATTTGAAAGCGTTAAGTTGAGGAAAATAAAGTCTTACGCTATTACATCGTTTAGGAGATGGGGGTACAATTTACAAATGGGGATAAAATAGGAACTTAAATATTACAACTATATCGAATAGCAATGAAGGAAATGTAAAAACGGTGTAAAAAGAAAGAAAAAATTCATTTTGAACTATTATGTGTCGACACAAGCTCCTATGCATCGACACATAACTTTCTTTGCCCTCGTGTTGCCAAATTAATCCAGTATGATTCGATAAATAATGGTATGTGTTGACTCATACACTACATGTGTCGACTCATACATGCTTTGCATCGACTAATACACTCTTTTTTCTTTCTATTTTAGGCTTGTATAGCAGTATGTATTGACTCATAAGGCTATATGTCGACTCATACTATCATTTTTTTCTTTCTGTTTTAGGCTTGTATAGCAGTATGAATTACTAATGATGCTTGAAATGAAGAATTAAAGTCAAGAGACTTACCTTGGAGCTGGATCTTATACTCCGAGCTTGAGTTGTTGTCTTGACTGTTCTTGAACTTGGAAAAAAAATAGAGGTGTTGTAGAAGCTTGTTCTTGAGTTTGAACAATTTCAAGGTGATGTATGTGAGGTACTTAGATGTTCGGACAGAGCTTGCAAGGTGTGAGAGTTCCAAATATTTGGACTTTAAAACTCAAGAGTGGAAGTTTTTTTTTTTTGTGGACAGTTATGGCCTTTTTGAGAGTATGGGATCTTGATGGCTAGTTTACAACAAAACTTCTGGCTTTTCTCTCTATTTTTTCTAACCTCCATCTCTTGCAAATTCTTCTTCTATTTATAGGCAAGGGGTTTGTGCATATGAGCTGATTAGGTTTTCAAAACAGCATGTTATGGTTTTTGGATTACAAAGATAAAAACTATGTCAAGTACTCCATAATCCCAAGATGAAGTACCAAAGTTACTGGTATATAGGAGCTACTTCCCATGATTTATGGTGGAGTATAATCAGCAACAAGCAAGATATGGGCTCAAAACAAACTTTTTACAAAAAGCTTGCTTTTCAAGAATAGCAATGGTGCCTTTATGCCATAAATGGAAAGATCTTTTGGACAATGGTTTAAACAGTTAGGTAATAGCTCAAGAGTGGGTGTAAGCATTAAATTATGATGAAATTTGCAAGCAAAGAAGCTTGCAACATAAGATTATGCAGCAAATCATAAGAGTTTTGTTATGTGTTCTTCACTAAAATGACTTGCAATTCAATAATGGATGCTCAACTTCATGCTCTTGAATCTCCTAGTTCAAATATGATAAATTTATGCTCTTGGATGTTTTGGAAAGCTTGAAACTCCCTCTACAACTTTCATGTTGACCACTTTTTTTAAATCAAATTAGAACTTGATGAAAATTGGCCAAGAAGTTGGGATAAAAACCTGACCAAAACTGCTGAAAACTTCTCTAAGTGTTTTATTTAAAAATGTCATGACTTCGTGAATTTATAACTTAAAATCTAAGAATTTATAGGAAGAGTTGTGTAAAGAAATGTTGTAGATATCATGGATATCTACAAATTTCATTTTGAAAGTTTCTTTTGAATCATCTTGCATCATGGTGAAAAATTGGCTCAAAGTTGTGAAAAAAACATGAAGTTTTCAACACTTAGAAAAATTTCTAAGTTTGAAAACTATGACTTTCAAAAATGAAATCTTGACTTTTTGATTTCTTGATGAATAAGTTTCATATTTTGACATGTTTTGATGAATTATGATCTTTGACACTTGATTTTGACCAAAAAGTCAAAGTTTGACTTTTTAGTATAGAGTTGACTTTTGATCAGTTGACTGAAAATTCACTATCAATCCAATTGATCTTGAGCAATGTTTTGGGTCATGCAATTAGGCCAAAATGATGCAATTGAACTCTTGAGATCATGCCTCAAACCAATTAACCATTTTCTAGGTCAAAAATCAGAAATTGCCCTTTCTTAGTCAGAACCCTAATTTTGACCATTTTGCCCTTTTGATGATTTGATCAAAATTCTTGAGGAATTGTGGTCCAACTTGATCAAATGATACATTGTAGTTTATAATGTTGATGTGGATCAAAAATTATAAAGTTTGACTGTAAATTGACCATGGTTGACTTTTTCCCCAATACAATTGATTTTTAGGTCAACTGTTCAATTGACTGAGCAACAATGTGATTCAAGGCTTGAAACTTGACATGAGTAATATTGAGGGTCCATAATGATCCATGGAGTTCATATGAGGCATTGAAAGTTCAATTATCCTTGTGCAATCTCAAACCCTAATTTGAGTCATCAGTGTTTAAGGAGGTGTCTTGAGTTGATCAACCCTAGTGTAGTCTTGAACTAAGAGAGATATTTGTGAGAAAATATTTGATAATTGAGAGTGAAAATTTTGGGGTACAACATCTGCCTCTGTTCAATCTTCTTAAACCTGAAGAGTTAGATTGGCGGATCTGTCATTCGTGGCTTGAAGGTGGAAGATGATTGGACACTAGAGTGCCTAAAAATTTGCACTCAAGGATGTGATGGTTGATGGTATAAGGAATAGGCTTAAAAGATTCCATTTGGAGAGGAGACGAGAAGTTTTTGGAGATGGGCTTATAGATGCCATCCAAAATGATTGATGGTAGGAATAGAAGAAGTGTCAAAATAAACCTCTGGTTGATTTACACTGGAATAGTGGATTTGTTAGGTTGAGCATCAGAATAATATCCATAAATGGACTGTATCTGACTCATTTCTGAAAGTTGAATTTGAATGAGCATCAGAATGGCGTCCGTGTCTGGAGCGTATCTAAACTGTATCTGAGAGCTAAATCTGAATGAGTATCAGAATGGCATCCGTATCTAGAGTGTATCTGAGAGCTGAATCTGAATGAGTATCAGAATGGCATCCTTGTCTGGAGCATATCTGAACTGTATCTGAAAGCTAAATCTGAATGAGTATTAGAATAGCGTCCGTGTCTAGAGCGTATCTGAACTGTATCTGAGAGCTGAATCTGAATGAGTATCAGAATGGCGTCCGTGTCTGGAGCGTATTTGAACTGTATCTGAGAGCTGAATCTAAATGAGTATCAGAATGGCATCCGTGTCTGGAGCGTATTTGAACTGTATCTGAGAGATGAATCTGAATGAGTATCAGAATGGCGTCCGTGTCTAGAGCGTATCTGAACTGTATCTGAGAGCTGAATCTGAATGAGTATCAGAATGGCGTCCGTGTATGGAGCGTATCTGAACTGTATCTGAGAGTTGAATCTTAATGAGTATCAGAATGGCATCTGTGTCTGGAGCTTATCTGAATTGTATCTGAGAGTTGAATCTGAATGAGTATCAGAATGGCATCCGTGTCTAGAGCGTATCTGAACTGTATCTGAGAGCTGAATCTGAATGAGTATCAAAATGGCATCAATGTCTAGAGTGTATCTGAATTGTATCTGAGAGCTGAATCTGAATGAGTATCAGAATAGCGTCCGTGTCTGGAGCATATCTGAAAGCTGAATGAGAAGAAACCCGTGCAAGATTGCTTCAGTTGGTCGTGTAGATAATTGTCCTGGCTTGTCTCAGGTATCAATCTCTGACCTTTGAAAAATGTGGATGATAGCCATCTGCTGACGGATCTTTCCTGAGGAGATGAAAGATTAGTTGTATGCAATGTCATGATGTATGAAATGCATTGTATAATGATGTTCTCAATAAAATGAATGAGATTATGATGTATGCATTTGTTTTTTCAATGTTATGACATATGGATGCGATGTATGGGCATGTAAGCTATGTTGTTGTAACACTGTTGGTTTAGGGAAATAAGTCCTTGACCGCTGTTGGGGCCGTGGAGTGTAAGTCTTCATGTTTTGAAGTGCTGACGAGTTGATGAGATTATATTTAGTAGAGAAATAAACTCTGTTGTAATGGAAATGCCGTGTATGGCTTGTGAAATCCTGTTGGGGAATCCTGCGAAATTGGGTGACTTCTACCGGGGTGTGATAACTAGAAGTCTTGTTCCGCTGGGGATTAAGCTGCACACTGTGGGGGATTTTATGGAATAGTTTAAAGATATTATCCTATTTCTTAAAGCCATTAGTGATTGTCTTTCTATTTTTTGTTCCTTTTTGTTCATTTGTAAACAGTAGTTACGTTCAAATACATATGTTCAAAAATAAATCATTGGACGTTTCTGTAAACAAAACACAGAAATTAAAAAAACTGATAGTTTTGCACTTTCAAAGGAGTATCTTAGTATTAATAAGTACCTTGTACAATGATACGAACATCCTAGTAAGAGAATGTCATCGTAAAAAAACGGAAATTTAATACAAAGAAAAGATAGCTATGTGCAACAATCCCATGGGGTTCCTATTCTGTTATAGCCTTCATCTCTCTGAGCGTCTTGTCCACTTGCTTCCTTATCCGAAGTTGATTGAATTTATTAGACCCGTTGAGTTTGTCAGTCGAAGCCAAAGGTTGTCTGTAAGGTGATCCAATAGGACATAGTCATACGCTTTAAATCCCTAACTTTTACTTGGACCGCCCTATCTGGTTTTTGGTCCACCGGGATACCCTTTTTTGCCCAAGTCGCCCTTTCGGGTTTTCAACTTGCCGGGTGTATAGATTTTTTGTTTTATCCCTAATTTTTTCCTGAACCCTTTTTTTTGGTTCGCCGAGATGCCCCTATTTTTCCTAGGTGTATCAACCTAGTGGGTATCTTATGTGTAGTATCTTTTGACTATGTCTGTGTTCACAGGGTGCGGCAGGTCGTCACCATCCATAGTGGTTAAGATCATTGCTCCACTAGAGAATATGCTTTTGATCATAAACGGTCCTTCGTATGTAGGAGTCCATTTTCCCCGAGGATCACCTTGCGACAATATGTTGCGCTTGATCACTAAATCCCCGACTTGATATACTTGGCATCTGACCTTTTTGTTGAAAGCCTTGATCATCCGTTTTTGATACATTTGACCATGACAGACAACAGTAAGCCTTTTCTCATTAATCAAATTCAGTTGATCAAGTCAAGTTTGGATCCAATCGTCTTCATTCAACCCTGCATCCTTCATGATTCTCAGAGAAGGGATCTGAACCTCAATAGGAAAGAGAACTTCCATGCCGTACACCAGAGAGTAAGGTGTTGCCCCGGTTGACATGCACATCGTGGTACGGTAAATGTGGAGAGAGAATGGTAGTATCTCATGCCAGTCTTTTTACGTGACTGTCATTTTCTGTATGATCTTTTTGATGTTCTTATTTGCGGCTTCGACAATGCCATTCATCTTTGGCTGATAAGGAGAAGAATTATGGTGTTGGATCTTGAATTATGCGCATAGTGCGGTGATCATAGTATTGTTGAGATTCGTACCATTGTCTGTGATGATCCTCTCTGGGATACCGTACCGACAGATGAGATTCTGTTTGATGAACCGGGCGACAAGATTCTTGGTAACGGAAGCGAAAGAAGCCGCCTCAACCCACTTCGTGAAATAGTCAATGGCCACAAAGATGAAGCGGTGTCCATTAGAGGCTGTTGGCTTGATTTCCCCAATCATATATATGCCCCACATAGCAAAGGGCCAAGGAGCCGTCAATACATTTAAAGGAACTGGAGGTACGTGCACCTTGTCAGCATAGATACGACACTTGTGGCAGGTTCGAGAGTGCTGATAGCAATCTGCTTCCATGGTAGACCAGTAATAACCTTCCCGTAGGATCTTCTTTTCCATCGTATGCCCACTGGAATGGGTGCCAAAAGTGCCCTAATGTAGATCAACCATGATCCTTTCTGCCTCAGCCTTGTCTACACAATGAAGCAGTACAGAGTCATGGTTGCGTTTGTAAAGAATACCATTACTAATGAAGAACTTAGCAGATAATCTCCTTAAGAACTTCTTGTCGTTGACTGAAGCTCCTTCAGGATATTCTTGAGCCTCGAGATACCTCTTGACTTCGTGGAACCAAGGTCGGTCCACTACTTCTTCAATATTGATGTCATGACAGTGAGCTGGTTCATCCATTCGTTCAATGGTGATCTGGGGAACCTCGTTATCCCATTTAAGTTTAAACATGGACGACATTGTGGCTAGTGCATCCGCTAGTTGATTTTCTTCTCGTGGGAAATGCTCGAAGGTAATCTTCTCAAAGTGTGGGATTAATGTCAACACATGTTCTTTGTAGGGGATAAGGTTAGGGTGTTTAGTGTCCCATTCTCCTTTGATCTAGCTGATGACCAAAGTTGAATCTCCGAGTACACTTAAGGACTTGATCCCCAAATCTATGGCAACTTTGAGACCAAAAATGCACACTTCGTATTCTGCCATGTTATTTGTACAGTTGAAGTAGAGTCTTACCGTGAAGGTAGTGTGACATCCTTCAGGAGATATGAGTACAACACCTATACCATTGTCGTGTGCGTTGGATGCCCCATCAAAAACCATGGTCCATCGGGATCCTTGTTTAGGTCCGTCATATGGTCTGAATTCTTCATAGTTGTTTACCATCATGATGTCTTCATCTGGGAATTCGAACTTCATGGACTGGTAGTCATTTACATCTCGATGAGCAAGGTGATCAGCTAGCACACTGCCCTTTATTTATTTCTGGGTAGTGTACTGAATGTCATATTCCGTCAGGATCATCTTCCATCTTGCTATTCTCCCAGAGAGGGCAGGCTTCTCAAATATGTATTTTATTGGATCCATCTTGGATATCAATAAGGTAGAATGAGTCAGCATATACTGTCTTAGCCGGCGAGCAGCCCATGCCAGAGTATAGTAAGTTTTTTCGAGTAGTGAATATCTTGTTTCATAGTCGGTAAACTTTTTGCTCAGGTAATAAATAGCATGTCCTTTTCGGCCAGACTCATCATGCTGCCCCAACACACACCCCATTGAATTTTCCAAAATAGTTATATACATGATCAATGGTCTTCCCTCTACTGGTGGCATCAAAACTGGAGGCTCTTGTAAGTACTCTTTGATCTTGTCGAATGCAGTTTGGCACTCATCTTTCCATTTGACTACTTGATCTTTCTTCAGTAATTTGAAGATTGGTTCACAAGTAACTGTTAAGTGAGAAATGAATCGGGAAGTGTAGTTTAGCCATCCTAAGATTCCTCTGACTTCCTTCTCGGTGCGAGGAGCAGGAATTTCTTGTATTGCTTTCACCTTGGTAGGATCCACTTCGATATCTTTACCGCTGACGACAAAGCCTAAGAGTTTACCGGACCTCACCCAAAATATGCATTTATTCGGGTTCAACCTCAACTTGTATTTCTTCAGTCTCTCAAATAGTTTCTGCAAATGGTCAAGATGTTGCTCTTTAGTTTGAGATCTGGCTATCATGTCGTCCACATAGACCTCTATTTTGTGATGTATCATGTCGTGAAATAAGGCTACCATGGCACGCTGATAGGTTACCCCAGCATTCTTCAACCCGAATGGCATAACCTTGTAATAGAAAGTCCCCCACTGTGTGACAAAGGTCGTTTTCTCCATGTCCTCAAGCGCCATTTTGATTTGGTTGTAGCCTGAGAAACCATCCATGAAGGAGAACACTTTATGCTGTGATGTATTGTCAACCAAAATATCGATGTGGGGAAGTGGGAAATCATCCTTAGGGCTTTCCCTATTCAAAACACTGTAGTCCATGCAAATTCGTACCTTGTCGTCCTTTTTAGGCACGGGAACAACATTGGCGACCCATTGTGGATAGGAGGTGACGACCAAGAATCTGATGTTGAATTGTTTCATAACTTCAACCTTAATCTTCTCTGACATGTCTGGTCGCATGCGACAGACCTTTTGTTTTACCAGAGGGCAGTATTCTTTTGTTGGTAGACGATGTACCACGATATCTGCATCAAGTCCTGGCATGTCCTCATATGACCAGGAAAATACCTCAACATAATTATGTAGCAACTGAATCAAACGCTTCTTGACACTTGGTTCAAGATTGGCACCTACACTGACTTCTTTTTTGTCCTCTTCGGTGCCTAGGTTAACTGTGTCTACTGGTTCTTCGTGGGGCTGAATGGTCCTCTCTTCTTGTTGTAGTAACCCGGCTAGTTCCCTTGGTACTTCACAATCTTCCTCACCTTCGTCTTCGGCTTGGTAGATTAGATTTTTAGAGTCACAAAAGAACATAGCAGAATCGTTACCCATAGGATTCTGAGTGGATGTAGACCTGCATTTTGAATTTGAGTGTGTGTAAGAGTATAACTATCTTTGAAAGAAATAAAATGTAAGAAAGAAAGACAAAGAGCACAAAGTTTGTATGCAAAAACGTCCATGATTCATTGATGACATATGAAAATGAGGTAACAACCCTTACAAATGGATCGTTGTGCCTCGGGTAAGACATAAGGTTTTAAAAGTCTGAATTGTTTAATTATTATAGGTCCGACAAAATATAAAGACAATTACTGTTGGATAAAAGTAATTGGGGAAAAATTTTTAGCTTCCCAGTTGTTGAGTCCTCCATTGATAGTTGGGAAAATCCATTCCTCCAGGTCATAGCTATCCTCATCATCCTCCACTGTGTTGACTCCGTGGTTGCTGATCTTCAAGGGTGGTCCCCTGGCACGAGCACAGCATACAACTTTCTGGGATCCTGAAGTGAAACCCAAACCAAATTTGTCATATTTGTATGGGATATTCGGGAGTTGGCCCCAAATAGTGCACCCACCTTCTTCGATCACTGCCTTGGCATCTTTCAGAGAAGAAATCTTTAGCGGTGGTCTTGTAATCTTTTGGATTTTGGAAACAGCCTTGGTTACTGCCACGATTTGTGGGACTTCCTCGAAATGCTGAATCAGAGTTTCAATGAATTCACCATCCAACTCCACGTATCTGAAGGAGTTTAAGTGACTGACCATATATTCCTCTTCTCCATGGACAGTAATGATTTTCCCCTGGGTTGGGTATTTCAGCATTTGGTGTAATGTAGAGGTGACAACACCAACATTGTGAATTTGTGGTCGGCCCAATAAGCAGGAATAGGAAGGAAGATTGTCCATCACGTAAAAAGTTGAATTAAAGGTTTGAGTTCCAACTTTTATGGGAATGTCTACCTCTCTATGCACCATTCTCTTTGAACCGTCAAAGGCCCTTACCACTATGTTGTTGGGTTTTAAGGTCAAACCTTCACAGTCAAGTCTATCAAGAGCCTTCTTAGGCAGCACATTCAAAGACGAACTGGTATCCACCAAGACATGGGCCAAAGTTGTGCCCCGGCATTCGACAGAGACATGCAATGCCTCGTTGTGCTTCCTCCCTCTAGGTGTCAAGTCAGCATCAGAAAAGCCCAAACCATTGTCTGCGGTCAAATTGGACACACAGTCTTGGAACTGATCAACATAGGTTTCTTGTGGTACGTGGGCAATTTTAAGGAATTTCACCAAGGTCTTTTCATGAGCCTCGGAGCACAACAATAAAGCCAGCATGGAAATCTTTGACGGAGTCTTCCATAGCTGTTCGACTATGTTTTAGTCGCTTCTCTTTATAATTTTTAAAATTTCTTCCATCTCTTTTTGGGAGGCCTCAATGATAGATACTGTTTGTGCCTTCATCCGGACAGGCTCAACCAGAATGCCTTTGCCCTGAGTCTCGATTGTCTTAGCGGCAGGAGTGTCAACAGGGGTAACCAAAGGGATTATAGTAGTAGTAGTGTCAACAAAAACTAGAACAGGGATGATCACAGGACCGGTAACAATCTTCGGAGGAGCAATCTCTGGAGAGAAAATTCTTCCACTTCAGGTTATCTTGCTGGTTCCCGCGATGTTACCGATGTCGGGGTCAGCCTTCTCAAGAATCGAGTCTTCATCATCTAGCCAATCTTGTTTGATTCCATGATAGTAGACGTCGCCCCCATAGTTCCATGGGACGGTTTTATTTGATGAGTACGGGATTGGACCTGGCATAGTAATTATCAGTGAAGCTACTTTAGGAACAGATGTAATCCTAACGGGTCTTTTGGTGGAGACCCTGGAAGGATTGGCTGAAATGGTTACTATTGAAACATCTTTATAAGAAACGGTTGGAACGAGAGTCTTTTCAAACAAAATCTCTTTTTCAACCATTAGGCGTTGAACACCTGCTTCCAATAAATGACAACTAGTTGGTCGGGATAAACAGAAGTGGAAGCCTTCATCACAGCCCGGAAATAAACCTACCTTCAATAGGTTCTTCTTGACAGTCAGGAGAGGAGTAAAAAGTTCATCAACAGTAGAAATAAACATATCATCTTCAACAACGTTAACACCACGACCATGCTTGGGCATAGGAGCGGTGATAACATTTGGGATTTCAGGAGCATCAAACTCAATTTCTTTTGCTTCAAGAAGGTCTTGCACCTTATTTTTCAAAGCCAAACAGTTGTTGGTATCATGGCCTGGACTTTCTGAATGGTATGCACACCGAGTATTAGGATGGTAATAAGGAGAGGTTGTGTTAGGATTCTTCGGAGCTTCCTTAAAAGTTACCAGATTAGATCTCAACAAATGTGGCAGGACTTGAGATAGTGTCAGATTAATCCGGGAAAATTTCTTACTGGTCTTTCTGTTCTAAGCTGATTGTTCCTTTGTTGAGTAGGTGCAAGCTTAGGGATCATGATAGCCCCTACCATTGGTCAGCAATCAGTTCTATCTTGATTCCTTTGAGGATACACAACACCAACTTCTTTCTTTCCAATAAATGGCTTTCTTACAGCGGCGGAGGATGCGTCTTTTTGGATCTTCCCACTCTTAATCCCAACTTCCACTCTTTCCCCGGTCAAGATTAATTTAGTGAAGCCTGCTGAGGAGCTTCCAATTAAATGATTAAAGAAAGGACCGGACAAGGTACCCAGAAACATGTCTACTAGTTCTATTTCAGAAAGGGGAGGCTGGACTCTTCCTGCTAAGTCCCACCATTTCTGAGCATAGTCTTTGAAACCTTCACTTGAAACCACAGCCATACTCTGGAGTTGAGTACGGGTAGGAGCAAGGTCTATGTTGTACTGATATTTCTTATAGAAAGCAGCGGCAAGGTCTTCCCAATTGTGAATATTGGCCCTTTCCAGTTGATAGAACCAATCAAGTTGGGTTCCGGATAGACTGTCTTGAAAGAAGTGGACCCATAAATCTCTGTCAGCAGTGTGAGGCTGTATCTTCCTCACATAGGATCAGAGATGCAATTTGGGACACGAAACTCCGTCGTATTTAGTGAACATTGGTGCCTTGAATTTTGGTGGAATGATAATCCCAGACACCAAACCCAGCTCTTCAAAGTCTTGCCCAGGCACCTTCTGAATTTCCAATGCGCTTAGTCGTTCTTCCAGATGCTTGTATTTGTCGTCGGCCGGGGGATACTGCTCTTCAGAGTAATCCCCCTCTTTTTCCTCTTCAGATTCTATTTGGATAACCACTTCCTTTCCTTTCCCATCTTGATTATCTTTTTCCCCATATGATGTTGCAAAGTCTAGGGTTCGTCCGGCTTGTCCTTGGAACCTTCTTCCCATATTCAGAACTTCGATTACTTTCTTTTCCTTCTTCTTCTTTTCTTCAATCAGCAAGGTTTTCAGATCTTCTTGTCCTTTGGCTATAGTCAAGAACATCTGCTGAAACTGAGCATTCTATGCTTGGAGGTCTTTTACTGTCTGCTCGAGATCCATCTTACTGATATAAATAGTAGAAAGATGAGGAGACTTGTCGTAAGAAACCTACTTATGTTATGATGAATGGTAAATGCATATGCAATAATTTCAAGGAAATTAGAGATTTAAAATTTCTTTAGACCAAAAAGGAACACACGTTATATTAATAAATCAAAGCTTGAGTACATCATGCCTCTTTTGGGCTTACAAAAACTCTAGGTTAAAAAGGTTGTACGCATCCTTTTTGGTGCGATGTAGGCATTCAGGCTCCGCTCCTCATGAGGTTTCTTAGTAAGTTCCAAAACCTTCTTCTCGCTGGCGTAGAATTGGGCTTCGAAAGTGTCTCGCTCCCCCTTAAGCTGTATCCAATCCCTTTGTAAGTATTCAAGAGAGGTGGGCATGTCAGGATGTAGGATAGTGTATGGAACATCTCCTTCCATAATAGGCTCTATGATTACTGGGAGAATGGAGGGGTAAGGCATTATAAGACTTTGAGCACGAGCTCGTACCCATTTGAGGTAAGGCTTAAGAGGGATTGAATTCTTATGCCCCCAATGTCTTGCTATCTACCGTGTTCAACATCCTCCAAGCTCGGATAAATCTTTGGCGGTGACCTTGATCGTCGTTCTCGTAGTCAAATACCAAACCTTGAATGAGCATCTCATGTGGGCCATCCCTTCGGGCGTAACCAAACTGTCTTAAGGCTAAGAAGGGGTTGTAGGTGATACCTCCTCTAATGCCAAGTAAAGGGACATTAGGGAATTCTAAAAAACGGTCGACAATAGTAACATTCTCTATAGATCGGGAACACGAATGAATGTCTTAATGTTTGAGCATCATCAACCTATGTGACCACCTTGAACCTTGCTCGTTCTTCAACACAGATTGGGGAAGATGCGAAATAAACCATCTTGCCAAGAGGGGAGTACAACACATAAAGATACCCCTTTTCCTCATAGTGCGGATGTGAAAGGAATATAGGATGTCTCCTAGCAAAGTAGGTACCGAGTTACGAGATATGAAGATTTTGACGGCGTTCACATCAATGAGTTGGTCAGGATTTGGAAACAAAACCATCCCATAGATGAGGAGAGCCACAATTTCCTCAAAAGCTTGCAAATCCAAAGAGTTCCAACAGTTTTGGGCTTTCTCAAACAAGAACTTTGCTAGGAAACCTTTGACACCACTCCTTGTTTCCCAATTAGTTGTGATATCAGATGATTGCAAGTGTAGAGCTTGAGCAATATCTTCTGGCTTTGGATCTCTTTCCATACCGTTGAAAGGTAGTTGATTGAGAATG
The DNA here is from genome assembly GCA_948472305.1 of Vicia faba. Classification (NCBI taxonomy): domain Eukaryota; kingdom Viridiplantae; phylum Streptophyta; class Magnoliopsida; order Fabales; family Fabaceae; genus Vicia; species Vicia faba. The sequence continues at coordinate 295,123,514 of OX451740.1, read as the reverse complement.
GGAATCCTCAAGAGTTGGGAGAATTCTTCCAAAGTTAGCACAAGTTGATAATCGAGAAATGTGAAGCAATGGTGTAAAGGATCAAAGAACTGAAAGAGCCCTTTCATCATGTCCTCATCAGTGTTGGAGGTGACCAAGTTTAGTAGGCGACCATGTATTTCGGTGAATGGAGAATTTTCAGGAATCCTTGATGCTAGCTCTTTAAGTTGAGGAGGGATCCTTACAAGATTGACTTGAATAGTTTTCCTGCGAATATAATCCATGTCCTACAAAACAGAACAAAGATAAATCTCAAGATCCTTGAAATGGTTAGTGAATATGAGTATTATGTTATGATGTTTATGATGTTATGTACAAGTAAATATATACAAACAAAGCAAACAAGTCCTTAGGTTTAGGCTTGCATGGAGTCTTATAGGTAAGTACCATCTTAAAGTTTAGTTGGCTCAAACTTGTCCTAGTAATAATAACCAGGTTCTAAAGAGCTCAATATCACCGGTTTGTTTCTTTGGGCATTGTTTAAGCGCAAGCCTCTTTAATGGCGACCGAAATATCCCAAAAAACCAAACCTCAATGAGTGTAGTATCGAGTATCTACCAACTTTAGACTACACCAAAGTCGGTCATCTCACTACGTCCTAATGGCCAAGTTGGTCAAGTAAAGGTTCTTAAAGTTCATTAGTGCTTTATGACATCACTCAGTGGCCCCGTATTCTCCTTGACTACTCAAGGGCTACCGGTACCCACAAATATGTCGCACTAACGTAGCTATTGCTTAGACCATGTCGGTAATACCCCACACAGTTTCCACAATGTATTGCTACTTACCTATAAGGTATCCCAAATACGGGTAGAGGATTCAAACCCAAACAAAGAATCATAATGTAAAGCATACAATTCAAACAAAGAAAGCAAGTAAATATGATCTAACCCTAAGGTAACCACACTTTTAGAATTCTCCCCAGCAGAGTCGCCAGTTCTATGATATAGTGGGAGAACTGAGTTGGTTATTTTGCATTTGATCGCAAATGTTGCGGTTAGCAAGAGTCTCCACCTACTTTTCTTTTATCCAAAAGGAAAGGTGAAAAAGCACAGGAAAGACCTTTGAGATATTTTCTTGAGTTCGGGGGGTAGATTATGAAAAGGGAAGGTATTAGCATCCTTTTCATCCACGATTTTCCATGGGCTCTTAGTTGCTTGCTAGATCACTTGCTTTTGTTAGCAATGTCGCTTTAGGTACTAGATCGTTTACCGAAGGCAACATCGAGGGACTACGATCTTTTATTGAGGGTCTTTGCTAAAACGCCCATGTTCGAGGGACATGACTATTTTCTCAAAGCAACAAGTGGAATTAACCCTAGAGGTGCAAGTGTGCAAGTGTTTATTTTCCATGCATTGTTTTGTCTTGGATTAGGATTGTCTAAGATTGATTTTTATCTTTCCATACACACCCTAGTTACTAACATTTGTATTTGAAAGCGTTAAGTTGCGGAAAATAAAGTCTTACGCTATTACATCGTTTAGGGGATGCGGGTACAATTTACAAATGAGGATAAAATAGGAACTTAAATATTACAACTATATCGAATAACAATGAAGGAAATGTAAAAACATTATAAAAAGAAAGAAAAATTTCATTTTGAACTATTATGTGTCGACACAAGCTCCTATGCATCGACACATAACTTTCTTTGCCCCTGTTTTTCCAAATCAACCAAGTATGAGTCGATACATAATGGTATGTGTTGACTCATACACTGCATGTGTCAACTCATACGTGCTTTGCATCGACTCATACACTCTTTTTTCTTTCTGTTTTGGGCCTGTATAGCAGTATGTATCGACTCATAAGGCTATGTGTCGACTCATACTGTCATTTTTTACTTCAACATTGTTTTGCTGCATACATGGGTTAGTTCTCAACACATAAATGAAAAGAAATGAAGACAAATAAAAGTTTAGCTTCTAGGGAAATGGTAACTACATTTTGTCTTCAAAAATGAATTACTAATGATGCTTGAAATGAAGAATAAAAGTCAAGAGACTTACCTTGGAGCTGGATCTTATACTCCGAGCTTGAGTTGTTGTCTTGACTATTGTTGAACTTGGAAAAAAATCAGAGGTGTTGTAGAATCTTGTTCTTGAGTTTGAACAATTTCTAGGTGATGTATGTGAGGTGCTTAGATGTTCTGACAGAGCTTGCAAGGTGTGAGAGTTCCAAATATTTGGACTTTAAAACTCAAGAGTGGAAGCCTTTTTTTTGGACAGTTATGGCTTTTTTTAGAGTATGGGATCTTGATGGTTAGTTTACAACAAAACTTATGGCTTTTATCTCTATTTTTTCTAACCTCCCTCTCTTTCAAATGCTTCTTCTATTTATAGGAAAGGGGTTTGTGCATATGAGCTGATTAAGTTTTCAAAACAGCATGTTATGGTTTTTGGATTACAAAGATCAAACTATGTCAAGTACTCCATAGTCCCAAGATGAAGTACCAAAGTTTCTGTTATAGAGGAACTACTTCCCATGATTTGTGGTTGAGTATAATCAGCAACAAGCAAGATATGGGCTCAAGATAAACTTTGTACAAAAAGCTTGCTTTTCAAGAATAGCAATGGTGCTTTTATGCCATAAATGGAAAGATCTTTTGGACAATGGTTTAAACACTTGGGTAATAGCTCAAGAGTCGGTGTAAGCATTAAATTATGATGAGATTTGAAAGCAAGGAAGCCTGCAACATTAGATTATGCAGCAAATCATAAGATTTTTGTTATGTATTCTTCACTAAAATGACTTGCAATTCAATAATGGATGTTGAACTTCATGCTCTTGAATCTCCTAGTTCAAATATGATAAATTCATGCTCTTGGGTGTTTTGGAAAGCTTGAAACACCCTCTACAACTTTCATGTTGACCACTTTCGTTAAATCAAACTGGAACTTGATGAAAATTGGCCAAGAAGTTGGAATAAAAACCTGACCAAACCTGTTGAAAACTTCTCTAAGTGTTTTATTCAAAAATGCCATGACTTCATGAATTTATAGCTTAAAATCCAAGAATTTATTGGAAGAGTTGTGTAAAGAAATTTTGTAGATATAATGGATATCTACAACTTTCATGTTGAAAGTTTCTTTTGAATCATCTTGCATCATGGTGAAAAATTGGCTCAAAATTGTGAAAAAAACATGAAGTTTTCAACACTTAGAAAAATTTCTAAGTTTGAAAACTTTGACTTTCAAAAATGAAATCTTGACTTTTTGATTTCATGATTAATAAGTTTCATATTTTGAAATGTTTTGATGAATTGTGATCTTTGACACTTGATTTTGACCAAAAAGTCAAAGTTTGACTTTTCAGTGTACAAATGACTTTTGATCAGTTGATTGAAAATTCACTATCAATCCAATTGATCTTGAGCAATGTTTTGGGTCATGAAATTAGTCCAAAATGATGCAATTTAACTCTTGAGATCATGCCTCAAACCAATTAACCATTTGCTAGGTCAAAAATTAGAAATTGCCCTTTCTCAGTCAGAACCCTAATTTTGACCATTTTGCCCTTTTGATGATTTGATCAAAATTCTTGAGGAATTGTGGTCCAACTTGATCAAATGATACATATGAGTTTATAATGTTGATGTGGATAAAAAATTATGAATTTTGACTGTAAATTAGCCACAGTTGACTTTTTCCCCAATACAGCGGATTTTTAGGTAAATTGTTCAATTGACTGAGCAACAATGTGATTCAAGGCTTGAAACTTGACATGAGTAATCTTGAGGGTCCATAATGATCCATGAAAGTAATATGAGGCATTGAAATTTCAATTATCCTTGTGCAATCTCAAACCCTAATTTAAGTCATCAGTGCTTAAGGAGGTGTCTTGGGTTGATCAACCCTAGTGTAGTCTTGAACCAAGAGAGATCTTTGTGAGAAAATATTTGATAAGTGAGAGGGAAAATTTTGGGGTACAACAATATGCATTTGAATATGATTACCATTTATAAAAACACGCATAAAAAATAGAAAGACAGTTACTAATGGCTTTAAGAAACGGGATGGTGTCTAAAAAATCCATATGTAAATCCCCGCAGATACTTTCTCCAGCAGGTATAGAGACAGAGATGTCCTACTATAAAGTCACTACCATATCTTCAGTATGCAACCTCGTGATGTCAGATTTTCCGATATCCTCGGTAGAGCAAGAGTCTCCAATTATCTCCCCAACATCTTGAAGAATTCCTCATCCTGGTTCATAAACTTCTTGGGTTCCCCAACACGGCTTCATAAAAATCCCCAAGCAGTTTATGGAATTTTCTTCCCCAGTAAAGTTTATTTCTCTGGCCACGAAAATCCATCTCCCAGCAAGTCAACTTTAACAACTAATGAAGAATCACATTCTTCATCCCCAGCAGCAGTCAGGGATTTATTTTCCCTCAATTCTACGACGCTACAAAGAACAGCTGACCAGTTCATATATTACATTCATACATCATGTTACAAGCGTCATAGCATATGCATACAAAATACATATAGCACAGTCTCATTTATTTTGAGAGCAGCATCACGCAATGCATTACATACATCATGATATTTCATACAACTAATTATTTACCTTTTCTGGGAAAATCGACAAACAAATATCATCACCAATTCTCAAAAATTCCAGATTAATTCCTAAAACAAGACGGGGCAACTATTTGAAGTAACAGCTTAGTAAGTCACTGTGAAGTCTAGAATCTGACCAGATAGCAGTTTATGATTATTGCAAAGCCTGGAGTCCGACCAGATAGCAATTAAATCTCATCAGTCACTGTGAAACATGGACCCGACCAGATAATAGTTAACATCAAGTACAAACACTGTGAAGCCTGGAATCCAACCATATACAGTTTACGATTATTGCGAATCCTGGAGTCTGACCAGATATCAATTAAATCTCATCAGTCACTATGAAACCTGGACCCAACCAGATAATAGTTAACATCAAGTACAAACACTGTGAGACCTGGAAGTTGACCAGATAGCAGTTTACAACATTGTGAAGCCTGGAATTCGACCAGATAGCAGTTTACACCACTGTAAAGCCTGGACCCGACCAGATAGCAGTTAACCTCATCACTGAAGCCTAGAATCTGACCGGATAACAGTCAATCTACAATTTAAGACACTATGAAACCTGGACCCGACCAGATAACAGCATACCTCAAAATTCAAGTTAAATCCTGGATCCCGACCAGATAACAACTTAATTTCTTCAAATCACTAAAGCTTGGATCCGACCAAATAACAGCTTAATTTCTTCAAATCACTGAAGCCTGGTCCCGACCATATAACAGTTCAAGTCACTGAAGCCTGGATATGACCAAATAACAGTTCAAGTCACTGAAGTCTGGATACGACCAGGTAATAGTTCAAGTCACTAAAACCTGGATACAACCAGATAACAGTTTAACCTTAAGCAAATTACCGTGAGGCCTGGAAATCGACCAAATAACAGTTAATTTCATATTTCCCAATAAGTCGTTATGAAGCCTGGATACGACCAGATAATAGTCAACTTTATGATCTTCAGTAAGTTACTGTGAAACCTGGATTTTGACCAGATAACAACTAACTTTCATCCCTCCAGTCAAGAGATAAACTCCCCAGTAGAGTAATGGACAACTAAAGCTCCTAAACTCTATTCCCTAAACAGAAACTAACATTCCCCGACGGAGTCCTCCTCAAACAACAGTAACATGAATCGCCATAAAAGAGACCTCTTATGAAGTCAACATCTACTTTGGATGGCATCTTTAAGCCCATCTCCGATGAATCTTTGTCATCTTCTCCAAATGGCATCTGTAAGCCCATTCCAGATATCATCAACCAACGACATTATCTCATGCGAGTGCAAATTTCTGCGCATTCTAGTGTTCAATCATCTTCCACCTTCAAATTACGAAATCCAGACAAGCCAATCTAAATCCTCAAGTTTAAGAAGATTGAACAGGGACAATTGTTGTACCCCAAAATTTTCCCTACCATTTTTACTCAAGACATGCTCATTGAGGTCTTCAATTGCTCAAAGATAACCAAGAATTGACCAGACAAATTCTCCTCCTAAGCAATGAACCTCTAACTAGGGTTTCATTTTTCACCAATATGTGTGAGCTTCAAAGGTCTCAAATGTTTTCAATTGTCCTAATAGGTCTTCAAGATTGTCCATGACAAGTTTCATGCATTACACTACAAGTTTGCTCAGTCAATTGCTCAAATGTCTAAAACTCAATTGTATTAGGTCAAAAGTCAATTGTGGCCTATATACAGTCAAACTTCAAGATTTTTGCTCAACATCAACATTTTGAAGTGATATCCATCATTTTATCAAGGTTTGATCATGATTCCTCAAGAAATACTCCTAATCTATCAAAAGTCAAGAATTGCTAAATTAGGGTTTCTATAGGAAAAGTTAACTAAACTTTGATTAGGCATAACTTTCACATATTTCATCCATTTTTTCCCAACCAAAGCTCATTTTTAAGAGAATCCAATTACCTACAACTTATATTTTTCCCTCAAGATCAAGAAATGCACCATTTGAAAAATACAAACTCATACATTACAGGTCATTTTGAGAAAGTCAACAAAAGATACTTTTTGCCAAGACCATTTACATCAAGATAAAGTTTTCAAATGCAAAATTGATCAAATGATGGATTGAATAGGGTATCTTGGGCTTTCCAAAAAGTCCAAGATCGTATACAAAGGATAAAAATTGAATAAGTTATGGTTTTCACAAATTGGGAAATTTTGAGAAATTTCAAGAAATGCATATTGAGCAAATTTGTGTTTTTAGGTTAATGGGCATAATTTTTTAGACTTAAACATATTCATGACATGTCAAAGAGCCTATCAACTCACCCATGGATGAGTTTTATTTTTTATTTTTTTATTTTTTATTTTTATCTAAATAAAATCAAATAAATGCAAGATTAATGTATAAGGTGTGTAAGGCTGGAGATTTGATCATGTTGGAGACCCAAAAAGCTCACAAATAGTTGTAAAAAACGCACAAGGAAAGAGGAGGGAAATATCTTCTTGTTTTAGAAATTTTGGATCAAATCTTCATGTCTTTGAAAGCATGATTATATTTGATATCACAGATGGATTTCCTGACCTAATCTTGCCCACTACATATATACAACAAAATTAGACCTAAAGCATACACATAGCCTCCTCAAGAACAAAACCTTAAGTTCTCCAAAATTTCAAAGAAAGACAGCACGAGGAAACTCCCATCTCCAGCAATCTTCAGTTAATTCCAAGCGTCCCACTAGCTTCTTGAAGATCTCAGGAGTGCATCCAAGCCTTCACCTTAGCCTAAAGCACGTCTGGATCGCGCATACAAGTGCTCCGATTTGGTAACATTTTCTTTTTTTAAAGATTTTAATCCATGCCTTGTTGAACAATTCAATGCATACATACATGTTCACAATCATGTTTAGACTTGTCTTAATCCTTTATTGTAAGCTTTGACGCAGGGATAGTGATTTGCCATGGCTAGGGAAAAACGTGCTTGTACCGCCCGTATCAGTACTTCTAGGCCATTTCAGGAAAAACAACCACCACCACTGGATCGGCAGACCCTGATTTAGGGGGGGGGGGTAGCCTAAATCTTAAGCTTCGATTTGGCCTTTTGCAGGTTCTGAGATTTTTGGGTCATCAGAGAAGATAACAGAATCGTGACTCCGGCCTAGTCAACTTGGCTGACTCCGGCGCCCATGTGTCTCCATCCTATTGGTGCATTCAATCAGCGCGCATTTTTTTGTTGAATTGAATAATTGATGTTTTTAGGTTAAATATTATATTATAGCTTTCATGCGTGTCAATGAATAACCGGTTGGCTGGGATGGTAGAATGTAAGTGCGCAATGGGAGAGGACCTGGGTTCGATACCCAGGTCTGAGGTTTTATTTTTTCTAACATTTACAAATGCAGATCTCATACATACAGTTGTCAGACGTGCACCGTGTTCCATCAGCTCATCACAGTCTGATTCAAATCTAATGCATCCAAACACGTAGACTACCATGCGCTCTCCAAAGCTGCCCTCACTGGATCACAAAGTAAACTTGGGCCTCCTTCTTAGATGGACCTATGTTTTCAAAAAACACAACCCCTCATTGTTGTTTACATCGGGCCCGTTTGCAATTTCCTTTTATTTACTTGTTTTAATTTGTTTATTTCCTTTAATTCTTTTTTTAAATAACCATATAAAATAATTAAAATCACAAAAAAAATTAGGTTTTCGTTTTTTTATTAGTAAAATTATTTTTGTTAATTAATTAATTAATTATTTGAATTCTTTTGTAATTTAAAAATTAAATATATTTAGGTTAATTCATTTTCTTTTAATAATAAAAATTCCAAAAAATAATAATTAGAATTAGTGTAAATTTTCAATATTTATTTTATTAGTAAAAAATACAAAAAATGTTAGATTTATTTTTAATTTTATTAGATTTAATTTAATTTATTCTTTGTTTTAAAATAAACAAAAAAACACCAAAAATATTTTCTTTTAACTTAATAATTGTCAAGGTTTTTAGACGTATTTTCAATTCGCGCGCGTTATTACTGTTCGCATTTTATTTTCATACTTTTGTAATTGCCTACTGGGATGTAATAGAATTAATTAGGACTTTTACTCTACTGTTTTCTTTATTCCCTAAAGTTTCGACATGTAATAATCCCCCTCCCTGAAGCCTTGTAATAGCTAGATTTATATTTCCGCACTTCTAATTACTACAAACTATCAACTGCTTAGATGTATGCTAACTAGGATTTTATGAAAAGAATAACAAACAAAACGCTAGCAAACCTAATGCGAAGACAAAAATAGCTGAAAAACAACACAATTGCACATATACACCTATAGGGTATCCCACTTTGGTTGCCTTCGGAAAACAGTCACAACTCTCAAAACGTGAGAGATTTTAGTGGCTACCCTCCGGTTTAAATATCATAAGTCCCTCGATGACCCTCTCGATGTTGCCTCAGTAAAATGATCTTAAAACCCTAGGGTAGTTACTAAAGTTTCTTTCCCAATTGCCTTTGTGACTGTATAAATGTCCCTTTGAATGTCCCTCAAACATTCAACGACTAGGTCTACCTACTCACTAATAGTAGGATAGAACTGTCTAAAGGAAAATAGAAAAAGAACAATCCTTTCGATTAAAGTAGATAGTTGTTAGATGTTTGCTCAAACAACTTTTACACAAAAACTTCTTTCAAAAAACATTTTCAAACACTTTGTATTTGTTCTCTACCATTCCGAGAAACATTACAAAGTTCGTCGCACTAAGACACTTTCAAAATACTTTTCAAAAACACACAAAGCACAAGGTATTTCAAAATGAGCTAAGCCTCTAAGAGCCCATAGATAACTATAGATAGAAAGGATTCTAACACCTCCCCTTTCCACCATCTACCCCCTTACTCAGAAAACATCTCGAAAGGTCTTTTTTTGTTCTTTTAACCCTTTCCTTTGTTGGATCAAAGAAAAGTCGGTGGCGACTCTTGCTTACCTCAACATTTGCGAATACAAATGTAAAACCAGTATAACAGTCAGTTCTCCCACCGTATTACAGGTCTTGAAGAGGCTATAGATCTCATAATCAAATTTCTTGACGTATATGGTGATTCAGCTTTGGTGATAAATCAGATCAAAGGAGAATGGAATACTCGTCACATTGGCTTGATTCCCTACAAAGATTATGCAAGAAGATTATTACCTTTCTTCAATAAAGTTGAATTTCATCATATTCCAAGAGATGAGAATCAGATGGCAGATGCTTTAGCCACTTTGGCTTCCATGTACCAAGTAAATGCTTGGAACAATGTACCTCAGATCACAGTTCAACGTCTGGATAGACCAGCTCATGTGTTTGCTATAGAGGGAACGTAAGATGAAAAACTTTGGTATTATGATATCAAGCACTTACTCCAGACTCAGGAATACCCGGTTGATGCGTCGAACAAAGATAGAAAGACATTGAGAAGGTTGGTAGGTAGCATTTTCTTTAATGAATATATGTTATACAAAAGAAATTATGACATGGTCTTGCTCAGATGCGTGGATAGACACAAAGCAGACATGTTGATGCATGAGATCCATGAAGGTTCCTTTGGTACCCATGCCAATGGACACTCGATGGTAAAGAAGATCCTTAGGGCAGGTTACTATTGGATGACAATGGAATCTGACTATTACAAATTTGCGAAGAAGTGCCATAAGTGTCATATTTATGCTGATAAGATTCATGTGCCTCCAACGCTTCTCAATGTTATTTCTTCCCCATGGAATTTTTCTATGTGAGGTATTGGTATGATTGGAATGATTGAACCCAAGGCATCAAACGAACATCGTTTCATCTTAGTGGCAATTGAATACTTCACAAAGTGGGTGGAACCAGCTTCATATGCTAATGTCACCAAGTAGGTGGCAGTACGCTTTATCAAGAATAATCTTATATGTTTGTATGGTGTGCCAAGCAGGTTTATCATCGACAACGGCTCAAATCTGAACAACAAAATGATGACAGAACTTCGTGAAGAATTTAAGATTTTCCATCACAATTCATCTCCTTACAAGCCCAAGATGAATGGGGTTGTTGAAGCCGCTAATAAAAACATTAAGAACATTATCCAGAAAATGGTTGTTACCTAGAAGGTGTGGCATGAGGTGCTCCTTTTTTCTTTGCATGGGTATGATACATCCATCTGAACTTCAACCGGGGAAACCTTGTTCTCTCTTGTGTATGGTATGGAATTAGTGCTCCCCGTCGAGGTTAATATTCCCTCTTTGTGTGTAATAATGGAGACCAAGTTGTCAGAGGCTGAATGGGCCGAGAACGGGTTTGACCAATTGAATTTGATTAAAGAAAAGAGAATGACGATCTTGTGTCATGGTCAGTTATATCATAAAAGAATGAAGAAAGCTTTTGATAAAAAGGCCAGGTCTCGTGAATTCAGAGAAGGCAACCTCGTGCTCAGAAAGATTATGTCTTTTAAAACTGATTCTAGGGGCAAGTGGACTCCCAATTATGAAGGCCCGTATGTTGTCAAGAAAGCCTTCACTGGTGGTGCATTATTTCTTGAAACTATGGATGGTAAGGAGTTCCCACGTCCCATGAATGCTGACGCAATCAAGAAATACTTTGCCTAAGTTAGAGACGTAGGGAGACTTAGGAAAAAAATGAGTGTCTCGGTAGGCTGAACACCCGAAAGGGAGGTCTAGGCAAAAGTTAGAGATGTAAACAATATAAATTTTCCCGGTAGGTTGAAAACATACGAGGGCAACCTAGGCAAAATTTATGGATTTATTGGCAAGTAACTACGTCAGACAAGACTTGATCATTGAAGAAACAACATTCTCGGATTCTCATTACACTTCAATTGAAGCCTCTGCTCAAGAGTTCAAAGTTGTTAGGGAGAATAGTGGTCATTGTATCTCAATGTATCTTTTCCACGTATTTACCATTTTCCAAAATTTGTAATCATCCATGGAGTCACGCCATTTAAGGACTACCATTCTATTAATAAAGTTTGAGCCTTTATCCAATTCATAGTTACTATTTTATTCTATTTACAAAAAAATTATTTAATTATTGATAGTAATTTTAAAAACAAAAATATTTAATAATAAAAATATTTTTTGACTAGAATTCGCAAATTACTTTTTACTTCAGATTTTGTGATTCAAGTGGAACAAAGGTGGTGATTCCAATGATGGACAAACTTCGAAGTTCTGAAAGGATTTCCCAAGAGGTATCCCAGGATTACTCTTGCTGATATGCGGATAGTCCACTTGTGTTTTTCCTTGGATTAATGGATTTCATACCAGTTGATTTATGGTGTGGTGTTGGGTTTGACACCTCTCTCCCATATTCCCAAGCTAAGTCTTGATTCAGGTTTCTCTAGCTGAGGTTAATTCTTTCCTCAGTAGGTTTATGATCAAACATAGTTTGTAAAAGTTATGAAGCCTTTTGTCATTTGATGGGATTATTTCCTCCTTTGTGTTAAGGATTGATTTGGAATCTCTTGAAGAGAATTATTCTGTCCATTGATGACATTGTTATTGTTATATGCTTCTCAAGTAGCCAGACGAAAGCATTATCGTTTTCTAAGAAGTGTTGAGACAACTGTCAACTTTTTGGGTTTTCTCTCGCTAAGTGTTGAGTTTGAATTAAAGACCCCATAACTTTAACTTCATGTTGTATTATTTACTTCTTAGATCCCAAAATGAAGTAAAGATGATGCTTCTCTCTAAAAGTTGTTATCCCCATGAAGTTTCATAATTTCTCCCCAGAGGAGTTTGCACAACTATTACTCTTGATATTGAAGATTTTGTTTGGGCTGCCCTCGATGATGTGGTGCTGTTTTCCCCAATGAAGTCAGTTTGGAATCCCCAGTTGAAGTCTAGATGATATGACATTGTCTTCCCTAGTGAAGTCTGTATGTTATTTCTCGATGAAGCCCGATGGAGGTTGTTATTTCCTTGCAACTGTATTGGTTTATTGCTATCAGATTATGCTATGATTATTTTCAAGCCATGTTTCTTCCCAGTGGAGTTAAGTCGTGAAGTAGGAATTTGATTCCTCAGTTAGTGCTTACTCTCTTATGGAACCTTCATCCTGGATGTGATTTAGCCGAGTGTTGACTTTACCCAAGTTGGTTTTGTCTGGTTATTCCTAGTGTTGTATGTCTGTTTAGTCAGCATATACATCATAACATTAATACATTCATACATACATCATGCATAGCTGAATTAAAATCCATTGCACATTTTCATTCATTGATGTTTTTTTTTGGAATATTACCCTATTTTCAAGGTTATGTTACCCTCTCTCCAATAGATTGTCAATCTTAAGCAGAAAGTGTATATCTTTTCAATTTCCCCACTGAGTTATCCCTCGTGGAAGACTTTTGCTTTAGCCTTCCTACCCAGTTCATTATATGGATGGGATGTGATCCTCATTTGGGCTTGTTCCTCATTGGGTGGTGTCTTGGTTGACTGTTTCACTCCGGTTTGTTCCTGGTTTGAAACTGTGGTCCCCAGCAACAATATTATTTTGATTTAAGTGATCATAAGTGCATAACTCTCTCAATTTTCAACATTTTGAGTTGTTATTTTTATATGGATTCTTATCATCATCTACAAAAAACTATTTTCACATGACAAGATTCAATTGTGCAATAAAAATCATCAAAAGTTGAAAGGGGTTTCAAGTTATTTTGATACTCTGTAAGCTACGGTTTGTTGACTTCCAAGGGCCATGTCTTGCTCATTTTTTGAGATTTTTAAGTGACTCCAAAGCCATGATTATCTTTAAAGGGTCCTTAACAAGCTCTCTTTATAAGTCTAAGGCTAATTTTTAATGGAAGATCACTAAAACTTGAGAAAGATTACAAGCCTACTTGAAGAGCCTTTGAATTTTAGGGTTTGACTTCAAATGATCATAACTTGGTCAATTTTTATCACTCGGAGCACATTATTTTCCCATAATAATCTTTGGGATGTCTACTGAACCTTTTTTTTTATATGCAAGACTTGAATATGCTTGGAAAGTTATTGAATAATTGAAAAGATTAGAGGTCTTTTGTGATTTTCCCCAAATTTGTTCATCATCTTCCAAGGACCATAACTCTTTCAATTTTTATGATTTTTGAGTGATCCCAATTCCACAATTCAAAACAAGAGGTCTACTTCATATCATATTTGTTGTACCCCAAAATTTGCCCTCCCATATTTCTCAAAACATTTCAAGAAAAATTCACAAGTCCAACCCGGCGCGTCATATTCAGGTATTCTTTCGCCAAGATATCTCTGATAACATATTCTCAAATTCAGGTTCGGCTCAAGAGTCAATTTTTTAAAGAAGGTATCCGAATGTGTGAGTTTTCCCGAAGAAATATGGTGAAAATGTGTGCTGAAAGTGCAGTTTTTACGCGCTAAAAAATTCATAACTTGAAGATCGTGGCTCGTTTTGAACCCGTTCCGGTGGCCAAAATTCCGTCTTGACATTATCTACGTTTTCATCTCTCACGGCCGGAAGCCAATTTCGATCATAAGGTCTTCAAAAATATGGATTTATCAAGTATTTTCATACAGAAAATTTGTGACAGAAGTTTATTTGCGTCATGTTCAGAAAATCATAACTTGGTCGATTTTCATCGTATCGAGCTGGTTCTGGCGCCAAAATTTCACAAATTGAGTTGGCTACATTTTCACAGAAGGTATTAAGTTCAAACGGTATTCAAAAGGCCTTCGTTTTTTGCTCAGAGTGCGTGACATGCTGAAAATCCTGAATGCTGAATATTATTTCATCTGGGCCGAAACTTCGAAAATTCATAACTCGGTCAATTTTTATCGGATGGGGCTCATATTTTTACACAACGTCCCTGACTCATAGATCTACAACTTTGCTTCAAAAGTCGAGACCAAATTATGCACCGATCAATACCATTTTTTTATTGAAGAACGTGTCAGAGTCGACACTGGAGCCCAAAATAAGTTTGTCTGAGCTGAAACTTCAAAAATTCATAACTAATTCACCGTTTATCCGATTGAGTCGATTTTCGGATAGGAGTTAGTTCTCGATGCCGGCTACATTTTGTTTTCACATTTCAACTTCAAAAAATGCACTTAAGTCCCTGCGATTTAGCCTGGAAAATGACGAATTCAAGTGAATATTGGAGGCCCAATTGCACATTCAAAGCCCATTTGCTTTACCCTAATTTCCATTATATAATCACCTTCTTTTCACACAAACCAGAGAGGAGAAAAAGAAGAGAGAAAAAAACCTTGTCACACACTGTTAGAATATCAAACTCTTTTAAGAACCCTAAAACCTTGAAATCCTTATTACAAATCCCTCTCTCACTACAAATAAGCCATCACAGTTACAAACCAACACCTCACTACTTCTTCAGTAAGGATAAGGCTGGCTTGATCTCCATGATCCTAATTTTCCAGTAAGGCATAAAAGCATTCAGGTCACTAATTTTCCAGTAAGGGTAAGATTGATTTGATCTCCATGATCAAAAGGGTATAATCATTCATACATGCCATATTGTGCCTAAACATTAAATTTCTTCATATGTTGGTTTTATTTGAATTTTTATGATTTTATTTAATGTGTTCATGAGGTTCAACACTGCAGATTTAGACAGGATCCCATGCAGGTTCATTAAGGAACGTTGAGGCCAAAAGCCAAATGGCCAAAGTAGAAAAACTTATGCATGACACCAATACATGGCGAGACAGACATCCTGAGAAGACTAAGGAACGTTGAGGCCAAAACGCAAATGGCCAAAAGCCAAAAGCCAAATGGCCAAAGTAGAAAAACTTATGCATGATGAGGCCAGAACACAAATGGCCAAACCACTTCAATTCACCTCCAAAAAGGGGACAGAAACCCCCCAAGGTATTGTATTTTCTTTCTTTTCCTTATTTTATTTATTTCAATTATTTCTTTTTTTAATTAATTCCTTTAATTTAACTTATTTTCATAAAATATAAAAAATAGTAAAAAACAGAAAAGTCATAAAAATCAAAATATATTTATTTAATTAATATTTTTTGTAAATAAATTTCACTAATAATTAATTATTTATTTTTATAAATCAAAATTGCATGTAAATAATTAGATTAATTTTAGGTTTAATTTTAACATGTTTTTTCTTAATAAATAAAAAAAATTAGAATTAGGGTTAATATTTTAATTTCAATTAATCTTTCACATAAAAAACATAAATACCAAAAACTCAAAAAAGAATAATAATTTCTTTTTTCTCTTTAATTTCATTAGTTTAATCATTTAATTTAATTTCATTAAAAAGGGTCCAACGCCCTCGCTTCCAATTTTAATTCAATTCGCGCATTTATTTCTTTTCTTTTAATTATTTATGTAATTCTCCCAAAGCCTTGTAAACTCGGACATTTTATTTCTCGCACCTCTTTATTTACTTTCTGTCAAATCGGGTCCTGGATTAAATTTGGCGATGTGGACCCGCGCCTTTGTAATAGTTTAGAACTTTTAATTTCCGCATCTTTTTAACTGTTAATAAATGCATGCAAGAATGAATGATAAAATAAAAACAAACGCATAGATCACCTTGACATGAATAAGACAAAATAACTGAACATGACACACAAATCACACACCACCCCTAGGGTACGCCTCACTGTTGCCTTGCCTCGAAAGGTGATCATCGAGTAGAGGATGTCTTAGTAAGTCCTCATGATCCGGGAATCTGGCATGAGGGTAGCTTCTAAGGTGTCTTCCTATTGCTCTGGTGATCACCATGTCCCGAACCTCGAATTGACCCGAACACCTCCAACGGTGGTGCTACCTACCTCTCAATGGTGGGATGGCACTATTTTAAAGGACATTTACACAGACGAATTCCTTAGGGTAGGTAGACGACTCTAGATACTTGCTCTAAATTTCAAAAACAAAACAAAATACTTTTCACACCAACACATTTTCAAAAAGCTTTCGAAAGCAATTTTTCAAACACTCTTGAGGACCGATACAAGAGTCGAACTGAAATTTTCAAAGAAACTTTTTAAAAACCCACAGTTGAAAAGCAAACAAACCATTTTTGAAAACACAAGTGAGCAAGTATCTAAGAGCCCATGGATAACCATGGATAGAAAGGGTGCTAACACCTTCCCTTTCTATAATCTACCTCCCGAACCGAGAGCAATCTTTATAAGGAATTTTTCTGTGCTTTTTTCCTTTCCATTTGGAGAAAATAAAAGACGGTGGCGACTCTTGCTTCCGCGACATTTCGCGAACCAGCGTTAAACAGTCAGTTCCAGATCCACCGATCACAAAACTGGCGACTCTGCTGGGGACTAAAACTTAAAGTGAGGTGTACCTTAGGGTTAGTTCATAACTGTGTTTTCAATTGTATTGACTTGCTTGCTTTATTATTATGGGACTGTCTTGGGAGTTCTATAGATCCTAACTCGGATCTGGGGATACCTTCTTAGAAAGTAGCAACAAGACTGTGAGGGAACTGTGCGGGGTATACCGACATGGTTGAAACAGTCTGCTACGTTGATGTGGCACTTTGGTGTGTACCGGTAACCCTTGAGTTCAGTCAAGGAGAGTACGGGGCCTCCGCGTGGTGTCATGAAACATCAACAGACCTTAGGAACCTTAATTGAACTATCTTGGCCTCTTTAGGGTAGTGAGATAACTGACTTTGGTGCAGTCCGAGGTTGGTTGATACTCGATACTACGCTCAATTGAGGGTTGCTTTCCTGGAATATTTCGGTCGCCAGTTCAGTGGCTAAATCGAAACGATGAACAATGAAAGCAATCCAGTGATATTGGGACCCTTAGAACCCGGTTACTTCTAATAGGACAGGTTGAGCCCACCAACTTCAAGAGGGTAATACCCAGACCCCATGCTGGCCTAAACTTTAAGGGCTTATCTTGTGTGACTTGTGTGCCTTCGTACTTGATTACTTGCATGCTTGTTATCTGACATCTGAACTTCTTGCAGGTTTTGTTTATAGTCCTTAACTAGGACTCATAGCAGGGTTTACTGAATTTCCTGCAGTTTTTGTTCATAGTCCTTAACTAGGACTCATAACAAGGCTTACTAAGTTTATTGCAGGTTTTTGTTTTAGTCCTTAACTAGGACTCATAACAAGGCTTACTAAGTTTCTTGCAGGTTTTTGTTTTAGTCCTTAACTAGGACTCATAACAAGGTTTACCGAGTTTCTTGCAGGGTTTGTTTTAGTCCTTAATTGGGACTCATAACAAGGCTTACTAAGTTTCTTGCAGGTTTTTGTTTTAGTCCTTAACTAGGACTCATAACAAGGTTTACTGAGTTTCTTGCAGGGTTTGTTTTAGTCCTTAATTGGGACTCATGACAGGTTTTACCGAGTTTCTTGCAGGTTTTGGTTTGCAGTCCTTAATTGGGACTCATAACAGGGTTACCTACATTACCCCATGCATCATGACATCATACCATTACATACATCCTAACCCATTTCAAGGATCTCAAGGGCTTGTGATGAAGGTCATGATGAATCAAACATCTAGCAAGGGGCAAAGAGGATTTATTTTCCTCTAGCCAAAGTTGTCAGAGGCTATGACCCACTTGATATGGCGAGCTTTGACACTGGAAGAAGATGGCCCTAGCCAAGGATGTCAGGGTCTATGACCCACTGGATATGGTGAGCCTTTGACCCTTGAAAAAGGACTCTCAACAAATATGAAGTTCCTTCAATCAAGCTACCGGATCCCAGCTCTAACAAATTTCTTGTTTACCCCGCGAGATCCTTGAAAACATTACATGCATATCATACATATCATTGCATAACAGGTACACTTGTTGCAGGTTACTTACCCTCCCTGCTGTTTATTTCAGCCATGGCTTCCCAACAAGATAACCAGGACCTTCACACTCAAGAGACTCAGTTCAAAGAGATCTTCCTAAGCCTATCCAAGGGGCAGGAAGAGTTGAGGACACTCCTCATGGGGAATCTGATCAGAAAGAGTCCTGAAGATGATAAGGACGAACAGCTGAAACGTCTACAAGCTGAGGTAGACACACTGAAAACCCAGATGCTGGGGCAAAGGGCACTCGTTCAAGGTTTAGCTCAGGCAAGGAGAGCTGAGGGCCATGATCAGTCAGCTTCATCAAGACATGAAGCAACCAGCCCAAGTCAGGGACCCAGTCATTAATCAACTTCCAAGAAGTCAAAGGTTTGGGCCTCTCCAAGCTGCTATTACTTCACAGGTCCAACAACGACCTCGCCCAGAACAACGGGCTGATCAGAGCAAACCAGACAAGCCTAAAAGGCAGTTCACCAAGATCAACATGTCGCTGGAACAAGCACTACAACAAATGTTGGAGGCAGGGCTGATCACCTTAAGGGCTCCTCTCCGGAATCCAAACACTTCTATCATCCCAACGATAGGTGCGCATACCATTCTGATAGCCCGGGGCATACTACGGACAACTGCTGGCCTCTCAAAAACAAGATTCAAGACATGATCGACGCTGGAGAGATTCAGTTTGAAGTACCTGAGACTCCGAACATAATCACTGCTCCCTTGCAAAATCATGGCTAGGATTGAGAAATTTTTGTTCATTCGAATGTTCAAGTTGCAATTTTCTTTTGTTCAAACATTTACTCATGTTAAACATTGTTATTTCATTAATGCGTCGCATATGTCTGTTCTGAAACAATATATTCGTATTCACTATATGCAAATTATCTTCATATTTTTTCTGATGTCAACTCTCAATTAATAATTCTAAGCCTCTTGAGGGAGGATGACGAAAACGATACCATAATCTACAGTATGCTTTTGAACAGACCCCGCTGATGAGGTACAGGCATTGTTTCAATCCCTAAACACTGGAGTTATAAGGATGATAATCCCTCGTCAACCCCTCTGAGCCAAAGAAGTAGGAGTTTTTCTTTTCGAAATTCAAAACCCTTCATCATAACCTGGGGCAGGGTAGTTCTCTCAGTTGATCCAAGTGCATAACGAATGGCACCAAAAAGATCCTTACAAAACAAAGAAAGACAGTGATGGTTCCGAATGATCAATAAAGAAAGGCAGTCATTATCTTTCAAAATAAAAAAAAACCCATGAAGGAGACTTACAAAACTGGGGCATCCCGCTGACTGTAATTCCAAAAAAGGAAACAGTTCAGGCAAAAAAAGAAAGGGATAACAAAAAAAAATCAGACAAGAAAGAGGTCTTACCAACCCTCAACAAGAAAGGAATGACTGCCTATTCAAAATAAGTTATCAACATCCGAATCATCACCAGAAAATCAGAGCAAAGACTCAAACAAGGTCTAACGTATGATCAACTGAGTTTAGGTTTGGAGAACATCACGAAGAGCGGGTGGGTACAAATAAAATTTGAGCCTTTATCCTTTGTTTCTTGAACCATGAACCAAGCCACGTTATAACCCTTAAAAGTCCTAGCTGAAGCACGGGTTAGTTCGAAAGCATACTGTTACGAAAGGTATCCTGACTCCTTAAGGCTTACTATAAAGAAGGAGTTGACATCACGTTTTACAAACATTCATTAGTTTTATGAAAAAAAGAATGCATTTTCAAAATCTTCAAGACAGACATAGGCTTTGCATTTTTAACATAACTTTGTTTGCATATGACTTTTTGTTTGAACAGCATAGAGATTCGCACGACGAATGCCTAATGAACAGAAGTACTTCCAATCAAGAGGCAGACGTGATTATTGGGCAATCCAATCAAGATTCGGAGAATCTCTCAAAGGCCAAATAGCCTGGGGCAAATCTCCGCCTGAGTCACTTGGGGCATTCCAACAATGAATCTTGCCTAATCAAACACCTTCTGGTGGCATGACATAACACTTCTAACAGGGACAACTCCCTACATTCTAAGGGCATGGACATAGTCGAAAAGAATACTACGCATAATCAAAGACCCTCTAGGTTGACATACCTAGGCAAAAATAAGGGCTTCCCGGCGAACCAAAAGGGTTCGGGCAAAAATAAGGAATGAAATGAAAAAAATCTGTACACCCGGCAAGTCGAAAACCTGAAAAGGCGGCTTGGGCAAAAATGGGTATCCCGGTGGACTGAAAACCCGAAAGGGCGGTCCAGGCAAAAGTTAGGGATCAAAGCGTACGACTATGTCACGTCATCTTGTCACTTGCCTATCAAAAGAAGAGTTTGTCCATCAACAACTGTCAGCACCTCACAGGTTTTCCTCTCCCACCTCAGAAACAGGGGCAATAAAGAGTTGTCTGAGCAGTCCAATTGTTCTGTCCTCCAAGGTATCAAGGAGGGTTCAACCAGTACATCCTAACTCCCCAGAGAGTGAGTCAGCAGGTCAATGCACTCTCCCCAAGCAAAGCTACAATCAAACCTTAAGGACGTTGGGTATCCTCCCGCAGATCTCAACATTCCCCAGCAGTATATATACATTCTTAATAAGCATCCCCGACAGTCTTGGCCTAAAGATTGCTCCCCGGAGGTATATCAAACATTCGGTGGAGCCACTTCCCCAATACAGTTCAATACTTCCCCAAGAGAGTCTAATCCAGTTTCCCCAAGAAAGTTGGAACCCATCTCCCCAAGCAGTAAGTTTATCCCCAGTAGATTCTGGAAGCTTATACTCGCAGAACATGAGCGCATCCCCCGGCTTTATTCAAAGAGTTATTTCCTTACCAGGATATAACTGGGTTATCCTCAGCCAGAAGCCACGGAAAGATCGTCCTCGACAAAGTCTGCTTATCCCCAGTAAAGTCTATTAACACTTCCAACACAACAAGGGTATCCCCAGCAAGTTATTATCAACATCCCGACAAAGTATCTCTCTCCCCACAGAGTGTTGCTTCCCAGCAAGATCGTTAGAGTACTTTTTTTTCCTGCAGGATATTCCATTCGCCAAGTATATTCCCCAACGGAGTTATCTTCTCCCACCGGTATTCTTGCAACTATCATCCCCAGCGGAGGCAAAAATCTGTTCTTCAATATCAGCCTAGGAGTGACTTCCCGGCACCCGTCAAGGATTTACCTTCCTAGACGAAAAATACATTCATAAACATCTTCATACATTATAGCATGCATATACGCATCATGAACATACAATCTCACGTATTCAGAGAGCATCTCGCATGTCATACCACATGACATCGCATACAACTAACGCTTGTCTTTTCAGGACAAAAGTACAAAATTGATTTCCATCAATGGTCGCAACTAAAGATCCGATTCATGTATCTTGCCAGGGTGTGTCTGAAGAGTTCGAGGATCCGATGCCTGAATCTTGCCAGGGTGTATCCGTTGAAGACTAGCAATACCATATCCGATTCCTGTATCTTGCCAGGGTGTGTCTGAAGAGTTCGAGGATCCGATACCTGAATCTTGCCAGGGTGTATCCGTTGAAGACTAGCATTACCAGATCCGATTCCTGTATCTTGCCAGGGTGTGTCTGAAGAGTTCGAGGATCCGATACCTGAATCTTGCCAGGGTGTATCCGTTGAAGACTAGCATTACCAGATCTGATTCCTGTATCTTGCCAGGGTGTGTCTGAAGAGTTCAAGGATCCGATACCTGAATCTTGCCAGGGTGTATCCGTTGAAGACTAACATTACCAGATCCGATTCCTGTATCTTGCCAGGGTGTGTCTGAAGAGTTCGAGGATCCGATACCTGAATCTTGCCAGGGTGTATCCGTTGAAGACTAACATTACCAGATCTGATTCCTGTATCTTGCCAGGGTGTGTCTGAAGAGTTCGAGGACCCGATGCCTGAATCTTGCCAGGGTGTATCCGTTGAAGACTAACATTACCAGATCCGATTCCTGTATCTTGCCAGGGTGTGTCTGAAGAGTTCGAGGATCTGATGCCTGAATCTTGCCAGGGTGTATCCGTTGAAGACTAGCATTACCAGATCCGATTCCTGTATCTTGCCAGGGTGTGTCTGAAGAGTTCGAGGCTCTGATGCCTGAATCTTGCCAGGGTGTATCCGTTGAAGACTAGCATTACCAGATCCGATTCCTGTATCTTGCCAGGGTGTGTCTGAAGAGTTCGAGGATCCGATGCCTGAATCTTGCCAGGGTGTATCCGTTGAAGACTAGCATTACCAGATCCGATTCCTGTATCTTGCCAGGGTGTGTCTGAAGAGTTCGAGGATCCGATGCCTGAATCTTGCCAGGGTGTATCCGTTGAAGACTAGCATTACCAGATTCGATTCCTGTATCTTGCCAGGGTGTGTCTGAAGAGTTCGAGGATCCGATGCCTGAATCTTGCCAGGGTGTATCCGTTGAAGACTAGCATTACCAGATCCGATTCCTGTATCTTGCCAGGGTGTGTCTGAAGAGTTCGAGGATCCGATACCTGAATCTTGCCAGGGTGTATCCGTTGAAGACTAGCATTACCAGATCCGATTCTTGTATCTTGCCAGGGCGTGTCTGAAGAGTTCGAGGATCCGATGCCTGAATCTTGCCAGGGTGTATCCGTTGAAGACTAGCATTACCAGATCCGATTCCTGTATCTTTCCAGAGTGTGTCTGAAGAGTTCGAGGATCCGATGCCTGAATCTTGCCAGGGTGTATCCGTTGAAGACTAACATTACCAGATCTGATTCCTGTATCTTGCCAGGGTGTGTCTGAAGAGTTCAAGGATCCGATACCTGAATCTTGCCAGGGTGTATCCGTTGAAGACTAACATTACCAGATCTGATTCCTGTATCTTGCCAGGGTGTGTCTGAAGAGTTCGAGGATCCGATGCCTGAACCTTGCCAGGGTGTATCCGTTGAAGACTAACATTACCAGACTCGATTCCTGTATCTCGCCAGGGCACGTCTGAAGAACTCGAAGATCCGATTCCTGTAACCAGTCAGGATATATCTACACAAAGCATCTGAAGACCAGCTCCTGCAACATGTCAGGTACTCATTTTTCTTTTGCAGGTACGCAAGTTCTCGCTAAGGAATCTCTTACGCGATCAACATCCAGATGGCATCTATAAGCCCATCATCCTATCCATCAATCTCCAAATGGCATCTATAAGCCCATTCCCCCATCACTGCCACTATGTGAGCGCAAATTTCTGGGCACTCTAGTGTTCAATCATCTTCCACCTTCGGATTACGAAAGGCACGTCAGCCAATCTGCATCCTCAGGTCTAAGAAGATTGAACAGGGGCAACTGTTGTACCCCAAAATTTGCCCTCCCATATTTCTCAAAACATTTCAAGAAAAATTCACAAGTCCAACCCGGCGCGTCATATTCAGGTATTCTTTCGCCAAGATATCTCTGATAACGTATTCTCAAATTCAGGTTCGGCTCAAGAGTCAATTTTTTAAAGAAGGTATCTGAATGTGTGAGTTTTCCCGAAGAAATATGGTGAAAATGTGTGCTGAAAGTGCAGTTTTTACGCGCTAAAAAATTCATAACTTGAAGATCGTGGCTCGTTTTGAACCCGTTCCGGTGGCCAAAATTCCGTCTTGACATTATCTACGTTTTCATCTCTCACGGCCGGAAGCCAATTTCGATCATAAGGTCTTCAAAAATGTGGATTTATCAAGTATTTTCATACAGAAAATTTGTGACAGAAGTTTATTTGCGTCATGTTCAGAAAATCATAACTTGGTCGATTTTCATCGTATCGAGCTGGTTCTGGCGCCAAAATTTCACAAATTGAGTTGGCTACATTTTCACAGAAGGTATTAAGTTCAAACGGTATTCAAAAGGCCTTCGTTTTTTGCTCAGAGTGCGTGACATGCTGAAAATCCTGAATGCTGAATATTATTTCATCTGGGCCGAAACTTCGAAAATTCATAACTCGGTCAATTTTTATCGGATGGGGCTCATATTTTTACACAAGGTCCCTGACTCATAGATCTACAACTTTGCTTCAAAAGTCGAGACCAAATTATGCACCGATCAATACCAGTTTTTTATTGAAGAACGTGTCAGAGTCGACACTGGAGCCCAAAATAAGTTTGTCTGAGCTGAAACTTCAAAAATTCATAACTAATTCATTGTTTATCCGATTGAGTCGATTTTCGGACAGGAGTTAGTTCTCGATGCCGGCTACATTTTGTTTTCACATTTCAACTTCAAAAAATGCACTTAAGTCCCTGCGATTTAGCCTGGAAAATGACGAATTCAAGTGAATATTGGAGGCCCAATTGCACATTCAAAGCCCATTTGCTTTACCCTAATTTCCATTATATAATCACCTTCTTTTCACACAAACCAGAGAGGAGAAAAAGAGGAGAAAAAGAAGAGAGAAAAAAACCTTGCCACACACTGTTAGAATATCAAACTCTTTCAAGAACCCTAAAACCTTGAAATCCTTATTACAAATCTCTCTCTCACTACAAACAAGCCATCACAGTTACAAACCAACGCCTCACTACTTCTTCAGTAAGGATAAGGCTGGCTTGATCTCCATGATCCTAATTTTCCAGTAAGGCATAAAAGCATTCAGGTCACTAATTTTCCAGTAAGGGTAAGATTGATTTGATCTCCATGATCAAAAGGGTATAATCATTCATACATGTCATATTGTGCCTAAACATTAAATTTCTTCATATGTTGGTTTTATTTGAATTTTTATGATTTTATTTAATGTGTTCATGAGGTTCAACACTGCAGATTTAGACAGGATCCCATGCAGGTTCATTAAGGAACGTTGAGGCCAAAAGCCAAATGGCCAAAGTAGAAAAACTTATGCATGACACCAATACATGGCGAGACAGACATCCTGAGAAGACTAAGGAACGTTGAAGCCAAAACGCAAATGGCCAAAAGTCAAAAGCCAAATGGCCAAAGTAGAAAAACTTATGCATGATGAGGCCAGAACACAAATGGCCAAACCACTTCAATTCACCTCCAAAAAGGGGACAGAAACCCCCCAAGGTATTGTATTTTCTTTCTTTTCCTTATTTTATTTATTTCAATTATTTCTTTTTTTAATTAATTCCTTTAATTTAACTTATTTTCATAAAATATAAAAAATAGTAAAAAACAGAAAAGTCATAAAAATCAAAATATATTTATTTAATTAATATTTTTTGTAAATAAATTTCACTAATAATTAATTATTTATTTTTATAAATCAAAATTGCATGTAAATAATTAGATTAATTTTAGGTTTAATTTTAACATGTTTTTTCTTAATAAATAAAAAAAATTAGAATTAGGGTTAATATTTTAATTTCAATTAATCTTTCACATAAAAAACATAAATACCAAAAACTCAAAAAAGAATAATAATTTCTTTTTTCTCTTTAATTTCATTAGTTTAATCATTTAATTTAATTTCATTAAAAAGGGTCCAACGCCCTCGCTTCCAATTTTAATTCAATTCGCGCATTTATTTCTTTTCTTTTAATTATTTATGTAATTCTCCCAAAGCCTTGTAAACTCGGACATTTTATTTCTCGCACCTCTTTATTTACTTTCTGTCAAATCGGGTCCTGGATTAAATTTGGCGATGTGGACCCGCGCCTTTGTAATAGTTTAGAACTTTTAATTTCCGCATCTTTTTAACTGTTAATAAATGCATGCAAGAATGAATGATAAAATAAAAACAAACGCATAGATCACCTTGACATGAATAAGACAAAATAACTGAACATGACACACAAATCACACACCACCCCTAGGGTACGCCTCACTGTTGCCTTGCCTCGAAAGGTGATCATCGAGTAGAGGATGTCTTAGTAAGTCCTCATGATCCGGGAATCTGGCATGAGGGTAGCTTCTAAGGTGTCTTCCTATTGCTCTGGTGATCACCATGTCCCGAACCTCGAATTGACCCGAACACCTCCAACGGTGGTGCTACCTACCTCTCAATGGTGGGATGGCACTATTTTAAAGGACATTTACACAGACGAATTCCTTAGGGTAGGTAGACGACTCTAGATACTTGCTCTAAATTTCAAAAACAAAACAAAATACTTTTCACACCAACACATTTTCAAAAAGCTTTCGAAAGCAATTTTTCAAACACTCTTGAGGACCGATACAAGAGTCGAACTGAAATTTTCAAAGAAACTTTTTAAAAACCCACAGTTGAAAAGCAAACAAACCATTTTTGAAAACACAAGTGAGCAAGTATCTAAGAGCCCATGGATAACCATGGATAGAAAGGGTGCTAACACCTTCCCTTTCTATAATCTACCTCCCGAACCGAGAGCAATCTTTATAAGGAATTTTTCTGTGCTTTTTTCCTTTCCATTTGGAGAAAATAAAAGACGGTGGCGACTCTTGCTTCCGCGACATTTCGCGAACCAGCGTTAAACAGTCAGTTCCAGATCCACCGATCACAAAACTGGCGACTCTGCTGGGGACTAAAACTTAAAGTGAGGTGTACCTTAGGGTTAGTTCATAACTGTGTTTTCAATTGTATTGACTTGCTTGCTTTATTATTATGGGACTGTCTTGGGAGTTCTATAGATCCTAACTCGGATCTGGGGATACCTTCTTAGAAAGTAGCAACAAGACTGTGAGGGAACTGTGCGGGGTATACCGACATGGTTGAAACAGTCTGCTACGTTGATGTGGCACTTTGGTGTGTACCGGTAACCCTTGAGTTCAGTCAAGGAGAGTACGGGGCCTCCGCGTGGTGTCATGAAACATCAACAGACCTTAGGAACCTTAATTGAACTATTTTGGCCTCTTTAGGGTAGTGAGATAACTGACTTTGGTGCAGTCCGAGGTTGGTTGATACTCGATACTACGCTCAATTGAGGGTTGCTTTCCTGGAATATTTCGGTCGCCAGTTCAGTGGCTAAATCGAAACGATGAACAATGAAAGCAATCCAGTGATATTGGGACCCTTAGAACCCGGTTACTTCTAATAGGACAGGTTGAGCCCACCAACTTCAAGAGGGTAATACCCAGACCCCATGCTGGCCTAAACTTTAAGGGCTTATCTTGTGTGACTTGTGTGCCTTCGTACTTGATTACTTGCATGCTTGTTATCTGACATCTGAACTTCTTGCAGGTTTTGTTTATAGTCCTTAACTAGGACTCATAGCAGGGTTTACTGAATTTCCTGCAGTTTTTGTTCATAGTCCTTAACTAGGACTCATAACAAGGCTTACTAAGTTTATTGCAGGTTTTTGTTTTAGTCCTTAACTAGGACTCATAACAAGGCTTACTAAGTTTCTTGCAGGTTTTTGTTTTAGTCCTTAACTAGGACTCATAACAAGGTTTACCGAGTTTCTTGCAGGGTTTGTTTTAGTCCTTAATTGGGACTCATAACAAGGCTTACTAAGTTTCTTGCAGGTTTTTGTTTTAGTCCTTAACTAGGACTCATAACAAGGTTTACTGAGTTTCTTGCAGGGTTTGTTTTAGTCCTTAATTGGGACTCATGACAGGTTTTACCGAGTTTCTTGCAGGTTTTGGTTTGCAGTCCTTAATTGGGACTCATAACAGGGTTACCTACATTACCCCATGCATCATGACATCATACCATTACATACATCCTAACCCATTTCAAGGATCTCAAGGGCTTGTGATGAAGGTCATGATGAATCAAACATCTAGCAAGGGGCAAAGAGGATTTATTTTCCTCTAGCCAAAGTTGTCAGAGGCTATGACCCACTTGATATGGCGAGCTTTGACACTGGAAGAAGATGGCCCTAGCCAAGGATGTCAGGGTCTATGACCCACTGGATATGGTGAGCCTTTGACCCTTGAAAAAGGACTCTCAACAAATATGAAGTTCCTTCAATCAAGCTACCGGATCCCAGCTCTAACAAATTTCTTGTTTACCCCGCG
Source organism: Vicia faba (assembly GCA_948472305.1). Taxonomy (NCBI): domain Eukaryota; kingdom Viridiplantae; phylum Streptophyta; class Magnoliopsida; order Fabales; family Fabaceae; genus Vicia; species Vicia faba. The sequence goes on along the minus strand of OX451740.1, from coordinate 295,095,200 downwards.
AGATCCTTGAAAACATTACATGCATATCATACATATCATTGCATAACAGGTACACTTGTTGCAGGTTACTTACCCTCCCTGCTGTTTATTTCAGCCATGGCTTCCCAACAAGATAACCAGGACCTTCACACTCAAGAGACTCAGTTCAAAGAGATCTTCCTAAGCCTATCCAAGGGGCAGGAAGAGTTGAGGACACTCCTCATGGGGAATCTGATCAGAAAGAGTCCTGAAGATGATAAGGACGAACAGCTGAAACGTCTACAAGCTGAGGTAGACACACTGAAAACCCAGATGCTGGGGCAAAGGGCACTCATTCAAGGTTTAGCTCAGGCAAGGAGAGCTGAGGGCCATGATCAGTCAGCTTCATCAAGACATGAAGCAACCAGCCCAAGTCAGGGACCCAGTCATTAATCAACTTCCAAGAAGTCAAAGGTTTGGGCCTCTCCAAGCTGCTATTACTTCACAGGTCCAACAACGACCTCGCCCAGAACAACGGGCTGATCAGAGCAAACCAGACAAGCCTAAAAGGCAGTTCACCAAGATCAACATGTCGCTGGAACAAGCACTACAACAAATGTTGGAGGCAGGGCTGATCACCTTAAGGGCTCCTCTCCGGAATCCAAACACTTCTATCATCCCAACGATAGGTGCGCATACCATTCTGATAGCCCGGGGCATACTACGGACAACTGCTGGCCTCTCAAAAACAAGATTCAAGACATGATCGACGCTGGAGAGATTCAGTTTGAAGTACCTGAGACTCCAAACATAATCACTGCTCCCTTGCAAAATCATGGCTAGGATTGAGAAATTTTTGTTCATTCGAATGTTCAAGTTGCAATTTTCTTTTGTTCAAACATTTACTCATGTTAAACATTGTTATTTCATTAATGCGTCGCATATGTCTGTTCTGAAACAATATATTCGTATTCACTATATGCAAATTATCTTCATATTTTTTCTGATGTCAACTCTCAATTAATAATTCTAAGCCTCTTGAGGGAGGATGACGAAAACGATACCATAATCTACAGTATGCTTTTGAACAGACCCCGCTGATGAGGTACAGGCATTGTTTCAATCCCTAAACACTGGAGTTATAAGGATGATAATCCCTCGTCAACCCCTCTGAGCCAAAGAAGTAGGAGTTTTTCTTTTCGAAATTCAAAACCCTTCATCATAACCTGGGGCAGGGTAGTTCTCTCAGTTGATCCAAGTGCATAACGAATGGCACCAAAAAGATCCTTACAAAACAAAGAAAGACAGTGATGGTTCCGAATGATCAATAAAGAAAGGCAGTCATTATCTTTCAAAATAAAAAAAAAACCCATGAAGGAGACTTACAAAACTGGGGCATCCCGCTGACTGTAATTCCAAAAAAGGAAACAGTTCAGGCAAAAAAAGAAAGGGATAACAAAAAAAAATCAGACAAGAAAGAGGTCTTACCAACCCTCAACAATAAAGGAATGACTGCCTATTCAAAATAAGTTATCAACATCCGAATCATCACCGGAAAATCAGAGCAAAGACTCAAACAAGGTCTAACGTATGATCAACTGAGTTTAGGTTTGGAGAACATCACGAAGAGCGGGTGGGTACAAATAAAATTTGAGCCTTTATCCTTTGTTTCTTGAACCATGAACCAAGCCACGTTATAACCCTTAAAAGTCCTAGCTGAAGCACGGGTTAGTTCGAAAGCATACTGTTACGAAAGGTATCCTGACTCCTTAAGGCTTACTATAAAGAAGGAGTTGACATCACGTTTTACAAACATTCATTAGTTTTATGAAAAAAAGAATGCATTTTCAAAATCTTCAAGACAGACATAGGCTTTGCATTTTTAACATAACTTTGTTTGCATATGACTTTTTGTTTGAACAGCATAGAGATTCGCACGACGAATGCCTAATGAACAGAAGTACTTCCAATCAAGAGGCAGACGTGATTATTGGGCAATCCAATCAAGATTCGGAGAATCTCTCAAAGGCCAAATAGCCTGGGGCAAATCTCCGCCTGAGTCACTTGGGGCATTCCAACAATGAATCTTGCCTAATCAAACACCTTCTGGTGGCATGACATAACACTTCTAACAGGGACAACTCCCTACATTCTAAGGGCATGGACATAGTCGAAAAGAATACTACGCATAATCAAAGACCCGCTAGGTTGACATACCTAGGCAAAAATAAGGGCTTCCCGGCGAACCAAAAGGGTTCGGGCAAAAATAAGGAATGAAATGAAAAAAATCTGTACACCCGGCAAGTCGAAAACCTGAAAAGGCGGCTTGGGCAAAAATGGGTATCCCGGTGGACTGAAAACCCGAAAGGGCGGTCCAGGCAAAAGTTAGGGATCAAAGCGTACGACTATGTCACGTCATCTTGTCACTTGCCTATCAAAAGAAGAGTTTGTCCATCAACAACTGTCAGCACCTCACAGGTTTTCCTCTCCCACCTCAGAAACAGGGGCAATAAAGAGTTGTCTGAGCAGTCCAATTGTTCTGTCCTCCAAGGTATCAAGGAGGGTTCAACCAGTACATCTTAACTCCCCAGAGAGTGAGTCAGTAGGTCAATGCACTCTCCCCAAGCAAAGCTACAATCAAACCTTAAGGACGTTGGGTATCCTCCCGCAGATCTCAACATTCCCCAGCAGTATATATACATTCTTAATAAGCATCCCCGACAGTCTTGGCCTAAAGATTGCTCCCCGGAGGTATATCAAACATTCGGTGGAGCCACTTCCCCAATACAGTTCAATACTTCCCCAAGAGAGTCTAATCCAGTTTCCCCAAGAAAGTTGGAACCCATCTCCCCAAGCAGTAAGTTTATCCCCAGTAGATTCTGGAAGCTTATACTCGCAGAACACGAGCGCATCCCCCGGCTTTATTCAAAGAGTTATTTCCTTACCAGGATATAACTGGGTTATCCTCAGCCAGAAGCCACGGAAAAATCGTCCTCGACAAAGTCTGCTTATCCCCAGTAAAGTCTATTAACACTTCCAACACAACAAGGGTATCCCCAGCAAGTTATTATCAACATCCCGACAAAGTATCTCTCTCCCCACAGAGTGTTGCTTCCCAGCAAGATCGTTAGAGTACTTTTTTTTCCTGCAGGATATTCCATTCGCCAAGTATATTCCCCAACGGAGTTATCTTCTCCCACCGGTATTCTTGCAACTATCATCCCCAGCGGAGGCAAAAATCTGTTCTTCAATATCAGCCTAGGAGTGACTTCCCGGCACCCGTCAAGGATTTACCTTCCTAGACGAAAAATACATTCATAAACATCTTCATACATTATAGCATGCATATACGCATCATGAACATACAATCTCACGTATTCAGAGAGCATCTCGCATGTCATACCACATGACATCGCATACAACTAACGCTTGTCTTTTCAGGACAAAAGTACAAAATTGATTTCCATCAATGGTCACAACTAAAGATCCGATTCATGTATCTTGCCAGGGTGTGTCTGAAGAGTTCGAGGATCCGATGCCTAAATCTTTCCAGGGTGTATCCGTTGAAGACTAGCAATACCATATCCGATTCCTGTATCTTGCCAGGGTGTGTCTGAAGAGTTCGAGGATCCGATACCTGAATCTTGCCAGGGTGTATCCGTTGAAGACTAGCATTACCAGATCCGATTCCTGTATCTTGCCAGGGTGTGTCTGAAGAGTTCAAGGATACGATACCTGAATCTTGCCAGGGTGTATCCGTTGAAGACTAGCATTACCAGATCCGATTCCTGTATCTTGCAAGGGTGTGTCTGAAGAGTTCGAGGATCCGATACCTGAATCTTGCCAGGGTGTATCCGTTGAAGACTAACATTACCAGATCCGATTCCTGTATCTTGCCAGGGTGTGTCTGAAGAGTTCGAGGATCCGATACCTGAATCTTGCCAGGGTGTATCCGTTGAAGACTAACATTACCAGATCCGATTCCTGTATCTTGCCAGGGTGTGTCTGAAGAGTTCGAGGATCCGATGCCTGAATCTTGCCAGGGTGTATCCGTTGAAGACTAACATTACCAGATCCGATTCATGTATCTTGCCAGGGTGTGTCTGAAGAGTTCGAGGATCTGATGCCTGAATCTTGCCAGGGTGTATCCGTTGAAGACTAGCATTACCAGATCCGATTCCTGTATCTTGCCAGGGTGTGTCTGAAGAGTTCGAGGCTCTGATGCCTGAATCTTGCCAGGGTGTATCCGTTGAAGACTAGCATTACCAGATCCGATTCCTGTATCTTGCCAGGGTGTGTCTGAAGAGTTCGAGGATCCGATGCCTGAATCTTGCCAGGGTGTATCCGTTGAAAACTAGCATTACCAGATCCGATTCCTGTATCTTGCCAGGGTGTGTCTGAAGAGTTCGAGGATCCGATGCCTGAATCTTGCCAGGGTGTATCCGTTGAAGACTAGCATTACCAGATCCGATTCCTGTATCTTGCCAGGGTGTGTCTGAAGAGTTCGAGGATCCGATGCCTGAATCTTGCCAGGGTGTATCCGTTGAAGACTAGCATTACCAGATCCGATTCCTGTATCTTGCCAGGGTGTGTCTGAAGAGTTCGAGGATCCGATACCTGAATCTTGCCAGGGTGTATCCGTTGAAGACTAGCATTACCAGATCCGATTCTTGTATCTTGCCAGGGCGTGTCTGAAGAGTTCGAGGATCCGATGCCTGAATCTTGCCAGGGTGTATCCGTTGAAGACTAGTATTACCAGATCCGATTCCTGTATCTTGCCAGGGTGTGTCTGAAGAGTTCGAGGATCCGATGCCTGAATCTTGCCAGGGTGTATCCGTTGAAGACTAACATTACCAGATCTGATTCCTGTATCTTGCCAGGGTGTGTCTGAAGAGTTCAAGGATCCGATACCTGAATCTTGCCAGGGTGTATCCGTTGAAGACTAACATTACCAGATCCGATTCCTGTATCTTGCCAGGGTGTGTCTGAAGAGTTCGAGGATCCGATGCCTGAACCTTGCCAGGGTGTATCCGTTGAAGACTAACATTACCAGACTCGATTCCTGTATCTCGCCAGGGCACGTCTGAAGAACTCGAAGATCCGATTCCTGTAACCAGTCAGGATATATCTACACAAAGCATCTGAAGACCAGCTCCTGCAACATGTCAGGTACTCATTTTTCTTTTGCAGGTACGCAAGTTCTCGCTAAGGAATCTCTTACGCGATCAACATCCAGATGGCATCTATAAGCCCATCATCCTATCCATCAATCTCCAAATGGCATCTATAAGCCCATTCCCCCATCACTGCCACTATGTGAGCGCAAATTTCTGGGCACTCTAGTGTTCAATCATCTTCCACCTTCGGATTACGAAAGGCACGTCAGCCAATCTGCATCCTCAGGTCTAAGAAGATTGAACAGGGGCAACTGTTGTACCCCAAAATTTGCCCTCCCATATTTCTCAAAACATTTCAAGAAAAATTCACAAGTCCAACCCGGCGCGTCATATTCAGGTATTCTTTCGCCAAGATATCTCTGATAATGTATTCTCAAATTCAGGTTCGGCTCAAGAGTCAATTTTTTAAAGAAGGTATCTGAATGTGTGAGTTTTCCCGAAGAAATATGGTGAAAATGTGTGCTGAAAGTGCAGTTTTTACGCGCTAAAAAATTCATAACTTGAAGATCGTGGCTCGTTTTGAACCCGTTCCGGTGGCCAAAATTCCGTCTTGACATTATCTACGTTTTCATCTCTCACGGCCGGAAGCCAATTTCGATCATAAGGTCTTCAAAAATGTGGATTTATCAAGTATTTTCATACAGAAAATTTGTGACAGAAGTTTATTTGCGTCATGTTCAGAAAATCATAACTTGGTCGATTTTCATCGTATCGAGCTGGTTCTGGCGCCAAAATTTCACAAATTGAGTTGGCTACATTTTCACAGAAGGTATTAAGTTCAAACGGTATTCAAAAGGCCTTCGTTTTTTGCTCAGAGTGCGTGACATGCTGAAAATCCTGAATGCTGAATATTATTTCATCTGGGCCGAAACTTCGAAAATTCATAACTCGGTCAATTTTTATCGGATGGGGCTCATATTTTTACACAAGGTCCCTGACTCATAGATCTACAACTTTGCTTCAAAAGTCGAGACCAAATTATGCACCGATCAATACCAGTTTTTTATTGAAGAACGTGTCAGAGTCGACATTGGAGCCCAAAATAAGTTTGTCTGAGCTGAAACTTCAAAAATTCATAACTAATTCACTGTTTATCCGATTGAGTCGATTTTCGGACAGGAGTTAGTTCTCGATGCCGGCTACATTTTGTTTTCACATTTCAACTTCAAAAAATGCACTTAAGTCCCTGCGATTTAGCCTGGAAAATGACGAATTCAAGTGAATATTGGAGGCCCAATTGCACATTCAAAGCCCATTTGCTTTACCCTAATTTCTATTATATAATCACCTTCTTTTCACACAAACCAGAGAGGAGAAAAAGAGGAGAAAAAGAAGAGAGAAAAAAACCTTGCCACACACTGTTAGAATATCAAACTCTTTCAAGAACCCTAAAACCTTGAAATCCTTATTACAAATCCCTCTCTCACTACAAACAAGCCATCACAGTTACAAACCAACGCCTCACTACTTCTTCAGTAAGGATAAGGCTGGCTTGATCTCCATGATCCTAATTTTCCAGTAAGGCATAAAAGCATTCATGTCACTAATTTTCCAGTAAGGGTAAGATTGATTTGATCTCCATGATCAAAAGGGTATAATCATTCATACATGCCATATTGTGCCTAAACATTAAATTTCTTCATATGTTGGTTTTATTTGAATTTTTATGATTTTATTTAATGTGTTCATGAGGTTCAACACTGCAGATTTAGACAGGATCCCATGCAGGTTCATTAAGGAACGTTGAGGCCAAAAGCCAAATGGCCAAAGTAGAAAAACTTATGCATGACACCAATACATGGCGAGACAGACATCCTGAGAAGACTAAGGAACGTTGAGGCCAAAACGCAAATGGCCAAAAGCCAAAAGCCAAATGGCCAAAGTAGAAAAACTTATGCATGATGAGGCCAGAACACAAATGGTCAAACCACTTCAATTCACCTCCAAAAAGGGGACAGAAACCCCCCAAGGTATTGTATTTTCTTTCTTTTCCTTATTTTATTTATTTCAATTATTTCTTTTTTTAATTAATTCCTTTAATTTAACTTATTTTCATAAAATATAAAAAATAGTAAAAAACAGAAAAGTCATAAAAATCAAAATATATTTATTTAATTAATATTTTTTGTAAATAAATTTCACTAATAATTAATTATCTATTTTTATAAATCAAAATTGCATGTAAATAATTAGATTAATTTTAGGTTTAATTTTAACATGTTTTTTCTTAATAAATAAATAAAATTAGAATTAGGGTTAATATTTTAATTTCAATTAATCTTTCACATAAAAAACATAAATACCAAAAACTCAAAAAAGAATAATAATTTCTTTTTTCTCTTTAATTTCATTAGTTTAATCATTTAATTTAATTTCATTAAAAAGGGTCCAACGCCCTCGCTTCCAATTTTAATTCAATTCGCGCATTTATTTCTTTTCTTTTAATTATTTATGCAATTCTCCCAAAGCCTTGTAAACTCGGACATTTTATTTCTCGCACCTCTTTATTTACTTTCTGTCAAATCGGGTCCTGGATTAAATTTGGCGATGTGGACCCGCGCCTTTGTAATAGTTTAGAACTTTTAATTTCCGCATCTTTTTAACTGTTAATAAATGCATGCAAGAATGAATGATAAAATAAAAACAAACGCATAGATCACCTTGACATGAATAAGACAAAATAACTGAACATGACACACAAATCACACACCACCCCTAGGGTACGCCTCACTGTTGCCTTGCCTCGAAAGGTGATCGTCGAGTAGAGGATGTCTTAGTAAGTCCTCATGATCCGGGAATCTGGCATGAGGGTAGCTTCTAAGGTGTCTTCCTATTGCTCTGGTGATCACCATGTCCCGAACCTCGAATTGACCCGAACACCTCCAACGGTGGTGCTACCTACCTCTCAATGGTGGGATGGCACTACTTTAAAGGACATTTACACAGACGAATTCCTTAGGGTAGGTAGACGACTCTAGATACTTGCTCTAAATTTCAAAAACAAAACAAAATACTTTTCACACCAACACATTTTCAAAAAGCTTTCGAAAGCAATTTTTCAAACACTCTTGAGGACCGATACAAGAGTCGAACTGAAATTTTCAAAGAAACTTTTTAAAAACCCACAGTTGAAAAGCAAACAAACCATTTTTGAAAACACAAGTGAGCAAGTATCTAAGAGCCCATGGATAACCATGGATAGAAAGGGTGCTAACACCTTCCCTTTCTATAATCTACCTCCCGAACCGAGAGCAATCTCTATAAGGAATTTTTCTGTGCTTTTGTCCTTTCCATTTGGAGAAAATAAAAGACGGTGGCGACTCTTGCTTCCGCGACATTTCGCGAACCAGCGTTAAACAGTCAGTTCCAGATCCACCGATCACAATATTCATATATCAATATCAAATTTAGAGTGGAAATTCATTTAGTTTTGAAGAACATTATATGTCATTTTGAAGTTCAACACTTAGAATTTTTCTAAGTACAAAACATCCATGTGTTTTTCAAAATTCAATTGGACATAATTTTTTTCTCAAGCATCCAAATGGAGTCCTTATTGAAACATTGTAAATATTGTGACCTCAGCTTCCAAATGCTTCAAGAATTATGCCCTAAAGCCCCTTGAGCTGTATACACCATGAATTCAAAGTTGGTACCTTGTAAATGAAGTTTCCTTTATAGTCAGATTGCAAATTGATTAGTGTGACCTCTAAACACAATTTTGTCTCGCATTTGATGTTTAAACATGAATAACTAAGTTTCCTATAAGTTTTAGCACTTCAAAACACAAGAAATGGTTGAGTTTTGACAACTTGCAAGTCATACTTTGCTAATGATGCAGGTGTGCACGATTTCAGCTCAAATTACATCATCCACCCCTCCTCTCGATTCCATTCACTTCCTTATAAATAGAGGGCAATATACCACTCATTTGATAAGCTTTAGAGAGTCAAAGAACCTCTGTTGAACTCCCTTAATAACTCATAATTCTGCAACTTTTAGTTCAATTCTAAAGCATCTTGTTGTAACCCAAAATTCACCCCCTCATGTTTCCCAAGGTTTTTTCTCTTATATGGATGGTTACAAGCACTTTCCTAAAGAAAATGAAATTTTTTAATGTTAGCAATGTGTCACTCTATTGGCAAATTCAGCAATGTCCTTCGATTGACATCTGAACAGGGTATTTCGATTGGCATCTGAGCAAGCTCTGATTGGGCACTAAACTTCCTTCGACACAAGCCTGATTCACAAGCTTCGATTGGGTGTTGGGCCCCCTTCGATCAAGTTCAAATGACAAGGCTTCGACTGTGCATTGGTTGCTTCAGGCTTGCCTTTGATTCATAAGGCAAGAACTTCCTCCATGCCTGCTTCGATTCACAAAATAGTAGTCCCCTGCAGACAAGCTTCGATTGGACATCTAAAGAACCACTTGAGTAAGCTTTTGTCCACAAGTATCATTCCAGAAGGGCCTTCTCTGTGATTTCTTTCAACGTATAAGGCACAAAACCCCTCTTCAACTTGCCTTCAGCGCACTAGGCAAGTACTCCCTCAGTGTGTGCCTTCAGCGCACAAAGCAAGAATTCCCTACAAGTTTGTTTCGATTCACCAGCAGTGAACTCCTGCATACTAGTTTCAATTAGGCGCTGAGTATCCTTCAATCAAGCTTATTTCACAAAGCTCCCACTGGGAAAAAGGCCCCTTCAGCTTGTCATCAGCATACATATGCCTCTTCATGCTTGTTTTTGGTCTATTAGGCAAAAAGCTTCTTCATGTTTGCCTTGGTTTCATGAGGAAAAGACCCATCAGCTTTCCTTAAATCTATAAGGCAAAAGGCCTTTTTCACTAGTCTTTGATCTACAAGGCAAAGGCCCCCTCTTCAGCTTTCCTTCAGCATACAAGGCCAAGACTCCTTCAGATTTTCCTTCGATCAACCAGGAAAAAAGCTTCCTTCGACCCACAAGGCATTGGCTACCTTTGTGCCAGCTTCGCCTAGGCAATTACCTCTTTTACGCTTGCTTTTACATGCCTCACGCTAGCATCCACAAGGCATAGGCTGCCTTTGTGCCATCTTCGACTGGGCAATGGTCCCCTTTGAAACAGTTGTACATACTTCAACATACATGATAGTCCCTTCGAAGGCATATTCATGTGGTCCCTTCAAAGAAGCATTCATTTGTTCATTCGAAGGACACATGATTATTGAAAACAAGTTTTCTTTGTGATGGGTCTTGGTCCTACATGTGGCCAGGCCTAGGCCTCCTGTGCAATGGCACTCGAAGGTGGTGACAAAGAAGGTTTTCGATTGGCCAGATTGAAGTTTTCGTTTGAGTTATTTGAATCAAGCAACTAGGGCAAGTAGATAGACTCAATCGAAGAAGCTCTAGTATGGAGGTTTCTGAACACTTCGAATCAAGACTCTAGGCCATTCGAAGGAAGCAATCAGATTCATTCGAAGGAGAGCATTCAAAATTCATTTGTGTCCATATTCATTCAAATTCAAAAAGAGACAAGAATTCCATGTCTTTTGGAAAAATTCAAATTGTCATTTGTTGCCTTGAAGAACATGTATATGGACATTTACTACATTGCTACCCTGTCCCCTCCTTCTCCTATATTTAAGCAACACACTAGCAAGCTTCAAGGACACGAAAATTGCCTGGGAAGAACCACACGAAATTGCCAAAAATTATCAAAGTTGTGAAATTCAAAACTGAATTTCCAGCCGCCATCCATCCAAACCAAGCATGCCATCCTCTTCCTGAAGATCCCAAGATTCATCCCCAACTCTCACTCAAGCCAACACACGCCAGAACTACCACTTTCAATCATCACCTTTATGGTAAATTTCTAAAATTCAAATCCTTATTTTTGTGTGTTTTTGAACACTCTGACATATATGTATGAGTTGTTAGGCATCATTAGAACAGATTAAGGGCCTAGCATGAAGTTCATGACGCGTAGATTATGAAATGCCATGATCAAACTGTGTTAGGGTTTTTTATTCATAACTCAAGATACTGGAGTTTTTTGGCCAATCTAAGGCTAGATTTGTGATCAGGGCAAAATTTTATGTGGAATTGGGTCTTGTTCCAGTGTTAAAATTAAAGAATTTGCAGGTTTCATATTTTGATAAACCGGAGAAGACGACCATAATTTGACTCTGGCGTCCCTCCAGTCAGTTGACTCAGGCGGGGGATGGCGTGGCAAGATCGCATGTTCTGATTGGCCCATTCAAATGCAAAGGGGTCCATCAGCGTGCTCGTATTATTATTGAATATATTTTGAATAATTTTTACATATAATACTATGATTGCATATTGATACATGAATTGTAAGGCAGCCCAATGGTAAGAAGCGTGTGTTATCCTGAAAGGCCTGGGTTCAAATCCCAGGTTTGCATTTTATTTTTTCTAATAATCTCCCTGCAAATCCAATACATATAAGGGTTAGTCAGCGCATGATATGACCTTCATCTGGACCATCAGATACCAACGGAGGTAGATCCAACGCTCCTAGGGTGATCCTTTATGATGGACCCCCCATGAACCAACAACATTGAATCAAGTCAGCTTCTGGGCTCCCCCTGGATTGGGCCTAGCGAATTTTCAACCCTCACCCCCCATTTTACTTTTGCATATCCAGGCCCATTTTTTATTTTCTCATTTATTTCATTTATTTGCTTTTTAGTTTCAAAAATCTCTTTTTTTTAACAATTCATAAAATCAAAAAATATTAAATAGACTTAGGTGTTTTTTCTTAAATTAATTTTGTAAATTAATTTAATTAATTATTTGTACATTATTTTAATTTAAAATTAATTAGACTTTGGTTTATTTAATTCAAATATTTTCTTAATAAAAACTAAAAAACGTTAGAATTAGGTTAATTTCATTTAATATTTATTTTTCTTAATTAAATTCATACTTAGTTTAATTATTTTTCTTAATTAAAAATAAACAAAAACCAAAAAAAAAATTTCTTGTTTTCTTAGAAAAAACTTTAGGGTTTTAGACGTATCTTTCTCAACTTGCGCGCGTTCAATATTTCTTTTCTATTATTCTTTTTTCATATTTTATGTATCTGTTTATGGTATGTAATAGATAATTAAATAGGACTTTATCGCTTTCTTTATTTTTTTCCCATTTGAACATGTAAATACCCCCTCCCCAAAGCATTGTAATAGCGTAGGATTTACAATTCCCGCCCTTTAAATTTCTGCAAAGTATTAACTGTTAGTAATTAGGCTTGTATGGAAAGACTAATAACAAAACGCTAGCCAACCTAATAACAAGAGATAAATGAACTGAATTGAATCATTGCATACATGCACCTCTAAGGTACACCCACTTTGGTTGCCTTCGGAAATAAAACAATCATGTCCCTCGAAACAGGGACGCTTTAGCAGAGACCCGTAAATCAAAAGATCATAGTCCCACGATGACCCTACAGTTGCCTTTCGGTAAATGATCTAGTCCGTAGAAAAAATTGCTAAAGCGCCTCCACATGTTTCCTTTATGACTGTATGTCCCTTCGAATGTCCCCCATACATCCAATGATAGGGCTGCCTACTCACTAATAGTAGGGTAACACTGTCTAAAGGATATGAGGAAAAGAACTACCTTTTCGAGTACAAGTAGATATTTGTTAAATGCTTGCTCAAAATAAACTTTCACACTTACACATTTAAAAAAAACAACTTTCAAAAACATTTACTTTTTCAACACTCTTGAGGACTGATACAAGAGTTATCACAAAGCGAATTGCCGCACTAAGGCATTTCAAAACATTTTTCAACACACAAAGCATAAGGTATTTTCAAATAAGCTAAGCATCTAAGGGCCTGTAGAAAACTACGGATGGAAAGGGTGTTAACACCTTCCCTTTCCATAATCTAGCCCTTACTCAGAAAACTCTCAAAAGGACTTTTTCTCGTCTTTTCACCCTTTCCTTAATTTGGATAAAAGAAAAGTCGATGGCGACTGTTGCTTACCACAACATTTGCAAACATAAATGCAAAACCAATATTAACAGTCAGTTCTGCCACCGTACCACAGAACTGGCGACTCTACTGGGGATCTATAAAAAGTGGGGTTACCTTAGAGTTAGTTCATTATTTAACTGCTTTTTTATGCTTTGTTTGCTTTACTTTTGAGGGCTTTGTTTGGGTTACTATAGATCCTACACCCGGATATGGGGAACCTTTTAGATAATTAGCAATATATTATGGAAACTGTGTAGGGTATACCGACACGGTCGAAGTGATAGCTATGTTGATGCGACACTTTGGTTGGTACCGGTAGCCCTTGAGTAGTCAAGGAGAATACAGGGCCGCTGCATGGTGTCATGAAGCATCAACTGATCTTAGAACCTTTAGTTGAACAACTTGGCCATTAGGAAGTAGTGAGATAGTCGTCTTTGGTGTAGCCTGAAGTCAGTTGATACTCGATACTACACTCATTGAGATTTGACTCCCGAGTTTTGTTTGGTGGCAAGTCAGTTATCGATCGGAATGAAACTTGTGGGAAAGATCAGTGATATTGAGATCCCTTAGAACCCGATTACTTTCTAGGAAAGGTTAAACCAACTAAACTTCAAGAGGGTACTTACCTTAAAACCCATGCAAGCTTTAAACCTAAGGTCTTTGTGTGATTTACTTGTGCTTGCTATATTTGTTTTTTCTTAGGATAATCATGATATCATAACATCATAACATGGCATATCATACTAACCATTTAAAGGATTTTTAGGACTTATCTTTGTATTGTTTTGTAGGACATGGCATCCACTCGCAGGAATACTATCCAAGTCAACCTCATAAGGGTACCTACTCAACTCAAGGAATTATCATCAAGGGTTCCTGAGAGCTCTCCATTCACCGAAAGACATGGTTGACTTCTCAATCTGGTCACCTCAAACCCTAATGAAAAAATGTTGAAGGTGCTCTTTCAATTCTTCGACCCTTTACATCACTACTTCACCTTTCCTGATTACCAATTGGTGCCTACTATAGAGGAGTTTTCTCGGTTATTAGGGGTTCCCATTCTTGATCAGTTGCCCTTCAATGGTATGGAAAGTGACCCAAAACCTAAAGACATTGCTCATTCTCTGTCTTTACAACGGTCCGATGTAGCAGAAAATTGGGAAACAAGAAGAGGCGTCAAAGGGTTTCTAGCTAAGTTTTTATTTGAGAAGGCTCACTGTGATCGGTGGATCTGGAACTGACTGTTTAACGCTGGTTCGCGAAATGTCGCGGAAGCAAGAGTCGCCACCGTCTTTTATTTTCTCCAAATGGAAAGGACAAAAGCACAGAAAAATTCCTTAAAGGGATTGCTCTCGGTTCGGGAGGTAGGTTATAGAAAGGGAAGGTGTTAGCACCCTTTCTATCCATGGTTATCCATGGGCTCTTAGATACTTGCTCATTTGTGTTTTCAAAAAATGGTTTGTTTGCTTTTCAATTGTGGGTTTTAAAAAGTTTCTTTGAAAAAATTCAGTTCGACTCGTACGTCAGAGTGTTTGAAAAAATTTGCTTTGAAAGCTTTTGAAAATGTGTTGGTGAAAAGTATTATTTGTTTGAAATTAGAGCAAGTATCCTTGAGAACCTACCTACCCTAAGGAATTCGTCTGTGTAGATGTCCTTTAAAGTAGTGCCATCCCACCATTGAGAGGTAGGTAGCACCACCGTTGGAGGTGTTCGGGTCAATTCGAGGTTCGGGACATGGTGATCACCAGAGCAATGGGAAGACACCTTAGAAGCTACCCTCATGCCAGGTTCCCGGATCATGAGGACTTACTAAGACATCCTCTACTCGACGATCACCTTTCGAAGGCAAGGCAACAGTGAGGCGTACCCTAGGGGTGGTGTGTGCGATCCGTGTGTCGTTTTCATTTGGTATTTTGTCTTGTCATGTTTATGGGTGTTCTACGCCTGATTTTATTTAAGTCATACATTCTTTCATGCTTTTTAATTAACAGTTAAAAGTTGCGAGGAAAATAAATCTAAAGCTATTACAAATGGCGCGGGTCCACATCGCCAAAATTAAACCGGACCCGATTTGACAGAAAAATAAAGCAAAGTAAATAAAGAAAAGTGCGAAAAGTTTAAGTTACAAAGCTTCGGGAGAGATACATAATTATTTGAGCGAAATAAAGTAAATATGCGGAATAAAAGAATTATCGAAGCGAGGGCGTTGGACCCTTTTGCAAAATATTAAAGTTAATGAGGAATTAAAATTAAAATTAAAAGAAAATGTTTTTTGATATTTTTATGTTTTTTAAGTTTAATAGAAAAAGAGAATTAATCAAAATTAAAATAAAATGCAAACCCTAATTCTATTTATTTTTAAGTTATTAAGAAAAATATTGAATTTTTAACCTAATTTAAACCTAAGTTATTTATACAATTTAATTATAAAAATAAGTAAATAAATATATTATGGTAAAGGAAAAAAAATTTAAAAGGAATAAAAATTATCAATTTAACCTAATTCTATATTTTTGGATTTTTTCTGAAAAGAATTTAAATCAAACCTAATTTAAAACTAAATTCATTTATATGCATTATTTACAAGAAAATATCAAAATAAATATTATTTATTATATTTTTCATCTCCTCTGAATTTTTATGTATTTTCTGTATTTTTTTGTAAAAAAAAACAATTAATTAAATCAAAGCAAAACAAATAATAAAACAATAAAAAAAAAAATATATGTGCAAACCAGGGAGGGGTTCAGTCCCAATATGGAGGTTTTAGTGTGAAATTCTGGCCCAATGACTCTGAGGCCTTTTTGACTTTCATAGCTTGCATGCATCAACGTTGACCTGGGCATAGCATGTTCTTCCATCCTGGCCTTTGATTTGGATGCTCTTGGATGCGTGTATGCTTGATTATTGAGGATGCATGGTGTGCCTTAAGGTTATGCCTGCATAGGAACTTGAATTGAAAAATAACATGAAATATTATACAGACCTGGGACTCGAACCCAGGTCTTGGACATTGCAAGGCAACACCTGTGCCACTAAGCCATTACTGCGCGTTTATTATATAAATAACAACTAAATAATATAAAGAAAGCAACGCGTTTAATGGATTGGAACGCGCGAAATTTGAATGCTCCAATCGTTGTTTGCCACGAGTTCGTCTTCTCTACTTTTCTAAAACGCAGAACTTTTAGGCCACGGTTTCACACGCGTTTCAGAATGGGTCCTTTGAGAAAATAACGATTAGCTCCTCGACGCTCATAAATTGAGCGCGAGGGTTCCATGTTCTTCGTCTTCAAGCGCTGAATTGAATGGTGATCGTTTGGAGGATTAATTTTGCCTATTTTTAAAAGCCCCAACTTTGAGCTTCGTAAACCCTAGAAAAGCAACAATGGCGAAATTGCATACACAGCGTAATAATCAAATTAAGGGCATGGGTTAGCTTCAGAACATCATGAGGAATAAGAATCTATGCACAAAATGTTATGAAAATGCTTAAAACATGAAACACGATAATCAAATTTTCTCTGTACAGGGAAGGTTCTCGTTACCAATTCTTGAGGTTTGAATGGATGTTAATGATTGGAATGTGTTCAGGGAGACTTGAGGAAGCCAATGGAATGAATATTAGGGCTTGAATCGTTCTGAAAAGTTGTTTTCAGTTTTGAGTTTATGGAGAAAATTTTCAATGTTGCAATGGTGTATTCTGAGCTGCTGCGTCCCTATGGGCATTAGGGTTCTCTTCAGGCATTTGTAGTGAGGCAATTAGGTTAAGAAAATCAATCAAATCTCTTGTAATTCATTGTTTGAATATTTGATTTTTTTTCCATTATGTTTCATATCTTTTTCATGTGCATTTGATTCAATTAGCATCCAATCAAGCCAAATCTTTCCATGTTGGGATGTGCATGAATTATTGAGCCTAAAATGTGTACAAAAAGATTGGTTAGGTCATGTTAGATATTTTTCACATATTTATATAATTTAAATGAATTAATATGAATAATAATTCAAATAAATAAATAAAAAATGAGAAAATACTTCCCTTTGGGCCAAGTGGTCGTGCACATGCTTAGAATGATGAATCATGGAAGAAAAATGGGCCCATTAGCATTTTTGGGTCATTTGAATCAATGTTGACTTTTCAAAATTTCCAAAAATTTCCCAACTTCCACAAGGCATAACTTGCTCAATTTTTAAGCTTTTCTCATGTTCTTGGACATTTTGGAAAGGTCTTTGAGTCCTCTAACCAATGTCTTTGGTCCCATGTCATTTTGATTTACCAATCTCAAGTTATGGCCTTTGACTTAAAGTCCCTTTTTGTTGACTTTTGAAAATGACCTATAATGTTGAAATTAATAACTTTTTGTGAGAGAATTTCTTGGACTTGAAGTATGAAGATGAGTTGTAGGAAATGTCTTTCTCTTCAAAATGAGCTTTGGATGGAATTTTTCTGATAATCCATGTGAAAGTTATGCCCTGGTTAATTTCAGTTGACTTTTTCAGCTGTCCAAATATAGTGACTTTTGCATCTTTGATGATTTTTGAGCCAAATTTTGAGAATCATGATCAAGCATTGATCAAATGATGTTTATGGCTTCAAAATGATATGTTGACCAAAAATTTGAACTTTTGACTGCCAAATGACCATTTTGCCCCTACAGTTGACTGTAGTGCAATTTAGGGTTTTGACTGTGCAATTTTGAGCTGAATGCCTTGAAACTTGATATGAGGATGCTTGACCATATTTGTAAGCATATGAGACTTGGTTGGGCCTTTGAAAACTTCACTTTCTTGATCAGAACACAAACCCTAGTCTTGACTGTATAGGAGACTGTTGAGCTGTGCAACCCTTGGGGAATTTTGTGACTTGGCTTGGCAATTTCTTGAAGAATATGGGAGGGCAAATTTTGGGGTGCAACAGTTGCCCCTGTTCAATCTTCTTAGACCTGAGGATGCAGATTGGCTGACGTGCCTTTCGTAATCCGAGGGTAGAAGATGATTGGACACTAGAGTGCCCAGAAATTTGCGCTCGCATGTTAGCAGTGTGATGGGGGGGAATGGGCTTATAGATGCCATTTAGAGATTGCTGGATAGGATGATGGGCTTATAGATGCCATCTGGATGTTGATTGCGTAGGAGATTCCTTAGCGAGAACCTGCATACCTGCAAAAGAACAAATGAGTACCTGACACGTTGCAGGAGCTGGTTTTCCGATGCTTGGTATAGATGTGTCCTGACTGGTTACAGGAGTTGGATCTGGAGCTTCAAAAGATGATGAATGAACCAGGTATGGTTACTGCTTTAGCATGAATGGTAAGAGAACCTTGGGTGATTTTATCTCCAACAACGCTCGTTGAGAAAATCTTGGTGGGAAATACCATCTTCGCAGGGTCGGGACGAGAACCATAGGCTATTATAATCTGAAAGGGAATTACCTCACTCGCCGTCGGAGAGGGAATCATAGGAAAAGGAATTGTCACCTCACACACCGTCGGAGAGGGAACCATAAGAGACTATCACCTCACACTCATCGTCGGAGAGGGAAACATCTGAAAAGGACTTACCACCTCACACACCGTCGGAGAGGGAACCATAAGAGACTATCACCTCACACTCATCGTCGGAGAGGGAAACATCTGAAGAGGGAATTACCACCTCACGCACTTGTCGGAGAGGGGACCATAGCTTCTGCTGAGTCTTTATCAGAAAAATCTGTTGGGAGTCGATTTAGCTGGACTAGAGAAAGCTTTGAAATATGTTTGAGCATTTTAACTGCGTCTTTCCTGAAAGGTAAAGGTCAGTCATATGCAATGCATGATATGGATCACGCAATGATGTTCTCAACATAAATGAGATTTGTATGATATGATGCGTCTATGCATGCTATAATGATATATGTGATGTTTTATGAATATGTTTTTTTTTTTTTTTCGTCTAGGAAAGTAAATCCTTGACGGGTGCCGGGAAGTCACTCCTGGGCTGCTGTTGGAGAATAGCTTTTACTTCCGCTGGGGATGATAGAACTGCGTTGACGACGCTCTTTCCATGGCTTTTGGCTGAGGATAACCCAGTTATATCCCGTTAAGGAAACAACTCTTTGAATAAAGCCGGGCGCGTTCGTGCTCCGCGAGGGATAAGCTTCCAGAATCTACTGGGGATAAGCTTACTGCTTGGGGAGATGGACTCCAATTTTTCTGGGGGAGCTGGATTGGACTCTCCTGGGGAGATTTTGAACTGTAATTTTGTAAGTTGAAAGAGGGAACATATGTAGGGTTGCCTGTTGATGAGCTCGTGTAAAACCGCATCTGAAATGGAGAAGGAACCTGTGTAGGGTTACTTTGATGACGAGTTCGTGTAAAACTTCGTTTTTGGAAAGGGAGAACCTGTGTAGGGTTTCTGGGTGACGAGTCCATGTAAAACTGCATCTTGAAGAGAGAGAACCGGTGTAGGGTTGCTTGGTGAGGTAAGTTCATGTAAAATTTCTTGATGAACCGGGGTTAGGTTACCTTGGGGTAAATCCATGTGAGATTTCTTGACGAACCGGGGTAAGGTTACTGGAGACGAGTCCATGTGAGACTTCTGGGGGAACCGGGGTTAGGTTACCTTGAGATAGATCCGTGTGAGATTTCTTGACGAACCGGGGTAAGGTTACTGGAGACGAGTCCATGTGAGACTTCTGGGGGAACCGGGGTTAGGTTACCTTGAGATAGATCCGTGTGAGATTTCTTGACGAACCGGGGTAAGGTTACTTCGGGATAAGTTTGTGTAAAACTTCTGGATGAACCGGGGTAAGGTTGCTTGCGATAAACCCATGTAAGATTTCTAGAGGAACCGGGGTGAGGTTACTTGATGAGTTTGTGTACAAACCTTTTGATGAACCGGGGTTAGGTCATCTTGAGCTAAATCCATGTAAGACTTCTGGAAGAACCGGGGTTAGGTTACCTGGACAAGTTTGTGTAAAAACTTCTTGATGAACCGGGGTTAGGTCATCTTGAGATAGGTCCATGTGAGACTCTAGGAGGAACCGGGGTTAGGTTTCTTGGATAAGTTCGTGTAAAAACTTTTGGATGAACCGGGGTAAGGTTGCTTCGGGATGAGTTTGTGTAAAAACTTCTTGATGAACCGGGGTTAGGTTGCTTCGGGATGAGTTTGTGTAAAAACTTCTTGATGAACCGGGGTTAGGTCATCTTGAGATAAATCCATGTACGATTTCTGGAGGAACCGGGGTTAGGTTACTTGGATAAGTTTGTGTAAAAACTTCTGGATGAACCGGGGTTAGGTCATCTTGTGGAGGAGGAGTCTGTGTATGACTTTGGCTAAAGGTTGAGAAGAAACCGGTGTAGGGTTGCATGATTTTGATTAAGTGGATGATTGTCCTGTTCGGTTTCGGATGTTAACCCATGATCTGGAATTTGTAAAGGTAGATGGTAATCATTCTTATGTTGATCTGTCCTTTGTACTTTGGTTGACAGAGCAATTGGATCGCCTGGATAACTCATTATTGCCCCTGCTTCGGAGGTGAGGGAAGAGGATACCTGTGTGGGTGATTGACAAATCTTCGGGTAGGCAAGTGACGAGATACCGGAACATAGTCGTACGCTTTGATCCCTAACTTTTGCCTGAACCGCCCTTTCGGGTCTTCAGTCCACCGGGATACCCATTTTTGCCCAAGCCGCCTTTTCAGGTTTTCGACTTGCCGGGTGTACATGTTTTTTCATTTCATCCCTTCATTTTGCCCGAACCCTTTTGGTTCGTCGGGAAGCCCTTATTTTTGCCTAGGTGTGTCAACCTAGCGGGTCTTTGATTGTGCGTAGTATTTTTTCGACTATGTCCACGCTCTCAGAATGTAGGGAGTTGCCCCTGTTGGAAGTATTTTGCCATGCCCCGGATAATGGGCAATGCTCCTACTGTGCCCCTTGACTGGAGGTACTTCTGTTCACAAGGTGTTCATCGTGCGAATTTCCCTATTGTTCAAACAAATAGTCATATGCAAACAAGGTTATTTTAAGAATGCAAAAGTCTATGTCTGTCTTGAATTTTGAAAATGCATTTTTTGTAATACAGTGCGATGTCAACTCAATATTTTACAGCAAACCTTCAGGAGTCAGGATACCTTCGTAACAATATGCTTTCGAACTAACCCATGCTTCAGCTAGGACTTTTAAGGGTTATATCGTGGCCTGGTTCACGGTTTAAGAAACAAAGGATAAAGGCTCAAATTATTTGTACCCACCCGCTCTTCGTGATATTCTCCAAACCTAAACTCAGTTGATCGTGCGTTAGACCTTGTTTGAGTCTTTGTTCTGATGTTCCAATGATGGTTCAGATGTTGATGATTTCTTTTGAATAGGCAGTCATTTTTGCTTTGGTTGTGAGACCTCTTGCTTGATTTTTGTTATCCCTTTCTTTTCTTTTTTTTGCCTGAACTGTTTCCTTTTTGGGATTACAGTCAGCGGGATGCCCCAGTTTGGTAAGTCTTCTTTATTGGTTTTGACTTTTTGGGCTTTTCATTTATGATTTTTTTTTTGGTAATGACTGCCTGTCCTTATGATTGTTCTGAACCATCACTGTCTTTTGTTTTTGAAAAACTCATTTGGTGCCATTCATTGTGCACTTGGATCAACTGAGAGAACCACCCTGCCCCAGGTTATGATTAAGGGTTTTGATTTTCGAAAATAACAACTCCTACTTCTTTGGCTCTGAGGGGTTGACGAGGGATTATCATCCTTATAACTCCAGTGTTTAGGGATTGAAACAATGCCTGTACCTCATCAGCGGGGTTTGTTCAAAAGCATACTGTAGATTGTGGTATCGTTTTCGTCATCCTCCCTCAAGAGGTTTAGAATTTTCAATTAAGAGTTGACCATTGCAAAAATATGAAAGCAGTTTTAAGCATAGTAAACGTAATTAAATCAAGACAGACATGTGTAATGCATTCATGAAATAAAAGAGTTTAACATGATAATCGTTTATCTGAACAAGAAAGGAAAATACAACTTGAATTCAAATGAACAAAAAATCTCTCAATCCTAGCCATGTTTGGGCAATGGAGCAGTGATCACGTTGGGAGTCTCGGCAGGCTCGAACTCGATCTCTTTGGCATCGATCATGTTCTGGATTTTGTACTTCAATGCCCAACAGTCCTCAGTGTCGTGCCCCGGGCTATCGGAATGATAAGCACATCTGGCTTCTGGATTGTAGCTTGGAGAAGAGGTCTTGGGGTTTGCAGGAGGGTTGATTACTGCAATCAGGTTCATCTTCAACATGTGTTGCAATGCTTGTGACCATGGCATGTTAATGTTGGTGAACTGCCTTTTAGGCCCGTCCGGCCTTTGCTGGTTTCCCTTTTGTGGTTGACGGCGTGGTGCAGAACCGGAGATCATGACTGCCCCTGCATGTTGATCACGGCGACTCTTTTGACTGTATGCAGCATTAGATTCTTTCTTTCCCGTGTAAGGCTTTTTGTGAGTGTCAGAAGGTGTGGCCTCTTGAATTTTCCCACTCTTGATACCAGCTTCAATTCTTTCCCCAGTCAGAATGAGGTCGGTAAACCCTGCAGATGAATTACCAATGAGATGATTGAAGAACGGCCCGGATAGGGTCCCCAAGAACATATCAACGAGTTCCCTGTCAGTTAATGGAGGCTGTACTCTTCCAGCAAGGTCTCTCCATTTCTGTGCATATTCCTTGAAACCTTCATTTGACCCTATCGACATACCCTGGAGTTGGGTACGTGTGGGAGCAAGGTCGGCATTGTACTGGTAATGCTTGTAAAATGCAGTGGCTAAGTCTTCCCAGGTACGGATGTTGGCTCCATTCAGTTGATAGAACCACTCGAGCTGAGTCCCCGAAAGACTCTCTTGGAAGAAATGGATCCATAAGTTTTTGTCAGCTGTATAGGGCTGGATCCTCCTTGTATAAGCCCTGAGATGCAACTTAGGACAGGATGCCCCATCGTATTTAGCAAAGGCAGGTGCCTTAAACTTGTGCGGGATCACTATCCCAGAAGACAGGCCTAGATCCTCGAAGTCCAGGCCAGGCACTTTTTGTATCTCCATAGCACTTAGCCGGTCTTCCAACTGTTTGTATCTATCCTCAGCCGGAGGGTACTGTTCGTTGTTGAAATCTGTCTCATTGTCGGAGACCACTGGGCTGGGAATCCTTTCTTCTTGATGACTACCTTCCCTCACAGATGGAGTTGTCCTCTCAGTTTCAATCTGCGGTGCATTCCCAGATCTGCGTCTAGGGCTGAACAAAACAGCCCTCTTCTTCTTCTTTTCTTTCTTCAAGAGAAAAGCCTTCAGATCTTGTTGCCCCTGCGTCAAATTCATGATCAGCTCTTGAAACTGGGCGTTCTGAGCCTGGAGGGCCTTGACGGACTGCTCAGTTGATGATTCAGGATTCATGACGATCGGCTGAAATAAACAGCGAAGAAGGGTAAGCAACCTGTCAAAGGGATACCTGCAATGCAATGAGATGTATGATATGTATGCGATGATTTCGAGGACCTCGCGGGGTAAACAGAGAAACTTGTTAGAGTTGGAAACCGGTAACTTGATTGAAGGAACTTCCTGTTGTTGAGAGTCCTTCTTCAAGGGTCAAAGGCTCACCATATCCAGTGGGTCATAGCCCCTGACAACTTTGGCTAGAGGAAAATAAAGCCTCTTTGCCCCTTGCTAGATGTTTGATTTATATGACCTGCATCACAAGCCCTTGAGATCCTTGAAATGGGTTAGGATGTATGCAATGGTATGGTGTCGTGATATGCATGGGGTAATGTGAGTAACCCTGTTATGAGTCCAAATTAAGGACTGCAAAAACCTGCAAGAAACTTAGGATACCCTGTTATGAGTCCTAATTAAGGACTACAAACACAACCTGCAAGAGACAAATGTCAGGTAATAAGCATGCAAGTAGTTCAAGTAGGAAGGCACACAAGTCACACAAGAGAAGCCCTTAAAGTTTAGGCCAGCATGGGGTCTGGGTAGTACCCTCTTGAAGTTGGTGGGTTCAACCTGTCCTATCAAAGTAACCGGGTTCTAAGGTTCCCAATATCACGGGATTGCTTTCATTGTTCATCGTTTCGATTTAGCCACTGAACTGGCGACCGAAATATTCCAGGAAAGCAACCCTCAATTGGGTGTAGTATCGAGTATCAACCAACCTCGGACTGCACCAAAGTCAGTTATCTCACTACCCTAAAGAGGCCAAGATAGTTCAATTAAGGTTCCTAAGGTCTGTTGATGCTTCACGACACCACGCGGAGGCCCCGTACTCTCCTTGACTGAACTCAAGGGTTACCGGTACACACCAAAGTGCCACATCAACGTAGCAAACTGTTTCAACCATGTCGGTATACCCCGCACAGTTCCCTCACAGCCTTGTTGCTACTTTCTAAGAAGGTATCCCCCAGATTCGGGTTAGGATCTATAGAACTCCCAAGCAACCCACAATAATAAAGCAAGCAAAGAAGACAATTGAAAACATAGTTATGACCTAGCCCTAAGGTACACCTCACTTTATAAAGATGTCCCCAGCAGAGTCGCCAGTTCTGTGATCGGTGGATCTGGAACTGACTGTTTAACGCTGGTTCGCGAAATGTCGCGGAAGCAAGAGTCGCCACCGTCTTTTATTTTCTCCAAATGGAAAGGACAAAAGCACAGAAAAATTCCTTAAAGAGATTGCTCTCGGTTCGGGAGGTAGGTTATAGAAAGGGAAGGTGTTAGCACCCTTTCTATCCATGGTTATCCATGGGCTCTTAGATACTTGCTCATTTGTGTTTTCAAAAAATGGTTTGTTTGCTTTTCAATTGTGGGTTTTAAAAAGTTTCTTTGAAAAAATTCAGTTCGACTCGTACGTCAGAGTGTTTGAAAAAATTTGCTTTGAAAGCTTTTGAAAATGTGTTGGTGAAAAGTATTATTTGTTTGAAATTAGAGCAAGTATCCTTGAGAACCTACCTACCCTAAGGAATTCGTCTGTGTAGATGTCCTTTAAAGTAGTGCCATCCCACCATTGAGAGGTAGGTAGCACCACCGTTGGAGGTGTTCGGGTCAATTCGAGGTTCGGGACATGGTGATCACCAGAGCAATGGGAAGACACCTTAGAAGCTACCCTCATGCCAGGTTCCCGGATCATGAGGACTTACTAAGACATCCTCTACTCGACGATCACCTTTCGAAGGCAAGGCAACAGTGAGGCGTACCCTAGGGGTGGTGTGTGTGATTCGTGTGTCGTTTTCATTTGGTATTTTGTCTTGTCATGTTTATGGGTGTTCTACGCCTGATTTTATTTAAGTCATACATTCTTTCATGCTTTTTAATTAACAGTTAAAAGTTGCGAGGAAAATAAATCTAAAGCTATTACAAATGGCGCGGGTCCACATCGCCAAAATTAAACCGGACCCGATTTGACAGAAAAATAAAGCAAAGTAAATAAAGAAAAGTGCGAAAAGTTTAAGTTACAAAGCTTCGGGAGAGATACATAATTATTTGAGCGAAATAAAGTAAATATGCGGAATAAAAGAATTATCGAAGCGAGGGCGTTGGACCCTTTTGCAAAATATTAAAGTTAATGAGGAATTAAAATTAAAATTAAAAGAAAATGTTTTTTGATATTTTTATGTTTTTTAAGTTTAATAGAAAAAGAGAATTAATCAAAATTAAAATAAAATGCAAACCCTAATTCTATTTATTTTTAAGTTATTAAGAAAAATATTGAATTTTTAACCTAATTTAAACCTAAGTTATTTATACAATTTAATTATAAAA
Source organism: Vicia faba (assembly GCA_948472305.1). Lineage (NCBI taxonomy): Eukaryota > Viridiplantae > Streptophyta > Magnoliopsida > Fabales > Fabaceae > Vicia > Vicia faba. The sequence continues at coordinate 295,069,317 of OX451740.1, read as the reverse complement.
ATAAGTAAATAAATATATTATGGTAAAGGAAAAAAAATTTAAAAGGAATAAAAATTATCAATTTAACCTAATTCTATATTTTTGGATTTTTTCTGAAAAGAATTTAAATCAAACCTAATTTAAAACTAAATTCATTTATATGCATTATTTACAAGAAAATATCAAAATAAATATTATTTATTATATTTTTCATCTCCTCTGAATTTTTATGTATTTTCTGTATTTTTTGTAAAAAAAAACAATTAATTAAATCAAAGCAAAACAAATAATAAAACAATAAAAAAAAAAATATATGTGCAAACCAGGGAGGGGTTCAGTCCCAATATGGAGGTTTTAGTGTGAAATTCTGGCCCAATGACTCTGAGGCCTTTTTGACTTTCATAGCTTGCATGCATCAACGTTGACCTGGGCATAGCATGTTCTTCCATCCTGGCCTTTGATTTGGATGCTCTTGGATGCGTGTATGCTTGATTATTGAGGATGCATGGTGTGCCTTAAGGTTATGCCTGCATAGGAACTTGAATTGAAAAATAACATGAAATATTATACAGACCTGGGACTCGAACCCAGGTCTTGGACATTGCAAGGCAACACCTGTGCCACTAAGCCATTACTGCGCGTTTATTATATAAATAACAACTAAATAATATAAAGAAAGCAACGCGTTTAATGGATTGGAACGCGCGAAATTTGAATGCTCCAATCGCTGTTTGCCACGAGTTCGTCTTCTCTACTTTTCTAAAACGCAGAACTTTTAGGCCACGGTTTCACACGCGTTTCAGAATGGGTCCTTTGAGAAAATAACGATTAGCTCCTCGACGCTAATAAATTGAGCGCGAGGGTTCCATGTTCTTCGTCTTCAAGCGCTGAATTGAATGGTGATCGTTTGGAGGATTAATTTTGCCTATTTTTAAAAGCCCCAACTTTGAGCTTCGTAAACCCTAGAAAAGCAACAATGGCGAAATTGCATACACAGCGTAATAATCAAATTAAGGGCATGGGTTAGCTTCAGAACATCATGAGGAATAAGAATCTATGCACAAAATGTTATGAAAATGCTTAAAACATGAAACACGATAATCAAATTTTCTCTGTACAGGGAAGGTTCTCGTTACCAATTCTTGAGGTTTGAATGGATGTTAATGATTGGAATGTGTTCAGGGAGACTTGAGGAAGCCAATGGAATGAATATTAGGGCTTGAATCGTTCTGAAAAGTTGTTTTCAGTTTTGAGTTTATGGAGAAAATTTTCAATGTTGCAATGGTGTATTCTGAGCTGCTGCGTCCCTATGGGCATTAGGGTTCTCTTCAGGCATTTGTAGTGAGGCAATTAGGTTAAGAAAATCAATCAAATCTCTTGTAATTCATTGTTTGAATATTTGATTTTTTTTCCATTATGTTTCATATCTTTTTCATGTGCATTTGATTCAATTAGCATCCAATCAAGCCAAATCTTTCCATGTTGGGATGTGCATGAATTATTGAGCCTAAAATGTGTACAAAAAGATTGGTTAGGTCATGTTAGATATTTTTCACATATTTATATAATTTAAATGAATTAATATGAATAATAATTCAAATAAATAAATAAAAAATGAGAAAATACTTCCCTTTGGGCCAAGTGGTCGTGCACATGCTTAGAATGATGAATCATGGAAGAAAAATGGGCCCATTAGCATTTTTGGGTCATTTGAATCAATGTTGACTTTTCAAAATTTCCAAAAATTTCCCAACTTCCACAAGGCATAACTTGCTCAATTTTTAAGCTTTTCTCATGTTCTTGGACATTTTGGAAAGTTCTTTGAGTCCTCTAACCAATGTCTTTGGTCCCATGTCATTTTGATTTACCAATCTCAAGTTATGGCCTTTGACTTAAAGTCCCTTTTTGTTGACTTTTGAGAATGACCTATAATGTTGAAATTAATAACTTTTTGTGAGAGCATTTCTTGGACTTGAAGTATGAAGATGAGTTGTAGGAAATGTCTTTCTCTTCAAAATGAGCTTTGGATGGAATTTTTCTGATAATCCATGTGAAAGTTATGCCCTGGTTAATTTCAGTTGACTTTTTCAGCTGTCCAAATATAGTGACTTTTGCATCTTTGATGATTTTTGAGCCAAATTTTGAGAATCATGATCAAGCATTGATCAAATGATGTTTATGGCTTCAAAATGATATGTTGACCAAAAATTTGAACTTTTGACTGCCAAATGACCATTTTGCCCCTACAGTTGACTGTAGTGCAATTTAGGGTTTTGACTGTGCAATTTTGAGCTGAATGCCTTGAAACTTGATATGAGGATGCTTGACCATATTTGTAAGCATATGAGACTTGGTTGGGCCTTTGAAAACTTCACTTTCTTGATCAGAACACAAACCCTAGTCTTGACTGTATAGGAGACTGTTGAGATGTGCAACCCTTGGGGAATTTTGTGACTTGGCTTGGCAATTTCTTGAAGAATATGGGAGGGCAAATTTTGGGGTGCAACACTCACCATTTGTGGGATACCTTGGATTTACAAGATTTTGAAGAAGTGTTGGCCCTTCTCATCTATTGGATGGTAATATTTCCTAATCCTGACCAACTCATAGATGTGAATGCAGTCAAGGTTTTTCTATCTCATAATTCGGTGCCTACTTTACTTGGAGACATCCTACACTCTCTGCATACCCGTACTGAAAAGAGAAGAGGGACCCTGCTATGTTGCATTCCTCTGTAGGCTAGGTGGTTTATTTCGCACTTGCCTCGATCTGTGTTGAAGAATGAGCAAGGCATGAGGTGGTATAATAGGTTGATGTCCCTCACACATTCGGATATTCATTGGTGTCCTCAGTCCTTGGAGAATGTTACCGTCATCGGTCGTTGTGGGTAATTCCCTAATGTCCCTCTTCTAGGAATTAGGGGAGGAAATCACTTATAATCCTTATTTGGCATTGCGACAATTTGGGTATGCTAGGAGGGATGGTCCTCATGATGTATTGGTTCAAGCCATTGTGTTCAACTATGAGGATGATGTTCAAGGTTATCGTCAAAGGTTCATACGAGCTTGGGGAATGGTGAACAAAGTTGATAGCAAAACACTAGGGCATAAGAACTCCATTCCTTTGGAGCCTTATCTTACGTGGGTACGAGCAAGTGCTCAAAGTCTAAGGATGCCTTATGAGGCCATTCTACCTATCATCATGGAGCCAGTTGCTGAGGGAGATATTCCTTACATTGTTCTTCATTCTGACATGTCGACTAATTTCGAGGAGTTACAAAAATCCTGGATTCAACTCAAAGAGGAACGGGATATATTTGAAACCCAATTCTACGCCAGCGAGAAGAAAGTGTTAGAGCTCACCAGGCTACTTCACAAAGAGAAATGTAGAAATGCCTACATTGCACCAAAGAGGATACGCTTGTGGGAAGTTTGAGTCCCTTTTTTCTTTGAGAGTTCATTTTTGCTTTGTTACTTCCTTTGTAAGCCCAAGAGGCACCATTGTAACTGCTTAAACTTCTTAATGCAATTAACGTTTGTTTTCCCTTTAGCTAAGCAAATTTAAGTCTTAGAAATCCTTGAAAACTTTGCTTACATATATCATACATATCATTGCATAAATAGGTTTCAGGACAGGCTTCTTATCTTTTTCGCTGTTAATTTCAGCAATGGCTCTTGAACAAACAATTAGGGAGCTTCAAGTACAGAATGCTCAATTCCAAGAAATATTCATGAATCTGGCTAAGGGACAAGAAGATTTGAAAGCTCTGATTCTCAAGGACAAGAAGAAGAAAAAGATGCAAGTGGGTATTCTGAATATGGGAAGAAGGTTTAAAGGTCCAGTGAGGAAAGTTTCAAAGCTCGCAAACTCCGTCAAAAGAGAGAGACAATTACGAAGGAGAACCAAGAGAAGAAGACCACAATACAAGGGAGTCTGAAGAAGATGAATCTGATTACTCCGAGGAACAATACCCTCCTGCTGATGATAAGTACAAACATCTGGAGGACTGTCTCAATGCCATGGAAGTTCAGAGGGTACCTGGTCTGGATTTCGAAGAGCTAGGGTTGGTTTCTAGAGTGGTTATCCGACAAAAGTTCAAAGTGCCCTCATTTGCTAAATATGATGGGGCCTCATGTCCTAAGCTGCATCTCAGATCTTATGTCAGGAATATCTATCCGCACACTACTGATAGGAATTTGTGGGTGCGCTTCTTTCAAGAGTCTATCGGGGACTCAATTAGAGTGGTTCTATCAGCTGGAGGGAACCAACATCCATAACTGGGAAGATTTGGCGGCTGCTTTCTACAAACAGTACCAATATAATGTTGACCTCGCTCCAATCCGTACACAACTTCAGAGCATGTCTATGGGTTCTAGTGAGGGCTTCAAATATTATTCCCAGAAATAGAGAGACCTTACGGGAAGAGTCCAGCCTCCATTGTTTGATAGAGAGATGGTGGACATGTTCTTGGGCACATTATCCGGGCCATTCTTTAACCATCTGATTGGAAGTTCTTCTGCCGGGTTTACTGAATTGATCTTGACTAGTGAACAAGTAGAGGCTGGTATTAAAAGTGGTAAGATACAGAGAGATGCATCCTCCAGTACTGCAAAGAAACCATTCACAGGGAAGAAGGAGGTCAGTGCTACTTATGGCCAAAGAAATCTTAACAAAATTGTGCATCGTCTGATGGTAGTGGCTGTTATGATTTCCAATCCTGCATCAAACTAGCTACAGAATAATCAGTCCAGAACATGTAAGCCTAGAAGACAGTTTACCCGGATTAATATGACTTTGTCTCAAGTTTTGCCACATTTGCTGAAATCCAATCTGGTTACCCTGAGAGAGGCTCCCAAAAATCCCAACACTGCATCTCCTCGCTACAATTCAAATGCTCGATGTGCCTACCCTTCTTAAAGTCCTGGCTATGATACAAACGATTGTTGGGCTTTGAAGAATAAGGTGCAGGATTTGATTGAGGCAAAGGAGATTGAATTTTACGCTCCTGAGACTCCTAATGTTATAACTGCCCCTATGCCCAAGCACGACTGTGGTGTTAATGCTATTAATGATGACATGTTTTTTGCTTCTGTTGATGAACTAGCTACTCCACTCCTGACTGTTAAAAAGAATCTCTTTCAAGTCGGTTTATTTCCGAGTTGTGGTGAAGGTTGCCACCTATGTTTGTCTCTACCTAATGGCTTCCATCTGTTGAAGGAAGGTGTTCAGCGCCTGATGAATGATAAAGAAATTTTATTTGAGAAGACTCCAGTTACAAGTGCTCCGTGTGAAGATGTTTCTATCATTTCCATTTCTGCCAATCCTCTCAAGGTCTCCTCCAAAAGACCTGTCAGGATTACATCTTTTCCAAAAGTTGCTCCATTGATAATTACTTTTCCTAGAGCTATACCATATTCCTCGAACAAAGTTGTTCCTTGGAATTATGATGTTGTCGTTTACTACCATGGCGTCAAGCAAGATTTGCTGGTTGTTAAAGACAAAGGTGCTGAAGACTCTGATCCTAACATTAGTAACATTGTCGGGACCAGCAAGGTTACCAGAAGTGGAAGGATTTTCTCTCCCGAGATCTCTCCAAAAACCATTGCTACTCCTTTGATTGTTCATGTTGCTGCTCCTGTCAATATTCCCATGGCTACTCCTATTGTTAGTCCTACTGTTATCCCTGCTACCGGGTCGACCGAGACTCGGGGCAAAGAGGTATTGGTTGAGCCTGTCTGGACGAAGGCACATCCAGAAGCCATTCCTGAGGTTTCTAAAAAGGATATGGAAGAGATATTGAAAATAATCAAGAAAAGTGATTACAATGTCGTAGAATAATTAGGATAGACCCCTTCAAAAATCTCAATGTTGGCCCTACTGCTGTGCTCTGAAGCCCATGCCAAGGCTTTATTAAAATTCTTGAAGTCTGCCCACGTGCCTTAAGAGACCTCCACTGATCAATTCGAGAATTGTGTGGCTAGTTTGACAGCTGACAATGGCCTAGGATTCTCTGATGCAGACTTAACTCCCAAGGGAAGGAAACACAATGATGCCCTACATGTCTCCATTGAGTGCAGGGGAACTATATTAGCCCATGTTCTGGTAGACACAGGTTCATCACTGAATGTCTTACCCAAGAATGCTCTAGACAGGTTAGATTGCAAAGGGCTCACACTAAAGCCTACTAACATTATAGTGAGGGCCTTCGACGATTCTAAAAGAATGGTGCATGGGGAAGTGTACATCCCTATCAAAGTTGGTACTCAAACTTTTAATTCCACTTTCTATGTAATGGACATCCTCCAGTATTACTCTTGTTTATTGGGTCGACCCTGGATCCATAGGGCTGGTGTTGTGACTTCCACCCTACATCAGATGCTAAAGTACCCAGTCAATGGGAAGATTATCATAGTTCATAGGGAGGAGGAGTACATGGTGAGCCACCTGAACTCTTTCAGGTACGTTGAAATGGATAGCGAGTTCATTGAGACTCCCTGTCATAACTTTGAGGAGGTTCCATAGACCGTTGTTGTAACCAAGACCACTTCCAGTGTTCCAAAGAATGCTAGACCTCCGTTGAAGATGGCTTCTTTGAAGGATGCCAAAGTAGTAGTTGAAGAAGGTGGGTTTATAATTTGGGGCCAACTTCTGGATATTCCCTACAAATTTGATAAATTTGGTTTGGGTTTTACTTCAGGAGCCCAGAGAGTTGTCCGTCGTGCTCGCACCGGTGGACCACCTTTACGGATCAGCAACCATGGAGTCAATGCTTTAGAGGACAGTGATAGTGATTGTGACCTGGACAAGTGGATCTTCCCAACCATCAATGGTGGACTCAGCAATTGGGAGGCTAAAGACTTTGTTCCCATTACATTTATTCAAAAGTAATTTGTCATTTTGTTTTGAGGAAATGTAATATTTGAACAATTGAAACATCAAAGCCTTGTGTCTTACCCGAGGCACAATGGTCTATTTGTAAGGGTTATTACTTCATTTTCATATGTCATCAATAAAACATTGGACGTTTCGCATAAAAAATTTACGCTCTTTGTTTTTCTTTTCTGCCTCTTTACTTTATCAAAAATATACAGTTATGCTCTTACACACACTCACATATCAAACTGCAGATCAACATCCACTCTGGATCCCATTGATAACAATTCTGCTATTGCTCATTATGACTTTGAAAATCCGATCTACCAAGCCGAGGACGAAGGTGAGGAAGATTGTGAGGTTCCAAGAGAGCTTGTCAGACTGTTACAACAGGAAGAAAGGGCAATATAGCCTCATGAGGAGCCAGTTGAGACAGTGAACTTGGGTACATAAGAGGATAAGAAAGAAGTCAAGATAGGTGTCGATCTGGAGCATGGTGTCAAAAAACAGTTAATATAGATGCTACATGACTATCTTGAGGTTTTTGCCTGGTCATACGAAGACATGCCGGGACTTGACACTGATATTTTGGTTCATCGCCTACCTACGAAAGAGGATTTCCCTCCATTGAAACAGAAGGTTCGTTGCATGCGGTCTGAGGTGTCAGAGAAGATCAAGGCTGAAGTCATGAAACAGTTCAACATTGGTTTCTTAGCTGTCACCTCCTATCCGCAATGGGTCGCTAATGTTGTTCCAGTACCTAAGAAGGACAGTAAGGTACGTATGTGTGTGGATTACAGAGACCTAAACAGGGCAAGCCCCAAGGATGACTTTCTGCTTCCTAATATTGATGTTCTGGTTGACAACACCATATAACACAAGGTATTATCCTTCATGGATGGTTTCTCCGGATACAATCCGATCAAAATGGAACCTGAAGACATGGAGAAGACGACCTTTGTCGCACCGTGGGGTACTTTCTGCTACAAATTTATGCCATTTGGGTTAAAGAACACCGGGGAAACCTATCAATGTGCCATGGTAGCTTTGTTTCATGATATGATCCATCATGAGATAGAGGTCTATGTTGATGATATGATATCCAGGTCTCAGACTGAAGAGGGGCACCTTGATCGCCTACAGAAGCTATTTGACAGGCTGAAGAAATACAAATTAAGGTTAAACCCGAATAAGTGCACTTTTGGAGTAAGATCTGGTAAGCTCTTAGGGTTCGTTGTCACCAACAAAGGCATTGAAGTCGACCATGCAAAGGTCAAAGCTAAAGAAGAAATGCCAACTCCTTGCACTGAGAAGGAAGTTAGGGGATTCTTGGGACGTCTGAACTACATTTCCAGGTTCATTTCACATATGACCACTACTTGTGAGCTAATCTTCAAATTATTGAATAAAGATCAAGCAGTGAAGTGGAATGACGATTTCCAGAATTCCTTTGACAAAATCAAGGAATACCTTCAAGAGCCTCCAATTTTGATGCCTCCAGTTGAAGGAAGACCTTTGATCTTTTACTTAACAGTGTTAGATAATTCAATGGGGTGTGTGCTGGGGCAGCATGACGAGTCTGGTCGAAAAGAGCATGCAATATACTACCTTAGCAAAATGTTTACCGACTGTGAAACAAGATACTCACTGCTCGAGAAAACTTGTTGTGCTTTGGCATGGGCTGCTTGCCGACTAAGACAATATATGTTGACTCACACTACCTTGTTGATATCTAAAATGAATCCTATGAAGTTCATCTTTGAGAATCCCCCTCTCTCCGGAAGAATAGCAATATGGAAGATGATCCTAACTGAATACGACAATCAGTATACAACCCAGAAATTAATTAAGGGAAGTGTACTAGATGATCATTTGGCTCATCAGGCTGTGGACGACTACCAATCCATGAATTTTGAGTTCCTGGATGAGAACATCATGTTAGTAACTGATTGTGAAGAGCCTGGACCAGATGAAAGACCTGAACAAGGATCTCGATGGACTATGGTGTTTGACGGAGCTTCCAACCCTTTGGGAAATGGCATCAGCGCTGTGATCATGTCTCTTGAAGGTTGTCATACTCCTTTCATGGCCAGATTGTGTTTCGATTGTACCAACAATATAGCTGAGTATGAAGCATGTATTATGGGTCTCAAAGCTGCTATCGACTTGAGGATCAAATTCTTGAGTGTATTTGGAGACTCGGCCTTAGTGATCAGTTAAATCAAGGGAGAATGGAACATGAAGCATCCTAATCTCATCCCATACAAAGAGCATGTGTTTACATTGATTTCACACTTTGAAGAAGTTACCTTTGAGCATTTTCCACGAGAGGAAAATCAACTAGGGGACGTGCAAGCTACAATGTCATCCATGTTCAAATTCAGATGGGATAATAAAGCTCGTTAAATCACCATTGAGAGGATGGACGAGCCATCATACTGTCACGAGATTGATACTGAAGAAGTAATGGATAAGCCTTGGTTCCATGAAGTCAAAAGATATCTTGAAGTCCAAGAATATCCTGAGGGAGCTTCATTCAATGATAAGAAGTTCCTAAGAAGGTTCTCTACTAAGTTATTTCTCAGTAACGGGATCCTCTACAAGCGCAACTACGACTCTACCTTGCTTCGGTGTGTAGAAAAGAGTGAGGCAAACATGATTATGGCTGATTTACACGAATGTACCTTTGGCACTCATTCCAATGGAGATATGATGGATAAAAATATCTTGCGGGCATGATACTACTATTGCACTATGGAAGTAGACTGTTATCAGCATTTGCAGACTTGTCACAAATGCCAGATCTATGCGGATAAGGTGCATGTGCCTCTGATTCCTCTGAACGTCTTGACTGCTCCTTGGCCATTCACAATGTGGGGCATTGACATGATTGGGGAAATCATACCTACAGCTTCTAATGGGCACCGCTTCATCCAGGTTGCCATTGATTACTTCACGATGTGGGTCGAGGCAAATTCATTTACTTATGTTACCAAGAACGTTGTGGCTCGATTTATCAGACATAACCTTATCTCTCAGTATGGTATTCCAGAAAGAATCATTACAAATAATGGTACCAATCTCAACAACACTGTGATCACCGAGCTCTGCATGCAATTCAAAATCCAGCATCGTAACTCTTTTCCCTATCGGCCGAAGATGAATGGCGCTATTGAAACTGATAAAAAAATAGCAAGAGAATCATACAGAAGATGACGATGACATATAAAGATTGGCATGAGATGTTACCATTGGCTCTTCATGGTTACCGCACCATAATGCGCACATCAACAGGGACAACTCCATTCTTTTTGGTATACGGTATGGAGGTTGTCCTACCTATTGAGGTCCAGATCCCTTTCTTAAGGATCATGAAAGATGCATGTTTGAGCGAAGAAGAATGGGTTCAGACTAGACTTGACGAATTAAACCTGATTGACGAAAAAGGCTCGCGGCTGTCTGCCATGGTCAGATGTACCAAAAATGTATAATCAAAGCTTTTAACAAGAAGGTCAGACGTTAGGAATATCATGCTGGTGACCTGGTAATCAAACACATCATACTGCCACAAGGTGATCTCAGGGGAAAATGGACTCCCACATACGAAGGGCCATTTGTGATCAAGAATATATTTTCTGGTGGAGCCATGATCTTAACCACTATGGACGGTGATGACCTTCCACACCCAGTAAACACAGACATAGTTAAAATATATTACGCATAAACAAAGACCCGCTAGGTCGACTGGCCTAGGAAAATATTAGGGCACCCCGATGAACCAAAAAGGTTCGGGGGAAAATTAGGGATATACACAAAAAAATATGAACATCCGGCAAGTCGAAAACCTGAAAAGGCGGCTTGGCCAAAAAAGGGTATCCCGGTGGACTGGAAACCCGAAAGGGCAGTCCAGGCATAATTAGGGATTTAAAGCGTATAATTATGTTCCGTTGGATCACCTTACAGCCAATCTTCAAAATAAACTATCAAGCTCAAGCGATACTAATCAATCCAATCAGCTTCAGAAAAGCAGCGAAAGGGATGAGACTCTCAAAGACATAAAGGCAATAGCAGAATGGAAACCCAATTGGATTATTTCACATAGCTGTCTTTCTTTGTATACTATTTTTGTTTAATTTTCATTCTTACAATGTCATTCTCTTACTAGGATGTTTGTCTCCTTGTACATAAATGCTTATTTCAAGTTAATACAAAACTATTCCTTTGAAAGTGTACAACTTCTGTGTTTATTTTTCTGTTTTGTGTGCGAAAACGTTCAGTGATTATTTTTGAACGTATGCATTTAAATATGATTATTGCTTACAAATATGCACCTAGAAATAGAAAGACAATTGCTAATGACTTTAAGAAACGAGACAATATCTAAGGGCCATCCACAAAATCCCCGCAGATGTTTTCCCCGACAGATACCTTCTCTAGTAGGTACAGAGGCAGGGGAATTCTACTACAAGGTCACTTCCATATTCTCAGCATGCAGCCTAATGATGTCAGTTGTTCTCATATCTCCGGCATAGCAAAAATCTCCAATTACTGCTCCAAAATTCCCCAGTCAAGTCGCCAAGCTTCTCAGGATTCCCAAACGGGATTTCAACAAAATCCCCAAACAGTTCACGGAGTTTACCTTCCCCAACAAATTTTATTTCTCTAACAATGGAAGTTCATCTCCCTGCATTTCAACTTCAAACAAAATATGAAGACCTACATTCTTCACCCCGAGGCACAATTAGGGATTTATTTTCCCTAATTCAACAATACAGCAATGGAACAACTAACACAATCATACATTGCATTTATACAAACATCATAGCATATGCAGCACAAATGCATATATCACAATCTCATTTATTTTGAGAGCATCATGCAATTCATACATCATGACATCGCATGAAACTGATTTTACCTTTCCATGTTGAATTTGCATAAAGACAAGGAAACTATCTATACGATCAAGTGGTATGAGCTCCTGGAACAAGACGGGTTTACCAACGAATACAGTAGGCCACAGATTAATACCCGAAACCAGACGGAGAAACTATCTATGTGACCAACATTTTCAAGTTCCAGATTAATACCTGTAACAAGCCAAGACAACTATTTGTGGACGACTAATTGTATATTAACAAATGTAACCATCCAGGAGAACCATATACATAAGGAGATTGAGGACTAATACCTGTAACAAGCCAGAAAACTATCTTTCTCAAGTCAGAGATTGATACATGTAATAAGCTAGGACAACTATCTCAGCGACTGACAATTTTTAGGTTCCAGATTAATACCTGTAACAAGCCAAGAGGACTATCTGTGAACCGTTGATTTGTAGATTAACACCTAAAACCAGATAGGAAAACTATCTACATGACCAGACGAGGCAATCTTACACGGGCTTCTTCTCATATATCTTCGGATGCAGACTAGCACAGACTCATTATGAAACATCCCTACACAGGCTCTTTTCATTACATCTTCAGATAACGGTTAGTTCCATTATCCCTAACAAGTTACTATGAAGCCTGGAATTCAACCAGAAAACTGTAAATTTTCATCTCTCCAGTACAGAGATAACTCTTCAGCAGAGCCTTGGACAACTGACGTTCCTAGACTCTATTCCCCACAGAGTTTTCCTCAAGCGGGAGAACAACAGAAACCCATATTCCCCAGCGGACTCCTCCTCAGATAGCAGGTACAGGAACCCCCAAAGGGACCATTTATGAAATCAGCATCTATTTTGGATGGCATCTTTAAGCCCATCTCCGACGAATCTCTGTCATCTTCTCTAAATGGCATCTGTAAGCACATTCCCGTCATCATCAACTAACAGTGTTACTTCATGCGAGTGCAAATTTCTAGGCACTCTAGTCTTCAATCATCTTCCACCTTTAGATCACTAAAGGTAGACAAGCCAATCTAAATCCTCAGGTTTAAGAAGATTAAACAGGGGCAGCTGTTGTACCCCAAAATTTTCACTGTCATGTTTCCCAAGATTTTTTCTCTTATATGGGTGGTTACAAATACTTGCCTAAAGAAAATGAAATTTTTGAATATTAGAAAAGTGTCTTTCGATTGGTAATTCAGCAATGTCCTTCGATTGGCATCTGAACAGGGTATTTTGATTGGCATCTGAGGAAGCTTCGATTGGGCGCTGAACTTCCTTCGATGCAAGCATGATTCATAAGTTTCGATTGGGTGTTGGGCCCCCTTCGATCAAGTTCAAATCACAAGGCTTCGAATGCACATTGGTTTCTTCAGGATTGTCTTTAATTCACAAGGCAAGAACTTCCTCCATGCCTGCTTCGATTCACAAAATAGAAGTCCCCTGCAGACTAGCTTCGATTGGACATCTAAAGACCCATTTGAGAAAGCTTTGGTCCACAAGTATCATTCCAGCAGGGCCTTCTCTATGCTTTCCTTCAACGCATAAGGCACATACCCCCTCTTCAACTTTCCTTCAGCGCACTAGGCAAATACTCCCTCTGTGTGTGCCTTCAGCACACAAAGCAAGAATCCCCTACAAGTTTGTTTTGATTCACCAGCAGTGAACTCCTATATACCAGCTTCGATTAGGCACTGAGTATCCTTCGATCAAGCTTAGTTCACAAAGCTCCCACTGGGAAAAAGGCCCATTCAGCTTGTCATCAGCACACATATGCCTATTCATGCTTTTTTTTGGGTCTATTAGGCAAAAAAAAATTTCATGCTTGCCTTGGTTTCACAAGGCAAAGACCCATCAGCTCGCCTTCAATCTACAAGGCAAAAATCCCCTTTCACTAGTCTTCAATCTACAAGGCAAAGGCCCCATATTCAGCTTGCCTTCAACACACAAGGCCAAGAGTCCTTCAGATTTGCCTTCGATCCACCAGGAAAAAAGCTTTCTTCGACCCACAAGGCATTGGCTACCTTTTTGTAAGCTTTGCCTAGGCAATGGCCTCTTTTACGCTTGCTTTGACCTGCCTCATGCTAGCATCCACAAGGTATGGTCTGCCTTTGTGCTAGCTTCGATTGGGCAATGATAGTCCCTTCGAAGGCGCATTCATGTGGTCCCTTCGAAGAAGAATTCATTGGTCCATTCAAAAGAAACATAATTATTGAAAACAAGTTTACTTTGTGATGGGTCTTGGTCCTACATGTGGCCAGGCCCAGGCCTCTTGTGCAATGGAACTCGAAGGTGGTGACAAAGAAGGTTTTCGATTAGCCAGATTGAAGTTTTTGTTTGAGTTGTTTGAATCAAGCAGCTAGGGCAAGTAGATAGACTCAATCAAAGAAGCTCTAGTAAGGAGGTTTCTGAACACTTTGAATCAAGACTCTAGGCCATTCGAAGGAGGCAATAAAAGTCATTCGAAGGAGAGCATTCGAAAGTCATTTATGTCCATATTCATTCAAATTCAAAAAGAGACAAGAATTCCATGTCTTTTACCAAAATTCAAATTCTCATTCATGGCCTTGAAGAACATGTCTATGGCTATTTACTACCTTGTTACCATGTCCCCTCCGTCTCCTCTATTTAAGCAACACACTAGAAAGCTTCAAGGACACGAAAATTGCCTGGGAAGAACCACACGAAATTGCCAAAAATTCTCAAAGTTGTGAAATTCAAAATTGAATTTCCAGCCACCATCCATACAAACCAAGCGTGCCATCCTCTTCCTGAAGATCCCAGGATTCATCCCTAACTCTCACTCAAGCCAACACCTACCAGAACTACCACTTTCAATCATCACCGTTGTGGTAAATTTCTAAAATTCAAATCCTTATTTTTGCGTGTTTTTGAATGCTCTGACATATATGTATGAGTTGCTAGGAATCATTAGAACAGGTTAAGGGCCTAGCATGAAGTTCATGATGCGTGGATTATAAAATTCCATGATCAAACCGTGTTAGGGTTTTTGATTCATAACTCAAGATGTAGGATTTTTCTGGCCAATCTAAGGCCAGATTTGTGATCAGGGCAAAATTTTAGGTGGAATAGGGTCTTGCTCCAGTCTTAAAATTAACGAATTTTCAGGTTTCATATTTTGATAAACCGGAGAAGATGACTGGAGTTTAACTCCGGCGTCCCTCTGATCAGTTGACTCAGGCAAGGGCTGGTGTGGCAAGATCGCGTGTCCTGATTGGCCCATTCAAATGCAAAGGGGACCATTAGCGTGCGTGTTTTATTATTTAATATATTTTGAATCATTTTTACATATAATACTATGATTGTATATTGATACACGAAGTATAAGGCATCCCATTGGTAAGAAGCGTGTGGTATCCTAAAAGGCCTGGGTTCGAATCCCAGGTTTGCATTTTATTTTTTCTAACAATCTCCCTACAAATTCAATACATATAAGGGTTAGTCAGCGCATAATATGACCTTCATCTGGACCATCAAATACCAACGGAGGTAGATCCAATGCTCCTAGTGTGATCCTTCATGATGAACCCCCATGAACCAACAACACTGAATCAAGTCGGCTTCTAGGTTCCCCCTGGATTGGCCCTAGCGAATTTTCAACCCTGACCCCCCATTTTGCTTTTGCATATCCAGGCCCATTTTTATTTTCTCATTTATTTCATTTATTTGCTTTTTAGTTTCAAAAATCTCTTTTTTTTAACAAATCATAAAATAAAAAATTATTAAATAGACTTAGGTTATTTTTCTTAAATTAATTTTGTAAATTAATTTAATTAATTATTTGGACATTATTTTAATTTAAAATCAATTAGACTTAGGTTTATTTAATTCAAAGATTTTCTTAATAAAAACATAAAAATGTTAGAATTAGGTTAATTTCATTTAATATTTTTTTCATAATTAAATTCAGACTTAGTTTAATTATTTTTCTTAATTAAAAATATCCAAAAACCAAAAAAAAATATTTTCTTCTTTGCTTAGAAATTTTTAGGGTTTTAGACGTATATTTCTCAACTCGCGCGCGTTCAATATTTCTTTTCTATTATTCTTTTTTCATATTTTATGTATCTGCTTATGGTATGTAATAGATAATTATATAGGACTTTATTGCTTTCTTTATTTTTTTCCCATTTGAACATGTAAATACCCCATCACCAAAGCATTGTAATAGCATAGGATTTACGATTCTCGCACTTTAAATTTCTGCAAAGTATTAACTGTTGGTAATTAGGCTTGTATGGAAAGACTAATAACAAAACATTAGCCAACCTAATAACAAGAGATAAATGAACTAAATTGAATCATTTCACACATGCACCTCTAAGGTACGCCCACTTTGGTTGCCTTCGGAAATAAAACAGTCATGTCCCTCGAAACGGGGACACTTTAGCAAAGACCCGTAAATCAAAAGATCATAGTCCCACAATGACCCTACAGTTGCCTTTCGGTAAATGATCTAGTCCCTAGACAAAATTGCTAAAGCGTCTCCACATGTTGCCTTTATGACTGTAGGTCCCTTCGAATGCCTCTCATACATCCAATGATAGGGGTACCTACTCAGTAATAGTAGGATAGCACTGTCTAAAGGATAGGAGGAAAAGAACTACTTTTTCGAGTACAAGTAGATAGCTGTTAAATGCTTGCTCAAAACAAACTTTCACACTTACACATTTCAAAAAAACAAATTTCAAAAAAATTTACTTTGTCAACACTCTTGAGGACTGATACAAGAGTTATCACAAAGCGAATCGCCGCACTAAGGCATTTCAAAACATTTTTCAACACACAAAGCACAAGGTATTTTCAAATGAGCTAAGCATCTAAGAGCCCGTAGAAAACTACGGATGGAAAGGGTGCTAACACCTTCCCTTTCCATAATTTATCCCCCCTTACTCAAAAAACTCTCAAAAGGTCTTTTTCTGTTCTTTTCACCCTTTCTTTAATTTGGATAAAAGAAAAGTCGGTGGCAACTCTTGCTTACCGCAACATTTGTGAACACAAATGCAAAACCAGTATTAACAGTCGGTTCTACCACCGTACCACACATCTTTCAAACCAATTTCTTTGTTGATTGTTCATCCTTGAACTTCACTGAAGCTAACTGAAGAAGAACCAAGCCTTGAAGTGCCTTGAATCGTGCTAGCCAAGTCAAGTTTCAGAGCTCTGAATTTGAACATCAACGGGTAGATCCCTCCGTCAGATCTCTCCAAACTTGTTGCTATAATGTAGCTCTCATCACTCTGATATTGATCGCATCATTAGTTTTTAACCGGAAGTGAGTTTTACTCTTGAATTTTCAAATCCCTTTCCAACTTTATATAAATTTTTCGCGAGGGTACCATTGAAATTTTCATGAAGAGACGAAGGGAATGACACTGGTATAAGCTTCTGATTTTACTATTTACGGAACCTGTAATTTGCACGTGGCTAGAGGTTAAAAATGATGACATGTCTTCCCTTCAGCCAATCATATCACGCCACACATTTTTTCAAAATATGTTTTAAATAAATGATTCGGTGGTTTATTCACTAACGTTCATATCATGCACAGCGTGTCAGATACATTGGATTTGATTACTAACGCGATTTGACATTGATCCAATGATCTAGATATTTTTGGTTTTATTTCATTTCCTAATTTTATATTTTATTTGTTTTAAACTTCAAAAGTTCATAAAAAAATCATTTCAACTTCTAAATTCTGAAAAAATTCTCAAAAATACTTTAGATTTTTCTCTTTTTGATTCTTATTTTTTCACAATTTTATTTTATGATTTTGTATTTTTTGTAATTTTTCACTTTATTTGAATTGTTTTAATTGCTTAAAAATACTTTTCTTGAATTTTAAATTCTGGAAAAATTCTGGAAGGATCCAATGACCTCTTGACAAATATTGGTGACCTCATTTTATTTTTATTTTTTATTTTACTATTTTTCACAAATATTGATTTATTTTGCTTATTTCTTTAAATTTTAAAAATGGTTTCTGACTTTAAAAAATTCTAAATTTTTTTGTCAACACTTATTGACTCATGTTTGACCTCTGACTTTTTTTGGGGTTTTTATTTAGTGTTTTAATATACTTTGTGTATTTTATCAATTATTTCCCTTTTATTAATCATTTTAAATATTGTTTTATTAAGTATTAATTTTTTGGGTCCTGATTTGGGTGTTATTTTCGGACAAGTTCCTAAACCTCATTGGACCTTGGGTGTTGATAGGTTGAAAAACCAAATCCATCAAAATAGATGAATGAAGTTGATGATATTTAAAACCCTAATTTCGTCTGATACATCCCCTATTTCTTCATCTTATCCCTTTCTTACTTGTGCTACTTGTTGTTGGAGAATGATCTATATATCGTTTCTCTAACATGTGGTACATAAGTCTCTATTGACCGACCTCAAAATAGGTGTGACTTCTACATAAGTCCACTTACGATTGCTTAACAAAGCGTTAAATTTGTCCCGATTTGAAAAATGATCATTCGTGCCCTAAACCTATGTTTGCCAGTCCAAGTATGTTTAATTTGAAACCTTTGATCCAATAACCTTAAGGTTCATTGTTAGGAGGCTTTGAACTTATCAATCCTTTAATGAACTTTCATGGATTTTGGTCTAAGTGAGTCATTTAAACATCGTTGATCATATGTGGTTACCTTGAATACTTGAAATGAATGATATACTTGACAAAAAGCAAATGGTACTTATTATTGAGAATATTTGATTTTATCAATATTCTAATGAGTTTTCAAATGCAAGTTTCAATATTGGTCATTCAACTAACCTATAACTTCTAATTCACTAACAATTAACTTTACTTTGTGCTTTTATTTTATGCCCCCTTTATTTTATGTCTTTATTTTTATACACCATTTACTTTAGCATTTATATTTCATTTCATCTTTTCTCACTTGCGCATTTATCTTTATGTCATTTTATCTTTGCTCATTTGAGCATTTATCTTTATGTCTTTTTTTATTTTATTTTGCTCACTTGAGCTTTCATTTTCTTTTTAAAGACACTTAAAAATCAAATTGAACATTAAAAAACTTTAAGGTTACTTGGACTATTTGGTTATTATCCTTGCCATTATGGAGTTATGGACCTCTTGGACTTAGGAATAGAAGCCTTGATACCCTTGCGACCTTGTGACTCTGTTGTTATTTTGTCTGAAGTTCTTGGGGTTTACTCCAAGACATTGGATTAATTTTCTTTGTGTGCCAGTTATTCTGATTATATGCTTTGTCTGTGATTGAGAATTCCTCTGTATATAGTTGTTACTCTGTCCAATTTTTGTGAAGACTTAATACATCTGAAGCTTGTTATTCCTAAGAGGTTTAGTATTTTTGCTTGCTTGGTTTCAATCTAAAGGATGGGAATTATACATTGACTCTTTGTGTCAAGTGTTGGCTTCTTATTGGTTAGATCGTTCTTTTCCCTAGCTTTTACCTTATGCTTTAAGATAGTCCCTTCATCTCCTCTCATCTTCTTAAATTCAAAAAATCTTCCCTTTCTTTTTAAAACTCTTCTTGTTTTCTAATATGAACCGCTTTCATAATAAACTTGGATATAGGTCTATGTATTTTCAAAATCTTTTTTAATCAAATTTTAATCAATATTAATCATACTTTGACATTTTTTGTGAGAAGACTAAAAGTCAATTAACCTCATTCAAACCGCTTTTCCACTTTGGCTTTTTACTTTAAATCTTTTTCTCAAAAATATTAGACTCTTGTAGTGACGCGAGCTACTATACTTCTATGATATGTAGTAGAGTGAGATATTTTTCACTTGGGTGTTGAGTGAAGCTTTGTTGATTTTAAAATCCAAGTTATATCCTCCACTTTGAGATGATGCAAATTCTCCTTTCAAATAATCATGGGTAGTGAGTATGTTTTCCACTCGAATATGACGATGACGCATCTTCTCTTAAAATTAACCAACATACTTGTGTTTTAAAATTTTTGAGGTGAACTACAAGTACCCTGATCCCCAATTGCATACAATGTGATACGTAGGCACTAAAGGTTTGCAACCGCGGCGGGTGCAAAATTGTCAAAAAATACTTCTTTTCTCATCTTCACCATCTATTTTTGTATACACCATTTATAGCCAAAATACACAAATATTCAAAGAAGTTCCTGTGGAGTACTGTAGATGTTTAGGGTTCTAATATCTTCCTTTTGCATAACCAACCCCCGTATCTAGACCCTCTCCCCCTCTCTTTTGGTTTTATTCTCTCTTTTCCCATTCCTCTGGAAACAATAAAGTGCGGTGGCAATTTTTTATTTGATTTGTGCGAGTTAAGTTAGTCCAATGGCTTAGTCTCAATATTTCTATTGCCACTGACTTTCATTATGGTGGTAATTAATAGACTCACAAAATATGTGCATTTTATGCCACTCAAAGCAGATTATAGTAGCAAAGTAGTAGCTGAAGCATTCATGAATAACATCGTCAAATTACATGGACTGCCACGGTCGATAGTGTTTGACAGGGACAAATTCTTTACTAGTGATTTTTGGAAACATATATTCAAGTTAAATGGGACTAAACTAGCCATGTCATCATCTTATCATCCACAGTCGGATGGACAGTCGAAGATCTTGAATAAATGCCTAGAAATGTACCTTAGGTGTTTCACCATGAGCACCCCAAAGGGTGGGTAAAGGCATTACCATGCGCAAAATTCAGGTACATCATGGCTTATCATCTGAGCCTAGGAATAACTCTTTTTAAAATTTTATATGGTAGGGGCCCACCTACTCTGACCGACAACCATACTTTGTGGATGATCCAATTGAAGTGATAGAACAAATAGCTACAAGATATGCTTTGTTAGCTAAGCTGAAGATTAACTTAACACGAACTCAAGAGGTAATGAATAGACAAGTCGATAAAAGGAGGGTGGGTGTATCATTTCAAATAGGAGACGAGGTCTTGGTTAAGTTACAACCTTACATACCAAAAATTGGCTATGAGGTGCTTTGGTCCATTTAAGGTGTTAGCCAAGATTAGTACAGTTTCTTATAAAATAGAGCTACCACGCACTGCAAGAATCCACCCTATCTTTCATGTATTAGAACTGAATTTGTTCAATAAAATTTCACATGAATTGTACATGCCCTTGCCTTTAACTGTCACTGATTTTGGTCAAAGTATGAAGCCTACAAACATTTCGGAAACACATACTATCATCATAGGATAAGCTCAAGTTGAACAAATATTGATACAGTGGGAGAATGGACCAAAGGATGAAGCTACGTGGGAAGATGTTGAGGTCATCAAGACAAGCTACCATAACTTCAACCTTGAGGACAAGGTTGTTTTTAAAGGGGAAGGTAATGTAAAAAATGAAGTGGCACGTGGGATTGTTGAGTCACTAAATGATTACAAACTTCCGGATGGTGAGGAATTGGCACACGAAAAAAGAAAAAAGAAGCCCAGCTAGAAACTAGCCAAATCACAAGAGAATTAGTTAGTTATATATGATGGTTGTGGAATGATATATGGCATTAATGATGTATGAACATTTTTATCCTCCGATTATTCTCTCTACTGTGAATTTCTCTTTTTTCTGCACTGTACCCTTTTGTTGAATTTCCTCACTGAAATCAACAAATGTTTCCATTAATAGGATTTATATTCCTGATGATTATGAGTTGAAGAGAATGATTCTAGAAGAAAGTCATAGTAGTAACTTGAGTATCCATCCAGGAGCTACTAAGATGTATCAGGATTTAAAAGTATATTTTGGTGGCTTGCACTGAAGCGTGATGTGGCTCAGTTTGTTTATGCGTATTTAACTTATCAGAAGTCGAAAGTTGAATACCAGAAGCCTACAAGATTGATGCAACCGTTAGAAATTCTAGAATTGAAATGGGATAGAATTTCGATGGACTTTGTAACGGGATTACCAAATACTCCGAGAGGGCATAATGCAATTTGGGCGATTGTTGATAGACCAGTGAAATTGGAACATTTTATTCTGATTAACATCAGTTTTCATTTGTAAAAGTTCGCAGAGATTTACGTCTGTGTGATTGTGAAGTAACATGGAGTTCCATTGACTATTGTTTCTGATAGACACCCGAGGCTTACCTTAGGATTTTGGGAAAGTTTGTAAGGGGCTTAGGTTCTAACCTGAGGTTGAGTTCTACTTATCATCCATAGACAGATGGTCAGATAGAGTGAACTATTCAGTCATTTGAAGATTTATTGAGAGCTTGTGTTCTTGAGCAAGGAGGTACTTGGGATAGGCACTTGCCACTGATAGAGTTCACTTATAACAACAATCACCATTCTAGCATTGGAATGACACCTTTTGAGGCATTGTATGGTCAGAGTTGTAGGACACCTTTGTGTTGGCATGAATCTAGTGAGAATGTGGTGCTTGGACCTGAGATTGTCCAATATACTATGGAAAAGGTAAAGTTGATTCGAGAGAATATGAAAGCTTCACAGAGTAGGCAGAAGAGTTACCAAGATAAGAGAAGGAAGGATCTTGAGTTTAAAGGAGGAGACCATGTGATTTTGAGAGTGACTCTGGTGACCAGTATCAAATATGCTTTGAAATCAAGAAAGCTTACTCCTCTATTTATCATCCCGTATCAGATTTCTAATAGGGTTTGAGTTGTTGCTTATAGATTGGCCTTTCCACCTAATATTTAGAATTTGCATGATGTATTCCATGTTTCACAACTTCAGAAGTATGTTCGATATCCATCTCATGTGATTTCAATTGATGATGTGCAAGTAAGGGATAATCTTATAGTTGAAACCTTATATGTGATGGCTCTTCTCCATATCCTCTATGAGTTTATAGGCCACATTTTGAGGGTTGTTCATTAAGGTGCCACTAGCAGCGGCATCAAGGGTTACCCTTGTAGAGTAAGTGAGGCCATTGTAGAACATATGGACAATTAGCTATTTCTCAATCCCATGGAATAGGCATAACCTAAGTAAATCCTTGAAACGATCCCAAGCGTAAAATCAGGATTCCACATCCTCTTGCCTAAAATTATTAATTTCACTCCTCACTTAGATTATTTTACTCGACAAAAAATGTCGTGCAAGAAACACATCTTTTAACAGAGCCCAAGTAGTTATGGAGTTAGCTGGTAAGGATTGGAGCCACAGTCAGGATCTATCTCACAAAGAGAAAGGGAATAACCTAAGTCGAATGGTGTTTTGATCAACAACTTTGGATTTTAATGTGTCACAGAATTTATTCTCCGTAATGGGCTAGTGTACAATACTAAAATGTGGTTCCTCATCAGTGGGAACCGCGTAGTCCTTGAGAGGTTTGGTATCGACTGCCTCTTTGGCCATTTCTTGTTGTCTTAGAATTTGTATTCTCCCATTTAAGAAACACTCGATTTCGTTTATAGGCTCAACTAAATAACTAGTAGACCGGGTTCTTTTCATGCAATGGTAGTGAGAGAACTATAGTAACAAAAACAAAAAATAATGCTCCAGTCTATATGGTGACAAAATAGAACTTCAATATCAAACAAAGTTGGTGCCTAACAGCCATGCAAAAACTTGACACATAGAAAGCGCGCGGCTATGTCAAAGTAATATAAGAAGTTTTCAAACCTCATAGACGAGTTATATGAATACGAAGTTATACTTTACCGATGTATAGCTAAAACGATCAAAAATTGGGATGTGAATGATTTTTACTTTTGTAAATAAAATAGTTAAAACAAGTAGAGTTTAGGACTCTGATTCACGCCTCTAATCCTCGAGAAAATCCTAATTTATAACGAGAATAAAATAAGTTTCATATAAAATGAAAACAAAATAGACAACACCCATTTTCGTCGGTGTTCGTCGACGTAGACCATTTTTTTAGAGTTTGTTTTTAGATCATCCAAAAATAAAATTACTTTCTTTATTGGAATTTTGAGACACTTTCATCACCTAAATCCAACAGTTCGGTGCTTCTAATTCCAATATCGCGCTACACCCTTTCAATGTATAGGCGATATATATGGTATTCCTATTCTCGCAACCAAATTAAACATATTTAATATCAAGAACATTGAAATTATTTTTCTAAAGTTCTCATAACAAATATTTATGAATCTACATGAGGGTTATGATGAGGTAATCCTCATCATCCTAGACCCCTAATCGACTACTCAGACATAACAATCAGATAAACAAATAAATTATTCATGGATTTAGCTTACCTAATCAATATAATAAAATAAAAATAATAAAGCATAAATAAAATCTGGATTGAAGATGAACAAGACTTGAATTAAAGATAAACGTAGAGCTCCAATGGAGTCTTAAAGTTTACAAAAATTGAAAATGGAATCAAGTTGCATAAAAATAACTTGTAAGAGAAAATTAAAATCTAGAATATAAGGTATGTTTTGATCTTCCTATATATGAGTTTATATAGGCTAATATGTTATTACAAGTCATACATTTAGTGTCCATTCAGATCTAGGAACATTCATTACATAAGAAAACATATGGTACTCCAAAAGGAAAGCAAATGGAACAAGAGAAAATGAAATATCAAAAGTTTTGGAGCATGATACCAACAATAAAATCTAGTGCTCATTACAGCAATGAAGTCTTAAAGTTTACAACAATTAAACATGGAAACAAGTTGCAGAAAAATAACTTGTAATATAAAACTAAAATCTAGAATATAAGGTATGTTTTAATCTTTCTATCTATGATTTTATATAGGATAAGCCCTTATTACAAGTAATAAATTTAGTGTCTAATCATATCGAGGAACATTCATTACATAAGAATATAGTTGGAACTCAAAAATGAAAGAAAAAACAACAAGAGACAACGAAACGTCAAAAGTGTCGAAGCCAGTTACCACCAGTAAAAGCTGCTACGGGTACTAGTAGTAGGCCTCTATTTTTACTATGGGTGCCACCATGAGCTACTACGGAACCTAGAAGTTTCTATAGCCACTAGTAGTAGCTCCATGGATTTTGTATGGTGGAAATCTTGATTTTCACAGATTTTATGCATTTTTCTCTTTTTATTCCTCTTTCATTCGAGACACTTATTTTAACCTAAAAACAACCAAAATAAACTACAAAGTATAAAACATGATACAAATGACGATAGAAAAAGACAAAATAGAGGAAAAATAACTAGTAGAAACGATGCGAAACCACTTATCAGAAACCCTAACTTTAATCGCCTTATCCCAATCTTTCAAAACTCCAAGATAGCTTTTCCAACTATTATGAATTAAGGAAAAGTTTCAAAAATCTTTGAAAGATAAGACAAGTAGTTCATTTTCGTGTCTTCATTCTCCATGAATATTTTCAATGAAAGGTAAGTTTGTGAAACATTTTATGAGGTGATGATTTTGTTGTTCAAAATATTTGTCTTGTTTTTCTCGTTCAAAATATACGGGAAATATAGGGTTTTTTTTCTTCTTGTTTTTAAGTTGAGATTATAGTTTTTATATTTTTGTTATTATTGATATAAGTAAATGGTTTAAGTTATTGCTGAGTTATGTTGTTGTTTTGTTAAGATGATTTTTTGTTTATGTTAATGTAAGTTATTGTTTTTGTTGATAAATGTTGTTTGGATTATTCTAGATGTTTTTATTAGGTTTGTTGATGTTTTTGTTGATGTATGTTGTTGTTATTTTGTTAAGGTAATTTGTCATTTATGTTAAGATAAGTTGTTATTATTTTATAAATGTTGTTGTTTGTTTTATTGTAGATGTTTTTATCAGGTTTGTTCATGTTTTTGTTGAGGTATGTTGTTGTTTTGTTAAGGTAAATTTTTATTTTTGTTGAAATATGTTTTTGTTTGTGTTATTATAGATGTTTTTTATTAGGCATGTTGATGCTTTTGTGGAGACATGTTGTTGTTTTGTTAATGTAAGTTGTTGTTTATGTTAAGTAAGTTTTTGTTGTTGACAAATGTTGTTGTTTGTGTTATTTTAGACGTTTATGTTGTAGTATGTTGATATTTTTGTTGATAAATGTTATTAATTGTGTTATTGTTTATGTTATTTCTTGTATCTTGCAACTTTTATTTCGTTCAGCCAACATGTCCTAAAAGATGAGTTTATTATATTGTGTGTCATTTGAGTGTTTTACAAACCCTTCAATAACTATATAACCTTTTTAATTGAATTATAAACTAATAATATGAGATATTAAGTTATATTAGAAAATAACTTACACTGATCATTATTTTACGAGATTTTTGCAGACTATTATTTGCATCTTGATCTTTAACGGTTAGAACTTGGTTCAATGCTTCTATTTATTCTTCTATCACCTCTTTCACTACTAGTTTGTCTACAAAGTAAATAATACTTTGCAAAATGCATTAGTAGTGAAGGAAGTGTTAGTATAATAATTAGAAGCATTGAAACAAATTCTAACTATTAAAGAGAAAAATGTAGATAATGGGTTGTATAAAGCTTGTACAACATTAATTAGTTAACTTGTTCTTTTAATATAACTTAATTGTCGCAATATTAATTTCTAAATCAAATTGAAAGGTTATATGTTTAGTGAGTAGTTGGTAAAATGACAATTTCACATTAGTTATAATAAACTCAAGTGAACATATTACCAAAGTTGGAATCTATAATCGTTGTTATGTGTTGCATCTATCACTACGGTTGGAAGTAATAACCATGGTGAAAAGTTTTAGAAATATTCCAAAATGCAGGCACTGGGTATCAAACCCTAGATCTTCAACTTTTACTACGATTGTTTTCTATAGTTGTTGTGACATTTTACGTGCTACTGTGTTTTTACCACTACTACCAACTTGTGGTGGTAAAGAGGGCACATACTAACACACTCTTATTTACCATGTGCCTCCATCTATTGGGGAATACTTCTCCCAACCATGATAAAATATGATTTTTATTGTATTAATTCCCCCAATGAGTAACAATATAAGAATAGATAAACAAGACTAAATTTAAAATGAGCCCTTAAGGGCAATAATCAAAAGTAATAAAAGACCCTTATGGCTAGATGGTGTTGAGTAATCAAAAGTATGTATTTGTTTTATCGTATCCACGGGGACTAGTGTGATATCAATGTCTTTCAATAGTTACTATAATTTTAAGCGGAATTTTGCAAGATGTTTAAATGTTTAAAGTTACAAAATATAAATTGATAAATGATAGATAAAGTTTCAGAGATATGTGAACTTGTCAGGATTGAATTTCATCCACTAATAGAATATGCAATTTACCAATCAGTTATACAAAATCTAAACATTTATCAATATCATCACATATCGCTCACAAACAGAGTCTATATCTAAAATTCTATTCAGGTTTCAACCTTATTTTTTAATCGATGATCTCTCAACCTATTCAACAATACGACAAGTTAATAATCGATACTTTATGTGAATGTTGAACTAAATCTATGTCTATAATTTAGAATCTAATAGATGTTCATCTTAGATCAAGATTCGAACCGTATTTCTCAATATCAATTCAAATCTATAAAGTTAAATAGTGAAACAAAGATAACATCTATATCAAATAGTAAATAGATTGCATATAAATAATGATCAATAAAAAATATACTATTACGGTGAACTACATCCAATCCCAACAAGAAATTGATTTAGCTACTTATGGTAGCTTGATACAAAGATAATAATGAAAATGTGCATCAATCGTGATTTCTTGATGATTGGTGCAAACCCAACTTCTGATCATCAAGAAGCACCATTTCCTATTGTTTTCTAACTTTCTCTCTCTCCAAAATGTTATATCCTCACAAAAATATGAAGTTAAAATCTATTTATACAAGTTTGAAAAAACAGATTGTGATAAGCCTTATTCTGTGGCGCTCAGCGCATCTACTTGGCAAAGAACCTAAATCTCCATAAGTGGCGCTTAGTGCAGGATACTGGCGCTTAGCACGCTCACGCTACAAGGGCGCTTAGCCCCTTCAACAGGATAACTTTGTTCCAAAAGTGGATGCTGAAGCCATTTCTTTGTCTTTTGATGACCAAAGCTCCTCCAAAGCATACTGTAATACGGTGGGAGAACTGACTTTTGAGTTTTGTATTTTATCGCAAATGTTGCGGATAGCAAGAGTCGCCACCGACTTTTCTTTTATGCAATAAAGGAAATGGTGAAAAGAACCGGAAAGACCTTTTGAGAATTTTTTGAGTAAGGGGGGTGGGTTATGAAAAGGGAAGGTGTTAGCTCCCTTTTCATCCGTAGTTATCTACGGGCTCTTAATTACTAGCTCACTTTTTTTGAAATGCTTTATGTTTGTGTATGTTTGAAAATATTTTGAAAATGCCTAAGTGCGGCAATTTTGTAATGATTCTCGTATCTTTGAGAATGTATACAAAATGTTTGTTTTGAAAATAT
This sequence comes from Vicia faba, assembly GCA_948472305.1. Lineage (NCBI taxonomy): Eukaryota > Viridiplantae > Streptophyta > Magnoliopsida > Fabales > Fabaceae > Vicia > Vicia faba. The sequence continues at coordinate 295,041,185 of OX451740.1, read as the reverse complement.
TTATGAAAGAGAGTGTTTTTTTGTGAAAAGATGTTTGAAAATGCCAATGTAAGGAAATTTTCTTTATAATAACCCTTGTATCAGCCCTCAAGAGTGTTTATAAAGCGTTTTGAAAGTAGTTGTTTTGAAAGTGTGAGGTATGAAGATTGTTTTATTTTTGTGAGAAAGCGAGTATGAGCGATCTACCTACTCAAAAAGTCTTTGTTCTTTTCTTTCTCCTTTAGATAATGCTACCTTACCATTAGTTATTAGGAAGCCCTGTCGTTAGATGTGAGAGACACACGTGGGTCATCGTATAGTCATATAAGGTAACTTGTAGGACGCTTTAGCAATTGCCGTAAGGGACTAAGATCGTTTACCGAAGGTAGCATCGAATGGTCGTCGAGGGACTACGATCTTTTAATCGAGGGTATTTGCTAAAGCATCCCACGTTCGAGGGACATGACTATTTTTTATCTGAGGCAACAAGTGAGGGTCACCCTAGAGGTGCGTGTGTGCGAAGGGTTTTGATTTCAAATATTTAACTTGAGATTAGGTTTTCTAATGTTTGATTTTAAATCTTGACATACAACCCCTAATTACTAACAGTAATAAGGAAAGCAGTAAATTGCAGAAATTAAATGTCCTACGCTATTACAATGCTTCGGGAGCGGGGATACAAATTTATGAATGAGGATGAAAAGTAGTATACCCTAATTAAAGTTATTATAAACCATTGAGCAATTATAATAATTGGGAAATAAAGTACGTGAAGATTTGTAAAATAAAGAAAAGAGAACGGAAATTCTTTTGTGATTTTTTGATAGAAAAGTTTGGTGATTAACCTAATTATTTGATTAATTTTTATTAACAAAAGTTTAGTAAAAACCTAAAGAAACTAAATTAAATTTAATAATAAATTAAAAAGGCCAATTAATTTAATTAATTAAAAAGAAAGTTAATTTAGTTAACTTAAAAAAAGGAGTCTAAATTAATTTTAATTTTAAAAAAGAAACTAATTGTTAGAAAATAATTTTGATGTTTTATTTAGAAAAATATATGAAGTATAAAACCTAATTCTAATTAAATAAAATCAAAGTGATTAAATTAAATTAATTTTATTTTTTAAAAATTAAATTAATTAATTAAAAACCTAAATCTAATTTTTTTAATGATTTTTGTTGATTAAATAAGAAAATGAAATTAAAACAAGAAAAGAATTAAATTAAAAAAATAAAAACAAAAGAAAATTAATGGGTTTGGCGTTGTGAAAGAAAATTGGGGGTGTGAAAAGAAGAAAACATTAGGCCCAAGATGATGAGCCCAAGCGCATGTATTGAGATCCAATGGGGATGGTTTTCAGAAGGTATACCATGGGAAACATATTTGGTGCGTTGGATCTGATTGCATGATGATCTGATGGTGTGGGGGTGAGGTATACCATGCGTGTGTTGGGATGGCTTGTATGGGATCTGCAAGAGAAACGTTAGAAAATAAAATGCCAGAGGCAGAGATCGAACCCTTATCCTGGGATACCAACGCCTTACACACACACTTGCCACTAGGGTGGCTGTTTTATCCGATTATGAAACAACACCCAATAAATATATAATAAACTCGTTTTCAAAAATTGGAAGATGAACTTCATCTTCTTCCTCGCGCTAGCAACAATAACAATATTGTTCAAATTTATAACTTCTTCAATTCTCAATCATTTTAAAAAATGTAAACATGAAAGTTGTTCTAAATTTCACCATGAATTCAACCATGTAACTTTTGAAAGCTATAAGTTAAAGGCTAAAACGAATTTTGCTTGGTACCAAACTGAAACCTAATATTGCAGAAACTTCAATTCCAAAATTTTCATCACATAGTAAACATAAATGAAAACTAAGGACATGGTTATTTTCAGGGTAATCATATCTACATTTTATCTTTTGAAATTGAAAGCAAATGATGTGTGTATGAGGATTTCAAAGTTGGAGAAACTTACCTCTTGAAGTAAAAACTCAGAACGCGTATGGAGGCTTCCAGGTGCAAGTAAATGATTGATTAAGCTTTCTTGGACCTCCCTGAAGTTATTCTAATCCTTACTTTGTACTAAAAGTTACTGAAATGCTCTAGCCATGTCAAGTTGCAGGTCACAGTTTTGGAGTTTGGAGGATGGTGATGACGATGTTACAGAAGTGTAATAAGGATATGGATGAGTTATATATGATGTGTAGATAATGTTTGAATGATAAAAAGAGAAAATGCACGAGTGGATTTTAAGTTGAGTGTTGGAAGCTTCAAATGTGCAACAATGGAGTTTTCTAAATGATTCTGAGTTTGAGAGTGTTTTAGGGATTTTGTAATTGTCTCTTGGCTTGCAAATGGCCTCTCTATTTATAGAGAAAAGGTTTGAGGGCTTGAAGTAACCAGAATCTTAAGATGACAAGTTATGGTTTGGAAACTTAGTTTTGAAGTAACTTTGAAGAACATGGTTCCAATGCAATGTAGGGCAGTTGACAGGCTTACAGATGTTGCTTCTTGATGCTGAGATATTTTGAAGTCAGAAGCAACAATGTATGGGCTCAAGGAGAGTTGACATTGTGTATAAAGTCACTTTACAAAAATGAAAGTGTGATATTTTTCCTTTAAATGGAAAGTAAGCTTGGACAAAGCTTTAATCACTTGGATAATGGCTCAAAAGTGTGTGCAATCTTCTGATTATGGATAAATTTGGAGGTTTAGAGGCATGCAAAGTGAGATTATGCAGCATGGTGTGAGATTTTGCCATATGTTCATCATAAAAATGACCTCTAATTAAAGAATGAAATTCCAACTTCATGACTTCGATTATCCTTGCTCAAGCATCATCTTTTTATGCTCTTGGACATTCTGGAAAGCTTGAAATATGATCTTCAACTTTCATGTTTACCATTTTGGCTAAATTAATTGGGATCATGGTAAAAAATAGGCATCAACTTGGGACAAAAAATTGAACAAAACTTGTTCAAAATTTTTCTAAGTGTTGGATAAAAAACATCACAACTTCATGGGCTCATATCTCTTAAATTAAGCACTTTTTGAGGATCACTCCACATTAACGAAGTTGTAGAATTCATCAATCCCTACAACTTTCATGTTGAAAGTTTTTCTTGAATCAACTTGTATCTTGAGGAAACTTGCTTGTGAAGTTAGGGTTTTTTAGGTACAAAACACTTGAATTTTTGAATAATTCTTGATGACAAATTTTGATTGTTTTGAATGTTTTGATGATTCTTGATTTTTGAATTCCAATGTTGACCAAAAAGTCAAAGTTTGATTTTTGTGTGATTGTTGACTTTTCATCAATTGATTCAATTCCTCAACTATCAATCATTTGTATATTTGGAAATGTCTTGAGCCATATAATTAGGTCAAGATGTTTTATTTTAGCCCTTGAGATCATGCTTCAAGACATTAGGTCACGTACTAGGCCAACAATCAATGATCAGTCATCTTCAGTCAAAATCCTAATTTTGGTAATTTTTGACCTCTGATGTTTGAGGGCTTTCCTTGAGGAATCATGGTCAACCCTTGATAAAATGATGAACATTAACTCAAAATGTTGATGTTGACAAAAAAAATATTGAAGTTTGACTGTATGTTGACCACAGTTGATTTTTTACCCAATATAGTTGATTTTCAATCATTTGAGCCATTGACTGAGCAAACATGTGATGCAAGACTTGAAACTTGACATAAGCACTATTGAGGGCCTATGATGAACCATGAAAGTCATTTGAGACCCTTTCAACCCATTCTCCATTGTACAAGATGAAACCCTAGTTGTGGGCCCATTGCTTAGGACGTGGGTTTGTCTGATCAACTCTTTGGAATCCTTGAGTATTTGAGAATCTTAGCAGAATACCTTGAAGAAAATGGGATGGAACATTTTGGGGTACAACACATACAAACCTACAAAATGATTTGCAATTGAGTAAACTACACAATATTTACACAAAATTTGAATTTTTTACATGAGAACCCAATGAATTATGTTAAAGAAGTGCCATTAATTCATAGATAAATTCAACACAATTTGGAACTTATCAACTCTCCCCAACTTAGAACTGTGTTTGTCCTTAAAAATATTCTTTCAAACCTAAAGAAACAAGAGTAACTTCCAAAACATTTCAAGATCAAACAAGTTTTGAGAAAATAAGACAAATGTATGGTTCAAATTTTCAAAAGCACGAGTAAGGTCAAGCTTACCACTATACTACAATCAAACTGTGATCGTGAAACAAATTCTAAATACAAAACTCATATCAAGCATTTCAAAAAAAAACACATGCTCAATTATGAATCACACCTAGAACACACTTCTTCATCAAAGGATAAAGAACAAAAATAAGGGACTAGACTCACACCCAACAATCTTGCTAACATCTTGATCAGCTTATGCGCTCATCCAAGGAAATCATATTGAAAACATAAAAGCACAAATCAAAAATGACTTTCAAGGTTTGTAATGTCGCTTGGTTAACAAAGAAGGGTCATATCTAAAGGAAATTGAGACAAAGTTGCCAAAATTATGAAGAGCATTCATTTCTCAAATTCTCAAGCATTCAAAACTTTATTTACCACTACTATTTGCTTAAATGATACAACCTTGACTCACTTTGTTTGTCAAAATGTTTTTCCCTTTTTATATTATTTTTTTCATCAATTTTTTTCTTTCTTTTTCTTTTCTTTTTTCACATTTTTATTTCTTTTTCAAAACTTTAGCAACCCACCTTTTTCTACCCAACTTGAATACAACTAACATTTTACATGAATGCTCCTCCACTTTCTAAATCAAGGGACAAAATTTCAACCACAGATGAAGGTGATGGTTCAACTGTTCCAAGAAAAAATTCAGAATTCATTCAGAAATCAATAATGAACTAACTCTTATGAGAAGTTTTCACAGTTCAAAACTGATGTGGATCTTGACACTAAGGGTCAAAGGGGTTAAAAAATTCTCGCTCACTCACAAGGTAGGTCACTTTGGTCAAGTGGTTATGCTTAAAATAAATAAAAAATCCTTGGTCATTTTCATGCTTTTATACAATTTAACACAAATGAAATATTAAACATAAGTCAACCGAGTTAAAACAAAGAATTGTTGGTCTCCTATACATAAAGTGTACAATGGAAAGTTTCCTCACATTTAGGCTTTGTTCTAAAGTGATTCAATCATGAACATTTAATGCAAAAGAATGAACAACATGATGTTTGTACAAATTGCAAGTTTCATATTCATACTATATTCTAGAAAGCAATAAACATGTACCTTGACCTTGTACCTTCCTTTCAAGCTTTTATAATTACCATAATATTTGCATGTTAATACATTCAAACTTGGAATAATCACTAGTTTCTTCTTCAAGTCAGTCAAAGACAATCTTTGGATCAAACTATAAAACATTTATACTAAAACTAAATAACCTGAAATTAAACTAAACTATTATACTATCTACTTGAAACAAATTTAAAAAAAAAACAACTTAGTTATCAAAAACTATCACAAAGATGGGATAAATGGGCCTAAGTGAAAGTGGATGAGTAAAAAGAATTTTTTTTACTGGTATGGCAGGCCGCACTTAGTGCTAACTCTGTTTCCTGGAATTTTCCAAATGCCATCTTTTCTCATGCTTTTCGTCCACTTTCACTCTTTAAGGCTTTAACTACTTAATGCAAAGCTATTAAATACTTATAAATTTGGGTTGCCTCCAAACAAGTTATTGTTTAACATTGTTAACTCGATGCATTTTTCAACTAGACACTCCCTTTTATTGCTTCCTTTTTGCTTGGCTAGTTGTCTGTGATTCCTATTTTCGTTGTTGTTCCTTCACCAGCAGTTACCCCTAACCAACACATGAGAAAATGTGATGGGAAACAATTATATATACAATATAGACAATTTCACAAAACTTAAAAAGATAGAAACTATTGATATGCTTTTAATATCTAAACATCATCCCCCGACAACAATGCCATTTTGATGTTGAGTAATCAAAAGTAAGTATTTATTTTTTCATATCCACATGGAATGGTTCGATATCAATGTTGTTCAATAGTTACTATACTTTTAAGCGGAAGTTTGCAAGATGCTTGAATGTTTAAATTTATAAAATATAAATTGATAAATGATAGATAAAGTTTCAAAGATATGAGAACTTATAAGGATTGAATTTCATCCAACGATAGAATATGCAATTTACCAATCAGTTATACATAATCTAAACTTTCATAAATATCATCATGTATCGCTTACAAATAGAATTTATGTGTAAATATCTGATGAGGTTTCAACCTTATTGTTTAATCGACAATCTCTCAAACTATTCAACAAAACAACAACATTAATAATCGATACTTTATGTGAATGTTAAACTAAATATATGTCTAAAATTTAGAATCTAACAAATATTCATCTTAGATCAAGATTCGAACTGTATTTCTCAATATCAATTCAAATCTATAAAGTCAAACATTAAAATAAAGATAACATCAATATCAATTAATAAATAGATTGCATATAACACCACGATCAATAAAAATACATATTGTTATGGTGAACTACATTCATTCCCAACAAGAAATGTATTTAGCTACTCATGGTAGTTTGATACAAAGAGAATAATGAAGATGAATGTGCATCAATCTTAATTTCCCGATGATTGATGCGAACCCAACTTTTGATCTTCAAGAAGCACTTTTTCCTGTTGTTTTCTCTCTCTCTCTCTCTCTCTCTCTCTCTCTCTCTCTAGAATGTAATATCCTCTCAAAAATATGAATTTAAAAGCTATTTATACAAGTCTGAAAAGTAGACCGCGCTTAGCCCCATTCTGTGGTGCTCAATGCAGCTACCTAACAAAGAACTTAAACCGACATAAATGGCCCTTAGCACAGGATGCTGGCACTTATTGTGTTCACACTACAATGGCGCTTAGCCTCGTCGGCAGGACAAATTTGTTCCAAATGTGCATGCTGAAGCCATTTCTTTGTCTTTTGATGACCAGAGCTCCTTCAAAGCATACAAAATGAGTTGCAATTAAGTAAACTACATAATATTTACACAAAAGTTGAGTTTTTGACATGAGAATCCAATAAATTAATTTAAGAAGTGCCACTAATTCATACAAAAATTCAACATAATTTGGCTCTTAACACTATCCGCCAGAGGCATGATTACCAATATAGAACAAAGAGGAAGGAGAAAAAAAGTCTACAATTCATTAGCCCTCTTGAGAAGCCATTTTTTCTTCTAGAGTACCTCTAGGGTGATTTGCCTCCAGACTGCCATCCTCTGTTGCCTTTTCACCCTTGAGCTCAACTTGAGTATCCTTGACATGGAAGGATATGGGGTCAGAAGGTTGGGGACCATATGAGACATCAACCATCATATTATTGCAGAAAAGTTTGAACATGTCCATGAGGCTCAAATCATGCCCACGAGGGAGAAAGATCATTTTCCCCTTCGCCCTATCAAAGTAGATATTAGAGGTTTCTACCAAATTTTCCTTGATCATAAATACATCATACTCCAACTTCTTTTAAGTGTTAAAGGCCTGGTAGGGATTCCCACAACTTCTGAAATTTGGTAGCAAAGTCCTCAGCCTTAGACTCTGCCTTCTAAAGCTTTCCAATAAGATTATCCTTCTACAAAGCCTCAATTATATTCTACACTTAGGTCAAGTCTGTTTTGTAGCTAGAAAGCTTCTCCTTAAGCTCCTTCTTAGTATTGGCATGCTTATCCTTATCAACACGCTCCATAAGGGGAAGCCTTAAAAGGTGGGTTTCTTTAAGTTTGGACAGTTTGGGGGAGGGATTATTACAGACAGCCTTGTAGTCGACCGAAAAATCATGAGGGAAGTGAATGAGTGCACTTGTAAGCTCGATGGTTCCAAAAGAATCATCACTCCACATGGAGGACCAAGTTGGCGAGACCCTCTTTAGAGACAATGTGGGGGCACTCGTCCCATTTGCAACAATTATTAAGGCTTAAGACTCATTAGGCGTCTCATCCTCAAGTAACCACTTAACCCCCATTGTTGATAAAGCCTCTAGGGTGGCTCTAAGGGTTATCCAAGCTTAAATGCTTAGCTTTATGTTGGCCTAAAAGCTTCTTCATCTCATTTGGCATAATCCTGAACATTTTCTATATAATAAAGGCAAGAAGAAATAATAAACAAAATTCATGTAAGCGACAACACATGACAACATCATAAATAGTTACTTATATATTTGTATATGGATCCATCATCCCTTTGGTTCAGAATAATAATGGCGTGGAACTCTATGACCTTAAACTCGTCCAAAGGTTCTAATTAACTCATCCTCGTCAGTAGTAAGTTGATCGTCACATTACTATTAGTCCAGGCAAGGGGAAATATTGGGGAACCATCCACCCTAGTAGTAACTGAGAAGGAATTGTCTCATCTCATCATCCTTATACTTTTGTTCTTCCAACCTTTGAAATAGTTGGAATGGGTTTGAGTAAGGCTCTCCCAAGCAATCCGAATAGGGTTACTGAGCCTCAGATGAAAAACACTTTGATGAAGTAAAAAGAGAGAAAAAATCTCGATGGTTAGGTAAGCCCCCAGTCGCTGGCATATAATCTCAAATTCCATAATCAGGCTCCAAGTGTTAGCTCTAATTTGGGAGGGGCCAAATTGAGCATCATGAGAACCACCGATGTGAAGGGGAGGCGAACCCCAACCTTGAAAATTATAGGTAAGTAGAAGTAAAAATAAGAAAGGGAAAGGCATTGGAGGAGAAAATGTTGGCCCTCACCACAAGAGATCACACCTCCAGAATAACTTCTTCTTTATCATCAGAGGAAGAAAAAGTAAGGTGCTTCCAAAAAGAAGTTATTTGGTTCTCAGTGGTGTATATGGTCCCAGCTACCCTTACATCTATGTGATCAGGTTCAGAGGTGGCCATAGTATTCCTATTTCCTAGGAAAACATAACCAAAAAAAGGAGTTATTATCACTACAACCAATGCCTTCACTACCAGAATTAAGAGAACTCTCACAGCAGCCAAACATTTCTAGTTCCATTAATTTACATTCAAAGGTCCCATTAGGAGGCCTAATGTTACTATGACAATAGTTACACAGGGTTGTAACCTCATCATGAGTTGCGGGTTCAACTAAATTTCCATCCTCATCTAAATACCTAATAATTGCCATAAAGAAAAAGGCGCAAACAAAGTATCAAATTTGTACCTGTGTAAGGTATGAACCTGGGCTAGTGGAGATGCAAAATTATTGAAGATAGAAGAAACATTTTCAAATCTTTACTTAGAATGTGTATGGAAAATTAAAAACAATGGTACATTCATCCCCTTAAATAGGAGAAGAAAACTTAGGGTAAGCAAAGGTCCCTTAGGTTTTCAATCAGATGTTAAAGGTTCTACACGTTTTGACACGTGCCAAAAATAAAGAGGAAAATTGGATGTCCCTAGTTTATGTCATAATTGATGGAATTCAATGCCTCACACGCTTCTCTCCCAACATATGTTTTGGTATTTTCAAGTTGATGTATGGCTCACAGTCTAGACACTTGTATATGTGTTAAGACCCGCCCATGCAGTGAGGCACGCCTCTCTCCTGAGGGACTCGACTAGCCTCTTGCCTAAGGGACTCAACTAGCCTCCCTCCTGAGGGATTCCACTAGTTCTTAGATTTTAATTTAAAATTATATCACTCCTGATTTTCCTAGAATGTTCAAATAGGAAGAATAGACTAAATCACTTCGCCCTTTCCCAAAGCCCATGCTTGAGGGACTATGTATTACTATATTTTAGATATGATCATGGAAGGCGACATGGTGGTTCCCAGTCGCTCATTTAGTAATAAAATCACCTATTTATTAGATGTGTCACCCTTCTACTAGATATCTATTATTCTTTAAGGAAGAGTTTCCTAACATGGGAGTTGGAAATTGATGTGTCCTCATCCCGTAACAGCATGGAAGGAATCATGAGGAAAGTGGCCCACAATCCTCCAAGTATTTAGATATAAAGTGTACACTTTCTCAATGGTTTCTATTTTCAAAGAAGTCTTGGATCTAGGCCGAATGTGATTATAAATACACCAACATCGTAATAAAGAAGGAGTTGACTTATACACAGAAATACACACATACAAAGCTACTTACCTCACATGTGCTAGCTCTCAACCCCACAACAACCTTAAAAGTGTGTGGAATTACTTAATCACTACGAGTTACCATGAATTTATACTTTTAGCAACTACATTATTCATACTTATTTGATAGTAAATTTATACATAAGACTCAATATCAATCTTATCTATACAGATAATGACTTCAGAGAAACTTTTCTTTTATATTTTCATATCAACGTTCAAAAATATGTTCATGATTTTATATAACCTTAAACCCCTAAACCTTGTTAAGGTTTGGAAGAATATTGTGAAAATTCAAAGGAGGTTTCTTTGGGGTGGAGTCAGATGGGATTCCAAGATTTCTTAGGTTAGGTGGTATGATGTGTGCAAGCACATGAAGTTTGAAAGTCTCAGTGTTTGTGACCCTCGGGTGGTTAACCTAGCCCTTTTGGGTAACTGGAGGTGACAACTGATTTCGGGTGCTATAGGCATCTGGCGTGATATTTTATCTGTTTGATATTGAGTTACTCTGATCTCGTATGTCATGGGTGATTGAGTTGGGTGTCTTTGACATGTGTCTCCTTGGTGTAGATGGGTGTCTTTCCTAGGTGTCAAAGTTGAGGATCACTCTTATTGGTTTCGGGATAGTCTTATGAAGAAATTTGGATATGGTCTTCTCACTTTTTTTTAGAGATTCTTGGGTCGGGGTTACTCCTCTTAGAATTAGATTCCCTAGGATTTTTTCCATTTCTGTGCAGAAATATCAATCTGTGGGGGAGGTTAGTAGGTGGAAGAGTGATACTTGGGTTTGGAATTTTAACTGGAGAAGAGTACTTCTCTTTGAGTATGAGAAAGTTTTGATATTTGATCTTCACTTGGTAATAAGGGATTTTATCCCTTCTCACAACCTAATATGTGGTGGTGTCGTCACTCTAAAGACGATTCTTACTATGTGTTCTCTGCATACTTTTTTCTTCTCATTCGTGAGTTTCCTAGAGATCGCAAGGTCTTCTTAGTGGAGTTGGCTTTTTGCAGTATCTGAAGTAGTTGACCCCCATTCAAAGTAATTTTTTTCTCCTGGAAGCTCTTACACGACTAAATTCCAACTAGAGAGAACTTACTTAAGAGAGGGATCCCCCTAATCTCTGGGAGTGTTTCTTGCCTATTATGTTCAGGGACTCTTGAGTCATGCTCTCGTCTTTTTTGACTTGTGAGGTAATACTTATTATTTGGTACAATACTTTCAGCGGATTGAGTTGGTGTGTAGTTTTACCTAGATATCCTCTTACTCTTTTTCAGATGTTTTTTCGCTTGGTGGTTTGTCCAGAATTAGAGGGGATTGTCCTACGATTTTCTATGCTATGATTAGGTCAATTTAGAAATCTAAAAATGATATAATTTTCAGAGTAAATTGCTGGATAACTCTCGTGCTTTCTCGAGAAATGATATCTTGCTACACTACTACAAATAATACATTTCCTGACAAAGCTGTCACCTTAAACAACAAAAAACCGATGTATAATGTCAAGGCGCACCTTGTTTTATTTGTTTTAAAAATAAAAACCACATATTCCCTCAGTTTTTAATATAACCGAGGGGAAAAATAATTCAGACACGCTTAGAATCCCAACTATTGTAGTTTATGTTTTTATTTCTTTATGATTGTAAACTAAATGATCTATCCCTTCGGTTTCCTTAATAAACATTGAATAAAATAATTAGATTTTACTATAAAAGCATTCGTTAAACAGATTTAACTCTAAACTTAACTTATATGTAGCCACCCCAAACTCGTATGCATCTTCACTGTTTTGTGTTCTTCTATCTTGAAAAAATCATTTTTTCTTCCCTTGCAATCTATCTCACATAATAGTGTTCATGTTGTTGTTGTATTTTTAGAATAACCTTCCTATATTATCAATCAAGGAAAACAACATTGCTTTCTTCAGTTGACAACATTGAGAAATTTATCCCTAAACATGTTGTAAATTCCACACACAAAAATGGTGATGGTAAAAAATTGAAATGGAAACACGAGGGATAAACATATGTAATGTTTAAAAAAAGACTTATTCACTTCAGTTTTTTACTACAACTGAAGGGTAAACATATCTTACCTCAGAATTTGTCAAAACAGAGGGGATACTTTTGTGTGATTATTGAGAACATTGATCATCGTCCTTAAAAAAAATTGTCGTTCATTTCATAAGTATCAACACTCGAGACACTTCCATTAGTGATCCACGTGTAATTTAACAAACATTCGTTATAAAAGTATTATGCATATCAATAATTGTTAATGAAATATGTAACATGAAAACTTTTAAGCGTAAAAAACTTGGTAAAGTTCTCTACAATAGATTGTAAGAACAAAAAATAAATTGGGTTTAAGGTCTAAATTCTTCAATAATCATATAACCATATAACCATATAATCATATATTTATTTTATTTAACTAATTCTTTTTTGTTTTACATCAGAAACAAATGAATACGAAAGCATCTGGAATATATTACACCCAACATTTTCTCTTTCTCAAGATTTCAATGAAACGAGAATCCAACATCTGATTTTTACTAACAGTGATGACGATGAATTTGGTTCAAAATTTGTTATATATTTTTACATAAATATTATGTGTAAACGATGTAATATTTTGGGAAAACAATTAATTTATTAATATTTTGTAGTTTGTAATGAGTTTTTTTAATTTAAAAAAACAATATATCTTACCCCTTGGTTTTATTGATAAATTCAGAGGTATAATGCACTAGTTTTGAAAATAATAAAAGTGTAGATGTTGAGGTTTGAATTCATGTGCAAATAATTTACTGCCTGACGCCCTTTGTCATCTCGCTTTTGTAACCGAAGTTAGATGCTTTTCGAGTCCAAAATAAAATTTATTTTTTATAATAGTGTAAGTATGTGAATAACTCTCGTGCTTTCTCGACCTGTCTCAAGAATCATATTTTAAATATGAGTCAATAGCAACTCGAGTATCTTTGTCCTCCTTTTAGTTTGTTCTTGTTGTGTCAAAGGTCGGTGCTGTTTTTGTTAAATTGTAATTCATATGTGTCAAAAGAAGATTTGATTTGTTTAGATTTAAATGATTTGAATTTAAATCTAGAATAGATTTGATTAGATTTGATTTAGTAAAAAGATATTTTGGGTTTGGGTTTTAGCTTAGGGAGCAAGCTAACCTAAATCTATAAATAGAGGGAGTAACCCCTATTTTTGTAATCAAGTCATTCACAGTATTTTGCAGTTGCAAAGTGAAATAAAATAAAGATTCCACAGTTTGTGGGCAGAAGAGAAATTCTGCAGAAATATCTCCATTGTTCTTTTATTTATTTGTCATAACTAATCATCAGTGGTGGTCGAAATTCATCATAAAGTATTGGTGGATTTCCAACATCTGGTATCAAGAGCTTGTGTTACGATTCAAGGGAAGTATCAATCAAGAACGATTGAAGAATTCACGATGACAAGTTATGGGAATGCAAACTATCCAGCAACGCTGCCAATTCTGAAAGTTGACAACTATGAGAATTGGTGCAAGCAGATGAAAGTCCTATTAAGGTGTCAAGGCCTTTGGGACCTTGTAAAAGATGGAGTCGAAGCGCTTGGCGAAAACACTTCAGAAGAAGAAAAGAAGAAATACACAGAATCTGAGAAACAGAGTTATAAAGCATTGTTTATAATTCATCAATGTGTCAGCCCAGACAACTTCGAAAAGATTAGTGATTCAGAATCTGCAAAAGAAGCTTGGGAGATCCTGGAGAAATCTTTTGGAGGCGCTGAGAAGGTGAAAGAAGTGAGGTTACAAACTCATAAAAGGACCTATGAACTGCTTCAGATGGAAGACAGTGAAAACATATCTGATTTCTTCACTAGAGTTACAAAACTAGTGAATCAAATCAAGACATATGGAGAAACATTAACAACAAGAGTTGTTGTTTCGAAGATCTTGAGATCCTTAGCTCCTAAGTTCGACCACATAGTGGTGGCGATCGAAGAAGGGAAAGACTTGTCGAAATTGACAAAGGAAGAGCTTCAAGGGACGCTCGAATCTCATGAACAAAGAATGAATGAAAGAGTTGCAGGAAAATCAAAGAGTGATGTGGCCTTACAGGCACATTCAGCAAAAGAGACCAAAGGCAAAGGAAAGTATTTCGACAGAAGTAGAGGTGGCTACAACAAATCGAATGGTAGAGGAAACCAAATTGAAGGAGACATGTCGAATCAAAGAAGACCACACCAAGGCAACCAAAGAGGTGGTGCTGCAAACAGAGGAAGAGGTGGTGGTCGAAAACCTGATAAGAGTCACATTCAATGTTACAATTGTCAGAAGTATGGTCACTATTCGAGTGATTGTCCAGAAAAACGAAAGAATCAAGAAAGTGATGCAAAGCTTGCAAAACATGAAGAAGAAGAAGAGATGATGCTGATGGTCACAACAAGAGATGAAGATAGATTCAAGGACCAATGGTACTTGGATTCAGGATGTTCATCACATATGTCTGGAAGGAAAGACTAGTTCGTCAATATAAAACCCTCAACGAAAAATATGGTAAAATTTGCAAATCACAACACCCTAGCAGTTGAAGGTATTGGTGATGTTATGATCATGAGGAAAGATGGCAAGAAGTCAGTAATTTCGAATGTATTGTACATACCAGGCATGAAGAGCAATTTGCTCAGTATAGGGCAGTTGGTCGAAAAGAATTATAAAGTGTCAATCGAAGATAAGTTGATGAGAGTTGTTGATGCAAATGGGAGGGTAATCTTGAAGGCTCCCATGTCTCAGAATCGAACCTTCAAGAATGAACTAAATGTGATGGAGCACAAGTGCCTTTCGACTGCAGCTAGCAGAGATGAATGGATATGGCATTATAGACTAGGTCATCTCAACTTCAGAGACATCAGAGATTTGAAGAGAAGAAATATGGTTTCAGGATTGCCTGAAATTGATATTCCAAACGAAGTATGTGAAGAATGTGTGCAGGCGAAGCAACACAAGAATAGCTTCAGCAAGGATGCAGGAAGCAGATCGAAGGCTAGTCTCGAAATCATATACTCTGATGTATGTGGACCAATCCAGGTGGATTCGATGGGAGGTAACAAATACTTTGTTACATTCATAGATGATTTCAGTCGAAAGCTATGGACTTACCTGATCAAGAAGAAAAGTGAAGTGATCGAAGTATTCACCAAGTTCAAGTCCATGGTCGAAAGACAAAGTGGTCGAAAGCTCAAAGTTTTGAGAACTGATGGTGGAGGAGAATATGTGTCGAAAGACTTCGACAGATTATGTGAAAAGGAAGGGATTGTGCATGAGGTGGTGCCACCCTATACTCCACAGCAAAATGGAATTGCAGAAAGGAAAAATCGAACCATCATGAATATGGTGAGAAGTATGTTGAAAGGCAAGAATTTACCCAAAGAGTTCTGGGGTGAAGCTGTTTCGACTGCAACATACATTTTGAACAGAAGTCCTACAAAGAAGCTAGAAGGAATTACTCCAGAAGAATGTTGGTCTGGTGTGAAGCCTAGCTTGAGTCATCTGAAAGTATTTGGATCTATTGCACATAGACATGTGCCAGATCAGTTGAGAAAGAAACTTGATGACAAGTCAAGTCAAATGATCCTAGTTGGATATCATTCAACAGGAGGCTACAAGTTGTTCGATCCAGAGAACAAGAAGATTGTGATCAGCAGGGACGTGATCATAGATGAGTTCAAAGAATGGGATTGGACTGCAAATGTCAAGAAAGATTCAGTGGGAATCTTATTCAAAGAGCCAGAAACTCAAGTCGAAAGAGAAGTTCGACAAGAGGAGCCAGCATATATACCCAGTACAAGCAGACCTCAAAGAACAAGACGCATGCCTGCAAGATTGCAAGATTGTGTGATTACATCAGATGATGTGATAGATGATGAAGGTGAGCTGGTACATTATGCTTTCTATGCAGATGTCGAACCTGTTAATGCAGCTGAAGCATTAAAGGATTCGAAGTGGGTGAAAGCAATGAACGAAGAAGTAAAGTCTATCGAAGACAACAACACTTGGTCACTTGTCGAATTGCCTCAAGGCAAGAAGGCAATTGATGTCAAGTGGGTATACAAAGTGAAGACGAATTCGAAAGGTGAAGTAACTCGACACAAAGCAAGACTTGTGGCGAAAGGATTTCTACAGAAAGAAGGAATAAATTTCGACGAAGTTTTTGCACCTGTTGCTAGGATCGAAACAATCAGGCTGGTGTTGGTCTAGCAGAAATCAACAGTTGGCACATATGTCAGATGGACGTGAAGTGTGCATTCCTAAATGGACCCTTAGATGAAGAAGTCTATGTTAAACAACCAGTTGGGTTTGTGAAACATGACGAAGAAAGAAAGGTGTACAGGCTACATAAAGCCCTGTATGGTTTGAAACAAGCTCCAAGGGCTTGGAATAAGAAAATTGATAGTTTTCTAAGGGAGAAGGAATTTGTGAAGTGCATAACTGAACATGGAGTATATGTAAGAAGAAGCAAGAGTAAATTTCTTATACTATGTCTCTATGTAGATGATTTGTTGATAAAAGGTAGCTGTAAAAGTGAGATCGAAGACTTCAAAGTTGACCTTAGCAAGGAATTCGAAATGTCTGATTTGGGTGAGATTTCATATTTCCTTGGTATCGAATTCTACAAGAGCAGTAGAGGTTTGATGATGCATCAAAGAAGATATGCAGTAGAAATTCTCAAGAGGTTTGAGATGGAAGAATGCAATGCAACTTCGTCACCTGCAGAACCAAGACTGCAACTGTCGAAAGATGCAGATCAAGATGATGTTGATTCAACCCAATACAGAAGACTTATTGGATCATTGAGATACCTTTGTCATATAAGGCCTGACTTAGCATACAGCGTAGGTATGGTAAGTAGATTCATGCAGAAGCCAAAGTTATCACATCTAGCAGCTGTGAAGAGGATACTAAGGTATCTTAAAGGAACTTTCGATTATGGCATTCTGTTTCCTGCAGTTGATAAAGGAAAAGAATGCAAGTTAGTGGGATACACTGATTCGAGTTGGTGTAGTGATGCTGAAGATCGAAAGTCAACAGCAGGATATGTGTTTATGCTAGGTGGTGCAACAATTGCTTGGAGTTCGAGAAAAGAACCAGTAGTGGCATTATCATCATGCGAAGCAGAATACATAGATGCTTCTCTTTGTGCATGTCAAGCAACCTGGATGGTGAACTTGGTCGAAGAGATAACAGGGAAAAATCATGGAGCAATTACCATGTAGATAGACAGCATGTCAGCTATCAATCTGGCGAAGAACCCAATAGCACATGGTCGAAGTAAGCACATCGAAATGAGGTTCCATTATCTTCGAGAGCAGGTAGCAGATGGGAAGATGAATTTGGAACACTGCAGAACTGAGAATCAGATTGCAGACATCATGACGAAGGGAGTGCAGGTCGAAGTATTCAGAAAGCTAAGGGCCATGATGAACATAGACAGTTTAGACACAATGAATTAGGTGGTGTGTTAAATTGTAATTCATATGTGTCAAAAGAAGATTTGATTTGTTTAGATTTAAATAGATTTGAATTTAAATCTAAAATAGATTTGATTAGATTTGATTTAGTAAAAAGATATTTTGGGCTTGGGTTTTAGCTTAGGGAGCAAGCTAACCTAAATCTATAAATAGAGGGAGTAACCCCTATTTTTGTAATCAAGTCATTCACAGTATTTTGCAGTTGCAAAGTAAAATAAAATAAAGATTCCACAGTTTGTGGACAGAAGAGAAATTCTGCAGAAATATCTCCATTGTTCTTTTATTTGTTTGTCATAACTAATCATCAGTGGTGGTCGAAATTCATCATAAAGTATTGGTGGATTTCCAACATCTTAAGGTTTTAGATGGACAAGTGGTGTGTCTCTCACAAAGGTGTGTCCCAAGTAAAATGCTCTCTTCTCGGAATTGCCCCTACAGTGGTATCATGAGCCTTTGGTTTCGAGATAGGGATCGGCTTACTTGTATCGAGCGATGGTACAAGTGTATGTGGAAGAGAGTCATTCCACATGAGGGGGAGCATTGTGACTCACACTTGAGGGGGAGTGTTGAGAATCAAGTGTGAGGAAGAAGTCCCACATTGATTATAAAAGGGAAGATTGAGCACTTATATATGAGAGAACCCACTCATCTATCACCTTAAGGTTTTAGATGGACAAGTGGTGTGTCTCTCACAAAAGTGTGTCCCAAGTAAAATGCTCTCTCCTCGGAATTGTCCATACAGTTTTTTCGTTGGTTCATATCAGAGGAGCTCTAACTTTGTATCATGTTGGCGCTTTCAATCTATCTTGTTGTTGGTTTTCTCTTCTCATTTGTATCGGTGGATGAAATTTTTGTTTTGCTTCATTTTTTTTTACTGATAGGTATCTTTTGGTGCCTTCTTTCATTCCTCCTACTTTGTATTTTTGGTTTTTAGTGTCTCTGTTTTATCTATATATTCTATTTATTTAAGAAAAGACGGAAATGGTACGAAATAAAATGGTGATAAAATTGTTAACAAAATTCAACTAAAAAGATGTAGTATATTTAGAATTGCTTAAAGTTCAACCAAAAAAGTACATTGAGTATAGTTGTAATAAATCAAATGAAATTGGAATTTCTTCTTTCTCTCATACAAATATACCAATGCTCTTCAGCTCATAATAAGAGAAATTTTCGAGTAAAGTCTTCAGATTTAATTCCTGAAAGTGTCTTTGACTAATACAAATTGACTTTCTAAAAAGTAAACGTATAGTTTGCTCAAAATAAAAATGTAAACGTAGAAGCTTCTTTTCTGAGTTGACATTTGAATGATGCATGACAATTTTTTTATTCTAATAACTATATATTATTTGAAGAATAAATCTGATTAATATATTCAAATAATATTGTAACGTGTAATTAGGTTTAGATAGAAGTCAATCATATTGAATTTTTGTAAGGTCTTAAGAACAATGTAACTAATAATAATGGTATCTATTGCTATATTAATCAAAATTAAAAGGTAGATTTTGTTAAGGTGGAAAATATTTATATGAAGAAGGAAGGAATCAAATGATTTTGAATGACATTACATGAGATTAACGTTGTGCAACTTTTGATACTAACATGGAAATAATCGTTATATGTAATCACTTACGTACGCAGAGGAGATTTGTGTTAGACTTATGTTATCACAACATAGAGAGAATTTAAAATTTTCCAAAGTCAAAATACAAGAGATACTATATGCAAACCACCAATGAAAGTCAACTATTTTAAAATTAAATTTAAAAAAGTAAACGCATTAACTTTGTCATGTTAAAATGGGGGAAGCTAAAGTCAAATAATTAATTAAATTTGTCTCATTTTCAGAAAACTGAATAAAGGAAATGTGAATATATAGGATGAGGTCTAATTCATCATAACTCATTATACATATTATCCGAGGTACGAGATCGATTACACACGTAATGTAACAAACCGTGATATAAAAAACTTTACATTTTATCTCTTGATTTTTGTGAAACCAAAGTTAAAAAAGTAAATGATTATTAATTTGATCCATAGCAATAATGTATTTTTATTTTAAAAATTTATAGTGCATGCCACATACTATTCGGTTTTATTTAATAACTGATGTAATAAGATATATTTTTAAGTCGTTTTTATTTTTATATAATAATTGAGAGATTAAATCTTATTTATTGTTATTATATAATTTGTTTTAAATCTCATTTTTAGTGTCTTGTATCATAATCGTATTATTTTAAATCTGGTAAACACGAAATACCAAATTTATATTATTTTAAATCTTATTTTTACCGGCATATATCAGTGTTTACACAAACTACAAAATATATGATTGAATCATAATCATATCATTTTAAATCTTGTAAACATATAATACCAAATTTACATTGTTTTCAAAACCAAAAGTACAAATTTACACTGTTATCATCAAGACATAATACAAAATTTATATATTTGCACATAAAAATGACAAAACATCTGTATATATACAAGTTAAACTTATAACAACCAAGAAAAATTATTGTTGTTAAGATTTATAACAAGATAAGAAGACACCAGCTCAACGTGATTGGATGTCATCTATATCTTCTTGTGGCAATGGTGTTCTATCGTTAAAATCTTATAATTAGAACAAAATTTAAATTATGATAAACTCACAACAACAACACACACACACATACACACAGGCGCACACGCACTCACACACACGCACAAACACACGCACACACACACACGTACACACGCAGGCACACGCGTACACCCATGCACACAGGCACACACATGCACCCATACACATATACGCGCGCGCGCACACACACACCCATGCACACAGGCACACACATGCACCCATACACATATATGCGCGCACACACACACACACCCATGCACACAGGCACACACATGCACCCACACACATATATGCATCCATCTATTTGTAATTGCCTCCGAAGACAAAATATAGAGCATATATCTCAAAATATAGTATCCACAAGAATGATTTTCAGATTGTTTTCGTAACTACAAATAATTTTCATATATTTATATCACTAATACACACAAATAAAACAATGTCAAAAAGCACAAGTAATATACTTACTTTTCTGTAATAAAACCTTGGCTTTTTACCTTGTACGTTATGTTTGATTGCATTGTATCTCTCTATCACTCTACATATATTGGTTAAAATTAAACAAGAATAAAAACTATTCAAGTATAAAGGTAAAATTTGAGTATTAATAGTACCACTTACCCACTAAAAGCGCTATAACTTCATGAAGTTCTTTGTGCAACGAGCAAAACAAAACTATAACATTTTGCTTCGGACATATAATAATTAGTTGTCAATGATTGCTGAATAAATATTCAAAATAATTAATAATATGTATAAAATTTATTATAAATTAAAACAAAATTTAATATATACTTACTAGCGGTAAAACAGGGCCAAATAACTTTTTTTTTCTCTTTCAACATGTCTAGTACGTAAATTGTAATATTGTTTGCTACCGAACCACCATGAAGGCCAGTGTGTTATGGATCTAAGAAACAATACTTTATTATATTTCTTTCAACACAACTCATGCAAGAACCTACAAAAGTCAAATCTTTATGGTAAAGTACAAGAACATTTGGATATAAATAGAAATCAACATAAAAATTATACTTACGAGCTCACAATTGTAATATGGCATTGTCTAGTCACTCACCCCTTCAAAGATTCCATAATAGAGGTCTTAGGAAGTACGTAAAACTGATCTGGATCATTGATAAGTGCAAATTGTAGCTATTTTTGTATATACTTTTTGTTGCACTTATCGACTTTTTGTTGTTAATATCGGTTGAATAAACCCAACTTTTGTTTAAATACATTTAGTTTTTGTTTATTTTTGTTTTTATGCATATAGTGTACCGTTTGATGTTTTCCATTCTATTTGTAGGTATTTGTTGTATTTTGGAGCATCGGGGAATAAGGTGTCAAAGGCACGGCTACGAATGCGCATTTTCGGAATAAAAGACCAGTTTTGGGAAGTTTTGTCTAGAAGAGCCCCCTTAGTGCGCAGGAGGCCACTAATCGCGAGTGCGCTTAGCGCATTTTGTAGCGCGCTTCTTGTGTTTTGATATTCTGGAAGAAGAATTGTTTCGAAGTCTGCTTAGCGTGGATATCACGCTTAGCGCGGATATCATGCTTAGCGTGGTTTAGGGCAGTTTGATGTGTAAAATAAAGAAGTCGCGCTTAGCGCGCAAGGCCTGCTTAGCGCGGACTGCTAAGATTTTTTTTATAACTTCATTTCATCCATTTGTTAAGTTATGGTTTTGGGGAAGTTTTTGCTCCCAACTCCATCAACCTCCAATTTTGTTAGGACTAGCTTAGATAACAACTATGAAGCTTGCATACGGATGATCCAGGGTGGATTACTCTTTGATCGACACTGATAAACCGGTAGATCTGCAGTTCATTTCTCTTTTTCTTTGTGTATTATCTATTGGTTGGGTTTGTACATGTAATTTCTTTGAACTTATGTATATTTGTCACCTTGGCGTTATATAAAACTTGCTTTACAAATGTTTGTCGATTATTATCCTTGATTTTTGCTCTGTGCTAGGGATTTGATTTGCTATAAACATATACTGCTTGTATTCTTATCTTAGATAATTGTCTAATAGTGTTTGAATTCTAGAGATAGATTTAACACTCTTATTCACTTAGGGCATTTATGATTAATGTCTCTGTGTTGTTTGTGTCGCTCTGACAAATCGTCGATGCAAGCGAGCATGGTTGGCTTATGTGTTGTTAAGGTTGGTTGAGAGATCGCCACTGAGGTGATACAGTGGGTGTTGTGTCTGACACGTGATGACATTAATGAATATTGTAGGTTTAGTATAACAGGTTTAAGTCTATGAGAAGTAGTATATCTGAATGCTTGATAAGTTATTCCTTTTCCTTTTTATACATTTATTTTTTGTTGATATTTTTCCTCTCAACCCATTTATCCACAAACTCATATAACATAAATATCACCCGGTAAAATAATATTTAACTTTTTGCTTGCCGCTTTACCACACCAGCAAAATGGCGATGTTGTCGGGGATTGGTGTTTATTGTTTTACATTGTGATATTTTCTTTGTTTTTGAGTTTTGTAATTAATATATATGTTGTATAGAATGTGTACATAAAGTTGTCTATTTTACTTGTACATGTTTTATGTTTACTTTCCATACTTGTGCATATATGTGTTTTTCTTTGTTTTGACGTATTGTTGTGATTTGTCTCATTTTTGTAACCTTTGTTGTGTATTTATTAGGAAATTTTATTTAGGTTTGCACGGTGTGACAATACCATGGCTTGACGAGAGGAGGTTACTAGCTTGCACAATAAATGCGTCGAGCTTACAACATAAAACAAGCATGTTTTGTTTGTATTCGCTTATGTATGTATTGACTTGTGTTTTAACAAGTTAAAATTGGACCTGTTTTAAATTATCAAATTTTCACTTTTCAACTTGTTAATTCACTTTCACGTGTTTGTTTTGTTATGTTAATTTGTGTTTTTCCGCAAGTTTGTTGTGTTTAGCTTGAGGGAGTTAGTATGTTGTAAACATTGTGTATAGTTGAGATTGTGTAAGTGATTGTGGAGGGTGTTGACGTACTGCTGTTGTTGTCTTGTTTTTCTACAACTGATGTAGCGCGCTTATCATGCTCAGTTCCGCTTAGTGCATCTTACTGTGCAGAGCTAGTGAATTCTTTCTAATTTTTGGCTTGGCTCTTCTTTTTCCCACTTCACCCAAGGCTTTATAGTATAGTAATTAATAGTAATAGTTTTAATTCTTTCTTTTGTTGTTTGGACACAAAATTTGGTTAGCTAGCTTGAAGTCGCATTTGGTGATTTTCTGATTTTGATTGTTTCAACTCGCAGATGTATGGTAATGATAGTTTTTAAAGTTGATACTCGCCAAGTACTCGTTTATCACTTTCTATAACATAAATTTGTTTAGGAAACTTTTCATTTGTACAATTACCATGTCATTCATTATTTTTGCATTACTTGCTCATGACTTGAATCACTTTAGTTCCCTTTTTACCCATAAATGTGAGGAAGCGTTTTATTGTTCATATATGCTGGATGCCATATATCTTGTTTAAACTGGATTTTATTATGTTAAATATTTTTTGTGTTGATTGTATCAAAGCTTGAACTTGATCAAGACATTTTTTGTTTCATTTTGAACACAATTACCCTAGCCAAATAGTCAATTCACCTTGTGTGTGTGTAAACTTTTGTTAACCCCTTTTGACCCTTTTTGTCGATGTCTATGTTGTTTTTTCTAAATGCTTGTCAATGAGTGTTTGGTTCATATTTTTGTATGGATATTGATTCTTTATTTTCTTGAACCCTTAACTATGATTTGTAGTTTGAATTTTTGCCTTGCCTTAGAAAGTAGGCAGTATTCACATTATGATATGGTTGAATTCAAGTTGGGGAGAGAAATGTTTATGTGCTTATGTTGTGATTGCTAGGAGGTTATGAAAAAAAAAGAAAGAAAAAGAAAGAAAAAAAGAAAAAAAAGTGAAAAAGAAAGAAAAAAATTGAAAAAGTTTTGAAAAACAAAAATAAAAAGAGTATGGAATAATATTATGTTAATAAGTGATGTGTGTTGGTTTGAGAAATTTGGAATGAAGAAGAAGTTTGATTGAAATTATTTTTCTTGAGTCTTTGTGAGTTGATCACTCCCTTCGGTTAAGACAAATTTTTGTTTTGATTAGCTTTAGGACTTATCCCTTGTTTTTTAACCAAGCCACATTACAATCTTAAAAATCCCCTTGTAATTCTTGTCTTTGTATTTTCAATATGAGTTTTTGGATGAATGCATAATTTAGTCTGTTGTTTTCAAGATTGTGGATCAGTGTTTTTTGTCCCTCATCTTTGTGTGTTCTTCATCTACCGATGAATTTTTACTAGGTGTGATTCATGATTGAGCTTGTTTTGTTTTAGAATGTTTAGTACGATTTTTGTAGTTAGGAATAATTTTGTTTACATATTGTCGTTGTAGGGTTGTGATAAATATTTACCTTGTGTGTGCGTTTTTGTTTGAACCATACATTTATTTTCCATTTTAAAACTTGTTGATTCATGATATTTTCGTTGATTACTTTTGGTTCTTTGAGTTGTTTGGCCCTGTTTGAGGACAAACAAGTTTAAGTTGGGGAGAGTTTGATAAGTGAAAATTGTAGTTATTTTTGTATATACTTTTTGTTGCACTTATCGACTTTTTGTTGTTAATATCGGTTGAATGAACCCGACTTTTGTGTAAATACATTTAGTTTATGTTTATTTGTGTTTTTGTGTACATAGTGTACCTCTTGATGATTTTCCATTCATTTTGTATGTATTTGTTGCATTTTGGAGCATCGAGGAATAAGGTGTTGAAGGCACGGCTCTTGATGCATATTTTCCGAATAAAAGACCAGTTTGGGGAAGTTCTGTTTGGGAGAGCCAGCTTAGCACGCAAAAGGCTTCTAAACGTGAGTGTGCTCAACGCATTTTGTAGCGCGCTGCTTGTGTTTTGATATTCTGGTAGAAGCATTATTTTGAAGCTCGCTTAGCACGGATATCGCGCTTAGTGCGGTTTAGTGCGGTTTGATGTGTAAAATAAAGAAGTCATGCTTAGCGCGCCAGGTCCACTTAGCACAATCTACTGATATTTGTTTTAAAACTTCATTTCATTCATTTGTTAAGTTATGGTTTTGGGGAAGTTTTTTCTCCCAACTCCACCAACCTCCAATTTCATTATGATTAGCTTAGATAACAATTATGGAGCTTGCATACGAATGATTCGGGATGGATTTCTCTTTGATCGGCTCTGACAAATCGGTAGATCTACGATTCATTTCACTTTTCTCTGTGTATTCTCTATTTTTTGGGTTTGTACATGTATTTTTTTAAACTCATGTATATTTGTTTCCCTTGGAATTATAAAAAACTTAATTTACTAATCTTTGTCGATTATTATTCTTGATTTTTGCTTTGTGTTAGGGATTTGAGTTGTTATAGACATATACTGCTTAAATTCTTATCTAGGATGATTATCTAATAGTGTATGAATTCTAGAGATATATTTAGCGTTGTTATTCTCTTAGGGTGTTTGTGATTAATGCCTCTGTGTTGTTTGTGTAGCTCTAAGAGATCGTCGATACAAGCGAGCTCGATTGACTTCTATGTTGTTAAGGTTGGTTGAGAGATTTCCGCTGAGGTGATACAGTGGGTGTTGTGTTTGACACGTGATGACATTGATGAACATTGTAGGTTTAGTATAACAGGTCAATAGGTTTAAGTCTGTGAGAAGTAGTATACATGCTTTCTTGATAAGTTATTCTTTTTTCCATTTTATACATTTATTTTCTGTTGATACTTTTCCTTTCAATCCATTTATCCTCAAACTTATTAACAAGAGATTTGTCGAACGACATTTCAATTCACCAACCTCTGTGGACATGATACGATAAAACATAAATATCACTCAGTAAAATAATACTTTACTTTTTGCTTGCCGCTTTACCGCACCAGCAAAATGGCGTTATTGTCGGGGATTGGTGTTTATTGTTTTGAATTACGATAGTTTCTTTGTTTTTGAGTTTTGTAATTAATGTATATGTTGTATAGAATATGTACATAAACTTTTCTATTTTTACTTGTACATATTTTGTGTTTACTTTCCATACTTGTGCACATATGTATTTTTCATTGTATTCTCGTATTGTTGTGAGTTGTCTCATTTTTTTAACATTTATTGTGTGGTTGTTAGGACACTTTCTTTAGGTTTGCATGGTGTGATAATACTATGGTATGACAAGAGGAGGTTACTAGCTCGCACAATAATGGCGTCAAGCTTACGACGTAAAACAAGCATGTTTTGTTTGTATTCGTTTATGTATGCGTTAACTTGTGTTTTAATAAGTTGAAATTGGACCTATTTTAAATTATCAAATTTTCACTTTTCAACTTGTTAATTCACTTTCACCTGTTTGTTTTGTTATGTCAATTTGTGTTTTTGCTCAAGCTTGTCGTGTTTAGCTTGAGGGAGTTTGTATATTGTAAATATTGTTTGTATTTGAGATTGTGTAGGTGTATATGAAGGGTGTTGTTGCACTGCTGTTTTTGTCCTGTTTTTTTGCAACTGGTGTAGCGCGCTTAACACCCTCTGTGCCACTTAGCGCGCCCTGCTTTGTAGATCCAATGAATTCTTTTTAATTTTTCACTTGGTTCTCATTTTTCCCACTTCACCGAAGGCTTTATAGTATATTAATTAATAGTAAGTTTTAATTCTTTCTTTTGTTGTTTGGACTCAAATTTTGGTTAGATAGCTTGAAGTCGCATTTGGTGAATTTCCGATTTTGAGTGTTTCAACTTGTGGATGTATGGTAATGATAGTTTTTGAAGTTGGTACTCTCCAGGTACTCGTTTACCGCTTTCTATAACATAACATGTTTAGGAAACTTTTCATTTGTATAATTACCATGTCATTCATTCTTTTGACATTACTTCCCCATGACTTGAATCACTTTAGTTCCTTTTTACCCATTAATGTGAGGAAGAATTCCATTGTTCATATATGCTAGAGGCCATAATTCTTGTTTTAACTGGATTTTATTATGTTTAATATTTTGTTTGTGTTGATTGTATGAAAGCTTGAACATGATCAGGGCTTTTTTTTTTGTTTCATTTTGAGCACAACTACCCTATCCAAATAGTCAATTCACCTTGTGAGTGTGTGAACTTTTGTTAACCCCTTTTTTTCACCCTTTTTGTCGATGTCCATGTTGTTTTTACTAAATATTTGTCAATGAGTGTTTGGTTCATCTTTTTGAATGGATATTGATTCTTTGTTTTCTTGAACACTTAACTATGATTTGTAGTTTGAATATTTGCCTTGCCTTAGAAAGTAAGGAGTATTCACATTATGATATGTTTAAATTTATGTTGGGGAGAGAAATGTTGATGTGCTTCTGTTGTGATTTCTATGAGGTTGTGAAAAAAAGAAATTAAAAAAAAGAAATAAAAAAAAGTGAAAAAGAAAGAAAGAAAAAGTAAAAAAATTGAAAAAGTTTTGAAAAACAAAAACAAAAAGAGTATGAAATAATGTTTTGTTAATAAGTGAAGTGTTGGTTTGAGAAAATTGCAATTAAGAAGAAGTTTGATTGAAATTATTTTGCTTGAGTCTTTGTGAGTTGATCACTCTCTTAGGTTAAAGTAAGTTTTTGTTTTGATTAGCTTTAGGACTTATCTCTTGTTTGTTAACCGAGCCACATTACAGCCTTAAAAATCCCTTCTGATTCTTGCCTTTGTATCTTCAATATGATTTTTTTGGATGAATGCATAATTTAGTCTATTATTTGCAAGATTACGGATGAGTGTTTTTTGTCCCTCACCTTTGTTTGTTCTTCATCTACCAATAAATGTTTAGTATGATTTTTTTACTTAGGAATCCTTTTGTTTAAATATTGTAGTTGTAGGATTGTTGTAACTATTTATCTTGTGTGTGAGTTTTTGTTTGACCCATACATTTATTTTTTTGTTTTAAAACTTGTTGATTCATGATATTTTTGCTGATTACTTTTGGTTCTTTGAGTTGTTTGGCCTTGTTTAAGGACAAACAAGTTCAAGTTGGGGAAAGTTTGATAAGTGCAAGTTGTAGCTTTTTTGTATATACTTTTTGTTGCACTTATCGACTTTTGTTGTTAATATCGGTTGAATAAACTCAACTTTTGTGTAAATACATTTACTTTGTGTTTATTTGTGTTTTTGTGTACATAGTGTACCATTTGATGTTTTTCAATTCATTTTGTAGGTATTTGTTTCGTTTTGGAGTATCGAGGAATAAGGTGTCAAAGGCACGACTCCGAATGTGCGTTTTTGGAATAAAAGACCAGTTTTGGGAAGTTCTGTCTAGGAGAGCCCGCTAAGCATGCAGAAGGCCGCTAAGCACGAGTACGCTCAGCTATTTCTTAGCGCGCTGCTTGCATTTTGACATTCTGGAAGAAGCATTGTTTTAAAGCCCACTAATCATGGATATCGTGCTTAGCGCGATTTAGGACGGTTTGATGTGTAAAATAAAGAAGTCGCGTTTAGCACGCCAGGCCCGCTTAGGATAGTCTACTGAGATTTGTTTTAAAACTTCATTTCATTCATTTGTTAGGTTATAGTTTTGGGGAAGTTTTTGTGCCTAACTCCATCAACCTCCAATTTTGTTAGGATTAGCTTAGGTAACAACTATGGAGCTTGCATACGGATGATCTGGGGTGGATTACTCTTTGATCAGCTCTGATAAACCGGTAGATTTGCGGTTCATTTCTATTTTTCTATGTGTATTCTCTATTGGTTGGGTTTGTACATGTATTTTCTTTAAACTCATGTATATATGTCGCCCTTGGTGTTATATAAAACTTGTTTTACAAATCTTTTTCGATTATTATCCTTGATTTTTTCTCTGTGCTAGGGATTTGAGTTGCTATAGACATATATTGCTTGAATTCTTATCTAGGATGATTATCTAATAGTGTTTGAATTCTAGAGATAGATTTAGCATTGTTATTCACTTAGGGTGTATATGATTAATGCCTCTGTGTTGTTTGTATAACTCTAAGAGATTTTCGATGCAAGCGAGCATGGTTGACTTATGTGTTGTTAAGGTTGGTTGAGAGATCGCCACCGAGGTGATACAATGGGTGTTGTGTTTGACATGTGATAACATTGATGAATATTGTAGATTTTATATAACAGGTCGATAGGTTTAAGTCTGTGAGAAGTAGTATATATGCATGATTGATAAGTCATTCCTTTTTCCTTTTTATACATTTATTTTATGTTGATACTTTTCCTTTCAACTCATTTATCACCAAACTCATTAGCAAGAGATTTATCGAACGGCATTTCAATTCACCAATCTCCGTGGACATGATACTGAAACAACCAGGTGAAAATCATCCAACAATAAAGTCGCCATCAAATGTATCTTATCCCACTTGAAGGGAAAGGTGAACATCAAGAAAACATGAGAAGGGAGAAGTCACGATCTTGCGACCGAGAGATCAGATAAGGGAGTCTTTTACGCAAGGGGAAGGTATTAGCACCCCACACGCCCGTAATACTCTATGGTATCTACTCTTGTTATCTACCTTATGGGTGTGTTTAATCTATGACTAATGCTTACTACTGAGGAAGAATGCATGCAAAAGAATTTTGGGGAAAAGAAGGAAGTATTTATGAATTTTTCTCGGTTGGGCCCCGCGACCTGTTGCCTACGTATCCCTTTCGAGGAATCAGAGCGTCGTAGTTAGGCTTACATGTTTTTGTTTGTTTTTTGTTTTTTATGGGTGACGAACCCTTGTAAAAACAACTTTGAGTTACGCCCTCAAGGCAAGATACCACGTTTGATTGGTTTGTGTTTTGGTACCTTGAAAAAAGGGTTTAAGTGTGATTATCATGTTTTATGATTTGCCAAGAAAAAGAAGGTTTTAGTTTTAATGCACATGCAAAAGAAGAAGAAAATGCTAAGGGAGACTAACCTAGTATGCCTAGTGTTGTCATGCAAAGTTGATCCTATATTCGAAGATAAAAGGGAAGTATCTACCTATGTTAGCATACAAAAGACCTAAGGGTGAGGATAACTATCCTATATGGAACATGCAAAGGTCAAAGTCGTCATGTCAATTCTAATTGAGTGACATCATCGATCATTAAAAGGAAAACGATAAAGCCCTAAAGGTGCATGCAAATATCGAAGTCGTTATCTCAATTATAATTGAGTGACATCATTGATCGTCAACAAAGAAAGCAATAAAATACTTTGGGGAGCATGCAAATGCCGAAGTCGTTATCTCAATGCCAATTGAGTGATATCATCAACTGTCAAAAGAGGAAAGTAAACACAAGCACAATTAGCAAACAAGTGTGGAATTCCTGCTACAGGTCTTTAAACAACGACTTCGAGTGCACGCTCTTTATTTCCTACTTCTCATGATATCTAGAAAGAGGTAAAGAAATTTGATAAAGTGCGGGAAAATGTAAAAGTAGTAGCGGTGACTACCAAGAGCAAGCGGATCGTCAAAAGCAGACGAAAGCAATGAAGAAGCAAGGAGTACGCGTCGAGCAAGCTTTACCAAGAAAAAAACAAAGTCAAAACTAAGATAAAACACACGCGTGTTGCAAATGCAACACGTAATCAGAAGTTCCTGCATAGATTATCACATGCATCCGGACAACATATAATGTAATATGAATTTCTCATGATGATGAGAAATGAGGCATGTCACATTGGAAGCAAGCATAAGCCATAGGTTTCAATCACATAACAATTGTTATGTTACATGATCAAAAACACAAAAACGTACATTGCACAATGAACAAACGCGTTAAAAATAACAAGGCAAAACGGTGTAAAATATGAACAAAAAATCTAAAAGAAAAAGTATCTTTTATTAGTTTTTTATATGAGGAAAAATTCTATCAAAAACTAACGAATTAATTCCTAAAATCAACTAAGAAGATCTAACAAGTTTTATTGATTTTGTAATTTTGTCATAGGAAAAATTAACAAATTTAAACAATTAACAAAATTATTCAAAGGAAATTGCAAATAGGATAAGCTCGGGGGTGCAATTCTGCAGACAGTGGTGTAATCCAACAATACACTCTGGGCGCTAGGCCCAATCCATTTAAGTCCACCAAACTATTATTTAGTTATGAGCAATGCTATTATGCCTCCAGAAAATGTAACGGGCCAGGCAAGTGTAGAGAAGAGACCCAACGAACTCCTTAGCCCAATCACCATCACCAATTTCCGTTTTATTATTTTTGAATTAAACATAAAATATAATAAAACAAAAAGGCAGTATATGGAGAAACAGTGTGTTTAGCAGAAATGTTAGGGTTCGAGAAGTGTCCATTGGACTTCATAATACACAAGGCTTCTCTGTCGCGAGCGCAACTCTCTTCCTTCTTCCTCAATATCACTTTCGTCTCCACTCATCACCTATGATTGCCCTTCTTTCACCGCAAAATGATTTATCACGTCTTCCCCTCGTGTCGGTATTCTTCTCTTCTCAACCTATGGTGCTTGAAAATGTTTTCTCTATTTATAGAGAAATGTTTATAGGTGTTGGAGTAACCAGGTTGGTAAGACAACAAACCATGGTTTGTTTAAAAACGAAAGAATCAAGTTTTAAGGATTTTTATAGTTCCCAAGTTCAAGTACAAGCGGGGGCCTGATGTCTGTTAGGGGCAGGAGATTGGACTTATGATTTTGGCACTGCTTGTGTTTAGATGAAAAAACTGGTTGGGAGCTCAAAAAAACTAACTTTGTGATGAAAGTAATCTTAATGAAAAAAGGATACGTAGCTTTTTGTCATTTCATCCAAAAATGGTATAATCCAATGGATAAGGCTTCGAATCTTTGTGTAATGTATCACAAATTTGTGTATGCCTTTGATTATGTTAAGATTTGGAAGAAACATAGCATGACAAGTGAGATTTGAAGGATAAGGCTATGAGATTTGATCAATTTTCTTCAAACAAACTTGCTCGAAGGATTTAGAGTTGGATTCGAAGCATATTGCTTTGAAGGAAACCAATACTCCAATCGAAGCTTTTTGTGAAGATAACCATTTATCTAATCGATGCTTTGTGTGAAGGAAACCATTTGTCCAATCGAAGCTTGGTATTAAGATATCCATTTGTCCAATCAAATCTTGGTATCAAGATAACCATTTGTCCAATCGAAGCTTGCATGCAAGAGGCCACAACTTTGTGAATCAAAGCAAACATGTAAGAAACCATTGCTCAATCAAAGCTTGCATGCAGGAGGCCACAACTTTATGAATCAAAGAAAGCATGTAAGAAGCCATTGCTCAATCTAAGCTTGCATGCAGGAAGCCACAGCTTGGTCAAAGCTTTCATGCAGGAGGCTACTGCTTGGTGAATCAAAGCAAACCTGCAGGAGGTCATTTCCTTCCGAATCGAAGTAGGCCTGCAGGAGACCATTGCCTTCTGAATTGAAGCTAGATATTTCAAAGGGAAACATTGCCCAGTCGAAGCTAGCAGGAAAGAAGGAGTTCAGTCAAAGCTAGCATGAATAGAAGCAATTCCCAATCGAAGCTAGTATGAATCGAAGAAAGCTTGCTTTTCTTCAATTTTGTCAAAAAAATAAAATTTATCTGCTTTGCTCTTTCAACAGTTTCTTCTTTGACTTGGTGCTTGAAAATCCAATATGATCCATGGAAACTATACAGTCTTGACCCAGTAGGAATTTTGTGAGAAAAATCTTGAGAAATAAGAGGGAAAATTTTTGGGTACAACAACACCCAACTATGAAGGTCCATATATGGTAAAAACAGTCTTCTCGGGTGGTGGCCTTATCCTCACAACAATGGATGAGGAAGAACTGCCACATCTAGAAAATTCAGGTGCAGTCAAAAAATACTATGTATACAAAGCTCGCTAAGTTCAAACCCTAAATAGATTACTTAGGAAAAAAGGAGCGTCTCGGTGGATTGAAAACCCTAAAGGGTGATCCAGGCAAAAATTAGGGACATACATAAAAAAATTGTTATTCCGGTGGATTGAAAACCCGAAAGGGAGATCTACAAAAAAGTTAGGGATCTTGCTCAGAAATAAAGAACAAAAAGATTGCGATCTAAGAACCTCGACTATGACCACAAAGGAGAGGAATTGATCTAAATCATTTGAATCATAAGTAAAGGAGATTGGAGTTATCAAAAGGACATTGGAGAAACAGCAGTAGCAACTATCATTTCCATTGCCAATTTTCAAATATTTGTTAAACTTTATGTAATTACCTTTTTCTAGGAATTGCATCTTGTACTCACGCCTATTCAGAGGCATGTTTATCAATAAAACATTACTTTTTCAATCTTTCAATTGTATTTTTCCTTTTTGAACTTGTTTGTAAATACTACGATTGTTTCTTGTGAATACTGCGTCGAAAACATTTTGGGTATTTGACAAATAAAAGCATTTGATAAAACATTAAAGAGCATTTTGGTTAGAAAAACATTAAAGGAAAGTCCACCGCCTACGTCTACGACTACGTCCACGCCTGCAATGATAGCCATATCCGCACATGCGTCCACATCCACGCCTATGCATGTGCCTACGATACAAATATCAAAATCTTGCTGACACCTTTCATCTGGTTCAACTCAATTCAAAATACCACGGCAACGCAACATACAATGTTGGAGGGAGTTGGTGACGCAAAACTAATGGTTTAAAAGAGATAACATTAAAAAATTCATAACAAGCATTTGGGGCATATACAAACATTTGGGGGTATATACAAACATTTGGTGCATATACATTTAGGGCATATATAAAATACTCGACATATATACACTTTGGGTTCCATATCAATCTAAGACATTATGCATATACATCATGCATGGCATTTTTTCAAATATATTTTTAATTAAAACAAGAACTTTCTTGGGGCTCATTATTGGATTTAATTATCTAAGATTCGATCACCAAAGAACACTCTTCAAATATTTATCCCCTAGGTGTAGTAGGTATGCAAATTTTAAGGATTACCCCCATTTATTTTATCCTCTAGGTCTTGATAAATGCACAAAAATTTTCAATCATCTATCCTCAAGGTTGTGATAGATGTGTAAATTATCGGATTTATGTTATGCATTCTCTAGGTTGTAATGAGTATATAAATCTATCTTCGTGTCTTTTATCCTCTAGGTCATGATAAATGCACAAACTTTTCAATCATCTACCCCTTAAGTTGTGGTAGGCGTGTGAATTATCGGGTTCATGCTATTCATCCTCTAGGTCATGATGAAAACGTAAATCTATTCTCGTGTCGCTTATCCTCTGTGTTGTGATAAACACACAAACTATTTCAATTATTTATCCTCTAGGTTGTGATAGATATGCAAATTTTCAGGGTTATACTATTCATCCTCTAGTTCGTGATGAATACATAAGCTTATACTCGTGTCATTTATCCTCTAGGTTGTGATAAATGCACAGGTTCATCCTTGTACTGTTTACTATCTAGGTTGTAGTAAACATATCCACGCCTATGATATAATTCGTTGCGTCAGTCTCTATGCGGTGATGTGTTATCAAACTTTGTTTTATTCATCTCCTAGGTCATAATTAATAGACAAAATATGCGCTATAAGCTTACTATGTTAGTCTCGAAGCATTAGTAAGTCAATTTTCAAACTTTTATTATTTACATCCTAAGTTATGGTAAATACATGAAAAACTAATATCGTTTTTAAGGTACTGACGAGTTATCTGTGTCGGCGTATCTAAGTCAAGTCAAAACTTTTTGTTCCAACTCTGGTAAGATGAGACATCATCATTTATGCCTATTTTTCACACTCCTGGGAATGATGTATAGTGTATCCTTATAATCTTTCGGACAAATTTTGGTGTCTTCCATTATTTAAAAAACCTCTGATTCGAATGTGCGAGACCTGCGTATTCTCACACCCTTCGATCAAAGGATAATTAAATAGGGACAATTGTCATACCTCAAATTTGCCCTACTGATATCTAAACAAATTATTCCTTATTAATGTTATCTTTTTTTTTAGATTGTTGTCAAATTATTGTGGGGTAAAGGGGGAAGTGTTTTAATAAAGGGTTTATGGGATTTCTAAATCAGAAAGGCCCATGTAAATTTGTAGATCCATTAAGGTTTTTGTTTATTTTGTTACAATAAAGGAGGTGTGGTCTTTCTCCTGACTTCATCAGACTCATTCTTGATGATTATTGGCCCATAAAAAGGTTTTTTGAAAGGCCCAGCTTTTGTGTGATTAGTAGCCAATTTTTGACTTATAATTATTCAATTATGTTAATGTTAATTATTATTAATAATATAATTGTTATTATTAATATTATAATTATTATTTTATAATATCATAATCATCATATTATTATAACTAGGGCTATATTGTTAAAATTACTATTATTATTATTATTATTATCATATTTAGAGTCTAATTATTAATTATTATTGTTTTTATTAGTTTAAACCTTTGACTTAGTCAAAATCAAAAATTAAGGGGGTGAAATCCTAATTCCCTCAGTCAGCGGTGTTGTTGCTCTTCCTCAATAAGCTAACAAAGCCTGAATCCAAGAAACGATTACTGTGCAGATTCAAAGGAAAGTGTGATATGGTGGGAGAACTGACTTGAGGTTTGCGTTTGTGTTCGCAAATGTTGCGGTTAGCAAGAGTCGCCACCGACTTTTCTTTTATCCAAAAGGAAA
Source organism: Vicia faba (assembly GCA_948472305.1). Classification (NCBI taxonomy): domain Eukaryota; kingdom Viridiplantae; phylum Streptophyta; class Magnoliopsida; order Fabales; family Fabaceae; genus Vicia; species Vicia faba. The sequence goes on along the minus strand of OX451740.1, from coordinate 295,005,206 downwards.
GGTAAAAAAGCACAGAAAAGACCTTTGAGATGTTTTCTTGAGTTCGGGGGGTAGATTATGAAAAGGGAAGGTGTTAGCACCCTTTTCATCCATGGTTTTCCATGGGCTCTTAGTTACTTGTTTAGATCACTTGCTTTGTTTTGTTTGATATGGTGCTCGGTGTGGTTTTGAAAGTATTTTGAGAAGAGGTCACTCGTTTAGGCAATCCTTGTAATGATTCTCGTTCGTAAGAATGTATACAAAGATATTTGTCTTTTGAAAATGTTTTCAATGTTTTGTAAGATGTTTTGAAATGTGTGTGTTTGTTTTTGAAAATAGCAAGAATTGTTTTGAAATGAGACAAATAACTAGAAGCTATCTACCTACTCAAATGTCTTTCTTGTGCATTTTTATTCCTTTGACATTGTTGACTTACCGTTGATTTGGTAAGCAACCCTATCTTTGGATGTAAACGGGACGGGCGTGGGTTATCGTATGACCATGATAGCAATGTTGCCAAGTATCTTAGCAATTTTGAGGGACCAAGATCATTTTTGTTTAGGCAACCTTTTGATAGCCTCATCAAGGGACTATGATCTTATATTTATTTTGTTTTGCCAAGATACTTCGTGTGCGTAACATGGCCATTTTTATTTAGGCAACCAAGTGGGAGAAACCCTAAGGGTGCTTGTGTGCAAAGTGTGTCATTTTTCATGCTTTTGTCTTGCATTAGGTTTATTCTATTTGTTTTGTTTTTGTTCTTGTCATGCAAACCCTAGTTTACTAAACATGGTATAAAAGCAATAAATTGCGTAAAATAAACTAAGCTATTACAACAATTATTATAGGAAGGGGGATACAAGTTTTTAAATGGGGATTTTGCACAAATATAAACCTAAAAATATTATTACAACCCAATCGAATATTGTGCGAATTAAATAAATATACAAGTATTTAAAATGCAATGCAAATGTATTTTTGTAAAAAAAAGTTTTGGTATTTGTTTTTTGTATGAAAAAATAATTTAATTTAAACCCTAAAAAATAAGGAAAAATAATATTATTTTTGGAGGGGTGAAACCCTAAATTTTTTAATTAAAAGAAAATAATGTTTCCTATTATTATTTTGTCCATTTTTTATATAAGAAAATAATAAATAATATTATATGTAAATATTAAAAATTAAATATGTATAAAAATAAGTATTTATGAGTATAAATAATATAATAAAAATATTAAGTATTTTTAAATATATTTATAAGTTATTTTAAGAAAATAAGTTCTATTCTATCAAATAAACTATTTTTTATGTGAGAAAATAGATAAAAAAAATAAAATAAAAGTGTGAAAATAAATAAATTATTTTTAGGTATTTTTTATCATTAAAAAAAATAAATGCAAGTAATAAATATAAAAATATGAAAGAAAATGCAAAAATATAAGAAATTAGTCAGGGGGTGTAAAAGTAAATCAGGGGGTGCAAATAGTGAAAACAAAAAGGCCAGACGCCAAAAAAGCCCAGACTTCATCCCTGTCCTCCAGTCAGCTTCTCATTCGCGCGTTTTATGTTCAAACCTGTAACTTTCACATGCTTGCACAAAAACAAAAACTTATAACATGAAACTTGTGGCATTTAATCTCACGATTCCAACCATATAAAATTTGTAACCTAACTCTCAAAGATCAGAGAGAATTTTGGGACCCCTAATTCGTGACCTAAAAATTTCATGAACTTCAAGCTTCAAATTCTCACAACATAGTTAATATAAATGAAAAGTATACATATGTACAGCTTCACCATGTAATGGACTACATTTTTTCTTCATAAATTGTGGCTTGAGGATGCCTAAATACAGAGATAGAGTTTAAGAAATATACCTCCTTCAGCTGGATTTGGATAGAGAAATGTAGGGACTTTAAAGAAGGATTGAGGATTGTGTGAGCTTCCTTGAACTTCCTTCAAGTTATTCCAATGCTTATCTTGCCTTGAGAATGGCTGGAACTTCCTGCACAAGTCAAGCTGCAAGCTTCAAGGTTGAAAATGGCAATGGCTGAAACAAGGGTTACAAAACCAGGGTAAGGGCTTGGATAACTTTAGTATGTGTATGAGGTGTTTCAAGTGTCAAGCCACAAAATGCACGAGCCAAAAATTAGTTGGCTTGGGTTTTGCAGAAATGTTGTATGTTTGGCAGAATTTTGGAGTTTTTGAGTTTGAGTGAGTTCTGGATGCAAGCAAATCGTGTTCTACATTGTGACAAGTTTGTATACTTGTATAGAATGGATACAAAGTCAGATTCTCAACAGATGTGCAAGCTTTGACCTTTTCACCAACTTTCTTGCTTTTGAAGTAAAGTGAAGTGACTTATGCTACATGTTTGTCCTTGCTAGCTTGAAGCCTGAAATGAACTTGTACCAACTGCTTGAGTGCTGTGTAAAATGCTTGCATCAAAGAGACAGGTCCAAGGCTCAATATTGATAAAGTTACAAAAGCTTCTCTTTATGAAAATGGCATTGTGCACTTTTGGACAAAAATGGAAATGTAACTTATACAAAGCCTCAAAAGCAAAGATAAAGCCTTTATCTTCTGAGTTTGCATTTAATTATGGAGTGTAGAATGAGTTTAGGACCTGTAAAGCAAGATTCAAACATCAAAGATCTGATTTGCAACTTGATGCTTTGTAAAAGTGGCTTGATCAAAAGTGATAAAATGCCAACTTCTCTTCTTCGATTCTCCCTAACCAAAAATGACCTTGGAGAGTTCTTGGACATTTTGGAAAGCTTGCAATGTTCTCTATAATACATATTTGAAATGAATTTTGAGATACCTCTTGGAACTAGGTGAAAAATGTCCATGAAGTTGGGTCCAAAACCTGCCTAAATTAGGGCAAAATTTCACTAAGTTATTTAGTTCATGGACCTATATTCACAAATTCATAACTTGAGATCCAAGCATCTTTTGGGAAAAGTTTGTCAAGAAAAGTTGTAGATTTCACGGAGGACTACAACTTTCATGTTGGAAGTTTTCTTTGAATCAAAATGAATCATGGTGAAAAAGTGGTGGAAAGTTAGGAAAAAATAAGAAAATTTCCATACTTAGAAAAATTCTAAGTTATGAAAATTTTCAAATTCAAAACCCTAATTTTCAAAATTGGTTTTCTTGGTGAACAAGTTTCATATTTTGACATATCTTGATGAATTATGACCCTTGGCACTTGATTTTGACCAAAAAGTCAAAGTTTGACTTTTCAGTGCATAGTTGACTTTTGATCAGTTGACTGCAAAATTCATCTGTCAATCCAATGAACTTGAGATATTTTGAACCATGTAATTAGGTCAAGATGATGCCATTGAACCCTTGAAATCATGTTTGAAACCAATTGGTCATTGGTTAGGTTAAAAATCAGAAATTGCCCTTTCTTAGTCAAAACCCTAATTTTGACCATTTTGCCCTTTTGATGATTTGATCAAATTTCTTAAGGATTTGTGATCCAAACTTAATCAAATGGTACATATGAGTATAGAATGTTGATGTGGATCAAAAATTATGAAGTTTGACTGTAAATTGGCCATGGTTGACTTTTTCCCCAATATAGCTGATTTTTAGGTCAACTGTCCAATTGACTGATAAAAAATGTGGTTCAAAGCTTGAAACTTAACATGAGCAATCTTAGGGGTCCAAGATGATGTATGAAAGTCACATGAAGCATTGGTGATCCAAAAATCCTTGTGCAAACTCAAACCCTAATTTTGGGTGATCAGTGCAAGATGAGATGTCTTGAGCTGACCAAACCCTAATCTTGCTTTGAGTCCAAGAAGTCTTGTGAGAAAAATCTTGATAAATGAGAGGGAAAATTTTGGGGTACAACAGCTGCCCCTGTTCAATCTTCTTGAACCTAAAGAGTTATATTGGCGAGTTTTGCCGTTCGTGACTCGAAGGTAAAAGATGATTGGACACTAGAGTGCCCATAAATTTGCACTCGACGAAGTGTAGTTGAGGGAATGGGCTTAAAGATGCCATTTGGAGAGACAATAGAATTTTGTTGGAGATGGGCTTATAGATGCCATCCAAGAATGTTTGTTGAATTGTAAGTTGTAATCAGAAGAATAAGTATCAGAATGGTGTCCACGTCTGGAACGTATCTGAGCTGTATTTGGATACTTGAAATCTGAATGAGAAACAGAATAGAATCTGTGTCTGGAGCGTATCCGTACTGTATCAAGAGTGTGAAATCTGACTTTGAATAAGTATCAGAATGGCATCCGTGTCTGGAGCGGATCTGAACTGTATCTGAAAGAATCTGAATGAGTAACAGAATGACTTCCGTGTCTGGAGTGTATCTGCATTGTATCTGATAGTTGAAATCTGAATAAGGGCCAGAATGGCATCCACGTATGGAGCGTATCTGAACTGTATCTAAATAAGTATCAGGATGGCATCCGTATCTGGAGCGTATCTGAACTATTTCTGAAAGAATCTGAATGAGTAACAGAATGACTTCTGTGTCTGGAGTGTATCTGTACTGTATCTAGAATCTTTGAACATTGTTAATGGTAGTTTTTAATCTTATCCTGAAAAGGGTAAAATGTTAGCTGAAACACAAATTTATGTTGCATGAAATGTATGATGCAATATATGTGTTTTATCGATGTCTATGATATATGGATGTAATGTATGCGCATGTAAGCTGATTTGTTGTATTGCTGAGGAAAATAAATCCTTGACTGCTGCTGAGGATAATAAATCCTTGATTGCTGAGGATAAAAAATCCTTGGCGACTTCTCTGGGGATATAGGGATCCTTCATGTCTTGAAGTTGGAGTATTGACAAAAAATTCTGTTGCGAGCAATGCCATACACTGCTTGAGTAATCTGCTTGGGGAGTCCAGAGAATTTTAATGACTTCTACTGGGGATTACACAATGGGAATCCTTATTCTGCTGGGGAATAAAGAAAACTCTGATGACTTCTGCGGGGAATTAATAAAGAGAATCTTTATTCTGTTGGGGAGCAATGAAAACTCTGTGGGGAAGAAAACTTATTCCTGTTTGGAAAAAGTTCAGGAGTTTTGGCCGTCTGCCACTCTACTGGGGAGTTATCCTAGGTTGGGGGAGACAAAAGTTAACTGTTATCTGGTTGCTTTTCAGTCTTCAAGATGACTTGCCGGGGAATTTGGAGAAACTAAATTGTTTCCGCTGGGGATTGGTAGTTTGAAACTTTACCTCCGCTGGGGATCTTAAAGATGTACTGTAGGGATTGCTCATGGAATAGCCTAAAGACGTTTTACTATTCTTTCAACCTGACAGTAATTGATCTTTTCCACTTTGTTTATTTGTAAACAGTAATTACGTTCAAATGCATATGTTCATTAATGAATCATTGGACGTTTTTGCAAATAAAACACAAGTGTAAAGAAAAAAGGCAAATAGTTTTCTGTACTTTGAAAGAGATATCTTTGTATTTACTTTGAATAAGTATTTTGTACAAAGGAGACAGACATCCTAGTAAGAGGATGGTGTCATAAAAGTAAGAAAAATTTATACAAAGAAAGATAGCTATGTGTGATAATCCCATGGGGTTCCCATTCTGCTATAGCGTTCGTATCTCCGAATATCTTGTATGTCTGTTGGTTCGTCCGAAGATGATTGATTTGATCAGTAGCTTAGAGTTTGTCAGTGAAGAGATTATCCTCAAAGTGATCCGACGAGACATAGTCATATGCTTTAATTCCCTAACTTTTGCCTGGATCGCCCTTTCGGGTTTTCAGTCCACCGGGAAACCCTTTTTTGCCCAACTCGCCCTTTTGGGTTTTCAACTTGTCGGGTGTACAAATTTTTTTTATTTTATCCCTAACTTTTTCCCGAACCTTTTGGTTCGCCGGGATGCCCTTGTTTTGCCTAGGTGTGTCAACCTAGCGGGTCTCTTATGCGTAGTATCTTTTGACTATGTCTGCGTTCGTAGGGTGTGGCAGGTCGTCGCCGTCCATTGTGGTTAAGATCATTGCCCCACCAGAAAAGATGTTCTTGATTACAAATGGTCCTTCGTAGGTAGGAGTCCATTTGCCCCTGGGATCACTTTGTGGCAAGATGATGCGCTTGATCACTAGATCCCCAACTTGATATACTTTGCGTCTGACTTTCTTGTTGAAGGTCTTGATCATCCGTTTTTGATACATCTGACCATGGAAAATAGCAGTAAGTCTCTTTTCATCAATTAAGTTCAATTGATCAAGTCGGGTCTGGATCCAATCGTCTTCACTCAAACCTGCATCTTTCATAATTCTCAAAGAGGGGATCTAAACATTGATAGGTAAAACAATCTCCATGCCATAAACCAAAGAGTAGGGTGTTGCCCCAGTTGACGTGCGAGCCATGGTACGGTACCCGTGGAGAGCAAACGGTAGCATTTCATGCCAGTCCTTGTAGGTGACTTTCATCTTTTGTATAATATTTTTGATGTTTTTGTTAGCAGCTTCGACTGCACCATTCATCTTTGGCCGATAGGGGGATGAATTGTGATGTTGAATCTTGAACTGCTCACACAAAGCGGTGATCATAGTATTGTTAAGGTTTGTACTGTTATCAGTGATGATACTTTCGGGGATACCGTACCGGAAAATGAGATTCTGCTTGATGAAGCGGGCAACAACATTCTTAGTAACGGATGCGAAGGAAGCTGCTTCGACCCACTTGGTGAAATAGTTAATGACCACTAGAATGAAGCGGTGTCCATTGGAGGCTGTAGGCTTGATCTCCCCAATCATGTCGATTCCCCACATAGCGAAGGGCCAAGGAGCTGTTAAGACATTTAAAGGAACCGGGGGAACGTGCACCTTGTCTGCATAGATTTGAAACTTATGACAGGTACGGGAGTGTTGATAGCAGTCTGCTTCCATGGTAGACCAATAATAGCCTTCCCGTAGGATTTTCTTCGCCATCGTATGCCCACTAGAGTGAGTTCCAAAGGTACCTTCATGCAATTCAGCCATGATCCTTTCAGCTTCAATCTTGTCCACACAACGGAGAAGAATAGAATCATGATTACGTTTGTACAGGATGCCATTACTTAGGAAGAACTTTGCCAAGAATCTCCTTAAGAACTTTTTGTCATTGACTGAAGCTCCTTCTAGATATTCTTGAGCCTCGAGATACCTTTTGACTTCATGAAACCATGGCTGGTCCACTATTTCTTCGGTATTAATCTCGTGACAGTGTGCTGGTTCGTCCATCCGTTCAATGGAGATCTGAGGAGCCTCGTTATCCCAATTAAGTTTAAACATAGATGACATTATAGCTAGAGCATCTGCTAGCTGATTTTCTTCTCGCGGGAAATGCTCGAAGGTAATCTGCTCGAAATGTGGTAACAATGTCAAAACATGTTCTTTGTAAGGGATGAGGTTTGGATGCTTAGTGTCCCACTCTCCTTTGATCTGACTGATGACCAAAGATGAGTCCCCAAACACATCTAAGGATTTGATTCCCAAGTCTACGGTAGCCTTTAGTCCAAAGATGCATGCTTCATATTCTGCCATGTTGTTCGTACAGTTAAAGCAAAGTCTGGCAGTGAAAGGAGTATGGCATCCTTCCGGAGATATGAGCACAACGCTGATACCTTTACCAAAGGGCATTGGATGCCCCATCAAAGTACAAGGTCCATCGGGATCCTTGTTCAGGTCCGTCATATGGTCTGATCTCTTCGCAGTTGTCTACTGTCATGATGTCTTCGTCAGGGAAGTCAAACTTCATGGATTAATAATCTTCTACAGCTTGAGGGGCCAGATGATCAGCTAGTACGCTGCCTTTTATATATTTTTGGGTAGTGTACTGTATGTTGTATTCTGTTAGGAACATCTGCCATCTAGCTATCCTCCCAGACAGAGCAGGCTTCTCAAAGATGTACTTTATCGGATCCATCTTAGATATCAACAAAGTGGTATGAGTCAACATATACTGTCTCAGCCGGCAAGCAGCCCATACCAAAACGCAGCAAGTTTTCTCGAGCAGTGAATATCTGGTTTCACAGTCGGTAAACTTTTTGCTTAGGTAATAAATAGCGTGCTCTTTTCGGCCAGACTCGTCATGCTGCCCCAGCACGCACCCCATTGAATTCTCTAGGACGGACAGATACATGATTAGTGGTCTCCCCTCAACGGGTGGCATCAAGACAGGGGGCTCTAGTAAATACTCCTTGATTTTATCGAAAGTAGCCTAACATTCATCATTCCATCTGACTACTTGATCTTTCTTCAATAGCTTGAAGATTGGTTCACAAGTAGCCGTTAGGTGAGAGATGAATCTGACAATATAGTTTAGGCGTCCCAAAAAACCTCTGACTTCCTTCTCAGTGCGAGGAGCAGACATTTCTTGTATCTCTTTGACTTTGGCAGGATCAACCTCAATGCCTTTGTTGCTGACAATGAAACCTAAGAGTTTACCGGACCGAACTCCAAATGTGCACTTGTTTGGATTCAATCTTAGCTTGTACTCCTTCAATCTGACAAACAGCTTTTGCAAGTGATCAAGGTGTTCTTCTTCAGTTTGTGATCGGGCTATCATGTCATCTACGTAGACCTCTATCTCATGATGTATCATATCATGAAACAAAGCTACCATGGCGCATTGATAGGTTGCCCCGGCATTCTTCAGTCCGAATGGCATCACTTTGTAGCAGAACGTACCCCACTGTGTGACAAAAGTAGTTTTCTCCATGTCCCCAGGTGCCATTTTGATATGGTTATAGCCTGAGAATCCGTCCATGAAAGAAAATACTTTGTGTTGGGCTGTATTGTCGACCAGGATGTCGATGTGCGGAAGTGGAAAATCATCTTTAGGGCTGGCCCTGTTTAAATCTCTATAATCCATGCACATTCTTACTTTGCCGTCCTTTTTAGGCACGGGAACAATGTTGGCCACCCATTGAGGATAGGAAGTAACATCCAGAAATCCAGCATTGAACTTCTTCATAACTTCTACTTTGATCTTCTCTGACATGTCAGGTCTCATGCGGCAGACTTTTTGTTTCACTGGTGGACAGTCTTCTCTTGTGGGTAGACGGTGTACCACAATGTCTGTATCGAGTCCCGGCATGTCTTCGTATGACCAGGTGAATATCTCAACATAATCATGCAATAGCTGAATTAGGCGCTCCTTGACACTCGGCTCTAGATTGGCACCCACTTTGATTTCCTTCCTATCTTCCTCGGTACCCAAGTTGATTGTGTCCAACAGCTCCTCATGAGGCTGAATAGATCTTTCCTCTTGTTGTAATAGTCTGGCCAATTCCCCTGGCACCTCATAATCTTCCTCACCTTCGTATTCGGCTTGGTAAATCAGATCTTCAGAGTCACCGAAGGCTATAGCAGTATCATTACCCATGGGATCCGGAATGGAAGGGTACCTGCATTTGTGAGTGTGGGTGTGTGTAAGGGTATAGCCATCTTAAAACAATAAAATGTAAAAGAAAGACAATGAGAATAAAAGGTTTATATATGAAAAAGCGTCCATGATTCATTGAATGACATATGAAAATGAAATAAAAACCCTTACAAATGGACCGATGTGCCTCGGGTAAGACACAGGGTTTTTAAAGTGCGAATTGTTTGTGAATTATTACAAGTCCAACAGAAATGTAAAAGGATAAATTACTGAGATATGAAAGTTAACAGAACAAAGTCTTTGGCTTCCCAGTTGCAAAGTCCTCCGCTGACAGTAGGAAATATCCAATCTTCCAAGTTGCCATCCTCTTCATTGTCTTCCACTACATTGATGCTTTGATTGCTAATCTTTATAGGTGGCCCCCCAGCACGGGCATGACGCACAGCCTTCTGACCAGTCGAAGTAAATCCCAAGCCGAACTTGTCTGATTTGTACGAAATGTCTGGAAGCTGCCCCCAGATGGTGCATCCCCCTTCTTCCACTACTGCTCTTGCATCCTTTAGAGATGACATCCGAAGCGAAGGTCTTGTGATCTTAGGAATTGAAGATACCGCCTTGGTCGCCACTACTTCTGGAGAGACTTCTTCAAAATGTTGGAAAGGGGTCTCTATGAACTAGCCATCCAACTCTATATATTGGAAAGAATTCAAATGACTAATCATGTACTCCTCCTCCCCATGGACAGTTATGATCTTCCCTTGGACGGGGTACTTCAGCATCTGATGCAAGGTGGAGGTGGCAGCACCGGCATTGTGGATCCAGGGGCGTTCCAACAAACAGGAATAAGAAGGACGGATGTCCATCACATAGAAAGTGGAGTTGAAGACCTGAGTTCCTACTTTGATTGGGATGTCCACCTCCCCGTGGACCATCCTCTTTGAACCATCAAAATCTCGCACCACTATGTTGCTGGGTTTTAAAGTCAGCCCCTCACAATCCAATCTATCAAGGGCTTTTTTCGGTAAGACGTTCAGAGATGATCCCGTATCAACCAAGACATGAGTTGGGGTTGTTCCTTTGCACTCCACTGAGACATGTAATGCATCGTTGTGTTTTCTCCCTCTGGGTGTCAAGTCAACATCGGAGAAGCCCAGGCCATTATCAGCTCTCAAACTGGCCACACAGTCCTGGAACTGGTCAGCAGACGTCTCTTGCGGCACATGAGTTGTCTTCAGAAATTTTACCAGAGCTTTGGCATGTGCTTCAGAGCACAACAGCAGGTCTAGCATAGAGATCTTAGAAGGGGTTTGCCCCAACTGTTTGACCATATCATAATCACTCTTCTTAATTATCCTCAGGATTTCTTCCATCTCCTTCTTGGATGTTTCAGGAATAGCTAGTGATTGAGCCTTCGTCTGGACAGGCTCCTCTTGAACGTTCTTTCCTTTATTCTCAGCAGTATAAATAGGGATTCGAATTGCATTGTCTTTGTCGGCGGGTACGCTTGCAGGTATAATCACTGGTACAGAGGTAATCTTCGGAACGGCCACGGGTCCAAAGACTGTTGTTGGAGGAGCAATCTCTGGAGAGAAGATCCTACCACTGCGGGTGATCTTACTAGTTCTAACAATATTGCTAATGTCAGAATTGTCCTCTTCGGAGCTTTCTTCTTCAGCAGTTAGTTCGTCCTGTTTAATACCATGGTAGTAGATTTCTCCACCATAATTCCATGGTACTGTTTTATCTGATTTGTATGGGGCGGGCCCGGGCATTGTAATCTTAAGCGGAGCAGTCTTTGGAGCAGGTGTAATCCTAACGGGCCTTTTAGGGGCCCTGGAAGGATTGGCGTAGATGGTTATTGTGATACGGTGGGAGAACTGACTTGAGGTTTGCGTTTGTATTCGCAAATGTTGCGGTTAGCAAGAGTCGCCACCGACTTTTTATTTTATCCTAAGGAAAGGTTAAAAAGCACAGCAAAAACCTTTTGAGATGTTTTCTTGGGTTCGGGGAGTAGATTATAGAAAGGGAAGGTATTAGCACCCTTTCTATCCATGGTTATCCATGGGCTCTTAGTTACTTGCTTAGATCACTTGCCTTTTGTTTTCAATTGTTTTAAATGGTGCTTGAGTGTGTGGGTTTTGAAAATGTTTTGAAAAGAGGCCAATGTGGTGGCAACCTTTGCAATGATCCATGTGGGGATGTATACAAAGATGTATGTCTTTTGAAAAGGTTTTCATTTGTTTTTTGAAAGTTGTTTTGAAAGTGTAGTGTTGTGTGGTTTTGAAATTAGGCAAGCGTTTTGTTTTGCAAGTTGATTCAAGTAACTAAGAGGTTATCTACTCCTAAATTTCTCAAAAGATTATTGCTATACTTTAACCCTTTTAACAAGTTTGCACCACCATTGTATTTGGTGGGCAACCTTGTGTTAGGATGTGAAAGGGACAGGCGCGGGTCATCGTTTAGACCATAATTGTAACGACGTTAAATGTCTTTGGGCAATTTCTCTAAGGGACTTGATCATTTGTTTTGTTTGTTTGGAAAAGTTTTATCGAGGGACTATGATCATTCAAACTGTTTGCTTTGCCCAAAGATGTTCAACATACAATATGGCCCATTTATTTGAAGGCAACAAGTGGAATACCCTAGGGGGTGCAAGTGTGATTTGTGTGTCCATTTTCATGCTTGTTTATCTTGTATTAGGTCGAACTATTTTTTATCGTTTTTTCGCATACAAACCCTAATTCTAGCATGTTATTATTTAGAAAGCAATAAAGTGCGGAATTAAAATTACTAAGCTATTACACAACCAAATATGGGAAGGGGGGTACAAATGTTCAAATGGGGAATATTGACAAGAATTTAAATCTAAATTATTACATCAATTGGGTATTTTGCAATGCATAATTAAATGTAAATTAAATAAATATATGAAATGTAAAAAGAAAGTTTCTATGTGTATGAGAAAATATTATTTATGTAAAAGGAAAAAGAAAATAAAAATGTATTTATTTTTTAGTATTTTGAAACTTAGGGTAAGAAACCCTAATTTTTATATAAAAAGTATTATTATCTAATTTAATTCTACTATTTATTTATTATGTACAAAAATAAAATAAAATGAAGTATTTTGTGAAAAAAAAAGTATTTTTGTATCAAATATTAATAAAAATGAAGAAAATCAAGTATTTTATATTTTTATCTTAAATATATTAATAAACATGTATATATATATATATATATTAAACCCTAAATGAGTATTATACAAAATAAATATTTATTTAATATTTTAATATAATAAATAAAAGTATTTTTTGTGTGAAGTATTTTCAGAAAGTAAAAATAAAAATAAAAATGTATCTACATTATTTTCTATTTATTTTAATAATAGTGTATATATATATTTGTATATAAATAAAAGAAATAAACAAACAAATATGCCATAAATACAAAAAATGATGGAAAAAATATTTTAAAAATTTTAATGGCATGAGAAAAAATAAACAAAGTCAAACCAAAAAGAAAAAGTCAAAAATGTTGAAAAATAAACAAATGGGCTCAGGGGGTGTAAACCAAAAAAATGGGGTGTGAAAAGGAAACAAATCCAGGCCCAGCCCAGATCACTTCTTCTTCAACCTCTGTACATCTTTCTTCTCACAAAACACGCGTTTTCTAACTCTGGATTCCTGGACTTTCAAGCAAAACTCATAACATGAAAAGTGTAGAGCATTAAGAGACGGTTTCAACCATATAAAGAACATGACCTATCTCTCCAAGATGAGAGAGAATTTCTCTCCCCCTCTTTTCTGACCTAGTTTTTCTACCATTTTCAGAGCTCAAATTCTCTCTACTCAGGCAAAAGAAATGAGAAGTAAAGCTATGTACATGTTCAGGGCTATGAGTAGGACCTTGTTTCTTCACAAACTTAAGACTAAATATGCCTAATAAGAGAGATACGAATTCAAACTTTTACCTGTGCAGTTGAACTTCTATGTGGAGAATGAGAGACTTTCAGTGCAATGTAACGATTGGAAAAGCTTCTTTGAGGTCCAGGGATGCTTTTTCAATGCTCACTTTGTCTTGAACCTTCTTGTATCAAGCTATAGAACTTCACCTGCAAGTTAAAGATGTGAAAATGGTGGAAGTGGTTAGAGCAACTACAGATCGTGCCTTAGCTTCTGGATAGCTTGCATATGTGGTAAGGAAGGTAGAGGAACAGGTTTTGATCAAAATGCTTGAAGGGAATGAGAGATTGCACTCAAACTGCAGGGGCACCCCTGTTTGTGCAGTTTGAGGATGATTCTGAGATGGAGGGTGTTTGAAAGGCAAATGGCTCGAGCAAAAGCCTCAATGTGGTCTATGGAATGTGTTTGATATATTTTGTGCTGTGTTCTTTGACTGATATGAGAGATAGCATATGTTATGGACCTTTCTTCACACTTAAGCTACCAAAAGCAAATTGGTGTTCTAGGTCAGTATAGGACCCCCTAATGTGCTGCATCAACTCCTCTTGATCAGTGTGTTATGCCCATAATCTTGTGTTAACCAGATCTTCTTTGTACTTGTGGGATTACAAACTTGACATAAAGCTAAACTTTTCAAAAATGGAAATTCCACTTTATCTAGTTTAGGATTAAACCATTATGCAATGTTAGAACACAAAGAACATGACCTTAACACATTGAATATGCATTAAATTATTGAGTATGGATTGGTTCAAGGACCTGTAATTAAGCATAAAGCAAACTGAATTCAAATTTGCAAATTTGTGAACATGTCTTGATGAAGAACAAAAGTGAATTTTTGCCAACTTGTGAAATTCGAATCTCTCAAGTTATGAGGTTGTTTGATGAGTTATTGGACATTTTGGAAAGCTTGGAATGTGTACTACAATCCATCTTTGAAATGCAATTTGAAATTCCAAGTGGAAGGGTATGAAAAGTGGCCTTGAAGTAGGGTAGAAAACCTTGTCAAAATAGGTCAAATTTCACTAAGTTAAAAGATGGTTTAGTGCCCTTATTCAAAAAATCATAACTTGAGATACAAGCTTCAAATGAGAAAACTTTGTGAATCAAAGTTGTAGATTTTGCAACAAGCTACAACTTTCATGTTTTGACTTTTGTTTGAATCCAAATGGATCATGGTGAAAAGATGGGGCAAAGTTGGGAAAAAATTAGGGTTTTTCATAACTTAGAAAAATTCTAAGTTATGAAAAATTCCATTTTCAAACCCTAATTTTCATTTTGTGATTTCTTGGTGAACAAGTTTCATAATTTGGCATGTTTTGATGAAAAATGAATCTTGACTCTTGATTTTGACCAAAAAGTCAAAGTTTGACTTTTCAGTATACAGTCAAAATTGATCAATTGACTGGGAAATTCAACTGTCAATCTTGTGTACTTGGGATCTTTTGAGCTTGATGAACATGTCAAGATAATTCCATGGGGTCCTTGAGTCCATATGTGAGCTTGGTTTGCCATTGGCTAGGTCAAACAGTCAAAAATTGCCTTTGTGCAGTCAAAACCCTAAAAATGACCATTTTGCCCTTTTGGTGATCTGATCAAATTTCTTGTGGAATTGTGATCCAAACTTGATCAAATGGTTCATATGAATTCAAAGTGTTGATGTGGATCAAATTTCATGAGGTTTGACTGTCAATTGGCCACAGTTGACTTTTTCCCCAATACAGCTGATTTCTAGGTCAACTGTCCAATTGACTGGGAAAAACTTGGAATCAAGACTTGAAACTTGGTATGGGTAAACTTGGGAGTCCAATATGAAGCATGAAAGTCATCTTAGGTATTTTAGGTCAAAACATCTTTAGGCCACCACAAACCCTAATTTGAGTCCACAGTGCAAGGAGAAGTCTTGAGCAAAGGAAACCCTAATTTGTATCTTGATCTTTAAATGTCTTGTGATGAGAAAATGTTGAGGAAATGGGAGGGCAAATTTTGGGGTACAACAGTTGCCCCTGTTCAATCTTCTTAGACCTGAAGAGTTAGATTGGCAAGTTTGCCTTTCGTGACTCGAGGGTAAAAGGAGATTGGACACTAGAGTGCCCGGAAATTTGCACTCGCATGCTGGAGTCTTAATAATGTGGTGTCGGGAATGGGCTTATAGATGCCATTTGGAGAGATGGTGGATGGGGAGATGGGCTTTGTAGATGCCATCTGGAAAAGTGACAGAACTTTGTCGGGAATGGGCTTATAGATGCCATTTGGAAGTGTTGATCGCATAAGAGATTCCTTAGCGAGAACTTGTGTGTTTAAGAAAGACAGATGTTTTCCTGGCTTGTTACAGGTGTTTGATCTTCAGTCTCCTTATGCAGATATGCCCTGGCTGGATACAGGTATCGAATCTACGATCGGTTGCTCACAGATGTGCCCTGGCTGGATACAGGAGTCGAATCTGGAAATAGTCGTCAATAGATATGCCCTGGCTGGATACAGGAGTCGAATCTTTGAACTCTGCAGACGTGCCCTGGCTAGATACAGGAATCGAGTCTGGAAATGTGGTCAACAGATATGCCCTGGCTGGATACAGGAATTGAATCTGGAGCTGTTGTAGTTGATAGATGTGCCCTGGCTGGATACAGGAGTCGAATCTTTGAACTCTTCAGACGTGCCCTGGCTAGGTACAGGAATCGAGTCTGGAAACTGATCACTCTCAGATGTGCCCTGGCTAGATACAGGTATCGAATCTGGAATTGTGACAGTTGAAGGTAGTCGTTTTTGAGATTGTCTTTTTCCTGAAAAGGCAAAGACGTAAGCTGTATGCAATGTCATGATGTATGATATGCATGATGTCATGATGTTCAACATTTGATGTTGTATGTGTTTCATCATGTATGAAAATGTGAAATGTTTATGAGTGTAATTTCGTCTTAGGAAAATAAATCCTTGACGAACGGCCGGGAAGCTGCTCTGTGGAAGAGATACTCGGCCGAAGTTCTGATGAGAGGCCTGCTGAGGACTTTAACGATGGATTCTGCTGAGGATAATGATGATAAACTCCGCTGGGGAACTCCAAAGATAAACTCTGCTTGGGAATACCAAAGATAGACTTCGCTGGGGATTGGAGGAACTTTTGCCGAGAACGGTCTTCCGTGGCTTTTAGCTGAGGATAACCCAGTTATAAGTCCTTGTGAGGAAATAACTCTAAATAAAACTCGGGAGAGACGTTCGTACTTCGCCGGGGATAAGCTCGCAGAATCTACTGGGGATGAGCTTTTAAGATTTGCCGGGGAACGTTGTGCCTTTTTTCAGGATCGACGGGGAATCGACTCCCACTTGGGGAAAGTGCTGCTGAACCTGTTTTATTCTGCGGGGAGCTAAGATGATTCGACCAATATTTTCAGTTGAACCTACCTTGGTGCCTTGGTGGACAAAGCAACTAGACCGCTTTAGACAACTACACATTGCCCCTGCCTTTGATGTCACTTGCAATTAATCTCTTTTTTCATATGCAAACATTTAGGGATCAGCAATTTAATGTCAAATGCATATATCAAAAATGAACATTGGACGTTCTTCGCAAGACAAAACAGAAAAAGAAAAACAATGGCAATTTGTATGGACAAGTGAATTTGTATTGATTTAAACTTTGCCTGTGAATAGGCGTTTTTTGTACAAGAGGCTGACGTCCTAGTAAGAGGACGCCGCCAAATAACATAGAGTTTACAATTTGAAAAAAAAGACAAAACAGCTATGTGAACAATCCCACTGGGTTCCAACTCTGCTATTGCCTTTATGTCTTCGAACGTCTCATCGCTTTGCTGCCTGGTCGAAGATGAAGCTGATTGGTCGATGCCGTAATCTGAGCCAGATAGTTGATGCCGAATTCCGGGTGCGAAGTGATCCAATGAGACATAGTGTTACGCTTTTATCCCTAACTTTTGCCGGGACCGCCCTTTCGGGTTTTCAGTCCAACGGGATACCCTTTTTTGCCCAAGCCGCCCTTTCAGGTTTTCGACTTGCCGGGTGTACAGATTTTTACCATTTCATCCCTTATTTTTGCCCGAACCCTTTTGGTTCGCCGGGAAGCCCTTATTTTTGCCTAGGTATGTCAACCTAGCGGGTCTTTTATTTATGCGTAGTATTTTTTCACTATGTCTGCATTGGCGGGGTGAGGAAGGTCGTCACCATCCATGGTGGTTAGGATCATGGCTCCTCCTGAGAACACACGTTTAACCACAAATGGCCCTTCATAAGTAGGGGTCCATTTGCCCCGGGGATCACTTTGAGGAAGGATGATGCGTTTGATTACCAGGTCCCCAACTTGATACTCTTGCGGTCTGACTTTCTTGTTAAACGCCCTGATCATCCGTTTCTGATACGTTTGACCGTGACAGATAGCAGTGAGTCTCTTCTCGTCAATCAGATTTAGTTGATCAAGTCGAGTCTGGATCCAATCATCTTCATTCAAGTCTGCATCCTTCATTATCCGAAGAGAGGGTATCTGGATTTCAATCGGCAAGACTGCCTCCATGCCGTAGACCAAGGAGAAGGGAGTTGCCCCGGTTGATGTCCTCGCTGAGGTGCGGTACCCATGAAGAGCGAACGGTAACATTTCGTGCCAATCTTTATAGGTCACTGTCATCTTCTGCACAATTTTCTTGATATTTTTATTGGCTGCCTCTACAGCCCCATTCATCTTCGGCCGATAGGGGGAAGAATTATGGTGCTGTATCTTGAATTGTTCACAGAGTTCAGTGATCATTTTGTTATTGAGATTGGTACCATTGTCCGTAATGATTCTTTCCGGGACTCCGTACCGACAGATCAGATTATGCCGGATGAAACGTGCCACGACGCTCTTGGTTACCGTGGCATATGAAGCTGCCTCAACCCATTTCGTGAAGTAATCGATTGCCACCAAGATGAAGCGGTGCCCATTGGACGCTGTCGGTCGGATCTCACCGATCATATCGATGCCCCACATTGCGAAAGGCCAAGGTGCCGTTAGGACATTCAAAGGAACTGGAGGGATATGCACCTTGTCAGCATAGATCTGGCACTTATGACAAGTCCGGGAGTGTTGGTAACAATCGGCTTCCATCGTGGACCAGAAATATCCTGCCCGAAGGATTTTCTTAGCCATGGTGTGTCCACTGGAATGGGTTCCAAATGTTCCTTCATGCAGTTCCATCATAATTTTCTCTGCTTCAGCCTTATCCACACAACGTAACAGAGTTGAATCATGATTCCGTTTGTAGAGAATGCCGTTGCTGAGGAAGAATTTTGCAGCAAATCTCCTCATGAACTTCTTATCATTGACAGATGCACCTTCCGGGTATTCCTGGGCTTCCAAGTACCTCTTCACCTCGTGATACCAGGGTTTTTCAGTCACCTTCTCAGCCTCGAGCTCGCAGCAGTAAGCCGGTTCATCCAACTTCCAGATTAGGATTTGGGGAGCCTCATTGTCCCATTTAACTTTAAACATTGAAGACATCGTGGCTAGTGCGTCCGCTAGCTGATTTTCCTCTCTGGGGAAATGTTCAAAAGTTATCTCTTCAAAGTGGGGGAGCAGGGTCGATACATACTCCTTGTAAGGAATGAGATTCGGGTGTTTCGTATCCCACTCGCCTTTGATCTGATTGATCACGAGAGCGGAATCTCCGAAGACACTTAGAAACTTGATCCTCAGGTCGATTGCAGCTTGCAAACCCATGATACATGCCTCATATTCTGCCATGTTGTTGGTGCAGCTGAAACATAATCGGGCGGTGAGTGGAGTATGGGTCCCCTTGGGAGATATGATTACAGCGCCGACGCCGTTACCCAAAGCATTGGAGGCTCCATCAAAATGCATAGACCATCGGGATCCTTCCTCAGGTCCTTCATCCGGTCCAGGTACTTCACAGTCAGTTACCACCATGATGTCTTCGTCCGGAAAATCAAAGTTCAATGATTGATAATCGTCCACAGGTTGGTGTGCCAAATGATCAGCCAGTACACTCCCCTTAATTGCTTTCTGAGTTGTATACTGGATGTCATATTCTGTTAAGATCATTTGCCATCTCGCTATCCTCCCAGACAGAGCGGGCTTTTCAAATATGTACTTGATGGGATCCATCTTTGAAATCAATAAAGTAGTGTGAGTCAGCATATACTGTCTCAGCCGGCGAGCAGCCCATACAAGAGCGCAGCAAGTTTTCTCAAGCAGTGAGTAACGAGACTCACAGTCGGTAAACTTTTTGCTCAAGTAATAAATAGCGTGCTCTTTTCGGCCAGACTCGTCATGCTGCCCCAGCACACACCCCATTGAATTATCAAGCACTGTCAAGTATAGTATCAGAGGTCTTCCTTCTACTGGTGGCATAAGAATGGGTGGCTCTTGGAGGTATTCCTTTATTCTTTCAAAGGCGGCCTGACATTCATCATTCCAGCGTACCACTTGATCTTTCTTCAGTAATTTGAAGATTGGCTCACAAGTAGCAGTCAGATGTGATATGAATCGGGCAATGTAATTCAGTCGTCCTAGGAAACCTCTGACTTCTTTCTCTGTTTTTGGGGTCGGCATCTCTTGAATAGCTTTAACCTTGGCAGGGTCCACCTGGATACCTTTATCACTTACAATGAAACCTAGCAATTTTCCGGACCTCACCCCGAAGGTGCATTTGTTGGGATTCAATCTCAGCTTGTACAACTTGAGTCGGTCAAACAACTTCCTCAGATGATCAAGGTGTTCCTCCTCAGTTTGAGACCTTGCAATCATGTCATCAACGTATACTTCAATCTCATGATGGATCATATCGTGAAATAAAGCAACCATGGCACGCTGATAGGTTGCCCCAGCATTTTTCAATCCGAATGGCATGACCTTATAACAGAAGGTCCCCCACTGAGTTACAAATGTAGTCTTCTCCATATCTTCAGGAGCCATCTTGATCTGATTATACCCTGAGAAGCCATCCATGAAGGAGAACACCTTGTGTTGAGCTGTATTGTCAACAAGGACATCAATGTGAGGTAGGGGGAAGTCATCCTTGGGGCTGGCCCTGTTCAGATCCCTGTAGTCAACACACATTCTGACCTTACCGTCCTTCTTCGGCACTGGCACAACATTGGCAACCCACTGAGGGTAAGAAGTTACTGCAAGGAAACCCGCATCAAACTGTTTCATCACCTCAGCTTTAATCTTCTCAGACATCTCTGGACGCATTCGTCGAACTTTTTGCTTTACTGGAGGGCAATCTTCCTTGGTTGGCAAATGGTGAACTACAATGTCGGCATCCAAACCAGGCATATCTTCATAAGACCAGGCAAAGATCTCCATGTAGTCCTGTAGCATCTGGATCAATCGTTGCTTCACGCTGAGCTCTAGGTTGGCACCAATTTTGACCTCTTTCTTATCTGTCTCAGTACCCAGGTTAATTGTCTCCACAGGCTCTTCATGTGGTTGAATAGCCCTCTCTTCCTGTAGTAGCAGTCTTGCGAGTTCACCAGGCACTTCGCAATCATCTTCACCTTCGTCTTCGGCCAAGTTGATCGGATTTTCGAAGTCATAACTGGCGGTAGCAGAGCTGTTGCCAGTGAGATCCAGAGTGGATTGAAACCTGTATAAGTGAGTGTGTGTAAATATAGCTGTTTTGCAATATGTATAACACAGAAAGAAAAGGAGCACAAGATTTGAAATGCAACAAACGTCCAATGTTTTGATTGATGATATATGAAAATGTCATACAAAAAGCCCTCACAAATGGGGCTACGATGCCCCGGGCAGGACACCGAGCCAACAGAGTTTTAACATATTGTTTGTTACAAATTTGGAAATCAAAAGGAATCAATTACTGCGTGACAAATGTGATAGGGGTAAAATCCTTTGCTGTCCAGTTGTTTGGTCCGTCGCCGGCAGTCGGGTAGATCCAATTATCAAACTCAGCTTCCTTTACATCCTCCTCGATAGCGTTCACCCTTGAGCTGGAAATAAACACCGGAGCCTTTCCAATCTTCTCTTTGCGGATTGCCTTCTGAGCCTCTGTAGTAAAGCCTAGCCCAAACTTGTCGTTCTTCTGAGTGAAGTCAGGAAGCTGACCCCAGTGTGCAACATTGCCTTTCTGAACCACAGCCCGGGCATCCCTTAGGGAAACCATCTTCAAGGAATCATTCTCTTCGGCCATTGTCTCCGCAGCTGCTGAAATTGGATGTACCTCCTCGAAATGTTGGAAGGGAGTTTCAATAAATTCTCCGTCCATCTCGATGTACCTGAAGGAATTCAAATGGCTCACCATATACTCCTCTTCTCCTTGCACAGTGACAATTTTCCCCCTGACGGGATACTTCAGCTTTTGGTGTAAGGTGGAGGTCACTGCCCCAGCTTTGTGGATCCAAGGTCTACCCAACAGACAGGAGTACGATGGACGTATATCCATCACGTAAAAGGTAGAGTCAAACACTTGAGAGCCCACACGAATAGGGATGTTAACCTCTCCATGAACCATCCTCTTGGAACCGTCAAAAGCTCTGACGATGATATTGCTGGGTTTCAACTCCAGGCCCTCATAATCCAGACGATCCAAAGCCTTTTTCGGAAGAACATTCAAGGAAGAACCAGTGTCCACCAATACATGTGCCAGAGTAGTGCCCCTGCATTCAATAGAGACATGCAGGGCATCATTGTGGTCTCTCCCTTTTGCGGTCAGGTCAGCATCTGAAAAACCCAAGCCGTTGTCCGCCGTCAGATTTGCTATGCAGTCAGTGAACTGAACTGCAGACGTCTCCTGCGGTACGTGGGCCGTCTTGAGAAATGAGATTAAGGCTTTAGCGTGAGCCTCGGAACATAGCAATAGGGAGAGCAGGGAGATCTTGGAGGGTGTATGCCCCAATTGCTCGACAACATTAAAATCACTTTTCTTTATTATTTTCAGAATCTCCTCCATTTCTTGTCGGGAGGCCTCAGCATTTACGGATATTGGTGCCTCCATCCGGGCAGGCTCTTCTTCAATCCCTTTGCCCCGAGCATTTGATGACTCGGTAGCAGGGGACACAATTTGATCAGCAACAGGACTTGGTAAACTTGCAGGTTTTATGAGGAGGGGTTTTCGAATAGCGGGCGGCGCAATGTCAGGCGAGAAGAGCCTGCCACTGCGGGTGACTTTAGCTGGACCGGTGATATCGCAGATACTGGCACTAGCATCAAATTCTTGCTTGATTCCATTTACATACACGTCTGCCCCATAATGCCAGGGGACAGCTCTATCAGACACGTAGGAGAGGGGTCCTGGAACAGTAATGATCACAGGCGCAACTGTCAAGATTTGAATAGGCTTCTTTGGGGGAGCCTTGATGGGATTTTTGAAGATGGTAATCACGGACACTTCTTTCATTGGAACCAATTGAACAGCAGTCTTTTTGAATAGAATCTCCTTGCTATCCATTAGGCCTTGGATGCCTAACCTTAGCAAGGGACAATCAGATAGGGAAATAGCACAGAATGGGCAACCTTCGCCGCAACCCGGAAATAAACCGGCCCGCAGTAGGTTCTTCTTAACAGTCTTCAAAGGGGTAACAACTTCATCTACCGAAACAGCGTACACTTCTTCCTCAATGGCATTTACCCTATGCTGGGGCATAGGAGCCGTTACAACATTCGGTCTTTCCGGCGCTTCAAACTGAATTTCTTTTGCGTCAATTAGATCTTGCACTTTGTTTCTCAAGGCCCAACAATCATCAGTAGTGTGCCCGGGACTATCAGAATGATAAGCGCACCGGGCATTTGGGTTGTATTTAGGGGACGCAGTGTTGACGACCTTAGGAGCTTCTTTGAGGGTCACCAGGTTGGTGGATAACAGTTGGGGTAAAATTTGAGATAATGTCATACTCAATCGGGTATACTGCCTCTTGGGCCTTTCACTTCTTTGCTGATTGTACTGCTGAGGAGCAGCAACAGGTTTAGAGATAACCAAAGCATTAACGGCTTGGCGACTTTCGGGCTTGACTTGTCTTCTAGGGCCATAGACGGCGCTTGCTTCCTTCTTAAATGGCCTCTTCTCAGCACTTGTAGAGGCGGCTTTCTGTATCTTGCCTGACCTGATACCAGCTTCAATTCTTTCTCCTGTTAATATCAAATCTGTGAACCCAGCGGAGGAGTTTCCAACCAAATGATTGAAAAACGGACCAGACAACGTTCCCAGAAACATATCAACCAGCTCTCGATCAGTTAATGGAGGCTGCACCCTGCCAGCCAAGTCTCTCCATTTTTGAGCGTACTCTTTGAATCCTTCACCCGTCCCTAGAGACATACCCTGAAGTTGGGTACGCGTAGGAGCGAGATCAGAATTATATTGGTATTGTCTGTAGAAAGCAGTCGCCAAATCCTCCCAGTGCCGGATGCTAGCTCCGTCTAATTGGTAGAACCATTCAAGCTGAGACCCCGAGAGGCTGTCCTGGAAGAAGTGAATCCAGAGGTTCTTATCCGCCGTGTAAGGTTGGATTTTCCTTACATACGACCTCAGATGCAGCTTTGGGCAGGAGACCCCATCATACTTGGCGAAGGCAGGCGCCTTAAACTTGTGTGGAATTACTACTCCGGAAGATAATCCCAAATCTCCGAAATCCAGTCCTGGTACGTTCTGAATTTCCATAGCGCTCAAGCGGTCCTCCAATTGTTTATATCTGTCAGCAGCAGGTGGGTATTGTTCCTCGTTATAATCCGTCTCGTTGTCGGAGACTGCGGGACTAGGAGCTTCTCCCCCTTGGGGACTGTCTTTCTCAGCAGAAGAAGTGGTTGGATCAGCTTCATTGTGGAGTGTGTTCCCAAATCTGCGTCCGGTGTTGAACATCGCCGTTCTCTTTTTCTTCTTCTTCTTCAGGAGTAGAGTCTTCAACTCTTGCTGACCCTGGGCTAGGCTTAGGACCATCTCTTGAAACTGTGCACTTTGGGCCTGGAGGGCCTTGATTGCTTGCTCACTGGATGACTCCGAATTCATGATGACTGTGCACACAAACAGCGAAGAAAATTAAGCAACCTGTGAATTAGGGTACCTGCTATGCATATGGTGCAATGGGATGCGTATGTATGCAATGCATTCAAGGATTTAGAACATTCAAACTTTGTTGTAGACCAAAAAAGAACGCACATCATATTAATAAGGAGAAATTCGTTAGTACATAAATGCCTCATGGGCCAAATATTATAAAATAAACTCCTTAAGGTAAAAAGACATTGCGCATCCTTTTTGGCGCGATGTAGGTGTTGAGATTCCTTTCCTCGTGCAGCAGGCGGGTGAGTTCCAGGACCTTCTTTTCACTAGCATGTAGACTGGTCTCAAGAGAATTCCGCTCTTCCTTAAGTTGGATCCAGCTCTTCTGCATCTCTTCCCAGGAGGTGGGCATGTCGGGATGTCGAATGGTGTAGGATGCTTCTCCTTCCAAGACTGGCTCTTTGATTACAGGTAGCACATGAGGGTAAGGCATTACTAACTTCTGAGAGCGGGCCCGTACCCACTTGAGGTAAGGCTCCAACGGGATGGAGTTCCGGTGCCCCAGTGTTTTGCTGTCTATCCTACTTGGCATCCTCCAAGCTCTGATAAATCTCTGACGAAGCCCTTGAGTATCGTTGTCGAAGTCGAAGACTATGTCAGGAATTAACATGTCATGAGGGCCATCCTTCCGAGCATAACCAAACTGTCTCCAAGCCAGGCATGGGTTGTAAGTAATACCTCCTTTGATTCCAAATAAAGGAACATTAGGGTATTCCCCACAACGATCAATGATAGTGACGTCTTCCCGGGACCTAGGACACCAATGTATATCTGCATGCGTGAGAGTCATTAACCGTTGTGACCATCTCAAACCCCGCTCGTTCTTCAAAACTATTTGTGGAAGATGCGAAATAAACCACCTTCCCAAGAGAGGAGTGCAACACAAAAGGACACCCCTTCTTCTCATGGTTCGAGTGTAACATGAGTGAAGGATGTCCCCCAACAGTGTAGGTATAGGATTCCTGGTCATAAAGATCTGGACAGCACTGATATCGATAAGCTGATCTGGGTTAGGGAACAATACCAAACCATAGACAAGGAGGGCTACAACTTCTTCAAAAGCTCGTAGGTCAAGAGAGTTCCAACATTCTTGGGCCTTATCAAACAGAAACCTAGCTAAGAACCCTTTGATACCACTTCTCCTTTCCCAATGTCCTTTGAGGTCGGATGTCTGTAGGTGCAAGGCTTTAGCAATCTCTTCAAGTCTGGGTTCCTTTTCCGTACCGTTGTAGGGTAGTTGATCAAGGATAGGGATCTTCAGAAGTCGGGAGAACTCTTCTAATGTAGGCACCAACTGGTAATCCGGGAAGGTGAAACAGTGATGCAGAGGGTCAAAGAATTGGAACAGGACCTTTATCAGGTCCTCCTCAAGGTTGGTGTTAACCAAGTTGATGAGTCTTCCATGTCTCTCGCTGAATGAAGAACTCTCGGGAATTCTGGACAGAAGCTCCTTAAGCTGAGGAGGGATCTTTACAAGGCTAATCGGAATTGTCTTTCTGCGAGCAGTTTCCATGTCCTATAAAACAAGAACAAAGATGAAGATTCGAAACCCTTGAAACGGTTAGTCAATGCTCATGATGTTTGTATGATGTAATGATGTGATGATTAAATGCACTATAAACATTCACAAAGGCAAACATGGTAAGGCATACAAGTCACACAAACCCTTAGAGTTTAGGCCTGCATGGGGTCTGGGTATTACCCTCTTGAAGTTTTGTGGGCTCAACCTGTCCTATCAAAAGTAACCGGGTTCTAAAGATCCCAATATCACTGGATTGCTTTCATTGTTCATCGTTTCGATTTAGCCACTGAACTGGCGACCGAAATATTCCAGGAAAGCAAACCTCAATTGAGTGTAGTATCGAGTATCAACCAACCTCGGACTGCACCAAAGTCAGTTATCTCACTACCCCTAAAAGGCCAAGATGGTTCAATTAAGGTTCCTAAGGTCTGTTGATGCTTCATGACACCACATGGAGGCCCCGTACTCTCCTTGACTGAACTCAAGGGTTACCGGTACACACCAAAGTGCCACATCAACGTAGCGGACTGCTTCAACCATGTCGGTATACCCCGCACAGTTCCCTCACAGCCTTGTTGCTACCTAAAAAAAGGGTTTCCCCAGATCCGGGTTAGGATCTATAAAACTCCGATACAAAGCCCACAATATGTAAAAGCAAACAAAGCAAGCAATTGAAAACAAAGGTGATCTAAACCCTAAGGTTACTCCACTTTAAAAGAAATCCCCAGCAGAGTCGCCAGTTCTGTGATACGGTGGGAGAACTGACTTGAGGTTTGCGTTTGTATTCGCAAATGTTGCGGTTAGCAAGAGTCGCCACCGACTTTTTATTTTATCCTAAGGAAAGGTTAAAAAGCACAGCAAAAACCTTTTGAGATGTTTTCTTGGGTTCGGGGAGTAGATTATAGAAAGGGAAGGTATTAGCACCCTTTCTATCCATGGTTATCCATGGGCTCTTAGTTACTTGCTTAGATCACTTGCCTTTTGTTTTCAATTGTTTTAAATGGTGCTTGAGTGTGTGGGTTTTGAAAATGTTTTGAAAAGAGGCCAATGTGGTGGCAACCTTTGCAATGATCCATGTGGGGATGTATACAAAGATGTATGTCTTTTGAAAAGGTTTTCATTTGTTTTTTGAAAGTTGTTTTGAAAGTGTAGTGTTGTGTGGTTTTAAAATTAGGCAAGCGTTTTGTTTTGCAAGTTGATTCAAGTAACTAAGAGGTTATCTACTCCTAAATTTCTCAAAAGATTATTGCTATACTTTAACCCTTTTAACAAGTTTGCACCACCATTGTATTTGGTGGGCAACCTTGTGTTAGGATGTGAAAGGGACAGGCGCGGGTCATCGTTTAGACCATAATTGTAACGACGTTAAATGTCTTTGGGCAATTTCTCTAAGGGACTTGATCATTTGTTTTGTTTGTTTGGAAAAGTTTTATCGAGGGACTATGATCATTCAAACTGTTTGCTTTGCCCAAAGATGTTCAACATACAATATGGCCCATTTATTTGAAGGCAACAAGTGGAATACCCTAGGGGGTGCAAGTGTGATTTGTGTGTCCATTTTCATGCTTGTTTATCTTGTATTAGGTCGAACTATTTTTTATCGTTTTTTCGCATACAAACCCTAATTCTAGCATGTTATTATTTAGAAAGCAATAAAGTGCGGAATTAAAATTACTAAGCTATTACACAACCAAATATGGGAAGGGGGGTACAAATGTTCAAATGGGGAATATTGACAAGAATTTAAATCTAAATTATTACATCAATTGGGTATTTTGCAATGCATAATTAAATGTAAATTAAATAAATATATGAAATGTAAAAAGAAAGTTTCTATGTGTATGAGAAAATATTATTTATGTAAAAGGAAAAAGAAAATAAAAATGTATTTATTTTTTAGTATTTTGAAACTTAGGGTAAGAAACCCTAATTTTTATATAAAAAGTATTATTATCTAATTTAATTCTACTATTTATTTATTATGTACAAAAATAAAATAAAATGAAGTATTTTGTGAAAAAAAAAGTATTTTTGTATCAAATATTAATAAAAATGAAGAAAATCAAGTATTTTATATTTTTATCTTAAATATATTAATAAACATGTATATATATATATATATTAAACCCTAAATGAGTATTATACAAAATAAATATTTATTTAATATTTTAATATAATAAATAAAAGTATTTTTTGTGTGAAGTATTTTCAGAAAGTAAAAATAAAAATAAAAATGTATCTACATTATTTTCTATTTATTTTAATAATAGTGTATATATATATTTGTATATAAATAAAAGAAATAAACAAACAAATATGCCATAAATACAAAAAATGATGGAAAAAATATTTTAAAAATTTTAATGGCATGAGAAAAAATAAACAAAGTCAAACCAAAAAGAAAAAGTCAAAAATGTTGAAAAATAAACAAATGGGCTCAGGGGGTGTAAACCAAAAAAATGGGGTGTGAAAAGGAAACAAATCCAGGCCCAGCCCAGATCACTTCTTCTTCAACCTCTGTACATCTTTCTTCTCACAAAACACGCGTTTTCTAACTCTGGATTCCTGGACTTTCAAGCAAAACTCATAACATGAAAAGTGTAGAGCATTAAGAGACGGTTTCAACCATATAAAGAACATGACCTATCTCTCCAAGATGAGAGAGAATTTCTCTCCCCCTCTTTTCTGACCTAGTTTTTCTACCATTTTCAGAGCTCAAATTCTCTCTACTCAGGCAAAAGAAATGAGAAGTAAAGCTATGTACATGTTCAGGGCTATGAGTAGGACCTTGTTTCTTCACAAACTTAAGACTAAATATGCCTAATAAGAGAGATACGAATTCAAACTTTTACCTGTGCAGTTGAACTTCTATGTGGAGAATGAGAGACTTTCAGTGCAATGTAACGATTGGAAAAGCTTCCTTGAGGTCCAGGGATGCTTTTTCAATGCTCACTTTGTCTTGAACCTTCTTGTATCAAGCTATAGAACTTCACCTGCAAGTTAAAGATGTGAAAATGGTGGAAGTGGTTAGAGCAACTACAGATCGTGCCTTAGCTTCTGGATAGCTTGCATATGTGGTAAGGAAGGTAGAGGAACAGGTTTTGATCAAAATGCTTGAAGGGAATGAGAGATTGCACTCAAACTGCAGGGGCACCCCTGTTTGTGCAGTTTGAGGATGATTCTGAGATGGAGGGTGTTTGAAAGGCAAATGGCTCGAGCAAAAGCCTCAATGTGGTCTATGGAATGTGTTTGATATATTTTGTGCTGTGTTCTTTGACTGATATGAGAGATAGCATATGTTATGGACCTTTCTTCACACTTAAGCTACCAAAAGCAAATTGGTGTTCTAGGTCAGTATAGGACCCCCTAATGTGCTGCATCAACTCCTCTTGATCAGTGTGTTATGCCCATAATCTTGTGTTAACCAGATCTTCTTTGTACTTGTGGGATTACAAACTTGACATAAAGCTAAACTTTTCAAAAATGGAAATTCCACTTTATCTAGTTTAGGATTAAACCATTATGCAATGTTAGAACACAAAGAACATGACCTTAACACATTGAATATGCATTAAATTATTGAGTATGGATTGGTTCAAGGACCTGTAATTAAGCATAAAGCAAACTGAATTCAAATTTGCAAATTTGTGAACATGTCTTGATGAAGAACAAAAGTGAATTTTTGCCAACTTGTGAAATTCGAATCTCTCAAGTTATGAGGTTGTTTGATGAGTTATTGGACATTTTGGAAAGCTTGGAATGTGTACTACAATCCATCTTTGAAATGCAATTTGAAATTCCAAGTGGAAGGGTATGAAAAGTGGCCTTGAAGTAGGGTAGAAAACCTTGTCAAAATAGGTCAAATTTCACTAAGTTAAAAGATGGTTTAGTGCCCTTATTCAAAAAATCATAACTTGAGATACAAGCTTCAAATGAGAAAACTTTGTGAATCAAAGTTGTAGATTTTGCAACAAGCTACAACTTTCATGTTTTGACTTTTGTTTGAATCCAAATGGATCATGGTGAAAAGATGGGGCAAAGTTGGGAAAAAATTAGGGTTTTTCATAACTTAGAAAAATTCTAAGTTATGAAAAATTCCATTTTCAAACCCTAATTTTCATTTTGTGATTTCTTGGTGAACAAGTTTCATAATTTGGCATGTTTTGATGAAAAATGAATCTTGACTCTTGATTTTGACCAAAAAGTCAAAGTTTGACTTTTCAGTATACAGTCAAAATTGATCAATTGACTGGGAAATTCAACTGTCAATCTTGTGTACTTGGGATCTTTTGAGCTTGATGAACATGTCAAGATAATTCCATGGGGTCCTTGAGTCCATATGTGAGCTTGGTTTGCCATTGGCTAGGTCAAACAGTCAAAAATTGCCTTTGTGCAGTCAAAACCCTAAAAATGACCATTTTGCCCTTTTGGTGATCTGATCAAATTTCTTGTGGAATTGTGATCCAAACTTGATCAAATGGTTCATATGAATTCAAAGTGTTGATGTGGATCAAATTTCATGAGGTTTGACTGTCAATTGGCCACAGTTGACTTTTTCCCCAATACAGCTGATTTCTAGGTCAACTGTCCAATTGACTGGGAAAAACTTGGAATCAAGACTTGAAACTTGGTATGGGTAAACTTGGGAGTCCAATATGAAGCATGAAAGTCATCTTAGGTATTTTAGGTCAAAACATCTTTAGGCCACCACAAACCCTAATTTGAGTCCACAGTGCAAGGAGAAGTCTTGAGCAAAGGAAACCCTAATTTGTATCTTGATCTTTAAATGTCTTGTGATGAGAAAATGTTGAGGAAATGGGAGGGCAAATTTTGGGGTACAACAGTTATTATTGAAACTTCTTTCACTGGAATGGGTGAAACAGGAGCATTCTCAAACAAAATTTCTTGGTTATCCATCAGTCGTTGGATACCTTTCTTCAACAGAGGGCAGTCAAATGATGAGGACAGGAAAACATGGCAGTCTTTGTCACAACCTGGGAAAATACCAGCTTTCAACAAATTCAACTTGATAATCGAGAGCGGAGTCAACAATTTATCCACAGTAGCAACAAACAGATCTTCTTCAATAGCGTTGGCATTGTGACCATGCCTCTACATTGGGGCGGAAATAACATTTGGTTTCTCAGGCGCTTCAAACTCAACTTCTTTCGCGTCTATCAGATCTTGAATCTTATTCTTCAGAGCCCAACAATTGTTGGTTTCGTGCCCTGGGCTTTCAGAATGGTACGCGCATCTGGCGTTGGGATGGTAATGTGGAGAAGCAGTATTAGGATTCTTTGGGGCCTCTTTTAGAGTGGCCAGATTCAACTTCAGAAGATGTGGTAGAACTTGGGCTGGAGTCATGTTAATCTTGGTGAATTGCCATATTGGCCTTTCCACCCTTTGCTGGTTAGTTCTTGGCTGGTCTGATGTAGGCTTCGGAATCATAACGGCCCCCACTGTTGGTCGGCGCTCGGTTCTTCCCTGATTTCTCTGTGAATAGACAGCAGATACTTCCTTTCTTCCCGTGAAGGGCTTTTTTACAGCTGTTGAGGCAGACACGTCCTTCTGAATTTTCCCATTTCTTATACCAACCTCCACTCTTTTGCCAGTTAGAATCAATTCGGTAAACCCTGCAGAGGAACTCCCAATTAGATGATTGAAGAAAGGACCTGATAGAGTTTCCAAGAACATGTCTACCAACTCCCTCTCAGATAGAGGGGGTTGCATCCTTCCGGCTAGGTCTCTCCACTTTTGCGCGTAATCTTTAAAGCCCTCATTGGAAGCCATAGCCATACTTTGTAGCTAAGTACGGGTCGGCGCCAAGTCGGTGTTGTATTAATACTGTTTATAGAAATCTGCTGCCAAGTCTTCCCAATTATGGACATCTGCCCTTTCTAATTGGTAGAACCAATCAAGTTGCGTTCCTGATAAACTGTCTTGGAAAAAGTGGACCCATAAATCTTTGTCGGCAGAATATGGTTGAATCTTCCTGACATAGGATCTGAGGTGAATTTTAGGGCAAGACACCCCATCATACTTGGAAAACAGTGGTACTTTAAACTTTGGAGGGATTACAATTCCTGACACCAGTCCCAACTCCTCAAAATCTAGACCCGATACCCTCTGGATTTACATAGCGGTTAGACGTTCTTCCAGGTGTTTGTACTTGTCATCAGCCAGAGGGTATTGTTGTTCAGAGTAGTCCTCCTCTTCCTCCTCTTCTTCATAATTTGATGGTACTGTCGTTTCTTTTCCTTTTCTTTCCCCTTCCTCAGATGTTGTTGGAAATTCCAAGGTCCTTTTGGCTTGTCCCTAAAATCTTCTACCCATGATAACCACACCAGCTGGCTTCTTCTTCTTTTTCTCTTTTTCTTTCTCTAGCAGAGTCTTCAGCTCCTCTTGCCCCTTGGCTTAGGTCATGAGTAACTGTTGAAATTGTGAATTCTGAGCTTGCAGATCTTTGACCGTTTGTTCGATATCCATCTTACTGAAATAAATAGTAGAGAGATGAGGAAACTTGGTGTGAAGACCTGTTTATGTTTATGATGAATGATATGTATTCATGCAATGCTTTCAAGGATTCAGAAATTCAAATTTGTTTTAAACAAAAAAGAAACACACGTCATATTAATTAAAATAGAATTTGAGTACATCAATGCCGTTTGGGAAAAATAATACAAAATTCTAAGGTAAAAAGACATTGCGCATCCTTTTTGGTGCAATGTAGGTGTTTAGAGTCTTCTCTTTATGAAGTAGCCGAGTGAGTTCCAAAACCTTCATCCAACAGCTTTGGGCCTTCTCAAACAGAAACTTTGCCAAGAAGCCTTTGACACCACTTCTAGTTTCCCAATGTGTTGTGACATCAGATGAGTGCAAGTGCAGAGCTCAAGAAATCTCTTCTGGCTTTGGATCTCTTTCCGTACCATTGAAGGGTGGTTGATTGAGAATAGGAATCGTCAAAAGTTGAGAGAATTCTTCCAAAGTGGGCACAAGTTGATAGTCAGGAAATGTGAAGCAATGATGCAAAGGGTCAAAGAATTGGAAGAGAACCTTCATCATATCCTCCTCTGTGTTGGAAGTGACCAAGTTGAGTAGACGACCATGTCTCTCGGTGAATGGAGAATTCTCAAGAATCCTTGAAGCTAGCTCCTTGAGTTGTGGAGGAATTCTTACAAGGTTGATTTGGATAGTTTTCCTGCAAAGTGAATCCATAACCTACAAAACAAGAACACAGATGAATCTCCAAAATCCTTGAAATGGTTAGTGAATGCATATGATGTTCATGATGTCCATGATGTTATGCACAAGTATATATGTACAAGAAAATCACACAAGTTCTTAGTTTAGGCTTGCATGGGGTTTCATAGGTAAGTACCCTCTTGAAGTTTAGTTGGCTCAACCTGTCCTAGTAAAAGTAATCGGGTTCTAAAGAGCTCAATATCACTGGATTGTTTCCTTGTTCATTGTTTCAGTTCAAGCCTCTTCACTGGCGACCGAAATATTCCAAGAAACCAACCCTCAATGAGTGTAATATCGAGTATCTACCAACTTCGGACTGCACCAAAGTCAATCATCTCACTACATCCTAAAAGGCCAAGTTGGTCAAGTAAAGGTTCTAGAAGTTCATTAGTGCTTCATGACATCACTCAGTGGCCCCGTATTCTCTTTGATTGTTTCAAAGGATACCGGTACCCACAAATAGGTCACACTAATATAGCTATTGCTTAGACCATGTCGGTATACCCCGCACAATTTCCACAATGTATTTCTATTTACCTATAATGTTTCCCAAATCCGGGTGGAAGATTCAAATCCAAACAACAACACCGAAATGTAAAGCAAACAAGTCAAACAATTGTAAGCAAATAAAGGTAATCTAAACCCTAAGGTAACCCCACTTTTAGAATTTTCCCCAGCAGAGTCGCCAGTTCTGTGATGTGGTGAGAGAACTGACTTGAGGTTTGCGTTTGTGTTCTCAAATGTTGCGGTTAGCAAGAGTCGCCACCGACTTTTCTTTTATCCAAAAGGAAAGGTAAAAAAGCACAGGAAAGACCTTTGAGATGTTTTATTGAGTTCGGGGGGTAGATTATGAAAAGGGAAGGTGCTATCACCCTTTTCATCCATGGTTTTTCATGGGCTCTTAGTTACTTGTTTAGATCACTTGCTTTGCTTTGTTTTGTTTGAAATGGTGCTCGGTGTGGTTTTGAAAGTATTTTGAAAAGAGGCCACTCGTTTAGGCAATCCTTGTAATGATTCTCGTTCGTAAGAATGTATACAAAGATATTTGTCTTTTGAAAATGTTTTCAATGTTTTGTAAGATATTTTGAAATGTGTGTGTTTGTTTTTGAAAATAGCAAGGATTGTTTTGAAATGAGACAAATAACTAGAAGTTATCTACCTACTCAAATGTCTTTCTTGTGCATTTTTATTCCTTTGACATTATTGACTTACCATTGATTTGGTAAGCAACCCTATCTTTGGATGTAAACGGGATGGGCGTGGGTCATCGTATGACCATGATAGCAATGTTACCAAGTATCTTAGCAATTTTGAGGGACGAAGATCATTTTTGTTTAGGCAACCTTTTGATAGCATCATCGAGGGACTATGATCTTATATTTATTTTGTTTTGCCAAGATACTTCGCGTGCGTAACATGGCCATTTTTATTTAGGCAACCAAGTGGGAGAAACCCTAAGGATGCTTGTGTGCAAAGTGTGTCATTTTTCATGCTTTTGTCTTGCATTAGGTTTTTTCTATTTGTTTTGTTTTTGTTCTTGTCATGCAAACCCTAGTTTACTAAACATGGTATAAAAGCAATAAATTGCGTAAAATAAACTAAGCTATTACAACAATTATTATGGGAAGGGGGATACAAGTTTTTGAATGGGGATTTTGCACAAATATAAACCTAAAAATATTATTACAACCCAATCGAATATTGCGCGAATTAAATAAATATACAAGTATTTAAAATGCAATGCAAATGTATTTTTGTAAAAAAAAAGTTTTGCTATTTGTTTTTTGTATGAGAAAATAATTTAATTTAAACCCTAAAAAATAAGGAAAAATAATATTATTTTTGGAGGAGTGAAACCCTAAATTTTTTAATTAAAAGAAAATAATGTTTCCTATTATTATTTTGTCCATTTTTTATATAAGAAAATAATAAATAATATTATATGTAAATATTAAAAATTAAATATGTATAAAAATAAGTATTTATGAGTATAAATAATATAATAAAAATATTAAGTATTTTTTAATATATTTATAAGTTATTTTAAGAAAATAAGTTCTATTCTATCAAATAAACTATTTTTTATGTGAGAAAATAGATTAAAAAAAATAAAATAAAAGTGTGAAAATAAATAAATTATTTTTGGGTATTTTTTATCATTAAAAAAAATAAATACAAGTAATAAATATAAAAATATGAAAGAAAATGTAAAAATATAAGAAATTAGTCAGGGGTGTAAAAGTAAATCAGGGGGTGCAAATAGTGAAAACAAAAAGGCCATGACCCAAAAAAGCCCAGACTTCATCCCTGTCCTCCAGCCAGCTTCTCCTTCGCGCGTTTTATGTTCAAACCTGTAACTTTCACATGCTTGCACAAAAACAAAAACTTATAACATGAAACTTGTGGCATTTAATCTCACGATTCCAACCATATAAATTTGTAACTTAACTCTCGAAGATCATAGAGAATTTTAGGACCCCTAATTTGTGACCTAAAAATTTCATGAACTTCAAGCTTCAAATTCTCACAACATAGTTAATATAAATGAAAAGTATGCATATGTACAGCTTCACCATGTTATGGACTACATTTTTTCTTCACAAATCATGGCTTGAGGATGCCTAAATACAGAGATAGAGTTTAAGAAATATACCTCCTTCAGCTGGATTTGGATAGAGCAATGTAGGGACTTTAATGGAGGATTGAGGATTGTGTGAGCTTCCTTGAACTTCCTTCAAGCTATTCCAATGCTTATCTTGCCTTGAGAATGGCTGGAACTTCCTGCACAAGTCAAGCTGCAAGCTTCAAGGTTGAAAATGGCAATGGCTGAAACAGGGGTTACATAACCAGGGTAAGGGCTTGGATAGCTTTGGTATGATGTGTATGAGGTGTTTCAAGTGTCAAGCCACAAAACACACGAGCCAAAAATTAGTTGGCTTGGGTTTTGCAGAAATGCTGCATGTTTGGCAGAATTTTGGAGTTTTTGAGTTTGAGTGAGTTCTGGATGCAAGCAAATCGTGTTCTGCATTGTGATAAGTTTGTATACTTGTATAGAATGGATACAAAGTCAGCTTCTCAACAGATATGCAAGCTTTGACCTTTTCACCAACTTTCTTGCTTTTGAAGTAAAGTGAAGTGACTTATGCTACATGCTTGTCCTTGCTTGCTTGAAGCCTGGAATGAACTTGTGCCAACTGCTTGAGTGCTGTGTAAAATGCTTGCATCAAAGATACAGGTCCAAGGCTCAAGATTGATAAAGTTACAAAAGCTTCTCTTTATGAAAATGGCATTGTGCACTTTTGGCCAAAAATGAAAATGTAACTTGTACAAAGCCTCAAAAGCAAAGATAAAGCCTTTATCTTCTGAGTTTGCATTTAATTATGGAGTGTAGAATGAGTTTAGGACCTGTAAAGCAAGATTCAACCATCAAAGATCTGATTTGCAACTTGATGCTTTGTAAAAATGGCTTGATCAAAAGTGATAAAATGTCAACTTCTCTTCTTCGATTCTCCCTAACCAAAAATGATCTTGGAGAGTTCTTGGACATTTTGGAAAGCTTGCAATATTCTCTATAATCCGTCTTTGAAATTCATTTTGAGATACCTCTTGGAACTAGGTGAAAAATGTCCATGAAGTTGGGTCCAAAACCTGCCTAAATTAGGGCAAAATTTCACTAAGTTATTTAGTTCATGGACCTATATTCACACATTCATAACTTGAGATCCAAGCATATTTTGGGAAAAGTTTGTGAAGAAAAATTGTATATTTCATGGAGGACTACAACTTTCATGTTGGAAGTTTTCTTTGAATCAAAATGCATCATGGTGAAAAAAGTGGTGGAAAGTTAGGAAAAAATAAGAAAATTTCCATACTTAGAAAAATTCTAAGTTATGAAAATTTTCAAATTCAAAACCCTAAT
The DNA here is from genome assembly GCA_948472305.1 of Vicia faba. Classification (NCBI taxonomy): domain Eukaryota; kingdom Viridiplantae; phylum Streptophyta; class Magnoliopsida; order Fabales; family Fabaceae; genus Vicia; species Vicia faba. Next base: position 294,968,194 of record OX451740.1, on the reverse strand, counting down.
TTTCAAAATTGGTTTTCTTGGTGAACAAGTTTCATATTTTGACATATCTTGATGAATTATGACCCTTGGCACTTGATTTTGACCAAAAAGTCAAAGTTTGACTTTTCAGTGCACAATTGACTTTTGATCAGTTGACTCCAAAATTCATCTGTCAATCCAATGAACTTGAGATATTTTGAACCATGTAATTAGGTCAAGATGATGCCATTGAACCCTTGAAATCATGTTTGAAACCAATTGGTCATTGGTTAGGTTAAAAATCAGAAATTGCCATTTCTCAGTCAAAACCCTAATTTTGACCATTTTGCCCTTTTAATGATTTGATCAAATTTCTTGAGAATTTGTGATCCAAACTTAATAACATGGTACATATGAGTCTAGAATGTTGATGTGGATCAAAAATTATGAAGTTTGACTGTAAATTGGCCATGGTTGACTTTTTCCCCAATACAATTGATTTTTAGGTCAACTGTCCAATTGACTGATAAAAAATATGGTTCAAAGCTTGAAACGTAACGTGAGCAATCTTAGGGGTCCAAGATGATGTATGAAAGTCACATGAAGCATTGGTGATCCAAAAATCCTTGTGCAAACTCAAACCCTAATTTTGGGTGATCAGTGCAAGATGAGATGTCTTGAGCTGACCAAACCCTAATCTTGCCTTGAGTCCAAGAAGTCTTGTGAGAAAAATCTTGATAAATGAGAGGGCAAATTTTGGGGTACAACAGAAAGAAACACACGTTTGTAAAATCAAAAGCTTACTGAATCAACAAAAACAGAATCAATTCAATTACATTACATTAATCTTCCAAAATTGTACAAAAATGTATCAATTATACAAAATCAGAATCAAATCCTAAAACAAATTTCTAATCAATCTTTCTAATTACAATCACAATCAAATCCCTAATTTTATAACAATTTAACATATAACGGAAATCATATAAATCTTTCCAAATTTGTTATAATTTAAGATATATAAAACTCTAAGTTCTAAAATTGAAAAGGGGGGAGAAAAATTGGAGAGATCGAAGAACAGAGAAAATAGGAGACGGAGAGTTCTACGCATGTGGAGACATCCTTCTTTCACGAGATCTAGGGTTTCAATTTTTGAAACCCTAAGATATGTCTTTGCTGCCGCGCCTCCAATATCATCTTCTACACCGCCACCCTCACACCTATAAAACAAACAGAGAAGGACGAGATTAGCCCAGAAACCAGACATCAGAACAACACAGAGCACAGAATCGAAGGTAAATACTTAGCTTTTTTTCTTCTTTGTTGCAATCGATGTTGGTGTTTGATTCAAGGGTATTTAGGGTTTGATTTGGGGTTTGGGCGAACGATTCTGGTCCGTTTCGATTAGGGTTATGGGGGCGTTTTGGGTTTTCTGTTATTGTTGTTTAGCAGAGAGGGAGAGATGAGAGAGTTAAGAGAAGAGAGAGAGAAAAGAAAAAAAAATGAAATAGAAATGAAGCAAAATGAAAAATATAATATTCTCGTAATTCGATGCTCGCAATCCCAATATCTCTACCGTACGCCTTCCATCACGACCGCACAATCTCCATTTAGCGTCCCAGATCACGCATCCTTACGGTAACTCTATGCACCTGCCCGTACGAGGTCCAAACGGACCTCCCAAATGTTTATGATTTTGGGCCTAACCCATTGCTTTTGCACCCTCCAAATTTTACTACAACATTAAAAATCGTACCCCCCTGCGCTACTGGGCCCAGTTCAATATTTGAACTTCGGCCCTTGCTAAACCAAACCCCAATTTTGCTACGCAACGCAAATATGCACCCCCCTTGTAATTTGGGCCTAAATTCGATATCTGGATTTAGGGCCCTGTGATATACACCCCCATAAATTTATTCAGCCCAAACAAAATACACCCCCCTATGTTTTAATTAATTTTTATATTTTATTTTATTTTTATATTTTAGTTATTTGTATTATAATTAATATTTTTATATTTAATATATTTATAAATTATGAAATTATTTTATAATTATTATTATTATAAAATTTTAATATTTATTTTTTCTAATCCATCTAAATATTTTTAATTGCATTAAAATTATTTCTCTTCATGCATTAAAACGATATTTTTTTTATATATTAACATATTTAAGAAATATTTAACCAACATCAAATCAATTTTTTACTAACTTAATTTAAAATTTAAGATTATTTTCAAAAAGGATTATGAAAATATTTTTAATCGACTGTGAACTTCGTCTAACAACTCCGGTATTCACACACCTGGACTCGGTTCAAGGAGAATTTGAAATATCTTCGTAATCCATAAAAAATACTAACCAACTGCGAACTATGAATTGGGACTCTGATTCCTCATAAGAAAATAGGTAGGCATACGACTAAAATCGTGGCAAGTTTCCCTAATAAAAATTAAAACCCTATTCCCTAAACTGTAATTCTAAACCCTAGTATCCTTGTGAACAAGCTAGATGAGTGGTTCCTAACACCTTCTCTTCGTCTAAAATGAGTCAAACAACTTAGAATCTCTTACTAAATTATGGTTATCCTTTATATTCCCTTCCTAAAGATAAAAATTAAGGATGGTGACTCTCATTTTAAAACCGGTTATTACACTATATATGGCATTTTACCAAGAAATATAAGGGTAACTATAACCAAATTGTTCTTATTCTTCAATGCTATATTTAGTAAATTCATTGATCTTGGAAATTAAGACAACTTAGCACATAAGGCTTCAATTATCTTGTGTTAGTTAGATATGGTTTTCCATCCACTATTCTTTGACAATATGGTTCACTTAGTTGTTCATCTAGTAAGGGAGATTAAAATTTGTGATCCAATTTATTTAAGGTGGAAGTATCCGGTGGAGCGATACATGAAATTTTTTAAAGGGTATACAAAGAATCATCTCTATCCGGAAGCTTCGATAGTTGAATGGTACATCACAGAATGAGCTATTGAGTTTTGTACAAACTATTTGTTAGAAGCAAACTCTATAGGAATTTCAGAGTTTCGCCATGATGGATGTTATGATGGTAGAGGTATTCAAGGTTTAAATCTTAGGACATTCGATCAAGAAGTAGTTATTCGAGCACATTTGTATATATTGAATAACCTTAGTGAAGTTCAACCTTACTTGACCGTTCACAAAAGTATTATAAATGAAAACTCCCCCTAGATGAATGAACGATGGTTATTGATGGAGGATAACAAAACTTTCATAACTTGGTTTAATAAAAGTGTTTCTAAAGAGAATAGTGCATCATATACAATTAAATGGTTGTCACATATGCCTAAGTTTAATGTCATTACTTGGAGTGCATACGTCATTATTAAATTCTCATTTTGTACAAAATAAAAGGATGATTGTAGTACCATGCAAAATAGTGGGGTAATGGTTGAAGTTGAATCCATGTACTTCTCTAGTTCCAAAGATAACAATAATGTATTAGCATCTAGAGCATACTATGGGGTCATTTAGGAGATTTTGAAGATTTATTATGTTGCTTTTAAAGTGACTTTATTTAAGTGCAAGTGGATTGACAATAACATTTGTGTAGAAACCGATGAATTAGGATTCACACAGGTTGATCTACGAAAGACAACCTATAAGAACGAACCATTCATCATGGCAATCCAAGAAAAACAATTTTTCTATGTCACTGATCCTTCTAACACTAGATGGTCAACTGTTCTTCACGAGAAATATCTTCCTCATCATACTGAAGGAAATCAATATTTTAACTATGAGACCCCTTGCTTCGCAACAGATGTACTTCATTCATCAGAAGAAAATAATTCAGATGATGTGCATGCTATTTGTCGTGATCATGAAGAAGGAATATGAAAAAACTAGTAAGTAAATATTTTATATCACTTAATAATTTATAATTATTCGTTTTACTCTTTTTTATTACTTTTACTAAATATTTAAATTTGTTATTGATTATTCTAATAGATTTCAAATGTTGTTTAAATTATAGAAGCTTAACGACTAGTGACAAATTCTAGCATATAATTGTTGGACAACCTACAAAACTTTCTATTTTGGTTATTGCTTTTGTTGGTTAATCATTTGTTTTAGTTTTGTTGTAAAATTATAAAGTGTATGCCATTTTAGATTTGCATTTGGTGCAAACAATAAATATTTGTGGTACAATATTTCTCTTTGAGAAATTGGCAAAATGTACAATGTTTTTTGATTCAGAATTCTGCAAAATATATGGTTCTATATTTTGTGATATGGTTCTGTAATACAGGTGCCTACGACAGTACTAAAAAAATTGTGTCCTGTAACGTTAGATAATTTAATTAATTATTTAATTAAATTATTTTTAGAATTAATTGTTGATGTTGTGAAATGTTGATTTAAGTTGTCATGTTGTTAGTTGATTATTTGGTTGATTAAGTTGAATAAGAAAAATAAATTAGATGTGACAGTTAGTAAAATAGGTTTTGTCAAGTAGAAGAGGAATAAGGGTTAGAAGAGAGAAAGATAACGTAGAAGTTGTAGAGCAAAGGAAAGAGAGGCAAAGCTAGGTTCGATAAAAGAATTGTAGAGAGGTCTCCAACCCAAGGTAAGGATGGGGTTCTGACTCTATAATAGGGTGTATGATGAGTGGTATGTGGGATTGGGTTTGTAGGATTGTTTATGTTTGTGTTTGAAATTTATATATTGTTGTTTGATGGGGAATCAATGAATTAGAGATGAATAATGATTCCTAAATTATGTATAATTGATGTAGAAACATAGGATGATAATAGATGATGATTACCTATAATTTGATGACGTTTTAAGACCCATAATATAGTGAAATCGCAGAAAATCGTAGAAAAATCCAGCACAAAACAGCATGAGTCGACTCATGCAGAAGGCAGGGCCGGCCTGAGCATACCCGAGAGGCATAATCTCTCTATCAAACAGCTATGAGTCGACTCATTGGGTCGATCTGAGCATACCCGAGTGACATCCAATTTTCTACAATTTTGTAACGACCATAACTTTTGAACCGTAACTCCGTTTGATGCGCTGTTCGAAGTGTTGGATAGCTAACGCGATGAACTATATTTATAAAGAGTAAAATGAAGGATAAGAAGGATAATTCTAGTACCCAAGTTAGGATAGAGTTAGTTTTCCTGCGTTGAATCGCTATGATGTTTTGTGGTGATGAAGTATGATGATGACATGACGATCTTATGATAATGCTTGGTTCATAATAATAATAATATTAATAATAATGATGATGTAGTATTATAGTATAATAATTTGTATAAGTTTTGTAATTAGAAATAAGCATTTAGATTATTAATTAACCGGAAATAGTTGAAATTGTCCGAATAATTACGCAGTTTGGTTGTAGTAAATTTTGGTTGATTCGTGGTATCGTGGTCTTGGTTGAACAATGCGAATTTGCAGGTGATACTGTATCTTGTTGAATTGCCTCTATTTATGGGGAAAATATTAATTTATAGGCTTATGGACAATGTTAAATTGTTGTTGAGTTGTTGTTGAATTGTTGTTGTTGTTGTTGTTGTTGTTGTTGTTGTTGAGTTGTTGTTGAATGATTTATGTCGTAGTTGTTGTTGTACTTCATAATGTTGTCGCATACATAGCATATCAAGTTGGAGTTGATGCTCGATAAGTTGGCTTGGATTGGAAAATTAAGTTGTAGGCTTATCCCAACATTGCGTTAATTGTTGTTGTTGAAATATCAAGTTGTAGGCATATGACCAGTGTTGAATTATTATTAAGTTGTTGTTGAATTGTTGTTAAGTTGTAGTTGAAATGTTGTTGTTGTGTTGTTGTAGAATTGTTGTTAAGTTGTAGTTGAATTGTTGTTGTTGTGTTGTTGTTGAAGTGGTTGATGTTGTAGTTGTTGTTGTCGCATGCATATCATAACAAGTTGGCATGGATTGACAAAAAGTTGAAGTTGAAGGTTTACGCCTTGTTGATGCCTCTATTAATTGACAATTTCTAAGTTTGGAGTTATGCTCTGTTTTTAAGTTGGGAGTTCTGCTATGCTGGTACCGCATGCATGTGCATTGTAACTAGTCGCATTCTGTGTTGCATATTTAAGACGTTGTGCTGTTGACTTGTGATGATTGATGTTGGTTGAAAGTTGTGAATTGGTGATTTTATATAATCCGATCTAATATATTATTTACTATACACTCAATTATATAGTTCGATATCTCACCCTTTCTGTTTGAATGTTACCCTATGTTGGTAACGTGCAAGTAATACAGAATGAAGGTTGTTTACCTTCAATAGTTCAATTCGGTATCGTCGCTCTGATACATAACACTCGGGAGGATGAACGCTTGTTGCTTTATTGTTGATTTTACTTTCGTTGCTGAATTTTAAGTTGTTTTCATTAAGTACTGATTGTTTTGAAGTTGTTTTCGGTTGGACAAAGATGTTATGTCATTTGAGTTGAAAAATTGTGATTATGCTGCTTAATTATAAAAGTTATTTTGTTTTCAAATACTAATTTACGTTGCTATCGGTTCATCCAAGTTTTAAGTGTTATGTATCTGTTTTATATGCGATTAAATGTCGTTGTTATAAATTGAAAGTGTAGTGTCCTATTTATATGTCGAAATTTTATAACTCTCATTTTATTAATATTTGCCGGGTAGGAATGAGGTGTTATATATCCCCTCGATTTTCACTTAAAACTGAGGTAAAAATATTGAGTTATTATCTCGGTTTTACGCAACACTAAAAGTTAATATTAGACGCACCACTCAGTTATGAAAATAAGAAAAATACATATGCAGGAGTTTGAATTCATGTGCAGATAACTTAATTCCTCGATTTTTAATTAACCAATGAGTAAAGTTGCAGTTTTTCATAGCGTCATTCGTTATCTTGTTTTATTAGTCGAGATTAAATATATTTTGTGTTTGAAGTTAAATGTGTTTTTTTTTTAATTATTGTGCGATCTAGACTATTTTTGTGTATCAAGTTTGATTTAGTTTGTAGATTTAATTTTACTTTTGATAGATTATTATGTTTCTCTATATCATTTGTTTTGATTGTCATTGTTAGTCATTCATCAAATATTTTAGTGTGTTTGAACTTTAAATAATTTTTTGTAAAGTAATTTGAATTATTCTATTAGTTTTTTAGAAGAGGGTATGCAGTGAAAATTTTGAAAAGTTGAAGAAAAATCGAAGAAAAAAATATAATTTTTGATGGTGTTTCAATAGCTAATTGACTAAATCAAATAACATAAAGAAAACCTACTTTCTTTATGGGAATAAAAAATAATCAATTTGATGAAATGTTGAAGAAGGTGCATGGTGTTTCTAATTGAATCAAAATTCTTGCTTTTTGGCATGGCAAGTTGTTAAAATTAGGTTTTGTTCCTTAATCGAACATTAAAGAAAATGTGATTGGACTGAAGGACAAAAATCTAATAAACTCCTGGTTGAAAATGTAAAATGATGTCATTTTAAGGTAAGAGTAAATATACAAATAATTTAAAAAAAATGTGTGTTAGAATTTATAAATAAAGTAGGAAATATGAAAAATATATTGAAATACTTGTAGCTATATTTTGTTGGCGTCACATAACGGTGGGTAAATCATTCATACTTTTTCAAAAGTAATTAAAGAAATGATACTTTTAATTTCTAAAAAGTGTGCAGTAGAATCTAACAAAATATTTAATACTTGTAGCTATAATTTTAATTTTATCTCATATTATTTAATTTAAAACTAATAAAACATTTATTTCTAAAAAAATTGCAGTAGAATCTAACAAATTATTGTTAAGTAATATTTATATAATTTAAAGAATGTAAAAGAGAAATGATATGTTACTAAAAATAAATATATTATCAGTTTTAAGTGAAATCAGTGTGCGAAGAAATCCAAAATATATTTGAATTTAAAATAATGGAAATAATTACGTAAACGCAATAAAATATAAAGATCAAAACTTTGATTAACTCTACACTAAAAAAACATGAAATATAAATCATAAATATTGTTTAAAGTGTTGAAGTCGACACTGATTACATATACATGATAGGTGGGGTGTAATATGTAATTGATGCCCAATAATGTTTAAACAGGCAAATATATTAAGTAACTCTTTTATGACAATTAAGTCTTATATAGGCAAATATATATAATAGAATACTGGCATATGATATGACCGTGGCTTGCACAAGTGATATAATGTTTTTTTTAATTGAAATAACTATATATTAGATAATCTTTTTTCTTTATGGGATAGTGATGGATTGCACACATATGCGTTTTACTAGATATTTATATTAATATATAAATATAAAGAGTTAAATATATATAAGAGAAAGTACTCACTCACTTATTATCTTAAAATTTATAGATAAATAGTGTCTCTCATAAAATAGTTTGATATATTAGTATGTAGAACATGTCTTAAATTTGTGTTTTTAGTGATTATAAGAACTGTGAAATTTATATGTTTTTAAGTAGGAAAATAAATTTATATTTTAGAGGTAATGGGAGGAGGGTGCAATTATATATTTTGTTTTTTTAAGTTTCTTTGGTTATGATTATTCAACAGATTTTTAAAAAAAATACAATTTAAAAAAAATATTTTATAAATTTTTTTAAAATAAAAAAATCCGAAATTAAATAACTTTTTGGAATAAAAATTTCTTTAAAAAATCAAAATTTTGTTTTAAAAATAATATACTTCTAGAAAAAAATTCGATTTTTTTTCTGAAATTTTTTTAAAAAATAGAAAATTATTTTTTCCAAAAAAATAAACATTTTTTTAATAAAAACTTGTTTTCTGGATTTTTTTTCGAAAAGTACAAAAACAGTTAATTTTTTTCAACATTTTAAAATAAATGTGATTTTTTTTTAATTTTAAAAATTAAAAAAATTATAATTGAATTAAAACATTTGGATTTTGGATTATAACCAAATTCAAAAAAATTTAACGGTTAATAATCATTTAATTATATCTAAATTATTTGGATGGATAATCAAATCATTAATAACTAAAAGGATTAATGATCACTCAATTATATCTAAATATTTAAAATAGATTTGAATTTAGTTATGGATTTTGTTAAATTGTAATTCATAGTGTCAAAGAAGATTTGATTTATTTTAGATTTAAATAGATTTGATTTAAGTCCAGAATAGATTTGATTTGATTTAGTAACAAAAAGATATTTTGGGCTTTGGGCTTAGAGTGTAAGCTCAGTTATAAATAGAGGGAGTAACCCCTATTTTTCAAAAGAAAGTCAAGTAAGTCAATTCATTGTAATCACAGAATTTGCAGTTGCAAGTGATTAAGAAAGTTTTTCACAGTTTGGGCAGAGAGAAACTCTGCAGAAATATTTGTCTTGTCTTCTTTTCTTTGTTTGTCTCATAATTAAATTGTCATTGTGGTAGAAATTCATCATAGAATTTGGTGGATTTCTAACATCTGGTATCAAGAGCTTTTGTTTCGATTCAAGGGAAGTGTCAATCAAGAACGATTGAAGAATTTACGATGACAAATTATGAGAATGCAAACTATCCAGCAACGCTACCAATTCTGAAAGTTGACAACTATGAGAATTGGTGCAAACAGATGAAAGTCTTATTCAAGTGTCAAGGTCTTTGGGACCTTGTAAAAGATGGAGTCGAAGCGCTTGGCGAAAACGCTTCAGAAGAAGAAAATAAGAAATACATAGAATCTGAGAAGCTGAGTTATAAAACATTATTTATAATTCATCAATGTGTCAACCCAGACAATTTCGAAAAGGTTAGTGATTCAGAATCTGCAAAAGAAGCTTGGGAGATCCTTGAGAAGTCTTTTGGAGGCGCTGAGAAGGTGAAAGAAGTGAGGTTACAAACTCACAAAAGGACCTATGAACTGCTTCAGATGGAAGACAGTGAAAACATATCTGATTTCTTCACTAGAGTTACAAAACTAGTAAATCAAATCAAGATATGTGGAGAAGCGTTAACAACAAGAGTTGTTGTGTCGAAGATCTTGAGATCTTTAGCTCCTAAGTTCGACCACATAGTGGTGGCGATAGAAGAAGGGAAAGACTTGTCGAAATTGACAAAGGAAGAGCTTCAAGGGATGCTTGAATCTCATGAACAAAGAATGAACGAAAGAGCTGCAGGAAAATCGAAGAGTGATGTGGCCTTGCAGGCACATTCAGCAAAAGAGACCAAAGGCAAAGGAAAGTGTTTCGACAGAGGTAGAGGTGGCTACAACAAATCGAATGGTAGAGGAAACCAAATCGAAGGAGACGTGTCGAATCAAAGAAGACCATACCAAGGCAACCAAAGAGGTGGTGTTGCAAATAGAGGAAGAGGTGGTGGTCGAAAACCTGATAAGAGTCACATTCAATGTTACAATTGTCAGAAATATGGACACTATTCGAGTGATTGTTCAGAAAAACGAAAGAATCAAGAAAGTGATGCAAAGCTTGCAAAACATGAAGAAGAAGAGATGATGCTGATGGTCACAACAAGAGATGAAGATAGATTCAAGGACCAATGGTACTTGGATTCAGGATGTTCATCACATATGTCTGGAAGGAAAGACTGGTTTGTCAATATAAAGCCCTCAAAGAAAAATATGGTAAAATTTGCAAATGACAATACCCTGGCAGCTGAAGGTATTGGTGATGTTATGATTATGAGGAAAGATGGCAAAAGATCAGTAATCTCCAATGTGTTATACATACCAGGCATGAAGAGTAATTTGCTCAGTATAGGGCAGTTGGTCGAAAAGAATTATAAAGTGTCAATCGAAGATAAGTTGATGAGAGTCATTGATGCAAATGTGAGAGTAATCTTGAAGGCTCCTATGTCTCAGAATTGAACCTTCAAGATTGAACTAAATGTGATGGAGCACAAGTGCCTTTCGACTGCAGCTAGCAGAGATGAATGGATATGGCATTATAGACTAGGTCATCTCAACTTCAGAGACATCCGAGATTTGAAGAGAAGAAATATGGTTTCAGGATTTCCAGAAATTGACATTCCAAACGAGGTATGTGAGGAATGTGTGCAGGCGAAGCAACACAAGAATAGCTTCAGCAAAGATGCAAGAAGCAGATCGAAGGCTAGTCTTGAAGTCATATACTCTGATGTATATGGACCAATCCAGGTGGATTCGATGGGAGGTAACAAATACTTTGTTACATTCATAGATGATTTCAGTCGAAAGCTATGGACTTACCTGATCAAGAAGAAAAGTGAAGTGATCGAAGTATTTACCAGGTTTAAGTCTATGGTCGAAAGACAAAGTGATCGAAAGCTCAAAGTTTTGAGAACTGATGGTGGTGGAGAATATGTGTCGAAAGACTTCGACATATTATGTGAAAAGGAAGGGATTGTGCATGAGGTGGTGCCACCCTATACTCCACAACAAAATGGAATTGCAGAAAGGAAAAATCGAACCATCATGAATATGGTGAGAAGTATGTTGAAAGGCAAGAGTTTACCTAAAGAGTTTTGGGGTGAAGCTGTTTCGACTGCAACATACATTTTGAACAGATGTCCTACAAAGAAGCTAGAAGGAATTACTCCAGAAGAATGTTGGTCTGGTATGAAGCCTAGCTTGAGTCATCTGAAGGTATTTGGATCTATTGCACATAGACATGTGTCAGATCAGTTGAGAAGAAAACTTGATGACAAGTCAAGTCAAATGATCATAGTTGGATATCATTCGACAGGAGGCTACAAGTTGTTCGATCCAGAGAACAAGAAGATTGTGATCAGCAGGGACGTGATCATAGATGAGTTTAAAGAATGGGATTGGACTGCAAATGTCAAGAAAGATTCAGTGGGAATCCTATTCGAAGAGCCAGAAACTCAAGTCGAAAGAGAAGTTCGACAAGAGGAACCAGCAGATATACCAAGTACAAGCAGACCTCAAAGAACAAGACGCATGCCTGCAAGATTGCAAGATTGTGTGATTAAATCATATGATGTAATAGATAATGAAGGTGAGCTGGTACATTATGCTTTCTATGCAGATGTCGAACCTCTTAATGCAGCTGAAGCATTAAAAGATTCGAAGTGGGTGAAAGCAATGAACGAAGAAGTAAAGTCTATCGAAGACAACAACACTTGGTCACTTGTCAAATTGCCTCAAGGCAAGAAGGCAATTGATGTCAAGTGGGTATACAAAGTGAAAACGAATTCGAAAGGTGAAGTAACTCGACACAAAGCAAGACTTGTGGCGAAAGGATTTCTACAGAAAGAAGGAATAGACTTCGACGAAGTTTTTGCACCTGTTGCTAGGATCGAAACAATCAGGTTGGTTGTTGGTCTAGCAGAAATAAACAATTGCACATATGTCAGATGGACGTGAAGTTTGCATTCCTAAATGGACCCTTAGATGAAGAAGTCTATGTTAAACAACCAGTTGGGTTTGTGAAACATGACGAAGAAAGAAAGGTGTACAGGCTACATAAAGCCATGTATGGATTGAAATAAGCTCCAAGGGCTTGGAATAAGAAAATTGATAGTTTTCTAAGGGAGAAGGAATTTGTGAAGTGCACAACTGAACATGGAGTATATGTAAGAAGAAGCAAGAGTAAATTTCTTATACTATGTCTCTATGTAGATGATTTGTTGATAACATGTAGCTGTAAAAGTGAGATCGAAGACTTCAAAGGTGATCTCAGCAAGGAATTCGAAATGTCTGATTTGGGTGAGATTTCATATTTCCTTGGTATCGAATTATACAAGAGCAGTAGAGGTTTGATGATGCATCAAAGAAGATATGCAGGAGAAATTCTCAAGAGGTTTGAGATGGAAGAATGCAACTCAACTTCGACACCTACAGAACCAAGACTGCAACTGTCGAAAGATGCAGATGAAGATGATGTTGATCCAACCCAATACAGAAGACTTATTGGATCATTAAGATATCTTTGTCATACAAGGCCTGACTTAGCATACAGTGTAGGTATGGTAAGTAGATTTATGCAGAAGCCAAAGCTATCACATCTAGTAGCAGTGAAGAGGATACTAAGGTATCTCAAAGGAACTTTCGATTATGGCATTTTGTTTCCTGCAGTTGATAAAGGAAAAGAATGCAAGTTAGTGGGATACACTAATTTGAGTTGGTGTAGTGATGCTGAAGATTGAAAGTCAACAGCAGTATATGTGTTTATGCTAGGTGGTGCACCAATTGCTTGGAATTCAAGAAAGGAACCAGTAGTGTCATTATCATCATGTGAAGCAGAATACATAGCTGCTTCTCTTTGTGCATGTCAAGCAACTTGGATGGTGAACTTGGTCGAAGAGATAACAGGGAAAAATCATAGAGCAATTACCATGAAGATAAACAGCATGTCATCTATTAATCTGGAAAAGAATCCAATAGCAAATGGTCGAAGTAAGCACATCGAAATGAGATTCCATTATCTTCGAGAGCAGGTAGCAGATGGGAAGATGAATTTGGAACACTGCAGAGCTGAGAATCAAATTGCAGACATCATGACGAAAGGAGTACAAGTCGAAGTATTCAGAAAGCTAAGAGCCATGATGAACATAGACAGTTTAGACACAATGAATTAGGTGGTGTGTTAAATTGTAATTCATAGTGTCAAAGAAGATTTGATTTATTTTAGATTTAAATAGATTTGATTTAAGTCCAGAATAGATTTGATTTGATTTAGTAACAAAAAGATATTTTGGGCTTAGGGTGTAAGCTCAGTTATAAATAGAGGGAGTAACCCCTATTTTTTAAAAGAAAGTCAAGTAAGTCAATTCATTGTAATCACAGAATTTGCAGTTGCAAGTGATTAAGAAAGTTTTCCACAGTTTGTGGGCAGAGAGAAACTCTGCAGAAATATTTGTCTTGTCTTCTTTTCTTTGTTTGTCTCATAATTAAATTGTCATTGTGGTAGAAATTCATCATAGAATTTGGTGGATTTCCAACAGATTTGAGTTTCACAGTCGGATACTTTACACACCCCAACTTGTGGATAAGTAATGAATTGTAATTGGAACTATCTTATAAGTTGTTTTGATAAATTTTCTTAAATAAATAATTTCATAAAATTTATGTTAATAGGTAAACTCATATGAGTTAATAATATAAACTTTTAATTTTATTGATCTTTTGATTTATTAGTTTATTTAAATATTATTTAAATCGTATATTTATACATGTTTAAATAAAATAAGATTTTAAATAGATTAAAAGATCAATCAAATCTTCAAATAAGTTAGACTCAAATCTAAAAACAAAATTATGATAGACTACCATTCAAACTTAGACTTTAATTTCTTTTAGTAGGTCAAAATCAAAATATGATTTAAGTGCAAGTAAGGTATTAAGGGATAACTTTAGTATAAGGTTAGTTGCTTTTTACATGATCCTTGAATGCAAGTAGGATATTAAGAGATGATTATAATATGACTCCGTTGCAGGAACACACGAGAAGCAGATAAATTATATGTAAATATGAATGATTAATTTTAAAAAATATGATAAAAAGTATATATAACATTTTAATTTAAATATTTTTATTTGATTTAAACATTCAATAAGAATGGAATATTTTATTGTATTTGACCTCAACCTTTTTAGTAGTGGATATATTTTTTTAATATCGAAATGTATTTGTTCTATTTTTAATAGCGACTATATTTCTTTTAATCTCAAATTGTATTTAGTGTTTTCTTTTTAATAATCATTTTTTCATTAGAATCATATTCAGTATTTGAAATGAACCAAATTTAAAGTAATTTTTCTATTTTAAAATATCTTATCAAACTATTTTATCTTGTTATTAAAAACTATTTTCTAATTTTTTGTGTTGAATATGTAGATTTAACATTTTAAAATAAATATTTTTATTTACATGAACAATTATATAAATAGTATTTTACTTTTATTAGAGAAATATTTAATAAAAATAATTATAATTTTGACCATAATTTTATAAGTTAAAAATATTTTTAATTGATAATGATTATGTTTTAGAAAATAGATATAAATTTTTTTTAATTTCACAAAAAAGTTAACCATAATTTATGTATTAAATTATATAAAAAAATTCTTTGAATATATATATATGAGAATTAGAAAATTATACCATATTTTACAACATGATTCCAACTAATTTTTATATATAGTATACGAAAAATATTATTTAAGATATTATTGAGGATAAATAATTGGGGTTGAGAAAATTAAGAAACGTTTTCATAAATGAAATAGAAGAGTTATAAAATGTGAACATCAATATGTAAGAGAAATAACATGAACATCAATATATAATAGATTTTTAATTTCACAAAAAATTAAAACCATGATTAATGTATTAAATTATATAAAAATTTCTTGTAAAATGTATATGTAAGGATTAGAAAATTTATATCATGTTTTAAAAAATGTTACAAACTATTTTTTTATATATATAGTATATGAAAAAATTATTTCAGATATTACTAAGGTTAATAATTGGGGTTGAGAAAATGAAGAAAGATGATGGAAAAATATTTTTATAAATGAAATAGAAGAGCTTTAGGATCTGAACATTAATATGTAAGGGTGTGTTTGTTTTAAGTTATAAAATTATATTTCTTGGAATTATATTCTCGAGATTATTGTTTCTAAGAATAATATTCCCATTTATGTGTTTGGACAAAATTTAAAATTCCTAAGAATGTTTACAAATTAATTTTATTTAAAAATTATAAAAGTAAATATAATGAGTAGAAGTGAGAAGTTATATGTAGTTAAGCTTATTTCTATGGGAATCTTGAATTCTCATCCTTTATGCATTGGAATAAATAAAAAAAAAAGTGTAAATAATATTTTTTGGAATAAAAAGTTCCTTAAAATAATTTTGTAAAGCTTGAATCAAATATGAGAATATTACATTCTCATAGTCATATTTCCAGAAATATGTATTATAAACTTGAAACAAACACACCCCAAGAGAAAAAATATGAGATTTTTTATAAGTGCCGCATCGGATTTTTTTAATAGGTGACGTTTATATTTAAATAGATAAAGTTTTAAATGAATAAGAAGACAATTTAAGATTAATAATTAATATAGATAATAGATAATAGGTTTTAGCATAACGTGGTCTAAATTTTCACAAATCTCACTTTATTTAGTCAAACTTATATGTATAAATTGTTAGATCATGAGAGGAACAAAAGAGATATCTACATTAGGTTAACAAAATCATACAATAAATTGGATACTATATTAACCAAAAACCTTAAGACATTGCATACACGAGTCTTTTCACTAATATAGCTCTCAATGTTCACTTTTCCACTAAATATGATACTTTAAACTCACATTTGCCACAATAATATCCTCTTTAAGTGTAAGTCTATTGGTTTATTTAGATACTCTCTCTAAGAGGAACATTTTTCCATCCATATACACTTGCACTTGCGTTTACGCGACATTAGTGAGACAGGCCAATAACCATCATTGACATAAAGACTTTCGACACAAAGAGACGATCTCATTAATTAAACCATTGACTTTGATAAAATTATTGTGTCATGAGGGGAGCCCAAATGATCATTCATATTAACCCAAATGAAACCACACAAATCAGTTGGATATAACATATTACCTAAAGAATACTTCCTCAAATATTTGGAGATTTATATCACATGTATTGGAGAAAGTTAAGCCTCATTGGGTGATAAAAGTACGTGTGTTGGAAAATAATTGGATTTCTAAGGTGTTTATGATCTAACCTAGATTTTTGACTCAAAATTTGTTTGGAAACATTGACTGAAATTATAGTATTATTAAAAAATATGTGTTAGGTTTTGGTTTGTTGGATGCATTTTGTTAAAACAACTTATTCAGCAAGATGTTGGACAAGATGTCGTAACATATTGGTATGATATCGCAACCTGTATTGTTTCTATTTCTAGAATATTTGTATCTTATTCTTCAAAAGATTTGTTTGATGTTCCGTGTGGACCAAGTTGCGCATATGGAGATTTGATTCATTGAAGATTTTTTCCAAGCAAGAAATATATGAATTATTGGTTCTCAAGATTGGATGTCAAAACATTAATCAAAACATTATATTCCGCACCAGAAGATTTGATTTGATATGATTTGATTTTCAGATTATTTGTTTTACCCCGATTTAATATCCAAGTCCAGGTGCTGCTATGGATATAAAAAGAAGGAGTCTAAATATAAGCAAATTGACAGACACAAGTGTGAGTTTGTCCGTTAGGGTTTAGTTTGTTCTTTGTTATTTGTGAGCCACTCTCCTATCACTTTGATGCTTGAGTTGGACTGAATTTGAGTTGTAATTTGTGATTCACTCATAAGCTTTTAATCAAGAGTGGGTTCTGTTTAATTGGAAATGTGCCTTCTGTTTATTGTCATTGTTGTTATCATCACTATTGTGTGATTGAGGGGAACTGAGAGGGATCTCATATCTAGGAGTTCTTCGATAGAAATAACATGGGTAGTAATTAGGTGTGAAGTTTGTAAAATCAGAGGTTGTTGAAAACTTCAAACTAATACTATTATAGTGGATTTCCTTCCTGGCTTGGATCCCCTCATATGTAGGTGATGTTGCACCAAAATGGTCAATAATTGAACTGTGTAATTTATTTTCTGTTGTATACTACAACTTGCTTATTGTTCTGTCTGTTCTTATGATGTCTTAACATTACGCTCGATATTGTGTTTTGACATCCTGGTGTTGTGACATTGTATACGTAATTTGTCAATAGTGTGTCCCTTTTTGCAAGAATAGTGACAAAATAATCTATGATGAGAATCATGTATGCTATTAGATTTTTCTTTAATTAAGTTATAGCTCTTGTGAGGATTTTCAACCTTTGAGCATCCAATAACAATAGTGTTAGTAGGATGATGTATTTTGTCTAATTTGGTTTCAAGATTACTCACTTTTTGTTGCCAAATTTGACATGTTGCACATCCAAATTTATAAGATTGTTCATCCCCCTTTACACAATTTGAACCATTTACAACGAGTTTCTTTAATGCTTCAAAAATTTTATTTGTTTCTTCAACCTTGGCCTCCAAATATGTAAAAACAATTCTTGGGAGGCCAACTCTTTGTTAGCATATAAAGTTTCTTTTTGTAAATTTTCAAATTGATTCTTTAATTCACTAAAAGATAAATTTGCAACATTTGAGTATTTAGAATGACTTACATACTTTTTCTTGCCTTAACGATGATTTACCATGAAACAATAGTTTGCCTCTTCATCACTCTCATTTGAGATTTCATTGATTGAGACCTCACTATCACTATCCCAAGCAACATAGGATCATCTAGAATTTTTAGAGTTGTTTCGTTGACCCTTTCCTTTCTTCTTAGAAAGTGAAGGACATTCCGGTCTATAATGATCGGGTTTTCCGCATTCATAACACATACCCTTTTACTTATCCTTTTTGTTGTCTTCATCTTTAGAGGAGGAGGATTGTCTTCTAAATTTGACAAGATTTTTGTCGGAGTGTTTGACACCGTTCTTTCGAATGTATCGATTATATATTTTTACAAATAATCTTATCTTTTCATCATTCAAATTCTCTTCATTACTAGAGTCACTATCATTTGAGAGCTCTTCTTTTTAGGACTTTGAGCTTGAAGCCTTGAGAGTCTTAGACTTAAATAATTCCTCATTGACGGTCCCTTTTTCTTTCTTCTTTTTCTCAAGCTTCATTTCATGTTTGTCTAAGCAATTGAGTTCTTGCTCATGCTCTTCTAGCTTACCAAACAATGCGGTGAGATAGAGTGTAGCAAGGTTATTATCTTCCTTGATCGCAGTGACCTTTGGTTGTCAATTTCTAGTAAGACATCTTAACACATTGTTAGTAGCAATAGTATTGGAAATATGATTTCCTAGTAAATTTAAACGATTAATAAGATGAGAGAACCCCTTTTGTATTTGAGCAATGGTTTCCCCTTTCTTCATGCAAAAGAGTTCAAACTCTTGATTAAGTGTATTAATTCTAGCTTGTTTGACCTCATTAGTTCCCTCATAGGTAACTTGTAGAGCATCCCACATAGCTTTAGCGGCTTGACAATGGGAAATGCGATAGAACTCATCAACACCGAGTGCGTATATAATAATGTTCTTTGCTTTCCAATTGTAAGGCCATTTTTTCTCATCTTTCTCATCCCATAAGTTTTTTGGCTTAGGTTCGGTAACACTATCAACAATATATGTCACCGGTGTTGGACCATTTAGAATGGCTTCCCAAACACCTTTTTCATATGAGTTGATATGAATTTGCATACAAGCTTCCAATAACTATAATTTTCTCCCGTGAAAATTGGGGCTCTTTGATAATCCCCTTTAGGTTCGTAAATCATTTTCTAAAAAGTGTCGAAGCCGGAATGAACTGGGCTCTTGATATCACTTGTTAGATGATGGAAACGGTATCTAGAGGGGGGGTGAATAGATACCCCTTTAAAAATATCCAAATAAAATTTAGTTTTGAAAAAGTTTTATCAAAGTACGATGTGGAAGCTTTTTCAAATTGTCGTCTATACGAATGTTATCGGGAAGCTCGGATATGCAAACCGTAAATAAAAAATAGTATGGAATAAGAACGATAATTTTAATTAGTAATCTTGAATCACTTTACAACTTATTTACCATTTGATTAATTTCACTTTAGCAAGGATATTTCCACTGGTAATATTAAGAGAATTAGTTTAGTCAATTAATCAAACACTTGGTGTGCAAGTGAATTTTTCAGAATTTTTCCTTTGATTGTGTTGATATACAAAATCAATTATAATAAAAAAATAATTATAAGCTATATCAACACTTGAGTTAAAGATCAAAATCGATTAGGAAATTTTTTACAATTCAAATGATAACGCAATGCTATTTGATAAATCAAACAATGAAAGTCAAAGCAAGTAAAAGAAAAAATAAAAGCGACACGAGGAATTTGCCTTCACAGTTCCCCATTGTCATCCTCGCGTATGGGTACGGCTGCGCCTAATCCAATGGAATTAGTATGATTCTTACAATACAAAATTATTGATACAAGAGAAGTGTTCAAGAGAAACTCCATAAACTCTAAGCTTGTTGTTTATTCAAGCCATTCTCTTTCCTTGATCTTGAGAGAGACCAAGACACAATAGATGAGAAATGACTATCTGGATCATGCTACTCCTTTGCATTCTTTATCTTCAAAGCTTTCGTACACCTTCAATCTCAAACTATTGCAACACAAGACTTCAATTATATTTGGTACTCCAAGTTACTTCCATGCAAAGATTTCAAACACTCCAAGCTTCCTTGCAAAGATTTTATGCCCTCCAAGGTTGTTCACTTTACCGTAATTACCTCTAAAATGTATTATACGGAAACCCCTAAATCAACCAATGATCTTGGAGGATAAACCCTAGGTTTTTCCTGGATGAGAACCCCTACAAAACTCCATCCAATACACAATTGGACACTAGCGATCCTCGTCTAGATGTCACCCCAATGAAACATCGTTACAATGTAATATTATTGTGTATGTATATATTGGAGGTTGAAGATGAAGAGAGAAATAAGTTAATTTTATGGTTTTTAACAAGTTGGAATGATGCATGAAAGAGTATTTATAGTTTTGGAACTTTTAGGGCAAAGAGGGATAAATTCAGAATAAAAAAAATTTAAATAATTGACCAACTAAAACAGTATTTATCGACCTAATAGTCGTATGTGTCGACACATACGTGATTTTTGAACATAATGTGTCGACCTATAAATGCCCATGTGTCGACCGAAAAGTTACAAAGGCTACAAGCTTTAAAATGACGGTAAATGTGTCGACCTGAAGTATGGATGTGTCGATACATAAAATAAGAATTTCTGCATTTTCAGAAATGCTTCAGTATGTGTTGACCTGAAACAATGCATGTGTCGACCTGAGACTTACAGAAGCTACAGACTTTAAAAATGTATTACATGTGTCAACTAGAAATATGGATGTGTCGACACATGTAGTAAAAAAACATGCATAAAACAATTTTTAATAACTTAGATCAATTTTGAAATATTTTATAATTGTTCCTAAGACCTCTAATGTAGAGGAGTTCCACAAGACATAAGGATACCATACAATATTCATAGGTGCAAGCTTTTCTTAGTTTTGACATCATTCAAAATATTTGCCAACGAAGTTTGTACTCACAACAGATGGCAGTGATAACTAGTGATGTGACATATTTTCTATTTTGATTATGTTATTTTTGTGGGCTACACCCTAAATATTTGTGCATGTTAAGTGCTATGGTATGTAACCTTTAACTCTGTATGCTCTGCTGCAACTGTTGTTTTGTTTGAATTCATTGTTGTTTTGTCAAAATTATGGCTAAAAATGGGGGGAGTAGTTGATATTTTTTTTATTATTTTCCCTTGAGGGGGGAGTACTACTTGAGGGCGATTACTTTTTGCTTCTGATCTACTGTTTAGGGGGAGCATAATTTTCTTTTCTAGCCTGATGATAATATAGTGTTAGTTTATGTGCTTGATGTATGGTTGCATGTGGGGTCATACTTAATGTCTTGACATCCTGACTGTGAGAATTTATTTTTATTTGAAGAAGGTTCTGTTTGTAAGAGTTTATTTCTTTCTGTTATTGTGTTCTGTGAGGTTGGGTTTTATCTTTTCTGTTGTGTGTTCCTCTGATGTGTCTTGGTGAAGTTCCAATTTTCATTGTGCATTATTTTTGAAGACGTTCTTTTGAGGTTGTTTTAGCCAAAATTAGCCAAAGGGGGAGATTGTTAGGTTGGTTGTGTTGCGATTGGCCGCATTTTTTTAAAACAAGTGCCCTAGCAAGACGTTGGACATGATTTTTTGACATGTTGGTACGAAATCGTAGCGTGCCTTTACATTCTCGGAATATTTGTTCAGATTCTCAAAAGATTTGATTTACGTATACTGTGGTCCAAGATGCGTGTATTAAGATTTGATTCTCTAAATATTTGTTTCAAGTGTGAGATATCTGAAGATTTGTTTCTTAAGATTGAATGTCAAATCATTTAAGGAAACAATATATTATCTTTTGGAATATTCTGCAGAAGATCTTTTTGGATTTTTTGTTTGTTCAGCCCAAATTGTTCATCAGGCTCATGCGTTTCTCAGGCTATTTAAAGGAAGACTCTAAACCTAAGAGGACACGAGCTGCATGAGTGATAGTGTGAATTATGGTTTAGATTTTTCATTGTTGTATTTGTGGTTTAGGGCTGGACCGTTACTTGAGTTGTATTTGTGAATCCCTCATAAGATTTTAAGCAAGATGGGATTCTATTTATTGGAGTGTGTCTCCTCTTTAATTGTTATCATTGTAATCACGAGTTGTGTAATTGAGATAAAGTAAGAGGGGTCTCATATCTAGGAGAGTCTTAGATAGAAATACCACGAGTAGTGAGTAGGTGTGAAGGATGTATACCGGAGGTTGCTTACATATGACTTCAAACTAATACTATTATAATGGATTTCCTTCCTAGCTTGAATGCCCCCAGATGTAGGTGAAGTTGCACTGTACTGAGTTAACAACTATCTGTGTTTTTTACTTCTTGCAATTCACTTTAATATTATAATTGTTTGTGTTGTTATAATATTTTGATTTTGGTGTCTTGACATCGTATACGACATCTATTCTGTTAGTGTCAGAATTTCAAGTATTATGACCAGGCACGGATCCAAGTGGACTAATTGAGGTCAAGTGACCCCATTTTATTTTTTTAAAACCAATAATAATTACTTTTGATATATCGACCCCACATAAAATATTTTAATGTCCCCACACCACTCATTTACTTAAAATCTAATCTCTAGAAAACATAAGTTTGACAGTAAATTTTACTTTATTATTTTTTTTTTGTCAAAAGTAAATGGAAATTGAAAAGGCAGGAAGTTGAATAGCTTCTTTTAACTAAATATGCATAGTAGTGTACAAAAATACATTTCTTTATCATTTCTACTCTCTCTTTTTGACTTCTTCTTTCCTCTATACATTACTTTATTTTTTCTTAACAAGTCTTCTACTTTAAATTGTTTTTTAATTTTTTTATCAAAGTTAAGCTAAAAGAAAATAGTTCAATCAAGTTTCTTCCTTAATTCATTTTTTTCTTTGTATATTATATTATTGTATCGTGATTTTATATTTTTGTCTCAATTTTTTATCATGATTTTAATTTTAAGCTTATGCTTGTAGTTGTATTAGAATCAAGTAACCAATTAGAGTTATATTTTTAGGTGTTAGAAATGGAAAAGTATTTTAAAAGAAAATCAACATTAGAGTATCAACAAGTTAATAAAGTGGAAAATGCATTAACACAACAATTAGAGTCATCTTTTAAAAAAAAGATTTTTAGATGTTGATTTAGATAATCTTCCTATTGATTTTGGAGAGAGGAATCAGATGTCATGTTATCATCGAAATGATCGAGATGAAATCCGAAGAGCTTATTTACAAAAAAGGCCTTATCAACCAAAGGAGCATAAATTTCCACAATAAAAAGTTGGTACGTCTTTACATACGTTCAATCTTGATTGGTTTCTTGAATTTGGTAGTTTGTTGGAATATGATGTATCCAAAGACGTTGTCTTTTGTTTATGTTGTTACCTCATGAGATATGAGATAGGAGAACACAAAGGTTGGGATGAATTTGTGATTGAGGGATTTTCAAATTGAAAAAAGAAAGACAGACTCAACGCCCATGTGAGAGGTCCTAATAGTGCTCACAATCAAGCTTGGAGAAAATGTAATACACTAATGAATCAAAAACAACATACTGAAGTTGCTATCAACAAATAACCTGACTTGATCAAGAAGGAATATCAAATTCATTTAACTGCAATGGTTGGTTGTATTATACTTTTATTAAAGCTAGGTTGGCGTTTCGTGGTGACGATGAATTGATGAATTCAAAGAATAAGGGTAATTTTCTCGAGATTCTACAATTTCTTTGTAATAATAATGAAGAGATTGATAAAGTGTTGAAAAAATCTCGTGGAAATCTCAAATTATTGTCACTTAGCATTCAAAAAGATATTGTGAAAGTTGCTGCTTATGAGACCACAAGAGTTATTATTGATGATCTTAACAATGATTTGTTCTCTATTTTAATTGATGAATCTCGAGATGTTTCAATTAAAGAGAAAATGGTTGTTGTTTTACACTATGTAAACAAGAAAGGATGTGTCATTAAGATATTTCTTGGCATTGTCCATGTTGCAAATACAAATGCTATGTCTTTAAAGTTGACACTAGAGTCTTTATTGGCAAAGTACAATTTGAGCTTTTCAAGAGTTCGTGGACAGGGATATGATGGAGCTAGTAATATATGAGGAGAGTTCAATGGCCTCAAAATTTTGATTTTAAAAGAGAATATGTGTGCATTATATGTTCATTGTTTTGCTCACCAACTCTAATTGACACTTATGGTGGTTTCTAAAAAGCATAATGACATTACTTGATTTTTTCTTGTAGTTAACGATTTATCTAATGTTGTTGGAGCTTCATGCAAGCAGAGAGATATTCTTAGAGAAAGTCAAACTCTTAAAGTAATGGAAGCATTAGAGAATGGATAAATTTTAATTGGCCACAACTTGAATCAAGAAACTACACTAACAAGAGCTGGAGATACTATATGGGGATCACATTATGGAACATTACTAAGGTTGGTTTCTTTGTTTCCTTACGTGTGTGATGTGATAGATATAATTTTAAAATATAGCCTTAGCGTGGAGGAACGAGTTGAAACTCGTTAATTGTTGAATACTTTGCAATCCTTTGAATTTATTTTTAAATTACTTTTGATGAGAAATATATTGGGAATTACTAATGATTTGTCTCAAGCACTGCAAGGAAAAGATCAAGATATTGTAAATGCTATGACATTTGTTAAAGTATCAAGGAAAATATTTCAAAAAAATGAGAGAATGTGGTTGGTCTAGTTTACTTGAAGAAGTGGCATCGTTTTGTGAGAAACATAGTATTAACATTATAAATATGGATGATGCCTTCATGTTACCTGGAAACCCAAGACGTAATGTTCAAGTAGTTTCAAACTTGCATCACTTTCAAGTTGAGGTATTTTATCAAGTGGTTGATAGACAACTTCAAGAATTGAATAATAGATTTACAGAGGTGAATAGTGAATTTCTTATTTGTGTAGCAAGTTTAAGTCCACGAGATTCATTTTGTGCATTTGACAAGGAAAATTGATTAAGTTGGCTCGATTTTATCCCTTAGAATTTTCTCCAATAGAGCTCATGGGACTTGACAATCAACTTGAAAATTATATCATAGATGTTTGTTCTAGTGAGAAATTTTCTAATTTACATGGAATCAGTGATCTTTCAAGAATGATGGTGGAGACTAAAAAATACATTATTTATCCAATGGTGTATTTACTTCTGAAGTTGACATTACTTTTGCCTGTGGCTACAACAACAATTGAAAGAAGTTTTTCAGCTATGAATTTTGTGAAGAAACAACTGCGCAACCGGATAGGGGGTGAATTTTTGAATGATTGCTTAGTAACATACATAGAAAGTGATATATTTGATGGTGTTGAAAATGAAATGTTTTTTACAACACTTTCAAAAATAAAGACACTTACTGAACAATTATAATTCTTGGATATTAAGTTGTCTTCAATTTTTTTTATATACATTGACATTTTGTTTTGTAATATTTAACTTTTTAGATATACATTATCATTATTTTACCCATAAGTATTTATATAATTTTTATGAATATTTATAGTATTTGATTTTAATTTTTATATAAAAAAAATTAATATTGACCTCACTTATTAAAACTTTTGGATTTCTTCTAGATCCGTCCCTGATTATGATCATATATATAAATATATAAATGATGTAACATATGTTTGTAATATACTCAATTTCATTCTAATGATACTTGTCTCTTAATTACTCTTTATTCTTTTCTATTTTTCACAATTTGCAAATAACTTGTAATTCAAGTTATACAAAATTGTGATTGTTATTATTTATAGATCTTGTAATAATTTGTGCTAGCAAGTCACTAAACCAAATTTGACAAAGACATATCAAAGAGTGTTAGGATGGTTAACACTTGTTCTAATTATCTTTAACAAGTCATAAGAGTTTGCTAACATAGGATAATAGTTACTGCAAGTGATCATGGGCTTGAGCTACAATATCTGAAACATTCCTTCAATATACTAATGGGATGCTCATTATATCATGGAGGGAAGGAGTCCCATTTTTAATTTTTCTATGGACAATTGAACAACAACAGAACTTGTCTCAGTTTAATATTTCTTTTCCTGTCTCTATTCAATATCATTTGTAGTGCAAATTTCTTTTCCCACGCGCTGCTATAAGAACAGTATAATCATAAACAACCATCCTCTATCACTGTCTGAGGTCCCACCCTCCACCCATTTTTATGAAATCCAGCTTTATTTCATTTTCAAATCCGTTGTGTGAGTGACCACAACTCCACTCAACTCATTATTTTTATCTTTTCTTTATATAAACAAAAGGCATGTCTGTGCTCACTACCCTTATACCCTTATTATGTATTCACAAACAATATAGTGCAAATTGCAAAATCAAAGTTTCATTTCTTGTGTATTTTTTCTTTCTTCAAAAGACAAAGTGCTACTCTTGTCTCTTTTTTCTACTTCTTCACTCCTTGTTTGGATTTGAATCATACATAAAAATATAAATAAATTCTCTTTTGAGTTTGGAACATTCATAGAGGCTAATTTCTCATGGAGTTTGATGAATTTGTATATGGTGAAATTTTTGAAAAGAATATAATCAACACTTATAGTGGTAAGCAAGCAAAATAGGGTTGATCATCAAGATGTGCCTAACATGAATATTCATTCTTGAGTTGCTTTTTTTTTTTTTTTTCAGAGTTGACTTATATTCATTTGTTTACCTGTAAAATTTTCACTCACAATTCAACAAACTCTTAGAACTGAAAATTTTAACTTAAGTTCTTTGAATTTTTTTTTACAAGTAGCCTAGTGGCTCGAATTCGCCCTTTAAAGATAACAGACTGATTGAATTTACGCTCTTGTATCTGATGTCTCTGCACAGCTGCTAACACTTTGAATTTGCGCTGATGTCTTGTATCCGATGTCTCTGCACAACTGGTATTACAGACTCTTTGAACTGAAATTTTTAACTAAAGTTCTTTGATTTGTTTTTGCAGGAAGTGATGTTCTTCAATGTTGACCTACTTTGTGGCAGAAATCATTGTTTTGTGTCAGAGAATGGGAATTGTGAATATTTCTGGTCCTAATTGATATTTGACAGAACGGCTCTACACATTTACTTTGTGAAAGTTTTTTGTTGGATGAACCAAGTTATGGTAATTTTGTTGTTGATTAGTACAATAGGGCCAATGTTAAAAAAGAGAGTTGGTTTGAGAATTAAACAAGCTGGTAGAGGCTCATACCGAGGAAGCTAGGTGTGTTGTGTTTGCGTGTTTGAAAATTGTTGTTGGTTGTTGTGTTTTGTGTTTGTTGTTTATTTTACGAAAAAGTCCTGTAAAAGTAGAAGATGGAAGAAGCTACTTCAATAACAGAACTGTTGAAGGGCTTTTGTGATACTATGCTATGGCAGTATGCTGTCTTTTGGAAGCTTATCCATCTTTCTCCAATGTAAGCTCTTTCGCCGTTGAATTGCTTCTGATCTTATGCTTTTATGATGTGTATCGTATATAGTTGTTTTATTGAAGACATTTAAAGATGTTCTGAGTAGAACTAGCCATGGTTATCGTTATCTTAATTTGATACAAAATCAAATAATCGATATGAATTTCTAGTCGATCACTTTTTTTTTGGTCAACTTTGTATAGTCAACAATTTTGCTTGGATCATTTGATATATGACTTGAATCTTGAATCACATGGGGTTCAGATATGATATATTAGCTTATAATTTAGCTACATCACATGCTTTTACTCGAAACTATCATATTTTTATTAGTAATGTATCTTATGATTCAGGGTAAGATTTGAGTCACGAATCAGAAATTAATCATTTCGGTTCACAAACCTAGGGGTTGGCTTGTTCGTGAAGGCTTGAGACCTGAGAATGTGTCTGATCTCATGTTTGAATCACGCTACAGGCTAACAACAATCTTAGTGTTGGGCCAGTCATTTCCGTGACTGGATAGTTTTCAAAAAAGAAAATATCTCGATTCAGAATATTATCCCATTTGTGTAATTTTCTTAAAATATTAGCATGTTGCATGAAATTGTGTTGCCAGTTTTGGATTAGATATTAAACGTATAACACAAGTCTGTTTGTTTTAGGACATTGAACTGGGAAAGTGGTTATCAGAAAAGTAATGAGCCTTTGGGGAGTATGTGGGGGGACATCAATTTCGAATCCAGTGACGATGTATATTCTTCAAGGAGCGAAGGAGCTGATGATGTAGGTGATTATTCAGTCCGACTTCTCATGATCGAAATGTCTCATCGTAAATACACTTTGGGAGAAGGGTAACAACCTATGCTCTATAGTTCATATCAGAATTTAGTGTTGCAAATTTATTGTTGATATTATGGGTCCATAATAACGATGCAAACTCAACCATTTTTCCCAGGGTCATTGGTAAATTAGCTCTTGCCAAGGAACACTTTTGGGTTTCCAGCGACGACATTTTCGCCGGTAAATTTGACACTAGTTTGCTTCCTGAGGTGAGATTCTATACATTCAATATCCACATTGATGTAAATTTTATTTACCATTCTTCTTTGAAATATACTAAAGAACTGCATCTTTTCCTCCAGTGTCCCGATGAATGGCTTCTTCAGTTTGCATCTGGCATCAAGGTAAAAGTTTCTTGTGTAACATTTCTGCGATTAACAACGCCGGTTGAAGCAAATGCTAAGTTGATGATTTGAATTTTCAGACTATTGTGCTGGTTCCAGTTCTTCCACAAGGGGTTTTGCAGTTCGGTTCATTTAAAGCGGTGCGTAAATTTTTACATATTTCTTCTTTTTAAGTTTAGGTGCAAATTTTGGTTTTCTAAATAGTTTATTTGTTCATATTACATGAAAATTTAGGTTGCTGAAGATCGAGAATTTGTAGCGAATATCAAAGAGAAATTTCATTTCATTCAATGTATGGAAGCTAATGCCACAGCTTTGAACTATGGAATCGATTCTCAAGATTGGTCATTCTCGGATCTATCAAATTATTTGATGGATAGCATCGACGAATCTTCTGCAGTCAGTACTTCTCTCAATATGAATGAATCAGCTAGATTTCCTCAGGAAGTGTATTTGTTCTCTAGAGAAACTCAGCTAAAATCTCTCAAAAGAGCAAGTGAAAATCAGATGTTTTCCTCATCATTCGAGACGCCAACTGATCCAACCCATATTGGTTATGAGGAGACAAAATCGAATCATCTGGTTGAAGAGATATGGCCCTGGTCTCACTTTGTTGGCAATGAAGAAAAGTTCGGAGAGACATCGTATGGATTAAGTTCTTATTCTGATAATAATATGACTGGTCATGTTAATGTTAAGAATTTCCATGACTTCTCCTCCCTTCCCTCGGTGTCTGTATTCGACAAAGCAGTTGAGTCTGTTGCAGATAGACAGACAGGAAAATGTATACCGAAATATATCTTGAACGAGGATACATTCAGTAGCTCGACTTTAATATCCAATAAAAAGGAGCATGATCATATCAAGAGTTTCGAGCTTCCTGAAGGAATTGAACCGGAATATCTTTTGGATGCTGTTGTTGGCGATTTATGCAGTGCCTCTGATGATACCTCGTGCAGATCCAACAGTTTTAGGTCTCATATAACAATGCCATCAGAGTTTACTAACTCCATTCAGCCGAAAATTGTATCCGAAGAAAGCACTGCGTTTGTGAAAAACTCAGATGTTGAAAGTGGTCTCGTCCCTGCGGTTACGACCAACGCAAAAGACGTATTTATGAATCATTTTATATCATCCCTCGATGGAAATTCAAGTTTATTGGTTGATGAGGCGCCACGGGAACAAGTTAATAATCATGTTGTGCCCATTAGTCGACCAAAGCTCTCTAGTGTGAGCAAGAAAAAAGCAAAAGTAGGCAATAAAAAAAATTCAAGGCCAAGAGATAGACAGTTGATCATGGACAGGATGAAGGAGTTGAGGGAGCTCATCCCAGATGGCGGAAGGGTAAGTATTTACATTTTATTATCGAAACTACGTGTTTGGTTTCCCTTTTGTATTGTCTAAATTGTTTAATTTTGGACTTACGACTTTCAGTGTAGCATTGACAACCTTTTGGAACGAACCGTAAAGCACATGATGTACTTAAGAATGGTAACTAGCCATGCCGAGAAACTGAAAAGATTTGCTGATCGTGAGGTAAGGCTCACAAAGTTTGTTATCTACTTGTCTCCTCACCATTCCATTCCATCATTGTTCCATTCTGCTCCGTTCTGTTCCATCAATCCAAGCATAGCCCTGAAGAGAAAATGAATAAATCTTTGGTATAACCATTTCATTTATGTTTGACTTTGGATTTACAGGTACCTGAAAGGAAAAGGCAGAAAACAAATGGCAGCCGTCCAGGAAGAAGCTGTGCATTTGACTTAGAAAGTGAACAATCATGGCCAATAGTCATAGAAGATCTGGAATCCTCCGGGCACATGCTCATCGAGGTATGCAGGTTTTTGAATTGAGATCCTCTCCGGTACCAAACGGTCCATTCCAGAGAAAGATTATTATGTTCTACGAGTCTTTCTCTACATAATGGACCTCAATACCGGAGAGCATTCCAAGTCCAACTCTTGGTTTTCTTGTAGACTACTTGGCTCTCGTATTTTTTCAAAACTAATAGCATACAAGAATCGTATTTATTGAATTGCTCAACATTTTCTTATAGATGGTATGCAATGAGCATGGACTTTTCTTGGAGATTGCTCAGGTGATCCGAAGGCTGGACATTACCATCTTGAAAGGGATTTTAGAAAACCGTTCGAGCACAAGCTGGGCTTGTTTCATCGTCGAGGTAGAGAAAAACGTGCCTAAGTAATGTTTCATCGTCGATGTATTCGAAATTTGATTACAGAAAAATTATTACTTAAATCCTTTTTTTTTTCTTTGACATGCACAGGTTCCAAGAGGTTTTCACAGGATGGATATTTTATGTCCTTTACTGCATCTTTTGCAGCTTAGGAGAAACTGTGTTTCATAAAAAGCTGACCCTTGATCATTATATGAAGGAAATGTGGCTTGTCTTCAGTTTTAAATGACAAGTTCTGGTTTATATAGTAGAAGTTAAAATAGTTATGAGACTAGTAGTGCAAATAATTGCTCTCATCAATGTTGTTGTAGAATATGTTATTGATGATTGCATGAATTGCTTAATAAAAGAAAATTTGGTGAATGTAATTTAAAGAAAAATAGTGTGCAAGTCAGATCAATTATATAATAGGTAATGAAATTTTGGCTATCACATCTCGGATATTCTACGAGATGTCGAGACATCAGATCCGACTTTTCACACAACAGCAGATATATCTGAAAGTAAATAACACAAGATATGTTTACCTAGTTCGGAACAACTTTCCTACTCTAGGGACTACTAAGTCAGGGACGAAATCAACTAGATAGTATCAATTTGCAGACCTTACAGCAAACCTCCAGTTTAGAATCTACGCACTTAATCACTATCCTTTGTTTAACTTTTATCTAAGACACACTTAGCTATGAGACCCTCCTCAAATCCCTCTTCAATTACACTTACCAATTGGAGCAAACTCTAAACACAAATAGAGAACAAAAACCAACCGGAAGCTATACTTCCAAAAAAGTAAGACTCAATGCTTAAAAGCTTATGAGAATTGACACACAATATGTTCAATGCTTAAAAACTTATGAACATCTAAAAAGAGAACTTATAACCCAACAAAACAGTCATACTATTCTATCAAGATGATATTAGAGAAGCTCACAAAAATAGGGATTCAACAAGCCTAAAAACACACATGTAAGTTCTATCTAATACTAGATATACACCAGTCTATTTATAACTTTATTCTAGACTAGGTTGAGCTTCAAAACTGCGACAGTGAGGTTGCACAAAGTCTGCAAAATATCCTCAGAGAAAATAGGTCTTCAATCATTGGTTTCCTAATAAATCTCCATATTTAGCAACTGATCAAATCTTCGAAAATCAATCACAGAATATTTCGACCAATCAATCTTGGACGCCACATAAGCTAACTGAATATTTTTTGAATATTCAATAGCTACAAATCAGTTTATTCACACTGTCGGCTTGTTGCAGACGCGGTGTCATATCTCCTCGTTGGGACATCTTACTCGACATGTTGAAATAGAATGTTGAAACAAAATGTTGAAACATCTTGTTCAACATGTTGCTGTTAAACTGGTTTTACCAAAATGTAAGTCAACCATAATTTCAGAGAAATAACAATCTCCCCTGTTGGCACATTTTGACAAAAACACTTAAAAAATCCTTGCACAAGAAAAATATGCTTGAAAATAAATCAAACATACACATCAGAGGTACAGCAGCGAAAAAACACACATGCAAGGTTAGCAACACAGAAAATAGCAGGACACGCACATAGATGCAAAAATAGAGAACACTTAAGTTCTCTCACCAAGTTGTCACACCATGATGTCAAGACATCATATCAGACACCTGTTGCACCCCAAAATTTATCCTCCTAATTTCTTATATTTGGCTTAGGCTTAGCATTGCATTCATATCTTTTCATTAGGTTACTAACATGGCATATATTTCATTCAATAAAGCACTTAAGATTCAATATTCAGTGGGCATGTAATGCTACAGTTTTCATAATATTTCAAGGTGTACAGGACAAGACATGTTTTTTGTGATAGGTCAAGATTTTCACTACTTACGAGGATTGTGTTCTCAACTAAATTTCTCATTATCATGGATTGAGATGTGTTTTCGTCATGATGGAAAGCACCCAGGGTTTAGGGTTGCGTTGACCATTATTTGGGTTTCTCTGCAATATTGGGAGTTACTCATTAATCAAGACGACGGTCCATCTCCATCTACTTGTAATGCGAGTTATGTCCTCTGGACTTTGTTCAAAAGTGGGTATGAATTGAGAACGGATATTGAATCGCGTCAGATAGTATGATGCAGTGGGTCACATCTTTGGCATGATGAAGCTTTCAAGAAGAATTAGTTATCAATGATGCAAAATCCAAAGGCAAATTAAGGACAGAAATCGTTCATTTATTTGGAAAAGATCATTGCATTAAACATAATTCAAAGTTCTGTTCTGCGAAAGTGTTCATAAGGAGTATGTATAGAATCAAGGTTCTCAGGATAATTCTATTCGAGTACCGTCAAAGTTCCGCAATTTCATTTGAGTTCTTTCCAAATAACAGACATTATTCCTTAAACTTCTAATCCACCAATTCCAATCTCATCTTTGATACTTCCATGAGCAACTGTTGCAAGATCAATGGCTGCAGCAATCAACCCAATATTCTGGCTGTCATTTTTTACCTAGATGGCACACTTCTTGATACTGAAAGGGCTACAAGGGGTGTGTTTAATGAGTTCTTGGGAAATTATGGGAAGGAAGTGAATAAGGAAAGGGAAGAAAAGAAAAGGTTAGGAATGACTCAGAAGGAATCAACAACTTTAATTGTTAAGGATTCTCAACTCTCATTAACCCCTGAACAGTTTATCAAAGAAATTAACCCTCTCTATATTCAAAGGTGGAGAGAAGCCAAAGCATTGCCTGGTGCTAATCGAATCATCAAACATTTCTTGAAAAATGGTGTTCCGATGGCTCTTGCTTCAAACTCTTTGAGGGAATACATATATGCACAGATTCCTTACCATGAAGGTTGGACATAAATCTTCTCTGTAATTCTAGGAAATGACCAGGTTAAATTTGGGAAGCCTGCTCCTGATTTGTTTGAAGAAGCTGCCAAGAGAATGAGCGTAAATGCAACGAATTTCCTTGTGTTTGAAGATTCCTTGGTTGGTGTCAAAGCAGCTCACGCTGCAAAAAATGAAGAGAATCGAAAGAGGATGGAGGCTCTCAATCTCACTCAACTCTCTCAATCCCTTCACAAATCATCTTCTCCCATTTCAAAACCCTCGTCGTCCAAACCTCGCACCCCTCTCACCACCAAGAAATAGCTCGTCGTTGTACGAAGATCCGGCCGTGTCGCCAACCAGCCTGCTCCCGTTTACAAAGAAGTTCTTATTGATCGCGTTATAATACCTAGAATTAGAACTTCAAGTGGAGGTAGTTATAACAAGTACATGGATTATTCGAAGCGTGTTTATGCTTCCGATGAAGCTCGAGTGGAAGCATTGGACAAGGCTGAGAAGTTGTCGTCCGAGTTACACTCACTGCATCCCATTTTTATTAAGTCAATGCTTCAATCTCATGTCATTGGTGGATTCTGGCTGGGTCTTCCAGTTCATTTCTGCAAGAAAAGCCTTCCAAGAAAGGACGAAGTGATGACTTTGATTGATGAGGATGAGAATGAGTCTCCAACTACATATTTGGCTCAAAAAACAGGACTTAGCGTTGGATGGAGAGGTTTTGCTATTGCTCACAAACTTGCGGATGGGGATGCTTTAATTTTTGAATTAGTTAAACACACTACATTCAAAGTGTATCAAATACAGAAAAAAAAACTGCACAAATTGTTTGCTTTAATCCTAATATCATAAGCTTTCTTCATGCTGCTCACTCTCGTCATGCATTGCCTTGGAGTGCTTCAACCAAATCTCTTATTTTCTTTCAAACTTCAAAACCAAGCTGACAGTCAGACTCAACCGTCCCTGCATATAATTACTGAAGTCGTGCCAAAACGATTCCCGGCCTGCACCAAATCCAAATACGACAGCCCTGCATAGTTCCACAGTCCTTAATTTTGAAAACTCAACTGTAAATCATCCCTGCATTTAATTCATACCAAAAATCAGAAAAAACAACGAAAAAGAGAAGAAAGTCAACGACTTACTGCATTCGCTAACACGAAATCAGGAAAAGGACGAGGCATCTGCTGTTACAACTTAGAAATCAATGGAAGCATTAGTTTAATTGAGGCTTAACAGTGCATCAATAGTCCAAAATAAATCTAACAGAAATCAAAACAGAATTTTATTAAAAGAACTGCTAACAGAAACTAACCAGCTTAACCATAATCTCCAACAACCCTCTAACTGTCAAAAACAGAATCGTAACAGAAATTTCCAACTAACTGTCAAAGCAACCCCTAACAGTATCCATCAAAAACCTATAAATAACTCCTCTAACTCTTCTAACTGTTGATCCTGAATATGCCTCCCAACAGAAAACTAACTACCTAACCTTTTTTTACTAACCGACTCCTAACAGATCATCTAACCAAATTCCAGCTTGCAACTAACCTCAATATCACCATTAATCTATAACAGAAAATCCCTATCTGATTTCCTAAGCCAATTTCCCTAACAAACACAAACAGAATTTCCCAACTGTTCTAACTAACCTCTAACAGAATTCTCTAACAGATCTAATAGTATATATAACAGAAAAGCTGACCTTGATTGATTCATGCTCCAACTTCTGCAGAATCATACTAAAAACTCCCTCATCTTCACCTTTTCTCAACCTCACTCTCTGCATAATCTCAGAAGAGCCCTCCATTCATCATCTTCATCTTCAACAATCAGCCTTCACGGTAACCATTCTTCAATCTCTGAGAGCTTTCTCTTCTCCGTACTTTCTCTCCGAATCCAGGTCCTCATGAATCTCCACCAATATTTCAATCTTCACCTTCTCTGATTCATCACCAACATCTTACCAAAAAAAAATTGAAAGTGTGCAATAAACTCTTCGCTCCTTCATTCTAAAATCGTAGATTGCAGCAACAACAAAATTTCGGTAAACACACCGCATTCATGGTTCACAGAACAAAACCAGAACACGAAATCAGGGAAGAAAGATCAAGAAGAATGGCAATTGTATTACCTCACCTCTGGATTTCTGAAGCACCACCGACGCGTCTTCAATAGGTAATCCCCGATCTTCTTATTTTTTATGATCTTTTCGTTTGGTCTTTATCATAGCCGTGAAGTATAAAGCTTAGTGAACTACAACTCCATGGATCCGGGGTCTTACACTCCATATCCACCATGTAATCTTGATCGAAAGCAATTTAGGGTTTAGGGTTTTTTGTTAGATTTAGGATGGACAAAGAGAAGTTGACAAAAATTAGCAAGGCATTCGGATTCAGAGGGAGATTCTAGGTTTGTGTTGAGAAGAGGCTGAGTCAAGGACGACGACGACGCCGATTTTCCAAAGATCACGTCGATAAGGGAAGAAGGAGAGCGGTACAAGCATGAGCTTGTTTGTGAATGGAGATGAAAGATCGTAAATACCAATTAAAATGCATTGTTTCACATTTTATTTTTCTGAAGTTTTTATGCAATGTCAATAATTTTTGTTTTTTGAAAGAGAATGGGCTTGTGCTGCTAAGAAGAACTGAATTAAGGTCCGTTGAGTTTGTGTTTTTTTTACAGAATCTAGCCCATTTTAGCTTTCTGTTTAACAATGCCTACTGGACTCTATTGTTGGGCCAAGTCATCTCTGAGCCCGTTTCATCTTTTTGGAAATCAAGTGAAGTAGCAATAAAAACCGCCTTTGGACTTATTTAGTTTGGGCCTAGCGCCCTACTTCTGCAGCACCCCCTGAATTCAATTCTCATCCCCTGTCTCTCTTACTTTCTTTTATTTTATTTTTTAATTCTTTCTTTCATGATTTTTTTATAACAAAAATACATAATAAAAATGGTAAAAAATATTATAAGACATTTTGGAAATTAATTAGGAATTTACTTCTCCTTTTACTTTTTTTTTAGTCAATTTTAATCACTAGTTTTATTCATTATGCCAGGTATTTCATTTGCGATTTTTGTATGCAATACTTTGATACTTGCTTGTATGTTCTTTCATCATCCCTTAAGTGATTTTGGTTCAAATTTAATCTTCGATTTAATTGGACTAAAATTGGACATTAGGATTCTAAATCCATGCATGCAAACATTAGGTAGAATTCCCTCAAAATTCTAACTTTAGGTCTAACAATGCATGATAAAATTAGGTTTAGAAATAGGCTAGTCTCCCTGTGACTTTTCTTCCCCTTTTGCATTTGCACTAAAAATAAAACTTCTTTTTCTTATAAACCTCAAAATACTTAAAAATTTACTGACGAGAATCATATCTTTGTTAAGTATGAGAGATGATAAGTGGGTTTCTTCTCGACCTTATCGTTCTTTTATTCTAAGCCTTGGTGTGGTTCAAGTCTCAAAGACTTATTTCACGAATAAGTAGAGAAATGACTAAAATCTCTCTCTTGAGATTAACTAGCTGTTATCTACAAGCAAACAAAAAAAAACACCAACAAACACAAACTCTTTTTGCCTTTGGGCTTCTCTTTCAAACTCCTTTCAAAAGAGCGTGTTAATTCACTTCTGTGCTGACGCATAAGTCTCCAAAGGTCGAGTGGCGGGAGAAGGCGAAATTAATATTGTTCATTAAAAAAATACAAACCAACAAAAACATATGAGCCGAACTACGGCTGCTCTGATTCCTTAAAAGGGATATGTAGGCATCGGGGTAGGGCCCGAACGAGCACAACTTTTATTTTCCCTACACTCTTTTCTCCTTTTCTTTTGCACGCATTCCTTGTACAATTTAGATATAGATTAAACACACCCAAAAGATAGACAACAAGAGTGGATACCGTAGAGTACTACGGGCATGTGGGGGTGCTAATACCTTCCCCTCGCGTAACAGACTCCCTTACCCTTATCTCTTGGTCGTTCAACCTTGATTTCACCCTTCTCAGGTTTACTCGATGTTTACCTTTCCCTTCCTGTGGGATAAAAAACGTTCGATGGCGACTTCATTGTTTGATGATTTTCGGCCGGTTGTTTCAGTTGGCGACTTCACTGGGAACCTGGTTGACCAAATGCTGGTCCATCCCGGAGTCACTCCTAGCTCTTGCTTTCCTTTCTTTGGGTGTTTTATTGCTTTCAGTTTATTCATTCATTTTGTATATACTTGAGCATATGTATGCATTGCACTTTACTGTCTTCCATATACTACTGTTGTACTGGATCTGCTTCTTGATTGGGTGGGGATGTTACTATTAAGGTAAAAGAAAAGGGAGGAACTCGAAGGGGAAAGTAGTTCCAAGAAACGACCCAGAGCTGAAAACTCTTTTGTGTCTACGAAAGAATATCAGATAGCCCTCGCCGATGCAGAAAGGAATCATCAAGAAACTTTGAAATTTCAGATGGCCAACAATAGGAACAAAGCCAAAGTCAAGGAGTTGGGAAACCAATTCAAAATTGCTAGGATGGAGTTGGAAGCAAAAGAAGATCAAATAACCGAAGTGCTGAAAGAGAATGCGATACTTCGAGACAAGATCAAGGAAATGGAAGAAGCGCCAGTGCCTATACCTTTTCCAGAATGTAAAGAATGTGATTGCTTCCTAGAGCAATGTGTGTACTTGGAGGGACAACTATATCAAAAAGATGTGGTGATCAATAGCTTCGCTCGTGGACGGGATCGTGAAAAGGCAAAGAAATTATTTGAAGAAACTAAGGAATGGAGTAAAGATTACTTCCGGCAAGGAGGACCATTGTACTATACAGAGATTAGAGATCCACCCCGTTGATTATCTTGTTCTCCCCTTCTATTTTATTTTTGTCTTTTGATCACCACCAGTCTTGTTGGATGGGGTCATTTAGATTTCATTGCAGTTTCTGAATCATGCTTGTAAGAAGTTACCATTAGATCATATGAATGATGTTTTTAATGAGATCAATTGTTATCAAAATTTCTTCCCACTGTTTGTTTCTCTTATCGTGTTGTTTAAAATTCCTAGGGGTAATAAAACTTTGGATGTCCTAGAAATGATATAACATCACATACACAATCATGCATTCATGCATATCATAATATGAGAAATAATTATGGCAGATCTTCTTATTCCTTGATTTGGGCCTCCCCTTTGCAGAAGATAGCCACTATGAATTCTCATTGTTATAATACTCTAAGCACTGCCAAAAGACAGATGGAACAGATTCAAGATGATGTTGTAGCTATGGGAACCAGGATGGATACTCGAGTCGAACAATTGATGGAGATTATTCAGAACATGGCTCGTCAACAAGAGGAAATGAGGGCCATGATTGTGAGGCCTGCTGAAGCTTTGAATAATGGGTGTGAAAATCTGAACGCTGGTCCACCAGGGGTCGTCATCAATAATCCTAACGGTATTCCAGGGGCTCAGAACACAGTGGAGAATCCGGGAGGAACTCGAAATGTGAATATCAGTTTGAATACCCAAAATGGTCAGCATGCAAATTTCAGCAACCCTATAGGTAACCAAGGCATCCCTAGGAATCAAGCTGTGGGGAATCCTCCCCCACCTACTCCTGTTCATCAGAACACTGAACAACCTATTGTACTACCAAGGCCCGTTCGTATTCCTGCTAGGACGGTGGAAGAAGATAATTAGGAAGACTGGATGACTAATATGGAAGAACCAACTGAAGCTAGCAAGAAGTTGCATATGCTTGAAGAACAGATGCGCAAGTTTGAGAGTCAAGGTGCAGTAGGCTTTGACATGTTTGATTTAGGCTTGGTGCCCGCAGTAAGGATTCCCCCAAAATTCAAGGCGCCTGATTTCGTAAAGTACAAAGGCACTTCCTGTCCAAAAACCCATGTCAAGTCTTTCTATCGGAAGATGTCTGCATTTTCCAACGACTAGAAACTGTTGATGCACTTCTTTCAAGATAGCTTGACAGGTGGTCCACTCGAATGGTACATGCAGCTAGAAAGTAGTCGTATCCATACATGGAGAGAATTGATTGAAGCATTTGTTTTGCACTATCAGTATAACACTGACATGGCGCCCACAAGAACCCAACTGCAAAACTTATCCCAGAAACGAGATGAATCTTTCAAAGAGTACGCCCAGAGGTGGCGAGAGATGGCTGCAAAAGTGCAACCTCCCATGTTAGAATGAGAAATGGTAGATATGTTTAGTAGTACGTTGCAAGGCCAGTATTGCACAACTTATAGTATATCAGGTACTTTTGCCGAGATGGTAACACATGGGGAACGGATTGAGATCGGAATTAAATTGGGGAAAATCCAAAATGCCCTGGTTGGGAATAGTGTTGGCAATACTAAAAAGTCTTTTGGGGGCCACCCAAAGAAAAAGGAAGGAGAATCTAGTGCAATCTATCCTCAGAAGGGGAAGAGCAGATATCAAGATTACGACCATCAGGCTGCTGCTGTAACAATACCGATAGCTCCCCCTCAACGTCCAACATATACACCTCGCCAAGGCTATCAACAGAGGCCAAAAAAACCTCTTAGAAAGTTCGACACAATTCCCATTCCCTATGAAGAATTACTATCCCAGTTACTAGAATTGAAGTTGGTCGAAAAACGTACAATGCAAATTAACCCAGATAGACTGCCGCCAAATTTCAATGCTAATGCTACATGTGAGTTTCATTCCGGAGCACAGGGGCATAACATTGAGTGTTGCATAGCATTTAAACACAAGGTATAGGACTTATTGGACTCTCAAGCTATTAATTTTAGACTAGCACATAATATTACAAATCAACCCCTGCCGACTCATGGAGGTTCCTCTGTCAGTGCCTTCATTGAAGACGAAAGCCTGGATCCGGTTATGGATGTCAACCAGTTAACTACCCCCCTGTTATTTGTGAAAGAGCAGTTGGCGAACAAAGGTGTATTTTTGGGCTGCGGGATGGACTGTGTCGTTTGTTTAAAGCAGCCTGAGGGTTGTCATTTGTTAAGAAAGGTGGTTCAAGATTTAATTACGGAGGGTTTTCTTCAGTTTAATCTCAAGATCGTCAAGCCTGAGATCGATAATAATGAAATCAATGTGATAACCATTCCAGTTAAACAAAGATCTTCCTGGGTACCTGTAACAATTCTGGTACCTGCTAAGAAGTCTCCACTACTTATCACTGTGGTTGGTCCAGTGTCGTACATTAGCGACAAGGCGGTACCTTGGAGTTATGGTGGTGAACTTTAACATCAAGGGAATAAGGTTGCTACTCAGGGGTTTGAGGAAGACAATTCTGAAGAAGAAAAACCTGCATTGCTCTATATTGTCAGTGAAAGTAGAATTACTCGTAGCAGTCGAATTTTCTCCCCGCCAGAGCGACCTGAAAGTAGTATAGATACTGCAGATAAGGCTAAAGGCAAACAAATCATGGTCAATAGCGATAAGCCGAGGTAGAGTCCCCTTATTCCTGTTTTTGATGATGAAATGTCTAAGGATGCAGCCGATTTAATGCGGTACATCAAGAAGAGTGACTACAAAATCATTGACCAGTTAAGTCAAACACCCTCAAAGATATCCATCCTCGCCTTGCTCAGAGATTCGGAATCCCATAGAAATGCACTATTGAAGCTGTTAGGAACCTCTTTTGTCCCCCAAGAAATATCGGTGAATCAATTTGAGGGAATTGTGAATAGTATTTCTGCAAGTAATGGGTTGGGTTTCACGGACTTCGACCTACCCCCTGAGGGGAGGAAGCATAACAAAGCATTACACATCTCTATGGAAATTGAAAAAACTACCTTATCTCGTGTGCTGGTTGATATAGTTTCCTCTATCAACATATTACCTAAGTCTTCTCTTTTGAAGCTGGATTATGAGGGGATTTCATTAAGGCCGAGTGATTTGGTTGTTAAGGCTTTTGATGGATCAAGAAGGACTGTGTTCGAGGAAGTCGACCTGCCAATCAAGATAGGACCTCAAGTATTTGAAGAAACCCTCTTTATCATGGATATAAACCCTTCCTATTGCTGTTTGCTGGGCCGCCCATGGATCCATAGAGCTGGTGTCGTTACCTCCACTCTACACCAGAAGCTGAAGTTTTTACTGAATGGAAAAGTGGTCACTGTCTGCGGCGAAGAAGATTACATTGTCAGTCACCTGAGTTCTTTCCGCTATGTTGAAGTAGAAGGAGAAATCCATGAGACACTGTGTCAAGCTTTCGAAACTGTACAGGTTGTTAGGGCTCCACATCAAGAAGACAAAAGGCCAGAAGTCCCCATGTCATCCTATCTCCAGGCACAAGCGATCGTTCAGTCTGGTCATCCAGAAGGCTGGGGAAGAATGTTGGATCTCCCTACTCAGAAGGACAAGAAAGGTTTAGGCTTCGTTGCTAATCAGGGAAGGTCAGTCGCTACTCCTGAAGGTCAAGGTATTCCTCCACCAATTCGATTCGTCAGTGGCGGAATCATCCAAGAAGAGGCTCATGCAGTAAGTGAAGGAGATGGCAGCGATTGTGAGATGGATAGGTGGGTTCATCCAACCATGCCGAATGAAAAGCTTACTAACTGGTTCGCCGAGGACATCATCGAAGTCACCCGTTTTGAAGAGTAACTTTCTTTTATTTATGTTATCATGCAATAATCCCTATGTCCTACCTAAGACATAGCGGGCATGCTGTAAGGCCACAATGTTTTTCATTTACAAGTTTATTCGTCAATAAAGAACGTCTTTTGTTTTCAAATGTTTCACTCTTTGTCTTTCCGAATTTTTTTACTAGATTTGAGACTTTGTTTTCTTTTACATCTAAAACTAAAACAAAAATTAAAAAAATAACCATGCAGATTGTGTCCCTCGTTAATCCCAGAAAATATCGGGAATGATTCTGCTATGACTCTCTATGACTTTGAAAAACTAATATATCAAGCTGAAGAAGAAACTAAGGAGGGCTGCGAACTTCCTGAAGAGTTAGCTAGGTTATTAAGACAAGAAGAAAAGGTCATTCAACCGCACTAAGAGACCACTGAGTTGATCAACTTAGGAACCGAAGAGGTCCGAAAAGAAGTTAAGATTGGGGCTGCTCTAGAAGACGGTATCAAGCATAAATTAATCGCAATGCTCCGCGAGTATGTGGATATCTTTGCTTGGTCCTATGAAGACATGCCTGGGTTAGACACAGACATCGTCATGCACAAGCTACCTCTCAGGGAAGAGTGTCTTCCTGTTAAGAAAAAGCTTCGAAGGACTCATCTCGAGATGTCTAAAAAGATCAAAGAAGAGGTTCAGAAACAGTTTGATGTTGGGTTTTTGAAAGTTACATCTTACCCGCCATGGATCGCGAATATTGTACCAGTGCCTAAGAAGGATGGAAAGATCAGGATGTGTGGGGACTATAGGGACTTGAATGGAGCAAGTCTTAAAGATGATTTCCCTTTGCCACATATTGATATGCTAGTTGATAATACTGC
The DNA here is from genome assembly GCA_948472305.1 of Vicia faba. Taxonomy (NCBI): domain Eukaryota; kingdom Viridiplantae; phylum Streptophyta; class Magnoliopsida; order Fabales; family Fabaceae; genus Vicia; species Vicia faba. The sequence continues at coordinate 294,924,880 of OX451740.1, read as the reverse complement.
TCAAGCCAAAGTGTTCTCCTTCATGGATGGTTTCTCTGGCTATAATCAGATTAAAATGGCACCAGAAGACATGAAGAAGACTACTTTTATTACCCCGTTGGGGACATTTTATTATAAGGTGATGCCCTTTGGTCTGAAAAATGCGGGGGCAACTTATCAACGTGCAATGGTCGCTCTCTTTCATGACATGATGCATAAAGAGATTGAAGTATATGTCAATGATATGATTTCCAAATCCCAGACAGAAGAGGAACACCTGGTTCATTTGTTGAAATTGTTTGAAAGATTAAGGAAGTTCAGACTAAGGCTAAATCCAAGTAAGTGCACCTTCGGAGTAAGATCAGTGAAACTGTTAGGGTTCATCGTAAGCAAGAAAGGAATTGAAGTTGACCCTAGTAAGATAAAGGCTATACAAGAAATGCCCATGCCGGGAACAGAAAAAGAGGTTCGCGGCTTTCTCGGGAGATTGAACTACATTTCTAGATTCATCTCCCACCTTACAGCAACTTGTGAACCAATCTTTAGATTGTTAAAAAAGAGCCAGACAGACAGGTGGAATAACGATTGCCAGACAACATTTGATAAAATTAAAAAGTATTTGATGGAACCTCCAATTCTCTTGCCCTCGGTGGAAGGTAGGCCCTTGATAATGTACCTAACGGTATTAGAGAACTCAATGGGGTGTGTATTAGGGCAGCATGACGCGGTTGGTCGAAAAGAGCATGCAATATATTACCTTAGCAAAAATTTTACCGACTGTGAGGTAAGATACTCACTGCTCGAGAAAACTTGCTGCGCTTTGGTATGGGCTGCTCGCCGACTAAGACATTACATGTTGACTCATACCACCTTACTGATCTCTAAGATGGACCCAATCAAATACATCTTTGAAAGACCAGACCTCACGAGAAGGATAGCTCGTTGGCAAATGATTTTGACCGAATATGACATCCAATATACCATTCAAAAAGCTATCAAGGGTAGTATATTGGCAGATCATCTTTCCCACCAACCTATGAAAGATTACTATCAGCCAATGAAGTTTGAGTTTCCTGATGAGGACATCATTTACATACGGGATTGTAACATCCCAGGCCCAGAAGAAGGACCTGAACCAGGATCGCGATGGACAATGGTGTTCGATGGTGCCTCCAATGCGTTAGGTAATGGTGTCGGTGCGGTGATTACTTCTCCTGAGGGTTTTCATACTCCTCTTACCGTAAGGATTTTCTTTGATTGTACGAACAATATGGCTGAGTATGAAGCTTGCATTTTTGGGTTAGAAGCTGCCATTGATTTACGAATCAAAATCTTAGAAGTATATGGAGATTCTGCTCTGGTAATTAGCCAAATCAATGGATATTGGGAGACTCGTCACCTAAATTTGATTCCGTATCGCGATCATGTGTTAAAGCTAACCCCTTATTTTGATGAGATTACTTTTAATCATATTCCAAGGGAGGAGAATAACTTGGCAGACGCCTTGGCTACTCTATCATCCATGATTAAGGTTAAATAGGCAAATAAAGCTCCTTCTATCACCATCCTAAGGTTGGATGAACCGGCGTTTTGTTATGGCATAGAAGAAGATGACGTTGACGAGAAGCCATGGTTCTATGACATCAAAAAGTATCTTAAAACCCAAGAATATCCAGAAGATGCTTCTGTCACAGATAAGAAGACTTTACAGAGGTTTGTCGCCAAATTCTTCCTCAATAACGATATTCTGTATAAGAGGAATTATGATTCCATTCTGCTCAGATGCGTGGATAGACACGAAGCAAGTAGGATCATAGAAGAAGTGCACGAATGTTCTTTTGAGACACATTCTAGTGGGCATACTATGGCTAAGAAAATCTTAAGGGCAGGTTATTACTGGTCAACAATGAAAAATGATTGCTACGAGCATTCCAGGATCTGCTACAAGTGTCAGATCTACGCTGACAAGATGCATGTGCCACCCAATCCCCTGAATATCCTAACTTCACCTTGGCCTTTCGCGATGTGGGGAATTGATATGATAGGCCGGATTGAGCCAACTGCTTCCAATGGACACCGTTTTATCTTGGTGGCTATCAACAACTTTACTAAGTGGGTTAAAGCAGCATCTTATGCCAATGTCACTAAGCAGGTGGTAGCGCGTTTTATCAAGCATAACATAATTTATCGATACGGGATCCCTCAGAAGATTATTACCGACAACGGGTCAAACCTAAATAATAAGATGATGAAAGAGTTGTGTGAAAAATTTAAGATAAAACATCACAATTCCTCTCCTTACCGTCCTAAGAAGAATGACACAGTTGAGGCAGCAAACAAGAATATTAAGAAGATTGTGCAGAAAATGGTCATCACTTATAAAGATTGGCACGAGATGCTACCATTCGCTTTACATGGTTATCGTACCACCATGCGTACCTCAACTGGGGCAACCCCTTTTTCGCTTGTTTACAGCATGGAAGCAGTCCTACCCATGGAAATGGAAATCCCTTCTTTGAGGATAATGACAGATGCACAATTGGATGAGGCTGAATGGGTCCAGAATAGATTCGATCAGCTGAATCTCATTGATGAGAAAAGATTAACGTTAATCTGTCATGGACAGTTATACCAAAAGAGGATGAAGAAAGCCTTCTACAAGAGGGTACGTCCGTGAAACTTTCAAGTTGGTGATCTGGTGCTAAAAAGGATCTTGCCTCCTAACAGCACGAACGCTAGAGGTAAATGGGCTCCCAATTATGAAGGACCTTTTGTTGTAAAGAAAGTTTTTTCGGGAGGATCTATGATGCTTGCAACCATGGATGGAGGGGATTTCCCTCACCCTGTCAACATAGATGCAGTGAAAAAATATTTTGCGTAAAAGATTGTTAGTTGGATCGAATCAGGATGAAGGTTTGGTCCAACCAGTCATTCGGAAGGCAAGTATTGAAGAAATTTGAGGTCAAGAGAGTCGTAGTAGGATCGTTCTTGATAAGTCTGCACTCACTTTTTCTCTTCTCTTATTTTCTTTTCTTAGTCCTCTCCACGTGTTTCGCGTGCAATTGTTCCTCTTCGAGAATTGCTTTTCGTTGTAAATGCCTATTTACAAGCCAATCATCCAATAAAAATGTTCTTCGAATTATGCCAAGCTGTTTTTCATTATTACTGTTTTGATAAACAAAAGACGTTCAATGTTTTCAATAAAACAATGCAAAAAAAAAACATTAAAGCTTTACAACACGTGGCATCAGATCACTCAAATATCAGGTGTGGAAACCATTTTATGCTTAAGACATGTTGTTATAAGGCTCACCTTCGCAGGAATTCACAACCTAAGGATATTCTTATTAAAGATATGGTGGATTTTCGTTCTCAACTCAAGAGTATAAATCATCCATAGATAAGAAGTGGGGTTACCAAGCGTACTTTCTGAAGCAACAAGTCCACACGGAAACTAGTCTCCTCAACATGGCATTTCAAATTGTATTTGCATTCTCATTTGTAATCTTTCTTTGTTTTGGTTCAGTACTTTCTTGTATGCAAAACTTGCTTATTTTTGAATGTTAATCATAATGCATTGAATATGTTTGTCTTGAATTAATCCATTCGTATTCACTCATTAATGTTTTTCTTTGAATTTTTGATACTTAACTCTTGTTAAATAAAGCAAAAGAACCTCTGGAGGGAGGATGATGAGTAATATACCAAAAATTCAAACGGCGTGCTTTTGAATAAAAACCCTGCTGACGATGTACAAGCCTTGTTTCAATTCCTAAACACCAGAGATATAAGGGAGATAGACCCTCGTTAACCCCTTTGAGCCTTGAAGTAGGAATTTCTTTTCTTTGATAAAAAAAACCTCACATTTAACGCGGGGCAGGGTAGACTTCAGTTGATCCGATCGAGCGTTCAGAACTCATCAAGAGTGCGCACCTAAGGATACAATAGTGGTTATCCATCAAAAGGTTAAGGAAAGTAAAAAAAAACGTAATGATTAAACCCTCATATATCAGCAGTGTGAATCAAATAGAATGATACCAAAATGGTTATCTCTCGCACATCAAGAGGTTAAAAAATGACGATACCGCAACAGTTATTCCTTGTCAACCAAACAGCAAGGCAGTTACACCTTTTCAGCAAGTCAAAGAATGACTCGAAGTCACATGACCAGTTCAAACAAAATGAAATAATGAATAAGAAAGAGACAAAAAGCCCCGCTAAGTCTAAACCTGGAAAAAAAGTCGCTTAGGCAAAAGTCAGGGCATCCCGCTGGACTTTAAAGTTAAATTCAAAAGGAATATGTCCAGGCAAAATTTAGGGAAAGAGAAAAGCGCGAAAAGCGAAAAGGGATTACAAGATAAAGATCCTCCACAAAGAATAAAGTTGTGTGATCAGACACCAAAAATGAAAGAGGTGAGTGACTTCCATATCCTCCTCAACCATGGTAAACTCCTTCTGAGGGATGAGTGCTCGTATTGATTTAACTGAATTTAGGACTGGAGAACGTCACGGAGAATGGGTGGGCACCAAATATTTTGAGCCTTAAATCTTTTTTTCTAAGACCGTGAACCAGGCCACGTTACAACCCTTAAAAGTCCTAACTGAAGCATGGGTTAATTCGAAAGCACACTGTAAAAAGAATACGGTAATATGACTCCTAGGAGGCTTGCAAAAACTTTTGAGTTGGTATCACTCCATCTTTTTACTATCTTTTGTACAAATTTTTTTTGATGTTTCAACATATTTTTGATACAAGTTTTTTTAAACTTCAAGACAAACATGAGCTTTGCATTACAATTACCATTCTTAGAATAAACATTCTTTGCATATGAACAAGTGCTTAAACCTTAAGTAAGCTTGCATAATGAGCATCATATGAAAATTTGATCATCTGAAGGGATAAATTTCTTCAGGATACCGTTTACAGGTGAATCATTTGTGAGAATCGTCTTAATCTGGGGCAAGTCTTCTATTGTCTCTGCTGAGTAAAAGAAGACTAGTTTGAGAAATGGTCTGAAGTAGATTGCAAAAGTTGATTGCCAAGAGTCTCTATTGAGCAGTGGCGCATTACTTTCAGTTGGTCCCAAGGGACATATTGCTTCAAGTATTTTCTCGAGAAAGAGGCAGTTCGAGTCGAGAAGTATGATTGTGAAGTAACCTACTTTCAAGACATAAGCCAACCATTCTAAGGTTATGTTGCCTTCGAAAATCCTCAAGTTTTTCATCTCTCCGTGAACATGAGACAAAGAAAAGATTTGTCAAGATTATGTTGAGCAAAGGCAAGCGTGTCGAATACTCCGTCGAGTAGGTATTCAGCCAATCTGAGGCATTCAAGTCGGGATTTTATCCCTTAAATGGCAGTCAAACTGGGGCAGATTATCTTCAATAGTATAAATCTCAAAAAGTCCTCTCGAGGCAATTTTCTGCAAAAGCCTTACAGACTGGGGCAAGAATTTATGTAAGGGCTTTCTCTCTTCTTCAGTGGTTAATCAGATCAAGTCCATACGCAGGCTAAACGACCTATGAATGTGAAAATCATGCTGAGAAGTCAGGGTTGTTATCTTCGACTTATCAGAGACTCAAGTCCACTTACTGATATCCTTTGTCCTAAGTCAAGGATATTATCCCCAGTTGAAGTTTGGATTATTGTCCTCAGTAGGATATAAGCAGTAACGCAAAGATCATTTGGGGTTGTTTACTCGTACAAGACATGATGGAAATATTGCCTCCTAAAGGGGATGCCTCCTCCCAGTAAAAGATATGTTGCTACTTGACAAAAATGTTGTTTCCAAAGGGTTTCTCTTCTAAGATATTTCCTCCCCATTAAAGCATCCTCATTTCTATGCAGGAGGAGAATGTTCTTTCTCCCTGGAAATGTAGAAGTTGTGTAAAATCTAGATGATCCCTTTTCATTGGACTGCAATTTATTTTTGCAGCATCTCCTCCAAAGTCCACTTTTTAGTGGCCTTCCTCCTCGGAGTCGACATGTTGAAGTTGCAATCTTGCATCGCAGTTTTTATCCGGTGGTTGATAGTTCAAGTTATCTATTCTTCAGTAAGGTTTTCCATTCTAAACAGGGGCATGTCGCCCCAACTTCTGTTTTGCAAGTAATGTTGGTCTTTTATGACAAGATGCATACCAACAAATGAATCAAGAAGGGTAACGTGAGGATTTTCGTATAATAAGATCCAATTTCCCCAGTGGAACTATTCTTTCTTGCCCTAGTGGAGCAAGTGTCCTATCTCTCAAGTGAGGTGTACAGGAGAATTCTGGTCATAACTCTTCTGTTACCAGTGGTATAAGATTTTGTTGAGATATCCCTAGTGGAGTTCCTATCCCGGGATGTTTGTTTCTTCCCCAAGTGAGGATCTTTTACCTCCCAGCAATGTTATCCCCAATGTGGTTTGAGTAGAATTCTTTTTATTTAAGAATTTATATACTTCCCAACAGAAGTTATCTTCGTCAAAGAATTTCTATGCCAGAAGTTTCCAAGTCCCAGCAAAGTTTTCCTCTTTCCAATAGAGGATAAAGAATTTGTTCCCCGTGAAGTGGAGAGTTTGATCAGAATTCAAGATTTTCTATGAACCGCAATTTATGTTTGCAGTATTCTTCCTAGGAAGTTGCTTCCCCAGTAATGTCGATCTTTAGAGGTTGGTGGTTCCAAGTCTCGGTTCCCCATTGAAGTACAAATTTTCTTTTCTCTACAGAAGATCAGATGTGCGAGAATAATCATTCGGAAGTTCATGGTCTTCCCAGCATCCGATTATTGATGTGTTTTCCAGTGCATTACTAAACATGCATCATTACATTGAATCTACTAAAACGCGTAGCATTTCGATTGTATGGAGCATTACACTATAAAAAAAATTTCAAACATGCATAAGTATAAGCCAATCATGTTTACTTGCAGTAACCAGACTGTTATGCATTAAGATTTGAACTATCTCCACAAAAAGCCTAGGGTGATTCTATTTTGTTTCCCTAGCGGAATCTATTTGATCTACCACCATTCGAGTCTTTGGTGTTTCCCATTGTCTTAGTAAGTCGTGGTTTTCTCTTGCCCTTGCAAGCCTTTGGTTATTTTTCCCATGTTTGCTTTGCCGTTAGAGTGCGAGTGAGAGTCGGTGTATAGCCTTTCTCGCTTCTCAAGTATTTGAGTATCCATACTTGGTGTGTGGTAATTCGGATGATCGCCGCTCTTGAAGAATTACACCCCGCCTTTGGCTTGAGGGATTTCATAGTTCTTGCGTATTTTCAACCTACCAAAAGTCCAACGTGTTTTGGCAATCCTTGTTAGATTCTGCTTTGACTAGTCTCTTTCTCTTCTAGAGTTCACCTCCGATCTGTGCTCTTTGAAGGTCCTGCTTAGTCGGTTCCTTGTTTTGGTTTATCCGCGTTAGTTGGGTCCTCCTTTCGTTAGCTTAGCTAACTTTTTATGTTAAGAGTCTTTCAGTGTCTCTTCAAAGTCCAGTTTTCTGGCGTCCTTGTTTAGGCGAGTGCGTCCTTTTTTGTTGGGGCTTTCTTCGGTTAGTCTCGTTCTTGTGTTCACTACCAACTCCAAACATTTGTTTATTGATGCTCAATTTCTCTCTTGTGTGTCTAATTATGACTAGATATGTATATCTTTATCAGTTGTAAGTTCGCCCTTGATCGGTGTTCTTTCCTCTTAAAATCCACCTCCGGCTGGTATCATTTGTTAAAATCCACCTACGCCTGGTATCCTTTGTTAAAATCCACCTTCGTCTGGTATCCTTTGTTAAAATCCACCTTCGGCTGGTATCCTTTGTTAAAATCCACCTTCGGCTGGTATCATTTGTTAAAATCCACCTTCAGCTGGTATCATTTGTTAAAATCCACCTTCGGCTGGTATCATTTGTTAAAATCCACCTTCGGCTGGTATCATTCGTCAAAATCCACCTTCGGTTGGTATCATTTGTTGAAGATTCCCCTTCGGCTGGTTTCTTTACCCTTAAAATCCACCTTCGGCTGGTATCATTTGTTAAAATCCACCTTCGGCTGGTGTCTTTTTGTTAAAGAGTCACCTTTGGCTGGTCTCTTTTCGTTGTAAGCTCGCCCTTGATCGGTGTTCTCTCCCCTTAAATCCACCTTCGGCTGGTATCATTTGTCGGGAGTCCAATTTGTTTGGTCTCTTTTGTCAATAAGTTCGCCTTCGATTGGTGTTCTTTCGTCAGAGCCTTCTTCAACCAATCTCTTTCTTGGGTATGTCTAACCTTTACCTGACATCCAAGAGATTTACTCAGCTGACTACTGCAATCCAAAAAAAGCAAAAAAATAAAATAAAATAATAAAATAGAAAATGAAAAATATAATAATACTTGACTGGCTTTAGAGCGCAAATTTCCGGGTTCTTTTAAGTATTTAATCTTCTTTTACCTTGAAAGTTCGAAAGGCTGGCGCCAATCTCACCTTCAGGTCTAAGACGATTAAATAGGGGCAACTGTTGCACCCCGAAATTTGCCCTCCTAATTTCTTATATTTGGCTTAGGCTTAGCATTGCATTCATATATTTTCATTAGGTTACTAACATGGCATATATTTCATTCAATAAAGCACTTAAGGTTCAATATTCAGTGGGCATGTGATGCTACAGTTTTCATAATATTTCAAGGTGTACAGGACAAGACATGTTTTTTGTGGTAGGTCAAGATTTTCACTACTTGTGACGATTGTGTTTTCAACTAAATTTCTCATTATCATGGATTGAGATATGTTTTCCTCATGTTGGCAAGCACCCAAGGTTTAGGGTTGCATTGACCATTATTTGGGTTTCTCTGCAATATTGGGAGTTACTCATTAATCAAGACCACAGTCCATCTTCATCTACTTGTAATGCGAGTTATATGCTCTGGACTTTGTTCAAAAGTGGGTATGAATTGAGAACGGATATTGAATCGTGTCAGATAGTATGATGCAGTGGGTCACATCTTTGGCATAATGAAGCTTTCAAGAAGAATTAGTTATCAATGATGCAAAATCCAAAGGCAAATTTAGGACAGAAATCGTTCATTTATTTGGAAAAGATCATTGTATTCAACATTATTCAAAGTTTTGTTCTGCGAAAGTGTTCATAAGGAGTATGTATAGAATCAAGGTTCTCAGGATAATTCTATTCGAGTACCTTCAAAGTTCCGCAATTTCATTTGAGTTCTTTCCAAATAACAGACATTATTCCTTAAACTTATAATCCACCAATTCCAATCTCATCTTTGATACTGCCATGAGTAACTGTTGCAAGATCAATGGCTGCAGCAATCAACCCAATATTCTGGCTGTCATTTTTGACCTAGATGGCACGCTTCTTGATACTGAAAGGGCTACAAGGGTGTGTTGAGTGAGTTCTTGGGGAAGTATGGGAAGGAAGTGAATAAGGAAAGGGAAGAAAAAAAAGGTTAGGAATGACTCAGAAGGAATCAGCAACTTTAATTGTTAAGGATTATCAACTCTCATTAAGCCCTGAACAATTTATCAAAGAAATTAACCCTCTCTATATTCAAAGGCGGAGAGAAGCCAAAGCATTGCTTGGTGCTAATCGAATCATCAAACATTTCTTGAAAAATGGTGTTCCGATGGCTCTTGCTTCAAACTCTTTGAGGGAATACATATATGCAAAGATTCCTTACCATGAAGGTTGGACAGAAAGCTTCTCTATAATTCTAGGAAATGACCAGGTTAAATTTGGGAAGCCTGCTCCTGATTTGTTTGAAGAAGCTGCCAAGAGAATGAGTGTAAATGCAACGAATTGCCTTGTGTTTAAAGATTCCTTGGTTGGTGTCAAAGCAGCTCACGCTGCAAAAAATGAAGAGAATCGGAAGAGGATGGAGGCTCTCAATCTCACTCAACTCTCTCAATCCCTTCACAAATCATCTTCTCCCATTTCAAAACCCTCGCCATCCAAACCTCGCACCCCTCGCACCACCGAGAAACAGCTCGTCATTGTACGAAGATCCGGCCGTGTCGCCAACCAGCCTACTCCCGTTTACAAAGAAGTTCTTATTGATCGTGTTATAATACCTAGAAGTAGAACTTCAAGTGGAGGTAGTTATGATAAGTACAAGGATTATTCGAAGCGTGTTTATGCTTCCGATGAAGCTCGAGTGGAAGCATTGGACAAGGCTGAGAAGTTGCAGTCCGAGTTAAACTCACCGCATCCCATTTTTATTAAGTCAATGCTTAAATCTCATGTCACTGGTGGATTCTGGCTGGGTCTTCCAGTTCATTTTTGCAAGAAAAACCTTCAAAGAAAGGACTAAGTGATGACTTTGATTGATGAGGATGAGAATGAGTCTCCAACTACATATTTGGCTCAAAAAACAGGACTTAGCGCTGGATGGAGAGGTTTTGCTATTGCTCATAAACTTGCTGATGGGGATGCTTTAATTTTTGAATTAGTTAAATGCACTACATTCAAAGTGTACCAAATACAGAGATAAAAAAACTGCACAAATTGTTTGCTTTAATCCTAATATCATAAGCTTTCTTCATGCTGCTCACTCTCGTCATGCCTTGCCTTGGAGTGCTTCTACTAAATCTCTTGTTTTCTTTCAAGCTTCAAAACCAAGCTGTCAGCCAGACTAAACCATCTCTGAATATAATTACTGAAGTCGTGCCAAAATGATTCCCGACCTGCACCAAATCCAAATATGATAACCCTACATAGTTCCACAGTCCTCAATTTTGAAAACTCAACTGCAAATCATCCATGCATTTAATTCATACAAAAAATTAGAAAAAACAATGAAAAAGAGAAGAAAGTCAACGACTTACTGCATTCGCTAACAGGAAATCAGGAAAAGGATGAGGCATCTGTTGTTACAACTTAGAAATCAACGGAAGCATTAGTTTAATTGAGGCTTAACAGTGTATCAATAGTCCAAAATAAATCTAACAGAAATCAAAACAGAATTTTATTAAAAGAACTGCTAACAGAAACTAACCACCTTAACCATAATCTCCAACAACCCTCTAACTGTCAAAAACAGAATCGTAACAGAAATTTCCAACTAACCGTCAAAGCAACCCCTAATAGTATCCATCAAAAACCTATAACTAACTCCTCTAACTCTTCTAAATGTCGATCCTGAAAATGCCTCCCAACAGAAAACTAACTACCTACCCTTTTTTTACTAACCAACTCCTAACAGAGCATCTAACCAAATTCCAGCTTACAACTAACCTCAATATCACCATTAATCTATAACAGAAAATCCCTATCTGATTTCCGAAGCCAATTTCCCTAACAAACTCAAACAGAATTTCCCAAATGTTCTAACTAACCTCTAATAGAATTCTCTAACAGATCTAATAGTATATATAACAGAAAAGCTGACCTTGATTGATTCATGCTCCAACTTCTGCAGAATCATACTAAAAAATCCCTCATCTTCACCTTTTCTCAACCTCACTCTCTGCATAATCTTAGAAGAGACCTCCATTCATCATCTTCATCTTCAACAATCAGCCTTCACGGTAACCATTCTTCAAGCTCTTAGAGCTTTCTCTTCTTTGTACTTTCTCTCTGAATCCAAGTCCTCATGAATCTCCACCAATATTTCAATCGTCACCTTCTCTGATTCATCACCAACATCTTACCAAAAAAAATTGAAAGTGTGCAATAAACTCTTCGCTCCTTCATTCTAAAATCGTAGATTGCAGCAACAACAAAATTTCGGTAAACACACCACATTCACGGTTCACAGAACAAAACCAGAACACGAAATCAGGGAAGAAAGATCAAGAAGAACGAAAATTGTATTACCTCACCTCTGGATTTATGAAGCACCACCGACGCATCTTCAATAGGTAATCCCAGGTCTTCTTCTTTTTTATGATCTTTTCGTTTGGTCTTTATCATAGCCGTGAAGTATGAAGCTTAGTGAACTACAAGTCCATGGATCCAGGGTCTTACACTCCATATCCACCATGTAATCTTGATCGGAAGCAATTTAGGATTTAGGGTTTTTTGTTAGATTTAGGATGGACAAAGAGAAATTGAAAAAAATTAGCAAGGGATTCGGATTCATAGGGAGATTCTAGGTTTGTGTTGAGAAGAGGCTGAGTCGAGGACGACGGCGACGCCGATTTGCCAAAGATCGCGTCGGTAAGGGAAGAAGGAGAGCGGTACAAGCATGAGCTTGTTTGTGAATGGAGATGAAAGGTCGTAAAGACCAATTAAAATGCATTGTTTCGCATTTTATTTTTCTGAAGTTTTTATGCAATGTCAATAATTTTTGTTTTTTGAAAGAGAATGGACTTGTGCTGCTAAGAAGAACTGAATTAAGGTCCGTTGAGTTTGTGTTTTTTTTACAGAATCTGGCCCATTTTAGCTTTCTGTTTAACAATGCCCGCTGGACTCTATTGTTGGGCCAAGTCATCTCTGAGCCCGTTTCATATTTTTGGAAATCAAGTGAAGTAGCAATAAAAACCGCCTTTGGACTTATTTAGTTTGGGCCTAGCGCCCTACTTCTGCAGCACCCCCTGAATTCAATTCTCATCCCCTGTCTCTCTTACTTTCTTTTATATTTTTTTTTTAATTCTTTCTTTCATGATTTTTTTATAACAAAAATACATAATAAAAATGGAAAAAAATATTATAAGACATTTTAGAAATTAATTAGGAATTTACTTCTCCTTTTACTTTTTTTTAGTCAATTTTAATCACTAGTTTTACTCATTATGCCAGGTATTTCATTTGCGGTTTTTGTATGCAATACTTTGATACTTGCTTGTATGTTCTTTCATCATCCCTTAAGTGATTTTGGTTCAAATTTAATCTTCGATTTAATTGGACTAAAATTGGACATTAGGATTCTAAATCCAAGCATGCAAACATTAGGTAGAATTCCCTCAAAATTCTAACTTTAGGTCTAACAATGCATGATAAAATTAGGTTTAGAAATAGGCTAGTCTCCCTGTGACTTTTCTTCCCATTTTGCATTTGCACTAAAACTTCTTTTTCTTATAAACCTCAAAATACTTAAAAATTTACTATCATATCTTTGTTAAGTATGAGAGATGATAAGCAGGTTTCTTCTCGACCTTATCGTTCTCTTATTCTAAGCCTTGGTGTGGTTCAAGTCTCAAATACTTATTTCACGAATAAGTAGAGAAATGACTAAAATCTCTCTCTTGAGATTAACTAGTTGTTATCTACAAGCAAAAAAAAACCAACAAACACAAACTCTTTTTGCCTTTGGGCTTCTCTTTCAAACTCCTTTCAAAAGAGCGTGTTAATTCACTTCTGTGCTGACGCGTAAGTCTCCAAAGGTCGAGTTGCGACAGAAGGAGAAATTAATATTGTTCATTAAAAAAATACAAACCAACAAAAACATATGAGCCGAACTATGGCTGCTCTGATTCCTTAAAAGGGATACGTAAGCATCGGGGTAGGGCCCGAACGAGCATAACTTTTATTTTCCCTACATTCTTTTCTCCTTTTCTTTTGCACACATTCCTTGTACAGTTTAGATATAGATTAAACACACCCATAAGATAGACAACAAGAGTGGATACCGTAGAGTACTACAGGCGTGTGGGGTGCAAATACCTTCCCATCGCGTAACAGACTCCCTTACCCTTATCTCTTGGTCGTTCGAACTTGATTTCATCCTTCTCAGGTTTACTCGATGTTTACCTTTCCCTTCCAGTGGGATAAAAAACGTTCGATGGTGACTTCATTGTTTGATGATTTTCAGCCGGTTGTTTCAACACCTTCTTCATAAACAGCAGGAACTCCCCCTCAAGTCAATACATGCTCTCACAAAACAAAGAATCACTGAATTCTCCCCCTCAGCAAGTGTCACCTCCAACACCCTAAATATCATACTCCTCCTCCTTTATAGCCATAATGTGACAAAGGCAAGCAGACAATATTAGCACAAAAAATTTAAGTACCTAAAATTATAGAGTCATGGTGCAAAAATTCAAAAATTTCCTGGGCATTTATCCCTTACACAATCATAAACCAAAATAAACAGGATAATAATATAGATCCATGCAAAATCCCATGACCAGCTGTCATGCATGCGCATCTTCCTTTTCCTCGAAAGTATTGGCGAAACATTCATTAGGTGCAACACGATACCTAGCCACCTCAACACAAGATGAATCACCAACAGTAATTTCTATAGTTCTTCATAGACACAAATCCCAAGTCTCCTCCTTAAGTTCTCGAATTGATCAGCATCAAGAGCTTTTATAAATATATCAGTAAGCTGATTCTCAATTTTTACATGCTCAAGTTTAATAACTTTATCCTCCATAAGTTCTCTGATGAAGTGATGTCTGATGTCAATGTGCTTGGTCCTACTATGCTGAATAGGATTTTTGGAAATATTTATAGCACTCAGGTTATCGCAAAACAATGTCATAGCATCTTGTTTGACATTGTACTCAGACATAATTTTCTTCATCCATACCAGTTGAGAGTAACTGATTACAACTGCAATGTACTCAGCTTCAGTAGTAGATAAAGAAACACAATTCTTCTTCTCACTGAACCAAGAGATCAAGTTGTTTCCCACAAAGAAACATCCTTCAAAGGTAGTCTTCCTATCATCAACACTTCCAGTCCAATGAACATCACCAAATCCCACCAACGAGGAATTTGTATCATGGGTGTACAACATACCATAGTCACATGTTTCATTCACATACTTCAGAATCCTCTTTACTTGATTAATGTGACTAACCTTAGGTTCTGCTTGATATCTTGCACATACTCCAACAACAAATGTGATGTCTTTTCTGTTAGCAGTAAGATATAGAAGGCTTCCAATCATGCTTCTATACAGACTTTGATCAAAACTGACTCCTTTTTCATCCTTGGTTAACTTCAGGTGTGTGGGAGCATGAGTCCTCTTATGGCTTGCATTTTCCAATCCAAACTTCTTCACAACGTTTCTTGCATATTTTCTCTGACAGAGAAAAATTGAGTCTTCTGTTTGCTTGACTTATAATCCAAGGAAGTAAGTCAGTTCACCTACCAAGCTCATCTCAAATTCAGATTGCATCAGTTTGACAAAATTTTGGACCATGTCATTTGACATTCCTCCAAAAACAATGTCATCCACATAGATCTGAGCTATCATCAACTTTCCAGCTTCATCTTTGACAAAGAGAGTCTTGTTAATTCCACCCTTTCCGTATCAATGACTGGCTATAAATTCAGTCAGTCTCTCATACCAAGCTCTCGGATCTTGTTTCAGTTCATACAGGGCCTTCTTCAAACTGAACACATGATATAGAAAAGGATCAACAAATCCTTTCGGTTGCTCAACATAAACTTCTTCATTTAAGTGCCCATTTAGAAGTTCACTCTTGACATCCATTTGAGTTAGGTTGAACCTGAGGTGACAAGATACACCAAGAAGTAATATAATAGACTCTAAGCGAGCCACAGGAGCAAATTTTTTATCAAAGTCTACTCCATTAATTTGAGTGTACCCCTGAGAAACCAATCTGGCTTTATTTCTGATGACACCACTTTGTTCATCGGTCTTGTTCTTGTACACTCATTTTGTACCAATGATATTCATCCCTTCAGGTCTTGGTAACAAGTCCCAGACTTCATTTCTTTTGAACTTACCAAGCTCATCTTGCATATCATCGATCCAAAATTCATCAGTCAAAGCTTCTTTCACATTTTTAGGCTCAATCTTTGACAAAAAAAAAGCATTTGATACAGCTTCCCTTGATCTGGTATCTATCCCTTTTTTAGGAGTTCCTATTATAATTTCCTTAGGATTATACTTTTTAATTCAGAGAGAGGGTCTTTTGTCGGTTACCAAAGGTTCTTCAATTTCAGAATCACCACTTGGACTTGCAACGTCTGTAGACAATGTTGTGAAATTATCTTCAGCAATCACTCCTCCTGTAGGAATAGTTCTCTCAGATTCTTATGAGACATCATCTTATTTAGTTGAGTCATCAACAATAACATTTGAATACTCCATCATTACCTTGGTTCTAGAGTTAAATACTCTATATGCTTTACTGTTAATAGAGTATCCCAGAAAAATTCCTTCATCGCTCTTGGCATCCAAATTCCTTCTTGGCTCACGGTCAACCAGAATATAGCATTTAATTCCAAAGACATGGAAGTACTTGATAGTTAGCTTCCTCCCTCTCCATAATTCATACAAAATAACTGGAGTTCTAGCTTTGATTATCACTCTGTTGTGAATATAACAAGCAGTGTTCATGACTTCAACCCAAAAGTGAAGGGATGATTTTTTCGCATGAAGTATAACTCTTGCCCACTCTTGAATAGTCCTGTTCTTTTTCTCAACTACGCCATTTTGTTGAGGAGTGATGGGTGAGAAAAACTTATGACTAATCCCCTCAGATGCACAGAACTCCTCAAATTTACTGTTCTCAAATTCCTTCCTGTGGTCACTTCTGATTCTGATAACACCACAACCTTTTTCTCTTTAAAATTTGTGACATAGTTCCTTGAACACTTCAAACACCTCATATTTCTATTTGATGAAATTCACCCAAGTGAATCTTGATTAGTCATCAACCACAACATAGGAATACCTTTTGCCTCCAAGACTTTCCACCTGCACATGCCCCATCAAGTCCATGTGAAGGAGTTCTAGAACTCTTGAGGTAGCAAGATGTTGAATCTTTTTATGGGACATCCTTGTCTGCTTCCCAATTTGACATTCTCCACAAGTTCTCCCTTCATCAATCTTTAGTTTTGGAATATCTCGGATAGCTTCCTTTGACAAAATCTTCTTCATACCTTTCAGATGTAGGTGTCCTAGCTTTTGATGCCACATGCTTACTTCATTATCTTTTGATAATAAGCATGTTGATGGATATTTTGGAGAGTTCCATAGGTAGCAGTTGTCCTTTGATCTGGTTCCCGACATGACAACTTCATTCTTATCATTTGTAATCAGGAATTCGGATTAAGTAAAGTTAACATTGAGACCCTGACCCCATAGTTGACTAATGCTTATCGGATTTTCTGCTAGCCCTTTTACAAACAACACATTATCTAGACTTGGTTGTCCAGCATAATCCACCTTTCCCACACCTTTGATTTCACTCTTTGACCCATCTACAAAAGTGACATAACTAGTGGCATATGGCTTGATGTCCACTAAAAATATCTTAACTCCATTCATGTGTCTGGAGCAGCCACTATCAAAATACCAATCTTCTCTAGAAGAGACTTTAAATGAAGTGTAAGCTATGAGTCCATAAGAGACATGATGACGAGATATTCTTGAATTGACTTAAGTATCATCATATTTTCTTCTATAAAGATCCCTATGGTGTGAATATCCATACATTTGGTAGCAGGAGGATTTCATCTGACCAAGCAATCCACAATTATGACATCTCCATGGTTGATACATGAGACTATGATATCTTCCCTGATGTCTTGGCTAATGTTTGGATATGTGCCTTGACATCTTCGATTATTGTTTCAACTTTCGAGAAACAACCTCCACAACTTACTTGTGGTTCCTCTCATCTTGATCATTGTACCTAGGCCTCTTTGTATTTTCAGTCTGAAGGATCTCATTCAGCATAGTAGTGCCATTGTTTAGCATTCTCACAGATTTGGTCATATTGTCAAACTTTGATTTTTGCAATATTACCTCCTCTCTAAGATTTGAAATGATAGATAGGTGCTCTTCTTTTTCTGACTCAAGTTTAGCAATAAGTATCTTTTGCTCCATAATTCTTTGACCCATTCTCTCATTTATGAGGCACATATATGTGAATCTAGTAGCCAAGTCACTCACGGTGAGTTCTCCAACATATGAAACTTTATCAGAAGTAAATGATTCTTGATCAGATCCATAAATTCCAGTCAATGTAGTCACCTGTTTGGATGAATCTTCCTCATGATCATTTTCAGATTCTCCATCATACCATGATACAAACACTTTTTGTTTGCTTTTTGAGATAGGTAGCACATTCAGTTCTTATGTGTCCATATCCCTCACATTCATGACACTGAACACCTTTCTCTTGGTTTAACTTTTCTTTAAATATTAGATTTTTTCCTAGGTCCTGGTTTTTGTGGATGTCGTATGACATGTTCTTAGCACCCAACATGGACTTCCTCAGCACTCTACTAAATTGTCTTCCCAACAGTACGAGATCCTCAAATATTCCTTATGAGTTTATGTTTCCTTTATCCTCTAAGTCTTCAGCAATAGAAGCAAAAGCTATGTTCTTCTTCTTTTTAAATTTTTCATTGATAGTATACTCAAAAGTTTTAAGAGAACTTACAAGCTCTTCAACTATCATAGTGCTTAAATCTTAGGATTCTTAAATAGCAATCACCTTCATGTCAAATCTCTTAGGAAGATATCTAAGCATCTTCCTGACTAGCTTATCCTCTGATATCTTATCTCCAGATCTTCTGAGTCATTAGCAATATCTAGAACAATCATGTGAAAGTCCTGGATACTTTCATCCTCATTCATTTTTATGTTATAAAATTTGGAGGAGAGAAGTTGAAGCTTTGCCAAATTCACCTTAGGATTTCCTTCATGAACTTTCTTCAGGGTTTCCCATGCAACTTTTTCATGCTTACAATTCTTTATCAGCTAAAAAATATTTTTATCAACTCCATTGAATATGGCGTTCAATGCCTTGGAATTTCCTTGGGATAGTGCCTCATCATTATCATCCCAGTCTTCTTCAGGCTTCAGCACATCAGTGACTTTCCTTGATGTATCCATAAACTTTGGTGGATCGTAACCTTTAACAACATTTCTCCAACCCTTGTCACCCAAGGACTTTATAAAGGTCTCCATATGAGGTTTCCAGCTATCATAGTTGGTACCATCCAGAATCGGTATTTTAACCACAATTCCTCCATCCTTGTCCATTGCACTAGAAAGTATCTTCCCTGAATCTCACCCAGAGTCAGATAGGATGCTTGCTTTGATACCAATTGAAATTATGGCTATCAGATCCCAGGTATCCTATGAGATACCGAGACACCTGATCTGACTTCACACACAATAACAAGATGTATAGACAAAAATAATAGTGCTGAAAGTAAATAACACAGGATATGTTTACCCAGTTCGGGACAACTTTCCTACTCTGGGGGCTACCAAGCCAGGGACAGAATTAACTAGATAATATCAATTTGCAGACCTTACAGCAAACCTCCAGTTTACAGTCTACACACTTAATCACTACCATTTGCTTAACTTCTACCTAAGACACACCTAGATATGAGGCCCTCCTCAAATCCCTCTTCAATTACACTCAGCAATTGGAGCAAACTTTAAACACAAGTAGAGAACAAAAACCAACCGGAAGCTATACTTCCAAAACATGCAAGACTCAATGCTTAAAAGCTTATGAGAATTGACACACAACATGTTCAATGCTTAAAAGCTTATGAACATATAAAAAGAGAGCTTATAACCCAACAAAACAGTCATACTCTTCTATCAAGATGATATTAGAGAGGCTCACAAAAATAAGAATTCTACAACCCTAAAAACACACACGTAAGTTCTACCTATTACTAGGTATACACCAGTCTATTTATAACTTTATTCTAGACTGGGTTGGGCTTCAAAATCGCAGCAGTGAGGCTGCACAAAGTCTGCAAAATATCCTCCAAGAAAATTGTTCTTCAATCATTAGTTTCATATAAATCTCCATATTTAGAAACTGATCAAATCTTCGAAAACCAATCACAGAATATTCTGATCGATCAATCTTGGACGCCACATAAGCTAATTGAATATTCAATAGTTACAAATTAGCTGATTCACACTGTCAGCTTGTTGCAGACGCCATGTCCTATATCCTCGTTGGGACATCTTACTCGACATGTTGAAACATAATGTTAAAACACCGTGTTCAACATGTTGCTGCTAAACTGGTTTTACCAAAATGTAAGCAAACCATAATTTCAGAGAAATAACAGGTACATTACTTCTTTTTTACTAAATAGTTACTTTACTTAGGTATTGATATATAATATTGGGTTAAATATGTTTAAGCTTTATCTAAATTTAAGTATTTTTACTTTTTTTCCCTTTAAAAAATTCAGTTAAAGAATTGTCTTTTTAAAATTAGGAATTTTAATTTTTGGTCATCGATGGTTTTTACAACTTATCTATTGAATTAGCGAAAGTTTATTATTTACTAAATTAGCGGCGATTTTAGCAGGAGAGATCAAATGTTAAATTTTCTAACTTTAAAGGGATGATTCTTTAACAAAAAAATTTAGAGGGACAAAAAGTAGAAATGCCTAACTTTGAAGGGACTTTAAAATTATTTAACCTTATAACATTTTAGAAGAATGTTCTTTCCACCCTTATGTGTGCATCTCATACCCTTGGAAATTCGAAAGTATCTTTCATGCGTCCAGAGATGTATTTATGAACACATTCAAAATCACACTAAACTTATCTTTTCTAAGATCCACTCCATTTTGAACAAAATATGTCTGAAGATGCATCTTCATATAATATTTGGGTATATCCAGAGATGCATCTCCAAAATATTTCATGTACTCATTTATGGTGTTTTATTTCACTGAGTTTATTTAATAAATGACTCAGTGATGTTCCCGGAGATGCATATATGTAAATGTCAAGCGGAAAATTGATTAAAACACCACATTGCATGATCTACTTCTTCATGCTCAAGCAGCACTTCATTCTAAAAACTCTTTAAAAAGTTTCTTTTTTCAACATTAAAATATTATTATTGTATTTCATCACTTCAAATGTAGTAAAACAAACTAGAATTACAGGTAAAGTTTATTCATTTCATCCCCAATTTCTTAAAAAATGAACGTTGAATTTGGATATACATCTTCAGACAAAGTTACGCGTGGTCCGGATATGCATATCCGGATTGTCTTGATATATAGTTTGAGTTTTCACATTGTTTTTTGTTGTTGGTGGTATTAGATATGGTGCACCTGAATATGTTTCCTAAAGCTATTGTGAGTGTGGATGTTAAGTTGGTCGAAGGGAAGCATGATGTTAAATCGATTGAGATAAATGATGATGCTAAATCAGATGAAGTAAATGATGATGTTAAACCGGGTGCTAGACCCATTGTTGTCGAGGTAGATGTTCATGTACAATTTACAAATAAACAAGAGTTTATTGTTCGTGAACGTATGCTACAACCGGTCTACAAGCATTCAATGTTGGTATTGTAGCAACATATCATATAACAATACACCATTCACACATTCATTACACTATAACATATCAATTATACACCATTTATCACCATACAACATCATCCATCATTTACATGTCCTCAAACTTATTTTTTAATTAAATTACATTGTATTAGCTTTCCAACGCTTCGAATGACACCCCAATCAGACACCAGGAACTGAAGTTATGAATTTATAAAATTCTATCAGAGCAGTGGTAACTGGTTACACCAAAACAGGTAACCGGTTACATCAACTTAAAGTAGCTTGGATACTTAATTCTTCGTGGCGGTAACTGTTTACGCTAAAAGTGGTAACCAGTTACGCCCCTCCCAGAAACCCTAACTTTCACAAAATTTGACTATGTAACCGGTTATACCAAAACTGGTAACTGGTTAAACCCACAAAAATTCAATTTTTTGAAAAGTTGTCTCAGTTGTAACTGTATTTCTCAGCTGTAACTCTGTTTCATAAAAAACCTTACCCCCCTTGATCATTCTATAAAGGAAATGTAGCTTGTCTTCAGTTTTAAATGACAAGTTCTATTTTATATAGTAGAAGTTAAAATAGTTATGTGACTAGTAGTGCAAATAATTGCTCTCGTCAGTGTTGATGTAGAATATGTTATTGATGATTGCATGAATATGTAAACAAGAATGCTTCAGGGATGTTACTAGCCGTAGAACTAAGATTGACTTTCTATATAGACATTTCTAGTATGATATTATGAATTGCTATTAAAAGAAAATTGGGTGAATGTAATTTAAAGAAAAATAGTGTGCAAATCAGATCAAATTACATAGGTACATTACTTAAGTATTGGTATATAACATTTTAGGGGAATGTTTTTTCCATCATCCTATACGTTTTCATCTGTGAAAATTCAATGATGCCTTTAAAAGTTAGATTTTATTTTTTGGACACACTCAAAATGCCAAAATTTCATGTTTTTGCTATATTATTGGCCTGTATGTTTTTGTCTTAAAAAATAAAAAATAAAAAATGTATTTTTTAAAATGGATTTTATAAAACCGTTTTTTAAAATATTACAATTTCTTTTTATATTAGTTTTTTTTTAATTGAAAGAATAATTTTGATATCTTATAACATAACATACATTATTGAAGATCAAAACATAGTTAAATCATATATTTTTTTAAAAGTTGTATTTCAAAAATGACTTTTATAAAAAACTATTTGAAGTAGCTTTAAAATTAAGTGAATTTTTGAAATTTTGACATACAATTTTTTTTTAATAAAATGATAATATCTAAAATAATATTTTAAGAATGACTATTCAAATAAAATGTTCATTTGAAACTTTTATGGAAAGTTTCTGTTGTACCCCAAAATTTGCCCTCTCAATTATCAAGGCCACTCTCACAAAGGATTCCCAAAATTCAAGCTTACACAAATATATTTGGATTTTTCAGCATTAAGATTAAAGAGGAAATTGCTAAAAAAGGCAAAACAGATGAAAATGCTCTTTTTGACAAAATTGAAGGAAAAACAAGTTCTCTTTGATTTTACATCCTTCGATTGGGAACTTTGGCTCCTTCGATGTAGGCTTGGTTGCATCCTTCGATTGAGCGCTGGACTCCTTTTGGGCAAGTTCATTTCTTGTTTCATTGGGACATTGGACTTTGTTTAAATGTTGTATTCTCTTAAGTACAAATATTTCACTTGGCCATATAGCCTCTTTCCTGCGTGTTAGCCAAGATTTACAAGGAAAAAAACCCTCTTGATGATGTCCTTCGATCCAGGAGGAAAAATCCTCTCTTTTGCCCTCTTTCGATCACACATCCTGCCCTTGCACGCCTTTTTCGTTTGGGGGAGTGACTTCTCCAACGTTGCAAGCTTCGATTGAGCCTTCCATCCCTGGCACACATCCTTCGCTTGGGGGTGTGAATCCTTGGGCACAAGTGTTTCGTCATTCTTTCGTTTGTCCATATGGCCCCTTTGTAGGTAAATTTGAGTGGGACGGATTTCCTGTTAGATATGGCTTGTTCCAAGCATAAAACTCTTCACTATGTCATTGCCTCAGGCGAAGAAAGCATCTTGGTGGTGCATTCGAAGAGTTTTGTCAGGCATGTTTGGATGTCCCCATTTGAAGGACATATGTTACCGATCCATCCCAAGAGCATTAATTTGGCCCATTCGAAGGATTGTCTAGGGAAGTCATTCGAACGTCACTTCGATTGAAAAAAAGAGATGGTTACTGAAAGTCTGGTCGAAAGGTGAGTATAGTGAAGTCATTCGAACGTCACTTCGATTGGAAAAAAGGAGATAGTTACTGAAAGTCTGGTCGAAAGGTGAGTCTAGGGAGTCAAGACAAAAGGACGAGAGGCCAAAGGCATTTGTCGACCAAGTCACATGCGCTGCCAGGCACGAGCCTAATTCACTGTCCATAAAACTCAAAAACTGCTGCGCAGCAGTCCTGCACTGCCGCCCAATTCCTTGCACCAAAATGGCAATAAAGCATTGCCCCTCAAAAGCTACAAAGAGCAGTTTACTCAAATTGTTCAAATTATTTTGTTTTCCCTCCAAAAGCTTCAGCCAACTTTGCCTATAAATAAGAGGCTCCAACACATGTTTAGGAGGACCTTTTGGCCAGGCGAATGAATCTTTAAAAAAATTCTCAAAAACACCATAAAGCTCTCAAACACTTAAACACTCATCAAACACATATCCAGAATCCAAACACATATCCAGAATCCAAACACATATCTAGAATCCAAACACTTATCCCCTTAGAATCTGAAACATCCCTATACCTTGTTACCCTTCAAATCCAGTAGGAAGAACCTCACCCTTGTTCTTCTCTTTTGAATCCAGTATCAAAGACATAACCCCTGGTTCTTCCCTCCGAATCCAGAAGCATTCAAGAAAACCACTTAAAGGCCCATCACACGTTCCAGCCTCAAGCAAGGTAAGTCATTCTTAACCTTGAACCCTTCATTTCTAGCATAACATGTACATAACACTTTGGTTCTTTTCGTTTCCACCTATTTAATATGTTTTCAGAGCTAACCCCTTTCGTTTTGCTGCTTGTTTACTTAAATATGCATTAAGTGTTAACTGATTGTAAGGCAATATTAGCATGGTCTTATGCCATGTTGCTGTTCAAAAAGTTCAAACGAAAGAAACAGGAGACTGGAGTATGAAACGAAGCCTTTGGTTTCCATACTGACTTCCAGGCCCAACCAGATACACGCTCACACTGATTTCACTGGCCCAATCGAAGAAGGAAACAAGGCAGAAAGGCCCAGCCAGAGG
Organism: Vicia faba; assembly: GCA_948472305.1. NCBI lineage: Eukaryota > Viridiplantae > Streptophyta > Magnoliopsida > Fabales > Fabaceae > Vicia > Vicia faba. Next base: position 294,900,432 of record OX451740.1, on the reverse strand, counting down.
CACACTTGCACTAAGTCCAAGCTCAGACGAAAGGCACTCCCATGCTAGTGCCAGCCTCCAATCGAAGTACATGACCTGACTGGTGCCAAGGCCCAATCGAAGGACAGAACCTCACTGGTGCTGGCCCCAATCGAAAGAGGCCAACAGAATGCAAATCGAAGGGTGCTGCTGCCTGGGTCGAAAAGCTCATTTTCCTTGTTTTTTTTATTTTGTTTTTGCCTTTACATTTTTCTTGCCTTTCAATATGGTTGTAATAGTGTAGGATATTTATTTCTTGCATTTTTATTGCTTTGTACAAATGCTAGTAATTAGGTGTGTATGGTAAGATAAAACCAACAAATAGGCCACCCTAATCAAAGACTAAATGCATGCAATAAAATACACTCGCACATGCCACTCTTAGGGTACACTTCACTTGGTTTCCTCGAACGTGGTCATTGAGTATAGGAAGTTTTAGAGGTCGTCCTTTTGTCCAAAGATCATAAGTTGCCTCGAAACGGTTGCCTCGGAAAAAATGATATAAGACATTAGGGTTACCTCTAAGGCATCCTGTTGTACCCCAAAATTTGCCCTCCCATTTCATCAACATTCTCTCACCACAAGACCTTTGGAACTCAAGATTCAGTTAGGGTTTGCTCTGCTCAAGACTCCTCCTTGCACTGTTGACCCAAATTAGGGTTTGTGTTTGCACAAAGATGTTTTGACCTAAAATGCCTAAGATAACTTTCATGCTTCATATTGGACTCCCAAGTTTATCCATACCAAGTTTCAAGCCTTGATTCCAATCTTTGCCCAGTCAATTGGACAGTTGACCTAGAAATCAGCTGTATTGGGGAAAAAGTCAACTGTGGCCAATTGACAGTCAAACTTCATGAAATTTGACCCACATCAACATAATGAACTCATATGGACCATTTGATCAAGTTTGGATCACAATTCCACAAGAAATTTGATCAGATCACCAAAAGGGCAAAATGGTCATTTTTAGGGTTTTGACTGCACAAAGGCAATTTTTGACTGTTTGACCTAACCAATGGCAAACCAAGCTCACATATGGAATCAAGGACCCAATGGCATTGTCTTGACATGTTCAACAAGTTCAAAAGACCCTAAATGCACAAATTGACAGATGAATTTTCCAGTCAACTGAGCCAAATTTGACTGTATACTAAAAAGTCAAACTTTGACTTTTTGGTCAAAATCAAGTGTCAAGATTCATTTTTCATCAAAACATGTCAAATCATGAAACTTGTTCATCAAGAAATCAAGAATTACAAATTAGGGTTTGAAATGAAGAATTTTCATAACTTAGAATTTTTCTAAGTTATGATAATTCCTAATTTTTTCCTAACTTTGTCCCATTATTTCATCAAGATACATTTGGATTCAAGGAAAAATCAAAACATGAAAGTTGTAGTACATTGCAAAATCTACAACTTTGATTCACAAAGTTTCCTCAAAATAAGCTTGTAGCTCAAGTTACAATTTTTGGAATAGGGGTGCAAAACATTCTCAACTTAGAAATATTTTGACCTATTCTAGGCAGGATTTTTGCCTAACTTCATGGCCACTTTTCACATGCTTCCACTTGGAATTTCAACTTGCATTACAAAGATGGATTGTAGTACACATTCCAATATTTCCAAAATGTCCAAGAACTCATCAAACAACCTTGTGGTTAGGGAGAATCGAATTTGGCAATATAGACAAAAGTCACTTTGTTCATGAGCCATCTTCATGTTCATACACTTTGCAATTTTTCAAATCAGCATGTGCAAGCTAGTTACAGGCCTCTAATCCTTTTCTTACTCAATAATTAAATGCCAATCCATTGTGCCAAGATGTTATTTTGTGCATTTGGTCATTACATGAAGAATTAAGCCTTAATTAGAAAAAGCAAGTTATCCATTTTTGAAAAGTTACACTTTATGTCAAGTTTGCAAATCAAGAGGTACAGGCCAAATCTTTTGGGCACAAGTTCATGAGCAAAGTCCACTGATCAAGAGTGATTTATGCAGCATACTTGAGGGGCATGTGTGAGCCTAGAAACCAAGTGGACAAACTTTGCTTACATTAGAAGAAACCTTGCATTTTGAAACACAACACACATTCCTGTCAACACAAGCCTAAGCAAACTTGTTGAACACATTCCAAACATCATAACTGAGCTGAAACACGAGCCTATCACCTTGAATACCTCCCCAAACACAGAAACACCACTTTGCTGCACAAAACAGGGCATCCCTGCAGTTTGAGTGGCACAACTCATTTCCATCGTGCATTTTCATCCAAACCACTTCATACACCTTCCATAACATCCATACAAACTATTCCAAGCATTGAACTGGAACTGTAACACCTCTAACCAGTTTTGCCATTTTCACTTTTCTCTCTTGCAGGTTGACTTCTGTAGCTTGATACAGCAAGATTCAAAGCACACCAAGCATTGGAGAAGCATCCCTGAACTTCAAGCAAGTTGTACAAGTATTCACCTTGCCTTGAAAGTACCTCCATTGTCATACACGATCCAAGCTGAACAGGTAAATTCATGGACTTCTATCTCTCAATCTAGGAAGAGTTAGGTTTAGGTTTATGAATGAAAAATGCTCTACTCATGGCCCTGAAGCTACACATATAATTACTTTGAATTTATGTTATGTGTGCTGAGAGAATTTGGAACCTGAATATTAGAAAAAACTTAGGTCAGGAATTAGGGATGAAGAAATTCTCTTTCGTTTCTTAGAGTTAAGTTAAGTTCTTTATATGTCTGGATTCGTCTCTTGATGCTCTACATTTTTGGTGTTATGAGTTTTGCTTGAAAGTTCAGGAATCAGGAGTTAGGAAACGCGTGTTGTTGTTCAAACCAGTCTGGAGGTTGAAGACAACTCCTCTTGGGCTGGGCCTGAGTTTGACTTTCTATTTGCACCACTCATTTTTCACTTGCACCCCCTGGCCCATTTTGAGATATATTTGTCATTTTTGATTTTTTCCTTTTGATTTTGATTTTATATTTTTATCCAAACATGAAAGAACATTAAAAATATTTTCTCACATTTTTTGCATTTTATTTGCTATTTATTTTGTTTCATTTAGTTTATATGTAAATAAATATATAAATACTTTTATTTAAAATACTAGAAATAATATCAATACATTTTTATTTTCTGATTTTATTTTATTTTTTCTCTTGAAAACATTTTCTAAAAAAATATACTTTTTTTTGTAAATATTAAATATTTTATTTTTATACATATTTAATATATTTAGTAAATAATATAAATACTTATATATTTATTAGTATATTTAGGTTAGAAATACAAAAATAATACCTTTTTTATTTTTATTAATATTTGACTTCAAAAATCATTTTTTTACAATATACTTCCTTTTTTTTTGTGTATAATTAATAAATATTGTGTATATTAAATAATTAATACCTTTTATTTAGCAAAATTAGGGTTTGCCCTAAAATGTAAAAATATCCAAAATTATTCCTTTTTATTTTTGTTTATTTGTCACATAAAAAATACTTTTACATACATATGAAAATCATTTTTTTGCATCTTGCATATTTATTGTATTTTGTTTAATTATTGTATATTAAATAATTTGTATAATTCAATTTGGATGTAATAGTTTAGATTTAATTTTTCTTGCTAAATATCCCCCATTTGAACATTTGTACCCCCCATCCCATAAATTGTGTTGTAATAGTTTAGGACTTTAAATTTCACACTTTAAAGCTTTCTAAATATGCCATGATAGAATTAAGGTTTTGTATGCAAAAATCAACCAAACCAATAGCTTGACCTAATTCCAAGATAAAAGCATGAAAATGAACAAACACCAATCACACTTGCACCCCTAGGGTTACTCCACTTGTTGCCTTCAATAATGGGCCATGTTGCATTTAGGTGTCTTTGGCAAAAACAAAACAAATTCAAATGATCATAGTCCCTTGATGACGCTTTCGAAAGTTGCCTAAAAATGATCAAGTCCCTTAAAGGAAAAATTGCCCAAAGATACTTGGCACCATTGCAATCATGGTCTAAACGATGACCCGCACCCGTCCCGTTCACATCCTAACACAAGATTGTCCACCAAATACAATGGTGGAACAAAATTGTTAAAAGGGTTAAAACATAACAAAGATCTTTGAGAAATTTAGGGTAGATAGCTCTTGGTTACTTGCCAACTTGCAAAACAAAAACACTTGCCTATTTTTCAAAACCACACATCATAACACACTTTCAAAACAACTTTCAAAAACATTGAAAAACTTTTCAAAAGACATACATATTTGTATACATCCCAACATGGATCATTACAAAGGTTGCCACCACATTGGTCTCTTTTCAAAAACATTTTCAAACCCACACACAAAGCACCATTTCAAACAATTGAAAGCACCATTTCAAACAATTGAAAATCAAGGCAAGATGATCTAAGCAAGTAACTAAGAGCCCATGGATAACCATGGATAGAAAGGGTGCTAATACCTTCCCTTTCTATAATCTACTCCCCGAACCCAAGAAAACATCTCAAAGGTTTTTGCTGTGCTTTTTTAACCTTTCCTTAGGATAAAATAAAAAGTCGGTGGCGACTCTTGCTCAACCGAAACATTTGCGAAAACAAACGCAAAACCCAAGTCATTTCTCCCACCGTATCACAGAACTGGCGACTCTGCTGGGGATAATTTTAAAGTGGAGTAACCTTAGGGCTTAGATCACCCTCTTGCATGACTAATTGTTTGCTTTGATTGCTTTATACCTTGGCTCTCTTGTTTGGGTTTGAAATCCTACACCCGGATTTGGGGAAACATTCATAGATAGCAATACGTTATGGAAACTGTGCGGGGTATACCGACACGGTTGAAGCAATAGCTATATTAGTGCGACATATTTGTGAGTACTGGTAACCCTTGAGTTCAATCAAGGAGAGTACGGGGCCGCTGAGTGGTGTCACTAAGCACTAATGACCTAGAACCTTACTTGACCATCTTGGCCTTTCATTAGGGGTAGTGAGATGACCATCTTTGGTGCAGTCCGAAGTCGGTAGATACTCGATACTACACTCATTGAGGGTTGTTTTCTTGGGATATTTTGGTCGCTAGTTAAGTGGCTAAACCAAAACAATGAACATGGAAAACAATCCAATGATATTGAGCTCCTTAGAACCCGGTTACTATTTATAGGACAGGTTTTTAAGCCAACTACACTCAAGAGGGTACTTACCTATGAAACCCCATGCAAGCCTGAAACTAGGGTTTTGTGTGAATTGCTTGTACATATGTTTGTGCATACATCATGAGCATCATAAAGCATCATATGCATTCACTAACCATTTCAAGGGTTTAGATCTTCATCTTTGTTCTTGTTTTGTAGGTCATGGAAATTCTTCGCAGGAAAACTATCCAAGTCAACCTTGTAAGAATCCCTCCTCAACTCAAGGAGCTCACATCCAGGATTCCGAAAAGCTCTTCTTTCAGTGAAAGACATGGTAGACTGCTCAGCCTAGTCAGCACCAACATTGAAGAGGACATGGTAAAGGTGTTGTTCCAATTCTTTGACCCCCTTCACCACTGTTTCACTTTCCCCGACTACCAATTGGTGCCCACTTTGGAGGAATTTTCTCAACTCCTGAGAATTCCTATTCTTAATCAACTACCTTTCAACGGTACAGAAAAGGAACCAAAGCCTGAAGATGTTGCTCAAGCACTACACTTGCAACCATCTGACATCAAGGGGCATTGGGAAACTAGAAGTGGTGTCAAAGGCTTCTTGGCAAAATTCTTGTTTGAGAAGGCACAAGAGTGTTGGAATTCATTGGACCTACAAGCCTTTAAAGAAATTGTGGCACTCCTCATTTATGGGTTGGTCCTGTTCCCAAATCCTGACCAGCTTATAGATGTCAACGCCGTCAAAATCTTCTTATCCAGGAATCCAATACCAACATTGCTTGGGGACATTCTTCACTCATTTTACACTCGAACAATGAGAAAGAGGGGTGTTCTCATGTGCTGTACTCCTCTCCTTGCAAGGTGGTTTATTTCGCACCTTCCACAATCTGTCTTGAAGAATGACCAAGGCCTAAGGTGGTCACAACGGTTGATGACCCTCACTCACTCTGATGTACATTGGTGCTCTCGGTCCAGAGAAAATGTCATCATTGTCGATCATTGTGGAGAGTTCCCTAATGTTCCATTACTTGGCATTAGAGGAGGCATTACCTACAACCCTTGTCTAGCTTTGAGACAATTTGGATATGCACGGAGGGATGGCCCTCACGACATGTTGATTCCTGACCTAGTTTTTGACTTCGACAACGATGCGCAAGGACTTCGCCAAAGATTCATCAGAGCTTGGAGGATGCCTAACAAGGTAGACAGCAAGACACTGGGGCACAAGAACTCCATCCCTCTTAAGCCTTATCTCAAGTGGGTACGAGCCCGAGCCCAGAGTCTAATGATGCCTTACCCTCATGTTCTCCCTGTGATTAAAGAGCCCGTTAAGGAAGGAGAGGTTCCCTACACCATCCTATATCCTGACATGCCTACATCGTGGGAGGAGATGCAGAAGAGTTGGATCCAACTCAAGGAGGAACGGAACACTTTTGAAGCCAGCTTCTACGCCAGCGAGAAGAAGGTTTTAGAGCTTACCCGCCGACTCCATGAGGAAGAGACCCTCAACAGCTACATCGCACCAAAGAGGATGCGCAACGTCTTTTTACCTTGAGAAGTTTTTTGTAATATTTGGCCCATGGGGCATTTATGTACTGACAAATTTCTTCTTATTAATATGACGTGTGTTCTTTTTGTTTGCAACAATTTTGAATTTGCTAAATCCTTGAATGCATTGCATACATAAACATATCATTTATCATGTGCATAAGCAGGTCTCACACCAGGTTTCCTTATCTTTCTGCTGTTTATTTCAGTAAGATGGTTCTCGAACAGTAGGTCAAGGACTTGCAGTCTCAAAACTCACAGTTTTAACAACTCCTGATGACCTTGGCAAAGGGTCAGGAGGATCTGAAAGCCCTGCTTGGGAACAAAGAGCAAGTGAAAAAGAAGAAGAAGAGAGTCGGGGTGGCTACCCTAGGAAGAAGGTTTGAGGGTGAAGCCAGAAGAGTCCTTGAATTTCCCCCTACTTCTGAAGAGGGAACCAGTAAAAGGAATGCAGCTGCGGTACCTTCCGAATCCGAAGCTGAAGAAGGAGAGGCTGAAGAAGACGAAGACTACTCTGAGCAACAATACCCGCCCGCCGATGATAAGTACAAAGGCTTGGAAGACAGGTTGGCAGCTATGGAGCTGCAGAGAGTTCCCGGCTTAGATTTCGAAGATTTGGGATTAGTTGCTGGAATTGTGATCCCCCCGAAGTTCAAAGTGCCAGTTTTTGCAAGATATGATGGGCTATCCTGCCCGAAGATGCATCTCAGATCATATGTAAGGAAGATCCAACCTTACACTGCAGACAAGAACCTTTGGATCCATTTCTTTCAGGATAGCCTTTCAGGGGCTCAACTCGAGTGGTTCTATCAGCTGGATGGAGCCAGTATCCGAAACTGGGAGGACTTGGCTACTGCATTTTATAAACAGTATCAGTACAATTCTGACCTCGCTCCTACGCGTACCCAACTCCAGGGTATGTCACTGGGGACGGGTGAAGGATTCAAGGAGTATGCGCAAAAGTGGAGAGACCTGGCTGGCAGGGTGCAGCCACCGCTGACTGACCGTGAACTTGTTGACATGTTCCTAGGGACCCTGTCTGGTCCGTTCTTCAACCATCTGATTGGTAATTCTTCTGCTGGGTTCACAGACCTGATCTTAACCGGTGAGAGAATAGAAGCTGGTATCAAGTCGGGGAAGATACAGAAAGGTGCCTCCGCGAGTACAAAAAAGAAACCCTTCAAGAAGGAAGCTAGTGCTGTTTATGGTCCCAGAAGACAGATTAAGCCGGAACGCCGCCAAGCTGTCAATGCATTGGTAATTTCAAAGCCTGTTGCTGCTCCTCAGCAGTTTAATCAACCAACGGGTGAGAGGCCCAAAAGGAAGTACACTCGGCTCAGCATGACCCTGTCTCAGATTTTTCCACAACTACTGTCAACCAATCTGGTAACTGTCAAAGAAGCTCCAAAGGTAGTGAACACAACATCTCCGAAGTACAACCCCAACGCCCGTTGCGCTTATCACTCTGATAGCCCGGGGCATACTACAGATGATTGTTGGGCTCTGAGGAATAAGGTCCAGGACCTTATTGATGCTAAGGAAATATAGTTCGAGGCGCCCGAAAGACCCAACGTTGTAACTACTCCCATGCCCCAGCATGGAGTGAATGCTGTGGAAGAAGACAGGTATGTAGCCTCCGTGGAAGAGATTGTTACTCCGTTGTTGACTGTCAAAAGGAACCTGTTGCTAGCCGGTTTATTTCCGGGATATGGTAAAGGTTACCTTCTATGTGCTGTTTTACCTGCTGGTTGTCCCTTGCTGAAATCAGGTATCCAAAGCCTGATGGATAACAAAGAGATCTTGTTCGAGAAGATTGCTGTTCCTGCTGTCCCTATTGAAGAAGTTTCCATTGTCACTATTTTCAACAACCCTCCTAAGGCTCCTTCAAAGAAGCCTGTCAAAATCATGTCCACTCAGAAGATTGCTCCTATCATCATCACTGTTCCAGGGCCCCTCCCCTATACATCCGACAAAGCTGTCCCTTGGCACTATGGGGCAGATGTCAATGTTCTTGGAGTAAAGCAAGAGTTTGATACAAGTACCGGCGTCAGTAATATCACCGGGCCTGCCAAAATTACTCGTAGTGGTAGGCTGTTCTCACCAGATATTGCGCCACCAGCTATTCAGAAACCTCTTATCATCACACCTGCAAGTGTGCTTGTTCCCCTTCCTAATCAAGTTCCTGTTTCTACCCCTGCTGCCGAGTCATCTGACGCTCGGGGCAAAGGGATTGCTACTGATTTGCCTGCCCTGACGGAGGCGCTGAAGACAACCACTGTTGAAGCTTCCCAGCAAGAGATGGAAGAGATCCTCAAGATTATCAAGAAAAGTGATTTCAATGTAGTTGAGCAGTTGGGACACACCCCATCAAAAATTTCTATGCTATCACTGTTGTTGTGTTCAGAGGCCCATGCCAAGGCCCTGATTTCCTTCCTAAAGACGGCCCATGTGCCACAAGAAACGTCTGCTGATCAATTTACTGATTGTGTGGCCAACTTGACTCCCGATAATGGTTTGGGCTTCTCTGACACCGATCTGATTGCAAAAGGAAAGAACCATAACGATGCTCTGCATGTCTCCATTGAATGCAGGGGCACTACTCTTGCCCATGTGTTGGTAGACACCGGTTCTTCATTGAATGTGTTTCCAAAGAAGGCCCTAGAGAGGTTGGATTGTGAGGGTTTGGAGCTCAAGCCTAGTAACATTGTTGTCCGAGCCTTTGACGGTTCGAAGAGGATGGTACACGGCGAAGTTGACATTCCAATCAGGGTTGGTTCTCAAGTTTTTGATTCTACTTTCTATGTGATGGATATCCGTCCATCCTACTCTTGTTTGCTGGGTCGTCTATGGATCCACAAGGCTGGAGCGGTGACCTCCACACTACATTAGAAGCTTAAGTACCCGGTCAGAGGGAAAATTGTGACAGTTCAGGGGGAGGAAGAATATATGGTCAGCCACCTAAACTCGTTCCGGTACATAGAAATGGATGGGGAATTCATTGAGACTCCATTCCAGCACTTTGAAGAGGTGCCTTAGACATTGGCATCAACTGAAACTGTGATTGAAGACCCTCCTTTGAAGATGGCTTCCTTAAAGGATGCCCGGGCTGTGATTGAGAAGGGTGAGTGTGCAAACTGGGGCCGGCTTCCTGATTTCACTCCAAAGACTGACAAGTTTGGTCTGGGTTTCACTGCAGAGGCTCAGAGGGCTGTTCGTAAAGCAAGGATTGGAAAACCTCCTGTGTTCATCACCAACTCGGGAGTGAATGCTATTGAGGACGACGTGGAGGAATCTGAATTTGACAGCTGGATCTACCCAACAACCGACAGTGGACCAAGCAACTGGACTGCCAAAGACTTCACACCTATTACTTTTGTCACTCAGTAATGAACTCTTTTGTTTTCAATTTATAACAAACAATATGTTGAAACTTTTATGGCTCGGTGTCCTACCCGGGGCACCGCGGCTTCATTTGTGAGGGCTTTTGTATGTCATTTTCATATATCATTAATCAAAACATTGGACGTTTGTTGCATTTCAAAATCTTGCGCTCCTTTTATTTCTTTATTATATATTGCAAAACAGCTATATTTACACACACTCACTCATACAGGTTCCAATCCACTTTGGATCTCACTTGTAACGACTCCGCTACTGCCAGTTATGACTTCGAGAATATGATCAACTTAGCCGAAGACGAAGGTGAAGATGATTGCGAAGTGCCTGGTGAACTTGCAAGACTGCTACTCCAGGAAGAGAGGGCCATTCAGCCACATGAAGAGCCAGTGGAAACGGTAAATCTGGGTACTGAGACAGACAAAAAGGAAGTCAAGATTGGTGCCAATCTAGAGTTCAGTGTGAAACAATGGTTGATTCAGATGCTGCATGACTATGTGGAAATCTTTGCCTGGTCTTACGAAGACATTCCTGGGTTGGATACCGACATTGTGGTTCATCACCTGCCTACCAAGGAAGACTGCCCTCCGGTTAAACAAAAGGTCCGCCGTATGCGTCCAGAAATGTCCGAGAAAATCAAAGCTGAGGTTATGAAACAATTTGATGTCGGGTTTCTAGCAGTGACTTCTTACCCTCAGTGGGTTGCCAACGTGGTTCCAGTGCCGAAGAAGGATGGTAAGGTATGAATGTGTGTTGATTATAGGGATTTGAACAGGGCTAGCCCTAAGGATGATTTCCCTCTGCCTCATATCGACGTTCTGGTTGACAACACTGCTCAGCATAAAGTATTCTCCTTCATGGACGGCTTCTCCGGTTATAATCAGATCAAGATGGCTCCTGAAGATATGGAGAAGACCACCTTTGTTACTCAGTGGGGCACCTTTTGCTACAAAGTCATGCCTTTTGGGTTGAAGAATGCTGGGGCAACCTACCAACGTGCCATGGTTGCTTTATTTCATGACATGATCCATCATGAGATAGAAGTATACGTCGACGATATGATTGCAAGGTCCCAAACTGAGGAGAAACACCTTGACCATCTACGGAAGCTGTTTGACCGTCTGAAGTTGTACAAGTTGAGGTTGAACCCAAACAAGTGCACCTTTGGGGTGAGATCTTGAAAATTGCTAGGCTTCGTCGTAAGTGACAAAGGCATTCAAGTGGACCCTGCCAAAGTGAAAGCCATACAAGAGATGCCAACTCCTAAGACAGAGAAAGAAGTCAGAGGCTTTCTAGGACGGTTGAACTACATTGCCCGATTCATCTTGCATCTAACTGCTACCTGTGAACCAATCTTCAAGCTGCTGAAGAAAGATCAAGTAGTACGTTGGAATGATGAATGTCAGGCCGCTTTCGAAAAGATCAAAGAGTATCTCCAAGAACCACCCATTCTTATGCCACCGTTTGAAGGGAGACCTCTAATCTTATACTTGACAGTACTTGACAACTCAATGGGGTGTGTGCTGGGGCAGCATGACGAGTCTGGCCGAAAAGAAAACGCCATTTATTACCTTAGCAAAAAGTTTGCCTACTGTGAGACCCGGTACTCACTGCTCGAGAAAACTTGCTACGCTTTGGTATGGGCTGCTCGTCGGCTGAGACAATATATGTTGACTCACACTACTCTGTTGATTTCAAAAATGGATCCAATCAAGTACATATTCGAAAAGCCTACTCTGTCCGGAAGAATAGCAAGATGGCAGATGATCTTGACGGAATATGACATCCAGTACACAACTCAAAAAGCAATCAAGGGAAGTGTATTGGCAGACCATTTGGCGCATCAGGCAGTAGACAATTACCAGTCAATGAACTTTGAATTTCCAGACGAGGATATCATGGTAGTGACTGATTGTGAAGTACCTGGACCGGATGAAGGACCTGCGGAAGGATCCCGATGGTCTATGCACTTTGACGGAGCCTCGAACGCTTTGGGTAATGGTATCGGCGCTGTGATCATATCCCCTAAAGGCACTCATACTCCACTCACCGCCCGACTATGCTTCAACTGCACCAACAACATGGCAGAGTATGAGGCATGTATCATGGGTCTTCAAGCTGCAATTGACTTAAGGATCAAGTTTCTGAGTGTCTTCGGAGATTCCACTCTCGTGATCAATCAGGTCAAAGGCGAGTGGGATACGAAACACCCAAACCTTATTCCTTACAAGGAATATGTGCTAACATTGCTTCCCCACTTCGAAGAGATAACTTTTGAACACTTCCCAAGAGAGGAGAATCAGTTAACGGACGCGTTGGCTACGATGTCTTCTATGTTCAAAGTCAAATGGGACAACGAGGCTCCCCTGATCATTATCTGGAAGTTGGATGAACCTGCATATTGCTGTGATCTCGAGACCGAAGAGGTAACAGAAAAACCCTGGTATCATGAAGTGAAGAGGTACCTTGAAGCTCAAGAATACCCCGAGGGCGCATCTGTTAATAACAAGAAATTCCTGAGAAGGTTTGTGGCAAAGTTCTTCCTCAGCAACAACATTCTCTACAAGCGAAACCATGATTCAACCTTACTGCGTTGTATGGATAAGACTGAAGCAGAAAGGATCATGGCGGAGCTACATGAAGGTACCTTCGGAACACATTCCAGTGGACATACCATGGCAAAGAAAATCCTTCGGGCAGGATATTTCTGGTCCACAATGGAAGCCGACTGTTATCAGCATTCTCGAACTTGTCATAAATGCCAGATCTATACTGATAAGGTGCACATTCCTCCGGTTCCTCTGAACATCTTGACAGTACCTTGGCCATTTGCAATGTGGGGCATTGATATGATCGGCGAAATCCGACCTACGGCATCTAACGGGCATCGATTCATTTTGGTAGCGATTGATTACTTCACAAAATGGGTTGAAGCAGCTTCCTACGCTACCGTAACCAAGAGTGTCGTGGCACGGTTCATTCGGCACAACCTAATCTGTCGATACGGTGTACCGGAGAGGATCATTACGGATAATGGTACCAATCTTAACAACAAGATGATCACTGAGCTCTGCGAGCAATTCAAAATACAGCACCACAACTCTTCTCCCTACCGGTCGAAGATGAATGGGGCTGTAGAAGCGGCGAATAAGAACATCAAGAAGATTGTGCAGAAGATGACAGTGACCTACAAAGATTGGCACGAAATGTTTCCGTTTTCTCTTCATGGGTACCGTACCTCAGCACGAACGTCAACAGGGGCAACTCCCTTTTCCTTGGTCTATGGCATGGAGGCAGTCTTACCTATTGAAGTCCAGATACCCTCTCTCTAGATAATGAAGAATGCAGGTTTGAGCGAAGATGATTGGATCCAGACTCGGCTTGATCAGTTAAACCTAATTGACGAAAAGAGACTCACCGCTATTTGTCATGGTCAGACGTACCAAAAACGGATGATCAGGGCATTTAACAAGAAGGTCAGACGATAAGAGTATCAAGTCGGCGACTTGGTAATCAAGCGCATCATTCTACCTCAAGGTGATCCCAGGGGAAAATGGACCCCTACGTACGAAGGGCCATTTGTGGTTAAACATATCTTCTCAGGAGGAGCTATGATTCTAACCACCATGGATGGTGACGACCTTCCTCACCCTGCCAATGCAGACATAGTAAAAAGATACTACGCATGATTAAGGACCCGCTAGGTTGACACACCTAGGCAAAAATAAGGGCTTCCCGGCGAACCAAAAGGGTTCGAGCAAAAATAAGGGACGAAATGAAAAAATCTGTACACCCGGTAAGTCGAAAACCTGAAAAGGCGGCTTGGGTAAAAATGGGTATCCCGGTGGACTGAAAACCCGAAAGGGCGGTCCAGGCAAAAGTTAGGGATAAAGCGTAATACTATGTCTCATTGGATCACCTTACATCCAGAATTCGGCATCAACTATCAGGCTCAGACGTCGCCAATCAATCAACTTCATCTTCAACTAAGCAGCAAAGTGATGAGACGCTTGAAGACATAAAGGCAATAGCAGAGTTGGAACCCAGTGGGATTATTTTTCACATAGCTGTTTTGTTTTCTTTTCACAAAATTGTATAAACTCTATTTTGCTCGGCGGCGTTCTCTTACTAGGACGTCAGCCTCTTGTACAAAAACGCCTATTTACAGGCAAATTCAAAAATCAATACAAGTTCAATTTTTCAGACAAATTACTCATCGTTTTTCCTTTTTCTGTTTTGTTTTGCAAAGAACGTCCAATGTTCATTTTTGATATATGCATTTGACATTAATTGCTAATCATGAATATTTGCATGCGAAACAAAGGACTAATTTACAGATGACATCAGAAGCAGGGGCAATAAAGAATTGCTTAAGCGATGTAGTTGCTCTGTCCACCAAGGTACCAAGGTAGGTTCGGCTGAAGAATGTGACCAAATTACCTCAACTCCCCACAGAGTAAGACCGAATTTCAGCAATACTCTCCCCGGGCAGAGTTGGTCTCCCGTCAGCCCTGAAAAGTCACATTATTCCCCTAGCAAGTCAGCAATACTCTCCCCAAGCAGAGTAAGTCTACTGTCAGCCTTAAGGAAGTTGGGTATCCCCAGAAGATCTCAACATTCCCCAGCGGAGTATAGACATTCCTCAACAAGCGTCCCCGGCAGTCTTAATATAAGATTGTTCCCCGACGGAATACAGACACCCCAGTGGAACCATTCCCCTGTACAATCCAAAGTTTCCCCAGAAGAGTGGAATCCATATCCCCAGCAGGTCTTGAGGCTTATCCCCGGTAGATTCTGGAAGCTTATCCCCTGCAGAGAGCGAGCGCATCTCCCCGACTTTATTCAAAGGTTATTTCCCCACCAGGGTATAACTGGGTTATCCTCAGCTAATTACCACAGAAAGTTCATCCTCGGCGAAGTTCTTCCTATCCCCAGCGCAGTTCATCAAAATTCCCCAACATAACTTATCAGAGGAATCCCCAGCGGAGCTCTCATCAAAACCTCAGCGAAGTATCTCTTCCCACAGAGTAATTCCCCGCAGAGTAATCTCTCCAACAAGTTTATTCCCCAACGGATTCATCTTCTCCTACCGGTTTATTCTTGCAACCATCATCCCCAGCGGAAACGAAGAACTCCACTCTTCAACATCAGCCCAGGATTCCACAAACTCCCGGCAGTCGTCAAAGATTTATTTTCCAAGACGAAAATACATTCATAGACATTTCACATTTCATACATCCTGCTTACATACGTGATAAAGTGCATACAACACTGTCTCATTTTGAGCATCATGACATCATGCAGCTCATACATCATGACATTGCATACAACTGATGTTTTGCCTTTTCAGGAAAAAGTCAATCCAAAGATGATTACTATCAACTATCACAATTCCAGATTCGATACCTGTATCTTGCCAGGGCACATCTGTGAGTGATTGATTGTAGATTCGATACTTGTATCTAGCCAGGGCATGTCTGCATGAAGAGTTTAAAGATCAACCCCTGTAACAGGCCAGGAAATTATCTTTCATTCTCAGGTCAGAGGTTTACACCTGTATCCAGCCAGGAAAGCTATCTCTACCAACCTTTTGAAATTCCAGATTCGATTCCTGTATCTAGCCAGGGCATATCTGTAGACGACCAATTCCAGATTCGATTCCTGTATCTAGCCAGGGCATATCTGTGAGCAACTATTTATGGATTCGATACCTGTATCTAGCCAGGGCACGTCTACATGAACAGTTTAGAGATTCGATACCTATATCCAGCCAGGGCACGTCTGTAAACAACCTTTTGAAGTTCCAGATTCGAGTCCTGTATCTAGCCAGGGCACATCTGTGAGCAACTAATAGTGGATTCGACTCCTGTATCTAGCCAGGGCATATCTGCATGAAGAGTTTGAAGATCAACACCTGTAACAGGCCAGGAAGCATCTTCCTTTCTCAAAGTACGCAAGTTCTCGCTAAGGAATCTCTTACGCGATCAACCCATCCAAATGGCATCTATAAGCCCATTCCATACAAGGTTCTGTCACGTCTCCAGATGGAATCTATAAGCCCATCCTCCTATCCACCATCTCTCCAAATGGCATCTATAAGCCCATTCCCGCCATCACATTGCTGATACTCCAGCATGCGAGTGCAAATTTCCGGGCACTCTAGTGTCCAATCTCCTTTTACCTTCGAGTCGCGAAAGGCAAACTTGCCAATCTAACTCTTCAAGTTCAAGAAGATTGAACAGGGGCAACTGTTGTACCCCAAAATTTGCCCTCCCATTTCATCAACATTCTCTCACCACAAGACCTTTGGAACTCAAGATCCAGTTAGGGTTTGCTCTGCTCAAGACTCCTCCTTGCACTGTTGACCCAAATTAGGGTTTGTGTTTGCACAAAGATGTTTTGACCTAAAATGCCTAAGATAACTTTCATGCTTCATATTGGACTCCCAAGTTTATCCATACCAAGTTTCAAGCCTTGATTCCAATCTTTGCCCAGTCAATTGGACAGTTGACCTAGAAATCAACTGTATTGGGGAAAAAGTCAACTGTGGCCAATTGACACTCAAACTTCATGAAATTTGACCCACATCAACATAATGAACTCATATGGACCATTTGATCAAGTTTGGATCACAATTCCACAAGAAATTTGATCAGATCACCAAAAGGGCAAAATGGTCATTTTTAGGGTTTTGACTGCACAAAGGCAATTTTTGACTGTTTGACCTAACCAATGGCAAACTAAGCTCACATATGGACTAAAGGACGCAATGGCATTGTCTTGACATGTTCAACAAGTTCAAAAGATCCTAAATGCACAAATTGACAGATGAATTTTCCAGTCAACTGAGCCAAATTTGACTGTATACTGAAAAGTCAAACTTTGACTTTTTGGTCAAAATCAAGTGTCAAGATTCATTTTTCATCAAAACATGTCAAATCATGAAACTTGTTCATCAAGAAATCAAGAATTACAAATTAGGGTTTGAAATGAAGAATTTTCATAACTTATAATTTTTCTAAGTTATGATAATTCCTAATTTTTTCCTAACTTTGTCCCATTTTTTGCATCAAGATACATTTGGATTCAAGGAAAACTCAAAAGATTAAAGTTGTAGTCCATTGCAAAATATACAACTTTGATTCACAAAGTTTCCTCAAAAGAAGCTTGTAGCTCAAGTTACAATTTTTGGAATAGGGGTGCTAAACATTCTCAACTTAGAAATATTTTGACCTATTCTAGGCAGGATTTTTGCCTAACTTCATGGCCACTTTTCACATGCTTCCACTTGGAATTTCAACTTGCATTACAAAGATGGATTGTAGTACACATTCCAAGATTTCCAAAATGTCCAAGAACTCATTAAACAACCTTGTGGTTAGGGAGAATCGAATTTGGCAATATAGACAAAAGTCACTTTGTTCATGAGCCATCTTCATGTTCATACACTTTGCAATTTTTCAAATCAGCATGTGCAAGCTAGTTACAGGCCTCTAATCCTTTTCTTACTCAATAATTAAATGCCAATCCATTGTGCCAAGATGTTATTTTGTGCATTTGGTCATTACATGAAGAATTAAGCCTTAATTAGAAAAAGCAAGTTATCCATTTTTGAAAAGTTACACTTTATGTCAAGTTTGCAAATCAAGAGGTACAGGCCAAATCTTTTGGGCACAAGTTCATGAGCAAAGTCCACGGATCAAGAGTGATTTATGCAGCATACTTGAGGGGCATGTGTGAGCCTAGAAACCAAGTGGACAAACTTTGCTTACATTAGAAGAAACCTTGCATTTTGAAACACAACACACATTCCTGTCAACACAAGCCTAAGCAAACTTGTTGAACACATTCCAAACATCATAACTGAGCTGAAACACAAGCCTATCACCTTGAATACCTCCCCAAACACAGAAACACCACTTTGCTGCACAAAACAGGGAATCCCTGCAGTTTGAGTGGCACAACTCATTTCCATCGTGCATTTTCATCCAAACCACTTCATACACCTTCCATAACATCAATACAAACTATTCCAAGCATTGAACTGGAACTGTAACACCTCTAACCAGTTTTGCCATTTTCAATTTTCTCTCTTGCCGGTTGACTTCTGTAGCTTGATACAACAAGATTCAAAGCACACCAAGCATTGGAGAAGCATCCCTGAACTTCAAGCAAGTTGTACAAGTCTTCACCTTGCCTTGAAAGTACCTCCATTGTCATACACGATCCAAGCTGAACAGGTAAGTTCATGGACTTCTATATCTCAATCTAGGAAGAGTTAGGTTTAGGTTTATGAATGAAAAATGCTCTACTCATGGCCCTGAAGCTACACATATAATTACTTTGCATTTATGTTATGTGTGCTGAGAGAATTTGGAACCTGAATATTAGAAAAAACTTAGGTCAGGAATTAGGGATGAATAAATTCTCTTTCGTTTCTTAGAGTTAAGTTAAGTTCTTTATATGTCTGGATTCGTCTCTTGATGCTCTACATTTTTGGTGTTATGAGTTTTGCTTGAAAGTCCAGGAATCAGGAGTTAGGAAACGCGTGTTGTTGTTGTTCAAACCAGTCTGGAGGTTGAAGACAACTCCTCTTGGGCTGGGCCTGAGTTTGACTTTCTATTTGCACCACTCATTTTCCACTTGCACCCCTCTGGCCCATTTTGAGATATATTTGTCATTTTTGATTTTTTCCTTTTGATTTTGATTTTATATTTTTATCCAAACATGAAAAAACATTAAAAATATTTTTCTCACATTTTTTGCATTTTATTTGCTATTTATTTTGTTTCATTTAGTTTATATGTAAATAAATATATAAATACTTTTATTTAAAATACTAGAAATAATATCAATACATTTTTATTTTCTGATTTTATTTTATTTTTTCTCTTGAAAACATTTTCTAAAAAAAATACTTTTTTTGTAAATATTAAATATTTTATTTTTATACATATTTAATATATTTAGTAAATAATATAAATACTTATATATTTATTAGTATATTTAGGTTAGAAATACAAAAATAATACCTTTTTTATTTTTATTAATATTTGACTTCAAGAATCATTTTTTTACAATATACTTCCTTTTTATTTATTTTTTTGTATATAATTAATAAATATTGTGTATATTAAATAATTAATACCTTTTATTTAGCAAAATTAGGGTTTGCCCTAAAATGTAAAAATATCCAAAATTATTCCTTTTTATTTTTGTTTATTTGTCACATAAAAAATACTTTTACATACATATAAAAATCATTTTTTTTGCATCTTGCATATTTATTGTATTTTGTTTAATTATTGTATATTAAATAATTTGTATAATTCAATTTGGATGTAATAGTTTAGATTTAATTTTTCTTGCTAAATATCCCCCATTTGAACATTTGTACCCCCCATCCCATAAATTGTGTTGTAATAGTTTAGGACTTTAAATTTCACACTTTAAAGCTTTCTAAATATGCCATGATAGAATTAGGGTTTTGTATGCAAAAATCAACCAAACCAATAGCTTGACCTAATTCCAAGATAAAAGCATGAAAATGAACAAACACCAATCACACTTGCACCCCTAGGGTTACTCCACTTGTTGCCTTCAATAATGGGCCATGTTGCATTTAGGTGTCTTTGGCAAAAACAAAACAAATTCAAATGATCATAGTCCCTTGATGACGCTTTCGAAAGTTGCCTAAAAATGATCAAGTCCCTTAAAGGAAAAATTGCCCAAAGATACTTGGCACCATTGCAATCATGGTCTAAACGATGACCCGCACCCGTCCCGTTCACATCCTAACACAAGATTGTCCACCAAATACAATGGTGGAACAAAATTGTTAAAAGGGTTAAAACATAGCAAAGATCTTTGAGAAATTTAGGGTAGATAGCTCTTGGTTACTTGCCAACTTGCAAAACAAAAACACTTGCCTATTTTTCAAAACCATACATCATAACACACTTTCAAAACAACTTTCAAAAACATTGAAAAACTTTTCAAAAGACATACATATTTGTATACATCCCAACATGGATCATTACAAAGGTTGCCACCACATTGGTCTCTTTTCAAAAACATTTTCAAACCCACACACAAAGCACCATTTCAAACAATTGAAAGCACCATTTCAAACAATTGAAAATCAAGGCAAGATGATCTAAGCAAGTAACTAAGAGCCCATGGATAACCATGGATAGAAAGGGTGCTAATACCTTCCCTTTCTATAATCTACTCCCCGAACCCAAGAAAACATCTCAAAGGTTTTTGCTGTGCTTTTTTAACCTTTCCTTAGGATAAAATAAAAAGTCGGTGGCGACTCTTGCTCAACCGAAACATTTGCGAAAACAAACGCAAAACCCAAGTCATTTCTCCCACCGTATCACAGAACTGGCGACTCTGCTGGGGATAATTTTAAAGTGGAGTAACCTTAGGGCTTAGATCACCCTCTTGCATGACTAATTGTTTGCTTTGATTGCCTTATACCTTGGCTCTCTTGTTTGGGTTTGAAATCCTACACCCGGATTTGGGGAAACATTCATAGATAGCAATACGTTGTGGAAACTGTGTGGGGTATACCGACACGGTTGAAGCAATAGCTATATTAGTGCGACATATTTGTGAGTACCGGTAACCCTTGAGTTCAATCAAGGAGAGTACGGGGCCGCTGAGTGGTGTCACTAAGCACTAATGACCTAGAACCTTACTTGACCATCTTGGCCTTTCATTAGGGGTAGTGAGATGACCAGCTTTGGTGCAGTCCGAAGTCGGTAGATACTCGATACTACACTCATTGAGGGTTGTTTTCTTGGGATATTTTGGTCGCTAGTTAAGTGGCTAAACCAAAACAATGAACATGGAAAACAATCCAATGATATTGAGCTCCTTAGAACCCGGTTACTATTTATAGGACAGGTTTTTAAGCCAACTACACTCAAGAGGGCACTTACCTATGAAACCCCATGCAAGCCTGAAACTAGGGTTTTGTGTGAATTGCTTGTACATATGTTTGTGCATACATCATGAGCATCATAAAGCATCATATGCATTCACTAACCATTTCAAGGGTTTAGATCTTCATCTTTGTTCTTGTTTTGTAGGTCATGGAAATTCTTCGCAGGAAAACTATCCAAGTCAACCTTGTAAGAATCCCTCCTCAACTCAAGGAGCTCACATCCAGGATTCCGAAAAGCTCTTCTTTCAGTGAAAGACATGGTAGACTGCTCAGCCTAGTCAGCACCAACATTGAAGAGGACATGGTAAAGGTGTTGTTCCAATTCTTTGACCCCCTTCACCACTGTTTCACTTTCCCCGACTACCAATTGGTGCCCACTTTGGAGGAATTTTCTCAACTCCTGAGAATTCCTATTCTTAATCAACTACCTTTCAACGGTACGGAAAAGGAACCAAAGCCTGAAGATGTTGCTCAAGCACTACACTTGCAACCATCTGACATCAAGGGGCATTGGGAAACTAGAAGTGGTGTCAAAGGCTTCTTGGCAAAATTCTTGTTTGAGAAGGCACAAGAGTGTTGGAATTCATTGGACCTACAAGCCTTTAAAGAAATTGTGGCACTCCTCATTTATGGGTTGGTCCTGTTCCCAAATCCTGACCAGCTTATAGATGTCAACGCCGTCAAAATCTTCTTATCCAGGAATCCAATACCAACATTGCTTGGGGACATTCTTCACTCATTTTACACTCGAACAATGAGAAAGAGGGGTGTTCTCATGTGCTGTACTCCTCTCCTTGCAAGGTGGTTTATTTCGCACCTTCCACAATCTGTCTTGAAGAATGACCAAGGCCTAAGGTGGTCACAACGGTTGATGACCCTCACTCACTCTGATGTACATTGGTGCTCTCGGTCCAGAGAAAATGTCATCATTGTCGATCATTGTGGAGAGTTCCCTAATGTTCCATTACTTGGCATTAGAGGAGGCATTACCTACAACCCTTGTCTAGCTTTGAGACAATTTGGATATGCACGGAGGGATGGCCCTCACGACATGTTGATTCCTGACCTAGTTTTTGACTTCGACAACGATGCGCAAGGACTTCGCTAAAGATTCATCAGAGCTTGGAGGATGCCTAACAAGGTAGACAGCAAGACACTGGGGCACAAGAACTCCATCCCTCTTAAGCCTTATCTCAAGTGGGTACGAGCCCGAGCCCAGAGTCTAATGATGCCTTACCCTTATGTTCTCCCTGTGATTAAAGAGCCCGTTAAGGAAGGAGAGGTTCCCTACACCATCCTATATCCTGACATGCCTACATCGTGGGAGGAGATGCAGAAGAGTTGGATCCAACTCAAGGAGGAACGGAACACTTTTGAAGCCAGCTTCTACGCCAGCGAGAAGAAGGTTTTAGAGCTTACCCGCCGACTCCATGAGGAAGAGACCCTCAACAGCTACATCGCACCAAAGAGGATGCGCAACGTCTTTTTACCTTGAGAAGTTTTTTGTAATATTTGGCCCATGGGGCATTTATGTACTGACAAATTTCTTCTTATTAATATGACGTGTGTTCTTTTTGTTTGCAACAATTTTGAATTTGCTAAATCCTTGAATGCATTGCATACATAAACATATCATTCATCATGTGCATAAGCAGGTCTCACACCAGGTTTCCTTATCTTTCTGCTGTTTATTTCAGTAAGATGGTTCTCGAACAGTAGGTCAAGGACTTGCAGTCTCAAAACTCACAGTTTCAACAACTCCTGATGACCTTGGCAAAGGGTCAGGAGGATCTGAAAGCCCTGCTTGGGAACAAAGAGCAAGTGAAAAAGAAGAAGAAGAGAGTCGGGGTGGCTACCCTAGGAAGAAGGTTTGAGGGTGAAGCCAGAAGAGTCCTTGAATTTCCCCCTACTTCTGAAGAGGGAACCAGTAAAAGGAATGCAGCTGCGGTACCTTCCGAATCCGAAGCTGAAGAAGGAGAGGCTGAAGAAGACGAAGACTACTCTGAGCAACAATACCCGCCCGCCGATGATAAGTACAAAGGCTTGGAAGACAGGTTGGCAGCTATGGAGCTGCAGAGAGTTCCCGACTTAGATTTCGAAGATTTGGGATTAGTTGCTGGAATTGTGATCCCCCCGAAGTTCAAAGTGCCAGTTTTTGCAAGATATGATGGGCTATCCTGCCCGAAGATGCATCTCAGATCATATGTAAGGAAGATCCAACCTTACACTGCAGACAAGAACCTTTGGATCCATTTCTTTCAGGATAGCCTTTCAGGGGCTTAACTCGAGTGGTTCTATCAGCTGGATGGAGCCAGTATCCGAAATTGGGAGGACTTGGCTACTGCATTTTATAAACAGTATCAGTACAATTCTGACCTCGCTCTTACGCGTACCCAACTCCAGGGTATGTCACTGGGGACGGGTGAAGGATTCAAGGAGTATGCGCAAAAGTGGAGAGACCTGGCTGGCAGGGTGCAGCCACCGCTGACTGACCGTGAACTTGTTGACATGTTCCTAGGGACCCTGTCTGGTCCGTTCTTCAACCATCTGATTGGTAATTCTTCTGCTGGGTTCACAGACCTGATCTTAATCGGTGAGAGAATAAAAGCTGGTATCAAGTCGGGGAAGATACAGAAAGGTGCCTCCGCGAGTACAAAAAAGAAACCCTTCAAGAAGGAAGCTAGTGCTGTTTATGGTCCCAGAAGACAGATTAAGCCGGAACGCCGCCAAGCTGTCAATGCATTGGTAATTTCAAAGCCTGTTGCTGCTCCTCAGCAGTTTAATCAACCAAGGGGTGAGAGGCCCAAAAGGAAGTACACTCGGCTCAGCATGACCCTGTCTCAGATTTTGCCGCAACTACTGTCAACCAATCTGGTAACTGTCAAAGAAGCTCCAAAGGTAGTGAACACAACATCTCCGAAGTACAACCCCAACGCCCGTTGCGCTTATCACTCTGATAGCCCGGGGCATACTACAGATGATTGTTGGGCTCTGAGGAATAAGGTCCAGGACCTTATTGATGCTAAGGAAATATAGTTCGAGGCGCCCGAAAGACCCAACGTTGTAACTGCTCCCATGCCCCAGCATGAAGTGAATGCTGTGGAAGAAGACAGGTATGTAGCCTCCGTGGAAGAGATTGTTACTCCGTTGTTGACTGTCAAAAGGAACCTGTTGCTAGCCGGTTTATTTCCGGGATATGGTAAAGGTTACCTTCTATGTGCTGTTTTACCTGCTGGTTGTCCCTTGCTGAAATCAGGTATCCAAAGCCTGATGGATAGCAAAGAGATCTTGTTCGAGAAGATTGCTGTTCCTGCTGTCCCTATTGAAGAAGTTTCCATTGTCACTATTTTCAACAACCCTCCTAAGGCTCCTTCAAAGAAGCCTGTCAAAATCATGTCCACTCAGAAGATTGCTCCTATCATCATCACTGTTCCAGGGCCCCTCCCCTATACATCCGACAAAGCTGTCCCTTGGCACTATGGGGCAGATGTCAATGTTCTTGGAGTAAAGCAAGAGTTTGATACAAGTACCGGCGTCAGTAATATCACCGGGCCTGCCAAAATTACTCGTAGTGGTAGGCTGTTCTCACCAGATATTGCGCCACCAGCTATTCAGAAACCTCTTATCATCACACCTGCAAGTGTGCTTGTTCCCCTTCCTAATCAAGTTCCTGTTTCTACCCCTGCTGCCGAGTCATCTGACGCTCGGGGCAAAGGGATTGCTACTGATTTGCCTGCCCTGACGGAGGCGCTGAAGACAACCACTGTTGAAGCTTCCCAACAAGAGATGGAAGAGATCCTCAAGATTATCAAGAAAAGTGATTTCAATGTAGTTGAGCAGTTGGGACACACCCCATCAAAAATTTCTATGCTATCACTGTTGTTGTGTTCAGAGGCCCATGCCAAGGCCCTGATTTCCTTCCTAAAGACGGCCCATGTGCCACAAGAAACGTCTGCTGATCAATTTACTGATTGTGTGGCCAACTTGACTGCCGATAATGGTTTGGGCTTCTCTGACACCGATCTGATTGCAAAAGGAAAGAACCATAACGATGCTCTGCATGTCTCCATTGAATGCAGGGGCACTACTCTTGCCCATGTGTTGGTAGACACCGGTTCTTCATTGAATGTGTTTCCAAAGAAGGCCCTAGAGAGGTTGGATTGTGAGGGTTTGGAGCTCAAGCCTAGTAACATTGTTGTCCGAGCCTTTGACGGTTCGAAGAGGATGGTACACGGCGAAGTTGACATTCCAATCAGGGTTGGTTCTCAAGTTTTTGATTCTACTTTCTATGTGATGGATATCCGTCCATCCTACTCTTGTTTTCTGGGTCGTCTATGGATCCACAAGGCTGGAGCGGTGACCTCCACACTACATTAGAAGCTTAAGTACCCGGTCAGAGGGAAAATTGTGACAGTTCAGGGGGAGGAAGAATATATGGTCAGCCACCTAAACTCGTTCCGGTACATAGAAATGGATGGGGAATTCATTGAGACTCCATTCCAGCACTTTGAAGAGGTGCCTCAGACATTGGCATCAACTGAAACTGTGATTGAAGACCCTCCTTTGAAGATGGCTTCCTTAAAGGATGCCCGGGCTGTGATTGAGAAGGGTGAGTGTGCAAACTGGGGCCGACTTCCTGATTTCACTCCAAAGACTGACAAGTTTGGTCTGGGTTTCACTGTAGAGGCTCAGAGGGCTGTTCGTAAAGCAAGGATTGGAAAACCTCCTGTGTTCATCACCAACTCGGGAGTGAATGCTATTGAGGACGACGTGGAGGAATCTGAATTTGACAGCTGGATCTACCCAACAACCGACAGTGGACCAAGCAACTGGACTGCCAAAGACTTCACACCTATTACTTTTGTCACTCAGTAATGAACTCTTTTGTTTTCAATTTATAACAAACAATATGTTGAAACTTTTATGGCTCGGTGTCCTACCCGGGGCACCGCGGCTTCATTTGTGAGGGCTTTTGTATGTCATTTTCATATATCATTAATCAAAACATTGGACGTTTGTTGCATTTCAAAATCTTGCGCTCCTTTTCTTTCTTTATTATATATTGCAAAACAGCTATATTTACACACACTCACTCATACAGGTTCCAATCCACTTTGGATCTCACTTGTAACGACTCCGCTACTGCCAGTTATGACTTCGAGAATCTGATCAACTTAGCCGAAGACGAAGGTGAAGATGACTGCGAAGTGCCTGGTGAACTTGCAAGACTGCTACTCCAGGAAGAGAGGGCCATTCAGCCACATGAAGAGCCAGTGGAAACGGTAAATCTGGGTACTGAGACAGACAGAAAGGAAGTCAAGATTGGTGCCAATCTAGAGTTCAGTGTGAAACAATGGTTGATTCAGATGCTGCATGACTATGTGGAAATCTTTGCCTGGTCTTACGAAGACATGCCTGGGTTGGATACCGACATTGTGGTTCATCACCTGCCTACCAAGGAAGACTGCCCTCCGGTTAAACAAAAGGTCCACCGTATGCGTCCAGAAATGTCCGAGAAAATCAAAGCTGAGGTTATGAAACAATTTGATGTCGGGTTTCTAGCAGTGACTTCTTACCCTCAGTGGGTTGCCAACGTGGTTCCAGTGCCGAAGAAGGATGGTAAGGTCTGAATGTGTGTTGATTATAGGGATTTGAACAGGGCTAGCCCTAAGGATGATTTCCCTCTGCCTCATATCGACGTTCTGGTTGACAACACTGCTCAGCATAAAGTATTCTCCTTCATGGACGGCTTCTCCGGTTATAATCAGATCAAGATGGCTCCTGAAGATATGGAGAAGACCACCTTTGTTACTCAGTGGGGCACCTTTTGCTACAAAGTCATGCCTTTTGGGTTGAAGAATGCTGGGGCAACCTACCAACGTGCCATGGTTGCTTTATTTCATGACATGATCCATCATGAGATAGAAGTATACGTCGACGATATGATTGCAAGGTCCCAAACTGAGGAGAAACACCTTGACCATCTACGGAAGCTGTTTGACCGTCTGAAGTTGTACAAGTTGAGGTTGAACCCAAACAAGTGCACCTTTGGGGTGAGATCTTGAAAATTGCTAGGCTTCGTCGTAAGTGACAAAGGCATTCAAGTGGACCCTGCCAAAGTGAAAGCCATACAAGAGATGCCAACTCCTAAGACAGAGAAAGAAGTCAGAGGCTTTCTAGGACGGTTGAACTGCATTGCCCGATTCATCTTGCATCTAACTGCTACCTGTGAACCAATCTTCAAGCTGCTGAAGAAAGATCAAGTAGTACGTTGGAATGATGAATGTCAGGCCGCTTTCGAAAAGATCAAAGAGTATCTCCAAGAACCACCCATTCTTATGCCACCGTTTGAAGGGAGACCTCTAATCTTATACTTGACAGTACTTGACAACTCAATGGGGTGTGTGCTGGGGCAGCATGACGAGTCTGGCCGAAAAGAACACGCCATTTATTACCTTAGCAAAAAGTTTGCCGACTGTGAGACCCGGTACTCACTGCTCGAGAAAACTTGCTACGCTTTGGTATGGGCTGCTCGCCGGCTGAGACAATATATGTTGACTCACACTACTCTGTTGATTTCAAAAATGGATCCAATCAAGTACATATTCGAAAAGCCTGCTCTGTCCGGAAGAATAGCAAGATGGCAGATGATCTTGACGGAATATGACATCCAGTACACAACTCAAAAAGCAATCAAGGGAAGTGTATTGGCAGACCATTTGGCGCATCAGGCAGTAGACAATTACCAGTCAATGAACTTTGAATTTCCAGACGAGGATATCATGGTAGTGACTGATTGTGAAGTACCTGGACCGGATGAAGGACCTGCGGAAGGATCCCGATGGTCTATGCACTTTGACGGAGCCTCGAACGCTTTGGGTAATGGTATCGGCGCTGTGATCATATCCCCTAAAGGCACTCATACTCCACTCACCGCCCGACTATGCTTCAACTGCACCAACAACATGGCAGAGTATGAGGCATGTATCATGGGTCTTCAAGCTGCAATTGACTTAAGGATCAAGTTTCTGAGTGTCTTCGGAGATTCCACTCTCGTGATCAATCAGGTCAAAGGCGAGTGGGATACGAAACACCCAAACCTTATTCCTTACAAGGAATATGTGCTAACATTGCTTCCCCACTTCGAAGAGATAACTTTTGAACACTTCCCAAGAGAGGAGAATCAGTTAACGGACGCGTTGGCTACGATGTCTTCTATGTTCAAAGTCAAATGGGACAACGAGGCTCCCCTGATCATTATCTGGAAGTTGGATGAACCTGCATATTACTGTGATCTCGAGACCGAAGAGGTAACAGAAAAACCCTGGTATCATGAAGTGAAGAGGTACCTTGAAGCTCAAGAATACCCCGAGGGCGCATCTGTTAATGACAAGAAATTCCTGAGAAGGTTTGTGGCAAAGTTCTTCCTCAGCAACAACATTCTCTACAAGCGAAACCATGATTCAACCTTACTGCGTTGTATGGATAAGACTGAAGCAGAAAGGATCATGGCGGAGCTACATGAAGGTACCTTCGGAACACATTCCAGTGGACATACCATGGCAAAGAAAATCCTTCGGGCAGGATATTTCTGGTCCACAATGGAAGCCGACTGTTATCAGCATTCTCGAACTTGTCATAAATGCCAGATCTATACTGATAAGGTGCACATTCCTCCGGTTCCTCTGAACATCTTGACAGTACCTTGGCCATTTGCAATGTGGGGCATTGATATGATCGGCGAAATCCGACCTACGGCATCTAACGGGCATCGATTCATTTTGGTAGCGATTGATTACTTCACAAAATGGGTTGAAGCAGCTTTTACGCTACCGTAACCAAGAGTGTCGTGGCACGGTTCATTCGGCACAACCTAATCTATCGATACGGTGTACCGGAGAGGATCATTATGGATAATGGTACCAATCTTAACAACAAGATGATCACTGAGCTCTGCGAGCAATTCAAAATACAGCACCACAACTCTTCTCCCTACCGGTCGAAGATGAATGGGGCTGTAGAAGCAGCGAATAAGAACATCAAGAAGATTGTGCAGAAGATGACAGTGACCTACAAAGATTGGCACGAAATGTTTCCGTTTTCTCTTCATGGGTACCGTACCTCAGCACGAACGTCAACAGGGGCAACTCCCTTTTCCTTGGTCTATGGCATGGAGGCAGTCTTACCTATTGAAGTCCAGATACCCTCTCTCTAGATAATGAAGAATGCAGGTTTGAGCGAAGATGACTGGATCCAGACTCGGCTTGATCAGTTAAACCTAATTGACGAAAAGAGACT
Source organism: Vicia faba (assembly GCA_948472305.1). NCBI lineage: Eukaryota > Viridiplantae > Streptophyta > Magnoliopsida > Fabales > Fabaceae > Vicia > Vicia faba. Next base: position 294,871,060 of record OX451740.1, on the reverse strand, counting down.
CACCGCTATTTGTCATGGTCAGACGTACCAAAAACGGATGATCAGGGCATTTAACAAGAAGGTCAGACGATAAGAGTATCAAGTCGGCGACTTGGTAATCAAGCGCATCATTCTACCTCAAGGTGATCCCAGGGGAAAATGGACCCCTACGTACGAAGGGCCATTTGTGGTTAAACATATCTTCTCAGGAGGAGCTATGATTCTAACCACCATGGATGGTGACGACCTTCCTCACCCTGCCAATGCAGACATAGTAAAAAGATACTACGCATGATTAAGGACCCGCTAGGTTGACACACCTAGGCAAAAATAAGGGCTTCCCGGCGAACCAAAAGGGTTCGAGCAAAAATAAGGGACGAAATGAAAAAATCTGTACACCCGGTAAGTCGAAAACCTGAAAAGGCGGCTTGGGCAAAAATGGGTATCCCGGTGGACTGAAAACCCGAAAGGGCGGTCCAGGCAAAAGTTAGGGATAAAGCGTAATACTATGTCTCATTGGATCACCTTACATCCAGAATTCGGCATCAACTATCAGGCTCAGACGTCGCCAATCAATCAACTTCATCTTCAACTAAGCAGCAAAGTGATGAGACGCTTGAAGACATAAAGGCAATAGCAGAGTTGGAACCCAGTGGGATTATTTTTCACATAGCTGTTTTGTTTTCTTTTCACAAAATTGTATAAACTCTATTTTGCTCGGCGGCGTTCTCTTACTAGGACGTCAGCCTCTTGTACAAAAATGCCTATTTACAGGCAAATTCAAAAATCAATACAAGTTCAATTTTTCAGACAAATTACTCATCGTTTTTCCTTTTTCTGTTTTGTTTTGCAAAGAACGTCCAATGTTCATTTTTGATATATGCATTTGACATTAATTGCTAATCATGAATATTTGCATGCGAAACAAAGGACTAATTTACAGATGACATCAGAAGCAGGGGCAATAAAGAATTGCTTAAGCGATGTAGTTGCTCTGTCCACCAAGGTACCAAGGTAGGTTCGGCTGAAGAATGTGACCAAATTACCTCAACTCCCCACAGAGTAAGACCGAATTTCAGCAATACTCTCCCCGGGCAGAGTTGGTCTCCCGTCAGCCCTGAAAAGTCACATTATTCCCCTAGCAAGTCAGCAATACTCTCCCCAAGCAGAGTAAGTCTACTGTCAGCCTTAAGGAAGTTGGGTATCCCCAGAAGATCTCAACATTCCCCAGCGGAGTATAGACATTCCTCAACAAGCGTCCACGGCAGTCTTAATATAAGATTGTTCCCCGACGGAATACAGACACCCCAGTGGAACCATTCCCCTGTACAATCCAAAGTTTCCCCAGAAGAGTGGAATCCATATCCCCAGCAGGTCTTGAGGCTTATCCCCGGTAGATTCTGGAAGCTTATCCCCTGCAGAGAGCGAGCGCATCTCCCCGACTTTATTCAAAGGTTATTTCCCCACCAGGGTATAACTGGGTTATCCTCAGCTAATTACCACAGAAAGTTCATCCTCGGCGAAGTTCTTCCTATCCCCAGCGCAGTTCATCAAAATTCCCCAACATAACTTATCAGCGGAATCCCCAGCGGAGCTCTCATCAAAACCTCAGCGAAGTATCTCTTCCCACAGAGTAATTCCCCGCAGAGTAATCTCTCCAACAAGTTTATTCCCCAACGGATTCATCTTCTCCTACCGGTTTATTCTTGCAACCATCATCCCCAGCGGAAACGAAGAACTCCACTCTTCAACATCAGCCCAGGATTCCACAAACTCCCGGCAGTCGTCAAAGATTTATTTTCCAAGACGAAAATACATTCATAGACATTTCACATTTCATACATCCTGCTTACATACGTGATAAAGTGCATACAACACTGTCTCATTTTGAGCATCATGACATCATGCAGCTCATACATCATGACATTGCATACAACTGATGTTTTTCCTTTTCAGGAAAAAGTCAATCCAAAGATGATTACTATCAACTATCACAATTCCAGATTCGATACCTGTATCTAGCCAGGGCACATCTGTGAGTGATTGATTGTAGATTCGATACCTGTATCTAGCCAGGGCATGTCTGCATGAAGAGTTTAAAGATCAACCCCTGTAACAGGCCAGGAAATTATCTTTCATTCTCAGGTCAGAGGTTTACACCTGTATCCAGCCAGGAAAGCTATCTCTACCAACCTTTTGAAATTCCAGATTCGATTCCTGTATCCAGCCAGGGCATATCTGTAGACGACCAATTCCAGATTCGATTCCTGTATCTAGCCAGGGCATATCTGTGAGCAACTATTTGTGGATTCGATACCTGTATCTAGCCAGGGCACGTCTACATGAACAGTTTAGAGATTCGATACCTATATCCAGCCAGGGCACGTCTGTAAACAACCTTTTGAAGTTCCAGATTCGATTCCTGTATCTAGCCAGGGCACATCTGTGAGCAACTAATAGTGGATTCGACTCCTGTATCTAGCCAGGGCATATCTGCATGAAGAGTTTGAAGATCAACACCTGTAACAGGCCAGGAAGCATCTTCCTTTCTCAAAGTACGCAAGTTCTCGCTAAGGAATCTCTTACGCGATCAACCCATCCAAATGGCATCTATAAGCCCATTCCATACAAGGTTCTGTCACGTCTCCAGATGGAATCTATAAGCCCATCCTCCTATCCACCATCTCTCCAAATGGCATCTATAAGCCCATTCCCGCCATCACATTGCTGATACTCCAGCATGCGAGTGCAAATTTCCGGGCACTCTAGTGTCCAATCTCCTTTTACCTTCGAGTCGCGAAAGGCAAACTTGCCAATCTAACTCTTCAAGTTCAAGAAGATTGAACAGGGGCAACTGTTGTACCCCAAAATTTGCCCTCCCATTTCATCAACATTCTCTCACCACAAGACCTTTGGAACTCAAGATCCAGTTAGGGTTTGCTCTACTCAAGACTCCTCCTTGCACTGTTGACCCAAATTAGGGTTTGTGTTTGCACAAAGATGTTTTGACCTAAAATGCCTAAGATAACTTTCATGCTTCATATTGGACTCCCAAGTTTATCCATACCAAGTTTCAAGCCTTGATTCCAATCTTTGCCCAGTCAATTGGACAGTTGACCTAGAAATCAACTGTATTGGGCAAAAAGTCAACTGTGGCCAATTGACACTCAAACTTCATGGAATTTGACCCACATCAACATAATGAACTCATATGGACCATTTGATCAAGTTTGGATCACAATTCCACAAGAAATTTGATCAGATCACCAAAAGGGCAAAATGGTCATTTTTAGGGTTTTGACTGCACAAAGGCAATTTTTGACTGTTTGACCTAACCAATGGCAAACTAAGCTCACATATGGACTAAAGGACGCAATGGCATTGTCTTGACATGTTCAACAAGTTCAAAAGATCCTAAATGCACAAATTGACAGATGAATTTTCCAGTCAACTGAGCCAAATTTGACTGTATACTGAAAAGTCAAACTTTGACTTTTTGGTCAAAATCAAGTGTCAAGATTCATTTTTCATCAAAACATGTCAAATCATGAAACTTGTTCATCAAGAAATCAAGAATTACAAATTAGGGTTTGAAATGAAGAATTTTCATAACTTATAATTTTTCTAAGTTATGATAATTCCTAATTTTTTCCTAACTTTGTCCCATTTTTTCATCAAGATACATTTGGATTCAAGGAAAACTCAAAACATTAAAGTTGTAGTCCATTGCAAAATATACAACTTTGATTCACAAAGTTTCCTCAAAAGAAGCTTGTAGCTCAAGTTACAATTTTTGGAATAGGGGTGCTAAACATTCTCAACTTAGAAATATTTTGACCTATTCTAGGCAGGATTTTTGCCTAACTTCATGGCCACTTTTCACATGCTTCCACTTGGAATTTCAACTTGCATTACAAAGATGGATTGTAGTACACATTCCAAGATTTCAAAAATATCCAAGAACTCATTAAACAACCTTGTGGTTAGGGAGAATCGAATTTGGCAATATAGACAAAAGTCACTTTGTTCATGAGCCATCTTCATGTTCATACACTTTGCAATTTTTCAAATCAGCATGTGCAAGCTAGTTACAGGCCTCTAATCCTTTTCTTACTCAATAATTAAATGCCAATCCATTGTGCCAAGATGTTATTTTGTGCATTTGGTCATTACATGAAGAATTAAGCCTTAATTAGAAAAAGCAAGTTATCCATTTTTGAAAAGTTACACTTTATGTCAAGTTTGCAAATCAAGAGGTACAGGCCAAATCTTTTGGGCACAAGTTCATGAGCAAAGTCCACGGATCAAGAGTGATTTATGCAGCATACTTGAGGGGCATGTGTGAGCCTAGAAACCAAGTGGACAAACTTTGCTTACATTAGAAGAAACCTTGCATTTTGAAACACAACACACATTCCTGTCAACACAAGCCTAAGCAAACTTGTTGAACACATTCCAAACATCATAACTGAGCTGAAACACAAGCCTATCACCTTGAATACCTCCCCAAACACAGAAACACCACTTTGCTGCACAAAACAGGGCATCCCTGCAGTTTGAGTGGCACAACTCATTTCCATCGTGCATTTTCATCCAAACCACTTCATACACCTTCCATAACATCAATACAAACTATTCCAAGCATTGAACTGGAACTGTAACACCTCTAACCAGTTTTGCCATTTTCAATTTTCTCTCTTGCCGGTTGACTTCTGTAGCTTGATACAACAAGATTCAAAGCACACCAAGCATTGGAGAAGCATCCCTGAACTTCAAGCAAGTTGTACAAGTCTTCACCTTGCCTTGAAAGTACCTCCATTGTCATACACGATCCAAGCTGAACAGGTAAGTTCATGGACTTCTATATCTCAATCTAGGAAGAGTTAGGTTTAGGTTTATGAATGAAAAATGCTCTACTCATGGCCCTGAAGCTACACATATAATTACTTTGCATTTATGTTATGTGTGCTGAGAGAATTTGGAACCTGAATATTAGAAAAAACTTAGGTCAGGAATTAGGGATGAATAAATTCTCTTTCGTTTCTTAGAGTTAAGTTAAGTTCTTTATATGTCTGGATTCGTCTCTTGATGCTCTACATTTTTGGTGTTATGAGTTTTGCTTGAAAGTCCAGGAATCAGGAGTTAGGAAACGCGTGTTGTTGTTGTTCAAACCAGTCTGGAGGTTGAAGACAACTCCTCTTGGGCTGGGCCTGAGTTTGACTTTCTATTTGCACCACTAATTTTCCACTTGCACCCCTCTGGCCCATTTTGAGATATATTTGTCATTTTTGATTTTTTTCCTTTTGATTTTGATTTTATATTTTTATCCAAACATGAAAAAACATTAAAAATATTTTTCTCACATTTTTTGCATTTTATTTGCTATTTATTTTGTTTCATTTAGTTTATATGTAAATAAATATATAAATACTTTTATTTAAAATACTAGAAATAATATCAATACATTTTTATTTTCTGATTTTATTTTATTTTTTCTCTTGAAAACATTTTCTAAAAAAAATACTTTTTTTGTAAATATTAAATATTTTATTTTTATACATATTTAATATATTTAGTAAATAATATAAATACTTATATATTTATTAGTATATTTAGGTTAGAAATACAAAAATAATACCTTTTTTATTTTTATTAATATTTGACTTCAAAAATCATTTTTTTACAATATACTTCCTTTTTATTTATTTTTTTGTATATAATTAATAAATATTGTGTATATTAAATAATTAATACCTTTTATTTAGCAAAATTAGGGTTTGCCCTAAAATGTAAAAATATCCAAAATTATTCCTTTTTATTTTTGTTTATTTGTCACATAAAAAATACTTTTACATACATATAAAAATCATTTTTTTTGCATCTTGCATATTTATTGTATTTTGTTTAATTATTGTATATTAAATAATTTGTATAATTCAATTTGGATGTAATAGTTTAGATTTAATTTTTCTTGGTAAATATCCCCCATTTGAATATTTGTACCCCCCATCCCATAAATTGTGTTGTAATAGTTTAGGACTTTAGATTTCGCACTTTAAAGCTTTCTAAATATGCCATGATAGAGTTAGGGTTTTGTATGCAAAAATCAACCAAACCAATAGCTTGACCTAATTCCAAGATAAAAGCATGAAAATGAACAAACACCAATCACACTTGCACCCCTAGGGTTACTCCACTTGTTGCCTTCAATAATGGGCCATGTTGCATGTTAGGTGTCTTTGGCAAAAACAAAACAAATTCAAATGATCATAGTCCCTCGATGACGCTTTCGAAAGTTGCCTAAAAATGATCAAGTCCCTTAAAGGAAAAATTGCCCAAAGATACTTGGCACCATTGCAATCATGGTCTAAACGATGACCCGCACCCGTCCCGTTCACATCCTAACACAAGATTGTCCACCAAATACAATGGTGGAACAAAATTGTTAAAAGGGTTAAAACATAGCAAAGATCTTTGAGAAATTTAGGGTAGATAGCTCTTGGTTACTTGCCAACTTGCAAAACAAAAACACTTGCCTATTTTTCAAAACCATACATCATAACACACTTTCAAAACAACTTTCAAAAACATTGAAAAACTTTTCAAAAGACATACATATTTGTATACATCCCAACATGGATCATTACAAAGGTTGCCACCACATTGGTCTCTTTTCAAAAACATTTTCAAACCCACACACAAAGCACCATTTCAAACAATTGAAAGCACCATTTCAAACAATTGAAAATCAAGGCAAGATGATCTAAGCAAGTAACTAAGAGCCCATGGATAACCATGGATAGAAAGGGTGCTAATACCTTCCCTTTCTATAATCTACTCCCCGAACCCAAGAAAACATCTCAAAGGTTTTTGCTGTGCTTTTTTAACCTTTCCTTAGGATAAAATAAAAAGTCGGTGGCGACTCTTGCTCAACCGAAACATTTGCGAAAACAAACGCAAAACCCAAGTCATTTCTCCCACCGTATCACAGAACTGGCGACTCTGCTGGGGATAATTTTAAAGTGGAGTAACCTTAGGGCTTAGATCACCCTCTTGCATGACTAATTGTTTGCTTTGATTGCCTTATACCTTGGCTCTCTTGTTTGGGTTTGAAATCCTACACCCGGATTTGGGGAAACATTCATAGATAGCAATACGTTGTGGAAACTGTGTGGGGTATACCGACACGGTTGAAGCAATAGCTATATTAGTGCGACATATTTGTGAGTACCGGTAACCCTTGAGTTCAATCAAGGAGAGTACGGGGCCGCTGAGTGGTGTCACTAAGCACTAATGACCTAGAACCTTACTTGACCATCTTGGCCTTTCATTAGGGGTAGTGAGATGACCAGCTTTGGTGCAGTCTGAAGTCGGTAGATACTCGATACTACACTCATTGAGGGTTGTTTTCTTGGGATATTTTGGTCGCTAGTTAAGTGGCTAAACCAAAACAATGAACATGGAAAACAATCCAATGATATTGAGCTCCTTAGAACCCGGTTACTATTTATAGGACAGGTTTTTAAGCCAACTACACTCAAGAGGGTACTTACCTATGAAACCCCATGCAAGCCTGAAACTAGGGTTTTGTGTGAATTGCTTGTACATATGTTTGTGCATACATCATGAGCATCATAAAGCATCATATGCATTCACTAACCATTTCAAGGGTTTAGATCTTCATCTTTGTTCTTGTTTTGTAGGTCATGGAAATTCTTCGCAGGAAAACTATCCAAGTCAACCTTGTAAGAATCCCTCCTCAACTCAAGGAGCTCACATCCAGGATTCCGAAAAGCTCTTCTTTCAGTGAAAGACATGGTAGACTGCTCAGCCTAGTCAGCACCAACATTGAAGAGGACATGGTAAAGGTGTTGTTCCAATTCTTTGACCCCCTTCACCACTGTTTCACTTTCCCCGACTACCAATTGGTGCCCACTTTGGAGGAATTTTCTCAACTCCTGAGAATTCCTATTCTTAATCAACTACCTTTCAACGGTACGGAAAAGGAACCAAAGCCTGAAGATGTTGCTCAAGCACTACACTTGCAACCATCTGACATCAAGGGGCATTGGGAAACTAGAAGTGGTGTCAAAGGCTTCTTGGAAAAATTCTTGTTTGAGAAGGCACAAGAGTGTTGGAATTCATTGGACCTACAAGCCTTTAAAGAAATTGTGGCACTCCTCATTTATGGGTTGGTCCTGTTCCCAAATCCTGACCAGCTTATAGATGTCAACGCCGTCAAAATCTTCTTATCCAGGAATCCAATACCAACATTGCTTGGGGACATTCTTCACTCATTTTACACTCGAACAATGAGAAAGAGGGGTGTTCTCATGTGCTGTACTCCTCTCCTTGCAAGGTGGTTTATTTCGCACCTTCCACAATCTGTCTTGAAGAATGACCAAGGCCTAAGGTGGTCACAACGGTTGATGACCCTCACTCACTCTGATGTACATTGGTGCTCTCGGTCCAGAGAAAATGTCATCATTGTCGATCGTTGTGGAGAGTTCCCTAATGTTCCATTACTTGGCATTAGAGGAGGCATTACCTACAACCCTTGTCTAGCTTTGAGACAATTTGGATATGCACGGAGGGATGGACCTTACATCTTTTTTACCATGACATCATAACATCGTGGCACGGTTCATTCGACACAACCTGATCTGTCGGTACGGTGTACCGGAGAGGATCATTACGGACAATGGTACCAATCTTAATAACAAGATGATCACTGAGCTCTGCGAGCAATTCAAAATACAGCACCACAACTCTTCTCCCTACCGGCCGAAGATGAATGGGGTTGTCGAAGCGGCAAATAAGAACATTAAGAAGATTGTGCAGAAGATGACAGTGACTTATAAAGACTGGCACGAGATGTTACCATTTGCTCTTCATGGGTACCGTACCTCAGCACGGACATCAACAGGGGAAACACCCTATTCCTTGGTTTATGGTATGGAGGCAGTGTTGCCTATTGAAGTTCAGATACCCTCTCTTCGGATCATGAAGGATGTAGGTTTGAGCGAAGACAACTGGATCCAGACCTGACTTGATCAATTGAATCTAATCGACGAAAAGAGACTTACTTCTATTTGTCATGGTCAGACGTACCAAAAACGAATGATCAAGGCATTTAACAAGAAAGTCAGACGACAAGAGTATCAAGTTAGGGACCTGGTAATCAAGCGCATTATTCTACCTCAAGGTGATCCCAGGGGAAAATGGACCCCTACTTACGAAGTGCCATTTATGGTTAAGAACATCTTCTAAGGAGGAGCGATGATTCTAACCACCATGGATGGTGACGACCTTCCTCACCCCGTCAATGCAAACATAGTAAAAAGATACTACGCATAATCAAAAACCCGCCAGGTTGACTGGCCTAGGCAAAAATAAGGGCTTCCCGGCGAACCAAAAGGGTTCGGGCAAAAAAAAAGGGATGAAAATAAAAATCTGTACACCTGGCAAGTCGAAAACCTGAAAAGGCGGCTTGGGCAAAAATGGGTATCCCGGTGGACTGAAAACCCGAAAGGGCGGTCCAGGAAAAAGTTAGGGATCAAAGCGTAACACTATGTCTCATTGGATCACCTGGCATCCAGATTCCGGTATCAACTATCAGGCTCGGACGACACCAGTCAATCAGATTCATCTTCAACTAAGCAGCAAAGTGATGAGATGCTTGAAGATATAAAGGCAATAGCAGAGCTGGAACCCAATGGGACTATTCACATAGCTGTTTTGTTTTCTTTTCACAAATTGTATAAATTCTATTGGTTCGGCAGCATTCTCTTACTAGGACGTCAGCCTCTTGTACAAAAACGCCTATTTACGGGCAAAACTTCAAAATCAATACAAATTCATTTTCAGACAAATTTCAAATTGTTCTTCCTTTATCTGTTTTGTTTTGCAAAGAACATCCAATGTTCATTTTTTATATATGCATTTGACATTAATTGTTGTTCATAAATATTTACATGCGAAACAAAGGACTAATTACGGGTGATATCAGAAGTAGGGGCAATAAGAATTGTCTGAGCGGTCTAGTTGCTCTGTCCACCAAGGTACCAAGGTAGATTCAGCTGAAGAATATGACCAAGATACCGTCACTCCCCGCAGAGTAAAACAGTAATGGTAGCTCTCCCCATTGAGACTTGGAACCATGAATGAATCAGCAAAACTCTTCCTAAGCAGAGTTGGTCTACCATCAGCCCTAAAAAAGTTGGGTATCCCCAGAAGGTCTTAATATTCCCCAGCGGAGTATAAAGATATTCTCCAGCAAGCGTAAAGAGCATCCCCGGCAGTCTTAATATTCCTCAACAGAATATAAGAATGTTCCCCGGTGGAATACAGGGTACCACAATGGAGTCATTTCCCCAGCGCAGTCTAAAAAAGCTTCCCCAATGGAGTTAAATCATCTTCCCCAGTAGACTCTGGAAGCTTATCCCCTGCGAAGCACAAATAAGTCTCCCCTCAGCCAAATTCAGAGGTTATCCCCACAAGAGTCTAACTGGGTTATCCTCAGTGAGTTGCAACTGAAAGATCATCCCCAGCGAAGTTCTTTCTATCCCCAACGGAGTTCATCATCAAAATCCCCAACAGAGCTTATCAACGGAATCCCCAGCGAAGTTTATCATTAAAATCTCAGCAAAGTATCTCTTCCCCACAGAGTAATTCCCCGCAGAGTAATCTCTTCACCAGTTTATTCCCCAACGGAGTCATCCTCTCCTGCAGGTTTATTCTTGCAATCATCTTCGTTCATCATCCCCAGTGGAAACGAAGAATTCAACTCTACTCTCCAGCAGTCGTTCAGGATTTATTTTCCCCAACTAAAACATCACATTTCCATACATCATGATACATGCATATACGCATCATACCATACAATCTCATTTATGTTGAGAACATCATTGCTTGATCCATATCATGCATTGCATATGACTGACCTTTACCTTTCAGGAAAGATGCAGTTAAATTCTCGATTATGTCAATGGAGACAAAATCAGTTAAATCGATTCCTAAAGATTTTTCTGAGGCGAAGCCAGTCAATGGAGACAAAATCAGTTAAATCGATTCCTAAAGATTTTTCTGAGGCGAAGCCAGTCAATGGAGACAAAATCAGTTAAATAGATTCCTAAAGATTTTTCTGAGGCGAAGCCAATCAATGGAGACAAAATCAGTTAAATCGATTCCTAAAGATTTTTCTGAGGCAAAGCCAGTCAATGGAGACAAAATCAGTTAAATCAATTCCTAAAGATTTTTCTGAGGCGAAGCCAGTCAATGGAGACAACCTATCAATAGAGACAACCCGTCAATAGAGACAACCTGTCAATAGAGACAACCTGTCAATTGAGACAACCCGTCAATGGAGACAACCTCTCAATAGAGACAACCCGTCAATGGAGACAACCTGTCAATAGAGACAACCTGTCAATAGAGACAACCTGTCAATGGAGACAACTCGTCAAAGGAGACACCCCATCAGAAGAAACAACCCGTCTACGAAGACAAAACCACCTACCAACAATCTCCAAATGGCATCTGTAAGCCCATTCCCGACATCACAATGCTGATACTACACCATGCGAGTGCAAATTTTTTGGGCACTCTAGTGTTCAACTATCTTCCACCTTCGGATCATGAAAGGCTCGAAAGCCAATCTATATCCTCAGGTTTAAGAAAATTAAACAGGGGCAACTGTTGTACCCCAAAATTTTCCCTCTCAATTATCAAGGCCACTCTCACAAAGGATTCCCAAAATTCAAGCTTACACAAATATATTTGGATTTTTTAGCATTAAGATTAAAGAGGAAATTGCTAAAAAAGGCAAAACAGATGAAAATGCTCTTTTTGACAAAATTGAAGGAAAAACAAGTTCTCTTCAATTTTACATCCTTCGATTGGGAACTTTGGCTCCTTCGATGTAGGCTTGGTTGCATCCTTCGATTGGGCACTGGACTCCTTTTGGGAAAGTTCATTTCTTGTTTCATTGGGACATTGGACTTTGTTTGGGGGAGTGACTTCTCCAACGTTGCAAGCTTCGATTGAGCCTTCCATCCCTGGCACACATCCTTCGCTTGGGGGTGTGAATCCTTGGGCACAAGTGTTTCGTCATTCTTTCGTTTGTCCATATGGCCCCTTTGTAGGTAAATTTGAGTGGGACGGATTTCCTGTTAGAAATGGCTTGTTCCAAGCATACAAACTCTTCACTATGTCATTGCCTCAGGCGAAGAAAGCATCTTGGTGGTGCATTCGAAGAGTTTTGTCAGGCATGTTTGGATGTCCCCATTCGAAGGACATATGTTACCGATCCATCCCAAGAGCATTAATTTGGCCCATTCGAAGGATTGTCTAGGGAAGTCATTCGAACGTCACTTCGATTGAAAAAAAGAGATGGTTACTGAAAGTCTGGTCGAAAGGTGAGTATAGTGAAGTCATTCGAACGTCACTTCGATTGGAAAAAAGGAGATAGTTACTGAAAGTCTGGTCGAAAGGTGAGTCTAGGGAGTCAAGACAAAAGGACGAGAGGCCAAAGGCATTTGTCGACCAAGTCACATGCGCTGCCAGGCACGAGCCTGATTCACTGTCCATAAAACTCAAAAACTGCTGCACAGCAGTCCTGCACTGCCGCCCAATTCCTTGCACCAAAATGGAAATAAAGCATTGCCCCTCAAAAGCTACAAAGAGCAGTTTACTCAAATTGTTCAAATTATTTTGTTTTCCCTCCAAAAGCTTCAGCCAACTTTGCCTATAAATAAGAGGCTCTAACACATGTTTAGGAGGACCTTTTGGCCAGGCGAATGAATCTTCAAAAAAATTCTCAAAAACACAATAAAGCTCTCAAACACTTAAACACTCATCAAACACATATCCAGAATCCAAACACATATCCAGAATCCAAACACATATCTAAAATCCAAACACATATCCAGAATCCAAACACTTATCCCCTTAGAATCTGAAACATCCCTATACCTTGTTACCCTTCAAATCCAGTAGGAAGAACCTCACCCTTGTTCTTCTCTTTTGAATCCAGTATCAAAGGCATAACCCCTGGTTCTTCCCTCCGAATCCAGAAGCATTCAAGAAAACCACTTAAAGGCCCAGCACACGTTCCAGCCTCAAGAAAGGTAAGTCATTCTTAACCTTGAACCCTTCATTTCTAGCATAACATGTACATAACACTTTGGTTCTTTTCGTTTCCACCTACTTAATATGTTTTCAGAGCTAACCCCTTTCGTTTTGCTGCTTGTTTACTTAAATATGCATTAAGTGTTAACTGATTGTAAGGCAATATTAGCATGGTCTTATGCCATGTTGCTGTTCAAAAAGTTCAAACGAAAGAAACAGGAGACAGGAGTATAAAATGAAGCCTTTGGTTTCCATATTGACTTCCAGGCCCAGCCAGAGACACGCTCACACTGATTTCACTGGCCCAATCGAAGAAGGCAACAAGACAGAAAGGCCCAGCCAGAGGCACACTTGCACTAAGTCCAGGCTCAGACGAAAGGCACTCCCATGCTGGTGCCAGCCTCCAATCGAAGTACATGACCTGACTGGTTCCAAGGCCCAATCGAAGGACAGAACCTCACTGGTGCTGGCCCCAATCGAAGGAGGCCAACATAATGCAAATCGAAGGGTGCTGCTGCCTGGGTCGAAAAGCTCATTTTCCTTGTTTTTTTTTTTATTTTGTTTTTGCCTTTACATTTTTCTTGCCTTTCAATATGGTTGTAATAGTGTAGGATATTTATTTCTTGCATTTTTATTGCTTTGTACAAATGCTAGTAATTAGGTGTGTATGGTAAGATAAAACCAACAAATAGGGCACCTTAATCAAAGACTAAATGCATGCAATAAAATACACTCGCACATGCCACTCTTAGGGTACACCTCACTTGGTTGCCTCGAACGTGGTCATTGAGTATAGGAAGTTTTAGAGGTCGTCCTTTTGTCCAAAGATCATAAGTTTCCTCGAAATGGTTGCCTCGGAAAAAATGTTCTAAGACATTAGGGTTACCGCTAAGGCATCCTAACATTGCTTTAGTGACCACACGTCCCTTAAATCGAATTGACCCGAAAACTCCAACGACGGTGCTACCTACTCCTCAATAGTGGGATAACACTGTCTAAAGGACGCCTGTACAGTTTAATTCCTTTTTGATTAGGTAGAGGTTCTTAAGTATTTGCTCCTTTTAAAACAAAACAAAACTTTTCACACTTACACTCTCTTCAAAAACAAAACTCTTTTCAAAACCCACAAACACAAAGAAAAGCAAACTTTTGAAAACATAGTGAGCAAGTACCTAAGAGCCCGTGGATAGCCACGGATAGAAAGGGTGCTAATACCTTCCCTTTCTATAATCTACCCCCCGAACCCGAGAAACCTCTCAAAAAGGAATTTTTCTGTGCTTTTGCCCTTTCCTTGTTGGATAAAATAAAAGACGCTGGCGACTCTTGCTTACCGCGACATTTTGCGAAAACAAACGCAAACGCGAACCAACATTCCAAAACAGTCAGTTCTCATTCCCACCGATCACAGTTTCTTTGTAAAAAATTTTTACACAAAATTATGTTACATTATAAAATTGATTTTAAAATAAAAGCCAAAGCAAACAGGCCCTATGTCTATAAAAATCCAGATTTTAAAACTCGCATTCACCCAAACCAAACTTATTCTCAAACTCAATTTAATAATACTTTAGAGTTAGTCAGGATATTACAATTCGGGATGTTCCTTGATATGACAAACTAAAACACATACCAAACGAGAAATAATGTTCAAGAGTTGTCTGAATATTAAAATTTATGGGTTGTCTGGATATCAAAATCTGTAATATTTCATGTTACCACAAACCATAAGCAATTGCTAAAATGGAAATAACAACACAAAACTTTCATTTGACATTCAAAAAATATGTAACATTACATAGATTTTAGTTAAGCTTAAACTAACATTATAAATCATCATCAAGAGATGGTTGAGGAAGTTTTAACATATTTAGAATATTGTCGATCGATCTCGCAACTGTCACATCCACCTCGATCAGACCCTTTGTTTCGTAATTGTGAAATATACTCCACATAACCATTAAATTTTCACCTGTCTTCAGCTCAAATTTGTTGAATTGTATCTTACTTTTATTGTCAATCGAGGGTGAACGATAATAGAGCTTCACAATACTTCAATTGTCGGGCTATTGCAAGAGATTCTTTAGTGTGGATTTCACATCGACAAAATGGGTGATCTCTATGAAGCTAAATTCAAGAGAGGGTTTCTCGTCGTTGAAGTAGACAAGTGAGAGATACAAATATTAAGATATTATGCAGTGCTTTAGTTACCTACATGAGGGAAACTCATATTTATACAAGTTATAGATTAATATAAACCTTAGAAACTCAATTCTATCTTAGGGACATTATGAATATTGAAATCTAGAGTCACCCTTTTAACTCATATGAAATGGGGTGCGTCCGAAGTTTAAAATTAGGATTCACTCCTCTCAGACAAAACATATCACAAACAAAATCTGTTTTTTGACATAAAAAATAAAAACAAAACTTACTTTTTGACATAAACAAATAGGGTACAATATTTATACATGTAATGTTAGATATACATTCAAACACATCAAAGTCTATCCTGAATACATCGTTGAAAATAACAATCTAACATTACATACAAAAAATGAGTCACCACCTAAATACATTGTAAGATATAACAAAAATGCATCAAAATATGTGTCACCGCCTAAATCTCTCTCTCTCTCTCTCTCTCTATATATATATATATATATATATATATATATATATATATATATATATATATATATATATATATATATATATATATATATATATATATATATATATATATATATATATATATGGGTGGTTCAACCTTTAACTTTTGTTGATTTGATTATCTTTCAATCCCGTTGAACTCTTCCATGTGATCCAAAAATTTATTTTGCCAAGTTTCAGCTTCTTTTGTGGAATGAGTTGTCAACTCCTGCAATATTTGTGGTATAGGACATCACGATTTTAAATAAACTTGAAAAAGTGTTGTGATTTTAAAAGGCACAAAATAGGCATAATGCGTCCGGATGAATTTTAAAGTTGGCAACTTCGAAGTGGAAATAATGTTTCTAGGAAACCATATATTGTCAAACCCATATTCAACCTATTATATGCACTTGCAATAAGATGACTCATTCAGGAAAATACACTCATTTTACCTCTAATGCTAGACCACTAACACAAGGAATAAGAGATTCATGAGTTTCATCGAAATATTCTTTTTTCCCTATAGCTTCATGTATGATTCCTTATTCCCCTTAAACTCTTTTATAAGATGTTAGAGGATAAATGTATGACTCTCTTCTCCTTTACCAAGCAAATTAGAAACAACGTGATAACCGCAATTACCGTCGTCCTTAAAATCCATAATTTGTTCAATGTATTTGTATATAAAAAATGACATCTTTTCATTGTGTATGATTTTTTGTAAAGGCAGTGAAGGATATGGTTTGCTAATGCAAGCACTTTTATAAAATTTTTTTGATATTTTGAAATTGAAGAATCCAAAAAATGTATGTCAACATGCTCGAAATAGGAAGGAGACCACTTAGTTGAATTTTCACTAAATGTTGGTTTGAACTTCTTAGAAACACCCTTTGTTTTTACCAGTTCCGCAGGTGGTTTCAGATCTTTGATTTATGGATAGGAAATCTGTTGTACCCCAAAATTTTCCCTCCCACTTATCAAGAATTTGCTCACAAGATCTCCTTGGGCTCAAGACTGCACTATGTTTGATCAAATCAAGACACCTCCTTAAACACTGATGACCAAAATTAGTGTTTGAGTTTGCACAAGGATTTTTGAACTTCCAATGCCCCATATGGTTTTCATGGATCATTATGGATCCCCAAGATTACTCATGACAAGTTTCAAGCCTTGGATCACACTTTTGCTCAGTCAATTGAGCAGTTGACCTAAAAATCAATTGTATTGGGAAAAAAGTCAACTATGGCCAATTTATAGTCAAAATTCATAACTTTTTATCCACATCAACATTTTAAACTAATATGTATCATTTGATCAAGTTTGGACCATAATTCCTCAAGAAATTTGATCAAATCTCCAAAAGGGCAAAATGGTCAAAATTAGGGTTTTGACTAGAAAAGGACAATTTCTGATTTTTGACCTAGCAAATGATCAATTGGTTTAAGGCATGATCTCAAGAGTCCAATTGCATCATTTTTACCTAATGACATGGTTCAAAACATTTCAAGTCCATTGGATTGATAGATGAATTTTGCAGTCAACTGATCAAAAGTCAATTGTATACTGAAAAGTCAAACTTTGACTTTTTGGTCAATTTCAAATGCCAAAGATCACAATTCATCAAAACATGTCAAAATGTGTAACTTATTCATCAATAAATTAAAAAGTCAAGATTTCATTTTGAAAAGTCAAAATTTCTAAACTTAGAAAATTTTCTAAGTGTTGGAAATTTCATGTTTTTTCACAACTTTGAACAAATTTTTCACCATGATGCAAGATGATTCAAGAGAAACCTCCAACATGAAATTTTTAGATCTCCATGAAATCTACAACTTTGCTTTACACAACTCCTTCCAAAAGTGCTTGGAACTCAAGTTATAATTTTAAGAACACGTGGTCATGAAACTAAACACTTAGTGAAATTTTGCCCTAATTTGGTCAGGATTTTGACCCAACTTCATGGCACTTTTTCATATAGTTACAAGTGGAATATTCAAAATAAATTCAAATATGTGTTGTAGAGAACACTATAATATTTACAAACTGTCCAAGAACTCCTTGAGATCATTCTTGGGTAGGGAGAATCGAAGAGATGAAGTTAGGGTTTTATCACTTGAATTACAAGTCATTTTGTGATGAACCAAATTCAAAATTCAAACTATGCTGAATAAACTCTACTTTTCAGGCCTCAAACTTGTTAGGCACTCCATAATTAATGGTTTACACAACTGTTAGAGGTCTCACTTCAAGCATTCAATGCATGGACATGTTTTATATCCATTTTTGGAAGAAAGGTTACATTGCCATTTTGATAAAGTGACTTTTTGTACAAAACTTATTCTTGAGCCTTGCACTTGTTCTCTTCTGATCAAACAAGTCCTATAACTCATGAGAAATGGTTTAGACACTTACAATCACTCAGGCCATGCTTGTACTACACATTGAAACTTGGTTTCCCTCTTTTCTTCAAAATCAAGTAACCTAGCCAAAAGCTTATAACTTGTACTTCTGACTTGCCAATGCACTCCAATCCTTTTGCTTATACATACACAAACTATTTTCATCAAACACACAAATGCCTATGCCCTGAAAACAGCTAGAACTCAGAATCACATTCCATACTTCCATTTTCACATAAACTGACCAAAAACTTGAAACCCATAATCTACTCGTGCGTTTCTTGGACTTTTGGTTTCTAAAGCTTCTAAACATCATTTAGAACTGATCCCACACCCTGTTATGGAACTGTAACACCATTAACACCATCCTCTATTTTCAAAAACAGAGCTTTACACTTGGACTTCTCCAGAACTTCTCAGACCCTTTCAGCTCAAGCTAAGCATTCCATTAGCTTCCTGAGAACTTGAGGAAGCTAACCCAACCATTGGAACTCATTGAAAGTTGTTCAAACTTCAAACTTGATACCCTCTTTCAAGGTAAGATTTATAACTTTGGAACTTTTCATACAGGCATCATCAACGATTTATTTGTGAATAAAACATGTAGATATCATTTCCCTAAAGCTAACCATGTCCATAGTTTCCATTGATTTTGCTTGAGCTTAGAGAATTTTAAGGTTGAAGTTTCTGAGATTTTTAGGGTTCAGTTTAGGGCCAATGAAATTCATGCTTATCTTTGATCTATAGTTTTAATGCTTTACATTTCTGAAACCGTGAGGAAATTTTCTACAAGTTTCATGTTTACAATTTTCATTTTTGATGAGAAATGAACAAGTTACAGTTGGTCTGGCTGGAGGTTGAAGATGAAGTAATCAGGGCATGTTTTGTATCATATATTTATTGATTTTCTTATGTTAACGGATGTATAGCCACCCCAGTGGTAGAAGCGCGCGCATGTAACCTTTGGGACCTGGGTTCGAGCCCCAGTGGTACCCTTTAGATTTTTTCATATTTTTGCATTCTGACTTTGTTTTTTTGCAGGCGTTGGGCCTCTCTGGGCTTGTCTTGTTTTTGTTTTTGCTAGCTAACCCCCTGTTTCATATTTGCACCCTGGTCCAGTTTTATTTTATTTTTCTTATTTTCAATTTTATTTATTTTCTTAAATTTTTTCCTAATATTAAAAAAATCATAAAAAATACAGAAATAATAGATTTATATTTTGACTTAGTTTATTTTATTTTTCTCAAAAAAACTATTTTATTTAACTATACTTTATTTATTTTTACTAACTAGTCTTGTAAATTTAATTTAAAACTAGGTTATTATTTATTTTCTTTTACACCAATTAAAAATATATTTATTTTAATGTAAAAAAGGCCAAAAATGTTTTATAACACCACATATTATTTTCAAGACAAAAATACCAAAAATATTTTTCTTAAACTTATTTTCTTTTAATCAATTAATAGGTTTAGGGTTTTATTTAAAATCTTTTCTTAATAAATTTAGGTTTAATTAATTATTTTATTTTAATTAATTAGGTTAAAACAAATCCCCTTTCTCTAAAAAATCCAAATAAAAATATTCATTTTGTTCACATTTACATTATTGCATATTTATTCTTTTTGTACATTGTATTCATTTAAATTCTTGTACATTTATACCAATTCAATATGGTTGTAATAGACTAATTAGGTTTAAATTCTTGCAATCCCAATTCATGAAACACCCTCCTCCCACAAGTATTGTAATAGCGTAGTAACTTTAGAATTCCGCAATTTATCGCTTTATATATAACATGCTAGTAATTAGGGTTTGTATGGAAAGACTAAAACCAATACTTAGAAAACCCTAATTCAAGACAAAATCAAGCATGAAAATAATACACTTGCACACAAGTACCCCTAGGGTAAATCCACTTGGTTGCCTTTACAAAATGGCCATATTACGTATGCGAGGTATCTTAGAAAAAATAAGCAAATACAAGATCATAGCCCCTCAATGACGCTATCTAAGTTGCCTTTCAAATGATCTTAGTCCCTCAAAGAAAATTCTAAGTGTGAGGCGGTGGGAGAACTGACTTGAGGTTTTGCGTTTGTGTTCACAAATGTTGCTGTTAGCAAAAGTCGCCACCGACTTTTCTTTTATCCAAAAGGAAAGGTAAAAAAGCACAGGAAAGACCTTTGAGATGTTTTCTTGAGTTCGGGGGGTAGATTATGAAAAGGGAAGGTGCTAGCACCCTTTTCATCCATGGTTTTCCATGGGCTCTTAGTTACTTGTTTAGATCACTTGCTTTGCTTTGTTTGAAATGGTGCTTGGTGTGGTTTTGAAAGTATTTTGAAAAGAGGCATTTGTTTAGGCAATCTTTGTAATGATTCTCGTTTGTAAGAATGTATACAAAGATGTTTGTCTTTTGAAATGTTTTTGTAAGATGTTTTGAAATGTATGTGTGTTTGTTTTTGAAAATAGCAAGGATTATTTTGAAATGGAACAAGTAACTAGAAGCTATCTACCTACTCAAATGTCTTTCTTGTGCATTTTTATTCCTTTGAAATTGTTGACTTACCATTAATTTGGTAAGCAACCCTATCTTTGGATGTTAACGGGACGGGCGTGGGTTATCGTATAACCATGATAGCAATATTGCCAAGTATCTTAGCATGTTTGAGGGACCAAGATCATTTTGTTTTAGGCAATCTTTGTATAGCGTCATCGAGGGACTATGATCTTATTTTGTTTTGTTTTGCCAAGATACTTCGCGTGCGTAACATGGCCATTTTATTTTAGGCAACCAAGTGGGAGAAACCTTAAGGGTGCTTGTGTGCAAAGTGTGTCATTTTACATGCTTTTGATTTGTCTTGAATTAGGGTTTTTTTTTGTTTTTTTTTGTTTTTGCTCTTGTCATGCAAACCCTAGTTTACTAAGCATGGTATATGAAAGCAATAAATTGCGTAAAATAAACTAAGCTATTACAACAATTATTATGGGAGGGGGGATACAAGTTTTGAATTGGGATTTTTCACAAATATAAACCTAAATATATTATTACAACCCAATCGAATATTGCGCGAATTAAATAAATGTACAAGTATTTAAAATGCAATACAAATGTATTTATGTAAAAATGTTTTGGTGTTTGTTTTTTGTATGAGAAAATGATTTAAATTAAACCCTAAAAAATGAGGGAAAATAATATTATTTTTGGAGGGGTGAAACCCTAATTTTTAATTCAAAGAAAAATAATGTTTCTTATTATTATTTTACACATTTTTTTGTATAAGAAAATAATAAATAATATTATATATAAGTATTAAAAATTAAGTATGTGTAAAAAATAAATATTTTATGAGTATAAATAATATAATAAAAATATTAAGTATTTTTAATTGTATTTACAAATTATTTAAGAAAATAAAATCTATTTATCCTAATAAACTATTTTTTTATGTAAAAAATGATAAAATAAATAAAATAAAATTGCAAAAAATAAAGAAATTATTTTTTATGATTTTTATTATTCAGAAAAATAAATGAAAGGAAATAAATATAAAAAAGTGAAGAGATATGAAAAATATACAAAATAAAGCCAGGGGGTGCAAATAGTGGGTCATGAGGTGTAAATAGAAAAACCAAAAAGGGCCCAGGCGCCAAAAAGCCAAAGACACTCATCCATGTCCTCCAGCCAGTCTCTATCTTCGCGCGTGTTATGTTCAAACCTGCAACTCTCACATGCTTGCACAAAAACAAAAACTCATAACATGAAACTTATGGCATTTGAGCTCACGATTCCAACCATATAATATTTGTAACCTAACTCTCAAAGATCAGACAAAATTTTTGAACCCCTAATTCGTGACCTAGCTTTTTCAGGATTTTTAATCTTCAAATTCTCTCAACATAATTAGTATAAATGAAAAGTATGCATATGTACAGCTTCACCATGTTATGGACTACATTTTTTCTTCACAAATCGTGGCTTGAGGATGCCTATTCAGAGAGATAGAGTTTAGGAAATTACCTCATTCAGCTGGATTTGGATAGAGCAATGTAGGGACTTTAATGGAGGCCTGAGGATCGTGTGAGCTTCCTTGAGCTTCCCTGAAGCTATTTCAATTCTTAGCTTGCTCTGAGGATGGCTGAAACTCTTTGCACAAGTCAAGTTGCAAGCTTCCAAAGTGAAAATGGCAATGGCTGAAACAGGGGTTACAGAAACAGTGTAAAGGCTTGGATTGCTTTGGTTTGATATGTAGAAGGTGTTTGAAGTGTTAAAATACAAAACGCACAAGCCAAAAATTAGTTGGCTTTGGTTTTGCAAATTCTGGATGTTTGGACAGAAAAATGGTGTTTCTGAGTTTTGGGGAGTTTTAGCTTCAATGCAATCGTGCTATGCCTTGCCAAATGTTTGTGTATTTGTATAGAAATGATACAAAGTCCACTCCTTACTAGTTGCACCAGTTTTTGACCCTTTGCCACCTTTCTTGCTTTTTAAGTAAAGTGACAAGACCAATGGTAACATGCTTGTCCTTGCTTTCTTGTGACCTGAAATGAACTTGTACAATATGCTTGAGACCTGTAGAAATTGTTTGCATCAAAGGGACAGGTCCAAGGCTCAAGATTGATAAAGTTACAAAAGCTCATCTTTATGAAAATGACATTGTGAACTTTATGCCTAAAATGGAATTATCTCTTGTACAATGCTTCAAAAGCAAAGATAGTGCCTTTAGCTTCTGAGTTTGCATTTAATTATGGAGTGTATAGTGATTTTAGGACCTGTAAAGCAAGATTCAAACAACATGGATTGGATTTGCAACTTGATGTCTTGTAAAAATGGCTTGATCAAAAGTGATAAAATGCTAACTTCCCTTCTTCGATTCTCCCTAACCAAAAATGATCTTGGAGATTTCTTGGACATTTTGGAAAGCTTGCAATGTGCTATATAATCCATATTTGAAATGAATTTTGAGATACCTCTTGGAACTAGATGAAAAATGTCCATGAAGTTGGGTCAAAAACCTGCCTAAATTAGGGCAAAATTTCACTAAGTTAAGAAGTTCATGGACCTATATTCACAAATTCATAACTTGAGATCCAAGCATCTTTTGGGAAAAGTTTGTGAAGAAAAGTTGTAGATTTCATGGAGAACTACAACTTTCATGTTGTAATTTTTCTTTGAATCAAATTGCATCATGGTGAAAAAGTGGTGAAAAGTTGGGAAAAAAATAAGAAAATTTTCATACTTAGAAAAATTCGAAGTTATGAAAATTTTCAAATTCAAAACCCTAATTTTCAAAATTGGTTTTCTTGGTGAACAAGTTTCATATTTTGACATATCTTGATGAATTATGACCCTTGGCACTTGATTTTGACCAAAAAGTCAAAGTTTGACTTTTCAGTATACAATTGACTTTTTGATCAGTTGACTGTAAAATTCATCTGTCAATCCAATGAACTTGAGATCTTTTGAACCATGTAATTAGGTCAAGATGATGCCATTGAACCCTTGAAATCATGTTTGAACTCAATTGGTCATTGGCTAGGTTAAAAATCATAAATTGCCCTTTCTCAGTCAAAACCCTAATTTTGACCATTTTGACCTTTTGATGATTTGATCAAATTTCTTGAGGAGTTGTGATCCAAACTTGATCAAATGGTACATAGGAGTCTAGAATGTTGATGTGGATCAAAAATTATGAAGTTTGACTGAAAATTGTCCATGGTTGACTTTTTCTCCAATACAGTTGATTTTTAGGTCAACTGTCTAATTGACTGATCAAAAATGTGATTCAAGGCTTGAAACTTAACATGAACAATCTTAGGGGTCCAACATGATGTATGAAAGTCACATGAAGTATTGGTGATCCAAAAATCCTTGTGAAAACTCAAACCCTAATCTTGTCTTGAGTCAAAGAAGTCTTGTGAGGAAAATCTTGATAAATGAGAGGGCAAATTTTGGGGTACAATAGCTGCCCCTGTTCAATCTTCTTGAACCTGAAGAGTTAGATAGGCGAGTTTTTCCGTTCGTGACTTGAAGGTAAAAGATGATTGGACACTAGAGTGCCCATAAAATTTTCATTTGATAAAGTGTAGTTGAGGGAATGAGCTTAAAGATTCCATTTGGAGAGGTGATAGAATCTTGTTGAAGATGGGCTTATAGATGCCATGTTTGTTGAATTGTATGTTGTAAATCAGAAGAATAAGTACCAGAATGGTGTCCGCGTCTGGAATGTATATGAGCTGTATCTGGAGACTTGAAATATGAATGAGAAACAGAATAGCATCCGTGTCTGGAGCGTATCCGTACTGTATCTGATTTTGAAGACTAAGTGAGTGTCAGAATGTCATCCGTATCTGGAGCGTATTTGAACTGTATTTTGAAGTTGAAATCTGAATAAGGGCCAGAATGACATCCGTGTTTGGAGCGTATCTGAA
Organism: Vicia faba; assembly: GCA_948472305.1. Lineage (NCBI taxonomy): Eukaryota > Viridiplantae > Streptophyta > Magnoliopsida > Fabales > Fabaceae > Vicia > Vicia faba. The sequence goes on along the minus strand of OX451740.1, from coordinate 294,846,473 downwards.
CTTGAAATCTGAATGAGTATCAGGATGGCATTCGTTTCTGGAGTGTATCTGAACTGTATCTGAATGCTGAAGTCTGAATAAGTAACAAAATGGTAACCGTGTCTGGAGCATACCCGTATTGTATCTGAATTAGAATCTGAATGAGTAACAGAATGACTTCCGTGTCTGGAGTGTATCTGAATTGTATCTGAATGCTGAATCTGAATGAGTAACAGAATGACTTCCGTGTATGGAATGTATCTGTATGGTATCACGATTGTATATTGTTAAACGGTAGCTGTTAATCTTATCCTGAAAAGGGTAAAATGTTAGCTGAAACACAAAGTTATGATGCATGAAATGTATGATGCAATATATGTACTTTGTTAATGTTTATGATATGTGGATGTAATGTATGCGCATGTAAGCTGATGTGCTGTATTGCTGAGGAAAATAAATCTTTGATTGTTGCTGGGGATAATAAATCCTCGATTGCTGAGGATATATGAATTCTTCATGTTTTGAAGTTGGAGTATTGACAAAATTCTGTTGCGAATAATGCCATATACTGCTTGAGTAATCTGCTTGGGGAATCCAGATAATTTTGATGACTTCTACTGAGGATTACACAAAGGGAATCCTTGTCCGGCTAGCGAATAAAGAAAACTCCGATGACTTCTATGGGGAACTAATAAAGAGAATCTTCATTCTGTTGGGGAGTAATGAAAACTCTGTGGGGAAGAAAACTTATTCCTGTTTGGAAAAAGTTCAGGAGTTTCGGTCGTCTGCCACTCTACTGGGGAATTATCCTAGGTTGGGGAGAGACAAAAGTTAACTATTATCTGGTCGCTTTTCAGGCTTCAAGACAACTTGTTGGGGAATTTAGAGAAACTGGATGGTTTCTGCTGGGGATTGAGAGTTTGAAGTTTTAACTCCACTGGGGATCTAGATGATGTACTATAGGGATTGCTCGTGGAATAGCCTAAAGACGTTTTCCTATCCTTTTAGTCTGTCAGTAATTGTTCTTTTTCATTTTGTTTATTTGTAAACAGTAATTATGTTCAAATGTATATGTTCATTAATGAATCATTGGGCGTTTTTGCAAATAAAACACAAGTGTAAAGAAAAAAGGCAAATAGTTTTGCGTACTTTGAAAGAGATATCTTTGTATTTACTTTGAATAAGTATTTTTTACAAAGGACACATACATCCTAGTAAGAGGATGGTGTCATAAAAATTAAGAAAAATTTATACAAAGAAAGATAGCTATGTGTAAAAAATCCCATGGGGTTCCCATTCCGCTATAGCCTTCGCATTTCTGAATATCTTGTCTATCCGTTGCTTCGTCTGAAGATTTTCAAAGCGTATTGAAAATTTTCATAACTTAGAATTTTTCTAAGTATAAAAATTTACTTATTTTTCTCAACTTTTCACCACTTTTTCACCATGATGCATTTTGATTCAAGGAAAGTCCCCAACATGAAAGTTGTAGATCCCCATGAAATCTACCACTTTGCTTCACAAACTTTTCCCTAAAGATGCTTGGATCTCAAGTTATAAATTTGTGAATACATGGTCATGAACTTCTTAACTTAGTAAATTTTTGCCCTAATATAGGCAGGTTTTGGACCCAACTTCATGGCAAGTTTTCACTTATTTCAAAGAGGTATCTCCAAATGAATTTCAAATATGGATTATAGAGCACATTGCAAGCTTTCGAAAATGTCCAAGAACTCTCCAAGATCATTTTTGAGTAGGGAGAATCGAAGAGAGGAAGTTGGTATTTTCTCACTTTTTGTTCAAGCCATTTTCATGAAGGACCAAGTTGCAAACCAAACCTATGTTGGCTATTTCATGCTTTACAGGTCCTAAACTTGCTATACACTCCTTAATTAAATGCATACTCAGTTTACAAGGCCATTATCCTTGCTTTTGAACTTTTACACAAGTTGTATTTCCATTTTGGGCAAAAAGGCTTCATTGCCATTTTCATAAAGAAGCACTTTTGCAATTTTGTCAACTTGGAGCTTTGAACCTGTCCCCTTGATACAAGAAAACCACACAGGTCTCAAGCAACTGGTACAAACTCATACCAACCCTAAAGCATACTGGTACAAGCATGTGGGTTTGGTCTTGTCAACTTTGCTTCAAGTACAAGAAAAGTTGCAAAAAGGGATAAGGCTTGCACAACTAGTAGAGAGATGACTTTGGATCACTTCTATACTAATATGCAAACAATGTACAAGAGATTACACGCTTGTCTTGGACCTGAAACTCTCTAAAACTGAAAAAACACTAAAAAACTGCTCAAGCATATAGTTTCTGCAAAAACTCAGCCAACTCTCATTTGGCTCGTGCGTTTTGTGTTTAACTGATCCAAGCATCTTACATACTTAATACCTAGTCAATCAAAACCATCACCCTGGTTCTGTAACCTCTGTTTCACCATTTGCCATTGTTACCTTGGAAGCTTGCAGTTGGACTTGGTCAGGGAGTTCCAGCCATCTTCAGAGCAAGATAAGAGTTGGAATAGATTCAGGGAAGCTCAAGGAAGCTCAAGCAATCATCAGGCCTCCATTAAAGTCCCTACATTGCCCTACACGATTCCAGCTGAAGGAGGTAATTTTTCAAACTCTATCTCTTTATACAAGCAACCTCAAACCACGATTTGTGAAGGAAAAATGTAGTTCTCATCATAACGAAGTTGTATATATTATTACTTTGCATTTATATTACTTGTGCCGAGAGAATTTAGAGTTTGAAATCTCTGAAAATTTTAGGTCACGATTTAGGGATTCAAAAATTCTCTTTGATCTTTGATAGTTAGGTTACATAATTTATATGGTTGGAATCGTGAGCTCAAATGCTACATTTTTTATGTTATGAGTTTTCATTTTTATGCAAGCATGAGGAAGTTACAGGTTGAATGGCCATGGCGTGAAGAAGAGGAAGGAAGGACAGAGACGAAGTCGTTGGGATTTTTTTTGCTTCTGGGCCTTTTTTGTTTTTGCTAAACACCGCCACTGATCTATTTTTGCACCCCCATTGCTAACTATTTCATATTTTATATTTTTCTTTTTATTTTTATATTTAATACTTTTATTTATTTTTCTTAATGATAAAAAAAAATCCTAAAAAATGATTTATTTGTTTTCACACTTTTATTTTATTTTAATTTTATTATTATTTCTCACATGAAAAAAATAGTTTATTTTGATGAATATAATTAATTTTCTTAATAAACTTATAAATAATTAAATATACTTATTATTTCTCATTTTACATTTTTATACTTACAAATACTTATTTTTGCACATATTTAATTTTTAATATTTATATACAATATTATTTATTATTTTTTATACAAAAAATGCACAAAATAATAATATAGAAACATTATTTTCTTTTAAACGAAAATTAGGGTTTAACCCCTTTCAAAAAGAATTAATTATTTTTCCTTATTTTTTAGGTTTAAATTAAATACTCTTTTACACAAAAACAAGACATAAAATATCTTTTTCTTTACATACATATTTCATTACATTTTAAATATTGTAGTATATTTATTTTAATTCGCGCAAGTTCGATTTGATTGTAATAATATATTTAGCTTTATATTTGTGCAAATCCCCATTCAAACTTGTATTCCCCCTTCCCATAAAATTGTTGTAATAGCTTAGTATATTTACATTACGCAATTTATTGCTTTCATATGTCATGATTAGTAATTAGGGTTTGTATGACAAGAGCAAAACAAAACAAATAGAAAACCCTAAATACAAGATAAAGTCAAAAGCATGAAAATGGTACACCTTGCACACAAGCACCCTTAGGGTTTCTCCCACTTGGTTGCCTAAAATAAAATGGCCATGTTACGCATGCGAAGTATCTTGGCAAAACAAAACAAATATAAGATCATAGTCCCTCGATGAAGCTATTCAAAAGTTGCCTTACAAAATGATCTTGGTCCCTCAAAAATGCTAAGATACTTGGAAACATTGCTATCATGGTTATACGATGACCCACGCCCGTCCCGTTTACATCCAAAGATAGGGTTGCTTACCAAATCAATGATAAGTCAACAATGTCAAAGGAATAGAAGATGCATAAGAAAGACATTTGAGTAGGTAGATAGCTTTTAAGTTACTTGCTCCATTTCAAACAATCCTTTCTATTTTCAAAAACAAACACACACACATTTCAAAAACATCTTACAAACATTTAAAACATTTTTCAAAAGACAAACATCTTTGTATACATTCTTACGAACGAGAATCATTACAAAGATTGCCTAAACGAATGGCCTCTTTTACAAAATACTTTCAAAACCACATCAAACACCATTTCAAACAAAACCAAAGCAAGTGATCTAAGCAAGTAACTAAGAGCCCATGGAAAACCATGGATGAAAAGGGTGCTAGCACCTTCCTTTTTCATAATCTACCCCCGAACTCAAGAAAACATCTCAAAGGTCTTTCCTGTGCTTTTTCTCCTTTCCTTTTGGATAAAAGAAAAGTCGGTGGCAACTCTTGCTAACCGCGACATTTGCGACAAAATGCAAAACCTCAAGCCAGTTCTCCCACCGCATCACACATACATTGCATTTTTAGATGGAGCTTATGCTCGTTGAGATGGCCTGTATTGGCGAATATTGAGATGAAGGCTTATGCCTTGTTGATTCCTCTATTAATTGGAAAAAATTTGAGATGGGAGTTCTGCTCCAAATGGTACCACATGCATTTGCATAATATTGAGTCGCATTATATGATTGCATAAAGAAGTGTGTATTGATGTTGTGAATGTGTATTATTGTTGTGATTATTGTTGATTATGATATGATAAGTTGTGATGTTATGTGATCTAGTTTAATATATTAATTATCACACGCTTTATTATATTGTTAGATATCTCACCCCTTCTATTTGAATGTTGCCCTTATGTTGGTAACATGTAGGTAATCGAGAGTGAAGACTGTATACCTTCAATAGTTCGAGTCAGTGTCATTGCTCTGATATGTAACACTCGGGGGGATGAACGCTTGTTGTTTTTTATTGTTGATTATTTAGTTGTTGAACTTTAAGTTGATTACTATTAAATTGTGTTGTTTCGAAGTTGCTGTATTGATGATAAAGATGTTATTAAGAATTCTGCTGCGTAGATGTTGAGTTATTTAATTAAAGATGCTATGATGATGGTTCATCTGATGTTTTAAAAGTGTTATATATCCACGACGAATGCAATGGATTTTGATAGAAGAATTTATGGCATCCCGATTCGTTTTCATGAATGATTTTTATAACTCTGATTTATTTACATAATTCGCCGGGGTAGAATTGGGGTGTTACAAAGTTGGTATCAGAGAAAAAGGTTGGTCCGACCTTGTTGTCGAGTCGTAGTTGTCTAACAATCGAGTATTGTTAATTTGAGTTCTAACCGTTGTTTATGTTGAAGTGAGAAGTTGAGATGGCTGGAAGGAATGATGTTGCACTTGCTGCTGCTTTAGAAGAAATGGCTCATGCGATGGAAAATCTGCCGAATGCTGACGGGAATGCTAGATCTCATAGCTTGGCGAATTTCTAGAGAGTGAATCCACCTACGTTCAAGGGAAAGTATGATCCTGATGGAGCATTGGAGTGGTTGAAAGAGATTGAGAGAATCTTCCGTGTGATGGACTGCACTTCAGGGTAGAAGGTTTGGTATGGGACTCATATGCTAGCAGTCGAGGCTGATGACTGGTGGCTAGAGACTTGTCAGAAGTTGGAAGCTTCAGGTGAGAATGTCACTTGGGCTGTGTTCCGTAGGAAATTTTTGAGGAAGTACTTTCCTGAAGATGTCCGTGGTAAGAAAGAGATTTAGTTTCTTGAGCTAAAGCAAGGGAATATGTCAGTTGTTGAGTATGCTGCCAAGTTTGCTGAGTTGGCTAAGTTTTATCCGCACTACGCTGAGGCAGATGCTGAGTTTTCAAAGTGTATCAAGTTTGAGTGCGGGTTGCGCTCGGAGATCAAGAAGGAAGTTGGATACCAAAAGATCCATGTCTTTACTGATTTGATTGATAGTTGCAGGATTTATGAGGAGGATAATATGCTCATTACAAGATTATCAGTGAGAAGAGGGGTAAGCACCAATAGAATCGTGGTAAGCCTTATGATACCCCAACTGGTAAAGGTAAACAGAAAGTTGCTCAAAGTCAGAGGACTAGTGGGGGAGATGCTCCTGATGGTGTGGTTTGCTTTAAGTGTGGAAAATCTGGGCACAAGAGTAATGTGTGCACTACTGAAGTGAAGAGGTGTTTCCGTTGTGGCAAGAACGAACATGTTGTATCTGAGTGTGAACATAAGGATGTGATTTGTTTCAATTGTAGAGAAGAAGGGCACATTGGTAGTCAGTGTCTGAAACCGAAGAGGGCTTAGACAAGTGGTAAAGTGTTTGCTTTGGTGGAGGATCAGACAGCTGCTGAGGAAAGACTTATCAGAGGTACATGTTTCATTAATAGTACTCCTTTAATTACTATTATTGATATCGGTGCTACGCACTATTTTATTGTTGCTGATTATATTGAAAGATTGGGTCTTGTGTTGTCTTCTTTGAATGGGGAAATGGTCGTTGATACTCCAGCCAAGGGGTCGGTGACTACTTCTTTTGTGTGTGTTAAGTGTCCCTTGTCAATCTTCGACAGAGACTTTGCTGTTGATTTGGTTTGTTTACCGTTAAGAGGTTTAGATGTGATTTTGGGTATGAACTGGTTAGAGCATAATTGTGTTCATATTAACTGTTATGACAAGTCGGTGAAGTTTTCTACTCCTGAAGAAGAGGAAGATGGTTTTTTGTCTGCTAAACAGATGAGGAAGTTAATGCAAGAGGGAACACATATGTTCTCGTTAATGATGTCGCTATTTGTAGAGACTCAAGCTATAATTGAGGAATTACGGGTGGTGTGTGAATTTCCTGAAGTTTTCCCTGATGAGATTCTTGATGTACCGCCAGAGAGGGAAGTTGAATTTGCTATTGATCTTGTACCTGGTACTAGACCTGTGTCTATGGCACCATACAGGATGTCTGCATCTGAATTGTCAGAGTTAAAGAAGCAATTGGAAGAGTTACTCGAGAAGAAGTTTGTAAGACCAAGTGTATCATCGTGGGGAGCTCCAGTGTTGTTAGTAAAGAAGAAAGATGGAAGTATGAGGCTTTCTGTTGATTATAGACAGTTGAATAAAGTGATGATTAAGAACAAGTATCCGCTTCCAATAATAGATGACTTAATGGACCAATTGGTGGATGCCCGTGTGTTTAGTAAGATTGATTTGAGGTAGGGTTACCATCAGATTAAAGTGAAAGATGAAGATATCCAGAAGACGACTTTCAGAACGCGTTATGGACATTATGAGTATTCAGTGATGCCTTTAGGTGTTACTAATGCGCCGAGAGTATTCATGGAATATATGAATCATATCTTCCATACTTATTTGGATCGGTTCGTGGTGGTGTTCATTGATGATATTTTGATTTACTCTAAGTCAGAAAAAGAGCATGCTGAACACTTAAGAGTAGTATTGCAAGTTTTGAAAGAGAAGAAGTTGTATGCAAAGCTGTCCAAGTGTGAATTTTGGCTGAAAGAGGTGAGTTTTCTTGGTCATGTGATTTCAGGTAGTGGCATTGCTGTAGATCCATCAAAGGTTGATACTGTGTTGGAATGGGAAACTCCGAAGTGAGCTACTAAGATTAGAAGCTTTTTAGGATTAGCTGGTTACTATAGAAGGTTTATCGAAGGTTTTTCTAAGTTGGCACTTCCGTTGACTAAGTTGACTTGTAAAGGTAGAGCTTTTGTGTGGGATGTTCAGTGCGAAGAAAGTTTTACAGAATTGAAGAAGAGGTTGACATCGGCTCCGGTTTTGACGTTTCCTAATCCAGGAGAGCCTTTTGTGGTGTACTGTGATGCTTCTAAGATGGGTTTAGGAGGTGTGCTTATGCAGAATGGTAAGGTAGTTGCTTATGCGTCAAGGCAGTTAAGGACTCATGAGAAGAACTATCCTACACATGATTTAGAGCTTGCTGCAGTTGTCTTTGTGTTAAAGATTTGGAGGCATTATCTTTATGGTTCTAGATTTGAAGTATTTAGTGACCATAAGAGTTTGAAGTATCTTTTCGATCAAAAGGAGTTGAATATGAGGCAGTGAAGATGGTTGGAATTGTTAAAGGATTATGATTTCGGTTTGAATTATCATCCAGGAAAAGTGAACGTGCTAGTTGATGCGTTGAGTCGAAAGACTTTACATATGTCAGCAATGATGGTTAAAGAGTTGGAATTAATTAAGCACTTCAGAGATATGAGCTTAGTTTGGGAGGTTAGTCCGTGAAGTGTTATGTTGGGTATGTTGAAAGTTAATAATTAATTTCTAGACAGTATCAGAGAAGCTCAGAAGTTGGATGTGAAACTGGTAGATTTGATGGTTGGGGTTGATCAGTATGAGAATAGTGATTTTAAGATGGATGCGCAAGGTGTATTGAGATTTTGTAATCGGATTTGTATTCCTAATGATGCTGAGATAAAGAAAGTGATACTTGAGGAGAGACATAGAAGTAAGTTGAGTATTCATCTAGGAGCTGCAAAGATGTATCACGATTTGAAAGGTTTGTTCTGGTGGCCTGGAATGAAGAGTGATGTGGCTCAGTTTGTGTATGCCTATTTGACTTGTCAGAAGTCGAAAGTTGAGCATCAGAAGCCAACAGGGTTGATGCAACCGTTAGAAGTTACAGAATGGAAATGGGATAGCATTTCAATGGACTTTGTGACGGGGTTGCCTAATACTTTAAGAGGACATGATTCAATTTGGGTGATTGCTGATAGGCTTACAAAGTCAGCTCATTTTATTCCTATTAACATCAGTTTTCCAGTGTCGAAGTTGGCTGAGATTTACACTAGTGTGATTGTGAAGTTGCATGGTGTTCCTTTGTGCATTGTGTCAGATAGAGATACAAGATTTACTTCTTATTTTTGGAAGGTTTTGCAAGAAGCATTGGGTTCTAAGTTGAGATTGAGTTCAGCGTATCATCCGCAGACAGATGGTCAGACTGAACGGATGATTCAATCGTTGGAAGATTTGCTGGTGAGCATGTGTTTTTAAGAGTTACACATGTGACTGGTGTTGGGCGAGCATTGAAGTCTAAGAAGCTCACTTCTCGTTTTATCGGACCATATCAGATTTCAGAGAGAGTGGGGAATGTTGCTTATAGAGTCGCTTTACCGCCTAATCTTTCGAATTTGCATGATGTGTTTCATGTGTCGCAACTCCGGAAGTATATTTCAGATCCATCTCATGTGATTCATGGGGACGATGTGCAAGTACAGGATAATCTTACGGTGGGGATGATGCCTGTACGGATCGCGGATCGTGAAATAAAGACTCTGAGGGGAAAAGAGATTGTTTTGGTTAAGGTGGTTTGGCTAGGAGCTGTCGGAGAAAGCATGACTTGGGAGTTGGAGAGCAAGATGCGAGAATCCTACCCTGAGTTGTTTTATTGAGGTAAGTTTTCGAGGACGAAAATATTCTAAGTGGGGTAGAGTTGTAACGCCCGTAATTTAATTAATTATTTAATTAAATTATTTTTGGAATATTTGAGAAGATGTGTTGTGATTAATTGGAGTTAATTATTTTATTAAGTGGTGAAATAATATTAGAAGTATAATATTATTCGATGTGGGCTTGTTTTAAGGAATGGAAGTAGTAATAAGGGGGTGTAGTAGTTTTAAGCCTAATAAGGAATAAAGAATAATAGGTTATTTTATTGTTGCTAGAAAGAATAGAAAAGAGGAGGCAGTAGAAGAATAAGGATTGAGAAGAAGAACGTGAAGCTGCTGGAAAAAAGAGGAAAAATGGCAGAACGAGGTTTCAACTGGAAGATTATAGAGCGACCTTCAATCCAAGGTAAGGGTGGGGTTTTGACTCTATAATTTGGTTCATGATAATTGGTATGTGGGGTTAGAGGTGATTGTTGTCTTGTTCATGAATTGAATGTATATGATGTTGTATGATGAAATTGATGAATTTTAGATGAATAATGATGTTCTGATGCTGTGTATTGATGTAGAAATATAGGATAATTATAATTAGTGATTGTCCATAATTAGATTAAGATTTAGGGCTTAAAGTATAGAACCCGTAGTGAAACACAGAGAAAATCGCAGAAATTATGCAGGACATAGCAGTATGTGTCGACCCCAAACATGATGTGTCGATACAAGAAGGTGTAGAGACTCAGGATGAGTCGACACGGAGAGGTCTTGCATCGATCCATGAGGGCTTTCAGACTTAGGGATGAGTCGATGCGTAGGGGCATGTGTTGATACATGCTGTGTGGTAGACTCAGTATGAGTCGATACAAGAGAGGATGTGTCGACTCATGTTGCGAGTTCAGTGCAGTACGCGTCGATCCAAGACGTTATGCGTCGATCCCTGTTGCCTGGTTTTTGGCAGAATCAGTTTGAGAATGTTGTAACTTGAGTTTTCGGACTCCGTTTGAGGTGTCGTTCGAAGCGTTGAATAGATAACGCGATGAGCTTTATTCTTAAGGGTTAAAATAAAGATAGGAAGGATAACCATAGGATTTGAATTAGTTCCCGTGTTGATCGTTATGTTGGTTTTGTGGAGAAGAATGACGATGAGATGCTTAGAAGTTGTTGTTTGATTTGTAACAGTAGGATTAATAATAATAACGATGTAATATTACAGAATAGTAGTATGTGGATATTTAGTGATTTAGAAGTAAGCCTTAGTTGGTTAATTAATTATAGGAAATATCTAGTATAGGCCTATGGCCAACATTGTGAAATTGATGAGTTACTAGCGTATTAAAGTACAGTTGAGTTGTTGATGAGATGTTATTAATGAATTTGTGTTTGATGAATAAATGATGTTTGACGAATAAATGATGTTTGATGAATTATGATAAATGATGATGATAAACGATGTTGATGAAGAGATGTTGAGATGCTTTTAAGATGTAGGCCTTTAGCCAACAATGATGGTGTATTGAGATGTTGTTAATTGTGGTGTTATTATCACATTCATGATTGTGTCACATACATTGCATTTTGAGATAGAGCTTATGCTCGTTGAGATGTCCTGTATTGGCGAATATTGAGATGAAGGCTTATGCCTTGTTGATGCCTTTATTAATTGGAAAATTTTTGAGATGGGAGTTCTACTCCAAATGGTACCACATGCATTTGCATAGTATTTAGTCGCATTATATGACTGCATAAAGAAGTGTGTATTGATGTTGCGAATGTGTATTATTATTGTGATTATTGTTGATTATGAGATGAGAAATGGTGATGTTATGTGATATATTTTAATATATTAATTATCATACGCTTTATTATATTTTTAGATATCTCACCCCTTCTGTTTGAATGTTGCCCTTATGTTGGTAACGTGCAGGTAATCGAGAGTGAAGGCTGTATACCTTCAATAGTTCGAGTCGGTATCATTGTTCTGATATTTAACACTTGGGGGGATGAACGCTTGTTGTTTTTTATTGTTGATTATTCAGTTGTTTAACTTTAAGTTGATTACTATTAAATTGTGTTATTTAAAAGTTGTTGTATTGATGATAAATATGTTATTAAGAATTCCGCTGCGTAAATGTTGAGTTATTTAATTAAAGATGTTATGATGATGGTTCATCCGATGTTTTAAAAGTGTTATATATCCATGATGAATGCAATGAATTTTGATAGAAGAATTTGTGGCATCCCGATTCGTTTGCATGAATGATTTTTATAAGTCTGATTTATTTACATAATTCGTCGGGGTAGAATTGGGGTGTTACACATGAGATGTTGATTCAAAGTTTGGTATTTGACTACGAGAACAACGATCAAGGTCTTCGCCAGAGATTTATCCGAGCTAAGAGGATGTTGCACAAGGTAGATAGCCAGACATTGGGGAACAAGAATTCCATCCCTCTTGAGCCTTACCTCAAATGGGTACGAACTCATGCTCAAAGTCTTATGATGCCTTATCCTTCCATTCTCCCGGTAATCATTGAGCCTGTTATGGAAGGAGATGTTCCATACACTATCCTACATCCTGACATGCCCACCTCTCTTTAAGACCTACAAAGGGATTAGATACAACTCAAGGGGGGGGGGGGGGGGAGATACTTTCGAATCTCAATTCTACACAAGCAAGAAGAAGGTTTTGGAACTCACTAAGCAACTTCATGAGGAGAGGAACTTGAATGCATACATCACACCAAAGAGGATGCGTAATACCTTTCTATCTTAGAGTTTCTTGTATTCGTTTTTCCCAGGGAGGCATTAATGTGATCAAGCTTTAATTTATTAATATAACGTGTGTTTCCTTTTTGTCTAAAACAAATTTGAATCTTTAAGATCCTTGAAATCATTGCATACACATTTACCATTCATCATAACATAAGCAGGTTTCTTGCAAAAAGTCTCCTCATCTTTCTACTCTTTATTTCAGTAAGATGGATCTCGAGAAAACGGTGAAGGATATCCAAGCTCAAAATGCTCAGTTTCAATAGATGTTCTTAACTCTAGACAAAGGACAAGAGGAGTTTAAGACCTTTCTGGTTGAGGAGAAGAAAAAGAAGACGAAGAAGATAATCGTAGTTCTAAACATGGGAAGAAGACTCCAAGGGCAAACAAGAAGGGCCTTAGACTTTGCAACAACATCCGGTGAGAAAGACAATCAAGATGGGAAGGGAAAAGAAACAGTTGTCCAGTCAGAGTCAGAAGAAGAAGAGGAAGAAGAAGACTATTTTGAAGAATAATATCCCCCAACCGATGACAAGTATAAGCATCTAGAAGAACGGTTAAGCACAATGGATTGGACTTTGAGGAGTTAGGACTAGTATCATGGATTGTCATTCCTCCAAAATTCAAAGCACCTGTGTTTTCCAAATATAACGGAGTCTCATACCCCAAAATGCATCTTCGGTCCTACGTGAGGAAAATCCAGCCCCATACCTCTGACAAGGATTTATGGGTACATTTCTTTCAAGACAGTTTGTCTGGAACTCAACTTGATTGGTTTTATCAGTTAGAAAGAGCCAATGTTCATAACTGGGAAGATCTGGCTGCTGCCTTTTACAAAAAATACCAATACAACGCTGATCTTGCGCCTACCCGTACTCAACTCCAGAGTATGGCCATGGTCTCAAGTGAAGGCTTCAAGGACTATGCGCAAAAATGGAGGGATTTGGCAGGAAGAGTCCAACCTCCCTGTGATACGGTGGCAGAACCGACTGTTTTTACTGGTTTGCGTTTTAAGTTTTTGTGTTTGCAAAATGTCGCGGTAAGCAAGAGTCACCACCGACTTTTATTTCATCCAACCATGGAAAAGGAAAAAGAACAGAAAAAACCTTTTTTGAGATGTTTCTGAGTACGGGGGGGTAAATTATAGAAAGGGAAGGTGTTAGCACCATTTCTATCCATGGTTTTCCATGGGCTCTTAGGTATTTGCTCATTTTTCAAATTGATTGTGTGTGTGCTTACTTTGAAAATGTTTTACTTCGCGATAATCCTTGTATCAGTCCTCAAGGATGTGACGAAGTTGTTTTGAAAACTGTTTTTTGAAAGGTGTTTGTGTGAAAAAGATTTGTTTTGAGCAAGTACCTACGAGCATCTACCTACTCAAAAAAAGATTGTTTTTGTTCTATTTCTTTTAGACAATGCTATCCCACTATTAAGGAGTAGGTAGCACCGTTGTTGGAGTTGTAAGGGACATTCAAAAGGGGCAAGTACAATAACTAAAGCAATAGTTAGAAAACTTTAGTAGTAACCCTAGAGTCTTAAGATCTTTCCGAGGCAACATTTCTGAGGCTACATTTCCGAGGCAACATTTCCGAGGCAACATTCGAATGGGTCATTTTGATCTTTTAGACTGGAGGGCAACCACAAAAATCTCCTATGCTTAATGATCGTTTACCGAAGGCAACCGAAGTGAGGTAAACCCTAGGAGTGAACATGTGCAAGTGATTTGTTTCAGTTATTTTAATCTTTGCACGTTAGGGTTTTCTAACTGTTTTAATTTTTTTCATGCATTCTTGCCATACAATCCTATTAGCCATACATCTAGACAATTAACAATTTGCTGAAAGTAAAAGCGGAAATAAACCTAGCTATTACATGGCTTTGACAGTTACATAATTGCCTTGTCGGGAAATAAAAGTACGGAATTTTAAAAACCCTAATTAAAACTATTACAACCTTGAAACAGTTACAATAATAATGGCAAAAATAATAACAAGCGCGCGGCAAATTAAATGCGAGAGGAATTAGGGTTTTGACCCTTGACTAAATCTAATATCAATTGATTAAAGAAAACTTCATTTTTTTTGTCATTTTTGTTATTTAAGAAAATAACTAATGATTGAAATAAATAAAAAAAGAACCTAATTACTAATTAACTTTAATTAAGAAAAATAATTAAATTAACCTATTTTTTGTGTTTTTGTTTGAAGAAAAGAAATTAATTAAATCAAGAATTTAAACCTAGTTTTCTAATTGATTTTAATTATAAAAATAAGTTAAATTTTCCCTAAATTAAATAAACTAATCAGTTAAAAAAAATATTTATTAAGAAAATAAATCATTTTTTGTGATTTTGGATTGGTTAATTTAAAAAAAAAATAATTCTTGTATTAATAAAAAGAAAGAAATAAAGAAAAGAAATTAAAGAAAATGAATAAAATAACCAAATGGGCCTTCGATTAGCAATTCTGGGGGGTGTTGAACTAAAATCCTTGGCACATTAAGCCTCCAGGCCTGGTCAACATTGGGATCTGGTGTAGCATTGACTTGGAGGAATACCATGAACCCTCATTGGAGAAGCGTGAGATCTAGCCAGCTGGGCATCCAATGAATGAGCGTTGATGGTACATGATAGGTGTGGGATGATGTATTGCATTGGATTCTCCTTAAACAATCAAGAAAATAATAAAATGCACACGCCTGGGATCGAACCCAGGACGTGTGCATCAAAGGCATTCCTTCCAACCATCCGCGCTGGCCTTGTTAGTTGTAAACATAATAAAAACAATAACTCAAAAGCCAAATCAATTGCCATGTGATCACACTAAATCGCACTATGTTTCTGACTCAAATATCACATGTTTTCCTTAGTTTTTATTATCGTTTTCCCGTATTATGTTCCTTTTTCCTTTGTTTTCAGGATTCTTGTCATTTCAGAGCCTTCTGTGAAGAAACGAGCCAAAACGCCAAGAATTTAGGGTTTTTCAAGATATTCTGCACTTATGGCGTTCAGCGCCGCGCTGGCTACAGGGAACGCGATGACGTGGCCCACTTTCACCCAGAGATCAACTGCCACGTTCCCATGATGTGGCAGTTCCAGTCACCGCGCCCGCGGCCACCCCCACCGCGCCCGCGGCCTTCACAAAAAGCTTCCCGCTCAAAATAAGTTAAGGGGCATGCTGGTCTTTACGCACCTCAAGGATCCTCTATAAATAGTTTTCGTTTTTCATTCTTTAGTTTCATCCAAGCTTAGTACAATCTTAAGCCATATACTATCAGTTTCTGTAAAGTGATAATCTCTTCACATCGGGGAGTTATTGCGGTGTAGATTGAGTTGTAATCGAGTCTTGGAGCACTTTGGTTGAAGTTCATCATACCAGCCTTACCATTCCGTAGATTTGTATCAGATTCAAGTCTCCGACTGGAGCAAGGTTCTATTTTATTGCATTTCTTTACTTATAATTGCTCTTACCATAGTCTACACGTTTTATAGACTTTAAATGCTCTTACCATAGTCTACACGTTTTATAGACTTTAAATGCTCTTACCATAGTCTACACGTTTTATAGATTTTAAATGCTCTTACCATAGTCTACACGTTTTATAGACTTTAAATGCTCTTACCATAGTCTACACGTTTTATAGACTTGCACTTATTATGTCTGGCTAAACTATAAAGGTTTGGATGTAATGATTGTCATCATGGTCGTGTTCCAATTATCATGTTAGTGAAAATACTCTGGGGATGTTTTGCTTTTAACTTAAGTCAATTATGTTTAAATGTTTATTGGGTAAGATCGAAAGCCGTCCAAACTAATGATACGACTTGATTATTATTTAACCAAACAAAAAGAGCGAAAGTCGTTGATTGGTTAAATAGGAATCATTGACCTTTTTAGAAAACGATTTTGAAACTATTTTCGGACGCATTTGTAGGTTTGAAATCTGACTCTTGGTCAAAAGCCAAAAGTCTCTTTAAGTTAATCTTTCCAAGTAAAATTACTTTTCTGTTAAGTCAAAACTATCAATTTCTTAAAAATAGGTTTACCTCTTTAACGCGGAAGGCACCCTTTATATGTGACAATAAAGGAATTTAATTTAAAGAGTAAACTCGGTTCTTAGTAGTCAAAAGCTACAAGTTCCCGTTAAATTAATTCTTTGCTATCAATAGAAAATAATGCCCCTTAAGTAGGTTCGTCTACGCATGACCGGACCAATATCTGATTGCATGATTTACATTCCAACCTGTCTTTTAAACTGTTATTTACCTCGCTCATTTACTTTGTGCACTGCACTCACATTAACATTCTTGTTTGCCTTAGATAAGCACCTTAGCAATAGAGTTGATAGATTGACAATTGGTCTCTGTGGTTCGATAATCTTATATATTACTTCGATAGGATGTACACTTGCAGTACTACATTTAGGCTATACGTTACAGATTAAACCCATCACCATGCTCAGAACACGCGTGAATTTTCAAATGCCCCGATGGTTGCTTGACACGCCAGCGCCTTCTTCCTTGGATCGTGGCTTTAGGTAAAATACTTTTTTACCTACAGACATTTGTTCATGGCTATAACCTTGTCCATCTCAAAAATCCTGTACACGCAATGTAAATTCAATTGGTGACCATGAATCAACTGGGCTTGAAGCCCTGATCATCATGGTACCCAATATGAGAGCCAATTGTTCCTGCATTGAAAACCCCTAAAACAAACTCGTCAACCCTAGCAATGGCATACTGTGATTCCTGCGATGTAAATGCAATTAAATGATGCCAATAGCTTGCAAACAAGATGATGAACAAGAATGTATAATCAAAACGTGATAATGCTGCCAAAATCAAAGAAATCATAATCGAGTTTTTGGGCAAACCGTGGTTGATGATGGGCACGATTCTTGGCGTTTTGAGGCTTGCAAATGAATGGAGAAGCTTCCTGAGATGTCCAGGAATGTATTGCTAGCCTTGAAACTCCTTGAGGATGGCTCTAAGATGGATTTTGATCTCCCACTTTTATCCAATTTTTTTAGTTTTCTTCTTGTTGTTTCACGCCTCCAATCCCCCTCTTTTGATCTGGAATTCTTATGCCCTTATAGTAGACTGAATTAGGTCAACAAATTTGTATCAAATCTTTGAGAATTATGAAAATTGGATTTTATTTTCTTCATGTATGATTTCTTTCTAAAACTTGCTTCAATCCAATCTTTTTCAACCCTAATGAACCTTGCACGACTTGGCTGGCATGCTAGCTGTACATGGACTCAAAATATGCATAAAAATCTCAAGATTTGATTTGTTTTCATTTTTTGCCATTTAATTTGATTTATTTTGATTTAATTGAATAAAAAATCAAAATAAATGATAAAAGTAATAAAAAAATAGGTGGAAAAGCTCAGGGGTCGTGGGTCCTATTAGAAACATGTTTCAAGCAAGAAAACGTGGGCCCCTTTGGAAAAAATGCAAATTTGATCAATGTTGACTTTTGACAATTTTCCAAAAATTGCCAACTTTGACAATGCACAACTTTCTCAATTTTGACCCTAGGAGGGTGTTCTTTGACGTTTTATAAAGCTTAGGATGTACCCTAACCAACCCTTTTGGTCTCATCTCCATTGGATCTCCCATGTTCATGTATGAAGCTTTGACCCAAAAGGTGTTTTTGTTGACTTTTCAAAATGACCCATAATATCAAAATTCATATCTTTTTATGGATGAATATTTTGAACTTGTTAGCTGAAGATGAAATGTAGGGAATTTCATCCTCTTCAAAATGAGCTTTGAATGGAAAATTTCTGATAAAGTATGAAGAAGTTATGCCAGGTCAAAGTTGGGTTGACTTTTCCTGAGAAACCCTAATTTAGTAACTTTTGGGTTTTGATGAATTTGGAGCATTCCTTGAGGAATCATGATCAACCCTTGATCAAATGATGGATAACACTTCAAAATGATGATTTTTATCAAAAATCTTGAGGTTCTATATGTGAGCCACCGTTGACTTTTGACCTAGTGCAATCGATTCTCAAGCATCTGAGCAGTTGACTGAGCAAACTTTTTGTACAAGGCATGAAACTTGACATGGATGATCTTGGGAACATATTAGGACCTTGGGAAGCCTTTGAGTCCTTTGTAGTTCACACATCTTAATGAAAAAGGAAACCATAATTTGAGGTATACTGCCTTAGGAGAGAGTTTGTCTACTCAACTCTTGGACTTCCTTGAGCAACTTGGGGACCTCAATTGACATTTGTTGAGTAAAATGAGAGGGAAAATTTTGGGGTACAACCTCTTCCCCTGTTCAATCTTCTTAAACCTAAGGATGTAGATTGGCTGCACTGTCTTTCGTGATTTGAAGGTGGAAGATGATTGAACACTAAAGTGGCCAGAAATTTGTACTCGCATGAAGTGGCACTTGACTTGTGATATCGGGAATAGGCTTACAGATGCCATTTAAGGGTTGATTATAGAAGATTGTCGGAGATGGGCTTAAAGATGCCATCTTAGATGTGACAGAGAATTGTCTGAGATGGGCTTAAAGATGCCATTTAGAGAATGTGGATTTCCTGTCTTGGGAGAAATAGAGTTTTAGGAGCTTCAATTGTCCGTTACTCTACTGGGGAATAACTCCGGCTTGAGGAAACAAAAGTGTACTGCATATCTGGTCAGGGTATATGCTGCACCGTGATTTACTGGGGAAATGTGAAACTGATCATGTTTGATCGTGTCCCAGTCTTACAGTATTATGGACCGCCGTTTGGGGATAAGAGAGGGGGGACCTGGATAGTAAGGTTATGAGAAGGAACCTGGATAGTAGGGTTACTTCGATATGAAAGCCTGGATAGTAAGGCTGTAAGAAGGAACCTGGATAGTAGGGTTACTTCGATATGAAAGCCTAGATAGTAGGGCTGTGAGAAGGAACCTGGATGGTAGGGTTACTTCGATATGAGAGCCTGGATAGTAGGGCTGTGAGAAGGAACCTGGATGGTAGGGTTACTTCGATATGAGAGCCTGGATAGTAGGGCCGTGAGAAGAAACCTGGATGGTAGGGTTACTTCAATATGAAAGCCTGGATAGTAGGGCTATGAGAAGGAACCTGGATGGTAGGGTTACTTCGATATGAGAGCCTGGATAGTAGGGCTGTGAGAAGGAACCTGTATGGTAGGGTTACTTCGATATGAGAGCCTGGAGAGTAGGGCTGTGAGAAGGAACCTGGGTGGTAGGGTTACTTAGATATGAGAGCCTGGATAGTAGGGTTGTGAGAAGGAACCTGGATGGTAGGGTTACTTCGATATGAGAGCCTGGATAGTAGGGCTGTGAGAAGGAACCTGGATGGTAGGATTACTTCGATATGAGAGCCTGGATAGTAGGGTTATGAGAAGGAACCTGGATAGTAGGGTTACTTCGATATGAGAGCCTGAATAGTAGGGCTGTAAGGAGGAACCTGGATAGTATGGTTACTTCGATGCAAAAGTGTAGATTGGTTGACCCGTTTGATTTCAGGAACTGAGTTTCCATTAGTCGTCTGTAGATATGATTTGTATAACTGCTGAATTTACTGAAGCTAACCCTCTTTTCCTGAAAAGATATCAGGGTTAGTTATATGCGATACATGAAATGCAGGGTGCGATGATGTTGTCAAAATAAATGAGATTATGTTGTATATGTCATGTATGCGTATGTCATGATGTATGCTTATGAAATGCTATCGGGTATGCTCGTGCCTGGGAAAATAAATCCCTGATTATTGCTGGAGAGTTGTAAATGCTCTGTCGGGAAGAAGATGCTGGAGAAAAACTGCGGGGACCAAACTTGGGGGGAAGCGATACTCTGTTGGTAGATCAGCCGACCTGGAGGAACAACCTTAGCTGGGGATGCAATTAAGTTGTCGGAGGTGATGAGCTCTGTTGGAGATTGAGCTTCTGTATCTTATAGAAATAAACTCTACTTGGAGGGTGATTTTACTGACTAGCCTGCAATTATGAACCTTGGCTGGGGATAGTTACATCCTGTTTCGGGGAAACCGACATCAATGCCTTTGGGTACTTTTACTCTGTGGGCAGTGTATGTACTAATAATCATATTCCGAAGCTGACTCTATCCCGATACCTACTGGGCAAAGGAACCGTCGGGTTTGGTACTTCTTGTTTTTTTTTCCTGTTTCTAGAATTACAAGTAATTGTCTTGGTTTCTTATGTAAGTGTTTATGAGCAGAAATTATTTTCAAATGCATATGTCAAAAATAAATCATTGGACATTCTTGCAAAACAAAACAGAAAAAGAAAAACCAACTTGAAATTTCTCGTGAAAATGACTTGTATTAATTTTTTGAAGTTAGCCTGTAATAGACGTTTTTGTACAGAGAGGCCGACTTCCTAGAAAGAGAACGCCACCAAAAGATAGAAATTACAATTTGTGTAAAAGAAAGAAGAACAGCTATGCAAAACGACCCCATTTGGTTCCAACTATGTTATTGCCTTTATATCTTCAAGTGTCTCATCACTTTTCCGCTTGGCCGAAGGTTGATCAGATTGATTGGCGCCGTCCGAGCTTGACAGTCGGTACCGAAGTCTGGTTGCAAGATGATATGATGAGACATAGTGTTACACTTAAATCCCTAACTTTTTCATGGACTGCCCTTTCGGGTTTTCAGTCCACCGGGATACCCTTTTTTGCCCAAGTCGCCCTTTCGGGTTTTCGACTTGCCGGGTGTACATATTTTTTCATTTTCATACCTTAATTTTGCCCGAACCCTTTTGGTTCGCCAGGGAGCCCCTATTTTCTCCTAGGCCAGTCGACCTAGCGGGTCTTTGATTATGCGTAGTATCTTTTCACTATGTCTGCATTGACGGGGTGAGGAAGGTCGTCACCATCCATGGTGGTTAGAATCATAGCTCCTCCCGAGAAAATGTTCTTAACCATAAATGGCCCTTCGTACTTGGGAGTCCATTTACCCCTGGGGTCACCTTGCGTCAGTATGATGCGTTTGATCACCAGACCCCCGACTTGATATTATTGACGCCTGACTTTCTTGTTAAAAGCCTTGATCATTCGCTTTTGGTACATCTGACCATGGAAGATAGCAGTAAGCCTCTTTTCATCGATCAGATTTAGTTGATCAAGTCGGGTTTGGATCCAGTCGTCTTCGTTCAAACCCGCATCCTTCATAATCCTGGGAGAGGGTATCTAGACTTTGATGGGTAGGACTGCTTCCATGCCATACACCAGAGAGTAGGGTGTTGCTCCTGTCGACGTCCGTGCTGAGGTACGGTACCCATGAAGAGCGAATGGTAACATCTCGTGCCAGTCTTTATATGTCACTGTCATCTTCTGTACAATCTTCTTGATGTTCTTGTTAGCTGCTTCAACAGCGCCATTCATCTTCGACCGGTAGGGAGAAGAATCATGATGTTGTATCTTGAACTGCTTACAGAGCTCGGTGATCATTGTGTTGTTGAGATTGGTACCATTGTCAGTAATAATTCTGTCGGATACACCATATCGAAAAATTAGATTGTGTCGGATAAACCGCGTCACGACGTTCTTGGTTACAGTAGCAAAAGAGGCTGCCTCGACCCACTTTGTGAATTAATCGATGGCTACTAAAATGAAACGATGCCCGTTAGACGCAGTAGGTCTGATCTCACCGATCATGTCGATGCCCCACATTGCAAAGGGCCAAGGAGCTGTCAAGACATTCAGAGGAACTGGAGGCACGTGCGCCTTATCAGCATAAATTTGGCACTTATGAAAAGTTCGAGAGTGCTGATAACAATCGGCTTCCATAGTGGACCAGTAATATCATGCCCCTAGGATCTTCTTAGCCATGGTATGTCCACTTGAATGGGTTCCAAAAGTGCCTTCATAGAGATCTGTCATGATCCTTTCTGCCTCGCTCTTGTCTACACACCGTAGTAGTGTGGAGTCATAGTTGCGTTTATAGAGAATCCCATTACTGAGGAAGAACTTTGCAGCGAACCTTCTCAGAAACTTCTTATCGTTGACAGATGCCCCTTCGGGATATTCCTGAACCTCGAGATACCTTTTGACTTCGTGAAACCAAGGTTTGTCTGTCACTTTTTCAGTGTCGATCTCACAGCAGTGTGCTGGTTCATCCAACCTCTCAATGGTAATCTGGGGAGCTTCATTGTCCCAACTAACTTTGAACATAGAAGACATGGTAGCTAGCGCGTCCGCAAACTGGTTCTCTTCTCGTGGGAAGTGTTCAAAGGTTACCTCCTCAAAGTATGGGAGCAATGTCAGTACATACTCTATGTAAGGAATGATATTCGGATGCTTTATATCCCACTCGCCTTTGATCTGACTTATCACCAGAGCGGAATCTCCGAATACACTCAAGAGCTTAATCCTTAGGTCAATAGCAGCTCGAAGACCCTTGATACACGCTTCATACTCCGCCATGTTGTTGGTGCAATTGAAACATAATCGGGCGGTGAACGGAGTATGACATCCCTCATGAGATATGATTACAGTACATACTCTATGTAAGGAATGAGATTCGGGTGCTTCATATCCTACTCGCCTTTGATCTGACTTATCACCAGAGAGGAATCTCCGAATACACTCAAGAGCTTAATCCTTAGGTCAATAGCAGCTCGAAGATCCATGATACACGCTTCATACTCCGCCATGTTGTTGGTGCAGTTGAAACATAATCGGGCGGTGAACGGAGTATGACAGCCCTCATGAGATATGATTACAGCATAAATACCGTTACTCAGCACGTTTGAGGCTCCATCAAACTACATAGACCATCGGGATCCTTCCTCGGGTCCTTCATCCGGTCCAGGCTCTTCGTAGTCAGTCACCAACATAATATTCTCATCCGGGAACTCAAAATTCATGGACTGGTAGTTATCCATGGCCTGATGAGCCAAATGATCAGCCAATACACTCCCCTTTATAGCTTTTTGGGTCGTATATTGTATGTCGTATTCGGTTAAGATCATTTGCCACCTTACTATCCTTCTGGAGAGAGCGGGCTTCTCGAAAATTTATTTGATCATATCCATCTTTGATATCAACAAGGTAGTGTGAGTCAGCATATACTGTCTCAGCGGGCGAGCAGCCCATGCCAAAGTGCAGCAAGTTCTCTCGAGCAATGAGTATTGGGTCTCACACTCGGTAAACTTTTTGCTAAGGTAGTAAATGGCATGCTCTTTTCGACCAGACTCGTCATGTTGCCCCAGCACGCACCCCATTGAATTGTCTAGCACTGTCAAGTATAATATCAAAGTTCTTCCTTCAACTGGAGGCATCAGAATTGGCGGTTCTTGAAGGTATTCTTTGATTCTTTCGAAAGCGGTTTGGCATTCATCATTCCACTTTACCATTTGATCTTTCTTCAGAAGCTTGAAGATTGGCTCACAAGTAGCAGTTAGATGTGAAATGAACCTGGCGATGTAATTCAGACATCCCAAGAAACTTCTGACTTCCTTCTCTGTGCGGGGAACCGACATCTCTTTTATGGTTTTTACCTTCGCAGGGTCTACCTAAATACCCTTGTCACTGACGACAAAACCCAGAAGCTTACCGTACCTTACCCCGAAGGTACACTTGTTCGAATTCAACCTCAGCTTATATGTCTTCAACCTGTCAAACAATTTCTGGAGATGATCAAGGTGCTCTTCCTCAGTCTGAGACCTGGCTATCATGTCATCAACATACACTTCGATCTCGTGGTGAATCATGTCGTGGAACAAAGTGACCATGGCACGCTGATAGGTTGCCCCAGAATTCTTCAACCCAAAAGGAATCACCATGTAGCAGAAGGTGCTCCACTGTGTGACGAAAGTTGTCTTCTCCATGTCTTCATGAGCCATCACGATCTGGTTGTAGCCTGAGAAACCATCCATGAAGGAGAAGATTTTATGTTGCGCGGTGTTATCAACCAGAACATCAATGTGAGGAAGTGGGAAGTCATCCTTGGGGCTTGCCCTGTTCAGATTTCTGTAATCAACACACATTCGTACCTTAACGTCTTTCTTAGGTACCAGAACAACATTAGCAACCCACTATGGATACGAAGTGACAACCAAGAATCCTGCATCGAACTGTTTCATGACCTTTGCCTTGATTTTCTCAGACATTTCTGGACGCATACGGCAGACCTTCTGCTTAACCGGAGGACAGTCTTCTTTAGTCGGTAGGTGATGTACCATAATATCAGTGTCCAAACCAGGCATGTCTTCATAGGACCAGGCAAAGATCTCAACATAGTCGTGCAACATCTGTATTAACCTTGGTTTGACGCTAAGTTCCAGATTTGTACCTATTTTAACCTCATTTCTGTCTTCCTCTGTACCCAAGTTCACTGTCTTAACCGACTCTTCATGAGGCTGTATGGCCCTCTCTTCCTGCTGTAATAGCCTAGCAAGTTCTCCGGGAACCTCACAATCATCCTCACCTTCATCCTCGGCTTGGTTGATCGGACTTTTGAAGTCATAATTGGCAATAGCAGAGCTGTTATCAATGGGATCCAGAGTGGATATGGATCTATATTATGATACGTGAGTGTGTGTAAGAGAAATAACTGTTTTGATAAAGTGAAAGAAAGAAAAGAAAAACAGAGAGCGCAAAATTTGTATGCCAAAAACGTCCAATGCTTTATTAATGATTATGAAATGACAAATAATAGCCCTCACAAGCAAAGCCAAGGTGCCTCGGGCAAGGCACCAGGCCGTAAAGTTTCACATTGTTTATTACAAATCTTAAAAAAAAAAGTCAATTACTGCGGAATAAAAGAAACAGGTATGAAGTCCCTAGCCGTCCAGTTACTCGGTCGACCGTTGGTAGTCGGGTAGATCCAGCTATCGATGTCTGATTCCTCTTTTCTGTTTTTAATGGCGTTAATCCCACGATTGCTGATGCGTAGGGGAGGTCCTCCAGCTCGAGCGCGTCTAATAGCCTTTGAGCCCCTGTAGTAAAGCCCAAACCAAATTTGTCAATTTTATGAGTGAAATCAGGGAGCTGACCCCAATTGGCACACCCACCTTCTTCGACCATAGCCCTGGCGTCCTTGAGAGAAGCCATCTTCAAAGGAGGTTTGTTGCTAGCAGTTTCAGTTGATGCCAAGATCTGAGGGACCTCTTCAAAATTCTGACAAGGAGTTTCGATGAGTTCCCAGTCCATCTCTAAGTAGCGGAAGGAGTTGAGGTAACTCACCATATATTCTTCTTCACCCCGCATTGTGACATTCTTTCCTTTCACCGAATACTTCAGCATTTGGTGGAGTGTGGAGGTGACTGCCCCAACCTCGTGGATCCAAGGACGACCCAACAAACAAGAATACGACAGCCTGATATCCATCACATAGAAAATGGACCCAAAAGTATGAGAACCCACTTTGACAGAGATGTCCACCTCCTCGTGCACCATTCTCTTCGATCCGTCAAAAGCGCTTACCACAATGTTACTAGGCTTTAGAGTTAAACCCTCGCAATCTAACCGGTCCAACGCCTTCTTTGGCAGAACATTCAGTGAAGACCCAGTGTCTACCAGCATATGAGCCATAGTGGTGCCCCTGCATTCAATCGAGACATGCAGAGCATCATTATGCTCTCTTCCTTTCGGAGTCAAATCTGCATCCGAGAAACCCAGCCTATTATCAGCAGTCAGACTAGTTACACAATCTTTGAACTGATCAGCTGAAGTCTCTTGCGGCACATGCGCGGTTTTGAGAAATGCAATTAAAGCCTTTTCATGGGCCTCAGAGCATAATAGCGGAGACAACATGGATATTTTCGATGGGGTATGCCCCAGCTGCTCGACCACGTTGTAGTCGCTCTTCTTGATGATTTTCAGTATCTCCTCCATTTCTTGCTTAGAGGCTTCCACAAAAAATTTTCTAGGCGCCTCCGTCCGGGCAGGGGTAACATTAGCAGATAGGGTTGAGGCGACTTCTTTCGCTTCTGTTACCAAGAATGTTGTAGCCCGGTTCATTAAGCAGAATATCATCTGTCGATATGGTATCCTGGAGAGGATCATCACAGACAATGGTACGAACCTGAACAATACTATCATCATTGCCCTGTGCAAGCAATTCAAGATCCAGCATCACAGTTCTTCCTCTTACCAGCCGAAGATGAATGGTGTTATCGAAGCCACAAATAAGAACATTAAAAAGATCATACAGAAAATGACAGTCACATACGAAGACTGGCATGAGATGCTACCATTCGCTCTCCACGGGTATCGTACCACAGCTCGCACATCAACCGGGGCAACACCCTACTCTCTGGTATACGTCATGGAGGTTGTCTTGCCTATTGAAGTCCAGATCCCCTCTCTAAGAATTATGAAGGATGCAGGGATGAATGAAGAATATTGGATCCAGACTCGACTTGATCAACTAAACTTGATTGATGAGAAAAGGCTTACTGCTGTCTGTCATGGTCAAATGTATCAAAAATGAATGATCAAGGCTTTCAACAAAAAGGTCGGACGCCAAGTGTATCAAGTTGGGGATCTGGTGATCAAACGTATCATACTGTCGCAAGGTGATCCCAGGGGAAAGTGGACTCCTACATACGAAGGACCATTTATAATCAAAACATATTCTCTGGTGGAGCAATGATCTTGACCACCATGGATGGCGACAACCTGCCGCACTCTGCGAACGCAGACATAGTCAAAAGATACTACGCATAAGAGACCTGCTAGGCTGACGCACCCATACAAAATAAGGGCATCCTGGCGAACCAAAGAGGTTCGGGAAAAAATTAGGGATAAAACAAAAAATTTGTACACCTGGAAAGCTGAAAACTCGAAAGGGCGGCTTGGAAAAAAAAAGGTATCTCAGTGGACTGAAAAACCGAAAGGGCGGTCAGGAAAAAGTTAGGGAATTATAGCGTACGACTATTTCTTGTCGGATCACCTTACAGACAACCTGACTGTGATACGGCGGGAGAACTGACTATGGTTTTGCGTTCGTATTTGCACTTGTGCGGTTGAGCAAGAGTCGCCACCGACTTTTTATTTTATCCTAAAGGAAAGGTTAAAAAAGCACAGCAAAAACCTTTTGAGATGTTTCGTGGGTTCGGGGGGTAGATTATGAAAAGGGAAGGTATTAGCACCCTTTTCATCCATGGTTATCCATGGGCTCTTAGTTACTTGGTTTTTAGATCACTTGCCTTGATTTTCGATTGCTTGAAAAATGGTGTGTGTGTGAGTGTTTTTGAAAATGTTTTAGAAGAAGATGCCTTGTCTTAGGCTAACCTTGTAACAATTCTTTACTCGAATATTTTACAAAGGCGTGTATCTTTTCGAAAAGATGTTTCAAATGTTTTTGAGAGTTTGTTTTGAAAGTGTTGTGGATTGTGGTTTTTGAAAAGAAGGCAAGTGTTTTTGCAAATTGATCTCAAGTAACTAAGAGTTTTGTCTACCCTATTGTACTCAAAGGTTTTTGTCATATTTTAACCCTTTTTTAACAATTTTGTTCCACCATTGAATTTGGTGGACAATCTTGCGTTTAGGAAGTTTAACGGGACGGGCGTGGGTCATCGTATGGACCACGAATGCAATGGTGCCAAGTGTCTTTGGCAATTTGCTTTGAAGGGGCTATGATCATTCCGTTTTAGGCAACATTTGAAAGCGTCATCGAGGGACTTATGATCATTTGATTTTTGTTTTGCCAAAGAACTCGACGTGCAAACATGGCCCACTTTGGAAGGCAACATGTGGGATTACCCTAGGGGGTGCAAGTGTGATTGTGTATTGATTTCATTTATTTGTCTTGTATTAGGTTATCTAGCATTTGATTTTATGTACATGCAAACCCTAGGTCTAACCATGGTATAATTGAAAGCGGTAAATTGCAAGAATTTAAAGTCTACGCTATTACAAAATAAGTATCCGGGAGTGGGGGTACAAATTTATGAATGGGGATGAGACTTAGGATCATAGTGTCCAATAAATTAACCAAATCGAACCAATCAAGTGTAAATGTAACGAATGTCAACATAAGCAAATGTATAATGTATCAAAATGCAAGTATATTGTGTAAGTGTACGTGCATATGTGTATTCATATATATAATTATTTACATGTGCGACAATGTGAATTTTATGTGTATTAAGTATTATTTTAACCTAAAGAAAAATTAAATGTTTATTTAATTATTGATCTTGTATTTCCTTAATATGCACAAAAGAAAATGTTTTAATTGAATGTTTTTAGTAAAAAATGTATCTTTGTGTATTATATATATAAATTTCTTAAGAAAGGAAAATGTATTTATTTTTAAAAAGAATTTATGCACAAAGTACGTTTTAAAATAAAAATCAAGGATTAAATTAGAAAAGTGTATTTTTTTCATCTGTTTGTACAAAAGATATCTTAATTAAAAGAAAAAAGGTATTTTCAATTTTTATTACATGGTATAATAAAAAATGGTTCTATTTGTATGTACAAAAATAATTTAATTAAATGTATTAGAGTTATGTATATAAGAAATGTGTTTTTAAGTATTTTTGTATTAAAGTACTATTGTCATACTTTGTATTTTTATTTAATTATGTTTGTATAAAAATAATATTGTTAGTGTAATCATAGAATGCAATTAGTATTAAGTAAAAAAGAGTGGTTAATTAATATAAGATGTTAAAAGATATTAGTAAGAAAAGAATGGGCTTGGTGTTTGGTTATGCTGGCCCAAGTAAAATAAAGATGATGAAGCGTGAGAAGAGGAAAAAAGGGGGGTATGAATTTATGGGCTCAGTGTTTGAAACGGGCAAGGCCCAGCTTGTTGAAACGAACGCTTTTAGGGTTTGAAGTTTTTGTCTTCAGTTGGGGGAAAGCTTTAGGGTTTGTACAGCGGCGCTCATCTTGGGGTTTCGTTCATCTTCGTCTTCCTCGTTTGCTTCTGATCCTTCCTGCCCCGGCCACCGATTCTCCATCTTCCTCCTCCCTTCAACCGGACGCTAGGGGGCAACTGATATACGGTACATTCATTTTCTTATTCGCTTTGGTTTTACATGCATTGATTTGTTCATCTTTTTTATCCTGATTTCCTTGTTTGTTAATGGTTGTTGGAGGTATTGAAAAAAGAAAGAAGGAAAGGGTTACCTTTGGAGATGGAGGAGGGAGATGAGGAAAGCTAGGAGGCCAAGGGCGGAGGGAGAGGCGGAGGCGCGATGCTGGACTCTTTGAGCTTCCTGGTATTTCTGTACTACCCTTTTTGTTTAGGGTTTAATGATGAATTGAAAACCTAATTTTGATATTCGCTTATTTCCTCTTCTTCTTTGCCACTGTATGCTTGTTGCTTCTTTTTTCACCCTATGATGAACTCAGAGTTCTGAGGGGGCCTCGCCTGTATGCTTGAAATTTTATTGTTGCTTCTGAACGATTTTGCCTTTTGATTGTTGAGCTTACCCAATGATGTTTTTTACTGAGGGCTTTATGTTTGGATGGTATTATGCAGTATGATTGCAGGTCTGAGGCTTTTATGGTTAAGGTTTAAACTGGACAGGTTTTGCTTGAATGGCCAGACTTCAGTTTTTTTGTGAATTTAGGCTTTTGGTTTGGACTGATTCAGGTGAAGCTTGAACTGGTTTCAGGCTTGAGGTTCTGGACTGGTTTCAGGCTTGAGGTTCTGGACTGTTTTTTTTTTGCTTCAGGTCAGGACTTAGTTTGGGTGTACATCTTGTGGTGAGGTTCTTCTGCAGGTTTGTATATTTGAACAGGTTCAGCAGGTTTTTGCTTTTGATTTGTGCTTAGGAAGGTTTATGCTGAGGCTTGAGACTTAATGCTGGTTTAAGGCAGGTTATTGTTTGACAGGGGTTAGGTTATTATGGTTTAGAGCTTAAACATGTTTTTGCTTCAGCTGGTAAGATCTTTGACATGTTAAGGCTTTTGGAATTAGTTTGAATAGGTTTTGAATGATGCACGTAAGGCTTCAGCAGGTTATGCTTGCAGTCAACTTGTAATGGACTGGTCTTTGTTGTTTTATGGTTTTTGGTTTGATGCTTAGGCCTGGTTTGTATATCTTTCTTTTTACTTTGGTGAAAGTTCTACTGTCTTTTGCATCATGGTATGGCCCCCCCTTCTTTACTGTATTCAGTCCCTTTGTATATCTTTCTTCCTGCCTAAAAGCCTAAAAACCTGCTCTCTTATCTCTTCTTTTTCTCTCTCTTTAGTACACTTTAAAGAATATTAAATGTTTCTTTTCTGTACTTTTCTGAAAGGGTCACATGGGGAAATGATGAAAGTGTAGTTGCTTGCATATCCCATTTTCTCTGCATATCTTCTTTGGCCAGCTTGATATCTTTGTGACAGTATGCTCTATATTTTTGGCAGAAAGTTGTACTTTTGGATTTTGACAGAAAGTTGCAATTTGATTTTTAGTTGGGTTTGAACTTGGAGTTTGAGACTTTGAATTTATGCAGTTTGGCTTTTGTGCATTCATACTTTAGCAAATAAAACTCGCCCCTTTTTGTGAACCGGGAGCAATCCCGTGATTTGCAGAGAGGGTTAATTGATCCCCATCAGTGGCCCTTAATGATGAATTTCTTTTATCTGTCTTTATTTATTTATCAGTCACTAACTTTTCTCCTTTTCTTTTGCAGATGAATAAAAAATGGATGGAGGGGTACTAAATGAAGACTGAAGAATTAGAAAAAATAGGATAGTTTTCTTTTTATTTAATATTTAAATTAATGTAAAACCATTGTTTGTAATTAAATTATAAACAATAATTGTACAAATAATTCAAGAATCAATAAAAGTCTTTATTATCCAATCAATTCTATTTTCTCTTTCTTTATTGTTTATCTATTATTTAAAACTCTTTGAATTAAAATAATTGAAAAATAAAATTCAATCACTTAATTTAGAATAATAAATAATTTAAATAAACAATACTTTAGCACATTGATCAGTTAAACCTGGCATCTCCAAAGCGAATCAATAGTTAATCAAAACATTGATCAGGCGCATTCCTTTTTTCCCTGATTTTCAACAAACACTGTAAATCCAAACTGCGTATTTCTTTTGACTGGTTCAATCAGACAAACGTGAATTCAAACCAACTGCAGTCTTTTACTGATTAAATCAAATAATGCGAATTCAACCCGAATCTCGGAATAACTTGCAAGGTGCTGTGGAATTTTAATCTTTCTGAGAATATGCCCACAAAACCCTAATTCCTGATTAAATGCCAAAGAGCGTTCGCCTGATCAAAATTGAGCCAAAATCAACCAAAACCCTAAGCCAACTTGTTTGAAGCAATCCAGAGTCCTAAAAATCAATAAAACCCTATTTGCGTCCTGACTGACGAGAAAAGTCTGTTTGACCGACTCTTGAGCCAGTTTGAAAAATCAGGAAATGCCTGAAGCTGTTATTTCTTGTGGAAAAATGCGATGGCAAATTTTGGGGTACAACAGTTGCCCCTGTTCAATCTTCTTGAACCTGAAGAGTTAGATTGGCAAGTTTGCCTTTCGCGACTTGAAGGTAAAAGAAGATTGGACACTGAAGTACCCAGAAAATTTGCACTCGTTGATGTGATGGTAGAAGTGAATGGGCTTACAGATGCCATTTGGTGATGGGCTTAAAGATGCCACCTGGTACGATAGAGTCTTGTCGGGGAATGGGCTTAGAGATGCCATCTGATAATGGGCTTAAAGATGCCATCTGGTGACTGCTGGTAGGAGGATGGGCTTATAGATGCCATCTGGACATGTTGAACTATATGTCAATGGTGAGTGGACAAGTATCAGAAAGGCATCCATGTTTTGGAACATCTCTGAATTGGGAGGTGCGAATAAGCAATAGGTTGTCATCCATGTCTGGAGAATTCGTAAATTATTTTCAGGAGTTGAGATTGAATAAGCAATAGAGCAATGTCCGTTGTTGGGAAGCGTCCATAAACTGTTTTCAAAAGTTGAGAAGAGTCTGAACAAGTTGGTAGATTGACATCCGTTGTAGGGAAGAATCTGTAAACTGTTTTCAGAAGTCTTGAAGTTGAAGAGGAACCGGTGTAGGGTTTCCTGATGATGCGTTTGAATGGATCTGGAATAAATATCAGAATGTCGCCGTGTCCGGGTCACATCTGAACTATTTCTGGACGAATCTCAGAAGATGATCTGTGTCTGTCGACTGATCTTACCTGAAAAGGCAAAGAGTTAGTTGTATGCAATGTTATGATGCATGATGCAATGTATGTGACATTAATGTTTATGATATGAATGTAAATGGATGCGCATGTAAGCTGATGAGCTATCTTGCTGAGGATAAATGAATCTTGGACGGCTGAAAATAAAAGCATCTTGACTGTTGCCGGGAAAATAAATCCTTGGCTGCTGCTGTGGAAGAAAATTCCTGATGACCTCTACTGGGGAGTTCCAAACTAGTAGACTCATGCTGGGGAGGTAAGATTGAGAATCTTCAGATCGGTGGGAAGTAACTCTGGCGACTTCACTGGGGAACTCAAGATTTGCCCTCCCAAAACTCTGTGGGGAGAAGGTTCAATGGTCTGGCTCCGCTGGGGATTAATAATTTGAAGTTTTAGCTTTGCTGGGGATCATGAAGCTTGACTCTGAGTGGAGTTAGCTTGAGAAGAATCTGAACAAGCGATAGGTTAACATCCGTTACTTGGAGAACCCGTGAAATGTCTTCAGAAATCTTGAGATTGAATAAGCAATAGAGCAGCATCCGTTGTTGGGAAGCATCCGTAAACTGTTTTCAAAGGTTGCATCTGAACAAGCTGATAGATTAACATCCGTTGTTGGGAAGAATCCATAAACTGTTTTCAGAAGTCTTGAAGAAGAATCTGAACAAGTGATAGGTTAACATCCGTTTACTTGGAGAACCCGTGAACTGTTTTCAGAAATCTTGAAGTTGAATCAGCAATAGAGCCGCGTCCGTTGTTGGGAAGCGTCCGTAAACTGTTTTCAAAGGTTGCATCTGAACAAGCTGATAGATTAACATCCGTTGTTGGGAAGAATCCATAAACTGTTTTCAGAAGTCTTGAAGAAGAATCTGAACAAGTGATAGGTTAACATCCGTTTACTTGGAGAACCCGTGAACTGTTTTCAGAAATCTTGAAGTTGAATCAGCAATAGAGCCGCGTCCGTTGTTGGGAAGCGTCCGTAAACTGTTTTCAAAGGTTGCATCTGAACAAGCTGATAGATTAACATCCGTTGTTGGGAAGAATCCATAAACTGTTTTCAGAAGTCTTGAAGAAGAATCTGAACAAGTGATAGGTTAACATCCGTTTACTTGGAGAACCCGTGAACTGTTTTCAGAAATCTTGAAGTTGAATCAGCAATAGAGCCGCGTCCGTTGTTGGGAAGCATCCGTAAACTGTTTTCAAAGGTTGCATCTGAACAAGCTGATAGATTAACATCCGTTGTTGGGAAGAATCCATAAACTGTTTTCAGAAGTCTTGAAGAGGAACCGGTGTAGGGCTTCCTGATGATGAGCTCGTGTAAAACTGCATCGGTTTTTTGAACACTTTTGACATTCGAATGCCCCAAGTGGTGATGTAGATAATTTCCTGGCTTATTACAGGTGTTGGTCTACAATCGGTCGTTCACAGATGTTTTCCTGGGTTGTTACAGGTGTTGATCTGGAATTCTTCAGACATGCCCTGGCTGGATACAGGAATCGAATCTGGAAAGGTGATAGTTGATAGTTATGCCCTGGCTGGATACAGGAATTGAATCTTCAAACTCTTTAGACGTGCCCTGGCTAAATACAGGAATCGAGTCTGGAAATGTAATAGTTGATTTGTTGAACACCTTTGACATTCGAATGCCCCAAGTGGTGGTGAAGGAGTCTTGAATCAGATTACTCTACATATTGAGAGATTTCTTGAAATCTTGACTGGACTGCCCCAGGTTAACTGAACTTTGAAAGATCTGTTGGACCTTGACTGGACTGCCCCAGGTTAATTGTGACATGTCATGCCCCTTGCGGGTAAGAGATTAGATGGAAGTGTTATCCTCCTGAAGTGATTTTTTACTTACCGAGAGAGTTTTTGTTCCTCCGAACATTCGCTGTATGAATTTCTTCGCTGTCAAACAAAAAGCCAAATGCAGACAGTGATATTCAAGCAATGCAAAGTTTATGTTCGTCTCGAAGTTTTGAAAAATGCGTTTTTAGCAGAAAACTTTTCATAAGACAGATCAACACAAGATTTAGAGCAAAGCCCTACAGGAGTCAGGATACCTTTTGTAACAGTATGCTTTCGAACTAACCCATGCTTCAATTAGGACTTTTAAAGGGTTGTAATGTGGCCTGGTTCACGGTTTAAGAAACAAAGGATAAAGGCTCAAAGTATATTTGTACCCACCCGCTCTTCGTGATGTCCTTCAACCTAAGCTCAATTAATTGTGTGCCACACTCTGTTTTGAGTTTGGAACGACTTTTGGGCGATGGTTCACCAGTTGAATTTGAGGAGACAGTCATCATCTCCTTTTTCTTTTTCAACATTTTTCATGTTGTTGAGGATTTGTAATGACCTCACTATTTTGATTTTGATTTGTTATCCCTAACTTTTGCCTGACTGTTACCGTTTTCCGGGATTACTGTCAGCGGGATGCCCCAGCTTTCTTAAGCCTCCTTTATAGGTTTTGGCTTAGTGGGCTTTTTCTCTTTTTGAGAGATTGACTGTCTATGTGATAGGGGACCACCCCTGTCTTTTAATTCCAAAGGAATGCTTTCTTTTTTGACGTCGTTCGTTGTATTACGAACTGAGAGTTTGCGACTTCAATGCGCCTCTTCTTTTGAATTAACTGAGATACTACCCTGCCCCAGGTTTATATCAAAGGTTTTGATTGTTCAGAACAGAAAACTCCTACTTCTTTGGCTCGAAGGGGTTGACTAGGGATTAACTTCCTTATAACTCCAGTGTTTGGGAATTGAAAGAAATGCCTGTACATCATCAGCAAGGTCTGTTCAAAAGCATACTGTATAAGATCATGGTATTGTTTCGTCATCCTCCCTCTAAAGGCTTACAGCTTTTTATCAAGAGTCAAATATCATAAAGAAAAGCATAAGAGTAGTGAAACGAATGGATGAATTCAAGACAAACATATGCAATGCATTAATGAAAACAAAGTTTAACATCAACAGATAATTGTTTGACAGCAAAAGAAATTACAAGTTTGAAAATTCAAAAAGAAGCAAAAGTCTTTCAGCTCGAGCTTCGTCACTTCACGTGGAGAACCTTTTAACGGAAGATTTTCATCTCGCCGTCTGGCATGAATTCCAGCACTCCAATGTCGATCAGATCTTGAATCTTGTTCTTCAAGGCCCAACAGTCGTTGGTGTCGTGTCCCGGGCTGTAGGAATGGTAAACATAAAATACGTCGGGATGATAGTGAGGAGAGGAGATATTGGGCTTCTGAGGAGGGTCCTTTAAGGTAAGCAAGTTGACCTCCATCAGGCGCTTCAGTATGAAGAATGATGGTATTTCAGTCTCCGTGAACTGTCTTCCCGACGTTTCTTGCTTACGCCGATTACCCCGTTGACGCTGGCGAGGTTGTTGAAGGGCTTGTGACCCTAAAGCAAGCAAATGAGCTTTCCCCTTGTCTTCTTGAGTGGATGGAGGTTGAGCGGTGACTTGTTCTTCAACCTCAGATGCTTGCCCCAGTTGGTTGTTTGGAAGCAATTGGCGGACAAGAACTCTGAGTTCCTCTTGTCTTTGAGATAGGTCTTGGATGAGAGCCATCTGGCCCACCAACTGTCCCATCATTTGGGTCCTCAAGGTTGTCAGATCGAACTGCAGCTCCGTGAGCTGGTCTCTCCGGGTATTGTTGGAATTCTCCAAGCCCTTTGTGAGGAGAGCTTTCATCTCTTCTTGCCCCAGAGATAAGTTCAGGAACATCTCCTGCAGCTGAGCCGTCTGGTCTTGAATGTCTTTGACAGACCTTTCTAGGGCCATCTCTTGCTGAAATAAACAGCAGGAGAGTAAGGAAACCTGAAAAAGGAAAGATTGTCAAAATGCAATGCATGATATGTGGATGCATGCTTTCAAGGATCTCTTGGGGTAAACACAAGAAAATGTTAGAGGTTGAACTCTGCTCTTGGATTGGAGATCTCTGCACCGGTGGATGTCTTTCCACTAGAATCAAGCTTACCATGTCGAGTGGGTCATAGCCACTGATTCAAGTTATTGTACTTGATCTTTGTTTGGAGAACTTTGTATCGGTGGATGTCTTTCCACGAGAATCAAGCTCACCATGTCGAGTGGGTCATAGCCACTGATTCAAGTTGTTGCACTTGAACTTTGACTGGAGAACTTTGTTTAGAGGAGAAAACCTCTTGCCCCTTGGTAGATGTCTAGTTCAACGTAACCCTGCATCAAAAGAACCCTCGAGATCCTTGAAGTGGTTATTGAAAATGCTATGGTATGATGTTATGATGTTATGTACATGTATGCAAAAAGCAAGTGAGTGTATATACAGGCAAACATATTCACACAAAGTAAACAAGTCCTGAGGTTTAGGCTTGCATGAGGTTTAGGTAAGTACCCTCTTGAAGTTTGTTGGCTCATCCTGTCCTAAAATAGAAACCGGGTTCTAAGGAGCTCAATATTATTGGATTGTTTTCTATGTTCATTGTTTCGGTTTAGCCACTTACTGGCGACCAAAATATTCCAAGAAAACAATCCTCCAAAGAGTGTAGTATCGAGGATCTACCAACTTCGGACTGCACCAAAGTCGATCATCTCACTACCCCTAAAAAGGCTAAGATGGTCAATTAAGGTTCTAAGAGTTCGTTAGTGCTTCATGACATCACACAGCGGCCCCGTACTCTCCTTGACTACTCAAGGGTTACCGGTACTCACAAATATGTCACATTAACATAGCTTACTGCTTCAACCATGTCGGTATACCCCGCACAGTTCCCTCGCAGTTTTTTTGCTATTTACCTAAGAAGGTGCCCCAAATCCGGGTGTAGGATTTACAACAAACCCAAACAAGAACACAAAAGATAAAGCAATCAAGTCAATCAAAGTAAGAAAGTAAAGGTGATCTAAACCCTAAGGTAACCCCACTTTTAAATTTTTCCCCAGCAGAGTCGCCAGTTCTGTGATACGGCGGGAGAACTGACTATGGTTTTGCGTTCGTATTTGCACTTGTGCGGTTGAGCAAGAGTCGCCACCTACTTTTTATTTTATCCTAAAGGAAAGGTTAAAAAAGCACAGCAAAAACCTTTTGAGATGTTTTGTGGGTTCGGGGGGTAGATTATGAAAAGGGAAGGTATTAGCACCCTTTTCATCCATGGTTATCCATGGGCTCTTAGTTACTTGGTTTTTAGATCACTTGCCTTGATTTTCGATTGCTTGAAAAATGGTGTGTGTGTGAGTGTTTTTGAAAATGTTTTGGAAGAAGATGCCTTGTCTTAGGCTAACCTTGTAACAATTCTTTACTCGAATATTTTACAAAGGCGTGTATCTTTTCGAAAAGATGTTTCAAATGTTTTTGAGAGTTTGTTTTGAAAGTGTTGTGGATTATGGTTTTTGAAAAGAAGGCAAGTGTTTTTGCAAATTGATCTCAAGTAACTAAGAGTTTTGTCTACCCTATTGTACTCAAAGGTTTTTGTCATGTTTTAACCCTTTTTTAACAATTTTGTTCCACCATTGAATTTGGTGGACAATATTGCGTTTAGGAAGTTTAACGGGACGAGCGTGGGTCATCGTATGGACCACGAATGCAATGGTGCCAAGTGTCTTTGGAAATTTGCTTTGAAGGGGCTATGATCATTCCGTTTTAGGCAACATTTGAAAGCGTCATCGAGGGACTTATGATCATTTGATTTTTGTTTTACCAAAGAACTCGACGGGCAAACATGGCCCACTTTGGAAGGCAACATGTGGGATTATCCTAGGGGGTGCAAGTGTGATTGTGTATTGATTTCATGTATTTGTCTTGTATTAGGTTATCTAGCGTTTGATTTTATGTACATGCAAACCCTAGGTCTAACCATGGTATAATTGAAAGCGGTAAATTGCAAGAATTTAAAGTCTACGCTATTACAAAATAAGTATCCGGGAGTGGGGGTACAAATTTATGAATGGGGATGAGACTTAGGATCATAGTGTCCAATAAATTAACCAAATCGAACCAATCAAGTGTAAATGTAACGAATGTCAACATAAGCAAATGTATAATGTATCAAAATGCAAGTATATTGTGTAAGTGTACGTGCATATGTGTATTCATATATATAATTATTTACATGTGCGACAATGTGAATTTTATGTGTATTAAGTATTATTTTAACCTAAAGAAAAATTAAATGTTTATTTAATTATTGATCTTGTATTTCCTTAATATGCACAAAAGAAAATGTTTTAATTGAATGTTTTTAGTAAAAAATGTATCTTTGTGTATTATATATATAAATTTCTTAAGAAAGGAAAATGTATTTATTTTTAAAAAGAATTTATGCACAAAGTACGTTTTAAAATAAAAATCAAGGATTAAATTAGAAAAGTGTATTTTTTCATCTGTTTGTACAAAAGATATCTTAATTAAAAGAAAAAAGGTATTTTCAATTTTTATTACATGGTATAATAAAAAATGGTTCTATTTGTATGTACAAAAATAATTTAATTAAATGTATTAGAGTTATGTATATAAGAAATGTGTTTTTAAGTATTTTTGTATTAAAGTACTATTGTCATACTTTGTATTTTTATTTAATTATGTTTGTATAAAAATAATATTGTTAGTGTAATCATAGAATGCAATTAGTATTAAGTAAAAAAGAGTGGTTAATTAATATAAGATGTTAAAAGATATTAGTAAGAAAAGAATGGGCTTGGTGTTTGGTTATGCTGGCCCAAGTAAAACAAAGATGATGAAGCGTGAGAAGAGGAAAAAAGGGGGGTATGAATTTATGGGCTCAGTGTTTGAAACGGGCAAGGCCCAGCTTGTTGAAACGAACGCTTTTAGGGTTTGAAGTTTTTGTCTTCAGTTGGGGGAAAGCTTTAGGGTTTGTACAGCGGCGCTCATCTTGGGGTTTCGTTCATCTTCGTCTTCCTCGTTTGCTTCTGATCCTTCCTGCCTCGGCCACCGGTTCTCCATCTTCCTCCTCCCTTCAATCGGACGCTAGGGGGCAACTGATATACGGTACATTCATTTTCTTATTCGCTTTGGTTTTACATGCATTGATTTGTTCATCTTTTTGATCCTGATTTCCTCGTTTGTTAATGGTTGTTGGAGGTTTTGAAAAAAGAAAGAAGGAAAGGGTTACCTTTGGAGATGGAGGAGGGAGATGAGGAAAGCTAGGAGGCCAAGGGCGGAGGGAGAGGCGGAGGCGCGATGCTGGAATCTTTGAGCTTCCTGGTATTTCTGTACTACCCTTTTTGTTTAGGGTTTAATGATG
The DNA here is from genome assembly GCA_948472305.1 of Vicia faba. Classification (NCBI taxonomy): domain Eukaryota; kingdom Viridiplantae; phylum Streptophyta; class Magnoliopsida; order Fabales; family Fabaceae; genus Vicia; species Vicia faba. The sequence goes on along the minus strand of OX451740.1, from coordinate 294,806,862 downwards.
AATTGAAAACCTAATTTTGATATTCGCTTCTTTCCTCTTCTTCTTTGCCACTGTATGTTTGTTGCTTTTTTTTTCACCCTATGATGAACTCAGAGTTCTGAGGGGGCCTCGCCTGTATGCTTGAAATGTTATTGTTGCTTCTGAACGATTTTGCCTTTTGATTGTTGAGCTTGCCCAATGATGTTTTTTACTGAGGGCTTTATGTTTGGATGGTATTATGCAGTATGATTGCAGGTCTGAGGCTTTTATGGTTAAGGTTTAAACTGGACAGGTTTTGCTTGAATGGCCAGACTTCAGTTTTTTTGTGAATTTAGGCTTTTGGTTTGGACTGATTCAGGTGAAGCTTGAACTGGTTTCAGGCTTGAGGTTCTGGATTGGTTTCAGGCTTGAGGTTCTGGACTGTTTTTTTTTTTGCTTCAGGTCAGGACTTAGTTTGGGTGTACATCTTGTGGTGAGGTTCTTCTGCAGGTTTGTATATTTGAACAGGTTCAGCAGGTTTTTGCTTTTGATTTGTGCTTAGGCAGGTTTATGCTGAGGCTTGAGACTTAATGCTGGTTTAAGGCAGGTTATTGTTTGACAGGGGTTAGGTTATTATGGTTTAGAGCTTCAACAGGTTTTTGCTTCAGCTGGTAAGATCTTTGACAGGTTAAGGCTTTTGGAATTAGTTTGAATAGGTTTTGAATGATGCAGGTAAGGCTTCAGCAGGTTATGCTTGCAGTCAACTTGTAATGGATTGGTCTTTGTTGTTTTATGGTTTTTGGTTTGATGCTTAGGCCTGGTTTGTATATCTTTCTTTTTACTTTGGTGAAAGTTCTGCTGTCTTTTGCATCATGGTATGGCCCCCCCTTCTTTACTGTATTCAGTCCCTTTGTATATCTTTCTTCCTGCCTAAAAGCCTAAAAACCTGCTCTCTTATCTCTTCTTTTTCTCTCTCTTTAGTACACTTTAAAGAATATTAAATGTTTCTTTTTTGTACTTTTCTGAAAGGGTCACATGGGGAAATGATGAAAGTGTAGTTGCTTGCATATCCCATTTTCTCTGCATATCTTCTTTGGCCAGCTTGATATCTTTGTGACAGTATGCTCTATATTTTTGGCAGAAAGTTGTACTTTTGGATTTTGACAGAAAGTTGCAATTTGATTTTTAGTTGGGTTTGAACTTGGAGTTTGAGACTTTGAATTTATGCAGTTTAGCTTTTGTGCATTCATACTTTAGCAAATAAAACTCGCCCCTTTTTATGAACCGGGAGCAATCCCGTGATTTGCAGAGAGGGTTAACTGATCCCCATCAGTGGCCCTTAATGATGAATTTCTTTTATCTGTCTTTATTTATTTATCAGTCACTGACTTTTCTCCTTTTCTTTTACAGATGAATAAAAAATGGATGGAGGGGTACTAAATGAAGACTGAAGAATTAGAAAAAATAGGATAGTTTTCTTTTTATTTAATATTTAAATTAATGTAAAACCATTGTTTGTAATTAAATTATAAACAATAATTGTACAAATAATTCAAGAATCAATAAAAGTCTTTATTATCCAATCAATTCTATTTTCTCTTTCTTTATTGTTTATCTATTATTTAAAACTCTTTAAATTAAAATAATTGAAAAATAAATTTCAATCACTTAATTTAGAATAATAAATAATTTAAATAAACAATACTTTAGCACATTGATCAGTTAAACCTGGCATCTCCAAAGCGAATCAATAGTTAATCAAAACATTGATCAGGCGCATTCCTTTTTTCCTTGATTTTCAACAAACACTGTAAATCCAAACTGCGTATTTCTTTTGACTGGTTCAATCAGACAAACGTGAATTCAAACCAACTGCAGTCTTTTACTGATTAAATCAAATAATGCGAATTCAACCCGAATCTCGGAATAACTTGCAAGGTGCTGTGGAATTTTAATCTTTCTGAGAATATGCCCACAAAACCCTAATTCCTGATTAAATGCCAAAGAGCGTTCGCCTGATCAAAATTGAGCCAAAATCAACCAAAACCCTAAGCCAACTTGTTTGAAGCAATCCAGAGTCCTAAAAATCAATAAAACCCTAATTGCGTCCTGACTGACGAGAAAAGTCTGTTTGACCGATTCTTGAGCCAGTTTGAAAAATCAGGAAATGCCTGAAGCTGTTATTTCTTGTGGAAAAATGCGATGGCAAATTTTGGGGTACAACACTGACAAACTTAGAGGTTCTGATCAATCCAATCAGCTTTGGACAAGGCAACAAACAGACAAGATGCTCAGAGACACGAAGGCTATAGAAGAATGGGAACCCCTTGGGATTATTGCACATAGCTATCTTTTCTTTGTATCAAAATTTTCATTTTTTACGACATCATTCTGTTACTATAATGTTTGTCTCATTGTACAAAAATACTTACTCAAAGTCAATACAAATATATCCCTTTGAATGTGCAAAACTACCTGTTTTTCTTTACTCTTGTATTTTGTTTACAAAAACGTCCAATGATTTGTTTTTGAACATATGCATTTGAACATAATTACTGTTTACAAATAAACAAAATAGAAAGACAATCACTGATGGCTTTAAGAGATAGGGAAATCTCTCTAAGATATTTCCATAAATCCCCCACAGTGTGCAGATTAATCACCAGCGGAACGAAGCTTCCTGCTATCAATCCCCAGTAGAAGTCGTACAATTTCTCAGGATTCCCCAACAGACTTTTACAAGCAGTACACAACATTTCCCTTACAACAGATTTTATTTCTCTAAGCAGAAATTCATCAACACTTTGACTTCACAACATGAAGACTTACACTCCATGTCCTTAGCAGCAGACATGGATTTATTTTCCCCAATCCAACAACCGTGCAACAAATTAGCTCACATACGCATACATCGCATCCATATATCATAAACATCAATAACACGAATACATTACACTATGCATTTCTTACAACATGACATTGCATATTAACTAACATTTTACCCTTTTCAGGATAAGATTAATCAATAGCTACCATTGACAATGTTTAGAGGTTTCTCAGATACAGCTCAAATACGCTCCAGATACAGATGCCATTCTGATACTCATTCAGATTCAGCTCTCAGATACAGTTCAGATACGCTCCAGACACGGATTCCATTCTGATACTCATTCAGATTCAGCTTTCAGATACAGTTCAGATGCGCTCCAGACACGGACGCTATTCTGATACTCATTCAGATTCTCTTTCAGATTCAGCAATCAATTTTGGATGGCATCTACAAGCCCATCTCTAACAAATTTCTATCATCCCTCCAAATGGCATCTTTAATCCCATTCCCTCTACCATCACATCACTGAGTGCAAATTTATGGGCACTCTAGTGTCCAATCATCTTCCACCTTCGAGTCACGAATGGCAAAACTCGCCAATCTAACTCTTCAGGCTTAAGAAGATTGAACAGGGGCAGCTGTTGTACCCCAAAATTTACCCTATCACTTATCAAGAATTTTCTCACAAGATCTCCGTGGGCTCAAGACTGCACTAGGTTTGATCAACTCAAGACACTTCCTTAAGCACTGATGACCAAAATTAGGGTTTGAGTTTGCACAAGGATTTTTGAACTTCCAATGCCCCATATGGTTTTCATGGATCATTATGGATCCCCAATATTACTCATGACAAGTTTCAAGCCTTGGATCACACTTTTGCTCAGTCAATTGAGCAGTTGACCTAAAAATCAATTGTATTGGGGAAAAAGTCAACTATGGCCAATTTACAGTCAAACTTCATAATTTTTTATCCACATCAACATTTTAAACTCATACGTATAATTTGATCAAGTTTTGACCACAATTCCTCAAGAAATTTGATCAAATCTCCAAAAGGGCAAAATGGTCAAAATTAGGGTTTTTACTAGAAAAGGACAATTTCTGATTTTTGACCTAGAAAATGATCAATTGGTTTAAGGCATGATCTCAAGAGTCCAATTGTATCATTTTGACCTAATGACATGGTTCAAAACATTGCAAGTCCATTGGATTGATAAATTAATTTTGCAGTCAACTGATCAAAAGTCAATTGTATACTGAAAAGTCAAACTTTGACTTTTTGGTCAATTTCAAATGCCAAAGATCACAATTCATCAAAACATGTCAAAATGTGAAACTTATTCATCAAGAAATCAAAAAGTCAAGATTTCATTTTGAAAAGTCAAAATTTCAAAACTTAGAAATTTTTCTAAGTGTTGGAAATTTCATGTTTTTTCACAACTTTGAACAAATTTTTCACCATGATGCAAGATGATTCAAGAGAAACTTCCAACATGAAAGTTGTAGATCTCCATGAAATCTACAACTTTTCTTTACACAAATCCTTCCAAGAGTGCTTGGATCTCAAGTTATAATTTTAAGAACATGTGGTCATGAAACTAAACACTTAGTGAAATTTTGCCCAAATTTAGTCAAGATTTTGACCCAACTTCATGGCACTTTTTCATATAGTTACAAGGGGAATATTCAAAAGAAATTCAAATATGGGTTGTATAGCACATTAAAAGCTTTCCAAAATGTCCAAGAACTTCTTGAGATCATTCTTGAGTAGGGAGAATCGAAGAGATGAAGTTAGGGTTTTATCACTTGAATTACAAGTCATTTTGTGATGAACCAAATTCAAAATTCAAACTATGTTGCATAAACTCTACTTTGCAGGCCTCAAACTTGTTAGGCACTCTATAATTAATGATTTACACAGCTATTAGAGGTCTCACTTCAAGCATTCAATGCATGGACATGATTTATATCCATTTTTGGAAGAAAGGTTACATTGCCATTTTGATAAAGTGACTTTTTGTACAAAACTTGTTCTTGAGCCTTGCACTTGTTCTCTTCTGATCAAACAAGTCCTATAAATCATGAGAAATGGTTTAGACACTTACAATCACTCAGCCCATGCTTGTACTACACATTGAAACTTGGTTTCCCTCTTTTCTTCAAAATCAAGTAACCTAGCCAAAAGCTTGTAACTTGTACTTCTGACTTCCCAATGCACTCCAATCCTTTTGATTATACATACACAAACTATTTGCATCAAACACACAAATGATCATGTCCTTAAAACAGCTAGAACTCAGAATCATATTCCATACTTCCATTTTCACATAAACTGACCAAAAACTTGAAACTCATAATCTACTCGTGCGTTTCTTGGCCTTTTGATTTCTAAAGCTTCTAAACATCATCTAGAACTGATCCAACACCCTGTTACAGAACTGTAACACCATTAAAACCATCCTCCATTTTCAAAAACAGAGCTTTACACTTGGACTTCTCCAGAACTTCTCAGGCCCTTTCATCTCAAGATAAGCATTCCATTAGCTTCCTGGGAACTTGAGGAAGTTAACCCAACCATTGTAACTCCTTGAAAGCTTCTCAAACTTCAAACCCGATACCCTCTTGCAAGGTAAGTTTTCTAACTTTAGAACTTTTCATACAGGCATCATCAATGATTTATTTGTGAATAAAACATGTAGATATCATTGCCCTAAAGCTAACCATGTCCATAGTTTCCATTGATTTTTCTTGAGCTTAGAGAATTTTAAGGTTGAAGTTTCTGAGATTTTTAGGGTTCAATTTAGCGCTAATGAATTCATGCTTATCTTTTATCTATAGTTTTAATTATTTACATTTCTGTAACCGTGAGGAAATTTTCTACAAGTTTCATGTTTACAGTTTTCATTTTTGATGAGAAATGAACAAGTTACAGTTGGTCTGGCTGGAGGTTGAAGATGAAGTAATCAGGGCACATTTTGTATCATATATTTATTGATTTGCTTATGTTGACGGATGTATAGCCACCCCAGTGGTAGAAGCGCGCGCCTGTAACCTTTGGGACTTGGGTTCGAGCCCCAGTGGTACCCTTTAGATTTTTTCATATTTTTGCATTCTGACCTTTTTTTGTGTGCAGGCGATGGGCCTCTTTGGGCTTGTCTTGTTTTTATTTTTGCTAGCTAACCCCCTGTTTCATATTTGCACCCTGGTCCTATTTTATTTTATTTTTCTTATTTTCACTTTTATTTATTTTCTTAAATATTTTCCTAATATTAAAAAATCATAAAAAATACAAAAATAATAGATTTATATTTTGACTTAGTTTATTTTATTTTTCTCACAAAAAATATTTTATTTAACTATACTTTATTTATTTTTACTAACTAGTCTTGTAAATTTAATTTAAAACTAGGTTATTATTTATTTTCTTTTACACCAATTAAAAATATATTTATTTTAATGTAAAAAAGGCCAAAAATATTTTATAACACCACATATTATTTTCAAGACAAAAATACTTTTCTTAAACTTATTTTCTTTTAATCAATTAATAGGTTTAGGGTTTTATTTAAAATCTTTTCTTAATAAATTTAGGTTTAATTAATTATTTTCTTTTAATTAATTAGGTTAAAACAAATCCCTTTTCTCTAAAAAATCCAAATAAAAATATTCATTTTCTTCACATTTACATTGTTGCATATTTATTCTTTTTGTACATTGTATTCAGTTAAATTCTTGTATATTTATACCAATTCAATATGGTTGTAATAGACTAATTAGGTTTAAATTCTTGCAATCCCCATTCATGAATTTGTATACCCTCCTCCCACAAGTATTGTAATAGCGTAGTAACTTTAGAATTCCGTAATTTATCGCTTTATATATAACATGCTAGTAATTAGGGTTTGTATGGAAAGACTAAAACCAATACTTAGAAAACCCTAATTCAAGACTAATTCAAGCATGAAAATAATATACTTGCACACAAGCACCCCTAGGGTAAATCCACTTGATTGCCTTTACAAAATGGCCATATTACGTATGTGAGGTATCTTAGCAAAAATAAGCAAATACAAGATCATAGCCCCTCAATGACGCTATCTAAGTTGCCTTTCAAATGATCTTAGTACCTCAAAGAAAATGCTAAGATACCTTGCAACATTGCTAATCATGGTTATACGATGACCCACGCCCGTCCCGTTTACATCCAAAGATAGAGTTACTTACCAAATCAATGATAATATAACAATATCAAAGGAAAAGAAAATGAACAAGAAAGACTTTTGAGTTGGTAGAATGCTCCTAATTTCTTGCTCAATTTCAAACAAAACATCCTTGCTATTTTCAAAACAAACACCTATACTTTTCAAAACATCTTACAAACTTGAAAACATTTTCAAAAGATCAACGTCTTTGTATACATTCTTACGAACGAGAATCATTACAAAGATTTCCTAAACAATGGCGTCTTTACAAAATACTTTCAAAAACCACACCAAGCACAATTTCAAACAAAAGCAAGTGATCTAGCAATTAATTAAGAGCCCATGGAAAACTATGGATGAAAATGGTGCTAATACCTTCCCTTTTCATAATCTACCCCCCGAACTCAAGAAGTAATCTCAAAGGTCTTTCCTGTGCTTTTTCACCTTTCCTTTTGGATAAAAGAAAAGTCGGTGGCGACTCTTGCTAACCGCGACATTCGCAATCAAACGCAAAACCCTCAAGTCAGTTCTCCCACCGTATCACACAATCTTTCTCAAGTGCTTTATTATGTGCAGTTTCATGATATCACCGACTTTCAAATATCTCTATTGAATCAGCTCTCAATCGATCATTATATATATATATATATATATATATATATATATATATATATATATATATATATATATATATATATATATATATATATATATATATATATATATATATATATATATATATATATATATATATATATATATATATATATATATATATATATATATATATTTGATTTACTATCCTTTATCACACCATCAACATCAAACTTAGGTCTTTTCCAATGCGTGTAAACCTTATCCATATTTATGGGTCTATCAAGTTTCATCTTCTTTGAAATTAGACAAGCATATGGAATATTATACGTCTTCCTAAGAGTACAAACATACTTTGAGATATTTGAACCTATTTTCTTAACTCGTTTGATTTTGTGATAAATAAAATCCAATCCCTCTTGAGATATATTGTCCATCAATTGTGAATAAAGATTGTTATCTCTAAATATGTGTTCTAATACTGTAATATTGCGATTAAATGATATTTGTATCTCGTTATGCTAATTTTACAATTTTTTAGTTCACGCAGTCCCAAACTCTACATAAAGCACCTTTATTATTTTCTAACCAATTCTTTAATGTAGCATGACGAGCCACAAGGCTCGTTATCAAGAGAGATAACATAAGCCACGCTCCTAGTCGGCCTGGAGAAACCTCCCTCGTTGGCAACATACAACGGTACAACTGATTCCGATGAGCACATAGAAAATATTGATGCCCTGCTCAACTACCAAGGTGTTAGGAGCGCCATTAAGTGCAGGTTATTCCCAAATACCCTGAGGAAAGGTGACATGCCTTGGTACAAAAGTCTTCCTGTCGAATCCATCACTTCTTGGAAGCAGTTGGGAAAGATGTTCTCAAGGCACTTCACGACATCTCGTCGACATCCCAAGTCAGAAACATCTTTGGAGGAGTTTGTGATCGGTGGGATAGAGAACTGACTATTTTTGGAATGATGGTTTGCGTTTTGCATTTGTTTTTGCAAAATGTCGCGGTAAGCAAGAGTCGCCACCGTCTTTTATTTTTATCCAACAAGGAAAGGAAAAAAGCACAGAAAAATTCCTTTTTTGAGATGTTTCTCGGGTTCGGGAGGTAGATTATAGAAAGGGAAGGTGTTAGCACCCTTTCTATTCGTGGTTATCCACGGGCTCTTAGGTACTTGCTCATTGTGTTTTCAAAATTTTGTTTTTCTTTGTGTTTGTGGGTTTGAAAGAGTTTTTGTTTTGAAGAGAGTGTAAGTGCGAAAAGTTTTGTTTTGTTTTAAAAGGAGCAAGTACTTAAGAACCATCTACCTACTCGAAAAAGGAATTAAACTATGCAAATGTCCTTTAGACAATGCTATCCCACTATTGATGAGTAGGTAGCGTCGTCGTTGGAGTTTTAGGGTCAATTCGATTAAGGGACGTGTGGTCACTAAAGCAATGTTAGGATGCCTTAGCGCTAACCCTAATGTCTTAGATCATTTTTCCGAGGAAACCGTTTCGAGGCAACTTATGATCTTTGGACAAGAGGACGACCTCTAAAACTTCCTATACTTAATGACCATGTTCGAAGGCAACCAAGTGAGGTGTATCCTAAGAGTGCGCATGTGCGAGTGTGTCGTTTTCAGTTATTGTATCTTTGTACATATTAATGGTGATCTAAGTTGATTTTAGGTTTAAACATTTGATCTTGTCATGCATTCCCTATTATCAAACATCTAACCGTGTATAGTTGTGGAATTTAAATTGCGGAAATTAAATCTAAACTATTACAAGGCATCGGGTATTTACATCGCCAAAAACAAACCCTTTAATTTAAATTGCGGAAAATAAAATAAAGCGATAAATAATTAAAGTCCTAATTAAAAGCTATTACATACCGGAAGCAATTACAATATTGGAATCAAATGTATCGCGTGCAAGAAATTAAATCGGCGCATTTTTTAGGGTTTTGACCCTTTTTTGAAAGAAAGAGATTTTTTTGTTTGTTTTTGAATTAAAAGGAATTAAACCTAAGCTAATTATTAATAAATTAATAAAAAGATATTTTTGGATTTTTTGGGTATTTAAAGAAATAAAATAAATTTGGTCAAAATTATTAAAACCTAATATTCTACATTAATTTTAATTATTGCAAAAATATTAAAAGTTATATCTATTTAAAAAACTAAATTAATTAGGTTAATATTTATTTACAAAAAATAAAATGGTGAATTTAATTTTAATAAATAAAAATAATATTTTTTGTGGTTTCTGATTTTATGAGGAAAAATAAATTATTTATTGGTTAGTGAGTTAAATGATAAAAATAATAATAATAAAACAAATAAATAAGAGAAATATAAAAAAGGGATAGAAATAACCCAGTGGGGGTGTCTGGGCCTAAATCTGGATGCTTGAATAGCAATTGTCTGGCCCATTTACGCTGGCCTGCTTTGACTTTTTCAATTCCATGTTGACATGTTGACCTTGGCACATGGTGGATGCTCAATCTAGACCATCAGATTTGGCCTAAAGGCCATCTGGTGCTTGGGATTTGGAGACACACGGTGGACCATACTTTGGACATTGCATGGGAGTACCTAATGAAAAACAACAACAAGCAATTGGGGGACCTGGGATTCGAACCCAGGTCCCATGAGTCACTGATCAACACACTTACCACCACGCCATTGCTTCTTTATTGTTAGTGGAATACGCACTGAATATTATATTGGAAACTCAATCAATATGCTGAAGAAAAAAAAAACAAGCGCGAATAATTTAAATGGACGTATGGGATGGGGACACATCTTCATCCCTGTCCTTGGAATTCTGGTTATTTTTCCTGCGGATTTGAATCCGCAACAAAATCCATGGCTCGATCCTAAAATCGTCTCTAGGCTATGAAAATGAATTCTGAGACCATCGCCATGCTCGTCTCTTCCTCCTGAGTTCATCCATGTCCATGGTTGGTCCTGATTTTACCTGAAACGGAAATGCCTAAAAACAAGAAAGCCAAACCCTAGTTTTGGGTATGGCTGTACATGCTACCAAAACAAAATCAAATAATGTAGAAACGTTCTAAATGGAACGATAAACATGATAGTGTCAAGATTTTGGCAAAAAGATGCAAGAATAAGGGATTATGTTTTCGTGTACAGGGCCATGTTCAAAGAAACTTACAGCGTGATTTAGGAGGTTTCAGGGCTTGGTTTTGATTCCAATAGCTTTAGTGGACGTCAGGCAAGAAGATAGCGTTGAGTTTTTGTGTTGAAAATGTCTCCAATACGGATTTCAGTTTTCAACTTTTCAAGCTTTTTCAAGTTTTGGTTTTGTCAATTCTGCAGCCTCTAGGTCGTGTTTTTTGTGTCTTTGCCTTGTACATGTATAAGGAAATGAATTAGGTTAAAAATTTGGGCTTGAACCTTTAGGCATTGAAGATTTTGGATTTGATATGATCCTCCATTTACAAAGCTTCCAAAAATGTCCAAATCCAATATTTTGTTCATAACATGGCTTGATTCGGATTTGATTGTGTTCATGATGTCAACTAAGACCTGTAATGATCAAAAAGATATCAAGTTATCAATTTTTAGATTTTATTTAGATTTAAATTGATTTAAAATGAATTAATTCAATAAAAATCAAATAAAATAGAAAAATTAATGAATGGACATAAAACTGAAGATAGGAAACGTGTGTGGTGTGACAAGATCAAATCAAGTGGAAAAAAGTGGACCCATTTGGCAAAATTTGAAGTTTTGGGGATAGTTGACTTTTGGCAATTTTGGAAAAATGCCCAACTTCAACAATGCATAACTTCTTCAATTTTGAACTTTTGGAAGTGTTCTTGGACTTTTTAGAAACCTTGATATGTCCTATAACAAACCCTTTTTGTATCATCTCATGTTGATATTCCATGCTGAAGTTATAAGCTTTGGAAAAAAAGGTGTTTTTGTTGACTTCCAAAAATGACCTATAATGTCCAAATTTGTAACTTCTTGTGAGTGCATTTCTTGATCTTGGGGTGTGAATATGGATTGTAGGAAATTGCATCCTCTTCAAAATGAGATTTTGATGGGTCATTTCTCATAAAGTAAGAGAAAGTTATGCTTGGTCAAAGTTGAGTTGACTTTTCCTGCAAAACCCTAATTTAGCAACTTTTGAATCTTGATGAATCTTGAGCAATCCTTGATGAATCATGATCAACCCTTGATCAAATGCTGAATTATCCTCCAAAATGAGAATGTTGACAAAAAAATCTTGAAGTTTGACTATTTGTAGGTCACAGTTGACTTTTGCCCTAGCACAGTCGATTTTTGGACCTCTTGAGCAATTGACTGAGCAAACTTCCTCTGCAAGGCTTGAAATTTGACATGGATGAACTTGAGAACATATTAGGACATCGGGGAGAACTTGAGGTCATTTGGATGTAAGGACCTTGATGCAACACAATACTCTAATTTGAGATTGACTGCCTTAGGAGGTGATTTGACTGTCCAACTCTTGAGCAATCTTGAGCAACTTGGAAGTTATTCTTGAAATGTCTTGGGAAATATGGGAGGGCAAATTTTGGGGTACAACAGTTGCCCCTGTTCAATTTTCTTAAACTTGAGGATATAGATTGGCTTTCGAGCCTTTCGTGATCCGAAGGTGGAAGATGATTGAACACTAGAGTGCCCAGAAATTTGCACTCGCATGGTGTAGTATCAGCATTGTGATGTCGGGAATGGGCTTACAGATGCCATTTGGTGATTGTCGGTAGGTGGTTTTGTCTTCTTTGACTGATTGTCTCCTTTGACGGGTTGTCTCCTTTGATGGGTTATCTCCATTGACGGGTAGTCTCCATTGACGGGTAGTCTCCATTGACGGGTTGTCTCTTTTGACGGGTTGTCTCCATTGACGGGTTGTCTCGATTGACGGGTTGTCTCTATTGACGGGTTGTCTCTTTTGACGGGTTGTCTCCATTGACGGGTTGTCTCCATTGACGGGTTGGCCTCAGAAAAATCTTTAGGAATCGATTTAACTGATTTTGTCTCCATTGACTGGCCTCAGAAAAATCTTTAGGAATCGATTTAACTGACTTAGTCTCCATTGACGGGTTAGCCTCAGAAAAATATTTAGGAATCCATTTAACTGATTTTGTCTCCATTGACTGGCCTCAGAAAAATCTTTAGGAATCGATTTAACTGACTTTGTCTCCATTGACGGGTTGGCCTCAGAAAAATCTTTAGGAATCGATTTAACTAATTTTGTCTCCATTGACTGGCCTCAGAAAAATCTTTAGGAATCGATTTAACTGATTTTGTCTCCATTGACTGGCCTCAGAAAAATCTTTAGGAATCGATTTAACTGATTTTGTCTCCATTGACGGGTTAGCCTCAGAAAAATCTTTATGAATCAATTTAACTGATTTTGTCTCCATTGACGGGTTTGCCTCAGAAAAATATTTAGGAAATGATTTAACTGATTTTGTCTCCATTGACTGGCCTCAGAAAAATCTTTAGGAATCGATTTAACTGATTTTGTCTCCATTGACATAGTTGAGAATTTAACTGCATCTTTCCTGAAAGGTAAAGGTCAGTCATATGCAATGCATGATGTGGATCAAGCAATGATGTTCTCAACATAAATGAGATTGTATGGTATGATGCGTATATGCATGTATCATGATGTATGAAAATGCAATGCTTTAGCTGGGGAAAATAAATCACGGATAGCTGCTGGAGAATAGAGTTGAATTCTTCGTTTCCACTGGGGATGATGAACGAAGATGATAAACTTGCAGGAGAGGATAACTCCGTTGGGGAATAAGCTGATGAGGAGATTACTCCGAGGGAAATTACTCTGTGGGGAAGAGATGCTCTGCTGAGGATTTTAACGATAAACTCCGCTGGGGATTCCGCTGATAAGCTCCGCCGGGGATTTCAACGATAAACTCCACTGGGGATGGATTACCGTTGCTGGTGATATTAAATCTGTTGGGGGTTGAATTCCTGCTTGTGAAAGGAAAGAACTTCGCTGGGGACGATCTTTCAGTTGCAACTTGCTGGAGATAACCCTGTTAGACTCTTGTGGGGACAACCCTCTGAATTTGGCTGGGGAGATTTATTTGTGCTCTGTAGGGGATAAGCTTCCAGAGTCTACTGGGGATGTTGATTCAACTCCGTTGGGGAAGCTTTTTCAGACCGTGCTGGGGAAATATTGACTCCACTGGGGTATCTTGTGTTCTGTCGGGGAACATTCTTATACTCCGTTGAGGAATATTAAGATTGTCGGGGATACTCTTATACTTGTTGGGGAATATTCTTACACTCCGCTGGGGAATATTAAGACCCTTTTAGTGTTGATGGTAGATAAACTCTGCTTGGGGAGGATATTACTGATTCATTCATAGCTGCAAGTCTCAGCTGAGGGAGCTACCATTACTATCTTACTCTGCGGGGAGTGAAGGTATCTTAGCCATATTCTTCAGTTGAATCTACCTTGGTACCTGGTGGTCAAAGCAACTATACAGTTCGGACAATTCTTATTGCCCCTGTTTCTGATGTTACCAGTAATTCATCTTTCGTTTCACATGTAAACACTCATGAGCAACAATTAATGTCAAATGCATATATCAAAAATGAACATTGGACGTTCTTTGCAAAACAAAACAGGTAAAGGAAAAACAGTTTGAAATTTTTTTCTGAAAATAAATTGTATTGATTTTGAAGTTTGGCCTGTAAATAGACATTTTTGTACAAGAGGCTGACGTCCTAGTAAGAGAACACCGTCGAAAAAAATTTACATAACTTGTGAAAAGACTAAACAAAATAGCTATGTGAAAGATCCCATTGGGTTCCAACTCTGCTATTGCCTTTATATCCTCGAGCATCTCATCACTTTGCTACTTGGTTGAAGGTAGATCAGATTGATTAGTGCCATCCGAGCTTGATAGTTGATACCGAAGTCTGGATGCAAGGTGATCCAATGAGACATAGTGTTACGCTTATCCCTAACTTTTGCCTGGACCTCCCTTTCGGGTTTTCAGTCCACCGGGATACCCTTTTTTTGCCCAAGTCGCCTTTTCAGGTTTTCGACTTGCCGGGTGTACATATTTTTTTATTTTCATCCCTTATTTTTGCCCCAACCTTTTTGGTTCGCCGGGAAGCCCTTATTTTTGCCTAGGCCAGTCAACCTAGCGGGTCTTTGATTATGCGTAGTATCTTTTCACTATGTCTACATTGACGGGGTGAGGAAGGTCGTCACCATCCATGGTGGTTAGAGTCATAGCTCCTCCTGAGAAAATGTTCTTAACCACAAATGGCCCTTCGTAAGTAGGGGTCCATTTACCCCTGGGATCACCTTGAGGTAGAGTAATGCGCTTGATTACCAGCTCCCCAACTTGATACTCTTGTCGTCTGACTTTCTTGTTAAATGCCTTGATCATCCGTTTTTGATACGTCTGACCCTGATAAATAGCAATAAGTCTCTTTTCGTCGATTAAATTCAGTTGATCAAGCCGGGTCTGAATCCAGTCATCTTTGCTCAAACCTGCATCCTTCATGATTCGAAGAGAGGGTATCTGAACTTCGATGGGCAAGACTGCCTCCATACCATATACCAATGAATATGGTGTTGCCCCTGTTGACGTCTGCGCTGAGGTACGGTATCCATGAAGAGCAAATGGTAACATCTCGTGCCAGTCTTTGTATGTCACTGTCATTTTCTGCACGATCTTCTTAATGTTCTTATTAGCTGCTTCTACAGCCCCATTCATCTTCGGCCGGTAGGGAGAAGAGTTATGATGATGTATCTTGAATTTCTCGCAGAGCTCAGTGATCATCTTATTGTTGAGATTGGTACCATTGTCCGTAATGATCCTTTCTGGTACACCATATCGATAGATTAGATTATGCCGAATGAACTGTGCCACGACGTTCTTGGTTACAGCAGCAAAGGAAGCTGCTTCAATCCACTTCATAAAGTAATCAGTAGCTACCAGGATGAAACAGTGCCTGTTGGATGTCGTAGGTCTGATCTCGCCGATCATATCAATGCCCCACATTGCAAAAGGCCAAGGTATTGTCAGGATGTTTAGATCTTTTGGTATCAGATGAGTAGTATGAGTCAACATGTACTGTCTCAGCCGGCGAGCAGCCCATGCCAAAGCATAGCAAGTTCTCTCGAGCAGTGAGTATTGGGTTTCACAGTCGGTAAACTTTTTGCTAAAGCAATAAATAGCATGTTATTTTCGTCCAGACTCGTCATGCTGCCCCAACACGTACCTCTTTGTATTATCCAGCACTTTTAAGTATAAGATCAACGGTCTTCCTGCAATTTAGAGGCATCAAAATTGATGGCTTAGAGGTAGTATGGTCCTCTCTTCTTGGAGCAGTAGTCTATCAAATTCACCAGACACTTCGCAATCATCTTCACCTTCGTCTTCGGCTAAGTTGATCGGACTTTCGAAGTCATAACCAGCAGTAGAAGAGTCGTTATCAGTGGGATCCAGAGTGGATTTGGATCATGATACATGAGTGTGTGTAAAACAGCTATTTTGCAACATATATATAATCAAAGAAAAACAAGGAGCGCAAGATTTGAAATGCAAGAAACGTCCAATGCTTTTATTAATGATATATGAAAATGACACACATAAATCCCTCACAAATGAAGCCACAGTGCCCCGGGTAAGACATCGGGCCATAAAGTTTTAAACATTGTCTGTTACAGATTCAAAATAAAAGTTTCATTACTAGGTAACAAAAGTAATAGGGGTGAAGTCCTTTGTTGTCCAGTTGCATTGTCTACCGTCGGTCGTAGGGTAGGTCCAGCTGTCGAACTCAGACTCTTCCACATCATCTTCAATGGCATTCACTCCCGAGTTGCTGATGAACACGAGAGGTCTTCCGATTCGTGCCTCCCGAACAGCCCTCTGAGCTTCTGCAGTGAAACCCAAACCAAACTTGTTAGTCTTCTGTGTAAAATCAGGGAGTCGGCCCCAATTTGTACATTCACCCTTCTCAACAACAGCCCGGGCATCCTTGAAGGAAGCCATCTTCATAGGAGAGTCCTCAATAACAGTCTCAGTTGACGCCAGTGTCTGGGGAACCTCCTCAAAATGCTGAAATGGAGTCTCAATGAACTCCCAATCCATCTCTACATATCAGAAAGATTTGAGGTGGCTAACCATGTACTCTTCCTCTCCTTGCACTGTCACAATCTTCCCTTTGACCGGGTACTTGAGCTTCTGGTGGAGCGTTGAGGTTACGGCCCCAGCTTTGTGGATCCATGGACGACCCAGCAAACAAGAATAAGATGGCCGAATGTCCATCACATAGAATGTAGAGTTGAAAACCTGAGAACCAACCTTGATCGGGATATCAACCTCTCCATGTACCATTCTTTTAGACCCATTAAAGGCCCGGACAACGATGTTACTTGGTTTCAGCTCCAACCCTTCACAATCCAACCGGTCTAGAGCTTTCTTGGGCAAGACGTTCAATGAGGAACCAGTATCCACCAATACATGTGCAAGAGTAGTGCCCCTGCATTCAATGGAGACATGTAGGGCATCATTGTGATTCTTCCCCTTAGCAGTCAAGTCGGCGTCCGAGAAACCCAAACCATTATCAGCAGTCAAATTGGCCATGCAATCTGTAAACTGATTAACTGATGTCTCTTATGGCACGTGGGCAGTCTTCAAAAAGGTAATCAGAGCCTTGGCATGGGCCTCTGAGCACAATAATAGTGACAACATAGAAATCTTGGATGGGGTTTTCCCCAGCTGCTCAACTACATTGTAGTCACTCTTTTTGATGGTCTTCAAGATCTCTTCTATTTCTTGTTTGGAAGCTTCAACAGTAATTGTCTTTGGTGCCTCCGTCTGGGCAGGCACATCAGTGGTGATCCCTTTGCCCCGAGTGTCAGATGGCTCGGCGACAGGGGTAAGAATAGGAACTTGAACAGGAATGGTAGCAGGTACACTGGCAGGTGTAATAACAACAGGTCTTCGGGCAGTTGGTGGAGCAATATCAGGTGAGAAAAGTCTTCCGCTGCGGGTGACTTTAGCAGGTCCAACAATGTTGTTGATGTCAGTGTCAGCATCCAACTCTTGCTTAACTCCATGAAAATAAACATCAACCCCATAGTTCCAAGGGACAGCTTTATCAGAAGTGTAGGGGATGGGCCCCGGAACAGTGATGATTACAGGTGCGATCTTTGGAACAGATGTAATTCTAACAGGCTTCCTCGAGGGAGCCTTGGAAGAATTGTCGAAAATGGTAATGATGGCAACTTCTTCAGAAGGAACTAAGGGAACAATTGTCTTCTCAAACAGGATCTCTTTACTATCCATCAGGTTTTGGACACCTGACTTCAAGAATGGGCAACCGGTAGGTAAAATAGAACACATACGACAACTGTGATACGGTGGGAGAACTGACTAGTGTTTCGCGTTCGTATTCGCACTTGTGCGGTTGAGCAAGAGTCACCATCGACTTTTTATTTTATCCTAAAGGAAAGGTTAAAAAAGCACAGCAAAAACCTTTCGAGATATTTTTTTGGGTTCGGGGGGTAGATTATGAAAAGGGAAGGTATTAGCACCCTTTTCATCCATGGTTATCCATGGGCTCTTAGTTACTTGGTTTTTTAGATCACTTGCCTTGATTTTCGATTGCTTGAAAATGGTGTGTGTGTGAGTGCTTTTGAAAATGTTTTTGAAGAGATGCCTTGTCTTAGGCGACCAATGTATTTGACTCGTGTTTGAGTGTTTTACAAAAGTGTGGATCTTTTCGAAAAGATGTTTCAAATGTTTTTGAGAGTTTGTTTGAAAGTGTTGTGGATTGTGGTTTTTGAAAAGAAGGCAAGTGTTTTTGCAAGTTGATCTCAAGTAATTAAGAGTTTTACCTACCCTATTGTACTCAAAGGTTTTTGTTATGTTTTAACCCCTTTTTAACAATTTTGTTCCACCATTGAAATTGGTGGATAATCTTGCGTTTAGGAAGTTTATTCGGGACGGGCACGGGTCATCGTATGGACCATGAATGCAATGATGCCAAGTGTCTTTGGCAATTTGCTTTGAAGGGACTATGATCATTTGTTTTGGCAATATTTTGAAAGTGTTATCGAGGGACCATGATCATTTTGAATTCGTTTTGCCAAAGAAACTCGACGTGCAAGCATGGCCCATTTTGGAAGGCAACATGTGGGATTACCCTAGGGGGTGCAAGTGTGATTGTGTATTGATTTCATGTATTTGTCTTGTATTAGGTTATCTAGCGTTTGATTTTATGTACATGCAAACCCTAGGTCTAACCATGGTATAATTGAAAGCGGTAAATTGCGAAAATGTAAAATCTACGCTATTACAGAATAAGTATCCGGGAGTGGGGGTACAAGTTTATGAATGGGGATGAGACTTATAGTATCCAATAAGTTACAACCAAATCGAATTTGCGATCAAATGTAAATAACGAATATACAAATATAAGATAAACAAATGTGTATAGGGCAATGTGAATGTATTTGCATTGTGTAAGTGTGAGATGTATTGTGTAAGCATGTAATTATTTACAGGTGCGACAATATGAAATCGATGTGTATTAGGGTATTTGTTTTGACCTAAAGAAATGTTTAATGAATCTTTGATTTGTATATTTTTAATATGTACGAAAGAAAAAATGTTTTAATTGAATGTTCAAGTTCTAATTAAAATATGTATAAAAATGATGTTTTAAGAAAATATTTCTAAGTTTCAATTATGTATACAAAAAGTATTTTTCATTTGTTATGTACAAAAATATTTTAATTAAAAGAAAGGGAAAAAAGTTTTCAATTTTAATTACATGGTGTAAAAATGTATTTTATTATTTATGTACAAAAAAATTTAAATTAGATATTTTAGATAAAAAGTGTTTTTATATGTTTTAGTATTAATGCATTATTATAACAAATTTATTAAATTAGAAAAACTATATGGTGTTTAAAAAACATTAAATGTTTTAACTTAATAAATAAAAACAAGAATAGGTTAATTAATTAACTAAAAAAGAAAAGAGTTGTTTTATATAAGAGGGTTAGAGTTTTTAATGGGCTTTAGAGAGGTTAACAAGGATTAGGCCCATTTTTCTTGAACCGATTTTTTTAGGGTTTTGTTAATTTGCTTTCAGTTGGAGACAAAGGCTTTAGGGTTTGTACAGCGCGCCGTTCACCTTGGGGTTTCGTTGTCTTCTCCGTCCATCTTTTCGCCATAGATTCAAAGCTCTGACCTTCTCGCCCTAGCCACCGTGCCATCTCCTCCTCTGTTCGCCCTCCTCCGTGGGTCGTTCACGTTAGGTACGGAAGTTCGTTTTCGTTTAGAATCTCATTTCGTCTTGCATGCCATGTTTTTTCATTTATTTGATTTTTGCTTACTGATTTATGCGAGGTTTCGAAGAAAGAATGGAAGAGATTATACCTTGGCGAAGGAGGAGGAAGGAGGCACTTGGGGGCTTGACGAGCGGAGGCAACGTGAGGCGCGATTTATCTTCTGGTATTTCTGTACTTTCCTCCTTTGCCTTGGGTTTCATGATGATTTGAACTGAAAGCTCTTTTTGAAACCTCACTTCTTTCTTCTTCTTTCCTACTGTATGCACGTTGCCTTTGATACTTTTGTTGTCTATGTTGACTTGAGTGTTGCCTTCTCGTGTTGCCTATTGCTTTTCCTCTTCTTCTGCCTTGTATCGCCTTGAATGATTTTCCTATGATGAAGAGCTTCTTATGAGGCCTAGGGTTTAGTTGCCCTTGTCGCCTATTATTTTCCCTCTTCTTCTGACTTGTTATGTTGCTTTGAGCTGCTTTTGAATATGTTGAGCTTGTTGCCCGATGATGTGTTCTTACTGAGGGCCTGATGTTTGGGTTTTGGAAATTGTATTTTTATGGTTCAGGCCCTATGATGAGTATTCTGAGGGCTGGAGGTTTTGATTGGTTCTCTTTGTGTGGGTTATGTCTGGATTGAATGGTCGATGGTTTTGGCCAGGTATTGTGCTTGCTTCAAAGCTTAGGCGGGTTTAGTGTTTGACAGGGTATGTTTGGCCTGGTTTGAATTTGCTTCAGCAGGTTATGTTGATGCAGGTTATGGTTTTAGCCAGGTTTTACTGGTTTTGCTGTGGGCATTTGGTTTTAGCCAATACAGGTTTGTTATTGCTTGAGGTAGCAGGTTATGCACGATGTAGGCAAGGCTTCAGCAGGTTATGCTTGCAGTAGGTTTATGCTGATGCTTTGGTTGATTGTTGATGGCCTTAGCAGGGTTGAGCCAATGTAGGTTTGTGTGTTGACAGTAGGTAAGGGTTTGTGAGGTTTCAGGCTTGAACTGGCTTCAGGTTGAATGCTTGGGCTTGACAGGTTAATGGTTTATCAGGCCATTGCAGGTTTGTATGGTTATGAGGTTTTTAGGCCATGTATTGCTGGTTTCTGAGCTTTGTGTTTGCTTCAGTATGTGGTTTGCTTGCATATGCAGGTTGTGGTTAGGCTTTTTGCTTAGCAGTTTGTATCTCAGTTTTTGTATTGGTTTTTTTCCTCCTCTTGAACTGTGTTTTTTTTGTATTATATCTTTCTTCCTATGCCTGCCTAAAGCCTAAAACCTGCATTCTTATATCTTCTTTTTCTCTCTCTATAGTACACTTTAAAGAATTTTAAATGTTTTTCTTGTGTACTTTCTGAAAGGGCCATTGGGAAATGATGAAAAATGTAGCTTGCATAAAAGATTTTCTCTGCATATTTTCTCTTTTCTTTGACAGCTTTCTACACTTTGTGAACTTTCCATATCTTTGCCAAATCTTTTCATGACAGCCTTGAGTAGACTTTGTACTTTTTTGACAGCAAGTTTGATACTTTTGGATTTTCAGTTTGGTTTGAACTTGGAGTTTGAGATTGAGTTTATGCAGTTTGACATTTTATGCATTTTTTCTCAACTTTGCATTCATGATTAAATAAAATTCTTCCCTCTTTGTGAACCGGGAGAAATCCCGTGATTTGCAGAGAGGGTTAACTGATCCCAATCAGTGGCCCTTAATGATGATTGCAATTTTATCTGTCTTTAATTAATTATCAGTCACTGACTTTTCTTCTTTTGCAGATAAAAATGGATGGAGGGGTACTAAATGAAGACTGAAGAATTAGAAAATATAGGATAGTTTTCTTTTTATTTAATATTTAAATTAATGTAAACCATTGTTTGTAATTAAATTATAAACAATATTTGTACAAATAATTCAAATATCAATAAAAGTCTTTATTATCCAACCAATTCTATTTCCTCTTTCTTTATTGTTTATTTATTTATTTAAAACTCTTTGAATTAAAATAATTGAAAAAATAAATTTCAATCACTTAATTTAGAATAATAAATAATTTAAATAAACAATACTTTAGCACATTGATCAATTAAACCTGGTATCTTCAAAGCGAATCAATAGTTAATCAAAACACTGATCAAGCGCGTTCTCTCTTTTCACTGATTTTCAACAAACACTGTAATTCCAAAATGCGCATATCCTTTGACTGGTGAATTCAAACCAACTGCCTCCTCTTACTGATTAAATTAAAAACAATGCGAATTCGACCCGAATCTCGGAGTAACTTGCAAAGTGCTGTGGAATTTTAATCTTTCTGAGAATATGCCCATAAAACCTTAATTCCCGATTCAATGCCAAAGAACGTCCACCTGATCAAAATTGAGCCAGAATCAACCAAAACCCTAAGCCAATTATTTGAAGCAATCCAGAGTCCTAAAAATCAATAAAACCCTAATTTTTGTTTGACTGACGAGAAAAGTCCGTTTGTCCGATTCTTGAGTCAGTTTGAAAAATCAGGAAACGCCTGAAGCTGAGATTTCTTGTGGAAAAATGCGAGGGCAAATTTTGGGGTACAACAGTTGCCCCTGCTCAATCTTCTTGGACCTGAAGAGTTAGATTGGCAAGTTTGCCTTTCGCGACTTGAAGGTAAAAGAAGATTGGACACTAAAGTGCCCAGAAAATTTGCACTCGGTGATATGATGGTGGAGGTGAATGGGCTTAAAGATGCCATTTGGTGATGGGCTTAAAGATGCCATCTGGTGCGATAGAACCTTGTCGGGGAATGGGCTTAGAGATGCCATCTGATAATGGGCTTAAAGATGCCATCTGGTGACTGCTGGTAGGAGGATGGGCTTATAGTTGCCATCTGGTTATGTTGAACTGTATGTCAATGGTGACTGGACGAGTTTCAGAAAGGCATCCATGTTTTGGAACATCTCTGAATTGGGGGTCCGAGCAAGCAATAGATTGACATCCATGTTTGGAGAATCCGTAAACTGTTTTCAGAAGTCTTGAGAAGAATCTGAATAAGTGATAGGTTAACATCCGTTACTTGGAGAACCCGTGAACTGTTTTCAGAAGTCTTGAGAAGAATCTGAATAAGTGATAGGTTAACATCCGTTACTTGGAGAACCCGTGAACTGTTTTCAGAAGTCTTGAAGTTGAATAAGCAATAGATCAACATCCGTTGTTGGGACGCGTCCGTAAGCTATTTTCGAAAGTTGCGTCTGAACAAGTTGGTAGATTGACATCCGTTGTTGGGAAGAATCCGTAAACTGTTTTCAGACGTCTTGAAGAGGAACCGGTGTAGGGTTTCCTGATGATGCGTTTGAATGGATCTGGAATAAGTATCAGAATGTCGCCGTGTCCGGGTCACATCTGAACTAATTCTGGATGAATCTCGGAGGATGATCTGTGTCTGTCGACTGATCTTACCTGAAAAGGCAAAGGGTTAGTTGTATGCAATGTTATGATGCATGATGCAATGTATGTGACATTAATGGTTATGACATGAATGCGCGTGTAAGCTGATGAACTATCTTGCTGAGGATAAATGAATCCGAGATGGCTGAAGATAAAAGCATCTTGATTGCTGCCGGGGAAAATAAATCCTTGGCTGCTGTTGTGGAGGGCAAGAGTCTTCAGTTGTTGAAAATGAGAAGTCTTGGGACCACTGTTGGGAGAATCAGAAGCTTGGGTTGTACGCCAAACTACTGGGGTCTTCCTGTTTTGAGGAGATCTGTGTAGGATTTCCTGACGATGAGTCTGTGTAAAACTGCATCGGGTTTTTGAACACTTTTGACATTCAAATGTCCCAAGTGGTAATGTAGATAAATTCCTGGCTTGTTACAGGTGTTGGTCTACAATCGGTCGTTCACAGATGTTTTCCTGACTTGTTACAGGTGTTGATCTGGAATTCTTCATACGTGCCCTGGCTGGATACAGGAGTCGAGTCTGGAAATGTGGTCAACAGATATGCCCTGGCTGGATACAGGAGTCGAATCTGGAAATGAGATAGTTGATAGATATGCCCTGGCTGGATACAGGAATCGAATCTTCAAAATCTTCAGACGTGCCCTGGCTAGATACAGGAATCGAGTCTGGAAATGTGGTCAACAGATATGCCCTGGCTGGATACAGGAGTCGAATCTGGAAATGTTGTAGTTAACAGATATGCCCTGGCTGGATACAGGAGTCGAATCTGGAAATGAGATAGTTGATAGATATGCCCTGGCTAGATACAGGAATCGAATCTTCAAACTCTTCAGACGTGCCCTGGCTAGATACAGGAATCGAGTCTGGAAATGTGGTCAACAGATATGCCCTGGCTGGATACAGGAGTCGAATCTGGAAATGTTGTAGTTAACAGATATGCCCTGGCTGGATACAGGAGTCGAATCTGGAAATGAGATAGTTGATAGATATGCCCTGGCTGGATACAGGAATCGAATCTTCAAACTCTTCAGACGTGCCCTGGCTAGATACAGGAATCGAGTCTGGAAATGTGGTCAACAGATATGCCCTGGCTGGATAAAGGAGTCGAATCTGGAAATGTTGTAGTTAACAGATATGCCCTGGTTGGATACAGGAATCGAATCTTCAAACTCTTCAGACGTGCCCTGGCTAGATACAGGAATCGAGTCTAGAAATGTGGTCAACAGATATGCCCTGGCTGGATACAGGAATCGAATCTGGAAATGTGATAGTTGATAGATATGCCCTGGCTGGATACAGGAATTGAATCTTCAAACTCTTCAGACGTGCCCTGGCTAGATACAGGAATCGAGTCTGGAAATGTAATAGTTGATTTGTTGAACACTTTTGACATTCGAATGCCCCAAGTGGTGATGAAGGAATCTTGAATCAGATTACTCTGCATATTGAGAGATTTCTTGAAATCTTGACTGGACTGCCCCAGGTTAACTGAACTTTGAAAGATCTGTTGGACCTTGACTGGACTGCCCCAGGTTAATTGAATTGTGACATGCCATGCCCCTTGTTGATAGGGGATTTAATGGAAGTGTTATCCTCTTGAAGTGATTTTGACTTGCTGAGAGAGTTTTCGTTCCTCCGAACATTCGCTGTATGAATTTCTTCGCTGTCAAACAAAAAGGTCAAATGCAGACAGTGATATTCGAATAATGCAAAGTTTATGTTTGTCTTGAATTTTTGAAAAATGCGTTTTTAGCAGAAAACTTTTTATAAGACAAGTCAACACAAGATTTAGAGCAGAACCTTACAGGAGTCAGGATACCTTTTGTAACAGTATGCTTTCGAACTAACCCATGCTTCAATTAGGACTTTTGAAGGGTTGTAACGTGGCCTGGTTCACGGTTTAAGAAACAAAGGATAAAGGCTCAAAGTATATTTGTACCCACCCGCTCTTTGTGATGTTCTCCAACCTAAGCTCAGTTAATTGCGTCATACTCTGTTTTTTGAGTTTGGAACGACTTTTGGACGATGGTTCACCAGTTGAATTTGGGGAGACAGTCATCATCTCCTCTTTTCTTTTTCAACATTTTTTTCATGTTGTTGAGGATTTTGTAATGACCTCACTATTTTGATTTTGATTTGTTATCCCTAACTTTTGCCTGACTGTTACCGTTTTCCGGGATTACTGTCAGCGGGATGCCCCAGCTTTCTTAAGCCTCCTTTATAGGTTTTGGCTCGGCGGGCTTTTCTCTTTTGAGAGATTGACTGTCTATGTGATAGGGAACCACCCTTGTCTTTTGATTCTGAAGGAACGCTTTCTTTTTTGACATCGTTCGTTGTATTACGAACTGAGAGTTTGCGACTTCAATGCGCATTTCCTTTTGAATTAAACTGAGATACTACCCTGCCCCGGGTTTATATCAAGGGTTTTGATCGCTTTAAAACAGAAAACTCCTACTTCTTTGGCTCGAAGGGGTTGACTAGGGATTAACTTCCTTATATCTCCAGTGTTTGGGAATTGAAAGAAATGCCTGTACATCATCAGCAAGGTCTGTTCAAAAGCATACTGTATAAGATCGCGGTATTGTTTCGTCATCCTCCCTCTAAAGGCTTACAGCTTTTTATCAAGAGTCAAATATCATAAAGAAAAGCATAAGAGTAGTGAAACGAATGGATGGATTCAAGACAAACATATGCAATGCATTAATGAAAACAGAGTTTATCATCAACAGATAATTGTTTGACAGCAAAAGAAATTACAACTTTGAAAATTAAAAAGAAGCAAAAGTCTTTCAGCTCGAGCTTCGTCACTTCAAGTGGAGAACCCTTTAACGGAAGATTTTCATCTCGCCGTCTGGCATGAATTCCAGCACCCCAATGTCGATCAGATCTTGAATCTTATTCTTCAAGGCCCAACAGTCGTTGGTGTCGTGTCCCGGGCTGTAGGAGTGGTAAATACAGAATGCGCCGGGATGATAGTGAGGAGAGGAGATATTGAGCTTCTGAGGAGGGTCCTTTACAGTAAGCAAGTTGACCTCCAACAGACGCTTCAGTATGAAAAATGATGGTATTTCAGTCTCTGTGAACTGTCTTCCCGACTTTTCTTGCTTACGCCGATTACCCCGTTGACGCTGGCGAGGTTGTTGATGGGTTTGTGACCCTGAAGCAAGCAAAGGAGCTTTCCCCTTGTCTTCTTGAGTTGAAGGAGGCTGAGCGGTGACTTGCTCTTCGACCTCAGATGTTTGCCCCAGTTGGTTGTTTGGAAGCAGTTGGCGGACAAGAACTCTGAGTTCCTCTTGTCTTTGGGATAGGTCTTGGATGAGAGCCATCTGGCCCACCAACTGTCCCATCACTTGGGTCCTCAGTGTTGTCAGATCAAACTGCAGCTCCGCAAGCTGATCACTCCTGGTATTGTTGGAATTCTCCAAGCCCTTGGTGAGGAGAGCTTTCATCTGTTCTTGCCCCAGAGACAAGTTCAGGAACACCTCCTGCAGCTGAGCAGTCTGGTCTTGGATGTCTTTGGCAGACCTTTCTAGAGCCATCTCTTGCTGAAATAAACAGCAGGAGAGTAAGGAAACCTGAAAAAGGAAAGATTGTCAAAATGCAATGCATGATATGTGGATGCATGCTTTCAAGGATCTCTTGGGGTAAACACAAGAAAATGTTAGAGGTTGAACTCTGCTCTTGGATTGGAGATCTCTGCACCGGTGGACGTCCTTCCACGAGAATCAAGCTCGCCATGTCGAGTGGGTCATAGCCACTGATTCAAGTTGTTGCACTTGATCTTTGATTGGAGAACTTTGTGTCGGTGGATGTCTTTCCACGAGAATCAAGCTCGCCATGTCGAGTGGGTCATAGCCACTGATTCAAGTTGTTGCACTTGATCTTTGATTGGAGAACTTTGTGTCGGTGGATGTCTTTCCACGAGAATCAAGCTCGCCATGTCGAGTGGGTCATAGCCACTGATTCAAGTTGTTGCACTTGATCTTTGATTGGAGAACTTTGTGTCGGTGGATGTCTTTCCACGAGAATCAAGCTCGCCATGTCGAGCGGGTCATAGCCACTGATTCAAGTTGTTGTACTTGAACTTTGATGGCATTTGTTTTAGAGGAGAAACCTCTTGCCCCTTGGTAGGCGTCTGGTTCAACGTAACCCTGCATCAAAAGGACCCTCGAGATCCTTGAAATGGTTATTGAAAATGCTATGGTATGATGTTATGATGTCATGTACATGTATGCACAAGCAAATGAGTGTATGTACAGGCAAACATATTCACACAAAGCAAACAAGTCCTTAGGTTTAGGCTTGCATGAGGTTCAGGTACTACCCTCTTTCAGTTCGTTGGTTAAAACCTGTCCTATCAAAAGTAACCGGGTTCTAGAGGATATCAAATCATTGGCTACCCTCAATCGGTCATAACTCCAGCATCGCAACCTTTTCTCGCGGCCGGAACCATCGCGAGAGTTTAGCCTCAATGAGCGTAGCATACTGCTACTGTTCTAATGGCCAAGTTGGGTCAATTTAGGGTTCTAAGGTCGGTTGGTGCTTAATGACTCCTTGGAAGACCCATATTCTCCCCGTTTCAACACGAGGGATATCGGTACAGACCAAAGCGCCACACCAACGTAGCCACTGCTTCACCCATGTCGGTATACCCCGGACATGTCCCTCGCAGATTATGCTACCTAAAAAGGTTTCCCCCAGATCCGGGTTAGGATCTATGAAACTCCGATACAAAGCCCACAAATGTAAAAGCAAACAAAGCAATCAATTGAAAACAATAGTTGATCTAAACCCTAAGGTAACCCCACTTTGAGTAGTCATCCCCAGCAGAGTCGCCAGTTCTGTGATACGGTGGGAGAACTGACTAGTGTTTCGCGTTCGTATTCGCACTTGTGCGGTTGAGCAAGAGTCACCATCGACTTTTTTTTATCCTAAAGGAAAGGTTAAAAAAGCACAGCAAAAACCTTTCGAGATATTTTTTTGGGTTCGGGGGGTAGATTATGAAAAGGGAAGGTATTAGCACCCTTTTCATCCATGGTTATCCATGGGCTCTTAGTTACTTGGTTTTTTAGATCACTTGCCTTGATTTTCGATTGCTTGAAAATGGTGTGTGTGTGAGTGCTTTTGAAAATGTTTTTGAAGAGATGCCTTGTCTTAGGCGACCAATGTATTTGACTCGTGTTTGAGTGTTTTACAAAAGTGTGGATCTTTTCGAAAAGATGTTTCAAATGTTTTTGAGAGTTTGTTTGAAAGTGTTGTGGATTGTGGTTTTTGAAAAGAAGGCAAGTGTTTTTGCAAGTTGATCTCAAGTAATTAAGAGTTTTACCTACCCTATTGTACTCAAAGGTTTTTGTTATGTTTTAACCCCTTTTTAACAATTTTGTTCCACCATTGAAATTGGTGGATAATCTTGCGTTTAGGAAGTTTATTCGGGACGGGCACGGGTCATCGTATGGACCATGAATGCAATGATGCCAAGTGTCTTTGGCAATTTGCTTTGAAGGGACTATGATCATTTGTTTTGGCAATATTTTGAAAGTGTTATCGAGGGACCATGATCATTTTGAATTCGTTTTGCCAAAGAAACTCGACGTGCAAGCATGGCCCATTTTGGAAGGCAACATGTGGGATTACCCTAGGGGGTGCAAGTGTGATTGTGTATTGATTTCATGTATTTGTCTTGTATTAGGTTATCTAGCGTTTGATTTTATGTACATGCAAACCCTAGGTCTAACCATGGTATAATTGAAAGCGGTAAATTGCGAAAATGTAAAATCTACGCTATTACAGAATAAGTATCCGGGAGTGGGGGTACAAGTTTATGAATGGGGATGAGACTTATAGTATCCAATAAGTTACAACCAAATCGAATTTGCGATCAAATGTAAATAACGAATATACAAATATAAGATAAACAAATGTGTATAGGGCAATGTGAATGTATTTGCATTGTGTAAGTGTGAGATGTATTGTGTAAGCATGTAATTATTTACAGGTGCGACAATATGAAATCGATGTGTATTAGGGTATTTGTTTTGACCTAAAGAAATGTTTAATGAATCTTTGATTTGTATATTTTTAATATGTACGAAAGAAAAAATGTTTTAATTGAATGTTCAAGTTCTAATTAAAATATGTATAAAAATGATGTTTTAAGAAAATATTTCTAAGTTTCAATTATGTATACAAAAAGTATTTTTCATTTGTTATGTACAAAAATATTTTAATTAAAAGAAAGGGAAAAAAGTTTTCAATTTTAATTACATGGTGTAAAAATGTATTTTATTATTTATGTACAAAAAAATTTAAATTAGATATTTTAGATAAAAAGTGTTTTTATATGTTTTAGTATTAATGCATTATTATAACAAATTTATTAAATTAGAAAAAACTATATGGTGTTTAAAAAACATTAAATGTTTTAACTTAATAAATAAAAACAAGAATAGGTTAATTAATTAACTAAAAAAGAAAAGAGTTGTTTTATATAAGAGGGTTAGAGCTTTTAATGGGCTTTAGAGAGGTTAACAAGGATTAGGCCCATTTTGCTTGAAACGATTTTTTTAGGGTTTTGTTAATTTGCTTTCAGTTGGAGACAAAGGCTTTAGGGTTTGTACAGCGCGCCGTTCACCTTGGGGTTTCGTTGTCTTCTCCGTCCATCTTTTCGCCATAGATTCAAAGCTCTGACCTTCTCGCCCTAGCCATCGTGCCATCTCCTCCTCCGTTCGCCCTCCTCTATGGGTCGTTCACGTTAGGTACGGAAGTTCGTTTTCGTTTAGAATCTCATTTCGTCTTGCATGCCATGTTTTTTCATTTATTTGATTTTTGCTTACTGATTTATGCGAGGTTTCGAAGAAAGAATGGAAGAGATTATACCTTGGCGAAGGAGGAGGAAGGAGGCACTTGGGGGCTTGACGAGCGGAGGCAACGTGAGGCGCGATTTATCTTCTGGTATTTATGTACTTTCCTCCTTTGCCTAGGGTTTCATGATGATTTGAACTGAAAGCTCTTTTTGAAACCTCACTTCTTTCTTCTTCTTTCCTACTGTATGCACGTTGCCTTTGATACTTTTGTTGTCTATGTTGACTTGAGTGTTGCCTTCTCGTGTTGCCTATTGCTTTTCCTCTTCTTCTGCCTTGTATCGCCTTGAATGATTTGCCTATGATGAAGAGCTTCTTCTGAGGCCTAGGGTTTAGTTGCCCTTGTTGCCTATTATTTTTCCTCTTCTTCTGACTTGTTATCTTGCTTTGAGCTGCTTTTGAATATGTTGAGCTTGTTGCCCGATGATGTGTTCTTACTGAGGGCCTGATGTTTGGGGTTTGGAAATTGTATTTTTATGGTTCAGGCCCTATGATGAGTATTCTGAGGGCTGGAGGTTTTGACTGGTTCTCTTTGTGTGGGTTATGTCTGGATTGAATGGTCGATGGTTTTGGCCAGGTATTGTGCTTGCTTCAAAGCTTAGGCGGGTTTAGTGTTTGACAGGGTATGTTTGGCCTGGTTTGAATTTGCTTCAGCAGGTTATGTTGATGCAGGTTATGGTTTTAGCCAGGTTTTACTGGTTTTGCTGTGGGCATTTGGTTTTAGCCAATACAGGTTTGTTATTGCTTGAGGTAGCAGGTTATGCACGATGTAGGCAAGGCTTCAGCAGGTTATGCTTGCAGTAGGTTTATGCTGATGCTTTGGTTGATTGTTGATGGCCTTAGCAGGGTTGAGCCAATGTAGGTTTGTGTGTTGACAGTAGGTAAGGGTTTGTGAGGTTTCAGGCTTGAACTGGCTTCAGGTTGAATGCTTGGGCTTGACAGGTTAATGGTTTATCAGGCCATTGCAGGTTTGTATGGTTATGAGGTTTTTAGGCCATGTATTGCTGGTTTCTGAGCTTTGTGTTTGCTTCAGTATGTGATTTGCTTGCATATGCAG
Source organism: Vicia faba (assembly GCA_948472305.1). Taxonomy (NCBI): domain Eukaryota; kingdom Viridiplantae; phylum Streptophyta; class Magnoliopsida; order Fabales; family Fabaceae; genus Vicia; species Vicia faba. The sequence continues at coordinate 294,775,622 of OX451740.1, read as the reverse complement.
GTTGTGGTTAGGCTTTTTGCTTAGCAGTTTGTATCTCAGTTTTTGTATTGGTTTTTTTCCTCCTCTTGAACTGTGTTTTTTTTGTACTATATCTTTCTTCCTATGCCTGCCTAAAGCCTAAAACCTGCATTCTTATCTCTTCTTTTTCTCTCTCTATAGTACACTTTAAAGAATTTTAAATGTTTTTCTTGTGTACTTTCTGAAAGGGCCATTGGGAAATGATGAAAAATGTAGCTTGCATAAAAGATTTTCTCTGCATATTTTCTCTTTTCTTTGACAGCTTTCTACACTTTGTGAACTTTCCATATCTTTTCCAAATCTTTTCATGACAGCCTTGAGTAGACTTTGTACTTTTTTGACAGCAAGTTTGATACTTTTGGATTTTCAGTTTGGTTTGAACTTGGAGTTTGAGATTGAGTTTATGCAGTTTGACATTTTATGCATTTTTTCTCAACTTTGCATTCATGATTAAATAAAATTCTTCCCTCTTTGTGAACCGGGAGAAATCCCGTGATTTGCAGAGAGGGTTAACTGATCCCAATCAGTGGCCCTTAATGATGATTGCAATTTTATCTGTCTTTAATTAATTATCAGTCACTGACTTTTCTTCTTTTGCAGATAAAAATGGATGGAGGGGTACTAAATGAAGACTGAAGAATTAGAAAAAATAGGATAGTTTTCTTTTTATTTAATATTTAAATTAATGTAAACCATTGTTTGTAATTAAATTATAAACAATATTTGTACAAATAATTCAAATATCAATAAAAGTCTTTATTATCCAACCAATTCTATTTCCTCTTTCTTTATTGTTTATTTATTTATTTAAAACTCTTTGAATTAAAATAATTGAAAAAATAAATTTCAATCACTTAATTTAGAATAATAAATAATTTAAATAAACAATACTTTAGCACATTGATCAATTAAACCTGGTATCTTCAAAGCGAATCAATAGTTAATCAAAACACTGATCAGGCGCGTTCTCTCTTTTCACTGATTTTCAACAAACACTGTAATTCCAAACTGCGCATATCCTTTGACTGGTGAATTCAAACCAACTGCCTCCTCTTACTGATTAAATTAAAAACAATGCGAATTCGACCCGAATCTCGGAGTAACTTGCAAAGTGATGTGGAATTTTAATCTTTATGAGAATATGCCCATAAAACCTTAATTCCTGATTCAATGCCAAAGAACGTCCACCTGATCAAAATTGAGCCAGAATCAACCAAAACCCTAAGCCAATTATTTGAAGCAATCCAGAGTCCTAAAAATCAACAAAACCCTAATTTTTGTTTGACTGACGAGAAAAGTCCGTTTGTCCGATTCTTGAGTCAGTTTGAAAAATCAGGAAATGCCTGAAGCTGAGATTTCTTGTGGAAAAATGCGAGGGCAAATTTTGGGGTACAACAGCAACCTTCGTCACAGCCCGGAAATAAACCGGCTAGAAAAAGGTTCTTCTTTACAGTCATCATAGGGGTAACAATATCATCCACAGAAACCACAAACAAGTCTTCTTCTAGAGCATTCACTCCATGCTTGGGCATGGGAGCAGTCACAACATTAGGCCTCTCGGGCGCCTCAAACTCAATCTCCTTCGCATCAATTAAGTCATGTATCTTACTCTTCAAAGTCCAACAATCATCTGTATTATGCCCCGGGCTATCAGAGTGATAAACAACGGGCATTAGGGTTATACCTCGGTGATGTTGTATTTGAATTCTTTGGGGCTTCCTTTAGAGTCACCAGATTGGTCTTCAGCAATTGTGGCAGAATCTGAGACAAAGTCATGCTGAGACGGGTGAATTTCCTTCGAGGTCTCTCGTCCTTTTGTTGATTGTTGTGCTGAGGAGCACCAGCATGTTTGGAAATAACAACCGCATTGACAGCTTGGCAGCGTTCAGGTCTATTCTGGTTTCTCGCACTGTAGACATCACTGGACTCTTTCTTAAATGGCTTCTTCTCGGTGCTTGATGAGGCACCCTTCTGTATCTTACCAGCCTTAATACCAGCCTCAATCCTCTCATTGGTCAAAATAAGCTTTGTAAACCCAGACGAGGAGCTTCCAATTAAGTGGTTGAAAATGGACCAGACAGGGTCCCCAGAAACATGTCAACAAGTTCCCGATCAGCTAAGGGTGGTTGTACTCTTCCGGAGAGGTCCCTCCACTTTTGGGCATAATCTTTGAATCCTTCACCCGTGCCCATTGACATACCCTGGAGTTGGGCACGCGTAGGAGCGAGGTCGGAGTTGTACTGATACTGCCTGTAGAATGCAGTAGCCAAATCTTCCCAAATGCGGATACTGGCTCCATCCAACTGATAGAACCACTCAAGCTGAGTCCCTGAGAGATTGTCTTGAAAGAAATGGATCCATAAGTTCTTATCAGCGGTGTACGGCTGAATCTTCCTCACATATGACCGGAGGTGCAGCTTCGGACAAGAAACTCCGTCATACTTAGCAAAGGCTGGTGCCTTGAATTTGTGGGGAATTACTACCCTAGATGATAGACCTAGATCACCAAAGTCCAGACCAGGCACCTTCTGAACTTCCATAGCACTCAACCGATCTTCCAGTTGCTTGTATCTATCCTCGGCCGGAGGATACTGTTCTTCATCGAAGTCCGTCTCGTTGCCGGAGACCACAGGGCTAGGAGCCCTCCTTTCCTCCTGACTATATTTCCCTTCAGATGAGGTGGTCAGATCAACTTCATTCTGAAGCCTGTTTCCAAACCTAGGAACAGTGTTGAACAGGATGGTCCTCTTCTTCTTTTTCTTCTTCTCTTTCAGAATCAAGGTCTTCAGGTCCTGCTGACCTTTAGCTAGATTCATGAACAACTCTTGAAATTGGGCATTCTGGGCCTGGAGGGCCTTGATAGCTTGCTCAGTTGAAGGTTCAGCAGACATGATGAGTGCTGAAATAAACAACGAAGAAGATAAGAGACATGTAAAGGGTACCTGTTTATGAAGTGCATGAGATGAAATGCATATGATTATGATTTCAAAGACAATCGGGAGATTCAAATTTGTAAACAAGAAAGGAAACACACTTTATTAGATAAGCTTCAAAATTCAAATTGTTCAACTGATGCCCTCAGGGCGTTACATGAAAGGAAATACTGAAAAGTAAATAAAAACTGGAAAGGAAATCATCAAAGGTCATTTAACGCTCCCATGGTCTCTTCTTATCAGTATGGACGTAGTCATTGAGAATCTACTCGTTCTCTAACTGCCTAGTCAACCTCTGGATATTTTGCTCTTGCTCGTTGAACTTCTCTTGGTAAGAATCCCGTTCTTCCCTCAGCTGCATCCAAGAACTTTTCAGTGCCCCAATGTCGGTGGGCATATAAGGATGGAGAATGGTTGGAAGAACTCCTTCTTCATTAGCAACTTCAAGAGTGACAGGTCGGACGGCTTCATATGGCATACCCAACTTTTGGGCACGGATACGGACCCATCTGAGATATGGCTCCATCGGAAGTGAAATCTTTGGACCCAGCTCGTGTGGATCAGATCTGTGAACTCTATCCCAGGCCTTTATGAATCTGCGACGTTGCTCGTCGCTTTCCCCTTGAAAATCAAAGATAATACTAGGCATTATCATCTCATGAGGTCCTTCTATTTTGGCACGTCCAAACTGACGTAGAGCTAAGCATGGGCTGTAAGAAATTCCTCCATGGGTTCCTAACAGTGGAACATTGGGGTACTCCCCACATCGATCAATAACAGTCACCTCGTCCATACCTTTGAGAGTCCATATTATGTCATTATGAGAGAGAGACATCACCCTATAAGCCCAGCCCATGCCTTCTTTGTTCTTCAACACTGACTTGGGAAGGTGCGAAATAAACCACCTTGCCAATAACGGAGCACAGCACATCAAGGTTTCCCGCTTTCGGGCAGTACGAGTATAGAGCTGATGAAGAATGTCACCCAGGAGAGTGGGTACAGGATTCCGAGAGATGAAGATCTTTACCGCATTAACATCAACAAAGGAGTCAGAGTTCGGAAACAATACCAAGCCATATATCAGAAGAGCCAGAATATCCTCGAATGCCTTGAAGTCTAGGCTATCCCAGAAATAGTTAGCCTTACCAACCAAGAACTTAGTCAGAAAACCCTTAGCTCCACTTCTAGTCTCCCAATTAGCCAATACCTCCTCTTTGGTCAAATGAAGGGCTGCAGCAATCTCTTCCGGTCTCAGAATCTTTTCCCAACCATTAAACGGGGTCTGTTCCAGAACAGAGATACCGAGCAACTCAGAGAATTCTTCTAGGGTGGGAACCAGCTGATAGTCTTGAAAAGTAAAACAATGGTACAACGAATCATAGAATTAGACCAAGACTTTCATCATCTGTTCATCCATCTGGGAGGTGACCAAACTAAGAAGATGCCCATGTCTTCTGATGAAGGAAGTAGTATCTGGCATCCTTACAACCAAATCTTTAAGCATAGTGGGAACCTGGACAAAGTTAATCCGGATGGTGTTTCTACGCATAGGCATCATGATGACCTACAAAATAGAGCAAAGATGAAATCCTCCTGTCTTTGAAATAGGTTAGTCCAATGCAAGATGTATGCAATGTTATGATGTCATGATGTCATGATAGTAAGCACACCACAAGTATTCACAAATAGCAAACATGGTAAAGGCACACAAGTCACACAGAGAGCCCTTAGATTTCAGGCTGGCAAGGAGCTTAGGTACTACCCTTTTTCAGTTCAGTTGGTTTAAACCTGTCCTAAGAATAGTAACCGGGTTCTAGAGGATCTCAATATCACTGACTACCCTCAATCGGTCATAATTCCAGTTTAGCAACCTTTTCTTGCGGCCGGAATCATCGCGAGAGTTTAGTCTCAATGAGTGTAGCATACTGCTACTGTTCTATGGCCAAGTTGGTCAATTTAAAGGTTCTAAGGTCAGTTGGTGCTTAATGACCCCTTAGAAGACCCATATTCTCCTCGTTCCAACACAAGGGATATCGGTACAGACTAAAGTGCCACACCAACGTAGCTACTGCTTCAACCGTATCGGTCTATGCCGTACATTTCCCTCACAGTTTATTGCTACTTACCTAAAGGGTATCCCCCAGATCCGGGTTAGGATCTATAGAAACTCCGATACAAGCCCACAAATATAAATCATACAAAGCATACAATTGAAAACACAATGATCTAATCCTAAGGTACACCTCACTTATAAAAAGTCCCTAGCAGAGTCGCCAGTTTTGTGATCGGTGGGATAGAGAACTGACTGTCTTTGGAATGCTGGTTTGCATTTTGCGTTTGTTTTTGCAAAATGTCGCAGTAAGCAAGAGTCGCCACCGTCTTTTATTTTTATCCAACAAGGAAAGGAAAAAAGCACAGAAAAATTCCTTTTTTGAGATGTTTCTCGGGTTCAGGAGGTAGATTATAGAAAGGGAAGGTGTTAGCACCCTTTCTATCTGTGGTTATCCACGGGCTCTTAGGTACTTGCTCATTGTGTTTTCAAAAATTTTCTTTTCTTTGTGTTTGTGGGTTTGAAAGAGTTTTTGTTTTGAAGAGAGTGTAAGTGCGAAAAGTTTTGTTTTGTTTTAAAAGGAGAAAGTACTTAAGAACTATCTACCTACTCGAAAAAGGAATTAAACTGTGCAAATGTCTTTTAGACAGTGCTATCCCACTATTGATGAGTAGGTAGCGTCGTCGTTGGAGTTTTAGGGTCAATTCGATTAAGGGACATGTGGTCACTAAAGCAATGTTAGGATGCCTTAGCGGTAACCCTAATGTCTTAGATCATTTTTCCGAGGCAACCGTTTCGAGGAAACTTATGATATTTGGACAAGAGGACGACCTCTAAAACTTCCTATACTTAATGACCACGTTCGAAGGCAACCAAGTGAGGTGTACCCTAAGAGTGCGCATGTGCGAGTGTGTCGTTTTCAGTTATTGTATCTTTGTACATGTTAATGGTGATCTAAGTTGATTTTAAGTTTAAACATTTGATCTTGTCATGCATTCCCCATCATCAAACATCTAACAGTGTATAGTTGCGGAATTTAAATTGCGGAAATTAAATCTAAACTATTACAAGGCGTCGGGTATTTACATCGCTAAAAACAAACCCTTTCATTTAAATTGCGGAAAGTAAAATAAAGCGATAAATAATTAAAGTCCTAATTAAAAGCTATTACATACCGGAAGCAATTACAATATTGGAATCAAATGTATCGCGTGCAAGAAATTAAATCGGCGCATTTTTTAGGGTTTTGACCCTTTTTTGAAAGAAAGAGATTTTTTTGTTTGTTTTTGAATTAAAAGGAATTAAACCTAAGCTAATTATTAATTAATTAATAAAAATATATTTTTGGATTTTTTGGGTATTTAAAGAAATAAAATAAATTTGGTCAAAATTATTAAAACCTAATATTCTACATTAATTTAAATTATTGCAAAAATATTAAAAGTTATATCTATTTAAAAAACTAAATTAATTAGGTTAATATTTATTTACAAAAAATAAAATGGTGAATTTAATTTTAATAAATAAAAAAAAATATTTTTTGTGGTTTCTGATTTTATGAGGAAAAATAAATTATTTTTTGGTTAGTGATTTAAATGATAAAAATAATAATAATAAAACAAATAAATAAGAGAAATATAAAAAAAGGGATAGAAATAACCCAGTGGGGGTGTCTGGGCCCAAATCTGGATGCTTGAATAGCAATTGTATGGCCCATTTACGCTGGCTTGCTTTGACTTTTCCAATTCCATGTTGACATGTTGACCTTGGCACATGGTGGATGGTCAATCTAGACCATCAGATTTGGCCTAAAGGCCATCTGACGCTTGGGATTTGGAGACACACGGTGGACCACACTTTGGACATTGCATGGGAGTACCTATTGTAAAATAACAACAAGCAATTGGGGGACCTGGAATTCAAACCCAGGTCCCATGAGTCACTGATCAACACACTTACCACCACGCCATTGCTTCTTTATTGTTAGTGGAATACGCACTGAATATTATATTGGAAACTCAATCAATATGCTGAAAATAAAAAAAAAACAAGCGCGAATAATTAAATGGACGTATTGGATGGGGACACGTCTTCGTCCCTGTCCTTGGAATTCTGGTTATTTTTCCTGCGGATTTGAATGCGCAACAAAATCCATGGCTCGATCCTAAAATCGTCTATAGGCTATGAAAATGAATTCTGAGACCATCACCATGCTCGTCTCTTCCTCCTGAGTTCATCCATGTCCATGGTTGGTCCTGATTTTACCTGAAACGGAAATGCCTAAAAACAAGAAAGCCAAACCCTAGTTTTGGGTATGGTTGTACATGCTACCAAAACAAAATCAAATAATGTAGAAACGTTCTAAATGGAACGATAAACATGATAGTGTCAAGATTTTGGCAAAAAGATGCAAGAATAAGGGATTATGTTTTCGTGTACAGGGCCATGTTCAAAGAAACTTACAGCGTGATTTAGGAGGTTTCAGGGCTTGGTTTTGATTCCAATAGCTTCAGTGGACGTCAGGCAAGAAGATAGCGTTGAGTTTTTGTGTTGAAAATGTCTCCAATACGGATTTCAGTTTTCAACTTTTCAAGCTTTTTCAAGTTTTGGTTTTTTCAATTCTGCAGCCTCTAAGTTGTGTTTTTTGTGTCTTTGCCTTGTACATGTATAAGGGAATGAATTAGGTTAAAAATTTGGGCTTGAACCTTTAGGCATTGATGATTTTGGATTTGATATGATCCTCCATTTACAAAGCTTCCAAAAATGTCCAAATCCAATATTTTGTTCATAACATGGCTTGATTCAGATTTGATTGTGTTCATGATGTCAATTAAGACCTGTAATGATCAAAAAGATATCAAGTTATCAATTTTTAGATTTTATTTAGATTTAAATTGATTTAAAATGAATTAATTCAATAAAAATCAAATAAAATAGAAAAATTAATGAATGGACATAAAACTGAAGATAGGACACTTATGTGGTGCGACAAGATCAAATCAAGTGGAAAAAAGTGGGCCCATTTGGCAAAATTTGAAGTTTTGGGGATAGTTGACTTTTGGCAATTTTGGAAAAATGCCAAACTTCAACAATGCATAACTTTTTCAATTTTGAACTTTTGGAAGTTTTCTTTGACTTTTTAGAAACCTTGAGATGTCCTATAACAAACCATTTTGGTCTCATCTCATTTTTAAATTCCATGCTCAAGTTATAATCTTTGGAAAAAAAGGTGTTTTTGTTGACTTCCAAAATTGACCTATAATATCCAAATTTGTAACTTCTTGTGATTGCATTTCTTGATCTCGGGGTGTGAAGATGGATTGTAGTAAATTGCATCCTCTTCAAAATGATATTTGGATGGGTCATTTCTCATAAAGTATGTGAAAGTTATGCTTGGTCAAAGTTGAGTTGACTTTTCCTGCAAAACCCTAATTTAGCAACTTTTGAATCTTGATGAATCATGATCAACCCTTGATCAAATGATGAATTATCCTTAAAAATGAGAATTTTGAAGAAGAAAATCTTGAAGTTTGACTATTTGCAGGTTACAGTTGACTTTTGCCCTAGCAAAGTCGATTTTTGGACCTCTTGAGCAATTGACTGAGCAAACTTCCTCTGCAAGGATTGAAATTTGACATGGATGAACTTGAGAACATATTAGGAAATTGGGGAGAACTTGAGGTCATTTGGATGTAAGGACCTTGATGCAACACAAAACCCTAATTTGAGATTGACTTCCTTAGGAGGTGATTTGACTGTCCAACTCTTGAGCAATCTTGAGCAACTTGGAAGTTATTCTTGAAATGTCTTGGGAAATATGAGAGGGCAAATTTTGGGGTACAACAAAGTTCATCCAAGGAAAGGAATATTCTCTCCGAGAATACATCGAGCTCTTCAACAAATAGGCCGTGCAGGTCGCTACAACCGACGGCATGAAAAAATATATCCTCGAGCGCGGACTCCGTTCTCGCAGTGACTTCACCAAGGCGGTTAGCATAGAATCACCAGCCACCCTGGATGCTCTCTTGTTCAAGGCACAAGCGTACATACAATACAAAGAAAGGGAGGTAGCTAACAACGCGAGGGACTTGCGGCATAGGGAGAATGTGAAAGTCTCAAAGAACGATGAGCCCTCGACATCTCGTTGAGGAGGAGAAAAACAAAGGGAAGACAAGTCTTGGGATTCCAGAGACTACAAGGGACCAGCTAGCCATTTTCACGACTACACCCCTCTCAACACTTCACGCGAGTGTATATTTACTAATTGCGCCAACGTAGAATTCAAAATCGTCGGGGTCCGCATTCCCCGACAAACAACATCCTAGCCAGGGGCAGATAAAAGCAAGTACTGTAGATTCCAAAAAAAGTCATGGGCACGTGACGGAAGACTCATCCATCTTAAAGATGCCATCGATATCCTCATTCGAGATGGGCATCTCAAATAGTATAAGAAAATAGATACTCCCCAGGAAGATGCTCTCGAATCAAAGAAGGTTGAGGAAGAAAACCCCTCCCCTCACAAAGTTATCATGCCCATTGCCACGAGCATCACCATACCAGAGGATTTATGCTTCCCCGACATGGAATAAGTCCCATTTTACTTCTCATCGCACAACCCTTGGGAATCCTTCCCAGCAGCAATGGTCATCTCTGATGAGAGATGCACTAAGTGCATAGTAGGCTCAATAAAGAGGAGCTTCGAGCAGCTGATAAAAGCCAACTCTGACATGAGAGCCACCCTCGACAAATTCAGAGGAGGCTCCCACCCCCTCGTGTTCTATCAGGAAGAACATCTAGGAGGAGCTTCTAACTCCAGCATCCCCTTTCTTGTTTGAGCACGCATGGCAAACTTCGACGTCAGGCGCATCTTGGTCGACCAAGGTAGCTCGGTGGATATAATGTACACCCAGTTGTTCAACACTCTGCAATTGAAAGAGACCCATCTAACCCCATATATGGGCTTGGATCTCCAGGGATTTAATGGTTCTGTCACCAAACCCTGGGGATATGTTTAGTTGATCGTCACCTTCGGGGAAAGTGAAACAGCCAGAGCCATCAAGACCTAATTCCTGGTAGTGGACTGCCTGTCACTCTATCAATGCATCTTCAGGAGACCCACTTTGGCTGAGCTGATAGTGGTGCCCTCCATCGTGCACCTGAAAATGAAGTACTACATTGTAGAGGGGCTAATCGCCACCCTCCACGGGGATGTCCAGGCCGCAAGAAGGAATTTAGAAGAAATTATCAAAGGTTTGAGCTCCATCAGCACTCAACCCAAGGAAGCCATTAAGCCCACTCTCCCCAGCAGCTCCGAGGAGCCAAAGCCGCAACCACACGTCGACACAATCGACCTACACAACCACTTTACAAAAGAAGATCTCAAATAGAAGAAGAAGAATGGGAAATAGCCCATGATGGATGATGAAGATCTCTCCTCGTCGACAAGAAGCGAGAAGCCCGCACACCCGATGCGACCAATTACGAATGGGGAGTTCGAAATTATCCTCCTCGGAAGCGACCCCTCCAGAGGAGTCAGAATTAGAACTGGTTTCCCTGATCTAGTGAAGAGACATCTCGAAGCATACCTGAAGGATAATGTAGACTTGTTTGCTTGGAGCGCATCAGAGATGCCTGGCTTAGATCCTGAGATAGCTTGTCATCATCTGACAATAAATCCTTCCCTTAAGGCAGTTGTCAGCATAGGCGCAATCAGTCTCCAGAGAAAATAGAGGCTACCGAGAAGGTTGTAAAAGACCTCATAGAGGAAAATTTTATACGTGAAGCCCAGTACATAACCTATCTCTCTAATGTAGTCCTCGTTAAAAAATATAATAGAAAATGGCGCATCTGTGTTGATTATATCAATCTTAATAGGGCTTATCCTAAAGATAGTTATCCTTTTCCCAACATAGATAAATTGGTAGATAATTCTGCAGGTTTTAGATTACTTTCATTCATGGATGCGTACTCTGGCTATAACTAGATCCTCATGGCTAAAATGGACACAAAATATACGGCCTTCATGACTGAATCGTGCAACTATTACTATAATGTAATGCCCTTCGACCTGAAGAACATCGGCGCCACATATTAGAGAATGATGAAGAATGTTTTTCAATGAGAAATTAAGGACATGCTTGAAGTATACATGGACGACATGATAGTAAAATCCTACGAGGAAACCGATCATGCACTCCACCTCAGGAAGATCTTCGAGCAGGCAAGAAGAGTCAAAATATGATTCAATCCTGATAAGTGCACCTTCAGAGTACGAGCAGGAAAATTCCTCGTCTTCTACCTAACAGAATGGGTAATCAAAGCCAACCCAACAAATATCGAGCATTCACTGAACTCTCGGCGCCCAAATCGAAAAAACCAATCCATACCCTAAACAGGATGCTCACCTTGTTATCCCGTTTTATGGCAAAGTATGCCATGCACGTGCTTCCCTTTTTCAAGATTCTCCGTAAAGAAGTTGCTTTTGAGTGGACCGAGGAGCGTGAGCACGCCCTCATCCACCTCAGAAGAGAGTTATCACAACCGCCAGTCTTGTTGAGAACAGATAAGAGAGAAAGACTCTCTACCTCTATCTGGTTGTAGCTTCTGAGGCCATTAGCGCTGCTCTTATTTGGGAAACCCTCGAAGGGCAGAAGCCCGTCTACTTCATGAGCAAAACCCTACAAGGCCCTGAAGTAAGATATCAGCAGATAGAAAAAGTGGCCTTCGTACTCATCCATGCAGCGAGAAGGCTGAGGTACTATTTCCTAGCAAACACCGTCGTAGTCTGAATTTACCAACCAATAAAGCAATTACTTGGTCGCCCCGACATGGCGGGCAGGATGCTCAAATGGTCATTAGAACTTTCCAAGTTTAACATCAAATATGAGAGCAGGAAATCCCTTAAAGCTCAAGCATTGGCCGACTTTGTAGTTGAAATGACCTCTTCAGCCTCCACAAGTGGTACACACAAGTGGACCATATTTGTGGATGAGCGGAAGGGGGGAAGGTATCATCCTGGAAAACGAGGAGGGGATATTGGTCGAAGTATCAATGGCACTATCTTTCCCAACCTCGAACAACCAGGCAGAATATGAAGCTCTCCTTGCAGAACTCCACCTGGCTGAAGACTTGGGGGCCGAGGAAGTGAAGATATTCACAAACTCCTTGCTCGTTGCCTCTCAAGTACGAGGAGAATACCAGGTAAAAAATGACCAACTCTCGGAATAGTGGACTCTAGTCTGAGAAGAAATGAAGAGATTCAACTCTGTGGAGGTACAACATGATCCCTGCAAGCATAATTCTCGAGCAGATATCTTGTCAAATCTGGCCAGCAAGAAGAAGAAAGGAGGGAACAAATCAGTAATACAGGAAATGCTTCCTCGACCGAGCATCAAAAAACCATCCTTAGTTCTAGGCGTGCTCGCCATCAGCGGTAGCAACTACTGGATGACCCCAGTATACAATTACCTCACAAAGGGGGAGCTACCAACCGATTAGAAAGAAGCCAGCATAGTCAAATGAAGAGCCTGCTCCTATGTTCTGGTCGAAGGGAATTTATATAGAAGAGGATTCTCCATCCCTCTCCTCAAATGCATCGACGAAAGAAAATTTTCCCACATCCTACATGAGATCCACGAAGGAATCAACGCCCAACACATGGGTGGAAAGTCCCTCGCAAGGAAAGCATTGCGAGCAGGATACTACTGGCACACCATGCAGCATGACACTAGGGAGCATGTGAAAAAGTGCGATAAATTCCAAACTCACAGGGATATGCACTTAGCACCTCCAAACGACCCCAAATCTCTCTCACCCCCTGGCCATTCGCTTGGTGGGGCATGGATCTCCTCAGACCATTTATGGTCGGAACCAACCAAAACAAATACTTGATAGTGGTCGACGACTACTTCAACAAGTGGATGGAGGCAGAAGCGTTATCCAGAATAACAGTGCAAAACATCCTCCATTTCAATAAAAGAAACATCATCACCAGATTCGACATGCCACAAGCCATTGTCACCGACAACGAAACATAATTCACGGACAAGAAATTACAAGAATTTGTTACAAAGTTAGGCATCGTCCAACAATTTCCCTTTATCGAACATCCTCTAACGAGCGGGCAGGTTGAGGCTGTGATTAGGGTAATCCTACGAGGTCTCAAACGAAGACTACAAGAAACTAAGAAGAGATGGGCTGAAGAGCTACACGACATACTCTAGGGATAATGAATAACATCTCACTCATCAATCGGGGAGACCCCTTTCCGACTAGCATACGGAACTAAGGTTGTCATCCCCGTCAAAATCACAGAACAGTCAAGATGGACTGAAGCGCCCCTCGACCTAGAAATGAACGACACGGCCCTACAGAAGGAGCTCGACCTTGTCGAGGAAATCCGAACTAGGGAAGCCTTACGAGAGGCTTCCCTCAAACCAAAAATCATTGTAAGATACGACGCCAGAGTCATACGGCGAGAGTTTGAAGTCGGTAGCCTGGTCCTTAAGAGAAATCACAAAGAATCTCGTGAGGGAAAGCTAGCCCTCGAACTGGGAAGGTCCATACCACGCCCATGCAAAAATAGGGACTGGGGCCTATTACTTAGAACACTCAAATGGGGAACAACGAGCTCGACCATAGAACACCGAAAAACCTAAACAATATTATTTTTAAGGCACTAAAATAGTCGGCATGCTCCGTCAAAACGACGAGCACGTCTGTCCCGACCATGCATGCATGCCCACGTACAAGCATATCACTCGGAATTAAACGAAAAGGCAAGTCTTCACTCTTTTTGATGAGAAAATTCTTAGCCCGACATGGAAAACTCAAACGAGCTTCATTATTGTCGTACCACGATGGCAGGACCCCCAGTTCACGGTGAGAAGTTCATGTCGCCGAGCTCGGGGGCCCTAAAAGAGACCCGAGTTCCGTCCTTTGCCTGGTATTAACCCTGGTCATTCGAACAGTTCCCCTCATTGGTGAACAACAATGATTAACGAGCAAAAACCCCTAAAAATTTCTTAAGCAAAAAGGTCTCAAGCAGATGGGCATACAAAGATGTTATCATAACGGACAATAAATCATGCACAGGCAAAGTCAAAAACACTTAAACAATGCAGATTAGAACAGAACGACCACCACTTCTAGAAATTTAAAATACCACCACAAGGGCCACAATTGTACAAAGCATTACATGAGGGAGGCCCAAGGCCCCTATTCAAGTAAACAAACTTGTGGCCACGAGGACCAAGATTGTTTGGAACTTACATCAAAACGAGAAAATCCCCTGGAAAACAAATTACAACAATACGACACGTAGGCTAAAACAAAAAGAGTAACGATAACTTGATCACCGACCTGAAGTCCCTCCTTATTTGCATCGGCGTCAGGAACAAGATCCACGTGACATTCTCCAAGCCATTGAAAATGATTCTTATGATATTTCACACTCCACTAGGTGAAACAATATAGTTGGAAGACCGTCCAAACAGTTACCACTATAATTCTTCAGCAGTGCAATTCCAAAATTACCCCTCATATTCTCAATGTAACTTGCACCTCAAGTTATAATGAAAACACTTCCAGATCTTCTTAGCCTTACCAAGCTTGGGAGTGTCAACATTTTCCTATAGCAAGACCCCTGACACAATGATGACAAAACCAATGACTTTATTTTGCAAGCAGAATAAAATCCTTGTACCCTGATTGCAGTATCATGTCACACTACAATGTCATGACATCTAGTTTGACATTTCTTTTAGTAATCAACCTAATTGAAAACATATCTTCCTTCAAAAATATACCTAATCTTAAAGATATACCAGGATTCAATTAATTCGAATCCAAGTGACCAGGATATCCTCCACTAATACAATCTTCTTCAAACTTGGCCAAAAGCTTTTTACTCCAAGACTCTATATCATTATATATTTCATCTCTAAAACAACTGATGATCACAGACCAAAATAAACTCCAAATAATGATCTCCCTCTTAAAAATCTTTCTTGAGAGCTTTCTTATTCAGTGCTTCCTAGCCCTTTAGAATCTTCCACAATCTCTGGAGTAACAAACTGTTGTGATGGTGTTCCAGCATCTGGTTGAACATCAGTACCTTCCTCAATGAACATGTCATTAATTTTGATCTTGAATTTAACATCACTAAAAGTACTTCTCTCAACAGAGTAACTC
Source organism: Vicia faba (assembly GCA_948472305.1). Taxonomy (NCBI): domain Eukaryota; kingdom Viridiplantae; phylum Streptophyta; class Magnoliopsida; order Fabales; family Fabaceae; genus Vicia; species Vicia faba. The sequence continues at coordinate 294,760,430 of OX451740.1, read as the reverse complement.
AGAAACATACCTTGTTCTCATGCAAGGACTAGATAAGAACCTTTGAAGACTTCACAAATACTAGATTTTTCTTTGCTATAGATCACAACAAAAAATCATGTAAACGTATCTATCCACTAAGACACTCATCTTGCAATGAACTAATCAGATCCATAGAATAGGTTCTAGAGCTTTTGCAACTGTCTGATGTTGCGCCTTCTGGTGTGACATATTGACTTCATCTTCCTTAAACATCAAGTAAAAGGATAAGCATTTAAATATTTGTAGAGTCCATAAATAGAAATTATTTTTAGATCCTCATAATAACTTCTTACATATCATAAGAGACAAAAAATTCTTCCTTGATGACATATACCTTCAGACCTTGATCACACAATTGACTTATGTTAAACACAATATCCATCAATCCTTCAGTAAGTAGAAGAAAAATTACCAAAACTTAGAGAATCCATTCTGAATTCTTTAGTTATCTAATGACCTTAATCTTCCCTTTCATTATCAATAATACACAAAACACTTGATAGAATGAGACTAAATACACAACCAAAAACACTTTTACTGCAGTCAAGTTTCTAGAACAGTTAGTGCCAAAGTACCAATCATCTTAGTTAAAGTTATAAGAAAGGTACGAGAAATAAGGCAATTATCACCTTCTCTGAGTATTAACCACTTCTTGGTTAACCTATACTGATTTTGACTTTTGAGGAAGTCAAAGAAAACTGTTAAGATCAACTTTTCATAGAAGGTACATCTTATGTGCAAGTATCCGCTTCTAGAATGAGTATTCTGATGTCTAGCACAATGTTGAGACATTAAGATTGACATCCTTGACTCAGCTTGCCTTTTGATACAAACATCCTTTTTTCACTTGAGTTTTCTCTTTGCTAGTTATAGCTTGAAAACTCCATCCTCCTTACACTTCCAATCATCTTTCCACTAGAAAAAACCTCTCTAATAGTTTTGAACTTATCCTTATAGACTTGATCAAGATATCAAGTTTTTAGGAATAATATAGTCACCTCACCATGTAAGTCATAGATTATAGACAATCCTTCATTATTTTAAGACATAAGATCATAAATCAATCACCTCTTACTTCTTCATGGTTGATGATCTTACCGGGATTAGAAGGATCTTCATGGCCTGTAACACTTGGGCTTCTACTGTGATAAAAGAGAAGTGGGGGTACCTGCAAAATACTTTGATGCCAAAGTAAGGTCCAGAGCTAAAGTGCAAGTATGAAAGAGTGAATAGAATAATGTATCTTACCCTCTAGTGATAAAGGGTGTTTATAGCCCCCATCACTGGGCTAAGATCTCCATTTTGGACCGGATGCCCAGGCCCAAAATGGAAACTGCCAGGATCCTATGTGGGTAGAGGAGACCAATTTATGGTCTCTATACTGGTTCAATTGCCCCGTGATTCTCGGAGGGTTAAGACCCATTCTTTTCGGGAGCAAGATGAATACATGATGTTCGGAGGAGTGTTATCTACTCCCCTTTGTCGGGCACATGGAGGAGACGTCCCTGACGAGCGTGTGGAGGAGGAGGTCCTTGGAAGGCACATGTAAGGGACGTCCATGACGTGCACGTGTTAAGGAGAAGGTCCTCAACAGTCACGTGTGAGAGACGTTCCCTAACTGTCACATCAATATGGGCCATAGTAGTGGGCCTTCCTCATAGAAGATTTGGGTTGGGCCTTTCCCGACAGTAAACCAAGTGCAGACCCAGTCCAGAACAGGAGCCCCCCAAGTCGTTGCTCCTAAGTAGAGGAGTTAGGACTTTTAGGTCATCCCATGTGTTAAGGAGGTAGATACATAAAGGATCTCCTTGGTGATCCTCGTGTCTTCGATGTTTAACCCACGGGCATCATCTTTTAGTCCAGCATATGCAAAGAGGGAATGTGATCGTCTAGATTAACAATCTTCCTTGTAGAAAGGGGAAAGTTCATCCATATTAACAATCTTCCTCGCATAAAGGGGAATAAGTATAATGGTCGGGTTTCTATGGCGTGCTCATGGAGAGTGTTCTCATAGTCACCCTGCAGGGGTATGCCCGCGAAGAATAGAGTTTCACTCACTCGTCATCCGGGAAGTCGAAAAGTCTAGTCGGTGTTTGCTTGTTATGCCACATGTTGTAGCATTTAATACGTAATGATGGCCTAGGGGTAGGGCCATTATGACCTAGGCACGTAGGCAGCTGCATGTCGAGGCGCTGACACTGCACCTGATGCAACGTTTTGTCTTCCGTGCAGGATTTTAATTAGGGAGCTCAGGGCTTCATTTGCAATGTTCGCTCTCCCGTCCGTCTTTCTACTTCTGATTATTCCTCTAATGCCACTGTCGTCGTACTCCGCCGTTGCCAACCCCGCAAAACCCTCTAATCAAGTAAGTCTATTTCTCTCTCTCTCTCTCTGTGATTAATCGTGTCTTTGTTCTTCGCAATATGCATGTTTCGTATGAATTTTATGCTGCGGGGAGGTTCTTCCCCATGGAATCCATAGATTTGTGATGAACTTCATGTTCTGGGAAGGTTCCTCCCTGCGATCTGCATGTGTTTCCCCGCGAGGCTTATTTTTTTCCCGCGAGATTCATGTCCTTGCCCGCGAGATTCATGTTCTTGCCTGCGAGATTCATGTGGGCCTTTATCAGTCGTGTCCTCGGCTTTGGAGGATTGGTCCTGAATTACTTTGAACCGTCGAGTTAGGGTTTCACATCGGGGACTTAACGCTCATCTTATGATACGCCATTTCACTTAACTTATGGTGGAATGGTGGATTTGATTTGACCATCAAATTCATGTTTTTCCTCTGCTTTTCAGGTGAAATGGCCGAACCTATCGAGGATGTTCAGATGGTCGACTCATTCACTGATCCCCAGCTGAATTGGGTTACTCATGAGCCGTGAAGCATAGCTTTTCATTATGTTGCGTCTTTGGATGACGCGTTCATTTATGTCGAGGAAGGGCGGAGGAACCAAACACTTATAAGAATTGGAAAGTTATTAAGCCAGATGCAAGGAAAAGGATATGTTCATTCTATTTTGGGATTTGTATCCCCATGTATGTATTCGTCTTCGAAGAGCTGGGGGCTTCGGCTTCCTGATCAAAAATATAGAAAGTGTACTATTTTTACCCATGTAGTAATAATGGGTTTTACCCCAATTATCAATCACTAGGACTGCTTTGCAAATACTGAGTCTGATTTTTAATTCAATTGAACAAAAACTATCGTTTTGGTTTGGTTGGATAAATCCTTGCACATGTGTAAAAGAACAGAAAGTAAAATATGACTTTTGATTATTTTAATTAAAATATGCTAGGGGTGAATGTATGATTTTACATAATATAACTTCTACTCTTTGATCTTTTCAATAAGTTCATCAGACCAATTACCTGTTCTTAAGCGTGTCTTTCCCTAAGTCCTTAGTGAAAAAACCTTTGATCTTCTATCCTAATTTAAATTTCCATTCAAATTAGTGATAAATTCAAGCATGTGATTATCAAGAATTGTACTGGTTATTATAGGATTTCCCTAGTCCTAGGTGAAACCTGCTATAATATTATTGTTTAGAAATACTTAATATGACTGTCCAGTTCTACTATGTCAAGAAAAGTGAAACCCTATTGGTCTGATAGGGAAAAACGATAAATTATTCTAAACAATAAAATTAATTCAGAAGAACTATTGTGTTGAATAAAACAAACAAATTAGTATTCTTATCATGAAAAATCAGGGACACCCCCTAGAATTGGGGGGTTTATCCTCTCATAATGTTCAAAAGAAAAACAATACACATAGATTTAGACATTACAAGAATGATGGATTCGTCGATCTTCAATTGCTATTGCACATGAAGGATTCTCCGTTTCCTCAATCTCGTTAATCTCCACTCTCCTATCGTGTTAATTCTTCAATTCTGCAAAAAAAGTCCTCATTCCTTTATCTCAATCAGATCTTTATAGTGTTAGGTTATCTCTCAGCAGTGCCAAAGGTCCAGAATACCCTTAATGCTCTGAATACTTAAAAATCCCTAAAATTGGAATTTCTAGCACCTAAGCTGACGTGGGCTATGTCACCAGACACGGGCACCCGTGTCAGCACCTGTAACGTCCTTTTCACCCTTTGATGTTCAGCTGAATTAACACGGGTCGTGTCGTGTGACACAGGCTCCCGTGTCCCCCTCTGCCTAGTTCAACGTATGTGTTCTCCTCTTCTCCTGACATGGCCCGTGTCAGGCGACACGGGTGGCCGTGTCAGGGCCCTTGTATCTTCCATATTTCTTCGTCTTTGCACAAATTTTTTGGAGATCTTTACTTGCACCTGAGATTACTAACAACTACCAAACCAAACCATCAAAAGCATCTAGAAGGCATAAAATTCAAATAAAAACCATACAATAATAAATTTGCAAAATATAAAATAACTTAAACAAAACGATAAAAAGACAAACCAAAGTGTTACAGATTTGATGAATTTTCCTCGAATGAGTGACATAAATGAACTAGAAATGGTGACCGATCACAACCCCAAACTTAGCTCATTTCTTGTCCTCAAGTGATGTACTAGAAAACAATAAAGTCACCCCGGAATTCCTTCTTACCACAATACAACCAATGTTATTCGCAACTTGCTTTCCACCTTCCCGGTCAAGATTCTGGTTCCCCAATCCAAATTATCCATTACACTTCCACATCAGAATACTTCTTTACCTGCAAGCTTTTTCACACTTCTCGCTAAGTATCTCAGGGCTAAAGTGTTTTGCACTCAACATTCAATGTATGCAATATCGACTCTTAACTTTGAATGAATTCTAACTTCATTACATAAACAAATTCCACACACTTTTAGAGGTCTTCGGGATGTAACGGGGCTTGGGTACGGTGGGATACAAAGAAAATGAATACACAAATGGTTTTTGGCTCGGCATTCGTGTTTTCTTTCTTGTCCCCGTGCTTAATTTATTTCAATGGAATTTTTCTCTCTCGACTCTTTTGCTTCGCTCAATTTTTTCTTTGAGCGTTTCACTCTTACCTGAGTATTTTGCTTTATAAATTTTCTCTTTTTTTTTTCGGGACATACAAGTGTCTCCATTCTTTTTCTCTTTTCATTTTTTTTAGTTTTTTTTTCTATATAGACAACAACCCCAAACTTAGAACTTTGCACAGTTTCATAATTTACACACTTATGTCGAGCAAGGGTAGGATGTGTTTGGTCCTGGGTTAACATATGTGGTTATAACAAACAAATGGATACGGCTCAAATGTGGTTAACAAAGGATAAACATAACAGTACGATATGGCTTGAAAGGTTTAGAGGTAAAAGAAACAATGTGCCTCAGTCTATGTTATCATGTTGTGGTGTTCTGGTAGAACATACGCAAAATAAGAGTGATAGAGACATACCTGAATGAACTCTCATTATGATCTTCTTGTGTCTGGATTTATGTACGCTCACCATGTTGGGTAAGCTTACAGGTTCAAAAGCACTCCTCGTGTAATGCGGCTTCTTTTTCAATTCGGGTATACCATACTGCCATCTCATTCCAGTGTTACCAAGTTGTGTCTAACGTTTACTCTTTTGTTCTTTGGCTTTATCAACTTCTTGTGGTGCCTGAGGAGCAAGTTCGAGTTGCATCTTTCATCCACTTAGCTACTCGCGTGTCTTTCATCCAACAAAATACAATCAATCTGAAACACATCAGTAAACAAAACACAACCAGACAAGCTAACACGAACGAAAAATAAAACAAAAATGCAAACCAAAAACAATAATAAAACAATAAAAACCCCTCACACTTGAACCAAACATTGACCTCAATGTTTGAACTCAATATAGCAAGGGTGGACTCACAGTGCTTTACTGCTGAGGAGGAGGGAATTGCAACGTTAAATGTTGCATCATCCGGTGCATGTCATTCAACATTTCACCCTGGAGATTCAGCTCATTTCCTTGACGGACATGTTCGACATCCTGGTGTGCCTATTCAGCAAAGAGGTCACCAAACTCATTTTGTATCTAGACCCACTCTTCTTGGATGAAAGATGATGATCTTCCACCTGTTTGGGTAGGCATCTCTGGCAGATTACACGTTGGTTCGTGATCCCGACCGTCTTCCTCCATTTTCTCCTCCTCAACCCGATTATCCTCATCATACTCGTCATGGTCTTCCTGGACATCACTCACTTACTACCAATTATCTCACTTCGAAATAACAATTCTGGCAGGGTCAAGAAGTGTAAAAATAACTCTCTTTTGAATGATTACACCAAAACAGCTTCCCTGAATCTGAATCCTGCTCTGGTTTACAAGGGCACTCAAATCTAGCTTAGTCATACTTGCAATGGGTTCCTTATTAGGCGCCGCAATATCATAAGCTAAATACTTGGCTATCTGGGTAATCATTCCTCCCACCAAAATACCACCAGCTGCTGCACGACCCACCTTACCTAAATGATCTGCTGCAAAAGCAGCCACATTAACCGGAATTACATTGGCTATGGCCTACATCAAAAAGAGCTTTGGCTTTGTTGCCACCCCCGTACTATCCCCTCTGCCGAACAAAGAATAGGCTAAACATTTCTGAGCATACCAAAAACTAGGGTTTTGGATACGGGATACCTTAGCACCCTTAGCAACATAACTTGGCAAGCTTGTGATATTCAACCAGAATCAACTTGCACTAAATGTTTCCGAAATGGCTTTGGGTCCATAAATGAGGAGTCAGAGGATTCCTCCCAATTACTCCACTATCAATTGATGGTCAGCATTGTATAACCTGAAAGCCATAGTACCTGAATGGCATATGTTGGTACCTTCCCAAATTTGCTGCAACTTAAAATCTACATAACTTAAAAATTCAAGGGTTATGCGCTCAAAATTTGGCGCTTCACAATGCATAAATTCTAACACTCCTAAGATATGAAACATGCGATTAATCTCATCAGAAAAACCCAGTGTCAAGAGAGTGTTAGAACACATGTACCTTGTTGGCGTCATATTACGCTGAATATGGCGCGAGTAGCGCATCTCATGCACTGGGTTTTCAAAGATGACTTCATGAGCATTAGGTTGTCCCATCAAAATGGGATTTCTCCTTGATCGAGCCCTTAATGGTTCAACAGCGGGTTGATTTCCACTTGTACTACGCTTGGGGACATTTTGGGTACCTAAAAAAATCACACAAAATTGAACACAAGAATTAGTGGAGAATGCTACCGTGGAGTGATAGAGGATGGACTTTGGCACACTTTTTGCGAAGATGATATGGTGATACATGTAGTGTGGTGGTGGATAAGTGAAGCTTAAAGAGATGGTGGCTATGGAGTGTTGTAGAGAGAAGAGGAAGAATATGTGAAATTAGGTTACAAATGAAAGACAAAGAAAAAGAAATAGAGACATAGGGTTATAAAAAAACAAAATTCCGCGAGGGTCCCACAACCCGACACGGGTCGTGTAACGCCCCAGACTGCTTTCGGGATTATCGACTGACCCCACAAACTTACACGAGTCTTTTCAGCATGTTTTATCCTCACACGCTTTCTGGAAAACTTCCCAAAAGGTCACCCATCCCAAAATTGCTCTAAGTTAAGCACGCTTAACTATGGAGTTCTTATGAAACGAGCTACCGAAAAAAAGATGTATCTTGTTGGTATAGGTAGTACCAATTAATCCTTATAAGCCTTCCTTCAACCATGCAGTCCCATACCTGCATAGCCTTGGGATCCCTCTCATTCCGATGTGGTGACCACTTTTTCCCTCTTAGGCATCGGGTGTTACATGCGGTGCAACCACTCCTCGCCCTTTTCAGCCTTAAGTGTTACATGCCCACCAGCTTTCGCACGGTTCGTCCTTGAACCACATCGTACTGGGAGAGGTGTGGCTCTTATACCATTTATAACACCTTAGGCTGCATTCAGGATTATCGACTAAACCCTAAACCATAAATACTAAACCCTAAACCCTAAAGCACGCTTAACTACGGAGTTCTTATGAAACGAGCTACCGAAAAGAAGATGCATCTTGTTGGTATAGGTAGTACCAATTAATCCTTATAGGCCTTCTTTCAACCATGCAGTCCCATACCTGCATAGCCTCAGGATCCCTCTCAATCCGATGTGGCGACCACCTTTGCCCTCTTAGGCATCGGGTGTTACATGCGGTGCAACCACTCCTCGCCCTTTTCAGCCTCGAGTGTTACACGCCGTGTCCCGTGACATGACCGGTCGTGTCAGGCTCTGTCCATTGCATGCTTTATATGAAAATACCAGCTTTCCTGACACTTGATGTGTCATGTGACACAACCGGCCTTGTCAGGCTTTGTCTTAAAGTATTAATCACTCGTACATTCCAATTTTCCTGACATGGGCCGTGTTCCGTGACATGGAAGACCGTGTTAGGATCTGCTGCTTTCGACTTCTGTGTTCCAAATTAGATGACACAGACCGTGTCCCATGACACGACCGTGTCGGGCCCTGCTTAGTTCACTTCTTCTTTTGTCTTTGTCACCTGTTTATGCCAATCGACGCTTAAAGAACTCACTCGTTTCCAGAAAAGAAAACCTGAAGTACAACATGAAAACAAAACACGAGAAATCGTTAGAAATAAGACCCGTGGGTTGCCTCCCATGTAGCGCTTCTTTTAACATTGCATGGCTTGACGGTCTTCCATCTTACCCTGTAAGACGAACATTATCAATCAGACCCCTCTCCTACCCAGGGTAATAAGGCTTCAATCTTTGTCCATTCACCTTAAATATATCCCCATTGGCTTGATTTTTTAATTCGATCGCTCCATGGGGAAATAATTTATGAATAACAAATGGTCCTGAACATCTCGACTTTAGCTTTCTAGGGAACAATCTCAACCTAGAATTGGACAAGAAAACTAACTGACCTTCGCAAAATTCCTTTTTTTGGATCTTCTGATCGTGCAATTTCTTTGTTTTTCTTTATAGATTTTGGCATTCTCATAAACTTGATTCCTAAACTCTTGTAACTCGCAAAGATAAAGAATTTGGGATTCACCAGCTTTCATCAGATCATAGTTAAGGAATTTGGAAGCCCAAAATGTCTTATGCTCGAGTTCGAGCGGCAGATGACAAACTTTACCATAGACAAACTGATAAGGAGACATGCCTATTGGAGTTTTAAAAGATGTTATGTATGCCCATAGTGCATCCTCTAGTTTCATTGACCAGTCTTTACGTGATGCACTGACAACCTTCTCAAGAATCTGCTTTATTTTTCTGTTTGATACTTCAACCTGACCACTCGTCTGAGGGTGATACAGTGTGGCAACTTTGTGTTTCACATTGTATTTCTTCAGCAGATTCTCCATCAGTTTGTTCAAGAAATGGGTACCTTCATCACTAATTAGAGCTCTAGGAACCCGAAACCTCGAGAAAATATTGTTTTTTAGGAAATTGATTACAACCTTGGCATCATTAGTGGGTAATACTACCGCTTCAACCCACTTGGAGACATAGACCACCGCCACTAAGATGTAATTTTCCCAAATGAGGGTGGGAATGGTCTTATGAAGTCTATTCCCCAAACATCAAATAATTCTACCTCCAACATAGCATTCTGAGGCATTTGGTTCCTCTTTGAGACGTTTCCTGTCCTCTGACACCTGTCACATTCTTGCACTATGCCTTTGGAATCCTTGAAAAGTGAGGGCCAGTATAGCCCATATTGGAGGACATTTGTCGTTGTTCTATCTCCACTAAAATGTCCTCCATATTCTGAGTCGTTGTAGGATTCTAAGATATCTATCTATTCTTCTTCTGGGACACATCTTCAAATCAGTTCGTCAATTCCTTTCTTATATAGGAATGGTTCGTCCCATAAGTAAAACCTGTAATCATGTAAAAACTTTTTCCTCTTGTTAGAATCAAAATCACCAGGTATTACTCCACCTACCAAGTAGTTCGCATAGTCTACAAACCACGACACGCCCATCACAACTAGGATTCGTTCGTCAATAAACTCATCCTTGATTGGGCCATTCTCCTCATTTTCTTCTATCAGGGACATCCGAGATAAGTGATCAGCAACAGTGTTCTTACATTCCTTTTTGTCCCAGATTTCCAAATTAAACTCTTGCAAGAGTAAGATCCACCTCAGCAACCTTGGTTTTGATTCCTGTTTAGACAAAAGATATTTCAAAGTTGCATGGTTAGTATAAACAATTGCCCTTGAACCCAACAAGTATGACCTAAAATTGTCAAAAGCGTACACCACTGCTAACATTTCTTTTTCAATTGTAGCGTAATTCATCTGGGCTGGATTCAAAACATGACTTGCATAGTAGATTACATGCAAGAGCTTTTCTCTTTTCTATCCCAACACTGCTCCTACTTCCATATCACTTGCATCATACATGATCTCAAAAGGAAGAGACTAATCTAGAGAGATCACAATTGGAGCAGACACTAGTTTTCTCTTCAAAGTCTCGAAAGCTTCGTTGCACTTTTCATCAAAAAGAAATGGCACATCCTTCACAAGTAAACTAGTTAACAGCTTCGCAATCTTGGAGAAATATCTTATGAACCTACGGTAGAATCATGCATGTCCTAAGAAGCTTCTTATCCCTTTCTCATTCACTGGTAGGGGTAACTTTGCTATTACCTCCACTTTGGCTTTGTCAACATCAATTCCCTTATAGGAAATTTTGTGACCCAACACTATACCTTCACGCACCATAAAATGACACTTCTCCCAATTCAGAATCAAATTTGTCTACTGGAATCTTTCTAACACTAGAGATAAGTACTTCAAGCAATTTTCAAAAGACGATCCGAAAACCGAAAACCGAAAAACCATCCATAAACACTTCCATATGTTTTTCAAGCATGTCAGTAAATATGGAGGTCATACATCTCTGAAAAGTAGCAGGTGCATTACACAACCCAAATGTCATTCTCCTATAGGCGAAAATCCCATAAGGGCGTGTGAATGCAGTCTTCTCTTGATCTTCTAGAGTTACCGCAATTTGATTGTATCCTGAATACCCATCAAGAAAGCAGTAGTAATTATGACCAGCTAACCTTTCCAACATTTGGTCAATTAATGGTAAGGGAAAATGGTCTTTTCTTGTAGCAGTGTTCAATCTTCGGTAATCTATAAACACTCTCCATCCTGTAATGGTTCTGGTGGGAATCAATTCATTCTTCTCATTATTTATGACAGTTATCCCGCCCTTCTTAGGTACCACATGAACCGAATATACCCATGCACTGTCAGATATACGGTAAATAAGTATCGCATCCAACAACTTCACAACCTCTTTTCGGACAACTCTTTTCATTGCAGGATTTAGTCTTCTTTACGGATGGACAACAGGTTTATGATTATCTTCCATCAATATCTTGTGCATGCAAACTTTGGGACTAATTCCTTTCAAATATTTGATTGCCCATCCGATAGCACCCTTGTATTTCTTGAGCACTTTAATGAGCTGGTTTTTCTGAACTTCTTTTAAACTAGAGTTGATAATCATTGGACAATGCTCATCAGTGTTATGAAAGATATATTTGAGATTTTTAGGTAAATGTTTCAACTCTGTTCCCTTTTTCACCTCTTGTTTTTATTCAGGATATTGTGGAGGTCTTAAATCTTCCCACCGTTATGGTTTTGATCTATTCCACGGAGGTTGTGCTTCAAACATAGCCATCACTTCAGATTCTTTCTCATCTATTTCCTCATTGCTTTCAGAAATTGACAAGCTAAGAACTCTCTTCAAAGGAAATTCAGGAATTTTGCTTTGTACTGAGAGAATGAACATTGTGTCTAGCACTTCAATACTTTTACTTGTATTTTCCTCATCTTTGAATTTCATGGTTTCTCGCACATTAATTTTTAGCTTCTCATCATATACCTTGAGGGTCATGGTACCTTCCTCAATATCTATCATACATCTTCCCGTCTCTAGAAAAGGTCTTCCAAGAATGAGCGGCATTTCTTCATCTTCTGGAATTTCAAGAAGTATGAAATCAACAGAGAACACAAACTTGTCAATTTTCACAAAAATGTCGGTCGTGATACCATAAGGTCTTTACACTGAAGGATATGCAAACTGAAGTGTCATTCTTGTGTCTTGTACCTCACCGAGCTCAATCTTCTTGAAAATTGAGAGTGGCATCAAGCTTACGCTAGCCCCTAAATTAATAAGTGCTTTCTTTAATGATCTATCCCCAATGGTACACGGAATAGTTACTGCGCCCCTATCTCTTTTTTTCATAAGAATTTTGAGACCCTTCAAAATAGCACCACACGTTTCAGTCAACATTACCGACAAATTATCTATGGACCGCTTCTTGGAGATGATGCCTTTCATGAATTTGGCATATATAGGCATTTGTTCCAGAGCTTCAGCAAAAGGGATGTTAATTTCAAGTTTCTTGAACAATTTCAAGAATTTCTCAAAAAAATTCTCATTAAGATCTTTCTTCCTTGTTCTTGAAGGATAAGGAAGAATGATTTTATACTTAGTATCCTTCTATTTTTCCTTCCCAACCATTGGCTCTATAACCACTTCCTCAGCCTGCTTCGGATCATCTCATATTTCTAGATCCACTTCTATCAAACCTTCACCCGATATTTCCTTTGTTTCAACATTCTCAGCTGACTTGCCTCTTCTGGTCACAACTGCATTCAAAATATGATTATCTCTAGGGTTTGTAACCACTCCACCAGGCAGAGTGCCCGATGCTTGAGCATTAGCCAGCTGTTGTGCTATTTGACCAATATGTACCTCAAAAAATTTAATGGAGGCAGATGTGTTCTTATGATTATTTCTTGTTTCTTCTTGGAACTGAATATTTTGAGCTGCCATCTTTTCAATAGCCAATTCCCAATCTTCCTTATTAGGAACCTGTTGTTGTTATTACTGTTGATATTAGTTCTGATATTGGTTTTGTCCTTGTTGTTGAACATTCCCTTTTTGATCTCTCCGCCCAAAGTTTGGATGATTCTTCCACCCCGAATTGTAGGTGTTTGAATAAGGATTATTCTGATTCAAGAACTTAATGTCTTCAATTTGTTGTGGAGAATCTAAACAGTGCATCGTGTTATGTGGCCCATTACAGATTTCACATACAACATTTTGTGCTTGTTGAACTTGGGCAACTTGATGAGTGCCTAAATTCAGTACTTTAAGCTTCTTGTCTACCTCTACAGCAATTGTTTCTTTAATTTTTAATTTTCTATTGGGATCTAACTTTAAATCAATGACTCCTTCAGGCTTACTGGCAACCCTGTCATATCACTCCAAATGCTTGTTTGCAGCAATTACTTCTATTATCTTCTTCACACCAGTGGCTGCTGAGAAATTTGATGAGCCACCAGTTGTTGTGTCTATCAGCTGCTTTGTCTTGATTCTCAGACCATTAACATACGTTTGCATCTAATCAGTCTGGTCTAAATTATGAGTAGGGCCGACCACTAGGAGTCTTTTGAACCTTTTATAGGCATCCCCCGACAATTCTCCCTCTTTTTGCTTGAAATTCAGTATATCATACCTTTTTCTTATGAATACTGAGGCTAGAAAAATACTCCTTTAGAAAAGTTGTCTCCATCTCTTCCCAGTTGTGATACTATTTGTTGGCAAGGAAAAGAACCAGTCTTCAGCTTCATCAGCTAAAGTAAAATGGAACATTCTCAACATTTTTTATTCCTCGGTATGCCCATCTATCTTCAGAGTTGTGCTCATGGTCAAAAATATTTGCAAGTGCTTGTTAGCATCTTCATTAACCCTTCCCGAAAAAGATCTCCTCTCGAGCTGAGTGATAGTACTGGGATGCAGCTGAAAGTGTGGTACATTCATCGGGTGGTTCACAATTGTTAATCTACCAGTCGGTGCATTTGTCCCTCCATAATCACCAAGGAGTCTCTCAGGTCGTGGCGGATTTTCCCCCATGGTTTCTGGCTCTGAATTTGTCTCTTTATGCTATGAACGGTGTTCTGAATCAGAATTAAAATTATCTGAGATAAGTCCCTCTTCGGATGCCAGTCTATCTAATCTCGCTTATCTTTGTCTTGAGTGAAAAGTTCTTTCAATCAATGCGTCAAAAGGAAATTCAGATGAGGCCTTACCTCGCATAAAAGATTAGACATAAATTAGTAATGTAATATAAAATAATAAAAATTATATAACATAAAAATAAAATTTTAATTGCATAGTGTTGTACCCCAAAATTTGCCCTCCCATATTCTTCAAGGTTTGTCAAGAATCATCTTCAAATGATTCAAGATTACTCAATAGGTAGACAGTCAAATCACCTCCTAAGAAAGCTGAAATTAGGGTTTTGGTTCTTTCAAGGAATTTGGGGTTTTCAATGGCTCAATCAAGTCTCATAGGCCCATATACATTCTCAAGCACCTACATGCCAAGTTTCAAGACTCACTGTGCCAAGTTGCACAGTCAAAAGCTCCCTTTGATCCACAGTCAACTACAAGGGCAAAATGGTCATTTTGCAGTCAAAAGTCAGAATTTTTGGTCAACATCTTATTTTGAGTCCACAATCATCATTTGATCAAGTCTTGATCATGATTCCACAAGGATAGCTCAAAAATCATCAAGGTGCAAAAAGTTACTATTTTTGGACAGCAGAAAAGTCAACTGTATCTTGACCAGGGCATAACTTTTTCATGGTTTACCAGGAAAATTCCATCCAATGCTCATTTTGAATAGGATACAATTTCCTACAATCCATCTTCACACTCCAAGTTCAAGAAATGCTCTCACAAAAAGTTATCAATTTCTACATTATAGGTCAAATTCAAAAGTCAACAAAAGTGCACTTTAAGTCAAAGGCCATAACTTGATATTGGTAAATCCAAATGACATGGGACCAAAGGCATTGGTTAGAGGACTTCAAGAGATTTCCAAAATGTCCAAGAATATGTTCATATGATCAAAATTGAGCAAGTTGTGCATTGGAGAAGTTGGGAAATGTTTATGAATTTGCAAAAGTCAACTTTGCCCAAAACACCTTATTTTTGCTAATGAGCCTCAAATCTCTTCTTGAAACTTCACCCATGACCTATGCACGACCCATCAAGCTTAATGGAATTTATTTTCTTATTTTTATTGATTAATTGGATTTTTAATTAATATTAATTCACTTAATTAATTTAAATTGTAGGAAAATACAAGATTTGATTTTTTCAATCAATTTGTGAAGCAAATATGGTCAAGATATGCTGGCAATTTCGTGCTCAAAGTCAAAGATACAAAAAATCCAAAATTGACAACATTTTCCAATCATGAAAAATCAAAAAGATTTGATTTCCAATCAAGGATTCAAGCATCAATGCAATGGATTTTTGCTCAAGTTTTTGACCTAATTTCATTCTCCTATATATATGCAAACTAACCCTGATCAATAGACGTGAAAAAGATGCAGAAAAAAATCCATAGCATATTGAAAAATTCCAAGAAACTTGAAGACCTATTCTTGTATTCCAGACCAATTCAAGGCAATTTGTTGATTCTAACACCTTGCAGGAGTTCCCAGGAGTGTTTGGCAATCAAATTCAAGCCTTAAAGCTCAAAGAATCGTCCTAGACAGTTTCACGGTTTGGCTTTTTGATCCATAATCGTATATCTTGATTCATGCATATTTAACATATTTTTGTGATTGGTTTGTGTTGATAGGGACCATACGAAGCTAATGGTATAACTGAATTGGATTATAATGCCCTGAATCCAAAGATGCCATGGACGATTTCTAGGGTTCTTAAGATTTGAAATTGGGGCTTTCTAAACCCAGAAAAATTAGGACTCATAAGACCCATGGTTGGAATCGTTAGGTCAAGACGAATAAGGCTAACCCCTCGCGAAATATTTATGTGTGCTGTAGCTCTAATCGCTATTTTTCCTCGCAGCATATTGTGGGGGTTAAAAACCCCCCACTATCTAATATTATTTTTGCAGGAACAATGAAGAAGATGATGATGTGTTGATACTCCATTGGGCAGTTTGAAAAGTGCGCGCTATTTTTTGTTAAGCAGCATAGTTGTTTTGTTTACTAATATATTGGTTGTTTATTATCCCAATAATGAATAAAGCAGCGTGGTTGAGTGGTGAGTGCATTGACTTGGAAACGTTGGGACCTGGGTTCGAATCCCAGATCCCCCAAAACATTTATTTCCTTTTTCCTTGTGTGATCACATGCAGGTTTCAAGAGAGGGTACACCATGTATCTCAAATTTCCAAGTGCCAGATGTCTGCAAGCGTGGATCCAATGGCCAAAATTGGAGGACCGCCATAATCCTTAGTCAATGCACATGTGGACGATCCAAAAAAGTCAAAGAGGCTTGCAGTTTGTTGGGCCACAAATTCCAAAGACACCTCCTAATTGGGCCAGCACCCCCCCTTCAAGTTTATTTTTATTTTTCTTTTTATTTCTTTCATCTAATTATTATAATAATTATTTTAACTAACGAATTAATATTTATTTTTCATAATAAAAATCAGAAACTCAAATATTTTTTATTATTATTTATTAAATTCACCCTTAATTTATTATTTTGTAAATAAAAACTGACATAATTAATTTAGTTGTTTTAATTAGGTTAATTTCAATGTTTTCACAATAATTTAAAATCAACATAGAATTAGGGTTCTTGATAATTTTAATCTCTTTTTATTTTTATTTTATTTTCCTTAAAAACATAAAAAACTCAGAATTATTTTTTCTTTTATTTAATTAATTAATTAGTTTTAGGATTAATTTAATTAAATGCAAAATAACAAAAACTTCTTTCTTTCTCAAAAAAGGGTCAAAACCCTAGAACTTCTCCGATTCAATTTTTCTCGCATGCAATTATTCTTGATTAATTTTTGATCCATATTATGTAATTGCTCCGAGGATGTAATAGCTTTAATTAGGACCTATTTATCGTTTTCTTTAATTTCCCGAAATTTACTTTTCAAAGGGTTTGTTTTTGGCGATGTAAATACCTGACGCCTTGTAATAGCGTAGATTTATTTTCCGCAACTATTAACTGCTAGACGTATGCTAATTAGGCTATGCATGACAAGACTTATTCTCAAAATAAAATCAAAACGTAGCTCACCATAACATGTTTAAAGATAACTTAACATGAAACCTGACACACGTGCACATGCCACTCTTAGGATACGCCTCACTTGGTTGCCTCGACGTGGTCATTGAGTATAGGGTGTTTTAGAGGTCGCCCTCCTGTCTAAAGATCCAAGTTGCCTCGAAACGGTTGCCTCGGATAAAAAGGATCTAGGACATTAGGGTTACCGCTAAGGCGTCCTACTATTGCTTTGGTGACCACATGTCCCTATACTTGAATTGACCCGAAACTCCAACGACGGTGCTACCTACTTCTCAATAGTGGGATAGTACTGTCTAAAGGACATTTACACAGCTTAATTTCTTTTGAGTAGGTAGAGGTTCTAAGGTACTTGCTCTTTCAAAACAAAACAACTTTTCGCACCTACACTTTTCTGACAAAAGTTTTCAAACAACACTTCATACACTCTTGAGGACAGATACAAGAGTTAAATCGAAGTTTTCAAACAAAACTTTTTTTCAAAACCCTCAAACACAAGAAAAGCAAAACATTTTGAAAACATAGTGAGTAAGTATCTAAGAGCCTATGGATAACCACGGATAGAAAGGGTGCTAACACCTTCCCTTTCTATAATCTACCTCCCGAACCGAGAAACATCTCGAAAAGGAATTTTGTTGTGCTTTTGTCCTTTCCTTGTTGGAGAAAATAAAAGACGGTGGTGACTCTTGCTTACCGCGACATTTTGCTAAACGCAAACGCGAACCAGCATTAAAAAACAGTCAGTTCTATTTCCACCGATCACAGAACTGGCGACTCTGTTGGGGACTAAATAAGTGAGGTGTACCTTAGGATTAGATCATTCTATGTTTTCAATTGTATGCCTTGTATGCTTTAATTTTGTGGGTTTGCATCAGAGTTTTATAGATCCTAACCCGGATCTGGGGAATACCCTTTAGGTAAGTAGCAATAAGCTGTGAGGGACCTGTCCGGCATAGACCGACACGGGTGAAGCAGTAGCTACGTCGGTGTGACACCTTGGTCTGTACCGATATCCCTTGTGTTGGAACGAGGAGAATATGGGTCTTCTGAGGAGTCATTAAGCACCAACTAACCTTAGAACCTTAAATTGACCAACTTGGCCATAGAACAGTAGCAGTATGCTACACTCATTGAGGCTAAACTCTCGCGATGGTTCCGGCCGGAAGAAAAGGTTGTCAAACTGGAATTATGACCGATCGAGGGTAGTCAGTGATATTGAGATCCTCTAGAACCCGGTTACTATTTTTAGGACAGGTCTTAACCAACTGAAACTGAAAGAGGGTAGTACCTAAACTTCATGCTGGCCAGAACTCTAAGGGTTGTCTTGTGTGACTTGTGTGCCTTTACCATGTTTGCCTTTTGTGAATACTTGTGGTGTGTCTTTATCATAACATCATAACATCATACCATTGCATGCATCCTGCATAAGGACTAACCCATTTCAAAGACAAGAGGGTTTCATCTTTGCTCTGTTTTGTAGGACATCATGATGCCCATGCGAAGGAATACTATTCGGCTCAACTTTGTTCAACCACCTGCTTTGCTTACAGAATTGGTTGATAGCATTCCAAACACTACTTCCTTCATCAAGAGGCATGGGTCTCTTCTCGGTTTAGTCACTTCAAAGTGGGACCAACAACTGATGAGTGTCCTGGTCCAGTTTTATGATCCCCTATACCATTGCTTCACCTTTCAAGACTTCCAGCTGGTCCCTACCCTGGAAGAATTCTCTGATTTGCTTGGTATCCTTGTTTTGGAGCAGACTCCATTCACTGGTTGGGAGAAGACTCTTAGGCCTGAAGAGATTGTTGCAGCCCTTCCCTTGACCAAAGAAGAGGTAATGGCTAACTGGGAGACTAGAAGTGGAGTTAAGGGCTTTTTGGCTAAGTTCCTGGTTGGCAAAGCTAATAGTTTCTGGAATGACTTAGACTTCAGGGCGTACGAATACATTCTGGCTCTCTTAATCTATGGTCTAGTATTGTTTCCAAATCCTGATACCTTTATTAATGTCAACGCCATAAGGATCTTCATCTCTCGGAACCCTGTACTCACTCTCTTGGGTGATATCCTGCAACAGCTCTATGCTCGTACTGCCCGAAGACGGGGAACTTTGTGGTGTTGTGCCCCTTTATTGGTGAGGTGGTTTATTTTGCACCTCCCTAAGTTCGTACTGAAGAACAAAGAAGGAAGAGGCTGGGCTCATAGGATAATGTCTCTCACTGATAATGACATCATTTGGACTCTCAGAGGTTTAGATGAGGTGGCTGTTATTGATCGTTGCGGAGAGTATCCTAATGTTCCTTTGATCGGAACCTAGGGAGGAATCTCTTATAATCCATGTTTAGCTCTCCGTCAGTTTAGAAGAGCCAGAAGAGAAGGGCCTCATGAGATGTTGATACCTCACATCAGTTTTAAGTTTCAGGTAGATAGTGACGAGCTGCGTCGTAGATTCATCCGGGCTTGGGATAGAGTTCACAAAGTTGACCCACATGAGTTGGGACCAAAGACTTCTCTACCAATGGAATCCTACTTCAGATGGGTCCGCATCCGTGCTCAGAGGTTAGGTATGCCATACGAAGCTGTCAGACCTATTACTCTTGAAGTTCCTGATAGAGACGGGGTTCCTCCAACCGTTCTCCATCCTCAGATACCCACTGATATTGGTACACTAAAGAGGTCTTGGGCGCAACTGCAGGAAGAACGGGATTCTTATCGGGAAAGGTTCAATGAACAAGAACAAAAGATCTAAAAGCTGACTAAGCAACTGGAGAACGAACGGATCCTGAATGACTATATCTGTACTGCGAAGAAGAGGCCTTGGGAGCATTGATGGACCTTGAATGTTCTTTTACAGCTTTTATTTACTTTTCAGTATTTCCATTCTTGTAACGCCTAAGGGCAATTTGTTGAACAATTTGAATTCTAAAGTTGAATCTAATAAAGTGTGTTTCCTTTTTATCTACAAAGTTGAATCCCGATTGTCTTTGAAAACATAAATCATACGCATTTCATCTCATCATATGCATAACAGGTACCCCTTTTACAGGTCACTTATCTTCTTCGCTATTTATTTCAGCAATCATCATGACTTCTGAACCTTCCACTGAACAAGCTATCAAGGCCCTCCAGGCCCAGAATGCCCAGTTCCAAGAGTTGGTTATGAGCTTATCCAAGGGTCAACAGGAATTGAAGATCCTGATTCTGAAGAAGAAGAAGAAGAGGACTATCTTGTTCAACACTGGACGCAGATTTGGGAATGGATTGCAAAATGAGGTTGAGCTGACTACCTCATCTGTAGGGAAAGATAGTCCACAAGAGAGAAGGGTTCCTAGCCCCGTGGTCTCCGACAACAAGACAGATTATGATGAAGAGCAATACCCTCCTGCTGAGGATAGGTATAAACAGTTGGAGGACCTCCTGAGCGCCATGGAGATTCAAAATGTGCCCGGGTTGGACTTTGGAGACCTAGGCTTATCCTCTGGGGTGGTGATTCCCCATAAGTTTAAGGCACCTGCTTTTGCCAAATATGACGGAGCTTCTTGTCCTAAGCTGCACCTTCGGTCGTATGTAAGGAAGATCCAGCCTTACACAGCTGACAAGAATTTATGGATCCATTTCTTCCAGGATAGTCTTTCAGGGACTCAACTCGAATGGTTCTATCAGCTGGATGGAGCCAGTATTTGTAACTGGGAGGATTTGGCTACTGCGTTTTATAAGCAGTATTAGTATAATTCCGACCTCGCTCCTACGCGTACCCAACTCCAGGGTATGTCACTAGGGACGGGTGAAGGATTTAAGGAGTACACTCAAAAGTGGAGAGACCTGGCTGGAAGGGTGCAGCCACCTTTAACTGACCGTGAGCTTGTTGATATGTTCTTGGGGACCCTGTCTGGTCCGTTCTTCAACCATTTGATTGGAAATTCTTCTACCGGGTTTACAGACCTTATCTTGACTGGTGAGAGAATAGAAGCTGGTATCAAGTCTGGGAAGATACAGAAAGGTGCCTCCTCGAGCACTGAAAAGAAGCCGTTCAAGAAGGAATCTAGTGTTGTCTATGGTTCAAGGAGACAGAATAGACCGGAACTCCGCCAAGATGTCAACGCGGTGGTAATTTCAAAACCTGTTGCTGCTCCTCAGCATCATAACCAACAAAGGAGTGAGAGACCTAGAAGGCAGTTCACTCGACTCAGTATGACCTTGTCCCAGATATTGCCGCAACTACTGACAACCAATCTGGTGACTATAAAAGAAGCTCTGAAGGTCATAAACACAACATCTCCAAAGTACAATCCCAACGCCCGCCGCGCTTATCACTCTGACAGACCGGGGCATACTACGGATGATTGTTGGGCTCTGAAGAATAAGGTCCAAGACCTGATTGATGCTAAAGAGGTTGAGTTCGAGGCACCCGAGAGGCCCAATGTTGTAACAGCTCCCATGCCCAAGCATGGAGTAAATGCTATCAGGGTTGATGATAACGTAGAGGAATCTGAATTCGACAGCTGGATCTACCCCACAACCAACGGTGGACCAAACAACTGGACGGAGAAAGAATTCATACCTATTACTTTTGTCACTCAGTAATGAACTCCTTTGTTTTGAATTTGTAACGGACAATATTGTGGAACTTTATGGCCCGGTGTCTTACCCGGGGCACCGTGGCTTCATTTGTGAGGGCTTTTGTGTGTCATTTTCATATATCATTAATAAAAGCATTGGACGTTTTTTGCATTTCAAATCTTGCGCTCCTTGTCTTTCTTTATTATATATTTCAAAACAGCTATTTACACACACTCACATATACAGGTCTCAATCCACTCTGGATCTCACTGGTAACGACTCTGCTACCGCCAGTTATGACTTCGAAAATCCGATCAGCTTAGCCGAAGACGAAGGTGAAGGTGATTGCGAAGTGCCTAGTGAGCTTTCAAGACTGCTACTCCAGGAAGAGAGGGTCATTTAGCCGCATGAAGAGCCAGTGGAAACGGTAAATCTGGGTACTGAGACAGACAGAAAGGAAGTCAAGATTGGTGCCAATCTGAAGCCTAGTGTGAAACAACGGTTGATTCAGATGCTGCATGACTACATGGAAATCTTTGCCTGGTCTTACGAATATATGCCTGGGTTGGATACCGACATTGTGGTTCATCACCTGCCTACCAAGGAAGAATGCCCTCCGGTAAAATAGAAGGTCCGTCGTATGCGTCCAGAGATGTTCGAGAAAATCAAAGCTGAGGTTATGAAACAATTTGACGCCGGTTTTCTAGCAGTGACTTCTTACCCTCAGTGGGTTGCCAATGTGGTTCCAGTGCCGAAGAAAGATGGTAAGGTCCGAATGTGTGTTGACTACAGGGATTTGAACAGGGCGAGCCCTAATGATGACTTCCCTCTGCCTCACATCGACGTTCTGGTTGACAACACTGCTCAGCATAAGGTATTCTCCTTCATGGACGGATTCTCCGATTATAATCAGATCAAGATGGCTCCTGAAGACATGGAGAAGACCACTTTTTTTACTCAGTGGGGCACCTTCTGTTACAAGGTCATGCCTTTTGGGTTGAAAAATGTTGGGGCAACGTATCAGCGTGCCATGGTTGCTTTGTTTCATGATATGATCCATCATGAGATTGAAGTATACGTCGATGATATGATTGCAAGGACCCAAACTGAGGAGGAACACCTTGACCATCTACAGAAGTTGTTTGACCGGTTGAAGTTGTACAAGCTGAGATTAAACCCAAACAAGTGCACCTTCGGGGTGAGGTCTGGAAAACTACTGGGATTCGTCGTGAGCGACAAAGGTATTCAAGTGGACCCTGCCAATGTGAAAGACATACAAGAGATGCCAATTCCCAAGACAGAGAAAGAAGTCAGAGGCTTTCTAGGACGGCTGAACTACATTGCCTGATTCATCTCACACCTAACTGCTACTTGTGAACCAATCTTCAAGCTACTGAAGAAAGATCAAGTGGTACGTTGGAACGATGAATGTCAGGCCGTTTTCGAAAGAATCAAAGAGTATCTCCAAGAGCCACCCATTCTTATGCCACCGGTTGAAGGGAGACCTCTAATCTTATACTTGACAGTGTTGGACAACTCAATGGGGTGTGTGTTGGGGCAGCATGACGAGTCTGGCCGAAAAGAGCACGCTATTTATTA
This sequence comes from Vicia faba, assembly GCA_948472305.1. NCBI lineage: Eukaryota > Viridiplantae > Streptophyta > Magnoliopsida > Fabales > Fabaceae > Vicia > Vicia faba. Next base: position 294,737,184 of record OX451740.1, on the reverse strand, counting down.
CCTTAGCAAAAATTTTACCGACTGTGAGACCCGATACTCACTGCTCGAGAAAACTTGCTGCGCTTTGGTATGGGCTGCTCGCCGGCTGAGACAGTATATGTTGACTCACACTACTCTGTTGATTTCAAAAATGGATCCAATCAAGTATATCTTCGAAAATCCTGCCTTGTCTGGAAGAATAGCAAGATGGCTGATGATCTTGACTGAATATGACATCCAGTACACGACCCAAAAAGCAATCAAGGGAAGTGTGTTGGCAGACCATTTGGCGCATCAGGCAGTGGATGATTACCAATCCATGAACTTTGAATTTCCAGACGAGAATATCATGGTAGTAACTGATTGTGAAGTACCTGGACCGGATGAAGGATCTGAGGAAGGATCTCGATGGTCTATGCACTTTGACGGAGCCTCAAACGCTTTGGGTAACGGTATTGGCGTTGTGATCATATCTCCTAAAGGCTCTCATACTCCACTTACCGCTCGACTATGTTTCAACTGCACCAATAACATGGCGGAGTATGAAGCATGCATCATGGGTCTTCGAGCTGCAATTGACCTAAGGATTAAATTTCTGAGTGTCTTCGGAGATTCCGCTCTCGCGATCAGTCAGATCAAAGGCGAGTGGGATACGAAACACCCAAATCTTATTCCTTACAAGGAGTATGTATTGACGTTGATTCCCCATTTCGAGGAGATAACCTTTGAACACTTCCCAAGAGAAGAGAATCAGTTGGTGGACGCGTTAGCTACGATGTCTTCTATGTTCAAAGTCAAATGGGACAACGAGGCTCCCCGAATCATTATTTGGAAATTGGATGAACCTGCACATTGCTGTGATCTTGAGACCGAAGAGGTAATAGAAAAGCCTTGGTATCATGAAGTGAAGAGGTACCTCGAAGCTCAAGAATACCCCGAGGGTGCATCTGTTAATGACAAGAAGTTTCTGAGAAGGTTCGCGGCAAAGTTCTTCCTCAGCAATGACATTCTGTACAAACGAAACCATGATTCAACCTTACTGCGTTGTATGGATAAGACTGAGGCAGAAAGGATCATGGCAGAGCTGCATGAAGGTACCTTCAGAATGCATTCCAGCGGACACACCATGGCAAAGAAAATCCTCCGGGCAGGATATTACTGGTCCATAATGGAAGCCGACTGTTACCAACATTCTCGGACGTGTCACAAATGCCAGATCTATGCTGATAAGGTGCATATTCCTCCAGTTCCTCTGAACGTCTTGACAGCACCTTGGCCTTTTGCAATGTGGGGCATTGATATGATCGGCGAGATCAGACCTACGGCATCCAACGGGCATCGTTTTATCCTGGTAGCAATTGATTACTTTACGAAGTGGATTGAAGCAGCTTCCTTTGCTACCGTAACCAAGAACGTCGTGGCACGGTTCATTCGACACAACCGGATCTGTCGATACGGTGTACCAGAGAGGATCATTACAGATAATGGTACCAATCTTAACAACAAGATGATCACTGAGCTCTGCGAGCAATTCAAGATACAGCATCATAACTCTTCTCCTTACCGACCAAATATGAATGGGGCTGTAGAAGCGGCGAACAAAAACATTAAGAAGATTGTGCAGAAGATGACAGTGACCTACAAAGATTGGCACGAGATGTTACCGTTTGCTCTTCATGGGTACCGTACCTCAGCACGGACGTCAACAGGGGCAACACCCTTTTCCTTGGTCTATGGCATGGAGGCAGTCTTGCCCATCGAAGTTCAGATACCTTCTCTCTGGATCATGAAGGATGCAGGTTTAAGTGAAGATGACTGGATCCAGACCCGGCTTGATCAATTAAACCTAATCGACGAAAAGAGACTCACTGCTATTTGTCATGGTCAGACGTACCAAAAACGGATGATCAAGGCATTTAATAAGAAATTCAGACGACAAGAGTATCAAGTCGGGGACCTGGTAATCAAGCGCATCATCCTACCTCAAGGTGATCCCAGGGGCAAATGGACCCCTACGTACGAAGGGCCATTTGTGGTTAAGAACATATTCTCAGGAGGTGCGATGATTCTAACCACCATGGATGGTGACGACCTTCCTCACCCCGCCAATGCAGACATAGTAAAAAGATACTACGCATGATTAAAAGACCCGCTAGGTCGACTGGCCTAGGAAAAAATAAGGGCTTCCCGGCGAACCAAAAGGGTTCGGGCAAAAATAAGGGATGAAATGAAAAAATTTGTACACCCGGCAAGTCGAAAACCTGAAAAGGCGGCTTGGGCAAAAATGGGTATCCCGGTGGACTATAAACCCGAAAGGGCGGTCCAGGCAAAAGTTAGGGATTAAAGCGTAATACTATGTCTCATTGGATCACCCTGCATCCAGACTTCGGTATCGACCATCAGGCTCGGACGACACCAATCAATCAGATTCATCTCCAACTAAGCAGCAAAGTGATGAGACGCTTGAAGACATAAAGGCGATAGCAGAGTTGGAACCCAGTGGGATTTTTCACATAGCTGTTTGTTTTCCTTTTCACAAATTGTATAAACTCTATTTTGTTCGGCGGCGTTCTCTTACTAGGACGTCAACCTCTTGTATACAAAAACGCCTATTTACAGGCAAACTTCAAAATCAATACAAGCTCATTTTTCAGACAAATTGCAAATTGTTTTTCCTTTATCTGTTTTGTTTTGCAAAGAACGTCCAATGTTCATTTTTGATATATGCATTTGACATTAATTGTTGTTCATAAATATTTGCATGCGAAACAAAGGACTAGTTACGAGTGACATCGGAAGTAGGGGCAATAAGAATTGTCTAAACGATCTAGTTGCTCTATCCACCAAGGTACCAAGGTAGGTTTGGCTGAAGAATATGACCAAGATACCTTCATTCCCCGCAGAGTAAGACAAGATTCAGCAATACTCTCCCCAAGAAGAGTTGGCCTCCCATCATCCCTAAAAAGGCACAGTATCCCCAGCAAGTCAGCAATACTCTCCCCCCAAGCAGAGTTGGTCTACCATCAGTCCTGAAAAGTTGGGTATCCCCAGAAGATCTTAATATTCCCTAGTAGAGTATACAGATATTCCCCATCAAGCATCCCCGGCGTTCTTAATATTCCTCAACAGAGTATAAGAATGTTCCCCGGTGGAATACCAGATACCCCCAGTGGAGCCATTTCCCAGTGCAGTCTGAAAAAAACTTCCCCGCCAGAGTTGAATCATCTTACCCAGTAGATTCTGGAAGCTTGTCCCCTGCAGAGTACAAAGGTTATCCCCCACCAGAGTCTAACTGGGTTATCCTCAGCAAGTTGCAACTGAAAGATCATCCCCAGCGAAGTTCTTCCTATCCCCAGCGGAGTTCATCATCAAAATCCCCAACAGAATTTATCAATGGAATCCCCAGCGGAGTTACCATTAAAATCTCAGCGAAGCATCTCTTCTCCACAGAGTAATTCCCCGCAGAGTAATCTCTTCACCAGGTTTATCCCCCAACGGAGTCATCTTCTCCTACCGGTTTATTCTTGCAATCATCTTCGTTCATCCTCCCAGCAAAAACGAAGAACTCTACTCTTCAACATCAGCCCAGGATTCAACAAACTCCCCGGCACTTGTCAAGGATTTATTTTCCCAGACGAAAATACATTCATAAAACATTTCACATTTCATGCATGACAAAGTGCATACGACACGATCTCATTTTGAGAACATCATGACATCATGCATTTCATACATCATGACATTGCATACAGCTAACGTTTTGCCCTTTTCAGGAAAAAGTCAATCCAAAGATGATTACCATCAGCCTTCTTAAGTTCCAGATCAACATATGTAACTAGCCAGGAAATATCTGTGGATGAGTGACTATAGGTTAACCCCTGAAACCAGACAGGAAAACCACCTATATGAACTGATTGTAGATCTATACCTGTAACTAGCCAGGAAAGTTATCTACATGAAGAGATTGAAGATCAATACCTGTAACAAGCCAGGAAAACTATCTTTCTTTCTCAGGTCATAGATTAATACCTGAAACCAGACAGGAAAACTATCTCATCGGCCAGCCTTCTTAAGTTCCAAATCAACACCTGTAACTAGCCAGGAAATATCTGTGGACGACTGATTATAGGTTAACACCTGAAACCAGATAGGAAAGCCACCTATATGAAGAGACTGAAGATCAATACCTGTAACAAGCCAGGAAGACTATCTTTCTTTCTCAGGTCAGAGATTAATACCTGAAACCAGACAGGAAAACTATCTCCTCGACCAACCTTTCTTAAGTTCCGGATTAATACATGTAGCAAGCCAGGAAATATCTGTGGACGACTGATTGTAGATCTATACCTGAAACCAGACAGGAAAGTTATCTACATTGAAGAGATTGAAGATTAATACCTGTAGCAAGCCAGGAAAACTATCTTTCTTTCTCAGGTCAGAGATTAATACCTGAAACCAGACAGGACAACTATCCACTTGACCATAATGAAGCAACCCTACACCGGTTCCTTCTCTTCCAAGATGCAGTTTTACACGGACTCATCATCAGGCAACCCTACACAGGTTCCTTCTTTCAACCTACTAAGCTACAAATCAAAAAACAATCTCCATATGGCATCTATAAGCCCATCCCCGACAAGATTCTATCACATCTCCAGATGGCATCTATAAGCCCATCCTCCTATCCATCATATCTCCAAATGGCATCTGTAAGCCCATTCCCGACATCACATTGCTGATACTACGCTATGCGGGTGCAAATTTCTGGGCATTTTAGTGTTCAATCATCTTCCACCTTTGGATCACGAAAGGCACGCAAGCCAATCTCCATCCTCAAGTCTAAGAAGATTGAACAGGGGCAACTGTTGTACCCCAAAATTTGCCCTCCCATATTCTTCAAGGTTTGTCAAGAATCATCTTCAAATGATTCAAGATTACTCAAGAGGTAGACAGTCAAATCACCTCCTAAGACAGCTGAAATTAGGGTTTTGGTTCTTTCAAGGAATTTTGGGTTTTCAATGGCTCGATCAAGTCTCATAGGCCCATATACATTCTCAATCACATACATGCCAAGTTTCAAGACTCACAGTGCCAAGTTGCACAGTCAAAAGCACCCTTTGATCCACAGTCAACTGCAACGGCAAAATGGTCATTTTGCAGTCAAAAGTCAGAATTTTTGGTCAACATCTTATTTTGAGTCCACAATCATCATTTGATCAAGTCTTGATCATGATTCCACAAGGATAGCTCAAAAATCATCAAGGTGCAAAAAGTTACTATTTTTGGACAGTAGAAAAGTCAACTGTATCTTGACTAGGGCATAACTTTTTCATGGTTTATCAGAAAAATTCCATACAATGCTCATTTTGAAGAGGATGCAATTTCCTACAATCCATCTTCACACTCCAAGTTCAAGAAATGCTCTCACAAAAAGTTATCAATTTCTACATTATAGGTCAAATTCAAAAGTCAACAAAAGTTCACTTTAAGTCAAAGGCCATAACTTGAGATTGGTAAATCCAAATGACATGGGACCAAAGGCATTGGTTAGAGGACTTCAAGAGCTTTCCAAAATGTCAAAGAACATGTTCATATGATCAAAATTGAGCAAGTTGTGCATTGGAGAAGTTGGAAAAATTTTATGAATTTGCAAAAGTCAACTTTGCCCAAAACACCTTATTTTTGCTAATGGGCCTCAAATCTCTTCTTGAAACTTCACCCATGACCTATGCACGACCCATCAAGCTTAATGGAATTTATTTTCTTATTTTTATTGATTAATTGGATTTTTAATTAATATTAATTCACTTAATTAATTTAAATTGTAGGAAAATACAAGATTTGATTTTTTCAATCAATTTGTGAAGCAAATATGGTCAAGATATGCTGGCAATTTCGTGCTCAAAGTCAAAGATACAAAAAATCCAAAATTGGCAACATTTTCCAATCATGAAAAATCAAAAAGATTTGATTTCCAATCAAGGATTCAAGCATCAATGCAATGGATTTTTGCTCAAGTTTTTGACCTAATTTCATTCTCCTATATATATGCAAACTAACCCTGATCAATAGACGTGAAAAAGCTGCAGAAAAAAAGCCATAGCATATTGAAAAATTCCAAGAAACTTGAAGACCTATTCTTGTATTCCAGACCAATTCAAGGCAATTTGTTGATTCTAACACCTTGCAGGAGTTCCCGGGAGTGTTTGGCAATCAAATCCAAGCCTTAAAGCTCAAAGAATCGTCCTAGACAGTTTCACGGTTTGGCTTTTTGATCCATAATCGTATATCTTGATTCATGCATATTTAACATATTTTTGTGATTGGTTTGTGTTGATAGGGACCATACGAAGCTAATGGTATAACTGAATTGGATTATAATGCCCTGAATCCAAAGATGCCATGGACGATTTCTAGGGTTCTTAAGCTTTGAAATTGGGGCTTTCTAAACCCAGAAAAATTAGGACTCATAAGACCCATGGTTGGAATCGTTAGGTCAAGACGAATAAGGCTGACCCCTCGCGAAATATTTATGTGTGTTGTAGCTCTAATCGCTATTTTTCCTCGCAGCATATTGTGGGGGTTAAAAACCCCCGCTATCTAATATTATTTTTGCAGGAACAATGAAGAAGATGATGATGTGTTGATACTCCATTGGGCAGTTTGAAAAGTGCGCGTTATTTTTTGTTAAGCAGCATTGTTGTTTTGTTTACTAATATATTGGTTGTTTATTATCCCAATAATGAATAAAGCATTGTGGTTGAGTGGTGAGTGCATTGGCTTGGAAACGTTGGGACCTGGTTCGAATCCCAGGTCCCCCAAAACATTTATTTCCTTTTTCCTTGTGTGATCACATGCAGGTTTCAAGAGAGGGTACACCATGTATCTCAAATTTCCAAGTGCCAGATGTCTGCAAGCGTGGATCCAATGGCCAAAATTGAAGGACCACCATAATCCTTAGTCAATGCACATGTGGACGATCCAAAAAAGTCAAGGAGGCTTGCAGTTTGTTGGGCCACAAATTCCAAAGACACCTCCTAATTGGGCCAGCACCCCCCCTTCAAGTTTATTTTTCTTTTCTTTTTCTTTTTATTTCTTTCATCTAATTATTATAATTATTATTTTAACTAACGAATTAATATTTATTTTTCATAATAAAAATCAGAAACTAAAATATTTTTTATTATTATTTATTAAATTCACCCTTAATTTATTATTTTTGTAAATAAAAACTAACATAATTAATTTAGTTGTTTTAATTAGGTTAATTTCAATGTTTTCACAATAATTTAAAATCAACATAGAATTAGGGTTCTTGATAATTTTAATCTCTTTTTATTTTTATTTTATTTTCCTTAAAAACATAAAAAACTCAGAAATATTTTTTCTTTTATTTAATTAATTAATTAGTTTTAGGATTAATTTAATTAAATGCAAAATAACAAAAACTTCTTTCTTTCTCAAAAAAGGGTCAAAACCCTAGAACTTCTCCGATTCAATTTTTCTCGCATGCGATTATTCTTGATTAATTTTTGATCCATATTATGTAATTGCTCCGAGGATGTAATAGCTTTAATTAGGACCTTTTTATCGTTTTCTTTAATTTCCCACAATTTACTTTTCAAAGGGTTTGTTTTTGGCGATGTAAATACCTGACGCCTTGTAATAGCGTAGATTTATTTTCCGCAACTATTAACTGCTAGATGTATGCTAATTAGGCTATGCATGACAAGACTTATTCTCAAAATAAAATCAAAACGTAGCTCACCATAACATGTGCAAAGATAACTTAACATGAAACCTGACACACGTGCACATGCCACTCTTAGGGTACGCCTCACTTGGTTGCCTCGACGTGGTCATTGAGTATAGGGTGTTTTAGAGGTCGCCCTCCTGTCTAAAGATCCAAGTTTCCTCGAAACGGTTGCCTCGGATAAAAAGGATCTAGGACATTAGGGTTACCGCTAAGGCGTCCTACTATTGCTTTGGTGACCACATGTCCCTATAATCGAATTGACCCGAAACTCCAACGACGGTGCTACCTACTTCTCAATAGTGGGATAGTACTGTCTAAAGGACATTTACACAGCTTAATTTCTTTTGAGTAGGTAGAGGTTCTAAGGTACTTGCTCTTTCAAAACAAAACAACTTTTCGCACCTACACTTTTCTGACAAAAGTTTTCAAACAACACTTCATACACTCTTGAGGACAGATACAAGAGTTAAATCGAAGTTTTCAAACAAAACTTTTTTTCAAAACCCTCAAACACAAGAAAAGCAAAACATTTTGAAAACATAGTGAGCAAGTATCTAAGAGCCCGCGGATAACCACGGATAGAAAGGGTGCTAACACCTTCCCTTTCTATAATCTACCTCCCGAACCGAGAAACATCTCGAAAAGGAATTTTGTTGTGCTTTTGTCCTTTCCTTGTTGGAGAAAATAAAAGACGATGGCGACTCTTGCTTACCGCGACATTTTGCTAAACGCAAACGCGAACCAGCATTAAAAAACAGTCAGTTCTATTTCCACCGATCACACATAGCAATAAAATTTCAATTGAACTATAATTAACTCTGTATTTTGGCAGTCCCCGACAACGGTGCCAAATACTTGATCAGAAAAATAGCAAGTGTACTATTTTTATCGATGTAGTAATAATGGGTTTTACCTCAAGTATCGATCACAAGGAATGCTTTGCAAATACTGAGTCTGATTATTAATTCAATTGAACAAAAACTATCGTTTTGGTTTGGTTGGATAAATCCTTGCACATGTATAAAAGAACAGAAAATAAAATGTGACTTTTGATTGTCTTAATTAAAATATGCTAGGGGTGAATGTATGATTTTCCATAATATAACTTCTACTCTTTGATCTTTTCAACAAGTTCACCAGATCAATTACCAATTCTTAAGCTTGTCTTTCCCTAAGTTATAGTGAAAAAACATTTGATCTTCTATCATAATTTCAATGTTCATTCAAATTAGTGATAAAGCCAAGCATGTGATTATCAAGAATTGTATTGGTTATTATAGGATTGCCCTAGTCCTAGGTGAAACCTACTATAATATTATTGTTTAGAAACACTTAACACGACTGTCCAGTTCTACTGTGTCAAGAAAAGTGAAACCCTATTGGTCTGATAGGGAAAAAAGATAAATTATTATGAACAATAAAATTAATGCAGAAGAACTATTGTGTTGAATAAAACAAAGAGATCAGTATCCTTATCATGACAAATTAGGGACACGCCCCAACATTGGGGGGTTTAGCCTCTCAAAATTTTAAAAATAAAAACAATACACATAGATTTAGACATTACAAGAATGATGGATTCGTCGATCTTCAATTGCTATCGCGCATGAAGGATTCTCCATTTCCTCAAGCTCGTTAATATCCACTCTTACATTGTGTTAATTCTTCAATTATTCAAAAAGTCCTCCTTCCTTTCTCTCAATCAGGTCTTTATAGTGTTAGGTTATCTCTTAGCAGTGCCAAAGGTCTAAAATACCCTTAATGCTCCAAATACATAAAAATCCTAAAAATTGGAATTTCTAGCGCCTAAGCTGACACGGGAACCCGTGTCAGCGCCTGTAACGTCCTTTGCACCCTTTGATGTTCAGATGAATTGACACGGGCCGTGTTGTGTTACACGGGCGCCCGAGTCCCCCTCTGCCTAGTTCAACGTATGTGTTCTCCTCTTCTCCTGACACGGCTTGTGTCAGGCGATATGGATGGCCATGTCAGGGCCCTTGTATCTTCCATATTTCTTCGTCTTTGCACAAATTTTCTGGAGATCTTTACCTGCACCTGAGATTACCAACAACTACCAAACCAAACCATCAAAAGCATTTAAAAGGCATAAAATTCAAATAAAAACCATACAAAAATAAATTTTCAAAATATAAAATAACTTAAACAAAACGATAAAAAGACAAACCAAAGTGTTACAAACTTGATGAATTTGCCCCGAATGAGTGACGGAAACGAAGTAGAAATGGTGATTGATCACTGCCCTTCAGTGATTTCCAAGTCGGGGTCTTCCGGAACCTGTCGTTGGCGCCCTCACAACTGCATCCGAACGCGATTGCATTCATATTTCCGTTCGAGATAGTGTGTCGATATCTCCAGGTCGGTGCCATGATTCCTCTCTTCTTCTGCTGCTTCCAACTTTAGTGACAAATTGTGGAAGGGAAACATGGATGGGTTTCTCTAAAGTAGTAGAAGAAAAATATTTTTAAGATGTTCCTGGAATATGTTCGTGACTTCAAGGACAGATATTTCCTCGCAGGCCGGTGTCGCAGGAGGCCTTTGACTCAGTTTTAGAGACAACAATCTTGGTCGACAAGGATGGAAACGTGCTTTACAACAAAAATGGGAACGAGGAGACAAAGTTGGTCTCGAAGTTCCCCTTCCACTAGAGTGTGACTTGTAACACCCTTCTAACACCCAACGAATATTATAAATAATAAATCATAGTATTGCACCAAAAAGGGTGTCACATCTTCATATAAAACATCGTACAAACATATCTTACTCCATAAAATGGGTTTTCTAAAATTAAACATTTATCTCTTGGTAAATATCATCAAGAACTTCAACACATTGCAGCGGAAATATTGTCTCAAAGCATCTTATTAAATACTTTAAATCAAATGCCATCACACTTCATAATTCATAAGTTAAACTTCAAAACATCTTAAAAATGGAATAAAACATCTTTGACAGATCATGTCAACCACAAACATCTGGTTCAAATCAAACGATCCCAAAGATCCATATGTTACATATCAGAGAAAGACCTTCTAAAATCAACGGAAATAAACAACACACTCTGAAGCTATCCTCTAAGCTTCAACGAACTATTCTTGATCACCTGCAAGTTACCCACGTATAGAGGCAGCATTTCCAAGTAGAAAGGGCGAGTAATCACAAATTATTAGAAAAGATATATGGAATAGATAAAGAAGTAAAACAACAAGTCATCATGGATTCCATATATCATCATATTTGTTGCGGTGTTAGACATACTACAGGGGGAGAAAATGGGACTCAAGGACAAAACAAAAAAGCAGCAGACATCCCTCAATGGTTACAAGGAGAAGTTTCGGGCTCAGGGTGCCGAGCTGAAGAAAAAGGAGGGGTAACCAATCTTTCTGCGGAGAACGGTGCACGGTTACTTGAGAAGAAGAGCCTCGAGGATGAAATTTCTAGCTTGAAGGCAGATGCGGTGCCCGCTGAGGATGAGTCCTAAGAGACCAAAGTCTTGAAAACTTGGGCTGAACTTATTGCTCGGATTCATCTCCTCAAGTCAGATTGTTTGGAAGCGACGATGCTGGGCTTTGACATTGCAGTGACCCAGATCGAGTTGTTGAACCCTGGGCTGAATGCCGATGGGATTGGGCTCCTATCCTAGGTGATCAACGGCAAGCTAGTTCCTCCCTCTGAATCCCCCGACAATGCAGAAGATGATGGCGGTCACGAAGAGTTACTTGTGTTTTTATGTTTCTTATTTGGGCTTGTGTGCCCATATTTTTTGTAATACTTGGACAAAGGGTTTTTCCCGATTATTTTGTAATATTTTGACAATCCCGACCTTTGTGGTCAGAGATTTTGGTTACCCGTTTATCATTTACTTGCTTTTTGAATATTTAATTTGTTGATCCTTATGTATGTTTGGTGCACGTAATTTATTGATGTGGGGGTTCTTGCTTGGTAGATTTAGTGTTTGACAATTTGGAGAACACATCAAGGAGAGAGGAGTTGGTTGCGCTTGGTAACGGGACTGAGGCCGTGGTCAGAGTCCTGATCCCGTGGCGTAAACATTCCCATCGTGAGCTAGGTGTTCTGCCTTTATGGTATTGCAACGGCAGAGCTCGGTAGAGGTGACCCCTTCAGGCTAAAGCTCTGCTCGTCCCATGAGCTGGAGCCAGCCTTCTTGTATCAGAATCTGGATGTTGTGTTCGTACCTAAACACACCCTGTGGTCGGGCATGCCCGGTTGCCTGTCAAACTAGGTCGGCCAATTGTCAGGCCCGATCGAGTATTATCGGGACTTAACTGTAGTATTGCTATAACTTTTCTATGTTCCATGGTCGAGCAAGTTGTTCCCCGGTCAAGTTATTATGGAAATAGGCCCCGCCTTCCATTTTTTCTCAGACGCGGTAAGGGTCTTCCCAGTTTGCAATGAGTTTCCCCTCGCACTAATTTTTCCGATTCCTTCACGGGACTAGGATGGCGATTTGGAACTCACGTTTCATGACTCAAGCGTTGTAACATAGAGCTACCTTTTGTTGGCCTCGCGGAGAGCCGCTCTTGCTCGAATTTCTTTGACCAAGTTGAGCTCCTCTCTCAATGCCTCGTCATTCATCTCCTCATCGAGGAGATATTCAGTTCTCCTTGATGGCTTTCTGATTTCCACTAGGATTACTGCCTCGATTCCGTATGCTAGTCAGAAAGAAGTTTCTCCTGTGGTCGAGTGTGGTGTTATTCTGTAGGCCCAGAGTACATTGTGTAACACATCAACCCATCTATTCTTGGCCACACCCAAGTTTCATTTCAGTCCTTGTTGGATCACTCTATTCACGGCTTCTGGTTCCCCGTTCATTTAAGGGTGCTCGACAAATGTGAAATGCTGCTTAGTATCAAGTTTCGCATCAAAATTTTGGAAGTTTATGTCGGTGAACTGTGTCCCATTGTCGGTGATGAGTGCTTGGGGTACGCCGAAACGGGAGAACACGTTTCTCTTGTAGAAACCTAGTATGTTATGTGTCGTGATCTTCGCGAGGGCTTTAGCCTATATCCACTTCGTGAAGTAGTCGATAGAGATGATTAGATACTTGTTCTGGTAGGATCCCATGGTGAAAGGGCCGAGGATGTCCATTCCCCGCCACGCGAAGGGCTTTGGAGACAAAATTGTCTTGAGCTCGCTGGGGGATCCAAGTGCATGTCTGCATGATGTTGACATTTATCGCATTTCTTGACATGTTCTTTTGCATCGTGTTGCATGGTAGTCCAGTAGTATCTTGCTCGAAGAGCTTTTCGCGCTAGAGATCTTCCTCCCGTGTGTTAGGCGTTGATTCCTTTGTGGATCTCCTGTAGTATGTGGGGGACTTTGCCTTCCTGGACACATTTTAAGAGTGGGATGGAGAATAATCTTCGGTAGAGTTTGTCCTCGAGCAAGGAGTACGAGCAGGATCGCCGCTTAGTAGTGTTGCCCTCTTTCTCATCGGAAGGTAGTTCACCTGTGGTGAGGTAGCGGGATACCGAGGCATCCAGCTGTCGTGGTCCCCAATGGAATTTACGTCGAGCACCACGGACGAATTTTAGATGCTTGGGCAAGGGAGGATTTCTTAGATGACTGATTTGTGTCCACCCTTTTTCCTCCTGCCCGCGAGCTTCTACAGGATATTCGATTGGGTGTTGTGTTGATCGCACTAAATCGCACTATGTTTCTGACTCAACTATCACATGTTTTCCTTAGTTTTTATTATCATTTTCTCGTATTATGTTCCTTTTTCCTTTGTTTTCAGGATTCTTGTCATTTCAGAGCCTTCTGTGAAGAAACGAGCCAAAACGCCAAGAAATTAGGGTTTTTTCAAGATATTCTGCACTTATGGCGTTCAGCACTGCGCCGGCTACAAGGAACGCGATGACGTGGCCCACTTTCACCCAGAGACCAACTGCCACGTTCCCACGATCTGGCAGTTCCAGCCACCGCGCCCGCGGCCACTGCCACCGCGCCCGCGGCCTTCACAAAAGTTTCCCGCTCAGAAGAAGTTGAGGGGCATGCTGGTCTTTACGCATCTCAAGGATCCTCTATAAATAGTTTTCGATTTTCATTTTTTAGTTTCGTCCAAGCTTAGTACAATCTTAAGCCATATACTATCAGTTTCTGTAAAGTAATAATCTCTTCACATCGGGGAGTTATTGCGGTGTAGATTGAGTTGTAATCGAGTCTTGGAGCACTTTGGTTGAAGTTCATCATACCAGCCTTACCATTCCGCAGATTTGTATCAGATTCAAGTCTCCGACTGGAGCAAGGTTCTATTTTATTGCATTTCTTTACTTATAATTGCTCTTACCATAGTCTACACGTTTTATAGACTCTAAATGCTCTTACCATAGTCTACACGTTTTATAGACTCTAAATGCTCTTACCATAGTCTACACGTTTTATAGACTCGCACTCTTTTACTTACTCGCTCTTATCATAGTCTACACGTTTTATAGACTCGCACTTATTATGTCTGGCTAAACTATAAAGGTTTGGATGTAATGATTGTCATCATGGTCGTGTTCCAATTATCATGCTAGTGAAAATACTCTGGGGATGTTTTGCTTTTAACTTAAGTCAATTATGTTTAAATGTTTATTGGGTAAGATCGAAAGCCGTCCAAACTAATGATACGACTTGATTATTATTTAACCAAACAAAAAGAGCGAAAGCCATTGATTGGTTAAATAGGAATCATTGACCTTTTTAGAAAACGATTTTGAAACTATTTTCGGACGCGTTTGTAGGTTTGAAATCTGACTCTTGGTCAAAAGCCAAAAGTCTCTTTAAGTTAATCTTTCCAAGTAAAATTACTTTTCTGTTAAGTCAAAACTATCAATTTCTTAAAAATAGGTTTACCTCTTTAACGCGGAAGGCACCCTTTATATGTGACAATAAAGGAATTTAATTTAAAGAGTAAATTCGGTTCTTAGTAGTCAAAAGCTACAAGTTCCCGTTAAATTGATTCTTTGCTATCAATAGAAAATACTGCCCCATAAGTAGTTTCATCTACGCATGACCGGACCAATATCTGATTACATGATTTACATTCCAACCTGTCTTTTAAACTGTTATTTACCTCGCTCATTTACTTTGTTGCACTGCACTCACATCAATATTCTTGTTCACCTTAGATAAGCACCTTATCAATAGAGTTGATAGATTGACAATTGGTCTATGTGGTTCGATAATCTTATATATTACTTCGATAGGCTGTGCACTTGCAGTACTATATTTAGGCTATACGTTACAGATCCCCATCAAGTTTTTGGCGCCGTTGCCGGGGACCAACTTCGTCAAATTTCGTACCCTATTGTTATCCCATTTAGACTAAGGCTATTCTAGCCGGTAGATGCGTAGAAATCGTAGCACCGGTAACCTAATAGATCCTTTAGTAGAACCTGAACGTTACGCTCGTGCCCGTCTTTTTATACGCAAGATAAGAAGAGCTATGGCAGAAGATCGTAACCAAAGACCACTCAAGGAATTCGCCCAACCATCTAACGAGGAACCTAGTTCTAGTATAGTAAACCCTACTATAACTACCAACAACTTTGAACTAAAGCCCTCATTATTACAATTAGTACAACAAAACCAATTCGCTGGTCTCGCTACCGAGAACCCGAATCAACATTTAAAGGTATTTATCCAGTTAGCTGACACCCTTAAGGCAAATGGAGCCACACCCGAAGCCATCCGTTTAAGACTGTTTCCTTTTTCCCTTAGAGGTAAAGCTCACGACTGGTTAGACGCCCTTCCAGCTAACTCAATAACAACTTGGGAAGACCTTAGGAGAGCTTTTCTTGCGAGATATTTTCCACCAAGCAAGACCGCTGTTCTTAGGAACCTGATCACTTGTTTCACCCAAAACCAAGGCGAATCACTTTTTGATGCCTGGGAGAGATATAAAGAACTTTTAAGAGCTTGTCCGCACCATGGCCTGGAGCAATGGTTAATCATACATACCTTCTATAATGGACTCCATTACAACACAAAGATGTCCATAGACGCTGCCGCTGGCGGAGCGTTGATGAACAAACCTTACCCTGACGCTTGTGCCCTAATAGAGGACATGGCCCAAAACCACGCCCAGTGGGGATTAGAACGAGCGACAGTAGAGAAAAAGGAGAGCCATGGAGGAAAGCATGAGGTAAGTTGCATGGACATGATTAATGCCAAGATGGACGCCCTAGCTTTGAGAGTCGAGAACATGTCTCAAAACCCAACCACAGTAGCAGCAATCCAATCGGAATGCGAACTCTGTGGAACTCAAGGACATCAAACCGTTGACTGTAACCTTTTGAACGAATCTAGCTCAGACCAAGTTAACTATACCCAAGGGAACCCTTTCTCGAATACCTTCAATCCTGGATGGAGGAACCACCCGAATTTCTCTTACAAAAACAATAACCCTATCCAAAATCCCGGACCTTCGAGACCTCAAGGATTCCAAACGCAAAAACAAAACCAACCTATGCAAATAGTGCCCCCAAGACCAAACCTTAAAGAAACCATAGACACCTTTATTCAGACTCAAACTCAGCAAAATAAGGAGTTTATGAACCAACACATTCACACGAACGAACTAGTTACTCAACTGGCAACCAAGTTTGACCAGATGATAACCCACACCAAAATGCTTGAGACTCAGATTTCCCAAGTAGCACAAAACACCTCTGTACAAGTTGCACCTGGAGGACAATTTCCTGGACAAACTCAACCAAATCCAAAAGGCCAAGCAAATTCTATCACCTTAAGAAGTGGAACTGCTTATGAAGGGCCTAGAAATCCTAACTTAAGCACATCAGAAAAACCTATGGAAGATGCTACACCTAAAGACCAGGTAGAGGAACCAGAGAAACCAGAAAAGCAATCAAAACCAGAAGTAGGGAATAACACTCAACAACCTTATAAACCACCTATTCCG
This sequence comes from Vicia faba, assembly GCA_948472305.1. NCBI lineage: Eukaryota > Viridiplantae > Streptophyta > Magnoliopsida > Fabales > Fabaceae > Vicia > Vicia faba. The sequence goes on along the minus strand of OX451740.1, from coordinate 294,720,502 downwards.
TTCCCACAGAGGCTGAAAAACACCAAAGTAGAAAACCAGTACCAAAAGTTTATTAAGGTAATAGAGAAACTCCATGTAGAGATTCCTTTTACTGAAGCTATAACCCAGATACAATCATATGCTAAGTTCTTGAAAGATATTTTGACCAATAAACGGCGACTCGATGATCCCAAGCCTTTAGAATGTCATTCTATATCCGAAAATAAACTCGCCAAGAAAGATAAAGACCCTGGAAGTTTTTCTATCCCTTGCATCCTAGGTAACCATATGATAGACAAAGCATTTTTAGACTTAGGAGCAAGCGTAAGTCTGATGCCTCTGGCCGTCTGTAAGAGGTTAAAATTAGGAGAACTTCAACCTACTAAGATGTCCTTACAACTAGCTGATAGATCTGTCAAATATCCCATGGGTATTTTAGAAGACATACCTGTCAAGATTGGTCAGTTGTACATTCCGACCGACTTCGTCGTAATGGATATTAAAGAAGATGAAGACATCCCAATCCTCTTAGGAAGACCATTCCTATCGACCGCCGGAGCTATAATAGATGTTAAGAAAGGGAAACTGACTTTCGAGGTAGGAGATGAAAAGATTGAGTTCATTTTATCAAAGTTTCTAATGGCACCAGTGATAGGAGATGCGTGTTATGCCATCGACGTCATTGACGAATGTGTAAATGAGCTCGAACAAAACGAATCTTTAATCAAATTACCATCAACCCCTATTTTAGAGGATGACGGATTTAAGAGTATTGAACCGTACATTGACGACAACCTTTTCGAATGCTTAGCTCTTACCCCTGACCTTATGCCGCGTACTGAGAAACCCACTATAGAACTTAAGGAACTACCCAAGAATCTAAGATATGAGTTTTTGGATGAGGAGATGAATAGACCTGTTATAATTAGCGCCGCTCTAAACCAAATAGAAACAAATCAACTCTTAGATACCTTACGAAAATATCCCTCAGCTTTAGGGTATAAAGTTTCAGATTTAAAAGGTATAAGCCCATCCGTATGCATGCATCGGATTATGCTAGAAGAAGATTCAAAACCCTCAAGAGAACATCAAAGAAGAATAAACCCTATCATGAGTGATGTAGTCAAGAAAGAAGTTCTTAAGTTATTAGAAGCTGGTATCATATACCAAATTTCGGATAGTGAATGGGTAAGCCCAGTCCATGTGGTACCCAAGAAAGGAGGTATCACTGTTATGGAAAATGAGAAAGGTGAGCATGTGGCAAAACGAACAGAAGGAGGATGGAGTATGTGTATAGATTACAGAAAGTTGAATAAGGCAACGAGAAAAGACCATTTCCCTCTCCCATTTATAGATCAGATGCTTGAACGTCTAGCAAGACACTCATATTTCTGCTATCTTGATGGGTATTCGGGGTTTTTCCAAATCCCTATTCACCCAGAAGACCAAGAAAAAACCACATTTACTTGCCCTTATGGAACATTCGCTTATAGACGAATGCCCTTTGGACTCTGTAATGCACCTGCCACTTTCCAACGTTGTATGATGTCAATTTTCGCAGACTACCTAGATGGAATTATGGAAGTATTTATGGACGATTTTTCAGTGTGTGGGTTTGATTTCAAAAACTGCCTCTCAAACTTAGAGAAAATCTTAAAAAGATGTGTGGAAGTAAACCTTGTGTTGAATTGGGAAAAGTGCCACTTTATGGTAAATGAAGGGATAGTCTTGGGACACATTATTTCTGAAAGAGGTATAGAAGTTGATAAGGCCAAGATAGAAGTTATAGAAAACCTAAACCCACCTAAGACCGTTAGGGAAGTAAGAAGTTTTCTAGGACATGTCGGGTTCTACCGACGTTTCATCAAGAATTTTTCCGGAATAACAAAACCTTTAACTAACTTATTGATGAAGGATGTCGAGTTTGAATTCGACCAAAAATGTCTTGAGGCCTTTGAAGTTTTAAAGCAAGCTCTTATTTCAGCACCTATCATAAGACCACCTGATTGGACACAACCCTTTGAAATCATGTGTGATGCTAGTGATTTCGCTGTAGGAGTTGTACTAGGGCAAAGAAAAGACAAGAAACTACATGCTATTTACTACGCTAGTAGAACACTAGACGCTGCCCAGCTAAATTATACAACCACAGAAAAGGAATTGCTAGCCGTAGTTTTTCCTATTGATAAATTTCGATCTTATTTGGTGGGAGCAAAAATAATAGTATACACAGATCATGCAGCAATCTGGTACTTGTTAAGTAAGAAAGATGCTAAGCCTAGATTGCTAAGATGGGTTCTTTTACTCCAAGAATTTGACTTGGATATTAAGGATAAAAAAGGAGCTGAAAACTTAGTAGCTGATCATCTCTCTAGGTTAGAACACCTTAAACCTGAACTTATACCTATAGACAATCACTCTACTTATGAAAGATTAATAGCTGGGATAAACTCAACTGAAGAAGAGACCTATGAGGAAATCCCAACCTTGAACAACATACCATGGTACGCAGATATTGTGAATTATCTGGCCGCTGATATCATACCCCCTGACTTAAGCTACCAACAGAAGAAGAAGTTTTTTAGTGATGTTAAACACTTCTTTTGGGATGAACCCCTCCTATTCAAAAGAGGAATAGATAATATATTCAGACGATCTGTGCCGGAAGAAGAAGTAGGCAATGTCATTAAACATTGTCATGCTGCACCTTATGGTGGACATGCAAGCACATCTAAAACATGCGCCAAAATATTTCAAGCAGGTTTTTATTGGCCTACTGTATGGCGCGATGTCCACACTTACATTACAAAATGTGACCGATGCCAACGCACTGGGAACATCTCAAGACGTGATGAAATGCCTTTAAGTAACATCAAAGAAGTGGAAATATTTGATGTCTGGGGTATAGATTTCATGGGACCTTTTCCTTCCTCAATGGGTAACAAGTATATCCTAGTAGCTGTCGATTATGTCTCAAAGTGGATAGAAGCTGTTGCATCACCCACAAACGATACCGAGGTAGTTATCAAACTGTTTAAGAATATTATTTTTCCTAGGTTTGGAACCCCGAGGTTAGTCATAAGTGATGGAGGATCGCATTTTATATCTAAGATATTTGACAAGCTTCTAAGCAAATATGGAGTAAAACATAGAGTAGCAACACCATATCACCCGCAAACCAGTGGCCAAGTAGAAGTATCGAATAGGGAGATTAAGCAGATCCTAGAGAAAACCGTATCATTATCCAGAAAAGACTGATCTGGAAAACTTAAAGACGCCTTATGGGCTTATAGAACGGCTTATAAAACCCCTATTGGAACAACTCCTTATCAATTGGTTTATGGAAAGTCCTGTCATTTACCCTTCGAACTAGAACATAAAGCCTATTGGGCCATTAAATCCTTGGATCTAGATTACCTAAAAGCCGGAGAAAAACGTATCCTGGACATTCACAAGCTGGAAGAGCTTCGCTTGAATGCCTATGAGAATGCCATCATATATAAGGAAAGAACCAAGATGTGGCATGATAAAAAAATCATCAAGAAAGATTTCAACATTGGTGACCCTGTTCTCCTATTTAACTCAAGGTTACGACTTTTTCCTGGTAAGCTTCGTTCAAGATGGACAGGTCCATTTGAAGTGTCAAAAGTTCTAAAGTCTGGAGCAGTAGAAATCAAAAACAATTCATGCGCTCCATTTGTGGTAAATGGACAAAGACTGAAGCTATACAAAGGAGGCGATTTGCCTGTTGACTACTCTAGTCATATTCTTATAGACCCACCAATACCCACATAAAGTAAGATCTAATCGTCAATCTAAAGACGTTAAACAAGCGCTGCATGGGAGGCAACCCATGGTTTATTCTTAATTTTATTTTATTTTATTAATTTATATATGTTTTATCTGGACTAATTTCTTGTGTTTATATTTTCAGGATGCATTACCCCGATGGTATGGTTGTGATTTTCAGGGATGAAGCACAAAAAGCCCGATTTGCTACCTTATCTGCTAGACCTATGGTACCCACTAGGTACCCCGATCAGAGCTGCATGGAGGCACTCGGGATTAAGCCAAGTATTAGGTATCTGTGCAACCAACTTGGTTGGGATTATTATGCTGATGATGTCCACAAAACCTACAGGAACCTTACTCTGGAGTTTCTTAGCTCTGTGGATTATAACCCATGGGTGGGTGAAGGAGATGAGCGAGGATGCCTAAGTTTCAGATTGTTTGGTACCGAGTATACCCTGACCATCAAAGAATTTGGGGATTTGCTTGGTTTCCAAACTGGACCGACCGCTATCACTGAGTTACCATTGAGTTACTATATGGACAGAGATATTGATAAATTTTGGCAGGACATTACTGATGGAGCCAGCCTTGACCCCTCTACCCAGCTGTCCAGGAAGATCCATAACCCGGCTTTCCGATGCTTCGAGATGATTCTGTGCCACACTTTCTTTGGGAGGAGTTACTGTGACCACTTAGTCACCGCTGAGGAGATCCTTTTCCTATACTGTGCCAGTCAGTCCAGACCTATAGCTAGTGGAGGTTTTCTGATAGAGAGCCTCGAGCAGACTGCTCGATCCGCTGTAGGACTCATTCATTCCGGAGGGAATGTGACACAGATAGCTTCTGCTTTGGGTTTGGACAGTATGATAGCACAACTGACCCCATACTGTGGATATACTTTCCTGGATTTAGACTTTTGCATGGATCGTGGGCTCATGAGGAGGGCCTCTTTCCACCCATATCAGTACAGATTGCTCATCGATGACCAGACAGTTTACACCTTCACACTGCCAGACCCTCAGATGACTTGTGTTTCCAACCCTGCTAATTGGAACTATTCTGTAGAAGGTTGGGGTGAGATATCAGAGTATGCCCCAGAATATACTCCTGCTTCCGAAGATCCCACTCCAGAATACACTCCTGCTTCTGAAGATCCTACTCCAGATCACACATCCCGACCCGAGGTTACACGCACTACTGTTCTTACTAATAACCTCAGCTTGCAGGAACCTGATATTCGCACTCTGTTGACTGCTATGCGCACTGAGATAGCCACTCTCCGCAATGAGGTGGCTGACCTTCATTTACAGTTGGAACTGAATGATGTTACTTTTGCTGGTGAGTTAGATGAATTAGCTCACGAGGTGGCAGAGATTCGACGCCAGCTGACTGAGCTGCGTGGCCCAGACACTCCTGCAGAGCATCCTCCCGGTTGGCGATAGATCTGTGTTATTCATAAGATCTCTAGTTCTAGTATTATTAGTATTATGTTGATTTCCTTTTCAGACTCATTTTTATTTGCATTATCTGTTTTCTGCATTATTAATAACTATTTTGGTGACCCGATGTTCGTACCTATATATATATATATATATATATATATATATATATATATATATATATATATATATATGCATATGTGTTTTTTTCTCTATATATATCTTTCATTTACTAATGTTTTTGTTTTTCTGGTCACCATAATGAAAATTTTGATATAAAAATAAATAAATATACATGTATATATGTATTCACATACATATATGCACGTTCGTAAGAAAACTAGGTACACCTCCAAAAATTGAAGCTAATGGCAAGGAAGGAAAAGCCCAATGGAAAGGAAGCAAGACCGACCCAACTTGGCTCGCCCTGACCGCGCCCGCGGTGATCCCTGCCGCGCCCGCGGTGACGTAACGGTCACCTAACGGCCAGTGACTCGGTTTTCCCCCCATTTTGCCTCTTTTTCCACTTCCAATCCCATTTTCTTCCATTCTTAACCCCCCATAACTTCCTTTATTATCCATACCTACCCCACTACATTTATTCCCATCATAAATATTCATCAACCACCATTTTTCTTCACTACCTATAAATACCCCCACTATTTCATTTTCTTCCTCACACCTTCACTACTTCTACATCCCATTCTTTCTCTTTATATTCATCCACAAGAAAATCCTATGGAGTATCACGGCTACATTTTGCGAGATGGCCAACCCGGAGAAAGACAACAAAAGCGGCTTGAGAAATTGCTGACAACACCAATACACTCTACCAGGTATATCGATGAAAACTGTCTATATTCATTAGGTATATACCATAGTGTATTTTTCCTTCTCGACAAACTAGGCATGCATGATATTTTTGCTACTCAAGCACCAACCTACCCTAGGCTGACGTTCGAATTTTTGAGTTCTTTAATTTATAACGTCTCTCCTAACACTGCTAGCGCCGTAGGTGGAGTAAAATTTAGAATGTTTAATGTTGAATATGACTACTCCACTGACGGTCTAGCTGCCATGTTAGGATGGCCTTATGGGGATGGTGTCGTTTGTGAAGCACCTTTAGACACGGATTGGGCATTTGAAGCATTTTGGGCCAGGATTACTAAACAAAATGCAACATCTTTTGATGGCCTACTTGCTTCTCATATCCACAATCCTGCCCTTCGTGTTTTTAGATTTCTTTTAGCATCCACCATCTTTGCTCGGGAAAACCCAAACAAGGTGAATGCTAAAGAATTAATTATCATGCAGAGCTGCCTCACAGACACCAAAGTTAATCCAGTCCCATTTATGATTGCCCACATGCACCATGTTTTAAGAAAAGGTGGGCCGATTTCCTTTGGTGGACTGATTACTACTATTGCCCGTGCCATAGGATTGGATACAGAACTTGCCACCCTTGAGCCACTTCCTCCTCGTATTGCAAATCTTAAATTTTTAAAGGATATGCGTTTATGCAAGACGAGGAGGGAAGGTGGTTACTTCCTCATGGTTGGAGGTGCCGCTGTACCCAGTGTTGTTATTCCTTGCACCCGTCGTACTGATATCAGATTTGAGCGTAACTGGACCTACGATCTCAACGCTCCTGCTTTTATTGGTCCGTTGCCCCCAAATCTACCTTTAAATGAGGGTAACAACACTGATGATGAGTACGATTTACGTACGGAAGAACCACCCCACTTTTCACCACCACACACGACACCATCTACTTCTAACCCACATGCAGGTACAGCTCCTAGTTTCCATGTCACTGAGGACATGTGGCGTGAGCATATGGCCCGAGACGCCCAGAGGGACACCCTCCTTGCTACTTTGCAGCAACAGGCGACCGATAACATGGCCTTCATGCAAGCATCCCAACAGCAAAATGCTAGCTCTCTGCGCACTATTATGGAAAGTCAGCTGGCTTTCCAAAGAGAACAGCACCTTAACCAGACCACATACGCTCGTCACTTCCAATTGATGGAGGCAACCCAAGGCACCCTCATTGGTAGGACCCAAGAGCTACAAGCGGCAAATGCCGCCTTGACAGAGAGAATGGAGCAGCTAGTTTTGGACCGAGAGAGCCGCCGTCGCAGCCGTAGCCGCCGTTCCGGTCGTACCAACCAGGATGGTGAAGGTCCTAGTGGCCCCCACTAGCGTTTTCAGGTACCTCCTCCTACCTTATTTTGGAACATTGAGGACAATGTCCGATTTAAGTGTGGGAGGAGCATTTATCGCTTTTATTTCCCGTTTTTCCTGCTTTTATTTCCCTTCCGCATTTTTCATTTTAGGTATGTTATATTCGTAGTTAATAAAATGCATGTGATAGGCGAGTCTTTCTGCGTAGTGTACCCTTTCATTTCCCCCACTTTTTAGCCTTACAAAATTTTTACAAAATCGTTTTCAAAGAATTGTGGTTGTTTTTAAGGATTTGGGATATGAGACAGGTCCTAGATAGGGATGAACCCCTCCTATTCAAAAGAGGAATAGATAATATATTCAGACGATGTGTGCCAGAAGAAGAAGTAGGCAACGTCATTAAACATTGTCATGCTGCACCTTATGGTGGACATGCAAGCACATCTAAAACATGCGCCAAAATATTTCAAGCAGGTTTTTATTGGCCTACTGTATGGCGCGATGTCCACACTTACATTACAAAATGTGACCGATGCCAACGCACTGGGAACATCTCAAGACGTGATGAAATGCCTTTAAGTAACATCCAAGAAGTGGAAATATTTGATGTCTGGGGTATAGATTTCATGGGACCTTTTCCTTCCTCAATGGGTAACAAGTATATCCTAGTAGCTGTCGATTATGTCTCAAAGTGGATAGAAGCTGTTGCATCACCCACAAACGATACCAAGGTAGTTATCAAACTGTTTAAGAATATTATTTTTCCTAGGTTTGGAACCCCGAGGTTAGTCATAAGTGATGGAGGATCGCATTTTATATCTAAGATATTTGACAAGCTTCTAAGCAAATATGGAGTAAAACATAGAGTAGCAACACCATATCACCCGCAAACCAGTGGCCAAGTAGAAGTATCGAATAGGGAGATTAAGCAGATCCTAGAGAAAACCGTATCATTATCCAGAAAAGACTGGTCTGGAAAACTTAAAGACGCCTTATGGGCTTATAGAACGGCTTATAAAACCCCTATTGGAACAACTCCTTATCAATTGGTTTATGGAAAGTCCTGTCATTTACCCTTCGAACTAGAACATAAAGCCTATTAGGCCATTAAATCCTTGAATCTAGATTACCTAAAAGCCGGAGAAAAACGTTTCCTGGACATTCACAAGCTGGAAGAGCTTCGCTTGAATGCCTATGAGAATGCCATCATATATAAGGAAAGAACCAAGATGTGGCATGATAAAAAAATCATCAAGAAAGATTTCAACATTGGTGACCCTGTTCTCCTATTTAACTCAAGGTTACGACTTTTTCCTGGTAAGCTTCGTTCAAGATGGACAGGTCCAGTTGAAGTGTCAAAAGTTCTAAAGTCTGGAGCAGTAGAAATCAAAAACAATTCATGCGCTCCATTTGTGGTAAATGGACAAAGACTGAAGCTATACAAAGGAGGCGATTTGCCTGTTGACTACTCTAGTCATATTCTTATAGACCCACCAATACCCACATAAAGTAAGATCTAATCGTCAAGCTAAAGACGTTAAACAAGCGCTGCATGGGAGGCAACCCATGGTTTATTCTTAATTTTATTTTATTTTATTAATTTATATATGTTTTATCTGGACTAATTTCTTGTGTTTATATTTTCAGGATGCATTACCCCGATGGTATGGTTGTGATTTTCAGGGATGAAGCACAAAAAGCCCGATTTGCTACCTTATCTGCTAGACCTATGGTACCCACTAGGTACCCCGATCAGAGCTGCATGGAGGCACTCGGGATTGAGCCAAGTATTACGTATCTGTGCAACCAACTTGGTTGGGATTATTATGCTGATGATGTCCACAAAACCTACAGGAACCTTACTCTGGAGTTTCTTAGCTCTGTGGATTATAACCCATGGGTGGGTGAAGGAGATGAGCGAGGATGCCTAAGTTTTAGATTGTTTGGTACCGAGTATACCCTGACCATCAAAGAATTTGGGGATTTGCTTGGTTTCCAAACTGGACCGACCGCTATCACTGAGTTACCATTGAGTTACTATATGGACAGAGATATTGATAAATTTTGGCAGGACATTACTGATGGAGCCAGCCTTGACCCCTCTACCCAGCTGTCCAGGAAGATCCATAACCCGGCTTTCCGATACTTCGAGATGATTCTGTGCCACACTTTCTTTGGGAGGAGTTACTGTGACCACTTAGTCACCGCTGAGGAGATCCTTTTCCTATACTGTGCCAGTCAGTCCAGACCTATAGCTAGTGGAGGTTTTCTGATAGAGAGCCTCGAGCAGACTGCTCGATCCGCTGTAGGACTCATTCATTCCGGATGGAATGTGACACAGATAGCTTCTGCTTTGGGTTTGGACAGTATGATAGCACAGCTGACCCCATATTGTGGATATACTTTCCTGGATTTAGACTTTTGCATGGATCGTGGGCTCATGAGGAGGGCCTCTTTCCACCCATATCAGTACAGATTGCTCATCGATGACCAGACAGTTTACACCTTCACACTGCCAGACCCTCAGATGACTTGTGTTTCCAACCCTGCTAATTGGAACTATTCTGTAGAAGGTTGGGGTGAGATATCAGAGTATGCCCCAGAATATACTCCTGCTTCCGAAGATCCCACTCCAGAATACACTCCTGCTTCCGAAGATCCTACTCCAGATCACACATCCCGACCCGAGGTTACACGCACTACTGTTCTTACTAATAACCTCAGCTTGCAGGAACCTGATATTCGCACTCTGTTGACTGCTATGCGCACTGAGATAGCCACTCTCCGCAATGAGGTGGCTTACCTTCATTTACAGTTGGAACTGAATGATGTTACTTTTGCTGGTGAGTTAGATGAATTAGCTCACGAGGTGGCAGAGATTCGACGCCAGCTGACTGAGCTGCGTGGCCCAGACACTTCTGCAGAGCATCCTCCCGGTTGGCGATAGATCTGTGTTATTCACAAGATCTCTAGTTCTAGTATTATTAGTATTATGTTGATTTCCTTTTCAGACTCATTTTTATTTGCATTATCTGTTTCCTGCATTATTAATAACTATTTTGGTGACCCGATGTTCGTACCTATATATATATATATATATATATATATATATATATATATATATATATATATATATATATATGCATATGTGTTTTTTTCTTTATATATATCTTTCATTTACTAATGTTTTTGTTTTTCTGGTCACCATAATGAAAATTTTGATATAAAAATAAATAAATATACATGTATATATGTATTCACATACATATATGCACGTTCGTAAGAAAACTAGGTACACCTCCAAAAATTGAAGCTAATGGCAAGGAAGGAAAAGCCCAATGGAAAGGAAGCAAGACCGGCCCAACTTGGCTCGCCCTGACCGCGCCCGCAGTGATCCCTGCCGCGCCCGCGGTGACTTAACGGTCACCTAACGGCTAGTGGCTCGGTTTTCCCCCCCATTTTGCCTCTTTTTCCACTTCCAATCCCATTTTCTTTCATTCTTAACCCCCCATAACTTCCTTTATTATCCATACCTACCCCACTACATTTATTCCCATCATAAATATTCATCAACCACCATTTTTATTCACTACCTATAAATACCCCCACTATTTCATTTTCTTCCTCACACCTTCACTACTTCTACATCCCATTCTTTCTCTTTATATTCATCCACAAGAAAATCCTATGGAGTATCACGGCTACATTTTGCGAGATGGCCAACCCGGAGAAAGACAACAAAAGCGGCTTGAGAAATTGCTGACAACACCAATACACTCTACCAGGTATATCGATGAAAACTGTCTATGTTCATTAGTTATATACCATAGTGTATTTTTCCTTCTCGACAAACTAGGCATGCATGATATTTTTGCTACTCAAGCACCAACCTACCCTAGGCTGACGTTCGAATTTTTGAGTTCTTTAATTTATAACGTCTCTCCTAACACTGCTAGCGCCGTAGGTGGAGTAAAATTTAGAATGTTTAATGTTGAATATGACTACTCCACTGACGGTCTAGCTGCCATGTTAGGATGGCCTTATGGGGATGGTGTCGTTTGTGAAGCACCTTTAGACACGGATTGGGCATTTGAAGCATTTTGGGCCAGGATTACTAAACAAAATGCAACATCTTTTGATGGCCTACTTGCTTCTCATATCCACAATCCTGCCCTTCGTGTTTTTAGATTTCTTTTAGCATCCACCATCTTTGCTCGGGAAAACCCAAACAAGGTGAATGCTAAAGAATTAATTATCATGCAGAGCTGCCTCACAGACACCAAAGTTAATCCAGTCCCATTTATGATTGCCCACATGTACCATGTTTTAAGAAAAGGTGCGCCGATTTCCTTTGGTGGACTGATTACTACTATTGCCCGTGCCATAGGATTGGATACAGAACTTGCCACCCTTGAGCCACTTCCTCCTCGTATTGCAAATCTTAAATTTTTAAAGGATATGCGTTTATGCAAGACGGGGAGGGAAGGTGGTTACTTCCTCATGGTTGGAGGTGCCGCTGTACCCAGTGTTGTTATTCCTTGCACCCGTCGTACTGATATCAGATTTGAGCGTAACTGGACCTACGATCTCAACGCTCCTGCTTTTATTGGTCCGTTGCCCCCAAATCTACCTTTAAATGAGGGTAACAACACTGATGATGAGTACGATTTCCGTACGGAAGAACCACCCCACTTTTCACCACCACACACGACACCATCTACTTCTAACCCACATGCAGGTACAGCTCCTAGTTTCCATGTCACTGAGGACATGTGGCGTGAGCATATGGCCCGAGAGGCCCAGAGGGACACCCTCCTTGCTACTTTGCAGCAACAGGCGACCGATAACATGGCCTTCATGCAAGCATCCCAACAGCAAAATGCTAGCTCTCTGCGCACTATTATGGAAAGTCAGCTGGCTTTCCAAAGAGAACAGCACCTTAACCAGACCACATACGCTCGTCACTTCCAATTGATGGAGGCAACCCAAGGCACCCTCATTGGTAGGACCCAAGAGCTACAAGCGGCAAATGCCGCCTTGACAGAGAGAATGGAGTAGCTAGTTTTGGACCGAGAGAGCCGCCGTCGCAGCCGTAGCCGCCGTTCCGGTCGTACCAACCAGGATGGTGAAGGTCCTAGTGGCCCCCACTAGCGTTTTCAGGTACCTCCTCCTACCTTATTTTGGAACATTGAGGACAATGTCCGATTTAAGTGTGGGAGGAGCATTTATCGCTTTTATTTCCCATTTTTCCTGCTTTTATTTCCCTTCCGCATTTTTCCTTTTAGGTATGTTATATTCGTAGTTAATAAAATGCATGTGATAGGCGAGTCTTTCTGCGTAGTGTACCCTTTCATTTCCCCCACTTTTTAGCCTTACAAAATTTTTACAAAATCTTTTTCAAAGAATTGTGGTTGTTTTTAAGGATTTGGGCTATGAGACAGGTCCTAGATAGGGATGAACCCCTCCTATTCAAAAGAGGAATAGATAATATATTCAGACGATGTGTGCCAGAAGAAGAAGTAGGCAACGTCATTAAACATTGTCATGCTGCACCTTATGGTGGACATGCAAGCACATCTAAAACATGCGCCAAAATATTTCAAGCAGGTTTTTATTGGCCTACTGTATGGCGCGATGTCCACACTTACATTACAAAATGTGACCGATGCCAACGCACTGGGAACATCTCAAGACGTGATGAAATGCCTTTAAGTAACATCCAAGAAGTGGAAATATTTGATGTCTGGGGTATAGATTTCATGGGACCTTTTCCTTCCTCAATGGGTAACAAGTATATCCTAGTAGCTGTCGATTATGTCTCAAAGTGGATAGAAGCTGTTGCATCACCCACAAACGATACCAAGGTAGTTATCAAACTGTTTAAGAATATTATTTTTCCTAGGTTTGGAACCCCGAGGTTAGTCATAAGTGATGGAGGATCGCATTTTATATCTAAGATATTTGACAAGCTTCTAAGCAAATATGGAGTAAAACATAGAGTAGCAACACCATATCACCCGCAAACCAGTGGCCAAGTAGAAGTATCGAATAGGGAGATTAAGCAGATCCTAGAGAAAACCGTATCATTATCCAGAAAAGACTGGTCTGGAAAACTTAAAGACGCCTTATGGGCTTATAGAACGGCTTATAAAACCCCTATTGGAACAACTCCTTATCAATTGGTTTATGGAAAGTCCTGTCATTTACCCTTCGAACTAGAACATAAAGCCTATTGGGCCATTAAATCCTTGAATCTAGATTACCTAAAAGCCGGAGAAAAACGTATCCTGGACATTCACAAGCTGGAAGAGCTTCGCTTGAATGCCTATGAGAATGCCATCATATATAAGGAAAGAACCAAGATGTGGCATGATAAAAAAATCATCAAGAAAGATTTCAACATTGGTGACCCTGTTCTCCTATTTAACTCAAGGTTACGACTTTTTCCTGGTAAGCTTCGTTCAAGATGGAAAGGTCCATTTGAAGTGTCAAAAGTTCTAAAGTCTGGAGCAGTAGAAATCAAAAACAATTCATGCGCTCCATTTGTGGTAAATGGACAAAGACTGAAGCTATACAAAGGAGGCGATTTGCCTGTTGACTACTCTAGTCATATTCTTATAGACCCACCAATACCCACATAAAGTAAGATCTAATCGTCAAGCTAAAGACGTTAAACAAGCGCTGCATGGGAGGCAACCCATGGTTTATTCTTTATTTTATTTTATTTTATTAATTTATATATGTTTTATCTGGACTAATTTCTTGTGTTTATATTTTCAGGATGCATTACCCCGATGGTATGGTTGTGATTTTCAGGGATGAAGCACAAAAAGCCCGATTTGCTACCTTATCTGCTAGACCTATGGTACCCACTAGGTACCCCGATCAGAGCTGCATGGAGGCACTCGGGATTGAGCCAAGTATTAGGTATCTGTGCAACCAACTTGGTTGGGATTATTATGCTGATGATGTCCACAAAACCTACAGGAACCTTACTCTGGAGTTTCTTAGCTCTGTGGATTATAACCCATGGGTGGGTGAAGGAGATGAGCGAGGATGCCTAAGTTGCAGATTGTTTGGTACCGAGTATACCCTGACCATCAAAGAATTTGGGGATTTGCTTGGTTTCCAAACTGGACCGACCGCTATCACTGAGTTACCATTGAGTTACTATATGGACAGAGATATTGATAAATTTTGGCAGGACATTACTGATGGAGCCAGCCTTGACCCCTCTACCCAGCTGTCCAGGAAGATCCATAACCCGGCTTTCCGATACTTCGAGATGATTCTGTGCCACACTTTCTTTGGGAGGAGTTACTGTGACCACTTAGTCACCGCTGAGGAGATCCTTTTCCTATACTGTGCCAGTCAGTCCAGACCTATAGCTAGTGGAGGTTTTCTGATAGAGAGCCTCGAGCAGACTGCTCGATCCGCTGTAGGACTCATTCATTCCGGAGGGAATGTGACACAGATAGCTTCTGCTTTGGGTTTGGACAGTATGATAGCACAGCTGACCCCATATTGTGGATATACTTTCCTGGATTTAGACTTTTGCATGGATCGTGGGCTCATGAGGAGGGCCTCTTTCCACCCATATCAGTACAGATTGCTCATCGATGACCAGACAGTTTACACCTTCACACTGCCAGACCCTCAGATGACTTGTGTTTCCAACCCTGCTAATTGGAACTATTCTGTAGAAGGTTGGGGTGAGATATCAGAGTATGCCCCAGAATATACTCCTGCTTCCGAAGATCCCACTCCAGAATACACTCCTGCTTCCGAAGATCCTACTCCAGATCACACATCCCGACCCGAGGTTACACGCACTACTGTTCTTACTAATAACCTCAGCTTGCAGGAACCTGATATTCGCACTCTGTTGACTGCTATGCGCACTGAGATAGCCACTCTCCGCAATGAGGTGGCTTACCTTCATTTACAGTTGGAACTGAATGATGTTACTTTTGCTGGTGAGTTAGATGAATTAGCTCACGAGGTGGCAGAGATTCGACGCCAGCTGACTGAGCTGCGTGGCCCAGACACTCCTGCAGAGCATCCTCCTGGTTGGCGATAGATCTGTGTTATTCACAAGATCTCTAGTTCTAGTATTATTAGTATTATGTTGATTTCCTTTTCAGACTCATTTTTATTTGCATTATCTGTTTCCTGCATTATTAATAACTATTTTGGTGACCCGATGTTCGTACCTATATATATATATATATATATATATATATATATATATATATATATATATATATATATATATATATATATATATATATATATATATATATATATATATATATATGCATATGTGTTTTTTTCTTTATATATATCTTTCATTTACTAATGTTTTTGTTTTTCTGGTCACCATAATGAAAATTTTGATATAAAAATAAATAAATATACATGTATATATGTATTCATATACATATATGCACGTTCGTAAGAAAACTAGGTACACCTCCAAAAATTGAAGCTAATGGTAAGGAAGGAAAAGCCCAATGGAAAGGAAGCAAGACCGGCCCAACTTGGCTCGCCCTGACCACGCCCGCAGTGATCCCTGCCGCGCCCGCGGTGACTTAACGGTCACCTAACGGCTAGTGGCTCGGTTTTCCCCCCCCCCCCATTTTGCCTCTTTTTCCACTTCCAATCCCATTTTCTTCCATTCTTAACCCCCCATAACTTCCTTTATTATCCATACCTACCCCACTACATTTATTCCCATCATAAATATTCATCAACCACCATTTTTCTTCACTACCTATAAATACCCCCACTATTTCATTTTCTTCCTCACACCTTCACTACTTCTACATCCCATTCTTTCTCTTTATATTCATCCACAAGAAAATCCTATGGAGTATCACGGCTACATTTTGCGAGATGGCCAACCCGGAGAAAGACAACAAAAGCGGCTTGAGAAATTACTGACAACACCAATACACTCTACCAGGTATATCGATGAAAACTGTCTATGTTCATTAGGTATATACCATAGTGTATTTTTCCTTCTCGACAAACTAGGCATGCATGATATTTTTGCTACTCAAGCACCAACCTACCCTAGGCTGACGTTCGAATTTTTGAGTTCTTTAATTTATAACGTCTCTCCTAACACTGCTAGCGCCGTAGGTGGAGTAAAATTTAGAATGTTTAATGTTGAATATGACTACTCCACTGACGGTCTAGCTGCCATGTTAGGATGGCCTTATGGGGATGGTGTCGTTTGTGAAGCACCTTTAGACACGGATTGGGAATTTGAAGCATTTTGGGCCAGGATTACTAAACAAAATGCAACATCTTTTGATGGCCTACTTGCTTCTCATATCCACAATCCTGCCCTTCGTGTTTTTAGATTTCTTTTAGCATCCACCATCTTTGCTCGGGAAAACCCAAACAAGGTGAATGCTAAAGAATTAATTATCATGCAGAGCTGCCTCACAGACACCAAAGTTAATCCAGTCCCATTTATGATTGCCCACATGCACCATGTTTTAAGAAAAGGTGGGCCGATTTCCTTTGGTGGACTGATTACTACTATTGCCCGTGCCATAGGATTGGATACAGAACTTGCCACCCTTGAGCCACTTCCTCCTCGTATTGCAAATCTTAAATTTTTAAAGGATATGCGTTTATGCAAGACGAGGAGGGAAGGTGGTTACTTCCTCATGGTTGGAGGTGCCGATGTACCCAGTGTTGTAAATCCTTGCACCCGTCGTACTGATATCAGATTTGAGCGTAACTGGACCTACGATCTCAACGCTCCTGCTTTTATTGGTCCGTTGCCCCCAAATCTACCTTTAAATGAGGGTAACAACACTGATGATGAGTACGATTTCCGTACGGAAGAACCACCCCACTTTTCACCACCACACACGACACCATCTACTTCTAACCCACATGCAGGTACAGCTCCTAGTTTCCATGTCACTGAGGACATGTGGCGTGAGCATATGGCCCGAGACGCCCAGAGGGACACCCTCCTTGCTACTTTGCAGCAACAGGCGACCGATAACATGGCCTTCATGCAAGCATCCCAACAGCAAAATGCTAGCTCTCTGCGCACTATTATGGAAAGTCAGCTGGCTTTCCAAAGAGAACAGCACCTTAACCAGACCACATACGCTCGTCACTTCCAATTGATGGAGGCAACCCAAGGCACCCTCATTGGTAGGACCCAAGAGCTACAAGCGGCAAATGCCGCCTTGACAGAGAGAATGGAGCAGCTAGTTTTGGACCGAGAGAGCCGCCGTCGCAGCCGTAGCCGCCGTTCCGGTCGTACCAACCAGGATGGTGAAGGTCCTAGTGGCCCCCACTAGCGTTTTCAGGTACCTCCTCCTACCTTATTTTGGAACATTGAGGACAATGTCCGATTTAAGTGTGGGAGGAGCATTTATCGCTTTTATTTCCCGTTTTTCCTGCTTTTATTTCCCTTCCGCATTTTTCCTTTTAGGTATGTTATATTCGTAGTTAATAAAATGCATGTGATAGGCGAGTCTTTCTGCGTAGTGTACCCTTTCATTTCCCCCACTTTTTAGCCTTACAAAATTTTTACAAAATCTTTTTCAAAGAATTGTGGTTGTTTTCAAGGATTTGGGCTATGAGACAGGTCCTAGATAGGGATGAACCCCTCCTATTCAAAAGAGGAATAGATAATATATTCAGACGATGTGTGCCGGAAGAAGAAGTAGGCAACGTCATTAAACATTGTCATGCTGCACCTTATGGTGGACATGCAAGCACATCTAAAACACGCGCCAAAATATTTCAAGCAGGTTTTTATTGGCCTACTGTATGGCGCGATGTCCACACTTACATTACAAAATGTGACCGATGCCAACGCACTGGGAACATCTCAAGACGTGATGAAATGCCTTTAAGTAACATCTAAGAAGTGGAAATATTTGATGTCTGGGGTATAGATTTCATGGGACCTTTTCCTTCCTCAATGGGTAACAAGTATATCCTAGTAGCTGTCGATTATGTCTCAAAGTGGATAGAAGTTGTTGCATCACCCACAAACGATACCAAGGTAGTTATCAAACTGTTTAAGAATATTATTTTTCCTAGGTTTGGAACCCCGAGGTTAGTCATAAGTGATGGAGGATCGCATTTTATATCTAAGATATTTGACAAGCTTCTAAGCAAATATGGAGTAAAACATAGAGTAGCAACACCATATCACCCGCAAACCAGTGGCCAAGTAGAAGTATCGAATAGGGAGATTAAGCAGATCCTAGAGAAAACCGTATCATTATCCAGAAAAGACTGGTCTGGAAAACTTAAAGACGCCTTATGGGCTTATAGAACGGCTTATAAAACCCCTATTGGAACAACTCCTTATCAATTGGTTTATGGAAAGTCCTGTCATTTACCCTTCGAACTAGAACATAAAGCCTATTGGGCCATTAAATCCTTGAATCTAGATTACCTAAAAGCCGGAGAAAAACGTATCCTGGACATTCACAAGCTGGAAGAGCTTCGCTTGAATGCCTATGAGAATGCCATCATATATAAGGAAAGAACCAAGATGTGGCATGATAAAAAAATCATCAAGAAAGATTTCAACATTGGTGACCCTGTTCTCCTATTTAACTCAAGGTTACGACTTTTTCCTGGTAAGCTTCGTTCAAGATGGACAGGTCCATTTGAAGTGTCAAAAGTTCTAAGTCTGGAGCAGTAGAAATCAAAAACAATTCATGCGCTCCATTTGTGGTAAATGGACAAAGACTGAAGCTATACAAAGGAGGCGATTTGCCTGTTGACTACTCTAGTCATATTCTTATAGACCCACCAATACCCACATAAAGTAAGATCTAATCGTCAAGCTAAAGACGTTAAACAAGCGCTGCATGGGAGGCAACCCATGGTTTATTCTTAATTTTATTTTATTTTATTAATTTATATATGTTTTATCTGGACTAATTTCTTGTGTTTATATTTTCAGGATGCATTACCCCGATGGTATGGTTGTGATTTTCAGGGATGAAGCACAAAAAGCCCGATTTGCTACCTTATCTGCTAGACCTATGGTACCCACTAGGTACCCCGATCAGAGCTGCATCGAGGCACTCGGGATTGAGCCAAGTATTAGGTATCTGTGCAACCAACTTGGCTGGGATTATTATGCTGATGATGTCCACAAAACCTACAGGAACCTTACTCTGGAGTTTCTTAGCTCTGTGGATTATAACCCATGGGTGGGTGAAGGAGATGAGCGAGGATGCCTAAGTTTCAGATTGTTTGGTACCGAGTATACCCTGACCATCAAAGAATTTGGGGATTTGCTTGGTTTCCAAACTGGACCGACCGCTATCACTGAGTTACCATTGAGTTACTATATGGACAGAGATATTGATAAATTTTGGCAGGACATTACTGATGGAGCCAGCCTTGACCCCTCTACCCAGCTGTCCAGGAAGATCCATAACCCGGCTTTCCGATACTTCGAGATGATTCTGTGCCACACTGTCTTTGGGAGGAGTTACTGTGACCACTTAGTCACCGCTGAGGAGATCCTTTTCCTATACTGTGCCAGTCAGTCCAGACCTATAGCTAGTGGAGGTTTTCTGATAGAGAGCCTCGAGCAGACTGCTCGATCCGCTGTAGGACTCATTCATTCCGAAGGGAATGTGACACAGATAGCTTCTGCTTTGGGTTTGGACAGTATGATAGCACAGCTGACCCCATACTATGGATATACTTTCCTGGATTTAGACTTTTGCATGGATCGTGGGCTCATGAGGAGGGCCTCTTTCCACCCATATCAGTACAGATTGCTCATCGATGACCAGACAGTTTACACCTTCACACTGCCAGACCCTCAGATGACTTGTGTTTCCAACCCTGCTAATTGGAACTATTCTGTAGAAGGTTGGGGTGAGATATCAGAGTATGCCCCAGAATATACTCCTGCTTCCGAAGATCCCACTCCAGAATACACTCCTGCTTCCGAAGATCCTACTCCTGAATACACTCCTGCTCCCGAGGACTCTACTCCAGATCACACATCCCGACCTGAGGTTACACGCACTACTGTTCTTACTAATAACCTCAGCTTGCAGGAACCTGATATTCGCACTCTGTTGACTGCTATGCGCACTGAGATAGCCACTCTCCACAATGAGGTGGCTGACCTTCATTTACAGTTGGAACTGAATGATGTTACCTTTGATGGTGAGTTAGATGAATTAGCTCACGAGGTGGCAGAGATTCGACGCCAGCTGACTGAGCTGCGTGGCCCAGACACTCCTGCAGAGCATCCTCCCGGTTGGCGATAGATCTGTGTTATTCACAAGATCTCTAGTTCTAGTATTATTAGTATTATGTTGATTTCCTTTTCAGACTCATTTTTATTTGCATTATCTTTTTCCTGCATTATTAATAACTATTTTGGTGACCCGATGTCCGTACCTATATATATATATATATATATATATGCATATGTGTTTTTTTCTCTATATATATCTTTCATTTACTAATGTTTTTGTTTTTCTGGTCACCATAATGAAAATTTTGATATATAAATAAATAAATATACATGTATATATGTATTCACATACATATATGCACGTTCGTAAGAAAACTAGGTACACCTCAAAAAAAATTGAAGCTAATGGCAAGGAAGGAAAAGCCCAATGGAAAGGAAGCAAGACCGGCCCAACTTGGCTCGCCCTGACCGCGCCTGCGGTGATCCCTGCCGCGCCCGCGGTGACGTAACGGTCACCTAACAGCTAGTGGCTCGATTTTCCCCCCATTTTGCCTCTTTTTCCACTTCCAATCCCATTTTCTTCCATTCTTAACCCCCCATAACTTCCTTTATTATCCATACCTACCCCACTACATTTATTCCCATCATAAATATTCATCAACCACCATTTTTCTTCACTACCTATAAATACCCCCACTATTTCATTTTCTTCCTCACACCTTCACTACTTCTACATCCCATTCTTTCTCTTTATATTCATCCACAAGAAAATCCTATGGAGTATCACGGCTACATTTTGCGAGATGGCCAACCCGGAGAAAGACAACAAAAGCGGCTTGAGAAATTGCTGACAACACCAATACACTCTACCAGGTACAGCTCCTAGTTTCCATGTCACTGAGGACATGTGGCGTGAGCATATGGCCCGAGAGGCCCAGAGGGACACCCTCCTTGCTACTTTGCAGCAACAGGCGACCGATAACATGGCCTTCATGCAAGCATCCCAACAGCAAAATGCTAGCTCTCTGCGCACTATTATGGAAAGTCAGCTGGCTTTCCAGAGAGAACAGCACCTTAACCAGACCACATACGCTCGTCACTTCCAATTGATGGAGGCAACCCAAGGCACCCTCATTGGTAGGACCCAAGAGCTACAAGCGGCAAATGCCGCCTTGACAGAGTGAATGGAGCAGCTAGTTTTGGACCGAGAGAGCCGCCGTCGCAGCCGTAGCCGCCGTTCCGGTCGTACCAACCAGGATGGTGAAGGTCCTAGTGGCCCCCACTAGCGTTTTCAGGTACCTCCTCCTACCTTATTTTGGAACATTGAGGACAATGTCTGATTTAAGTGTGGGAGGAGCATTTATCGCTTTTATTTCCCGTTTTTCCTGCTTTTATTTCCCTTCCGCATTTTTCGTTCAAAAACTTGATGGGGATCTGTAACGTATAGCCTAAATATAGTACTGCAAGTGCACAGCCTATCGAAGTAATATATAAGATTATCGAACCACAGAGACCAATTGTCAATCTATCAACTCTATTGCTAAGGTGCTTATCTAAGGTGAACAAGAATATTGATGTGAGTGCAGTGCAACAAAGTAAATGAGCGAGGTAAATAACAGTTTAAAAGACAGGTTGGAATGTAAATCATGTAATCAGATATTGGTCCGGTCATGCGTAGATGAAACTACTTATGGGGCAGTATTTTCTATTGATAGCAAAGAATCAATTTAACGGGAACTTGTAGCTTTTGACTACTAAGAACCGAATTTACTCTTTAAATTAAATTCCTTTATTGTCACATATAAAGGGTGCCTTCCGCGTTAAAGAGGTAAACCTATTTTTAAGAAATTGATAGTTTTGACTTAACAGAAAAGTAATTTTACTTGGAAAGATTAACTTAAAGAGACTTTTGGCTTTTGACCAAGAGTCAGATTTCAAACCTACAAACGCGTCCGAAAATAGTTTCAAAATCGTTTTCTAAAAAGGTCAATGATTCCTATTTAACCAATCAACGGCTTTCGCTCTTTTTGTTTGGTTAAATAATAATCAAGTCGTATCATTAGTTTGGACGGCTTTCGATCTTACCCAATAAACATTTAAACATAATTGACTTAAGTTAAAAGCAAAACATCCCCAGAGTATTTTCACTAGCATGATAATTGGAACACGACCATGATGACAATCATTACATCCAAACCTTTATAGTTTAGCCAGACATAATAAGTGCGAGTCTATAAAACGTGTAGACTATGATAAGAGCGAGTAAGTAAAAGAGTGCGAGTCTATAAAACGTGTAGACTATGGTAAGAGCATTTAGAGTCTATAAAACGTGTAGACTATGGTAAGAGCATTTAGAGTCTATAAAACATGTAGACTATGGTAAGAGCAATTATAAGTAAAGAAATGCAATAAAATAGAACCTTGCTCCAGTCGGAGACTTGAATCTGATACAAATCTGCGGAATGGTAAGGCTGGTATGATGAACTTCAACCAAAGTGCTCCAAGACTCGATTACAACTCAATCTACACCGCAATAACTCCCCGATGTGAAGAGATTATTACTTTACAGAAACTGATAGTATATGGCTTAAGATTGTACTAAGCTTGGACGAAACTAAAAAATGAAAATCGAAAACTATTTATAGAGGATCCTTGAGATGCATAAAGACCAGCATGCCCCTCAACTTCTTCTGAGCGGGAAACTTTTGTGAAGGCCGCGGGCGCGGTGGCAGTGGTCGCGGGCGCGGTGGCTGGAACTGCCAGATCGTGGGAACGTGGCAGTTGGTCTCTGGGTGAAAGTGGGCCACGTCATCGCGTTCCCTGTAGTCGGCGCGGCGCTGAACGCCATAAGTGCAGAATATCTTGAAAAAACCCTAATTTCTTGGCGTTTTGGCTCGTTTCTTCACAGAAGGCTCTGAAATGACAAGAATCCTGAAAACAAAGGAAAAAGGAACATAATACGAGAAAATGATAATAAAAACTAAGGAAAACATGTGATAGTTGAGTCAGAAACATAGTGCGATTTAAAGCGATCAAATCAAAAACTTGATGGGGATCTGTAACGTATAGCCTAAATATAGTACTGCAAGTGCACAGCCTATCGAAGTAATATATAAGATTATCGAACCACAGAGACCAATTGTCAATCTATCAACTATATTGCTAAGGTGCTTATCTAAGGTGAACAAGAATATTGATGTGAGTGCAGTGCAACAAAGTAAATGAGCGAGGTAAATAACAGTTTAAAAGACAGGTTGGAATGTAAATCATGTAATCAGATATTGGTCCGGTCATGCGTAGATGAAACTACTTATGGGGCAGTATTTTCTATTGATAGCAAAGAATCAATTTAACGGGAACTTGTAGCTTTTGACTACTAAGAACCGAATTTACTCTTTAAATTAAATTCCTTTATTGTCACATATAAAGGGTTCCTTCCGCGTTAAAGAGGTAAACCTATTTTTAAGAAATTGATAGTTTTGACTTAACAGAAAAGTAATTTTACTTGGAAAGATTAACTTAAAGAGACTTTTGGCTTTTGACCAAGAGTCAGATTTCAAACCTACAAACGCGTCCGAAAATAGTTTCAAAATCGTTTTCTAAAAAGGTCAATGATTCCTATTTAACCAATCAACGGCTTTCGCTCTTTTTGTTTGGTTAAATAATAATCAAGTCGTATCATTAGTTTGGACGGCTTTCGATCTTACCCAATAAACATTTAAACATAATTGACTTAAGTTAAAAGCAAAACATCCCCAGAGTATTTTCACTAGCATGATAATTGGAACACGACCATGATGACAATCATTACATCCAAACCTTTATAGTTTAGCCAGACATAATAAGTGCGAGTCTATAAAACGTGTAGACTATGATAAGAGCGAGTAAGTAAAAGAGTGCGAGTCTATAAAACGTGTAGACTATGGTAAGAGCATTTAGAGTCTATAAAACGTGTAGACTATGGTAAGAGCATTTAGAGTCTATAAAACGTGTAGACTATGGTAAGAGCAATTATAAGTAAAGAAATGCAATAAAATAGAACCTTGCTCCAGTCGGAGACTTGAATCTGATACAAATCTGCGGAATGGTAAGGCTGGTATGATGAACTTCAACCAAAGTGCTCCAAGACTCGATTACAACTCAATCTACACCGCAATAACTCCCCGATGTGAAGAGATTATTACTTTACAGAAACTGATAGTATATGGCTTAAGATTGTACTAAGCTTAGATGAAACTAAAAAATGAAAATCGAAAACTATTTATAGAGGATCCTTGAGATGTGTAAAGACCAGCATGCCCCTCAACTTCTTCTGAGCGGGAAACTTTTGTGAAGGCCGCGGGCGCGGTGGCAGTGGCCGCGGGCGCGGTGGCTGGAACTGCCAGATCGTGGGAACGTGGCAGTTGGTCTCTGGGTGAAAGTGGGCCACGTCATCGCGTTCCCTGTAGCCGGCGCGGCGTTGAACGCCATAAGTGCAGAATATCTTGAAAAACCCTAATTTCTTGGCGTTTTGGCTCGTTTCTTCACAGAAGGCTCTGAAATGACAAGAATCCTGAAAATAAAGGAAAAAGGAACATAATATGAGAAAATGATAATAAAAACTAAGGAAAACATGTGATATTTGAGTCAGAAACATAGTGCGATTTAGTGCGATCAAATCCTCCCACGCTTA
The DNA here is from genome assembly GCA_948472305.1 of Vicia faba. Classification (NCBI taxonomy): domain Eukaryota; kingdom Viridiplantae; phylum Streptophyta; class Magnoliopsida; order Fabales; family Fabaceae; genus Vicia; species Vicia faba. Next base: position 294,695,214 of record OX451740.1, on the reverse strand, counting down.
GACCTTTGCTTGTCCTCAAGCAACAACTCTTAGAAGTAGATGAAAGAAAATTATGGTGTATACAGGTTTTGGGCAAAGAGGGCTTCTAAGTTCGAGTAAGGGTGTGTTGTCAGGCACTAACTATCTGAACCAAGGGTATCGTAATTACACTACTCGCAGAAATGCAGACATAAACCTCATAAGTATACAGATCGATCCTAATATCCTTACTATGCTAAGACTTCTTTTTGTACGAGGTCCTTTTTCATTCAGGCGCAATCACATTAAGCCCGTTATCCGTACATACTCATGGTGTAGTGACCGGTTAGTGACTCTGATCTCAAGTGATGGGATTCTGGTACAAGAGTTGGTTTAACCCCTTTTTATTTTACCCATTTGCAGTTGCGGGGGATCGGACCGTAGTCCGCCCTACCAAGTCCAGCACCAGATACCTCTGGACCAACTACAACGGATGTGCCTTATATATATATATATATATATATATATATATATATATATATATATATATATATATATATATATATATATATATATATATATATATATATATATATATATATATATATATATATATATATATATATATATATATATATATATATATATATATATATATATATATATATATATTTCTTTGTTTTTATTAGTGCTTACAACTTTCTTGAGTTGAGTAATCTTTGTGAGGATCACCCAACTCGTAGTCGTATTCATACTTTATTTTATAAACTTTTAAGGAAAAATAGAGATCATCCACTTATATTCATCGATCCTACACTTGGAGCATGCTTAGGCCGGAGCTGACTGCTAAGATAAACTACTTGAAGACCTATTTGTACAGTTTTATTCAAAATCATAGCATATTGGGAAGAAAGGATCTAATCTAAATGTTCAAAAAGGCTTACGGTGTTAAAACGATAACGAATTTTTCAAAAAGTGAGTGCCCAAGAAATAGACCCTATCTAGGACCTGTCTCATAGCCCAAATCCTTAAAAACAACCACAATTCTTTGAAAAATATTTTGTAAAAATTTTGTAAGGCTAAAAAGTGGGGGAAATGAAAGGGTACACTACGCAGAAAGACTCGCCTATCACATGCATTTTATTAACTACGAATATAACATACCTAAAAGGAAAAATGCGGAAGGGAAATAAAAGCAGGAAAAACGGGAAATAAAAGCGATAAATGCTCCTCCCACACTTAAATCGGACATTGTCCTCAATGTTCCAAAATAAGGTAGGAGGAGGTACCTGAAAATGCTAGTGGGGGCCACTAGGACCTTCACCATCCTGGTTGGTACGACCGGAACGGCGGCTACGGCTGCGACGGCGGCTCTCTCGGTCCAAAACTAGCTGCTCCATTCTCTCTGTCAAGGCGGCATTTGCCGCTTGTAGCTCTTGGGTCCTACCAATGAGGGTGCCTTGGGTTGCCTCCATCAATTGGAAGTGACGAGCGTATGTGGTCTGGTTAAGGTGTTGTTCTCTCTGGAAAGCCAGCTGACTTTCCATAATAGTGCGCAGAGAGCTAGCATTTTGCTGTTGGGATGCTTGCATGAAGGCCATGTTATCGGTCGCCTGTTGCTGCAAAGTAGCAAGGAGGGTGTCCCTCTGGGCCTCTCGGGCCATATGCTCATGCCACATGTCCTCAGTGACATGGAAACTAGGAGCTGTACCTGCATGTGGGTTAGAAGTAGATGGTGTCGTGTGTGGTGGTGAAAAGTGGGGTGGTTCTTCCGTACGGAAATCGTCCTCATCATCAATGTTGTTACCCTCATTTAAAGGTAGATTTGGGGGCAACGGACCAATAAAAGCAGGAGCGTTGAGATCGTAGGTCCAGTTACGCTCAAATCTGATATCAGTACGACGGGTGCAAGGAATAACAACACTGGGTACAACGGCACCTCCAACCATGAGGAAGTAACCACCTTCCCTCCTCGTCTTGCATAAACGCATATCCTTTAAAAATTTAAGATTTGCAATACGAGGAGGAAGTGGCTCAAGGGTGGCAAGTTCTGTATCCAATCCTATGGCACGAGCAATAGTAGTAATCAGTCCACCAAAGGAAATCGGCCCACCTTTTCTTAAAACATGGTGCATGTGGGCAATCATAAATGGGACTGGATTAACTTTGGTGTCTGTGAGGCAGCTCTGCATGATAATTAATTCTTTAGCATTCACCTTGTTTGGGTTTTCCCGAGCAAAGATGGTGGATGCTAAAAGAAATCTAAAAACACGAAGGGCAGGATTGTGGATATGAGAAGCAAGTAGGCCATCAAAAGATGTTGCATTTTGTTTAGTAATCCTGGCCCAAAATGCTTCAAATGCCCAATCCGTGTCTAAAGGTGCTTCACAAACGGCACCATCCCCATAAGGCCATCCTAACATGGCAGCTAGACCGTCAGTGGAGTAGTCATATTCAACATTAAACATTCTAAATTTTACTCCACCTACGGCACTAGCAGTGTTAGGAGAGACGTTATAAATTAAAGAACTCAAAAATTCGAACGTCAGCCTAGGGTAGGTTGGTGCTTGAGTAGCAAAAATATCATGCATGCCTAGTTTGTCGAGAAGGAAAAATACACTATGGTATATACCTAATGAATATAGACAGTTTTCATCGATATACCTGGTAGAGTGTATTGGTGTTGTCAGCAATTTCTCAAGCCGCTTTTGTTGTCTTTCTCTGGGTTGGCCATCTCGCAAAATGTAGCCGTGATACTCCATAGGATTTTCTTGTGGATGAATATAAAGAGAAAGAATGGGATGTAGAAGTAGTGAAGGTGTGAGGGAGAAAATAGTGGGGGTATTTATAGGTAGTGAAGAAAAATGGTGGTTGATGAATATTTATGATGGGAATAAATGTAGTGGGGTAGGTATGGATAATAAAGGAAGTTATGGGGGGTTAAGAATGGAAGAAAATGGGATTGGAAGTGGAAAAAGAGGCAAAATGGGGGGAAAACTGAGCCACTAGCCGTTAGGTGACCGTTACGTCACCGCGGGCGCGGCAGGGATCACCGCGGGCGCGGTCAGGGCGAGCCAAGTTGGGCCGGTCTTGCTTCCTTTCCATTGGGCTTTTCCTTCCTTGCCATTAGCTTCAATTTTTGGAGGTGTACCTAGTTTTCTTACGAACGTGCATATATGTATGTGAATACATATATACATGTATATTTATTTATTTTTATATCAAAATTTTCATTATGGTGACCAGAAAAACAAAAACATTAGTAAATGAAAGATATATATAGAGAAAAAACACATATGCATATATATATATATATATAGGTACGGACATCGGGTCACCAAAATAGTTATTAATAATGCAGGAAACAGATAATGCAAATAAAAATGAGTCTGAAAAGGAAATCAACATAATACTAATAATACTAGAACTAGAGATCTTGTGAATAACACAGATCTATCGCCAACCGGGAGGATGCTCTGCAGGAGTGTCTGGGCCACGCAGCTCAGTCAGCTGGCGTTGAATCTCTGCCACCTCGTGAGCTAATTCATCTAACTCACCAGCAAAGGTAACATCATTCAGTTCCAACTGTAAATGAAGGTCAGCCACCTCATTGCGGAGAGTGGCTATCTCAGTGCGCATAGCAGTCAACAGAGTGTGAATATCAGGTTCCTGCAAGCTGAGGTTATTAGTAAGAACAGTAGTGCGTGTAACCTCGGGTCGGGATGTGTGATCTGGAGTAGAGTCCTCGGGAGCAGGAGTGTATTCAGGAGTAGGATCTTCGGAAGCAGGAGTGTATTCTGGAGTGGGATCTTCGGAAGCAGGAGTATATTCTGGGGCATACTCTGATATCTCACCCCAACCTTCTACAGAATAGTTCCAATTAGCAGGGTTGGAAACACAAGTCATCTGAGGGTCTGGCAGTGTGAAGGTGTAAACTGTCTGGTCATCGATGAGCAATCTGTACTGATATGGGTGGAAAGAGGCCCTCCTCATGAGCCCACGATCCATGCAAAAGTCTAAATCAAGGAAAGTATATCCACAGTATGGGGTCAGCTGTGCTATCATACTGTCCAAACCCAAAGCAGAAGCTATCTGTGTCACATTCCCTCCGAAATGAATGAGTCCTACAGCGGATCGAGCAGTCTGCTCGAGGCTCTCTATCAGAAAACCTCCACTAGCTATAGGTCTGGACTGAATGGCACAGTATAGGAAAAGGATCTCCTCAGCGGTGACTAAGTGGTCACAGTAACTCCTCCCAAAGAAAGTGTGGCACAGAATCATCTCGAAGTATCGGAAAGTCGGGTTATGGATCTTCCTGGACAGCTGGGTAGAGGGGTCAAGGCTGGCTCCATCAGTAATGTCCTGCCAAAATTTATCAATATCTCTGTCCATATAGTAACTCAATGGTAACTCAGTGATAGCGGTCGGTCCAGTTTGGAAACCAAGCAAATCCCCAAATTCTTTGATGGTCAGGGTATACTCGGTACCAAACAATCTGAAACTTAGGCATCCTCGCTCATCTCCTTCACCCACCCATGGGTTATAATCCACAGAGCTAAGAAACTCCAGAGTAAGGTTCCTGTAGGTTTTGTGGACATCATCAGCATAATAATCCCAGCCAAGTTGGTTGCACAGATACCTAATACTTGGCTCAATCCCGAGTGCCTCCATGCAGCTCTGATCGGGGTACCTAGTGGGTACCATAGGTCTAGCAGATAAGGTAGCAAATCGGGCTTTTTGTGCTTCATCCCTGAAAATCACAACCATACCATCGGGGTAATGCATCCTGAAAATATAAACACAAGAAATTAGTCCAGATAAAACATATATAAATTAATAAAATAAAATAAAATTAAGAATAAACCATGGGTTGCCTCCCATGCAGCGCTTGTTTAACGTCTTTAGCTTGACGATTAGATCTTACTTTATGTGGGTATTGGTGGGTCTATAAGAATATGACTAGAGTAGTCAACAGGCAAATCGCCTCCTTTGTATAGCTTCAGTCTTTGTCCATTTACCACAAATGGAGCGCATGAATTGTTTTTGATTTCTACTGCTCCAGACTTTAGAACTTTTGACACTTCAAATGGACCTGTCCATCTTGAACGAAGCTTACTAGGAAAAAGTCGTAACCTTGAGTTAAATAGGAGAACAGGGTCACCAATGTTGAAATCTTTCTTGATGATTTTTTTATCATGCCACATCTTGGTTCTTTCCTTATATATGATGGCATTCTCATAGGCATTCAAGCGAAGCTCTTCCAGCTTGTGAATGTCCAGGATACGTTTTTCTCCGGCTTTTAGGTAATCTAGATTCAAGGATTTAATGGCCCAATAGGCTTTATGTTCTAGTTCGAAGGGTAAATGACAGGACTTTCCATAAACCAATTGATAAGGAGTTGTTCCAATAGGGGTTTTATAAGCCGTTCTATAAGCCCATAAGGCGTCTTTAAGTTTTCCAGACCAGTCTTTTCTGGATAATGATACGGTTTTCTCTAGGATCTTCTTAATCTCCCTATTCGATACTTCTACTTGGCCACTGGTTTGCGGGTGATATGGTGTTGCTACTCTATGTTTTACTCCGTATTTGCTTAGAAGCTTGTCAAATATCTTAGATATAAAATGCGATCCTCCATCACTTATGACTAACCTCGGGGTTCCAAACCTAGGAAAAATAATATTCTTAAACAGTTTGATAACTACCTTGGTATCGTTTGTGGGTGATGCAACAGCTTCTATCCACTTTGAGACATAATCGACAGCTACTAGGATATACTTGTTACCCATTGAGGAAGGAAAAGGTCCCATGAAATCTATACCCCAGACATCAAATATTTCCACTTCTTGGATGTTACTTAAAGGCATTTCATCACGTCTTGAGATGTTCCCAGTGCGTTGGCATCGGTCACATTTTGTAATGTAAGTGTGGACATCGCGCCATACAGTAGGCCAATAAAAACCTGCTTGAAATATTTTGGCGCATGTTTTAGATGTGCTTGCATGTCCACCATAAGGTGCAGCATGACAATGTTTAATGACGTTGCCTACTTCTTCTTCCGGCACACATCGTCTGAATATATTATCTATTCCTCTTTTGAATAGGAGGGGTTCATCCCAAAAGAAGTGTTTAACATCACTAAAAAACTTCTTCTTCTGTTGGTAGCTTAAGTCAGGGGGTATGATATCAGCGGCCAGATAATTCACAATATCTGTGTACCATGGTATGTTGTTCAAGGTTGAGATTTCCTCATAGGTCTCTTCTTCAGTTGAGTTTATCCCAGCTATTAATCTTTCATAAGTAGAGTGATCGTCTATAGGTATAAGTTCAGGTTTAAGGTGTTCTAACCTAGAGAGATGATCAGCTACTAAGTTTTCAGCTCCTTTTTTATCCTTAATATCCAAGTCAAATTCTTGGAGTAAAAGAACCCATCTGAGCAATCTAGGCTTAGCATCTTGCTTACTTAACAAGTACCGGATTGCTGCATGATCTGTGTATACTATTATTTTTGCTCCCACCAAATAAGATCGAAATTTATCAATAGCAAAAACTACGGCTAGCAATTCCTTTTCTGTGGTTGTATAATTTAGCTGGGCAGCGTCTAGTGTTCTACTAGCGTAGTAAATAGCATGCAGTTTCTTGTCTTTTCTTTGCCCTAGTACAGCTCCTACAGCGAAATCACTAGCATCGCACATGATTTCAAAGGGTTGTGTCCAATCAGGTGGTCTTATGATAGGTGCTGAAATAAGAGCTTGCTTTAAAACTTCAAAGGCCTCAAGACATTTTTGGTCGAATTCAAACTCGACATCCTTCATCAATAAGTTAGTTAAAGGTTTTGTTATTCCGGAAAAATTCTTGATGAAACATCGGTAGAACCCGGCATGTCCTAGAAAACTTCTTACTTCCCTAACGGTCTTAGGTGGGTTTAGGTTTTCTATAACTTCTATCTTGGCCTTATCAACTTCTATACCTCTTTCAGAAATAATGTGTCCCAAGACTATCTCTTCATTTACCATAAAGTGGCACTTTTCCCAATTCAACACAAGGTTTACTTCCACACATCTTTTTAAGATTTTCTCTAAGTTTGAGAGGCAGTTTTTGAAATCAAACCCACACACTGAAAAATCGTCCATAAATACTTCCATAATTCCATCTAGGTAGTCTGCGAAAATTGACATCATACAACGTTGGAAAGTGGCAGGTGCATTACAGAGTCCAAAGGGCATTCGTCTATAAGCGAATGTTCCATAAGGGCAAGTAAATGTGGTTTTTTCTTGGTCCTCTGGGTGAATAGGGATTTGGAAAAACCCCAAATACCCATCAAGATAGCAGAAATATGAGTGTCTTGCTAGACGTTCAAGCATCTGATCTATAAATGGGAGAGGGAAATGGTCTTTTCTCGTTGCCTTATTCAACTTTCTGTAATCTATACACATACGCCATCCTCCTTCTGTTCGTTTTGCCACATGCTCACCTTTCTCATTTTCCATAACAGTGATACCTCCTTTCTTGGGTACCACATGGACTGGGCTTACCCATTCACTATCCGAAATTTGGTATATGATACCAGCTTCTAATAACTTAAGAACTTCTTTCTTGACTACATCACTCATGATAGGGTTTATTCTTCTTTGATGTTCTCTTGAGGGTTTTGAATCTTCTTCTAGCATAATCCGATGCATGCATACGGATGGGCTTATACCTTTTAAATCTGAAACTTTATACCCTAAAGCTGAGGGATATTTTCACAAGGTATCTAAGAGTTGATTTGTTTCTATTTGGTTTAGAGCGGCGCTAATTATAACAGGTCTATTCATCTCCTCATCCAAAAACTCATATCTTAGATTCTTGGGTAGTTCCTTAAGTTCTATAGTGGGTTTCTCAGTACGCGGCATAAGGTCAGGGGTAAGAGCTAAGCATTCGAAAAGGTTGTCGTCAATGTACGGTTCGATACTCTTAAATCCGTCATCCTCTAAAATAGGGGTTGATGGTAATTTGATTAAAGATTTGTTTTATTCGAGCTCATTTACACATTCGTCAATGACGTCGATGGCATAACACGCATCTCCTATCACTGGTGCCATTAGAAACTTTGATAAAATGAACTCAATCTTTTCATCTCCTACCTCGAAAGTCAGTTTCCCTTTCTTAACATCTATTATAGCTCCGGCGGTCGATAGGAATGGTCTTCCTAAGAGGATTGGGATGTCTTCATCTTCTTTAATATCCATTACGACGAAGTCGGTCGGAATGTACAACTGACCAATCTTGACAGGTATGTCTTCTAAAATACCCATGGGATATTTGACAGATCTATCAGCTAGTTGTAAGGACATCTTAGTAGGTTGAAGTTCTCCTAATTTTAACCTCTTACAGACGGCCAGAGGCATCAGACTTACGCTTGCTCCTAAGTCTAAAAATGTTTTGTCTATCATATGGTTACCTAGGAAGCAAGGGATAGAAAAACTTCCAGGGTCTTTATCTTTCTTGGCGAGTTTATTTTCGGATATAGAATGACATTCTAAAGGCTTGGGATCATCGAGTCGTCGTTTATTGGTCAAAATATCTTTCAAGAACTTAGCATATGATGGTATCTGGGTTATAGCTTCAGTAAAAGGAATCTCTACATGGAGTTTCTCTATTACCTTAATAAACTTTTGGTACTGGTTTTCTACTTTGGTGTTTTTCAGCCTCTGTGGGAACGGAATAGGTGGTTTATAAGGTTGTTGAGTGTTATTCCCTACTTCTGGTTTTGATTGCTTTTCTGGTTTCTCTGGTTCCTCTACCTGGTCTTTAGGTGTAGCATCTTCCATAGGTTTTTCTGATGTGCTGAAGTTAGGATTTCTAGGCCCTTCATAAGCAGTTCCACTTCTTAAGGTGATAGAATTTGCTTGGCCTTTTGGATTTGGTTGAGTTTGTCCAGGAAATTTTCCTCCAGGTGCAACTTGTACAGAGGTGTTTTGTGCTACTTGGGAAATCTGAGTCTCAAGCATTTTGGTGTGGGTTATCATCTGGTCAAACTTGGTTGCCAGTTGAGTAACTAGTTCGTTCGTGTGAATGTGTTGGTTCATAAACTCCTTATTTTGCTGAGTTTGAGTCTGAATAAAGGTGTCTATGGTTTCTTTAAGGTTTGGTCTTGGGGGCACTATTTGCATAGGTTGGTTTTGTTTTTGCGTTTGGAATCCTTGAGGTCTCGAAGGTCCGGGATTTTGGATAGGGTTATTGTTTTTGTAAGAGAAATTCGGGTGGTTCCTCCATCCAGGATTGAAGGTATTCGAGAAAGGGTTCCCTTGGGTATAGTTAACTTGGTCTGAGCTAGATTCGTTCAAAAGGTTACAGTCAACGGTTTGATGTCCTTGAGTTCCACAGAGTTCGCATTCCGATTGGATTGCTGCTACTGTGGTTGGGTTTTGAGACATGTTCTCGACTCTCAAAGCTAGGGCGTCCATCTTGGCATTAATCATGTCCATGCAACTTACCTCATGCTTTCCTCCATGGCTCTCCTTTTTCTCTACTGTCGCTCGTTCTAATCCTCACTGGGCATGGTTTTGGGCCATGTCCTCTATTAGGGCACAAGCGTCAGGGTAAGGTTTGTTCATCAACGCTCCGCCAGCGGCAGCGTCTATGGACATCTTTGTGTTGTAATGGAGTCCATTATAGAAGGTATGTATGATTAACCATTGCTCCAGGCCATGGTGCGGACAAGCTCTTAAAAGTTCTTTATATCTCTCCCAGGCATCAAAAAGTGATTCGCCTTGGTTTTGGGTGAAACAAGTGATCAGGTTCCTAAGAACAGCGGTCTTGCTTGGTGGAAAATATCTCGCAAGAAAAGCTCTCCTAAGGTCTTCCCAAGTTGTTATTGAGTTAGCTGGAAGGGCGTCTAACCAGTCGTGAGCTTTACCTCTAAGGGAAAAAGGAAACAGTCTTAAACGGATGGCTTCGGGTGTGGCTCCATTTGCCTTAAGGGTGTCAGCTAACTGGATAAATACCTTTAAATGTTGATTCGGGTTCTCGGTAGCGAGACCAGCGAATTGGTTTTGTTGTACTAATTGTAATAATGAGGGCTTTAGTTCAAAGTTGTTGGTAGTTATAGTAGGGTTTACTATACTAGAACTAGGTTCCTCGTTAGATGGTTGGGCGAATTCCTTGAGTGGTCTTTGGTTACGATCTTCTGCCATAGCTCTTCTTATCTTGCGTATAAAAAGACGGGCACGAGCGTAACGTTCAGGTTCTACTAAAGGATCTATTAGGTTACCGGTGCTACAATTTCTACGCATCTACCGGCTAGAATAGCCTTAGTCTAAACAGGATAACAATAGGGTACGAAATTTGACGAAGTTGGTCCCCGACAACAGCGCCAAAAACTTGATGGGGATCTGTAACGTATAGCCTAAATATAGTACTGCAAGTGCACAGCCTATCGAAGTAATATATAAGATTATCGAACCACAAAGACCAATTGTCAATCTATCAACTCTATTGCTAAGGTGCTTATCTAAGGTGAACAAGAATATTGATGTGAGTGCAGTGCAACAAAGTAAATGAGCGAGGTAAATAACAGTTTAAAAGACAGGTTGGAATGTAAATCATGTAATCAGATATTGGTCCGGTCATGCGTAGATGAAACTACTTATGGGGCAGTATTTTCTATTGATAGCAAAGAATCAATTTAACGGGAACTTGTAGCTTTTGACTACTAAGAACCGAATTTACTCTTTAAATTAAATTCCTTTATTGTCACATATAAAGGGTGCCTTCCGCGTTAAAGAGGTAAACCTATTTTTAAGAAATTGATAGTTTTGACTTAACAGAAAAGTAATTTTACTTGGAAAGATTAACTTAAAGAGACTTTTGGCTTTTGACCAAGAGTCAGATTTCAAACCTACAAACGCGTCCGAAAATAGTTTCAAAATCGTTTTCTAAAAAGGTCAATGATTCCTATTTAACCAATCAACGGCTTTCGCTCTTTTTGTTTGGTTAAATAATAATCAAGTTGTATCATTAGTTTGGACGGCTTTCGATCTTACCCAATAAACATTTAAACATAATTGACTTAAGTTAAAAGCAAAACATCCCCAGAGTATTTTCACTAGCATGATAATTGGAACACGACCATGATGACAATCATTACATCCAAACCTTTATAGTTTAGCCAGACATAATAAGTGCGAGTCTATAAAACGTGTAGACTATGATAAGAGCGAGTAAGTAAAAGAGTGTGAGTCTATAAAACGTGTAGACTATGGTAAGAGCATTTAGAGTCTATAAAACGTGTAGACTATGGTAAGAGCATTTAGAGTCTATAAAACGTGTAGACTATGGTAAGAGCAATTATAAGTAAAGAAATGCAATAAAATAGAACCTTGCTCCAGTCGGAGACTTGAATCTGATACAAATCTGCGGAATGGTAAGGCTGGTATGATGAACTTCAACCAAAGTGCTCCAAGACTCGATTACAACTCAATCTACACCGCAATAACTCCCCGATGTGAAGAGATTATTACTTTACAGAAACTGATAGTATATGGCTTAAGATTGTACTAAGCTTGGATGAAACTAAAAAATGAAAATCGAAAACTATTTATAGAGGATCCTTGAGATGCGTAAAGACCAGCATGCCCCTCAACTTCTTCTGAGCGGGAAACTTTTGTGAAGGCCGCGGGCGCGGTGGCTGGAACTGCCAGATCGTGGGAACGTGGCAGTTGGTCTCTGGGTGAAAGTGGGCCACGTCATCGCGTTCCCTGTAGCCGGCGCGGCGCTGAACGCCATAAGTGCAGAATATCTTGAAAAACCCTAATTTCTTGGCGTTTTGGCTCGTTTCTTCACAGAAGGCTCTGAAATGACAAGAATCCTGAAAACAAAGGAAAAAGGAACATAATACGAGAAAATGATAATAAAAACTAAGGAAAACATGTGATATTTGAGTCAGAAACATAGTGCGATTTAGTGCGATCAAATCCTCCCACGCTTAGACCTTTGCTTGTCCTCAAGCAACAACTCTTAGAAGTAGATGAAAGAAAATTATGGTGTATACAGGTTTTGGGCAAAGAGGGCTTCTAAGTTCGAGTAAGGGTGTGTTGTCAGGCACTAACTATCTGAACCAAGGGTATCGTAATTACACTACTCGCAGAAATGCGGACATAAACCTCATAAGTATACAGATCGATCCTAATATCCTTACTATGCTAAGACTTCTTTTTGTACGAGGTCCTTTTTCATTCAGGCGCAATCACATTAAGCCCGTTATCCGTACATACTCATGGTGTAGTGACCGGTTAGTGACTCTGATCTCAAGTGATGGGATTCTGGTACAAGAGTTGGTTTAACCCCTTTTTATTTTACCCATTTGCAGTTGCGGGGGATCGGACCGTAGTCCGCCCTACCAAGTCCAGCACCAGATACCTCTGGACCAACTACAACGGATGTGCCTTATATATATATATATATATATATATATATATATATATATATATATATATATATATATATATATATATATATATATATATATATATATATATATATATATATATATATATATATATATATATATATATATATATATATTTTCTTTGTTTTTATTAGTGCTTACAACTTTCTTGAGTTGAGTAATCTTTGTGAGGATCACCCAACTCGTAGTCGTATTCATACTTTATTTTATAAACTTTTAAGACAAAATAGAGATCATCCACTTATATTCATCGATCCTACACTTGGAGCATGCTTAGGCCGGAGCTGACTGCTAAGATAAACTACTTGAAGACCTATTTGTACAGTTTTATTCAAAATCATAGCATATTGGGAAGAAAGGATCTAATCTAAATGTTCAAAAAGGCTTACGGTGTTAAAACGATAACGAATTTTTCAAAAAGTGAGTTCCCAAGAAATAGACCCTATCTAGGACCTGTCTCATAGCCCAAATCCTTAAAAACAACCACAATTCTTTGAAAAAGATTTTGTAAAAATTTTGTAAGGCTAAAAAGTGGGGGAAATGAAAGGGTACACTACGCAGAAAGACTCGCCTATCACATGCATTTTATTAACTACGAATATAACATACCTAAAAGGAAAAATGCGGAAGGGAAATAAAAGCGATAAATGCTCCTCCCACACTTAAATCGGACATTGTCCTCAATGTTCAAAAATAAGGTAGGAGGAGGTACCTGAAAACGCTAGTGGGGGCCACTAGGACCTTCACCATCCTGGTTGGTACGACCGGAACGGCGGCTACGGCTGCGACGGCGGCTCTCTCGGTCCAAAACTAGCTGCTTCATTCTCTCTGTCAAGGCGGCATTTGCCGCTTGTAGCTCTTGGGTCCTACCAATGAGGGTGCCTTGGGTTGCCTCCATCAATTGGAAGTGACGAGCGTATGTGGTCTGGTTAAGGTGTTGTTCTCTCTGGAAAGCCAGCTGACTTTCCATAATAGTGCGCAGAGAGCTAGCATTTTGCTGTTGGGATGCTTGCATGAAGGCCATGTTATCGGTCGCCTGTTGCTGCAAAGTAGCAAGGAGGGTGTCCCTCTGGGCCTCTCGGGCCATATGCTCACGCCACATGTCCTCAGTGACATGGAAGCTAGGAGCTGTACCTGCATGTGGGTTAGAAGTAGATGGTGTCGTGTGTGGTGGTGAAAAGTGGGGTGGTTCTTCCGTACGGAAATCGTACTCATCATCAGTGTTGTTACCCTCATTTAAAGGTAGATTTGGGGGCAACGGACCAATAAAAGCAGGAGCGTTGAGATCGTAGGTCCAGTTACGCTCAAATCTGATATCAGTACGACGGGTGCAAGGAATAACAACACTGGGTACAGCGGCACCTCCAACCATGAGGAAGTAACCACCTTCCCTCCTCGTCTTGCATAAACGCATATCCTTTAAAAATTTAAGATTTGCAATACGAGGAGGAAGTGGCTCAAGGGTGGCAAGTTCTGTATCCAATCCTATGGCACGGGCAATAGTAGTAATCAGTCCACCAAAGGAAATCGGCCCACCTTTTCTTAAAACATGGTGCATGTGGGCAATCATAAATGGGACTGGATTAACTTTGGTGTCTGTGAGGCAGCTCTGCATGATAATTAATTCTTTAGCATTCACCTTGTTTGGGTTTTCCCGAGCAAAGATGGTGGATGCTAAAAGAAATCTAAAAACACGAAGGGCAGGATTGTGGATATGAGAAGCAAGTAGGCCATTAAAAGATGTTGCATTTTGTTTAGTAATCCTGGCCCAAAATGCTTCAAATGCCCAATCTGTGTCTAAAGGTGCTTCACAAACGGCACCATCCCCATAAGGCCATCCTAACATGGCAGCTAGACCGTCAGTGGAGTAGTCATATTCAACATTAAACATTCTAAATTTTACTCCACCAACGGCGCTAGCAGTGTTACGAGAGACGTTATAAATTAAAGAACTCAAAAATTCGAACGTCAGCCTAGGGTAGGTTGGTGCTTGAGTAGCAAAAATATCATGCATGCCTAGTTTGTCGAGAAGGAAAAATACACTATGGTATATACCTAATGAATATAGACAGTTTTCATCGATATACCTGGTAGAGTGTATTGGTGTTGTCAGCAATTTCTCAAGCCGCTTTTGTTGTCTTTCTCCGGGTTGGCCATCTCGCAAAATGTAGCCGTGATACTCCATAGGATTTTCTTGTGGATGAATATAAAGAGAAAGAATGGGATGTAGAAGTAGTGAAGGTGTGAGGAAGAAAATGAAATAGTGGGGGTATTTATAGGTAGTGAAGAAAAATGGTGGTTGATGAATATTTATGATGGGAATAAATGTAGTGGGGTAGGTATGGATAATAAAGGAAGTTATGGGGGGTTAAGAATGGAAGAAAATGGGATTGGAAGTGGAAAAAGAGGCAAAATGGGGGGAAAACCGAGCCACTAGCCGTTAGGTGACCGTTACGTCACCGCAGGCGCGGCAGGGATCACCGCGGGCGCGGTCAGGACGAGCCAAGTTGGGCCGGTCTTGCTTCCTTTCCATTGGGCTTTTCCTTCCTTGCCATTAGCTTCAATTTTTTTTGAGGTGTACCTAGTTTTCTTACCAACGTGCATATATGTATGTGAATACATATATACATGTATATTTATTTATTTTTATATCAAAATTTTCATTATGGTGACCAGAAAAACAAAAACATTAGTAAATGAAAGATATATATAGAGAAAAAAACACATATGCATATATATATATATATAGGTACGGACATCGGGTCACCAAAATAGTTATTAATAATGCAGGAAACAGATAATGCAAATAAAAATGAGTCTGAAAAGGAAATCAACATAATACTAATAATACTAGAACTAGAGATCTTGTGAATAACACAGATCTATCGCCAACCGGGAGGATGCTCTGCAGGAGTGTCTGGGCCACGCAGCTCAGTCAGCTGGCGTCGAATCTCTGCCACCTCGTGAGCTAATTCATCTAACTCACCAGCAAAGGTAACATCATTCAGTTTCAACTGTAAATGAAGGTCAGCCACCTCATTGCGGAGAGTGGCTATCTCAGTGCGCATAGCAGTCAACAGAGTGCGAATATCAGGTTCCTGCAAGCTGAGGTTATTAGTAAGAACAGTAGTGCGTGTAACCTCGGGTCGGGATGTGTGATATGGAGTAGAGTCCTCGGGAGCAGGAGTATATTCAGGAGTAGGATCTTCGGAAGCAGGAGTGTATTCTGGAGTGGGATCTTCGGAAGCAGGAGTATATTCTGGGGCATACTCTGATATCTCACCCCAACCTTCTACAGAATAGTTCCAATTAGCAGGGTTGGAAACACAAGTCATCTGAGGGTCTGGCAGTGTGAAGGTGTAAACTGTCTGGTCATCGATGAGCAATCTGTACTGATATGGGTGGAAAGAGGCCCTCCTCATGAGCCCACGATCCATGCAAAAGTCTAAATCCAGGAAAGTATATCCACAGTATGGGGTCAGCTGTGCTATCATACTGTCCAAACCCAAAGCAGAAGCTATCTGTGTCACATTCCCTCCGGAATGAATGAGTCCTACAGCGGATCGAGCAGTCTGCTCGAGGCTCTCTATCAGAAAACCTCCACTAGCTATAGGTCTGGACTGACTGGCACAATATAGGAAAAGGATCTCCTCAGCGGTGACTAAGTGGTCACAGTAACTCCTCCCAAAGAAAGTGTGGCACAGAATCATCTCGAAGTATCGGAAAGCCGGGTTATGGATCTTCCTGGACAGCTGGGTAGAGGGGTCAAGGCTGGCTCCATCAGTAATGTCCTGCCAAAATTTATCAATATCTCTGTCCATATAGTAACTCAATGGTAACTCAGTGATAGCGGTCGGTCCAGTTTGGAAACCAAGCAAATCCCCAAATTCTTTGATGGTCAGGGTATACTCGGTACCAAACAATCTGAAACTTAGGCATCCTCGCTCATCTCCTTCACCCACCCATGGGTTATAATCCACAGAGCTAAGAAATTCCAGAGTAAGGTTCCTGTAGGTTTTATGGACATCATCAGCATAATAATCCCAGCCAAGTTGGTTGCACAGATACCTAATACTTGGCTCAATCCCGAGTGCCTCCATGCAGCTCTGATCGGGGTACCTAGTGGGTACCATAGGTCTAGCAGATAAGGTAGCAAATCGGGCTTTTTGTGCTTCATCCCTGAAAATCACAACCATACCATCGGGGTAATGCATCCTGAAAATATAAACACAAGAAATTAGTCCAGATAAAACATATATAAATTAATAAAATAAAATAAAATTAAGAATAAACCATGGGTTGCCTCCCATGCAGCGCTTGTTTAACGTCTTTAGCTTGACGATTAGATCTTACTTTATGTGGGTATTGGTGGGTCTATAAGAATATGACTAGAGTAGTCAACAGGAAAATCGCCTCCTTTGTATAGCTTCAGTCTTTGTCCATTTACCACAAATGGAGCGCATGAATTGTTTTTGATTTCTACTGCTCCAGACTTTAGAACTTTTGACACTTCAAATGGACCTGTCCATCTTGAACGAAGCTTACCAGGAAAAAGTCGTAACCTTGAGTTAAATAGGAGAACAGGGTCACCAACGTTGAAATCTTTCTTGATGATTTTTTTATCATGCCACATCTTGGTTCTTTCCTTATATATGATGGCATTCTCATAGGCATTCAAGCGAAGCTCTTCCAGCTTGTGAATGTCCAGGATACATTTTTCTCCGGCTTTTAGGTAATCTAGATTCAAGGATTTAATGGCCCAATAGGCTTTATGTTCTAGTTCGAAGGGTAAATGACAGGACTTTCCATAAACCAATTGATAAGGAGTTGTTCCAATAGGGGTTTTATAAGCCGTTCTATAAGCCCATAAGGCGTCTTTAAGTTTTCCAGACCAGTCTTTTCTGGATAATGATACGGTTTTCTCTAGGATCTGCTTAATCTCCCTATTCGATACTTCTACTTGGCCACTGGTTTGCGGGTGATATGGTGTTGCTACTCTATGTTTTACTCCGTATTTGCTTAGAAGCTTGTCAAATATCTTAGATATAAAATGCGATCCTCCATCACTTATGACTAACCTCGGGGTTCCAAACCTAGGAAAAATAATATTCTTAAACAGTTTGATAACTACCTTGGTATCGTTTGTGGGTGATGCAACAGCTTCTATCCACTTTGAGACATAATCGACAGCTACTAGGATATACTTGTTACCCATTGAGGAAGGAAAAGGTCCCATGAAATCTATACCCCAGACATCAAATATTTCCACTTCTTGGATGTTACTTAAAGGCATTTCATCACGTCTTGAGATGTTCCCAGTGCGTTGGCATCGGTCACATTTTGTAATGTAAGTGTGGACATCGCGCCATACAGTAGGCCAATAAAAACCTGCTTGAAATATTTTGGCGCATGTTTTAGATGTGCTTGCATGTCCACCATAAGGTGCAGCATGACAATGTTTAATGACGTTGCCTACTTCTTCTTCCGGCACACATCGTCTGAATATATTATCTATTCCTCTTTTGAATAGGAGGGGTTCATCCCAAAAGAAGTGTTTAACATCACTAAAAAACTTCTTCTTCTGTTGGTAGCTTAAGTCAGGGGGTATGATATCAGCGGCCAGATAATTCACAATATCTGTGTACCATGGTATGTTGTTCAAGGTTGAGATTTCCTCATAGGTCTCTTCTTTAGTTGAGTTTATCCCAGCTATTAATCTTTCATAAGTAGAGTGATCGTCTATAGGTATAAGTTCAGGTTTAAGGTGTTCTAACCTAGAGAGATGATCAGCTACTAAGTTTCCAGCTCCTTTTTTATCCTTAATATCCAAGTCAAATTCTTGGAGTAAAAGAACCCATCTGAGCAATCTAGGCTTAACATCTTTCTTACTTAACAAGTACCGGATTGCTGCATGATCTGTGTATACTATTATTTTTGCTCCCACCAAATAAGATCGAAATTTATCAATAGCAAAAACTACGGCTAGCAATTCCTTTTCTGTGGTTGTATAATTTAGCTGGGCAGCGTCTAGTGTTCTACTAGCGTAGTAAATAGCATGCAGTTTCTTGTCTTTTCTTTGCCCTAGTACAGCTCCTACAGCGAAATCACTAGCATCGCACATGATTTCAAAGGGTTGTGTCCAATCAGGTGGTCTTATGATAGGTGCTGAAATAAGAGCTTGCTTTAAAACTTCAAAGGCCTCAAGACATTTTTGGTCGAATTCAAACTCGACATCCTTCATCAATAAGTTAGTTAAAGGTTTTGTTATTCCGGAAAAATTCTTGATGAAACGTCGGTAGAACCCGGCATGTCCTAGAAAACTTCTTACTTCCCTAACGGTCTTAGGTGGGTTTAGGTTTTCTATAACTTCTATCTTGGCCTTATCAACTTCTATACCTCTTTCAGAAATAATGTGTCCCAAGACTATCCCTTCATTTACCATAAAGTGGCACTTTTCCCAATTCAACACAAGGTTTACTTCCACACATCTTTTTAAGATTTTCTCTAAGTTTGAGAGGCAGTTTTTTAAATCAAACCCACACACTGAAAAATCGTCCATAAATACTTCCATAATTCCATCTAGGTAGTCTGCGAAAATTGACATCATACAACGTTGGAAAGTGGCAGGTGCATTACAGAGTCCAAAGGGCATTCGTCTATAAGCGAATGTTCCATAAGGGCAAGTAAATATGGTTTTTTCTTGGTCTTCTGGGTGAATAGGGATTTGGAAAAACCCCGAATACCCATCAAGATAGCAGAAATATGAGTGTCTTGCTAGACGTTCAAGCATCTGATCTATAAATGGGAGAGGGAAATGGTCTTTTCTCGTTGCCTTATTCAACTTTCTGTAATCTATACACATACGCCATCCTCCTTCTGTTCGTTTTGCCACATGCTCACCTTTCTCATTTTCCATAACAGTGATACCTCCTTTCTTGGGTACCACATGGACTGGGCTTACCCATTCACTATCCGAAATTTGGTATATGATACCAGCTTCTAATAACTTAAGAACTTCTTTCTTGACTACATCACTCATGATAGGGTTTATTCTTCTTTGATGTTCTCTTGAGGGTTTTGAATCTTCTTCTAGCATAATCCGATGCATGCATACGGATGGGCTTATACCTTTTAAATCTGAAACTTTATACCCTAAAGCTGAGGGATATTTTCGCAAGGTATCTAAGAGTTGATTTGTTTCTATTTGGTTTAGAGCGGCGTTAATTATAACAGGTCTATTCATCTCCTCATCCAAAGACTCATATCTTAGATTCTTGGGTAGTTCCTCAAGTTCTATAGTGGGTTTCTCAGTACGCGGCATAAGGTCAGGGGTAAGAGCTAAGCATTCGAAAAGGTTGTCGTCAATGTACGGTTCGATACTCTTAAATCCGTCATCCTCTAAAATAGGGGTTGATGGTAATTTGATTAAAGATTCGTTTTGTTCGAGCTCATTTACACATTCGTCAATGACGTCGATGGCATAACACGCATCTCCTATCACTGGTGCCATTAGAAACTTTGATAAAATGAACTCAATCTTTTCATCTCCTACCTCGAAAGTCAGTTTCCCTTTCTTAACATCTATTATAGCTCCGGCGGTCGATAGGAATGGTCTTCCTAAGAGGATTGGGATGTCTTCATCTTCTTTAATATCCATTACGACGAAGTCGGTCGGAATGTACAACTGACCAATCTTGACAGGTATGTCTTCTAAAATACCCATGGGATATTTGACAGATCTATCAGCTAGTTGTAAGGACATCTTAGTAGGTTGAAGTTCTCCTAATTTTAACCTCTTACAGACGGCCAGAGGCATCAGACTTACGCTTGCTCCTAAGTCTAAAAATGCTTTGTCTATCATATGGTTACCTAGGATGCAAGGGATAGAAAAACTTCCAGGGTCTTTATCTTTCTTGGCGAGTTTATTTTCGGATATAGAATGACATTCTAAAGGCTTGGGATCATCGAGTCGCCGTTTATTGGTCAAAATATCTTTCAAGAACTTAGCATATGATGGTATCTGGGTTATAGCTTCAGTAAAAGGAATCTCTACATGGAGTTTCTCTATTACCTTAATAAACTTTTGGTACTGGTTTTCTACTTTGGTGTTTTTCAGCCTCTGTGGGAACGGAATAGGTGGTTTATAAGGTTGTTGAGTGTTATTCCCTACTTCTGGTTTTGATTGCTTTTCTGGTTTCTCTGGTTCCTCTACCTGGTCTTTAGGTGTAGCATCTTCCATAGGTTTTTCTGATGTGCTTAAGTTAGGATTTCTAGGCCCTTCATAAGCAGTTCCACTTCTTAAGGTGATAGAATTTGCTTGGCCTTTTGGATTTGGTTGAGTTTGTCCAGGAAATTGTCCTCCAGGTGCAACTTGTACAGAGGTGTTTTGTGCTACTTGGGAAATCTGAGTCTCAAGCATTTTGGTGTGGGTTATCATCTAGTCAAACTTGGTTGCCAGTTGAGTAACTAGTTCGTTCGTGTGAATGTGTTGGTTCATAAACTCCTTATTTTGCTGAGTTTGAGTCTGAATAAAGGTGTATATGGTTTCTTTAAGGTTTGGTCTTGGGGGCACTATTTTCATAGGTTGGTTTTGTTTTTGCGTTTGGAATCCTTGAGGTCTCGAAGGTCCGGGATTTTGGATAGGGTTATTGTTTTTGTAAGAGAAATTCGGGTGGTTCCTCCATCCAGGATTGAAGGTATTCGAGAAAGGGTTCCCTTGGGTATAGTTAACTTGGTCTGAGCTAGATTCGTTCAAAAGGTTACAGTCAACGGTTTGATGTCCTTGAGTTCCACAGAGTTTGCATTCCGATTGGATTGCTGCTACTGTGGTTGGGTTTTGAGACATGTTCTCGACTCTCAAAGCTAGGGCGTCCATCTTGGCATTAATCATGTCCATGCAACTTACCTCGTGCTTTCCTCCATGGCTCTCCTTTTTCTCTACTGTCGCTCGTTCTAATCCCCACTGGGCCAAAAACTTTTGAAGTAATATATAAGATTATCGAAGTTAACTATACTGTGGATATACTTTCCTGGATTTAGACTTTTGCATGGATCGTGGGCTCATGAGGAGGGCCTCTTTCCACCCATATCAGTACAGATTGCTCATCGATGACCAGACAGTTTACACCTTCACACTGCCAGACCCTCAGAAGACTTGTGTTTCCAACCCTGCTAATTGGAACTATTCTGTAGAAGGTTGGGGTGAGATATCAGAGTATGCCCCAGAATATACTCCTGCTTCCGAAGATCCCACTCCAGAATACACTCCTGCTTCCGAAGATCCTACTCCTGAATACACTCCTGCTCCCGAGGACTCTACTCCAGATCACACATCCCGACCCGAGGTTACACGCACTACTGTTCTTACTAATAACCTCAGCTTGCAGGAACCTGATATTCGCACTCTGTTGACTGCTATGCGCACTGAGATAGCCACTCTCCGCAATGAGGTGGCTGACCTTCATTTACAGTTGGAACTGAATGATGTTACCTTTGCTGGTGAGTTAGATGAATTAGCTCACGAGGTGGCAGAGATTCGACGCCAGCTGACTGAGCTGCGTGGCCCAGACACTCCTGCAGAGCATCCTCCCGGTTGGCGATAGATCTGTGTTATTCACAAGATCTCTAGTTCTAGTATTATTAGTATTATGTTGATTTCCTTTTCAGACTCATTTTTATTTGCATTATCTGTTTCCTGCATTATTAATAACTATTTTGGTGACCCGATGTCCGTACCTATATATATATATATATATATATATATATATATATATATATATATATATATATATATATATATATATATATATATATATATATATATATATATTTCTCTATATATATCTTTCATTTACTAATGTTTTTGTTTTTCTGGTCACCATAATGAAAATTTTGATATAAAAATAAATAAATATACATGTATATATGTATTCACATACATATATGCACGTTCGTAAGAAAACTAGGTACACCTCCAAAAATTGAAGCTAATGGCAAGGAAGGAAAAGCCCAATGGAAAGGAAGCAAGACCGGCCCAACTTGGCTCGCCCTGACCGCGCCCGCGGTGATCCCTGCCGCGCCCGCGGTGACCTAACGGTCACCTAACGGCTAGTGGCTCGGTTTTCCCCCCATTTTGCCTCTTTTTCCACTTCCAATCCCATTTTCTTCCATTCTTAACCCCCCATAACTTCCTTTATTATCCATACCTACCCCACTACATTTATTCCCATCATAAATATTCATCAACCACCATTTTTCTTCACTACCTATAAATACCCCCACTATTTCATTTTCTTCCTCACACCTTCACTACTTCTACATCCCATTCTTTCTCTTTATATTCATCCACAAGAAAATCCTATGGAGTATCACGGCTACATTTTGCGAGATGGCCAACCCGGAGAAAGACAACAAAAGCGGCTTGAGAAATTGCTGACAACACCAATACACTCTACCAGGTATATCGATGAAAACTGTCTATATTCATTAGGTATATACCATAGTGTATTTTTCCTTCTCGACAAACTAGGCATGCATGATATTTTTGCTACTCAAGCACCAACCTACCCTAGGCTGACGTTCGAATTTTTGAGTTCTTTAATTTATAACGTCTCTCCTAACACTGCTAGCGCCGTAGGTGGAGTAAAATTTAGAATGTTTAATGTTGAATATGACTACTCCACTGACGGTCTAGCTGCCATGTTAGGATGGCCTTATGGGGATGGTGCCGTTTGTGAAGCACCTTTAGACACGGATTGGGCATTTGAAGCATTTTGGGCCAGGATTACTAAACAAAATGCAACATCTTTTGATGGCCTACTTGCTTCTCATATCCACAATCCTGCCCTTCGTGTTTTTAGATTTCTTTTAGCATCCACCATCTTTGCTCGGGAAAACCCAAACAAGGTGAATGCTAAAGAATTAATTATCATGCAGAGCTGCCTCACAGACACCAAAGTTAATCCAGTCCCATTTATGATTGCCCACATGCACCATGATTTAAGAAAAGGTGGGCCGATTTCCTTTGGTGGACTGATTACTACTATTGCCCGTGCCATAGGATTGGATACAGAACTTGCCACCCTTGAGCCACTTCCTCCTCGTATTGCAAATCTTAAATTTTTAAAGGATATGCGTTTATGCAAGACGAGGAGGGAAGGTGGTTACTTCCTCATGGTTGGAGGTGCCGCTGTACCCAGTGTTGTTATTCCTTGCATCCGTCGTACTGATATCAGATTTGAGCGTAACTGGACCTACGATCTCAACGCTCCTGCTTTTATTGGTCCGTTGCCCCCAAATCTACCTTTAAATGAGGGTAACAACACTGATGATGAGTACGATTTCCGTACGGAAGAACCACCCCACTTTTCACCACCACACACGACACCATCTACTTCTAACCCACATGCAGGTACAGCTCCTAGTTTCCATGTCACTGAGGACATGTGGCGTGAGCATATGGCCCGAGAGGCCCAGAGGGACACCCTCCTTGCTACTTTGCAGCAACAGGCGACTGATAACATGGCCTTCATGCAAGCATCCCAACAGCAAAATGCTAGCTCTCTGCGTACTATTATGGAAAGTCAGCTGGCTTTCCAGAGAGAACAACACCTTAACCAGACCACATACGCTTGTCACTTCCAATTGATGGAGGCAACCCAAGGCACCCTCATTGGTAGGACCCAAGAGCTACAAGCGGCAAATGCCGCCTTGACAGAGAGAATGGAGCAGCTAGTTTTGGACCGAGAGATCCGCCGTCGCAGCCGTAGCCGCCGTTCCGGTCGTACCAACCAGGATGGTGAAGGTCCTAGTGGCCCCCACTAGCATTTTCAGGTACCTCCTCCTACCTTATTTTGGAACATTGAGGACAATGTCCGATTTAAGTGTGGGAGGAGCATTTATCGCTTTTATTTCCCGTTTTTCCTGCTTTTATTTCCCTTCCGCAATTTTCCTTTTAGGTATGTTATATTCGTAGTTAATAAAATGCATGTGATAGGCGAGTCTTTCTGCGTAGTGTACCCTTTCATTTCCCCCACTTTTTAGCCTTACAAAATTTTTACAAAATCTTTTTCAAAGAATTGTGGTTGTTTTTAAGGATTTGGGCTATGAGACAGGTCCTAGATAGGGTCTATTTCTTGGGCACTCACTTTTTGAAAAATTCGTTATCGTTTTAACACCGTAAGCCTTTTTGAACATTTAGATTAGATCCTTTCTTCCCAATATGCTATGATTTTGAATAAAACTGTACAAATAGGTCTTCAAGTAGTTTATCTTAGCAGTCAGCTCCGGCCTAAGCATGCTCCAAGTGTAGGATCGATGAATATAAGTGGATGATCTCTATTTTGCCTTAAAAGTTTATAAAATAAAGTATGAATACGACTACGAGTTGGGTGATCCTCACAAAGATTACTCAACTCAAGAAAGTTGTAAGCACTAATAAAAACAAAGAAAATATATATATATATATATATATATATATATATATATATATATATATATATATATATATATATATATATATATATATATATATATATATATATATATATATATATATATATATATATATATATATATATATATATATATATATATATATATATATATATATATATATATAAGGCACATCCGTTGTAGTTGGTCCAGAGGTATCTGGTGCTGGACTTGGTAGGGCGGACTACGGTCCGATCCCCCGCAACTGCAAATGGGTAAAATAAAAAGGGGTTAAACCAACTCTTGTACCAGAATCCCATCACTTGAGATCAGAGTCACTAACCGGTCACTACACCATGAGTATGTACGGATAACGGGCTTAATGTGATTGCGCCTGAATGAAAAAGGACCTCGTACAAAAAGAAGTCTTAGCATAGTAAGGATATTAGGATCGATCTGTATACTTATGAGGTTTATGTCCGCATTTCTGCGAGTAGTGTAATTACGATACCCTTGGTTCAGATAGTTAGTGCCTGACAACACACCCTTACTCGAACTTAGAAGCCCTCTTTGCCCAAAACCTGTATACACCATAATTTTCTTTCATCTACTTCTAAGAGTTGTTGCTTGAGGACAAGCAAAGGTCTAAGCGTGGGAGGATTTGATCGCACTAAATCGCACTATGTTTCTGACTCAAATATCACATGTTTTCCTTAGTTTTTATTATCATTTTCTCGTATTATGTTCCTTTTTCCTTTGTTTTCAGGATTCTTGTCATTTCAGAGCCTTCTGTGAAGAAACGAGCCAAAACGCCAAGAAATTAGGGTTTTTTCAAGATATTCTGCACTTATGGCGTTCAGCGCCGCGCCGGCTACAGGGAACGCGATGACGTGGCCCACTTTCACCCAGAGACCAACTGCCACGTTCCCACGATCTGGCAGTTCTAGCCACCGCGCCCGCGGCCACTGCCACCGCGCCCACGGCCTTCACAAAAGTTTCCCGCTCAGAAGAAGTTGAGGGGCATGCTGGTCTTTACGCATCTCAAGGATCCTCTATAAATAGTTTTCGATTTTCATTTTTTAGTTTCATCCAAGCTTAGTACAATCTTAAGCCATATACTATCAGTTTCTGTAAAGTAATAATCTCTTCACATCGGGGAGTTATTGCGGTGTAGATTGAGTTGTAATCGAGTCTTGGAGCACTTTGGTTGAAGTTCATCATACCAGCCTTACCATTCCGCAGATTTGTATCAGATTCAAGTCTCCGACTGGATCAAGGTTCTATTTTATTGCATTTCTTTACTTATAATTGCTCTTACCATAGTCTACACGTTTTATAGACTCTAAATGCTCTTACCATAGTCTACGCGTTTTATAGACTCTAAATGCTCTTACCATAGTCTACACGTTTTATAGACTCGCACTCTTTTACTTACTCGCTCTTATCATAGTCTACACGTTTTATAGACTCGCACTTATTATGTCTGGCTAAACTATAAAGTTTTGGATGTAATGATTGTCATCATGGTCGTGTTCCAATTATCATGCTAGTGAAAATACTCTGGGGATGTTTTGCTTTTAACTTAAGTCAATTATGTTTAAATGTTTATTGGGTAAGATCGAAAGCCGTCCAAACTAATGATACGACTTGATTATTATTTAACCAAACAAAAAGAGCGAAAGCCGTTGATTGGTTAAATAGGAATCATTGACCTTTTTAGAAAACGATTTTGAAACTATTTTCGGACGCGTTTGTAGGTTTGAAATCTGACTCTTGGTCAAAAGCCAAAAGTCTCTTTAAGTTAATCTTTCCAAGTAAAATTACTTTTCTGTTAAGTCAAAACTATCAATTTCTTAAAAATAGGTTTACCTCTTTAACGCGGAAGGCACCCTTTATATGTGACAATAAAGGAATTTAATTTAAAGAGTAAATTCGGTTCTTAGTAGTCAAAAGCTACAAGTTCCCGTTAAATTGATTCTTTGCTATCAATAGAAAATACTGCCCCATAAGTAGTTTCATCTACGCATGACCGGACCAATATCTGATTACATGATTTACATTCCAACCTGTCTTTTAAACTGTTATTTACCTCGCTCATTTACTTTGTTGCACTGCACTCACATCAATATTCTTGTTCACCTTAGATAAGCACCTTAGCAATAGAGTTGATAGATTGACAATTGGTCTCTGTGGTTCGATAATCTTATATATTACTTCGATAGGCTGTGCACTTGCAGTACTATATTTAGGCTATACGTTACAGATCCCCATCATGTGCTCGTGAGGGACGTGTATGACTTCAGTGGAAGCGAATTGTTTCATTTTTTCCTTCACCAAAGTTAATTACTCGGTGGGGTTTTTGTTCTTGTCTTGGTACTCTCCTCGTACCTGGGAGGCGATGAGCTGATAATCCGTAAAGATTTTTACTTTTTGTGCGCCTAAGTCTTCAGCCAACCGTAGTCCTACGAGCAAAGCTTCATATTCAGCTTGGTCGTTCGACATCGGGAAGGATAGATCAAGGGAAACCTCTATTAGGATGCCGTCCTCGTTCTCGAGAATGATGTTAGTGCTGCTTCCTGTCGAGTTGGATGCCCTTCCACGAAAATGGTTCATTTGTGGGCTCCTCTCAACGGGGAGACGGGAACGGTCATTTCAGCTACGAAATAGGCATGGACTTGGGCTTTAAGGGCTTTCTTTCTTTCACATCGGATATCAAATTGCAATAGTTCCAACGACTATTTAAGCATCTTATCGGCCATGTCTGATCTACCGAGTAGTTGCTTCACGGGATGATCCATCCGCACGATGACCGTGTTCACGAGTAAGTAGTGTCTCTACCTCCTCTCTGCATTGATAAGAGCCAAGGAGAACTTTTTGATTTGCTGGTATCTTGTTTCTAGGCCTAGTAGGGCCTTGCTCGTAATGTATATTGGCTTTTGTCCTTCGGGGGTCTCAAGGATGAGTACCGCGATGACAACCTCGAGAGGACCGGTGGTTGAGAGAGAGCTTGTTTGAGGTGGAGGAGTGCTTTCTCGCACTATTTCGTACACTCGAATATTGCTTCCTTACGCAGTAGTTTGAAAAATGGAAGTGCGTGTTGAGCGGATTTTGCCACAAAACGAGATAGGGAGGTGAGCATCCCGTTCAGGGATTGGATGAATTTTTTCGAGTTTGGTGTCGGGAACTCAAAGAAGGCTATGCACTTGTCAGGGTTGGCTTTGATGCCTTTCTCAGTTAAGTAGAAATCGAGGAACTTGCCTATCCGTACGCCGGAAGTACACTTCTCTGGATTGAACCTCATCCTGCATTTCCTCACCTGGTCGAAGACCTTCTTAAGATGGGTAGTGTAGTCGATCTCTTCTTTGGACTTCACAATCATGTCGTCCATGTAGACCTCAAGCATATCTTTAATCTTTCTTGGAAAGACTTTGTTCATCATTCGTTGATAGGTAGCATCAACGTTCTTCAGACTGAAGGGCATTACGTTGTAGTAATAGTTGCTCGACTGGGTTATAAAAGCGGTGCACTATTTGTCGCTCCTCTTCATGGGGATCTGATTGTAACCTGAATATGCATCCATGAATGATAAAAGTTTATAATTGGCCGAGTTGTCAACCAGCCTATCAATATTAGGTAAAAGATATGCATCTTGACATGCCCTATTGAGATCGGTATAATCAACACATATACGCCATTTTCATTAGATTTTTCTACCAATACAACTTTAGACAGCAAGGTTGTGTACTGGACCTCAAATAAAATTTGCCTCTATGAGGTCTTTTACAAGTTTTTCAATAGGCTCCATTTTTTAGGAGACTTCCTACGCCTACATCGAACTACTGCCCTAGCGGCTAGATCTATGGTCAACTGATGGCAGGTGACCTCAGGGTCGAGTCCGAGCATCTCTATAGCGCTCCACAAGAACATATCAGCATTCTCCCTTAGGCATGCTTTAATCTTCTTCCTCTCCAGGATAGGGAGCCATGTCCCAATCTTCACACCTTTGTTTAAATCATTGTCGAGGAGGATGACTTAAAATTCCCCATCTGGGATGGGTCGTACGCGATGGAGAGGCTCTCTATTGTCAGCTGGTTAGGGACCTCCTTCATAATTTTGCTCCTCCTTTAGCTCTTCTCTGGTAAAGCGGGTGTCGAGATCCACAGAACTGACGTGAGGTGATGGCGTTTGTTTGGTGGCCCGAGCTGGCTTGTCTCCCGCTGGTAAGGCTTGTTTTTTGGACGAGGTCTTGGGTGTTGTGTAGATCGAGTTATGTCCCTTAGAGGCTACTCAAAAACATCTTCTCATCGCTTCAATGTCCTCGTGCATGGTGACTACATAGCCCCTTTCGGTGTAGTACTTCATCTTTAAGTAGACTGTGGAAGGCACGAAGGTCAGCTCAACCAGGGTTGGTCTCCCCAAGAAGAAGTTGTAAAGCGACAAGAACTCAATGACCAAGAAATGGACTTTGATTTTCCTGGTAGTTTCGTCCTCCCTGAAGGTCACGAACAACTCGATGTAACCCTAGGGCCGGGTGGTCGTGACGTTAAAGCCCTGTAGGTCGGATCCCATGTACGGTGTAAAGCGGGTGTGGTCAAGCTGGAGAGTGGTGAACAAGTGTGCGTACATAATGTCAATGGAGCTTCCTTGAACTACCAGGATTCAACGGATGTCAAAGTTCTCCATCTTTTCCCTTTCCAACAGAGGGATGCTGGAGTTTGGTGCCCCACCTAGTAGTTCTTAGAGGTAAAAGGTGATGGGATCAGATTTTCCTCGGAACCTGTTGAGAGTGGTGTTTAGAGTTGGGCTTGCATCGATTAACTCCTCGAACTTTCTCTTTACATAGTCAATGGTGACCTTGTCAAATCCCTCGCTGGATATGACCATGGTGGTTGAGAATCGTTTCCAAGTGTTGTGAACGGGGATGGGCAGGCTATCCTCCTCGAGGACGAGGAAGTCCTTTGGTCGAGAAACGCAAAGGGCAACCTGTAGATTATGAGCGTCATTAGAGGGAGGTGTCTCTTCCTTGACCCTCTTTTTCTCATGAGCGTCCTACCGGGGAGGTTTTCTCTTCTTGGTGTACTGCCTCAAGCGGCCTTCCTTTTTGAGGGCTTCGGTCGCATATTTAAGATGGATGCAATCTTCAGTCACGTGACTGTGACTCCTGTGAAAATGGAAGTACTTGGTCTTGTCGACCTTGGGCTTCGAGGGTGTAGGCTTGGGAAACCGAACACCGCCTTGCTTGACTTCGGAGTTGATACACTCGGTGAGGAAGCACTCGTGGGGAACGATCAATGATGTATTCGGTGAAGCGGCCCGTTGGACTTCTATGCTCATGGGAGTCGCGAGGCTTATCGTCTCTTCTTTAGTCCCCGCCTTAACGGGGAGCCATAATATCATCATGCTTCGAGATTCTAGTGCTCTCTCGATTCCTCGAATCTTAGGCATTGTTGGACGCCTCTTTCTCCTCGTAGATGATGTAGGACTGGGCCTTATATAAGAGATCCTCCCAAGACGCGGGAGTCTCGATGCCGACTACTTTTCTCAAATCGTTGCCCTAGCGTAGCCCTTTCTCGAGCAGATACCTCTTCATCCGATCGGTCATGGGAACTGGATGGCCTCACGATTTAACCTTAATATATTCTTGGAGGGACTCGTCATTCCCCTGGATGATAGCCTCTAGGGACGCCTCAATTTTGGGGTGTCGTTGAGAGGCTATGAAGTTTCTGCTAAACTGGGTTTTCAGGACTTTCCATGAATTGATGGACTCTGAGGAGATGCTTTTATACCATGCCATGGGACTTTTCCTAAGAGTCGTGGGCAATATCCTGCACCTGATGGCTCCCCCGATATTGTGGTATTTGAGCATTTCTTTGAAGCCCTCAATGTGATCGTCGGGGTCTGCAGCGCCATTGTAAATGGCCAAGGGCAGTGGCTTTTCCATCCCAGTTGGAATTGGTGTCTCCATGATCTCTCGGGACAGTGGACCGCAGGGTCGTATTCATCGCTTCGGTCAGGGGAGCGCGAAAGGGAGGAGTCAAATCGGGGGCCTCTATGGCGCGGTCGACTCTTCTGCTTCTCTGGATGCCCGTCGAATTTATTTATCCTAGGTCTAGGGAATCTTCGTTCTTTGCTTGGTGGAGTGCGCTCGTGCTTCTAGATGGCCACGGGTTGCTGCCTCTCCAGTTGAGGGTGGCATCCAGTTGGCCGCTGAGTGGGGCTTCGAGACTCATTCCTTGGGTGTCTCCGCGGGGGAGAACGAGAACATGCATATCACCTTCGCAGGGACGGGGAGCGAGATTTGTGTATTCAATGTCTTCTCGAGGGGGAGCATGATCAGCGGGTCTTCTCCAGCATTCTGATCTGTTCGCCCTGCTAGAAAATCAGGTAGTTGGTCTGGTTGATCGTCGCGAACAGGTGGGATCAGCATTGTCGGGCACATGGATTTCTTGGTAAATTGCAGGCTCCTTGACCTATCGGTGAGGTTTGTCGAGAGGATGTGAATGGGTGGAGGAAGAGGCAGTCGTTCCGTCCTTGAGATCATGTTGCTCGTGAGCGACGACCTCATTGTTGTTGTTGTTGAGGTTGCCAACATCGGCGAAGTGGACAGGCTCGTTGAAGTTGTTGTTATTATGGTTGGCCATGAGGATCAATAGGTATTGATAAGTTTGCTTTGGTATTTAGGTTTGGAAAATATGGGGAAGCTTAGTTTCCCACAGACGGCACCACTGATCTTAGCGGGATCAAAAGGATCTGTGTGGCCTGCAACACTTGGGCTTTTGTTGTAATGAAAGAGAAATGAGGGGTACCTGCAAGACACTCTGATGCCAAAGTAAGTTCCAAGCAAAAGTGCAAGTATGAAAGACTAAATAGAATATTGTACCTATCCCTCTAGTGAAAAGGGATATTTATATCCCCCATCTCTAGGCCAAGGTCCCCATTTTGGGTCGGATGCCCATACCCAAAATGGAGACTGCCAGGATCCTATATGGGTAGAGAGACCAGTTCATGGTCTCTATCCTGGTTCAACTGCCCCGTGATTCTCGGAGGGTGAAGACTCGTTCTTTTCAGGAGTATGATGACTTCATGATGTTTGGAGGAGTGTTGGACACGCCCCTTTTGTCGAGCACATAGAGGAGACGTCCCCGACGGGCATGTGGAGGAAAAGGTCCTCGACGGGCACGCATAAGGGACGTCCACGTGTAGAGGAGAAGGTCCTCGACGGGAACGCATAAGGGACGTCCACATACACATGTTGAGGAGGAGGTACTCGATGGGAACATGTGAGAGACGTTTCCCAACAGTCACAGTAATGTGGGCCACAGTAGTGGGCCTTCTTCGTAGCAGAGTTGGGTTGGGCCTTGCCCGACGGCAGACCAAATGCAGGCCCAGTCCAGAACAGTTGACAACCCTCTTTATTCTAGATTCATAGATCTTTGAATAAAACATCCAGCACAACATGAGTGGATTCTTTAACACATAAATCTTCATCAGAAGTCCATCTTCTAGTCTTACCAGTAATTTTATTGGAAAATTCATAATCAGGACCATTTTCCTAACTAAGCCAAGAAATAGAAAATATATGCAGTTATTCTTTAGATAAGTAGGACATTCTACTCCATAAATATCCAAGGTCTTCATACTCATATGAATGCTTTGACATTGATTTATCTATACTCCCGTTCTAGCATTTCCTTTAGCATCGCAGACTTGATAAAATCAGTACAAATGTTCTAGACATTTGGTATAGACATTTTGTCCAAACTCTTCCACACCTGGTTGGATTGCCTTCCAAGGAACACAATAGTAATAAGAAACCCTTCATCATAGACCAGGGAACATTATTCTAAAGTTTGGAAACAAAAAGAATGCTCTTATTGTTCTTCAATGACTTGTCACTTTCATGTCAAATCACTTGATTAGAAACCTAAGAAACCTTCTTCTTGATCATCCTCACATGTGAATTCTTTTCTTCCAAACACACTTAGATGTGTCTTTATGAGTGGACTTAAGAAATTTCCAAGTATCTTTAGCTACAACACAGGTGATGTAGAGAACCTACCAATTCCATAGACCATGAAGTTGATAATTTCATAGTGACAAAGAGTCAACCTAAACTTTTCCCTTCTATCTCTTCAGTACCAGGATTCTCCTATATTGATCATTCTTCAATATTTATTGTCCATAGGTAACACGAATACTATCATTCTAGCCTTCCAAAAAGAACAGTAGTACCATAAAAATACTCCCTGAAGCTCACCCAATAGACCACGGTGCCTGCTCTGATATCAATTGAAATTTTATGGTATAGGAAACACGTGTTAATACGGATATCCCAATATCAGAATAATGTCAAGACAAATGTTACAACATCCGTTCTGACATACTGAACAGATTTATCAAGATGCAAGTGATACTGAAATTAAATTGTATAATGATAAATAACACATAGAGATGTTAACCCAGTTTGATGCAACTCACCTACTTTGAGAGCTACAAAGCCAGGAAGGAAATCAATTATCAATAGTATCAATTTAAAGCCTAAACAGTCCCAATTTACAACTTATCACGTTATCCCTACCCAGTACAACTTCTATCTATGAACCTCCTAGATATGAGAAATTATCCTCTCACTCCCAATCATCACAGTGATATCTAACAGTACCAACCCCAGTGACTGTATTAAAAATAATTCAACAAGAAGATTACACATCTAATACACAACTCAACTCTTTTGTTTAAAAACTTCAAGAGTGAGAACAATACTCAACTCATTACTTAAAGGCTTCTGAGTGAGAACATAACGTCGATCACAAGTATCAAAAGAAATAAGAGTGACTTACAAACTACACAAGAGACTCTCAAAATCTAAGACTCTAAGCTTCCCCTAATTTATAAATTATGAAAAACCTTTTTGAAAGAATTGATACATTAGGTTTAGGTTTTTTCCTTTAAATACACCTCTGCAGTCCATGAGCTTCGAATTCTGCCTCCATAAGTTTCTTGATTCATAAGCTGAGTGATGCACCAATTGTGTAGTAAAATCTCCTTAAATCTTGGAACAAACGCTACAAATTTTCATAAATTAT
Source organism: Vicia faba (assembly GCA_948472305.1). Lineage (NCBI taxonomy): Eukaryota > Viridiplantae > Streptophyta > Magnoliopsida > Fabales > Fabaceae > Vicia > Vicia faba. Next base: position 294,661,290 of record OX451740.1, on the reverse strand, counting down.
CTCAAAGCCTAATTTAGTAACTAATGTACAACTGGAGATATAAAACTTATTTCAGATTAAATCTTCTTGACCTGCAAAATTTACTGAGAATGAGATATATCTAAAAGAAATATCTCAGAATCAAATCAAATCACTCAAGATTTAAAACAGCAGCGCCTACTATACCAGACCAAGATGTCATGACATCTGCCTTCGACATCTTGTTGAAAAACTCATAACATCAAACCTGTTATGGCAGTTGATAAAGATGTTGCAACATCTTGTCAACATCAGTATAAAACCATGTTTTAGCAAAATTATGTCAATCCTAAAATCATGGAACTAAAATATACTGTGAACTTTCTCTAACTAATTATTTTGGCAAAAGATTTGATAAATTTTCATATAGAAATATACTCTCTAACAGTTCTAGATTTTCTTCTAATTTGACGTCTCTTAACCATTGTAATAATTATTCAATTATTACAATAATCGCGGTACTTCTTCAAGATCTTTCATATCAAAATTGTTGTATAATAGTGATTTCAAGACTTCCACAACCTGAATGTTTGATTTAAATATTAATAAATCGTATACATAGAGACATATGATAGTGCAAATGTTATTTTTAGATTTAAAATAAACATATTTTACACTTTCATTCACTTTGAACTCATTCAATATTACTAAATTTTTAACTTTTTTTCATAGCTTATTTCAGACCATAGAAAAACTTATCTAACTTACAAACTTTATTTTCGCTCATAAACCACAACCCCTTCTAATGGTACATAGATTACTTCTAAGTCACTATATAAGAAAATGATTTAATCATTCATTTGGTATAATGTCAATTTATAAATAGCATAAATTAAAATTAGTACCTAATAAATATAGTTTTAGTGACAAAAAAGTATCAAATAGTTTTTTTTCCTAAAACTTATAAATTTACAATCAAATTTTAGTTATTTTTCTAAACTCATTTTCAAATGATTGATTTTCATCTAGGAAACAAGTCTACTAAATGTCAGATTATGTTATAATATAAAGAATTCTGATTAATAGTCTCTTCTCAAAAAAAATCATTTAGAGATGAGATGACAAGACTTCTTTAAGATTAATTATATCTTCGGTTATATTTGTCGCATAGTCAAGTTTATAGTCTTTAATAACTTTTACTCTTTTATTTCTTCTTCATCATTGTTTTTGGTACTTATTATTACAAAAATATGATTCGATTCAATGTCCTTACTATTTTTCAATTTGAAAAATATATAATTCAACATCATTTAATTCAATGATCACTTTAGAATTTAATCATACATTTATATATTATACTATTATTTACCACATGCCTAATAAATACACATTTATAAGCTAGACTATATTAGCAAATTAACTTGCTTTTGCATAAGTCAAATAACCTCAAGTTCTAAAATAAAATATTTTGTTGTCTTTTTTATTTTTCAATATCTCATAAGCAGACTATATTTTCAGACTGAAAGAAGGCTATTCAAGTAAAAAAAAAATTCAATAAATTTCCCTGACAACCTTTGTGATGTATCACCAGAATTCAACAAATATTTGCATTGATATAATTCTACTCTTTCTTTTTACTTTACCATTTATTTTAAGAAATTAAATTACATTGATTTCATGTACAATTTCATATTATTTATATAATTCAATAAATAAACTAAAAATATACTCAATTTTTTTATCACTACAAAATCTTTTTGAGAAATATAAAAATTTCAAAATAAAAGATAAAGAGGACTTGAAGTTTAACATTTTTTTAAAATTATATTTTTTTATAAAATAATAGATGAATATTTAATTTTTACAAAATTTTTAACTTTTAAAATATTATAACAACATAAAATATATTTAAAAAATTATATAAACTTTTCAAAATCCTCTCATATAAAATTAATTTAAAATTTCTGATACACCAAAAATTTTAAATATATTATAAAAAAATTTGCACAAATACCTAAAATTTTGTTAAACTTTGAAATTTTTATTATACAATTCGATTGTTATCAAAATTTTGAAATTTCTGATAATAGACATTTCAAATTTCTCCATCATTAAAATAACAAATTTAAAATTTTCTGCATATGAAAAATACCAAAAATCTCAAATTTTTGGATTCCTTTTTTATTCTAAATACAAACTGAAATGAAAATTCAGATACACCGAAAAATTTAAAATTTTTGTTAAAGATTTTCTAGAGAAAATTTGCTAAATTTCCAATATTTATAGATTTTTTGTAAAATTTACAAGAAATTATGAAATTTAAAATTTCGAATATATTACTAATGAAAATTTTTTCTATAAATTTTTTTTGATATGCAACAAAAATTAATACCGAAAATTTGTTAAAAATATTAGAAATTTCAAAATTACCCTTTAACCAATAGTAAAAAAAAAATTTACAAAAATAAAAAATTTAAAATAAATAGTAAAAGAAGTATTTTAGAAATATTGAAATTTGAGAGATGGCATATATGAAATTGGAAATTGCAATGACATGTTAATTTCTCGTAATGTTAATTTTTCACACACCAAAGATGTAGTGTGACATGGCAAATTTGCCTTTATCACACAACATAAATTTAAAAAGTTAACCTTTGATTTTAATGTTTGAATCTTCATTTCTGAAAAATTATCTTTCTTAAAATGAAAAAGATAAAAAATAAAAAGCCTTGTAATGTCACTTCTCGGTGCAATTGCAATCACCAAACATTCCATAGCACAAAAAAATCATAGCTTCAGAAGAATAAATTTGGTCTCCATTAAATGGTGCTATAAATTACAACCATCTTAAAACAATGCTAAATCCTAACCCCTATTGTTTTCTTGTTAGCAACCAAACTTAAAATCCTTCTCAAAGAAATAGAAGAATGAACCAACCAAAACCAACTGATTTTTTTACATTACTCATAGCTTTCAAACAGGTTTATCAACCATCAGCAGTGTATGCCACCAACCACAAGCAACATTCCTTGGACGGCAACCGGAAATAGAAACTCGACAGGGAATGTTTCTGTCGACAGAATCTCCCAAGCCAAGCTGCCCAGGTAGACAATAGTTAGAAATCGAATCTAATATCGATATTAATCATTGCAATGATTACTTCAGGCCAGGAGAATACCTGTCCATATTTGTTCCATCCCCAAGTGAAAAGGTGACCATCATCTTCAATATGAAAATGTAAACCATTATAGTAGGAATATAATGTGACACACTTATAGAAGCCAATTTGATTTTAAATACTAAACTTTAAAAAAACTGATTTGATTATAAGATTTTTCAGCTTATCATATTATCAAAGAGACTTACCTGTTAGCAAAGCACTATGACGAGCACCACAAGAAACTATTCTAGAGAGATTATTCTCGAAAGTATCCAACAGTTTAGGTGAAGTCTGAAAAAGAAAAAGAAAAACATTTGGAACGCAACTATATTCATAATCACCACATATTGAAAGCATAAATGGTAAGAGATAAAACAAAACAGAGTTAACAAGAAGGAATGCAGTTAACAAGAATTCAGGTAATGCAATGTTTTTTCAGCAGCAATGCAATTATTCGGAAAAGGTTAATGAAACAAAGGATTTTTAAAAAAGATGATTTATGGAAGAGGAAGAAGAAGAGAGAGACATTGAAAGTTTGTCGTGTTTCTAACTGAATTGTAAAAATTTATTATTGATTACACACTGGTTACAAACTCAACAGCCCTTTATATAAGCAAAACAATGCCCAAACCCAATTAGACAAAACACGCTTAAGCCCAAAACATGATTTCGACATACTACAATATCAGATGTATTCAACTCTGTCGAATACAGCTTATCACCTATACAATAAGCTATTCGACATACACCACACAAACAAGAATTATACTTCTAACACACCCTCTAATTCATGTTCTCGAAACTTCTCATCCTGATGCTTCTCTTTAACTCGTCGAATTTGACTTTCTTCGGAGATTTGATAAATATGTAAGCTAGTTACACTTTTGTCTTGCAATGCTTTATCTCAAGCATCCCTTTGTTAACTTAATCCCTCAGAAAATAATACATTCTTTCTATGTGCTTACTTCAATCATGACACACTGAGTGATTCGCCAGATTAATAATTGACTTGTTGTCGACAAACAACTTCATCTTCTTAGGTTCCATTATCCTGAATTCTTCAAATAACATTTCAATCCATGCTGCTTGACATGCAGCACATGATGCAACCACATATTCTATTTCGCATGATGACAAAGCCACAATATTTTACTTTCTCAAACTCCAAGAGATTGGAGCACCTTCGATCATGAAAATGTAGCCTGCAATACTTTTCTTTTCGTCTTAATCTCCACTGAAATCTGAGTCAGTGTATCCATGAACTTCGACATTTGTGTTGTTCTTCGACTTCTTTGGTAACAGCACACCATGATCAATTGTTTCCTTTATATATCTCAACACCCTCTTTACTGCGATGAGATGACATTCGTGTGGTTTCTCCATAAATCTACTCAACAATCCTACCTTTGACAGATATCTGGTCTAATAATGCAAAGATATCTCAAGGATCCAATGATTTGATTGTAAAGGGTCGAACTTACAAACTCATCATTCGTTTTCTTTTTCAACTTCGCTCCAGTTTCTAACGGAGTGACAACTTCATTACAGTTGTTCATTTTAAACCTCTTCAAAATATCTTTTTGATGCAAGAAATTCTTCAGTATCTTTGAATTCCATCCCTAAGAAATATGAGAGATTTCCTAAGTCGGACATTTTGAATTTCTGCATTAATTTCGGCTTTACCTTCATTATCTCAGCTCCGTCTGCTTCTGTTATGAGAATCATTAACATAGAGGCATAAGATGATTCGACTAACACTGTTGATATCATTTACATACACTCCATGTTCAGAGACACACTTTGTGAAACTCGCTTCGATCAGGAAACTATCTATTCTCTTATTCCAAGCTCTAGGAACTTGTTTCAAACCATAGAGCCTTCCTTAATCTATATACCTTCGACTCATGCCCTTTGACGTTGAATCCTGGTGACTGAGTAACACAGACTTCTTCCAATGGACCATTCGGGAATGATGACTTTACATCCAACTGATGCATCTTCCATCCTCTATATGTTGTTGGCGAAACAACAATTCTGTTTGTTTTTAACCTCGCAACAGGCGCATATACTTCGTTGAAGTCGTTACCAGGTTTTTGTAGAAAACGTCTCGCCACCAACCTTGCTTTATACTTCACAATCTCACCATTTGGCCTTCGTTTCACCTTGTAAATCCACTTTACATCAATTGATTTCTTGTTGGTTCTTTCAACAAGCTCCCAGATCTTGTTCTTCTCAATAGCTTTGAGTTCTTCTTTCATGACTTCACATCAATTCGAATTGCTCATGACTTCATCCAAATCAATTGGTTCTGCTTCAGCCATCATCATGACTTCTTCGATTAAGTCACAATTTGCATCAACTGCTTGATCTGAAAACCTTTCATATCTAGTTAGCCTTGTCAACTCTGTTCTTGTTCTTATAGACCTTCTTTCATTCTGCACAGGTGGTTCTTCATTTTGACTGGTTGAAGCATCATCCTATTCATTTCGACTGGTTGAAGTTTCGTTTTGTTCATCTTCTTTGAACACAGTTGTGACTGTATCTGATTCTTGTCAAACTGAACTTCGACTCCCGTCCCACCCTTTACTTTCGTCTACAAGAATATCTCGACAGATTACTGATTTATCTTTGTTTGACGAATACAACTTATATGCACCAATCGAATGATAACCTATGAGCACCATGACTTCACTTCGATCATCCAACTTCTTTCTCAATTGTTCACGTACATGCCTCAAGCACATTGATCCAAAAACTCTAAGATGACTCACATTTGACTTCGACCCTGTCCAAACCTCATGAAGTGTCTTTTCGACCATCTTCTTTGTTGGACATTTATTTAAAATATATACTGTTGTCGAAGTTGTTTCACCCCAAAATCTCTTAGCATATCTTTAACTTTCAACATACTTCTCGTCATGTTCAATATACTTTTATTCTTTCTCTCAGCTATGTCATTATGCTGAGGCGTATAGGGTGCAATAACCTCATGATCTATAACTTCCTCATTGTGAAATCTAGCAAATCCAGCAGAAGTATATTCCACCACCATCAGTTCTTAACTTCAATTGACAGCCACTTTGTTTCTCAGCATACAACTTGAACCTCTTAAACTGTGTGAATACCTCACTCTTCCTTTCAATAAGGTAAATCCACATATGTCTGATGAATTCATCAATGAAAATAAGAAAATACCTGTTACCTCCATTTGACTTTACTTCAAAGGGTCCACACACATCAGAATGAACCAGCTCCAGTTTTTGCTTTAATTTCACGGGCAAATCATGTTTGAATGCCTTCCTAGCCTGTTTTGCTTTGCAACATTCCTCGCATACCTGCTTTGATTCCTTTACAGACGACAACCCAAACACCATCCTTTTCTGATTGAGCATGCATAAACTTTTGAAATTTAGGTGTCTATACCTGTGATGTCATAGCCAATTTTTGTCTTCCTATAGTTGAAACAAGACATTTGTGATCTAATGTGTTGAGTTTAACTTTGAACGTTTTGTTCTCCGCCAACGGTGCTTTCATTATTAGTCTCCATCAGTCCTATATACCTTCATCTGATTTTTCTCCAACTTCATATTGAAACCTTTTGCAAGTAATTGACTTACACTTATCAAGTTACTTGTTATAGAAGGTACATATAATACTTCAGTGATAGTAGCTTTTCGATCATCCTTTCTGACAATCAAAATATCTCCTTTACCACCTGATTTGATGTGTCTGCCATCTGCAAATTTTATCACCTTTTCGACTGACTTTTGCAAGTAATTGACTTCATATTAAAACTTTTTGCAAGTAATTGACTTACACTTATCAAGTTACTTGTTATAGAAGGTACATATAATACTTCAGTGATAGTAGCTTTTCGATCATCCTTCCTGACAATCAAAATATCTCCTTTACCACCTAATTTGATGTGTCTGCCATCTGCAAATTTTATCACCTTTTCGAATGACTCATCTAACTTGGTAAACCAGTTTTGATTGTCAGTTATGTGGTTACTGCATCCTGAATCCAGATACCACATGTTATTTTTCTCAGTGTTCGACTGAGTGTTCACCATCAACAACACATCATCAGAACTATCTCCAACTTGTGCATATTGAGCTTCATCCCTATCTTTCACCCTCACAGTTTTCTTTCTTTGACGAGTCTCTAACATAGTTACCAAAACCTTGACAACTATAACATTGCACATCTTTCATGTCAACTTTCTTCCCGTAATACTTGTTGTCCACACCTTTTTTGATCGAATCAAAATTCTTACTTGACTTCTCATCACTAGCAATATTATTTCGCTGCTTCGACTTCTCTTTTTCAACTTTCTTGCTGAATCTTGATTGCAATGCCTGTTCAATCACCTTCTCTCTTTCTGAGTTTCTCTGCTTCGACCTCTCTTTTTCAACTTTCTTGCTGAATCTTGATTGCAATGCCTATTCAATCACCTTCTCTCTTTCTGAGTTTCTCTGTTTCAACCTCATTTCATGAGCCTCCAATGAAGCTTTAAGTTCTTCCAACTTCATCTCAGATAGAATCTTGGCCTCTTCAATTGTCACAATAATGTAGTCAAAATCTGCAGTTAAAGATCTCAACACTTTTTCTATCTTCTGCAGATCTGTAACTGATTCACCACATGCCTTCATTTATTTGTTAGCGTCATAATTTTTGAGAAATATACAGAAATTGATTCGTCTTCTTTCATCTGCAGCATTTCGTATTGCTTCCTTAGCGTCTGCAATTTCACCTTTTTCAATTTCTCATCTCCACCATACAAGTTCTTTAACTTTTCCCAAACTCTCTTTGCTGCTTCTTCTTCAATTATCTTTTCAAATACATCAAAATCCACACACTGATGAATCAAGAACAAGACTTTACCATCTTTCTTCCTCTCATCTTTGTATGCAATTTTCTGGACCTCCGTCGCATTTGCTTCTAGTTTTAATGCTCCGTCATTCAAGATTTCAACATCATCTTGAAATCTAAAAATAACCTTCAACTGCGCAACCCACCGCTGATAATTTTCACCTTTGAAAACCGGTAGATTCGCTGAAAACTGCGTTGACGTTGTTGTTCTGTTTGTCATTAGATTCTCTCTAAATCTCAACCGAGCTCTGTTATAGGGATGAAAAAACGGACCCGGTCCGCTGGACATGCCCATTTTATCCGCACTTTAGTGCGGGACGGGCCAAGAATTTAGGCCCTCACCCTCTACTGTGACCGCCCCGCTCCGTTCCATTTTCTTCGCAGGTTTTTGCGCGCATTATTATTAGCATAAAATTTTATATTTTTAGACCTAAAAGATGCAGTGTCCACGGGTTTTCCCCGCCCCACACTCACTTTTTTTGCGGGACGGGCCTAGATTTTAGGCCCTCGTCCTCAACTATGCCCGTCCCGCCCCATTTTTTGCGGACTTTTGTGGGACGGACCTAAACGGAACGGGCATGCCCGTTTGCCACCCCTACTCTATTATACCAATTTGTTGAAACAAAGAAAGATAATTTATTGAAGAGGAGAGAGAGAGAGAGAGAGAGAGAGAGAGAGAGAGAGAGAGAGAGAGAGAGAGAGAGATTGAAAGTTTGTTGTGTTTCTGACTGAATTATAAAAATTTGTTATTGATTACACACTGATTACAAACTCAACAGTCCTTTATATAAACAAACAATGCCCAAGTCAATTAGACAAAACACACTAAAGTCCAAAACATGATTTCGACAAACTACAATATCTATTGTATTCGGCTTTGTCGAATACAGCTTATAATTTATACAATAAACTATTTAACATACATCACACATGCATTTCAATAGAATAAGAATTATACCTCTAACAAAGATGATCTCAAATCAATTAGATGTTTTTGCTTTTCAGTAGTGTCGGTTTTTTCTAGTTAGAAGATGGTTGGTTGTTAATTTTTGTTTTATTATTATGGTCATTACAAAAGAATATTAGGAGCATTTAGGTCCCTATACAAATTTGGGACAATTTAATTCCTAAATAATTTTTACATCAGAAATTTTCATTGCTTTCTTCCTCTCCCCCCTTTCTTTCTATTGAAGGATAAGAATCACATAGTTTGTTCATGCTATGACCCTAAACATGATGAAGGCTTCTCTGTTACCTTCCAAACACAACATGAATTAAAATGAAAGTTCTTTAAACCCTAGGCATGAAGTACCCGAGTTACCTAGGTATTTTTCTCCAAAACAAGTCTGATGGCAGTACTATTTTTCAAAAAAAAATTACATGATTAAAAATCAATTTAGAACAAACATCAAAAGACACCACATCAAAATAGATTCGCAGAAAGAAATATATCTATTAGACTAAACCCGAAGACTGTTTCATCAAAATGTTCCAAAATATTTATGGGGAGGAAGCCGTTCTCACTTGCACATGTCTTATTAATCGATTACCCTCTAGAGTAAAGGTGTCAAAACAGCCAATGGCCCGTCGGACTGACCCGCGCACCCGCCAAAAATTGACGGATTAGATTGAGATTTTGGACCCGCCGTAGCTCGCCTCGCACACCTATTCTAGAGTATTAGGGTTCAAGTGTCCTATAGATGTTCTTTCTTCCTTCTACATCAGCAAGTAGTAATCTTAAAACTCGAATCTTTAAGTGTCTAATTTGTCCATGTGCATAGTCAAGATAGAAAAAAAACTCGATCCTAGAATCCTAAGATGTGTTTTGGTCGGGTATTCCTCTACTCAAAAGGAATATAAAGGTTTCCATTCTCCATCTAAAAAATTGTGTCGCGGATGTTATCTTTAATGAGGAGTAACTGTACTTCACTCAACCTTATTTTCAAGGGGAGAATTTAAAAATAAAAAAGTTTGAAAGTCTCAATCTTTCAAATTTTGAGTCAAATACACTCAATCTGTCTAGTATTAAGTTAAACACATTTATTTGGTCATTCTGGTCATGACTCAAATGCACTTAATCCCTCTTGTCTCGAGTCAAATACACCTAATCTTACTAGTTTCAAGTCAAATACACAATCTTTCTGGTCCAAACTCAAATACACCTCATCCTTTCGAGCCAAATAGACCCGATCATTCTGGTCTCGAGTTAAACACACTTGTATCAGACCCATCTGAGACTGAAGTACTAGGAGTTAAATCAAATCAATCAAATAAACCTGTAGTTGAACTTGGACCCGAAGTGGATGTAAGATATGGAAAGAATCTAATTTACATGAGAAAGTCAAAGGTCATTCTTGAATCAACAAAAGTTCAAGAGTCTAACTCGACTCTTACAAATGAGGTAATTAATTCTTTTAAATTACAAAATAAAATGATGACCCAAACAACAGATGATGATCTAGACCTTTTAATTGCTATTAAAAAAGGTACTAGAAAATGCACCAAACAACCTTTATATTCCCTTACAAAGTATCTTTTCAAAAAATTTCACCTATCCATAGAGCCTTCCTTAAATCTAAATGTTACTTCTATATCTACTAATACTTCTGAGGCATGTCTGATTAAAAAACTAGAAGCAAGCCATGAATATCGAGATGGATGGATTGAAAAAGAATGGAACATGAAAGTTAGTGACTTTACCAAAAGGAAAAAGGTCAGTTGGATACAAATGGGTATACGCAATCAAATATAAGGTTGATGGATCAATTTAAAGATAAAGCTAAATTGATTGCCAAAGGGTTTACAAACCTACGGAATTGACGATTTAAAGACATTTGTTCCAGTTGCAAAGATGAATATAGTGAGAGTAATTTTGTCACTTGCTACCAATTATGATTGTTATTTACAACAATTTGATGTGATTCTTACATAGGGAATTTGAGGAGGAGATTTATATACAGGTACTGCCGAAATATAAAAAAAAATGTGCCTAACAATACGGTTTACAGGTTGAAAAAGGTGTTATATGGACTAAAACAATCACTTAAAAATGATTTGAAAGATTCACTAAGATTATGACATTTTTGAGGTACAGGCAAAGCTAAAGGAATCACACCTTATTCATCAAACACTCGTGACAAAGGGAGTAACAGTTCGGTTAGTATATGTAGTTGACTGGAGATGATAGGAAGAAGCAACAAATTTTGAGTCATTGTTTGGCTAAGGAGTTTAAAATAAAAACTCTTAAGCTGAAGTACTTTTTGAAAATTAAGGTGGCACACTCCCAAAAAAAAACATTTATATATCTCAATAAAAATACATTAAATATTTACTCTAAAGATGTATTGAAAACAAAGTATAAACCTGCAAGCGTTTCTATAAATCCAAATCTTAAATTAAATACTACAAAAGATGTTGCAATAAAGATGTGTATTAATATCTAGTTGGAAGATTAATTTACTTGTCTCACACTAAACCCAATATTGCATATGATATAAGTATGGTTAGCCGGTCCATGCATTATTTTAAAGAGATCCATTTACAAGCAGTTTATAGACTCCTGCAGTATCCCAATCCCGCAGTATCTCAAGGGATCTCCAGGAAGAGGATATTTATTCAAAAGAAATGAAAATATAACCTTTGAAGCCTACACTGATGCAGACTGTGCAGGTTCAATTGTTGATAGAAGATCCACTACAAGATACTGCACCTTTTTTGAAGGAAATCTTGTGACTTGGAGGAGTAAGAAGCAAAATGTAATAGCATGTTCTAGTGTTGAAGCAAAATGTAATAGCATGTTCTAGTGTTGAAGCTAAATTTCAATCCATGCTACAAGACATTTGTGAATTACTTTGGCTAAAAATTATTTTTGAAATTTTAAAAATCAATTGGAAAAGACCGATGAAGCTCTATTGAAATAATAAGTCAGCTATCAATATAACACATAATCCAATTCAACATGATTGAACTAAGCATATTGAAATTGATAAAAACATCATTAAGGAGAAACTTGATAGTTGGTTGATTTACACCTCATGTGTTCTCACAAGGACAATTTGCAAGGATTGAATAGATCAAATTTTGAACGAATTATATCCAAACTGAGAATGAAGAATACTTATTCACCAGCTTGAGGGGAGTGTTTGAAATAGAAAAATTCATTGTATGTTTCCCATTAAAATGAACATTTAAAATAAACTCTTATTTATTTCTCTTTAATTAATTATATAGTGTCCATAAATATTATGATTGTTGAGTGTTTTTACTTTACGTAACACCGATACCTCTAGAAAAAAAAAGTGTGTCTATGTCTTTCTTGGATCATGCTAACATGTGCCCTTAGGACATATGTTAAGAACATTATAATTAAAAAAATTTAAATGTAATTAAATGTGATAAAGTCGTATTTAAAATTTCAAAGTATTGAATGCGCGCGTTTAAGAAAATATTTCTACAAATAGCTCCTTAACATGTGCCCTTAAGACACATGTTAGCTTTTTCCTTCTTTTTTACCTCTAGTTGTTTGATTTTTAGTTGTTTGATTTCTCTCCATGTGATCTACTATCCTTTTCACATAATCAACATGTTTTCTCTCTACATGTTCAAATCACTCAAGTCTGTTTTCCACCATCTTTTTTATTATAGGTACTACCCCCAACGCTCTCTAATATTGTCCTTTCTAATCTAATAATGTCTATGCTTACAACACATCTAACACAACATTATCATCTCTATTACACTTACTTTATTTTCGTATTGATTCTTAATCCAACGTTTTATCTCGTACAACATTGCAGATTTTACAACAGTCCGATAAAATTTCTCCTTCAGCTTGAACGATACCTTTTTGTCACATAAAACTTCTGAAATCCTCCTTCATTTCAGCCATGCGTTTCTAACGATCCTCTCCAAGTCTACAACCTCTTATTTAAATTCTCCATCGACTTTCCAAATAAGGGAATATCATATGCAAAAAACATGTATCAAACATGTATCAAAGTGCAACGTAATCAAGTATAGTTAATCCCTTGTGAGAAATTATATTTGATATATAATAATTTACTTTTGACATTTGCATTGCATGAGTTAGAAATCTAGTATATTTTAATTTTAATAGTATTATAATAATAAACATAAAATTTAAACTTTTTATTATAACTCTCAATTTTAATATAATATTTAATTTTTCAATTTTAAAAATTTTGATATTATGAAAAAAAATTAACTCCCATGTTCAAGTTGAAAACTTTCATTTCTTTCGCCACTCATATTTCCTTCTAAACTCCAAAACATAACCATAATCATTGATCTTACTTCAAAGAATAATGAGTCATGGTTTATTTTTGTGAATAACAAATGTTTTCTTGTTGGATACTAACCTTAGATTATGTTTTTTTTGCAATCAAACTCCCTTCTAAATAAAATTAAGTTGGTTTTTAAAAATAAAAAAATTTGCATAAATTTATTAAGAGAAAAAAATAAAGTATCACAGCTGAATTTTTTTGATTAAATGAATATTAACACAAATAAGTTGCCTTATTTTTCCCGTACCAGTTACCTGCCGTTCTAGTAAAAATAAATCTATCAATTAAAGAATATCTTAACATCTTAGTTTTTTTTAACAAAATTAACAAAAATTTCAAAGATTTTACTATTGAATTGTAAAATAAAAGAACAATTTATAGTAAAATGTGTAATAGTTTAAAGTGATGTTTTTTTTTTAATATATACATATTTTTTAGATGAAAATATAAGTTAAAATATACAAATATATGCAGATATAGGACGGAGTGAGTAGTATCCGTTTATTTTAATAGATAATTACTTGTGTCTGCGTCCATACCTATTTTTACGGGTTTTTACCCTATCCATTGTGAATAACTTTTTCGGATATCCATTGAGGATGAGTGCAATTGTCATCGCTAGATTAAAGACACAACTTTAGAACTCTCTCATTTATTTTTTCACCTTATACAACTTACACAAGTTATGAAAAAAAAATATTTTCAAATTTGTGACCATTTCCCTTTTATATGTTTGAACCTCATCACCTAACTGTAGTCAAGTACTTTATCATGTTTCAATTAGGTAGTGAAGCATTGTAATAAACTGGAGGGATAAAGTTGGAATTTACATTACTTTCTTTTTATAAATGAGATTCACAAAAGGCAAATAAAAAAGCAAGTGAAACACAATTTTTGGGAAGTACTAAATAAAAGAGACGTGCCCTAAGTCCTCCATTTTGGTACCAAATACTTGCACCCATATGCACTAAGGGCTTGAGGTCAGTTTCTTTCTACTCTATTATTCTTGTTTCATCGGTGCCAAGCCTCAGAACTCCTGAGCTTTGCTACCTTTAATATTGTAGGTCAGTGTTACTGCTCTATTATTTTTGTTTGAAAATATGAAAAGAAAGAAGAAATAAATTAGCTGAGATTAAATTGTAGATTTAGGTGGGGAGGACTTCGAAAATTTCATTTTCTTTTGTAATACAAAAGAGTAGTGGGACTTTACTTGAGATAGCAGGATAGCATATCGCAGAATGACCACTCTATTTGATTATTTTTTTAACAAATTACATATAATAATTATAAATATATATTTAATGTAAAAAACAAACCATTCAACACATAAAATACTTAAATCAAAACACACATGATTCTTGAAGTGCATAAAATACTATGAAGGAAGGTTAAGGTAAATTTTTTTAAAGCTTTCAACTATAAGCTTGTGAATTTGATGTAGTTATTTTATTTATTCATGGATCTCTGCTTTTGAGTTATATGATGTATTGAGTTTATTTTCTTAATCCCAAATAACATTGCATAGCACCTATCCTAAAATGGTATACCGGTATAACATTAGCGTACAAAGTAAACATAAATACTCAAAATATTAATTTAAAAATATAAAACACAGGGTAATAAAATTTAAATAGAGAAAGATAACTTTGAATATAAATTAAGAGTTGTTATTTTGGTTATTCTTAGAAAATCTTTAAATAAGTCTGATTGATAGAGGAGAAAGATAGCTTCGAAAAATTAAACGGTGGCTAGAGAGTTATCTGGTGTGAAAGGAGAGTGCTCCTTTAGGGTAGCTTGTGTTGAAGGTTATCTTAAATTGTTAACTATTTATACCTTCTCTTTCAATCTCACAACTCAAATAAATTCTTTTAAGCTATTTGCAATTTTTATCTTTATTCATTTGAGCCTGCCGAACTCTTTGCCACGGAAAAGAGGGTGGCTACATTGGAGCATTTCTCATCAGAGTGTAAAGCTTTGCTAGAAGAACATTCCAGCAAACAAACTAGATGCACATTCCATCAAGGTGGAGGAGCATCTATAAAGATGACTAAAATGCAAGCAACAATCAACAAAATTGCTGACGACGTTAGTAATTTCAACTCAAGAAAGGTAAAATTGCTGACAAGGTTAGCAATCTCTTCAACCCGAGAAAGGTAAAATTGCTGACAAGGTTAGCGATCTTCAACCCAAGAAAGGTGTGACGACTACTGATGAAGGACCAGAAAACAAAGTTAAAAATAACGCAACTACTTGTTTAGAAGCCAATGCAACAAAAGAAGCATGTTGGTTGTTGAGTGCAAGTGGGTCAGACTCGCATGTCGATTGATGAGTGTGAAATGGTTTGACAAAAAACGACAAGTGGCAATGCGAGAGTGGCGAGACAGGTTTTTCATCTTGAAAGATTTCAACCAGCCTTGGTCTTTATCAAATCAAGAGTGGTGCACCGCAACGAAAAAGATCTAAACACCATCACTAGATGCATCATATGTTGTCCATCTTGAGGCGGACTCTACACACAATGCATCGCTAACGTTGGTCGAGCCAGAACCTTCATCAAAACAAGAGACGTTGACATCAAAGTTGCATTCACATTAGCCGTTTTCATTGTTTGGATTTAAGTACATGAGGGGATTTAAGTACATGAGGCGAACTCCTTCCGCATTGAACACTTATTTATTAAATGTGAAGCTCCTAAACATTGTCACACCCTTTTAGAGTTGAGGTCCCTAGCAGCTTTCCCACAATCGGCATTGACCCAATAGTAGCCATTTCCTTTTTTGGTAGCTTTAGTCATCTATCAGTATGCAGTGAAGTACCTTTATACAGCCTACAGATAGCCATTTCTGTGGCTCAGCTCTTAATAAAAACCCCAATTACTAAACCTTATGCATGTGACAAGAGCTCAACCTAAAAGACTTTAGATGTCATCTATCTATCTGACATTAATAAATCTGTTTCCTACAATTTCATCTTCCAGGAACAATTTACAAAAACGATCACAAGCAACACCCTTAAAGTCGTAGAAAACTTAATACTGTTAGTTTTGATAAAACCCCGAACTAATGTAACAGGTTCTATAGAACCCTCCATCGTGTTTAAAAAGGTTAAAAGCATTTGTTTGTTAATATTGTTCTAGAAGAAATGATTCAGATAAAAGAGTAAATTAAACATACCTCAGGCTGATCATTGCCAGTACCTAATTGTCCAAATTGATTCCCACCAAAAGCATAAATTTGGCCATTTACTGTAACACACAATGTATGCCAGAGTCCAGCAGCGATTTGTTTCACTCTAGTTCCCAATAGAGAAGGAACTAGAGCTGGTCTTAGCTGATCAGCATTATTCCCTTGGCCACACTGGAGGAAAATTTTGTGAGAATGTAAGGAAATGTCAGGTTAAGCTAGTTGTATAAGTTTGCGAGTAATTTTTGCCATTTCAGCAAGTTTTGTAAAGTTAAAGTAATAGACTACGCTAAACTAAAATAAAGAAGTGAGGTTAGGAGGAGGCAAGCTATTCACATTTCACTCAGGTTGGTATTAATTAGTAAATTGAAAATGATAACAAGTACCTTTAAGTATTGCTTGAGGAATAAGATGTAATTTTTGTATAGAAAATGATATATTTATTACTTTGTGAAGTGTTTGATTTGTATTTCCAAGACAAAATTTGAGGCTCTTTTTTTAGGTTCCTTAGACTATGCCATTTAGAGTTTAATGAAGACTTGAAAGAATCTCTAATATATTTATCTACAAAGAATTATATTTATGTTTTGATATACTTTTTCAAGTATATTACGGTTGTTTCTGCCTCTAACGTTGTCAAGATCAGGAGGGATAGCAATGAAAAACATAAGACCGTAACCAACCAATATCAGAAAATCCTACCCAATTATTTTTTTAAGATTGAGAAGGGCTAGTAATATCGCAAAACATAAGATCGAAACAAATGAAAATCATAAGATGCTATTAAAACGAAAAAATTATAGTATATATTTTAAGTATTTTTATTAGACATGTATGATTGAGCTTTTATACCTTATTACCATTTACCATCACAAACATTTGTTAGACATACTTGACACATTACTCGGTTCAGCATAAGCCCTTATTTAAAACAAACCCTACATGTGATATGTTATTCTCTAAACCCTAAATCAAAAACTTCATCATATCAAAAGGTGTGCATTCACCGCCACCTAACAGTATTTGTTGCGCCTCTGTATCTTATCATCCTCATCCTTTATTTTTTTCTTAATGGTATCTTCTCGGTTTGTAATGGTGGTGGTTGGAAAACGGCTGATCGTAGTTGGAACTGGCCAGAATTACACAGAATCAACGATGTCAGGATTTTTTCATAATTTGGTTACAATTTTGAAGCAGTCTTACTCGATCTTTTGCTACAATACACAATTCTACTCGATCTTTTGCTACAATACACAATTCTGCTGAAGATCTGGATCGTTGGAGTGAGTAAGATTGCACAATCGTAATATTTTAAGATCTAGATTGAGATCTTGACTAACTTGCCTGCCTCGGTGTATTATCAAAATTGCATGAACAAAGTATTAGTGGTAAGCCACCCTACTTTGTCTTTTTTGGGCTCTTTGATGGGTAGCACCGCAAACATAGCTGGAAACTAACCTTTAGATAGAGATGTCAATTATTAGTGATACATGGAAACTAACTTTCATATTAGGGACTCCATAGGAACAGATATGTACATGATAAGAATACTACCCTCCTCTGCCCTGTCTTCCTCCCCTGAGGACTTAGGTGATGAATAGGAATAAAGTCATTTCCCAAGTAGGCTTCTAATATTTCAACACCTAATCTGGGATCACAATCCACTTCTATCTTCTGTAAAGTTTAAGCATTAATCTGTCTAATAAGACTGCTATCATGTTAAGCCTTTTTCCAATATATTCATCGTATCTTCTAATCTTGTGATCATCTAATCTAAATGTGTAAAAAATGGCACGATAAACTTCTTACTAATCACTCGAGCCTGTTGGTCTAGCACTGAGGCACTCCCAACAGGAGGAGACCAACAGAAATAGCAATATCTTGCTTCGCTAAAATAAGTAAACACAAATTTATCATCCTGTCTGTTAAAATATAAAAGATGTGCCTATGTGGTGTTACCACCTATGTGACACTTTTTTTATGTTGTAATAACTGTCATAACAAACTTTAGTCTTAGTTATTTATACCTTTGATGCTACTTTTTACATTACTACTACTTCCTCCTATACAAGGCACACATGATAAAAACGTCTTTTCAGCATGTTCAAGTTCCATCACATGTTTTGCAATGAAAAGTAATGCATTTTATCTAAGCAAAAAGTAAGAAGAGCTCCAGCATCTACAAAAGCAAGAAGAGCAGCAGCCTAACCTGTCCATGCAGACCCCAGCCAAAAGTAAGAAGAGCTCCAGCATCTACAAAAGTAATTTAAAAAACAAGGTTATAATTTTTTTATTGAATGCTTACTTAAACTCACATTATGACAGCAGTGAAATGCTGACCTGTTATCACAGCGCTATGCCGACCTCCACATGCTATTTCTACCACATAACTCCCGGGACCTTGAACTCCAGCACTGCTCCCTTGGTGAAAAGATGGCCTATCCTTCCCAGAATGAGACTCAATACATGGTATAAGATGAGGGGATGATACCATCTTTACTCGAGAACCCAAACCTAGCTGTCCTTCGCCTCCATAGCCCCAACCCCAGACCTGTCCCACATCTGAAAACTTCGGTTAAAATATGATGCATCATGATGCATCAGGTGTCTCGCTTTTCATCAAAAACCTTCCATATCTTCGTACTTCATAGAACCTACAAAACTATATAATGTGACCACAAGGAAGAGCCAACTAGACCTAGAATATCATTATAATTAGTGCAAACATACACAAAACGATCTACCTGACAGTGCCAAGGTATGCCTTCCACCAACTGCTACCGAGGTAACTTTCACCCCTTGGCCAAGGGTAACAAGAGAAGGAGATACAACAAAGAAATCATCTCCAGAAGCTTGGCTGTCAGATTCCTGTTTGGCAAATGAGACCTTCCTTCGCTTTCCAGCTTCTTCTCCAACTTTCTTATTGTCAGGATGAGAATCAGATCCACTACTAGTGTTTGGGCTTGGAGGGCATTCTGTTCAACATCTTAAATTCTGTTAGTTTACCCGAAATAAAATCAGAGAACTCACTTGTTTTGTTAAATTATTTAAGTTATATGTCTAAACAATGATCATCACCTTGTTCAGCTACCGATGAACTATTTTTCGCAGCCAGATCCTTTTGGGGGCTTCCCAAAGTGACGAGATCAGTAAAAATATTTCCAGATGGCACGCATTCCTTCCAGCCCCATAAATATACATCACCATCTTCTGCACGCATAGAAGTTAATTCCATAGCAACACATCAATATGATACAGTATTTTCCGTCTCATAAAAAGTGTCTCATTTGCACTTTTTCTATGTCTCAAAATAAATGTCTCTTTAGAATACCAATACAATATTTATTATTTTTTTCACTCCTATATCTCTATTTATTGACTTCACGCTTTTCAACTACTCCACAAACTATAATAAATAAAGGTGTTTTAATAAATCAACAAATCTAATCATTTTCTTAAAAATCGTGCAGAGCTCAAATAAAACATTTATTATGAGACATGAGACAGAGGGAGTACTTAACAGGGTAACCTATGAAGTCAGCTTGTTATTAGACATGCTATTGTTTACAAGGGACACAGTATATGATTTTAGACATCCTATGTCTTGTAACAAAACCCCACTTTGGTGACTAGTGAGTTGATAACATGGAATGAGTTGTTAAGTTAAAACCCCACTTGGACGGTGTCTTACATTAAATTTGATTGATTTTGTAATATAACATAAATATAAATTAATACTCCATCCGTCCGTCTCGATTCTTAAAAAAGTAATTAGATTTATTAATTTTAACGATTCTTAAGAAAATAATTAGATTTATTAATTTTAACAGTAAAATTAATATTATTTACTAGAATACTCCTAATTATAGTTAATAGAGTAGTTGAATAAAATGAAAATTAATAAATAGAAGTATTGTAGTAGAAAATTATAATAAATGCTACATTGCCATCATAAAAAGAACAATTATCTGAACAATTATCGAGACAGAGAAAAAGTGCAAATATGAGACAGAAGGAATATTATTTTATGACATGAAAGTGAGTTGTTAAATGAGAAACCACCTAAAAAAATTGTTTGAGAATTAATTCTTTGGAACCTCCATTACACATAACTTTTCAATTTCTATTTGTGTTCCCGTGTGAAGGGGTAAGAATTAGGGAATTAGTGTTGTTTTACAGTTCTGGTTCTGTCATAACTGAATCATGGTAAAAGATCACCTTGAATCATAGTAAAAGATCACCTAAGCCAAATCATTTTAATTTATCCGTAACTGAACAGAACTAAAATTATTGATTTGATATACTGATTTGAAATTCTAAACTGTACAAAATCATTATAAAACATTTTTTTTCAAACCAAATTATTTGTTAAAAAACCGAACCGTTATACTTTTTTCATATTTTAAATTTATTTGTTTTGGTATTTTGCATTTTTTGTTTGGACTCAATTTAGTTCATTTGTCATTTGGTTCAATTCTAACACTATTTGTACACATGATTCATTAATCAAACATAACAATTCAATTATTTTAAGTTCGGTTCAACGGTTTTTTTAACAATACTAGTGAAAATCTTATATTCTCATGAGAGTCAAAGTTATAACTTTCTTTCACCTTCCTCCAGCTCTTATTTTAAGGTCTTGAATTTTTTAAATTAAAAAGTAGATTAATGGTATACTTGAATTGATTTAGTGTGATCTATTCCATCCAATCTGTATGCATCTCAGATCAACCCGAAGTTTATTCTTACGCCCTCAAACTTGTAAATATGAATGAAAGAGATGAATAAATTACGTACTAAATAAATATGTTGAAGATGATTAAAAAAATCTCGCATAGTTTAGTTTTGTGAAAAAGAAGTAATTCAAAACTATATATAAAATTCAAGTTCTTTAAATTCCCATATTACTTAATTTTGTAAAGCAAAAGAAAATCCAAAACAATATATATGATTCAAATTCTTCATTACAAAATACACCAGTCAAGAACAATTTAAGTTTGTATTTATTTTTTATATTCTCTCTTATTTTGACAAGCACATTTATTGTTAGAGATCATATACTTTATCAAAATTTATTAATCCCTAAGTACATTCACTTCAAAAATAGCCTTTACGAATTTTGAATATGCAGCAACAAATAGCTCAGCACTATGCTCTACATCAAGCTCAGTTTTTCCAATTAAAACATCAATCCTAAAGTACGCAAGAGTGGAAATTTAATTATTTAGTATTCCCTCACCTCATGATGTTTCTCATTCACATTTTTCTCAAAATAAGTGTTTTTTTTAATATAGATAAAACATTTATTTATTAACTATCTAGTCTTATATCTAAACAAAGAAAGCTCAACCTTCCAAAAAAATTTATGAAACAGCAAAAGGATTTTATTAAAATACACTCCAATAGCATTAGATATGCATGGATGAGCAAATAACAAAAGCATTTAGATCACATCTTTCCAATTCCACCTTTTCCTTTCACTTTAAAAAAGATTGAAAACATAGAAGATAAAAATTGAAAAATAAATTAATTATTTTAAAATTGAAAGAAATGAAACAATTAATTTAAAAATAATTTAAAATAATGACATTAAGAATAATAATTATAGTGGTAAAAAAATTTATTACTTATATACAGAAGGAGTATTAGAATTTTGCTTTTTATTGTAGTTGAACTAATGATTAAAAACTAACGAGGTCTAGAATTTAATTCTTGACAGAAGTATAAATATAATACTTATAAATACTAATAATTTCCTATTAAAAACAATTTAAGACAACAAATAATTGTCCATTTTTTCAAATGTTATTCTGCAAAGTTCTATAAAATGGTTCATAATTCATTACTCTTCATCAAAAAGTTAAATTGGATAATAAAGTGATGGTTAATACATCTGTGTTTGATTTATAAATTATTAAACTGATCATACGAGATATTAAGAAACTAAAAAAAAAATCGCATCCCTCACTTTTACCCTTTGACAACTTTTCATACAAGATATTAAAAAAAAATATAAAAAAAATTTTCTAACTAAAAAAATATTCTATCTCGTCTCATCTTTACTCTCATGTTTCTCTCCATCTCTTTTCTCTCTCTACCTCTACACTATGTCTCTCTCCATATCATCTCTCTCCTTTTATCTCTCTCTTTCATATATCTTTTCTCTCCAATGTACCTCATATTCGTGTCTTTCATTTCTCTCCAACTTACTCATTCTTCTCTCTCTTCTTTTCTCTCTTGTATCTCTCCTCATCCCTATTATTTCTCCTCACTTTCTCTTCCTATGTATATCAATAAAAAAATATTAAAGTAGTATAAATTATATTTTGCCCATGTGTATGGATCATCAAACATAATGGACATGTGCATGGATCATCAAACATAATGGAATATTTAAAAAATTGCATTTAAAAATTATACTCCCTCCTTCTCACTCATTACTCCTTCTCACTCAATGAGTGAGACACCCACCATTTCACACAATTAAGAAAAATATTTTAAAAATAAAAAAAAGTAAAAGAGAATAATATTTTTATTATAATACCCATAATTATATTGGAAATAATGAAAATTTAATTAATTATAGGATAGAATTGAAAAAAATATATTAGAAATTGAAATGAATCAAATTGTTTTGATTATTTGTTCCGCCTCTCTTGCCTTTCTATCCAACTTACTCATTTCTTCTCTTTCTTGTATCTCTCCTTCCCTATACTTCTCTATATCATCTCTCTCCTCTCTATTTCTCCCTATGTATATCAACAAAAAATTAGTACAAATTATCTTATTTTGTCAATTACATGAACATCAAAAAAAATGTGTACTTACAAAATTGTTTGCTCAATGCTTCAAATCATCAAATACAATGGAATATAAAAAAAAACCGTATTGATTTGTACGGCCTCTCCTACTATTTAACATATAATTACTATTTTGCAAATAAAAAATATCCAAGAATATCAAAAATCTTATGGACTTGAACAAAGCCGTCTTTTTTGAGGTGTGCGAGGAGGCCTTACAGATAAAGACCTCATATTCCTTACAGATCAAGACCTCATATTTTTTCATAATTAAATTATGGCAACAAAAAAAAACCTCTAAACACATATTACACGGTTCATTTACAATCAAATAGAATCCTTTAAAAAATTCATATCTCAACTAAAACTTGGTCTTCTTACACACGGCCTTTTTATAAAGAAAAGAATCTAAAAAACGCAAAAAGCAGACCAATGCAAACCATGACTAAAATATTTAAGTAAAACTAAAACATCACACGCTTTGATGTAAAGCTAAGATATTTTAGTTATTTATTATAAAATTCACAATTCACTATAAAATATTTAATTAACTACATATATTGTATATATAAAATGAATAAAATATAATATAACCTAATAAAACTAAAATTATGTACATTTGGGTGGAATAGCGTATGTGTAGTTAAAATAATTGAGCTAAAAGCCTAAAACTATACGTGGGATCAATGTGGGTGGAATAGTTTAACTCGTATCTGCTACTAAATAAATTGATACAATGTATTGGTCCACCACAATTCAATTCTTGTCAGCAGCTTATTTATATTTAGTTAACTACATAATTGTATATATAAAATGAATAAAATAATATAAACCCATAAAAATAATATGAATGTAAAATTATAGAAATTAAATATTCAGAGTAATAGTAATAAATAATATAATATCAAAATTATTTTTTAAAATTCAATTTAAAGATTGTTTTGATCCTTTGGTGATGACTTTGCATGAACTCTTCAAATGTAAAACCCTAACTAAATTTGATAATGGTTAAGAAAAATAAAATTGGTAAACTTTCCTACATGATAAAGAGAGAGGGATAAAGAAGATGTAGAAGATTATAGGCCAAATGTAGTTTGATGATTACAATAAATTTATCTTTTAAGGTTTTTATTACCAGATCTTAAAAAAATAACATTTTTAATATATCTTGTTAAAAATTAAAAAAAATTAAAAAAAAATTCTTCATCTTCAACCCATCTCCATCCCCTGTCTTCACCTTCAACCTATTTATGAATTTTTCATTCAAACCAACATCTAAAAATTTAAAGAACTGAAGAGAGTTGCAGAAATTAAAAGAAAAGTTTAAGTTTGGAGATGGAGATGAAAGCGTAAGTTTAAGTTTGGAAATTGGAGATGAAGATAGAAAAAAAAATTATTTTCATTTTATTTTTAATAAAAAATTAATTAAAAATATATAATTTGCTGCGTAGCACGTGATCAGTTTATTTTAGCAAAAGTTGTATGGAGAAGAGTACCTAACACATTATTTTGAAAAAAAGAAAAAGCTAGACTAACTTGTTATAATCATCAAACTAAAGGATCCTAAAATGCATTCGGCCAATATTATACTAACAAGAAGTTCTTCAAAATCACAATATATATAAACAAAAATAATCACAATGCTTCAACCAAAAAAAGAAACAATTAAGATTGATTCAAAGCATTACCAGTGACAGTTGCACAATGAGCCCAACCAGCAGCAGCTTTCACCACTGAAGCCTCAGTGGGAAGCTTGTAAGCCCCTGGAATCTCCTTCATGAAAAACATACATGCATCCACAATAAGATGCAAAATCAATTCCAACACCAAATTCATACCTAAACCAAACCCTTATTATCACAATACCAACTGCATTACCCCATGCTTTCCTGACATCATGTAGCTTTGATTCTCATCGTCCGCCGATCCCCATGTTACCAGCTTCCCTTTCTCTACAAAAACAAATTCTACTTTAGATTCTAATTATCGAAATTTTCAATAATTTTTTTTCAGTAGACGAAGCAGTAATAACTACTGGGGGCCAGAGTTCAACCTGATGTTGACGTCCAACCTAACCTAATAATATCGACATTTTACCAGTTGAACACAAAATTTTCAATAACTTAGATCTACAATTTCTTTGAGATAGATTAACATTTTGATTTGAATTTAGTCAAAGTATAGTCAACGGATCCAGAAAATAACCTGAAATAGCTACGGCGAATCCACAACCACCGCCGCAAATGTCTCTCCACGAATCTCCGGCAAAGGAAGGATCAGATAGATGCACCGCCGTCGGAGACAGAATCGGAGCTTTCTCCGACGATGCTCCAGGAAGGTAACCCCACATGTAAACCGTTTTCTCGGTCGACTCCTCCTCATCCACCACCGTTGCATCCACCACGGCTTCGTTTCCGTTCATGGCGATGAAACCCTCGGATCTATATCTAAAAATCGAAAAACTCGCTCAAAACGCAGAGAGAATGAGAATGAAACGACGATGCAATGTGTTTGCTGGGGTTAGATGTGGAAAGGTTCGTTCGTAAATATGAGGAACGAGAGTGATGCGTATCAGTTACGAGGCTAAATTGGTGCCATGTAGGATGATGACGTGGAGGTTATGACACGTGGAGTGATCCAGGCCGCAGTTACGGATTGCATATTGAAATGCGCGATTTGGTGTAGAACTTTCGGGAAATGTGTGGGGCCATGCTTTGGGTTCTTCGAGGCGGGGGTTCCTTGTCTGTGAGACGTGTGTCTTGTTACGCTAAAGCATTGTTTTGCTGGAACTGGAAATATGATAGACGTGTTACTATACATCAAAAAAGAAAATCATTTTTGTTATAATAATAAAAAATTATTATATTTACTACTTGAAATATATTGTGAATAATGAATCCATTTGTATAAGATATTGTCAACTTGGCACAATAATTTAAATGTTATATTTATAATTTAAGTGTTATATATATCACACATTAGTTTATATAAAGACATTCAGAAATCTCAAAAATAAATAATATAATCTCTTCTGTCTCTATATTTTTTTAGTTTGTTTTAAATATTCGTTTTATCTCAATATGTTAGCACGATCGTTTTTATCGGAAGTTTTACTACACTAAGTATATATTTTATAGTTATTACTTTAATTCTATTAGTATTATTATTATTATTTGTTCCGGTTATAAAAAATTGGTAATCAGTCAAGTGATTTATAACTAGAGTGGTTATTACTATTATTATTATTATTATTTTTGTCCTGTTATAGAAAACTGACAACCACTCAAGTGATTTATAACTAGAGTGATTATTATTGTTATTATTATTTTACTTCTTATTATAGAAAATTGGGCAACTCGTAAGTGTTCTATAATAAGTAAAGATATTCTTATTATATATTTTGTGTGGAGGTTTAAAACCACATATGATGTTACTAAATTTTATATTTAGTGGAGGTTTAAAACCACATGTTGTTACTAAATTTTATATTTAGTGGATGTTTAAAACATCATGTTGTTACTAGCTTTTATATTTAATTGAGGTGTAAATCCTCATATGTATATTCTAATATTTATCATATGTGTTCTTTTGTCTTATATGTTACTACTATCTGATAATTATCTCTTATACTTATAACGACCATATAATTATTATTTTTTACACACTTAAATTTTGGTTAGATAATATTTCTTTTCACACTTAACTTTTTCCCTTTTTCTTTTCCCTTTCCCCAACGATAATATAACGGCTATTTTTTTTTAAAAATAAATAAAACAAAACAAATTTATCTCTATAAATATTTCAACTTCTTCCATAATTTTCACATCATTCTCAAAACTTCTACCAATATTTTTCAAATGGCTAAAATTCTTCTTTTGTTCATCACTCTACTTGCAATTATTTTGTTTATTATCAGTGTTATCAAACCTGAAGAATTAGATAATGATTTTGTAGCTTTGATAATAATTATCGTCTTACCATTACTAGTCTTAGTTTGGTTTATTAGTAAAGGTTTTTTAATAATATGTAGTAACGAATTTTGTAATTGAATAAATTATTTTTCTTTTTTTTTTAGTTTATGTATTTAATATTGTT
Source organism: Vicia faba (assembly GCA_948472305.1). Classification (NCBI taxonomy): domain Eukaryota; kingdom Viridiplantae; phylum Streptophyta; class Magnoliopsida; order Fabales; family Fabaceae; genus Vicia; species Vicia faba. The sequence goes on along the minus strand of OX451740.1, from coordinate 294,633,920 downwards.
TATGTTCATCTGAATTATAGATATAATCATATCAAATCTTAAGCATCAATTCAAAATTTTAAGCATAACTGAGGACAACTTCATAATCTGGAACAACAATTTAATTGAATATCTTACATGTGAGAGACTTAACCAAATACTTGAAGGAGACAATTCTGGAAAATTGACAGACGACCCGAATGAAATAGAAAAAAGAAAGTCAAAAGTGAACAGAATAATCAAACACCGTCATCTTTATGATGGATTGCAAACCGAATATTCAAATGTTAAAGATATCAAGATTTTGTGGGACAAAATTAAACTAAGATTTGGACATCAGAAGAAAGTCTTATTACCCTCATTAATGGATCAGTGGAATAAGTTGAGGTTCCAAGATTACAAAAGTGTTGTTGCATATAACTCTACTATGCACCAGATTATAGCACAACTAGAATTTAATGGCAAAATTATAACTGAAAAAGAAAAATTGGAAGAAAAAAAATTCAACTTTCCATGCATCCCCGGTATTATTGCAACAACAATATAAAATGAGGGAATTTGTTGAGTATTCTGATTTAGTTGCAGTCCTTCTAGTGACAGAATAAAATAACGAGCTCCTTATAAAAAACCACCAGACACGACCCACAGGAACAATTGTATATCCTGAAATAAATGCCACAACCTTTAATCATGGGCGTGGTAGCTTTATTTGTATTAAGAGACGTGGTGGACATGCTCGTTTTGATGGTAATAAAGGTCGTGCTCGTTTTGATGGTCAGTCAAGGAAGATACCATGGCCAAAACTTTTTCCACTGTCGAAACCATTTTCATGGTAGAGGACGTGGATGAGGTCATATGAATAATTATAGATCTCTCAGATATGACCAAAATAATTGGAATCGCCAAGGAAATGATAGGTATATTCAAGAAGGCCCCTCGAGAAATTATGAAGATGTATGCTACAGATGTGGAAAGAAAGGCCACTGGTCTAAGGTGTGTAGAACACCAGAACATTTGTGTAAAAGATAAATGGCATCTGTAGAGGAAAATGGGAAAGAAGTGACTTTAATGAAATTGAACTCAGAGATGATAATACTTATTTTGAGACTGCTAATTTCGTTGAAGGACCAATAAATTAAATAACTATTTGAATAATGAGTAGTGTGCTTGTATTAATTTTAAATTTGAACTATGTATCGTCTTAAGAATTTGTATGTGTATCTTATGTTTGCATAATATAATAATGTTAAATATGGTGTTGATTTACTCTCTATTTAATCTTATTTCTATTTCGAAAGGGTTAGCCATGAAACATGTCAAAGACATTTGTATTCCGGACAGTGGAACTACACATACAATCCTCAAAAGTAAGAAATATTTTACTAAAATACTAAAGATATAATAAATACAATCTCTGGTCCTGCAGATTTGATAGAAGGAATAGGTAATGTTACACTCATATTACCAAATGGGACAAAGTTTGTCATTAACAATGCTTTATACTCTCCAAAATCAAAAAGAAATTTGTTGAGTTTTAATGACATATATCTTCAAGGATATGATACCGAAATTGCAACTGAAGGTAACATGAAATACATTAATATCATTGCTAATATTTTGGGAAAGAAGAAAACTTTAGAAAAACTACCAAAATTGCCTTCTGGATTACATTATACATATATACATGAAATTTAATGCAATTTAGTAGTAAAAGAAGATCCCAAAATTGTGAATTTATGGCATGACCGTTTAGGTCACCCTGGTTCAACAATGATGCGTAAAATAGTTAAAAGTACACATGGTCATCCATTGAAAAGTTTTAAACTTACAAAAGAAGATAGACCATGTGAAGCTTGCGCTCTTAGCAAACTAATACCAAAGCATTCACCAGGAAAGATTCAGACAAAATCACCTACATTTCTTGAAAGAATTCAAGGTGATATATGTGGACCTATTCATCAATCGTCAGGACCATCCAGGTAATTTATGGTATTAATTGATACATCTAGTAGATGGGCATATGTATGTTTATTGTCAAGTCGTGATATGGCTTTTGCGAAATTTCTTGCACAAATAATTAAGCTAAAAGCTCAATTCCCTGATTATACCATAAAGAAAATCAGACTTGACAATGCTGGTGAATTTACATCTGAATCATTTGATAATTATTGCATGTCAATCAGAATTATTGTTGAACATCTTATTTCTCATGTGCATACACAAAAAGGTTTAGCTGAGTCATTAATTAAATGTCTTCAATATATTGATAGACCATTAATAATGATAACTAAACTACCAGTTACTGTTTGGGGTCATGCAATTTTACATGTACAACACTCATACGTTTAAGGCCAAGTGTTGATCATAAACATACCCCTTGTCAACTTGAAATTGGTAAGGAACCTAATATTTCACATTTAAAGATTTTTGGTTCTGCAGTATTGTCCCAATAGCTCCACCATAAAGAAAAAAGATGGGACCTCAAAGGATATTGAAAATATATGTCGGGTATGAATCACCATCTATTATTAAATATCTTGAACCTTTAATGAATGATGTTTTTCAGGCAAGATTTGTTGATTCTCATTTTGACGAAACAAAATTTCCAACATTAGGGGGAGAAAACAAACAATCAGAAAATGAAATATCATGGTATGTACCATATTTATTACATTTGGACCCATATAATAAATCATGGGAAGAAAATGTAAAGAAAATTGTGCACTTACAAAATTTAGCAAATCAACTGCCGGATTCATTTACTAATTTAAAAAGAGTTACAAAGTCACATGTACCAACTGTAAATGTCCCAGATCAGATTGAGATTTCAAAACTAAATAATATAGCAAGTACATCTAAGGCACACTTGAATCATGACCGACTTATGGGATCCAAAGACAAAAATCCCCGAAAAAGAAAGGAAATATAAAAGGTAAACTTGATTGAAAGTGATCTTGAAAAGACACTAGATGATAATAAATCCATGATTGAAAAGTGTGCTCTCGAAGAAGCACAAGATGATGATAATAAGATCGTTGATAATGAAGCTGAAAACAAGAATGATCTCGAGATTTCAATTAATTATGTTAATACAGGAAATTTATTGAACCAAAAAGGTATGAATATTGATGAGATATTTTCATTCTCAGTTGCATGCGAAGTTATGAATAAATATGATGATCATGAACCCCGAACTATGAATTAATGTCAAAATAGACATGATTGGAAAAATTGGAAGGATGCTATATGTGATGCGGTGGGAGAATTGACTTGATTGTTTTGCGTTTGTGTTTGCAAATGTTGCGGTTTAGTAAGAGTCGTCACCGACTTTTCTTTTATCCCAAAGGAAAGGTGAAAAAGAACAGGAAAGACCTTTAGAGATGTTTTCTTGAGTTCGGGAGGTAGATTATGAAAAGGGGAGGTATTAGCACACTTTTCATCCATGGTTTTCCATGGGCTATTAGTTGCTTGCTAGATCACTTGCTTTTGTTTGAATGTGTGTTTGTGATGTGAGTTTTGAAATTATTTTGAAAATGTGACTTTGTAATGATTCTCGTCTCTATAAGAATGCATACAAAGTATTTTTTTGAAAATAGTTCAAAGAGGTGTTTGTGGGACGTGTTTTTGAAAGTGATTTTCAAAAGGGGTTTTCTTTGTAATGGCTCTCGTTTCTATAAGAACGCGTACAAAGTGTTTTTCCTTTGAAAATATTTCAAATGAAAGTGTGGGTGTATAAAAATGTTTTTGTTGTGAGCAAGCGAGCAACTAGGAGAAAATCTACCTATTCAAAAAGGTCTTAGATGTTCTTTTCCTCCTCCTTTAGACGTTGCTATCTTACCGTTATTTTGGTAAGAAGCCTCATCGTTGGATGTGAAGGGACGAGCGTGGGACGTTTGTATAGTCATAGAAGGCAAACCTATGGGGCGTTTTAGCAATGTCGTTTAGGGACTAGATCGTTTACCGAAGGCAACATCGAGGGACTACGATCTTTTATCGAGAGTCTTTGCTAAAACGCCCATGTTCGAGGGATGTGACTAATTTCCGATAGGCAATAAGTGAGATTACCTTAAGGGTGCTAGTGTGCAAGTGTGTTTGATTGCATGCATTTTTGTCTTGATTAGGGTGATCTATTTGTCAATTTCATGTCTTGCCATACACGCCTTAATTACTAGCATTTATATTTGAAAGCGATAAATTGCAGAAATGTAAAGTCCTACGCTATTACAATATTTTAGGGATGAGGGTACTATTTATGAATGGGGTTGCAAATAAAATTAAATCCTAAGTTACTATTACAACCATATTGAAATGTACAATATAAGAAAGAAAAAGGACTTGTTTAGAAGATGTTTTTGTCTTAATGAAAAAAAGAAATAAATTAATTAATGAAATAAAATATTTTTATGTCTTTTTATGTTAATATAAAAAATGATGAAAAGGGAAATAAATGAAAGACAGAAACAGCGTGCTAATGCAAGCAAAATAAACAAGGATCAGAAGTTCTGAAGCCAGGCGCGTGATGACTCAGAAAGGAATGTCAATGGAATCAGAAGTTCTAGATTGGTACACTCTGAGGTCCTACAAGACACATTAGAGGGAAAACACAGAAGTTTTGGATTGCTATGTGCTGAATTTTTTAATGTTAGAACAGTGAGAAAACCTTAGAAGCTCTGGGCGTGTCAAAACAGTAGGAAGAACTCAGAAGTTATGTATGGTGCTAAGATAGTGAACAAAAAATTAGCAGTTCAGCGTGTTATCAGCGCATGAAAATCAGAAGTTCAGTTTGTGTTAACAAGTGAGAAAAATCATAGAAGTTATGTATGTTAAAACAGTGAGGAGAACTCAGAATTTTTGTGTTGTGCTAAAACTGTGAGTGAACATCAGAAGTTCTATGTAATTTATTCAGTTCTTATTAAACAACAAATCAGAAGGAATCAGCACAACAGTTTATAGAAGTTCTAATCCTAAATCTGAGTCTAGCCCTAATCAAGAAGCACTGATCCATAGTTTTTCTACTTATGCAATGATGTGGACAACATTAATTGTGATATTTACATATTAATGATGTTCTGAATAAAAAAGATGCAAAGTCGGAAAGACATACCTTGAATCCGGAGTGTGGACTTAGAGGTTTGAGTTGCTGCCTTCAGATGTTCTGGTGTCAGCGAGAGTGACGGAACAGTGGTTGTGTTCTTTGATTCAAAGGGGAGGAACAAGAGGTTTTGTTTTGGATTTGCGAAGGTTTTCCTTGTTTCCTCTTCTCTCCTTTGGCTAATCTCTCTCCAAAAGCCAGCCATCCCCCATTTGCAAGTGTGATGGAGCAACTTATTTATAGGTGGATTTCTTGTGATTTTTTTTTGGGGGGGGGGGGACAAATGGGATTTGAAACTTTTTGTAATTTTGTTCCCTTGCCTTTTGATCACAGTCTTCGTATGCTAGTTTGGTGTAATTATGGGATGCAGGCGTAGGTTGAATTAGTTGTTGGTTATAGGTCTGCAACGGGTTATATAAACAAGGTTTTGGGATTTGGTCAAGTTCTGACCAAAGCGTTGAATATAACCTTTATATACTAAAGCATTGCCTTGTTCTTGAAGCAATCATGGTGGTTAGCATCTTTTAGCCATGCTTAAGCTGGATTTGTCAGCAGGAATTAAGGAAAAGCAAAAGCAACACATGGGCCTAGCACACTTTTGCACCAAAGTTTGCTATCCCAAGCCAATAGAGGTACACGTGGGGGAAATCCCTTGGATAAAGACTCAAAAGTGGTTGTGAGCATTAAATGATGATGAGATTTATAAACCCATAAATCTTGTAACATGATATTCAGCATCATTGCTTAATTCTGGATCAGGAGTTTAGCTTCAGCGTAACATCCAACCTCTGATCTTTGAATTCCTTGCTCCAGCATGTTCTGAAGGAGTTCTCAGACTTTCTAGGAAGCTTGCAGCATGCTTCTTAACTTTCTTTGAATTACCCTGGCAAACTCTGACTGAACCTTTGTGAGAACTTTCCCAAAAGTTTTGACTAAACTGTCTTGAAAGTGTCCAGAATTTGTTGAGTTATTCAGTTTCAAGGACGTGTCTTTGAGAAGTTATAACTTGGAATCCCAGCATTTCTAAGAGAAGTTATGTTCTGCAATGTTTTAGATCTCGTTTAAATCTATAACTATTGAATCAGAAGTTCTTCCAGAATCAGCTTGCATCATGGTGAAAATCTGGCCAGAAGTTCTGAGCTTGTCATGTTTTCTTAAACACTTAGAAAAATTCTAAGTATTCAGGATTTTGACTTCTCCAAAGTAGTTTTTACTTTTGAATTTCTTGATGAAACAAACTTCATATTTCAACATGTATTGATGAAATGTGATTCTTGAATTTTGATTTTGATCCAAAAGTCAAAGTTTGACTTTTCAGTGTGCAAATGACCATTTTACCCTTGTGAGTGATTTTCTTGGAAAATTTGTATTTCAAGGCTTGGAATTGGATGGAAGCAAACTTGAGGATCTAGGGTGATTCTTTGAGAAATGAGAGGGTAAATTTTGGGGTGCAACAGCTGCCCCTCTCCAATCTTCTTATACCTGAAGAGTTAGATTGGTAAACCTGTCATTCGTGACTTGAAGGTGGAAGATGATTGAACACTAGAGTGCCCAGAAAATTTGCACTCGAAGATTTGTTAGTTGATATTGTATGGAATGGGCTTAAAGATGCCATTTGGAGAGTTAATGGATAGTTGTTGGAGATGGGCTTAAAGATGCCATCCAGAAATGATTGTTGGACTGTATCCGTAAGCTGGAACTGAATGATTATTAGAATGGCGCCCGTGTCTAGAGCGTATCTGAATTGTATCTGGAAGTGAGAAGGAACCTGGGTAGGGTTGCTTCATGATGAGTCTGTGTGAAACTACATCTGGAAGTGAGAAGGAACCTGGGTAGGGTTGCTACATGATGAGTCCGTGTAAGACTGCATCTTGGAAAGAGGAGGAACCTGTGTATGGTTGCCTGATGATGAGTCCGTGTAAAACTTTATTTTGGAAAGAGAAGGAACCTTTGTAGGGTTGCTTCATAATGCGTCAGTGTAAAACTTCATCTTGGAAAGAAGGAACCTGTGTAGGGTTTCTTGATGATGAGTCCGTGTAAAACTTTATCTTGGAAAGAGAAGGAACCTGTGTAGGGTTGCTTCATGATGATTCAGTGTAAAACTTCATCTAGGAAGGAAGGAACCCGTGTAGGGTTGCCTGATGATGAGTGTTGTACCCCAAAATTATCCCTCTCATTCTATCAAAGATTTCCCCTCACAAGACTCTTTGGACCCAAGACCAAGCTAGGGTTTGCACTGCTCAAGACATCTCCTTGCACTGATGACCTAAATTAGGGTTTGAGTTTGCATAAGGAATTTTGTACTTCTAATGCTCAAAGTGACCTTCATACTTCATTTGGATCTACAAGATTGTCCATACCAAGTTTCCAGCCTTGAATCAAATTTTTGCCCAGTCAATTGAACAGTTGACCTAGAAATCAGTTGTATTGGGGGAAAAGTCAACTATGGCCAATATACAGTCAAACCTCATATAATTTTATCCATATCAACATTATAGTCTCCTATGAACCATTTGATCAAGTTTGGACCACAACTCCTCAAGAAATTTGATCAGATCATCAAAAGGGCAAAATGGTTATTTTTAGGGTTTTGACTGCACAAAGGCAATTTCTGATATTTGACCTAGCAAATGGAAAATTGGGTTCAAGAATGGATTCAAAGACTCAATGACATCATCTTGACCTATTCACAAGGTTCAAAATATCTCAATTGCATTGGATTGACAGATGAATTTTTCAGTCAACTGATCAAAATTTGACTGTACACTGAAAAGTCAAACTTTGACTTTTTGGTCAAAATCAAGTTCCAAGGGTCATTTCTCATAAATATGTGTCAAAACATGAAACTTGTTCATCAAGAAACTCATTTTTTCAAATTAGGGTTTAAAGTTGAAAATTTTCATAACTTAGAATTTTTCTAAGTTATGAAATTTTCTTAATTTTTCCTAACTTTGCCCAACATTTTCACCATGATGAAATTGGATTCAAACAAAACTTCTAACATGAAAGTTGTAGTCCTCCACAAAGTCTACAAATTTGATTCACAAAGTTTTCCCAAAATAAGCTTTTATATCAAGTTATGATTTTTGGAACAAGGGTCCATAAAACTTTTAACTTAGTGAAACTTTGCCCTAGTTTAGGCAGGATTTTGACCTATCTTCATGTCCATTTTTCACATAGTTCCACTTGGAATCTCAAATTGCATTTCAAATATGGATTGTAAAGCATGTTTCAAGCTTTACAAAATATCCAAGAACTCTCTAAACTCATTTGTGGTTAGGGAGAATCGAAGGCTTGAAGTTGGCAAAAACTCACTTTTCATCCATGGCATGTTCATATTGATACAAGTTGCAAATTCAAATCAGCTTGCTTTGCACTAGATTACAGGCCTCAAAACCATTCCATACTCAATAATTAAATGCAAATTCATTGGTCTAAGGTTTTGTTTTGGTCATTAGAGCATTGCACACAAGATTAATCCATAAATGGTAAAAGGTACATTACCATTTTTGCTAAAGTATGCTTTATGTCAAAACCACATCTCTTGGTCCATGAACAATATCTTGTGCAGCAAATCATATCCACCAACTTGAGGGGGCCAAGATCACGAGGGGTAGGATGATGGATAGCCTGTACAAGCTTGTATTACATCACTTCTCATGTTTTGCTTCATAACCAAGAAATCTGTCCAAAACAACATAACTTGAACATCTGTGAAAACCAGCCTTTGCAAGCATTTGAAACATTTTTCACACATCCCCTTGAGCCAGAAACACGACCCTTTGAGCCCTCAAACCTCCCATAGCACAAAATCATCTTCATTTGGAAAAACAGGGCACTCCCTGCAGTTTGATTTCCACAACTCAAATCCCTCGTGTGTTTTGTCTTAAATTGGTTCAAATATCTTCCATACAACATATCCAAGCTATCCCAACCCTTAAACACCAACTGTAACTCCATCTACAAGGTTTTCCATTTTTGATTGCAGCTTGTGCAGGTTGAGTTCTGTAGACTTGTTCAAGCACATTCAAGGCAAGTTAGGCATTGGAGAAGGTCAGGGGAAGTTCAAGCAAGCTCCCAAATATCTCAGGCCTCATTGAATAGCTCCCCATTGTCAGACACGATCTCAACTGAAATAGGTTTTTGTCAACTTTCTATCTCTCTATTTAGGAACAATTAGGCTTAGGTTTGTGAATAAGAAATGTAGTATTCATAGTCATGAAACTGTACATATGCTCAGTTTTCATTTTAGTTAAGCATGCTAAGAGAATTTGGTCCATGAACATCCTGAAAAATAGGTTAAGATTTAGGGCCAGAGAAATTCTCTCTGGTCTTTGAGAGTTAGGACAAGTTTTTATATGGTTGAATTCGTCTTGAAAAACCCTACAACTTTGATGTTATGTGTTTTTGCATTAGAGCTCGTATGCAGGTTGTTCATGTTTGGTACAGGACGCGCGAAATTTTGAACCAAGGTTGAAGATGAAGTCTGGCTTTGGGTTGGGCTTTGGCTTCTTTTGTTTTTGACACCTCCCTCATTACTGAATACACCCCCTGGCCCAATTTCTTTATATTTTATATTTTTGTATTTATTTATCATTTCTGATTTTTATTTTATATTTTCCAAACATAAAAATATCCAAAAACATTTTCATAAATTCTCACATTTATTTTTATTATTTTATTGTTTTTTTTTACATAAAAATAATTTAATAGTATATACTTTTATTTATATTCTTTATTTTATTTACACTAAAAAAATATTGTTCTAAATATATTTTGGTCTTGTATATATATATATACTTTAGAATAAAAACAAAAAAATACTTTAGAATAAAAACAAAAAAATACTTTAGAATAAAAACAAAAAAATATTATACTTTTATTTTTATTACTATTTATACTTAAATAATACTTTTTCTAAATATATATTTTTTTTTGTATATACACTATTTTATTTATAAATAGTATATTTAATATATTTGTATTCTTAAAAGAAAATTAGGGTTTACCCTTAATAAAAAAATAATAATTTTTTTTATTAGCCCTTTCTTTTTACATTAAATATTTTTACATACATAAAAATAAACAAAACCATTTTTGCATATTATTTTGTATATTTATTTAATTTGTTTATTTAAATATTATTCATTTATTATTTATGCCATTGATTCAATTTGGATGTAATAGTAAAATTAGGGTTTTAATTTCTTGTCAAATATTCTCCATTCAAAAATTGTATCCCCATCCCCATAATCATGTTGTAATAGTGGTAGATTTATTTTACGCATTTATGCTTTCAATTATACCATGATTAGAGATTAGGGTTTGTATGCAAAAATCCAAAATTAACAAGTAGCTTGACCTAATACAAAGACAAAAATGCATGATAATCAATACATAATGCACACTTCCACTCCTAGGGTTTCATCCACTTGTGTCCTTAAAAATGGGCCATGTTATGCATGTTGAGTACTTTGGCAAAACAAAAACAAAACAAAAGATCATAGTCCCTCGATGACGCTATCTTGGTTGCCTATACAAAAATTATCTAGCCCCTCAAAAATTTGCTAAAAATACTTAACACAATTGCTATCATGCTCTATACGATGACTCGCGCTTGTCCCGTTTAACATCCTAATACAAGGTTATTTACCAAATGCAATGGTAAAACAACACTGTTAAAAGGGTTAAAAACATATAGGAAAGATCTTTGAGTAAAATAGGGTAGATAACTCTTAGTTACTTGATCAAAACTTGCAAAACATCCTTGCTATTTTCAAACACACTTCACAACACAATTTCAAAACATTTCCCAAAGCAAACTTTCAAACATTGAAACATCTTTTCAAAAGACAAAAACACCTCTGTATACATTCAAACAAGAATCATTATAAAGGTTGCCACAACGATGGCCTCTTTTCAAAACATTTTCAAAACCACACACAAAGCACCATTTCAAACAATTGAAAAGCAAAAGCAAGTGATCTAAATAAGTAACTAAGAGCCCATGGATAACCATGGATGAAAAGGGTGCTTGCACCTTCCCTTTTCATAATCTACTCCCCGAACCCAAGAAAATATCTCAAAGGTCTTTCCTGTGCTTTTTGACCTTTCCTTAGGATAAAATAAAAAGTCGGTGGCGACTCTTGCTAAATCGAAACATTTGCGAACACAAACACAAAACCTCAAGTCAGTTCTCCCACCGTATCACAATGATTCCGTGTAAAACTACATCTTGGAAAGAAGGAACCTGTGTAGGGTTGTTTGATGATGAGCCCGTGTAAAATTTCATCTTGGAAAGAGAAGGAACCTGTGTAGGGTTGCTTCATGATGAGTCAGCGTAAAAATTCATCTTGGAAAGAAGGAACCTGGGTAGGGTTGCTTCATGATGAGTCCATGTAAAACTGCATCTTAGAAAGAGAAGGAACCTGTGTAGGGTTGTCTGATGATGAGTATGTGTAAAACTTCATCTTGGAAAGAGAAGGAACTTGTGTAGGGTTGCTTCATGATGATGAGTCAGTGTAAAACTTCATCTTAGAAAGAGAAGGAACCTGTGTAGGGTTGCTTCATGATGATGAGTCCATGTAAAACTTCATCTTGGAAAGAGAAGGCACTTGTGTATGGTTGCTTCATGATGATGAGTCCGTGTAAAACTTTATCTTGGAAAGATAAGGAACCTGTGTAGGGTTGCTTCATGATGGTCGAGTAGATAGTTGTCCTGTCTGGTTTCAGGTATTAATCTCTGACCTGAGAAAGAAAGATAGTTTTCCTGGCTTGTTACAGGTGTTAATCTTCAATCTCTTCATGTAGATAATTTTCCTGGCTTGTTACAGGTGTTAATCTTCAATCTCTTCATGTAGATAGTTTTCCTGGCTTGTTACAGGTATTAATCTATAATCAGTCGTCCACAGATAATTTTCCTGGCTTGTTACAAGTATTAATCTGGAACTTGAAAAGGTTGGTCGATGAGATAGTTGTCATGTCTGGTTTCAGGTATTAATCTCTGACCTAAGAAAGAAAGATAGTTTTACTGGCTTGTTACAGGTTTTAATCTTCAATCTCTTCATGTAGATAGTTTTCCTGGCTTGTTACAGGTATTAATCTACAATCAGTCGTCCACAGATAGTTTTCCTGGCTTGTTACAGGTATTAATCTGGAACTTGAAAAGGTTGGTCGATGAGATAGTTGTCCTGTCTGGTTTAAGATATTAATCTCTGACCTGAGAAAGAAAGATAGTTTTCCTGGCTTGTTACAGGTGTTAATATTCAATCTCTTCATGTAGATAGTTTTCTTGGCTTGTTACAGGTATTAATCTACAATCAGTCATCCACAGATAGTTTTCCTGGCTTGTTACAGGTATTAATCTGGAACTTGAAAAGGTTGGTCGATGAGATAGTTGTCCTGTCTGGTTTAAGATATTAATCTCTGACCTGAGAAAGAAAGATAGTTTTCCTGGCTTGTTACAGATGTTAATCTTCAATCTCTTCATGTAGATAGTTTTCTTGGCTTGTTACAGGTATTAATCTACAATCAGTCATCCACATATAATTTTCCTGGCTTGTTACAGGTATTAATCTGGAACTTGAAAAGGTTGATGGTAGCCATTTGTTGATTGACCTTTTCCTGAAAAAGGTAAAATGTTAGTTGTATGCAATGTCATGATGTATTAAATACATGATGTCATGATGTTCTCAAAAATAAATGAGATTGTGTCGTATGCACTTATCATGTATGTAAATAGGAGGTATGAAATGTGAAATGTTTATTGAAGTGGATCTTTGTCTGGGAAAATAAATCTTTGACAAATGTTGGGGAGTCGTTAAATCTTGGACTGCTGTTGAAGAGTATGTGTGTCTTCACACTTTGCTTAGAATATTTCCACCGGGGACTCCTGTTTTGTTGTTTGAGGAGAACTCTGTTGGGGAATATTGAAAACTCTATTGGAGAGTGTTGATTCCTACTTGGGAAAAGAGTTATGGAGTCTCGGTTGTCCGTTTCTCTACTGGGGTCGAAGTTGAACTGATATCTGGTCGGGTCCAGGTTTCACAGTAACCTGTTGGGGATTGTAGAGTAGTCTACTGAGGAATGGGAGTTGTGGTCCTTTGATTTGTAGTAGTTGGAAAGGTAAACTCAAACTGGGGAATCTGTAGTTTGTTGGGGAAATAAATCATGTTGTCGGTCTACTAGAGAGGTGACGACTTCGTTGGGGAAAGTCCTCGAGGACTCTTGAGGTTATCTCAGTTGGGGAAAGGTTTTCAGAGATTAAACTCTTGCTGGGGAATTGTCCTATTTTGGGGAGATTTGTCATTTCCCCTAGCAGCAAATGTTTGTGGTATTTCCAGAAAATGTTTGATTGTACGTAACCCTTTACTGAGATTGACGTTCAATGCCCTAAGTGACGGAGATGGAGACTTTCCCCTGGTTACTCTGCAATTCTTGAGAGATTTCTTGGAATCTTGACTAGACTGCCCCAGGTGTGCTGGATAGTGACATGTCATGTCCCCTTGTTGATAGGAGATTTGTCAATGGGAGTGTCATCTTACTTGAATTGATTTTGTTCACTGAGAGAGCTTTCTTTCACTGGATATTGTGTGAATTTCTCCGCTGTCAAACAAATATCCATATGCAAACAGTGATATTCAAGTAATGCAAAGTTTATGTTTGTCTTGAAATTTTTGAAAATGTGTTTTAGCGAGTAAAGAAATTTTGTAAGAAAAATTCAACTCGGTATTTTGAGTAAAGCCTTACAGGAGTCAGGATACCTTTTGTAACAGTATGGTTTCGAACTAACCCATGCTTCAATTAGGACTTTTAAAGGGTTGTAACGTGGCTTGGTTCATGGTTTAAGAAACAATGGATAAAGGCTCAAAGTGTATTTGTACCCACCCGCTCTTTGTGACGTTCTTCAGTCCTAAGCTCAGTTAGTCGTGCGTTTGAACTCCAATTGAGTCTGGAATGACATTTTGGTGATGGTTCAGACAAGTTAAGTTTGTCCGAAGGCAGTCATTTTTGCAACATTTTTTTTTCATGTTGTTAAGAATTTGTAGTGACCTCTTTCTTTTGATTTGTTATCCCTAATTTTTGCCTGATTGTTCCTGTTTTGAGATTACAGTCAGCGGGATGCCCCAGTTTTCTTTAAGTCTCCTTCATAGGTTTTGACTTAGTGGGATTTTCTCTTCGAGAGATAATGACTGCCTATGTGATAGGGAATCATCACCGTCTTTTGATTCCAAAGAAATGTTTTTTTGACGTCATTCATTGTATTACGAGATGAGAGTTCGTGGCTTAACGCGCATTTGAATCAACTGAGAGACTACCCTGCCCCGGGTTTTGATTAAAGGTTTCAAATTATGTAAGAAAGAAACTTCTGCTTCTTTGGCTCAAAGGGGTTGACTAGGGATTATCTTCCTTATAACTCCAGTGTTTAGGATTTGAAAAAACGCTTGTGCATCATCAACAAGGTCTGTCCAAAAGCATACTGTATGAGATTATGGCATTGTTTTCATCATCCTCCCTCTAAAGGCTTGTAACTTTTAGCAAGAGTTGAATGTCATAAAGTGAGTAAAAAGCATAGTTTAAATGTAATGAAAATGAGTGGATCAAATCAAGACAAACATATGCAATACATTAATGAAACAAAGTTTGACATTAATAGATAATTGTTTGAATAAAAAAAGAAATTACAATTGAAAATTCAAATGAACAAAAGCTTCTTTGTCTGAACTTGTCATTTTAGGTGGTGAGCCATTGAGGGACGGAAGAAGAATTCAGTCTGGCCATCTTGTGTGAACTCCAGCATTCCTCTGTCAATCAAGTGTTGGATCTTATTTTTCAAAGCCCAGCAGTCATTCGTATCATGCCCAGGATTATTGGAGTGGTATGCACATAATGCATTGGGATGATAGTTAGGAGCAGAGGTATTGGGATTCCGAGGAGGATCCCTTAATGTGACCAAATTCAATTTCAGCAGGTGCTGTAAGACTTGCGATATAGGCATGTCGAGTTTGGTAAACTGCCTAACGGCTGGGACCTGTTTATTTTGGTTACATTGTCTTTGTTGACAAAATGGTTGCTGGGTTTCTAACGTGGAAGCAAATTGGGGAGGACTTCTCTCCCTTAAACCAGCTTCTTGTCTCATGGGAGGCTGGATGATCACTTGATCCCCGATCCTAGATGTTTGCCTCATTTGGTTACATTCATACCGATGAAGCTTGTTGATGAGGACTATCAGCTCTTCTTGTCATTGGGCCAGGTTTTGAATAAGATCCATCTGGCCCACCAGTTATCCCATCATCTAGACTTTCATTATTGCCATTTCAATTCGTAGCCTTTCCAACTGATCATCCTTGGTGCCCTCTGGATTCTTGATGACCACCCCTCTTGTGAGGAGAGCTTTGACCTCTTCTTGCCCCTTGGACAGGTTCAAGAACATCTATTGAAGTTGAGCATTTTGAGCCTGGATGCCTTTCACCATTTGTTCCATATCCATCTTACTGAAATAAACAGTAGGAAGATAAGGAGACCTGTATGGGAGAAACCTGTCATGATATGATGCATGATATGTGGATGCATGTTTTCAAGGATCTCACGGGGTTAGTAGTCACTTACAGTTTCAGATTGGAGAACTTTGTATCGGTGGATGTCCTTCCACGAGAATTAAGCTCACCATGTCAAGTGGGTTGTAGCCTTTGACTCCGGTTTGTTGTACTTGATTTTTGACGGTGTTTGGTTAGAGGAAAATAAATCCTCTTGCCCCTTGGTAGACGTCTAGTTCAACGTGACCCTACATCATAGGCCCTCGAGATCCTTGAAACGGCTATTGAAAATGCTATGGTATGATGTTATGATGTTATGTACAAATATGCGAGGTAAGCAAGTTTATATACAAATAATCATATTCACACAAAGTAGACAAGTCCTTAGGTTTAGGCTTGTATGGAGTTTGTAGGTAAGTACCCTATTAAAGTTTAGTTGGTTTCAAACATGTCCTAGTAATAGTGATCGGGTTCTAAAGGATCTCAATATCACCGACCTTTCTCTTAGGCATTGTCTCAGCACAATCAATCTTTTCTTGCGGCCGAGATATCCCAAAAGTCCAGCCTCAATGAGTGTAATATCGAGCATCAACCAATTTTCAGCTCTACACCGAAACTGGTTATCTCACTACGTCCTAATGGCCAAGTTGGTCAAGTAAGGTTCTAAGGTCAGTTAGTGCTTCATGACGCTGCTCAGAGGCCCTGTATTCTCCTCATTTCAACACAAGGGATATCAGCACCAACAAATGCGTCACACTAACGTAGCCATTGTTTCAACCATATCGGTCTACGCTGTACAGTTTCCACAACCTATTTCTACTTACCTACAAAGGTACCTGTTGTACCCCAAAATTTGCCCTCGCATTTTACCACAAGAAATCTCAGCTTCAGGCATTTCCTGATTTTTCAAATTGGCTCAAGAATCGGTCAAACAGACTTTTCTCGTCAGTCAGACAAAATTAGGGTTTTATTGATTTTTCAGGGCTCTGGATTGTTTCACACAATTGGCTTAGGGTTTTGGTTGATTCTGGCTCAATTGTGATCAGGCAAATGCTCTTTGGCATTTAATCAGGAATTAAGGTTTTTGTGGGCACGTTCTCAGAAGAATTTAAATTCCACAGCACTTTGCAAGTTATTCCGAGATTCGGGTTGAATTCGTATTGTGTTGATTTAATCAGTAAAAGAGACAGTTGGTTTGAATTCACGTTGTTTTGTTCGAGCCAGTCAAAAGAAATATGCAGTATTGGATTTACAGTGCTTGATAAGAAATCAGTAAGAAAGGAATGCGTCTGATCAGTTTTTGCGTTTGACTGTGCGTTGCTTTAGATGATGGAGGCGCCAAGTTCATTTATTTTGATCAACGAAGAATCAATGTTTAGTTGATTATTTATTATTCTAAGGATTAAATATCTGAAATTTAATTTTCATTTATTTTAATTTAAGGAACTATAAATAATAAGTAAATAATTGAAAAAGGGATAAAAAAAATTTAATGGATCAATAGAATTTTTATTTCATATTTAAACATTTGTTACAATTATTATTTAGATACAAGTATGCATTTACGAAGTATTTAAAATAATAATAGTTTACAATGATTAAATTGAAAATAAAAACTATCCTATTTTTCTAAATATTTTCTAAGTCCCTAATTCTTCAGTCTTCACTTTGCTCCTCTCCATCCAAATATTCATCTGCAAAAAGAAAAGGAAAAAGTCAGTGACTGATAAATAAATAAAGACAGATAAAATTGCAGTCATCATTAAGGGCCACTGATTGGGATCAGTTAACCCTCTCTGCAAATCACGGGATTTCTCCCGGTTCACAAAGAGGGAAGAATTTTATGCAAAGTTGAGAAAAAATGCAAAGTGTCAAAATGCATAAATGCAAAATGTCAAACTGCATAGTTCAGAAACAAGTTCAAACCCAACTGAAAAAAATGCAAAGTGCAATTTACTGTCAAAATGCCAAGAAGTCTACTCAAAGCTGTCAAGTTACTGCACAAGGATATCAAAGAAGATAAAAAAGTACAAAAGTTGTCAAAGAAAAGATAAAGAATGCAGAGGAAATCCATTATGCAAGCAAATCTATTCATATCATCATTTCCCATAAGGGTGGCCCTTTCAGAAAGTACAGCAGAAAACATATTTTAACATATTTAACTGTACTAAGGGAGAGAAAAAGAAGAGGAAAGTAAGCAGGTTTTTTAGGCTTTTAGGCAGGAAGACAGAAAGACAAAAACAAAACACAGTGGATAAGGCAAGGAGGTAAAAAAGGCTATACAAGACAGCCTACCAGTTATAACCAAAAAACTCCAACAGAAAACATATATCAGGAGGCCTTAACCAAGTCAAACAAAAAAAAGCAAAAAGCAAAAAGATCATACCTGCCTGAAGCTTTGAAACAAAAACAACTAGAACCAAGTTCAAAACTATAACATAGAAACCTGCATTAGCTCAAACCAAATAACATAAAAACCTGCCATCTGCACTAAGACAACCGGCCTAAGCACAAACTGATAAACCAAACCATTACCCTGTCTAAACCTGAAACCTGCATATGCCAAACCTGCTGAAGCACACCACCCTACTGTCAAGCCACTCAACAGCCAAAACATAAACCAAGTCCAATACCATTACTACTGTCAAAAACAATATGGCCTAAAACTCAAAACTGTCTAAACCTCATACCTGCATTAACCTAAACCAACATACAAACCTGCAAAGAGTTAAAAACTTACTGTCTGCATTGCCACAGCCTACCAAAGCATCACCAAAATCTTGGCCTAAACATCAAAAACCTGTTCAAGGCCAAATCTGAAACCAACTGTATAAACCCTATCAGAACCTAAAACCTTTCCGATTGCATCAAACTTTTCAAAACATCCAAACCCCACGAGCCCTCAGGAAGATAACATCATTGGGCAATCAGATAAGCAACATAAGCAAGCAGAACAACACAGGAAACGAAGAGACAGTCAAGGAAGAAACATGTCAAGATAGGCAACAGAAGAAAGCGTACAGAAGCATCAAAGACAACAAGCATACAGTGACAAAGAAGAAGAAGAAAGAGGTGAACATCAAGAAATAGAGTTTTCAGTTCAATCATCATGAAACCCTAGGCAAAAGAGGTAGTACAAAAATACCAGGGAGCTCAAAGCGTAAACATCAACACCCTCCGCTCGTCAAGCCTCCTGAGCACTTCCATTTTCCTCCTCCCCTCTGTCAAGGTAGTTTTCGTTTTCTCCTTTCCTTTCATACCTCACACAAGACAAGCAAAAACGCATTAAAACATAGAATCAGACTCAACAAATCAGAGAACCTTAACATGCAAATCTAAATGTTTAACGAATTTGAGACATGCCGTTACCTTGGTTCACCGTTGCCTAAGCGAACGTGAGGAGGAGGACGAGTTAGTGCTGGTGGCTGAGGCAAAAGATTCACGCTGAGCACTCAGAAGCAAACGAGGAAGATGAAGATGAACGAAACCACCATGAGCGCCGCTGTACACAAACCCTAGAATTTGTTCCCAAATGAAAACACAAATGAAACCCTAAAATGGCTTGAGCCTGAACGTGGGCCTTGCCCGTTTCTGCATACCTAAAGCCCATTAAAATGCTTACCCCTTTTTAACAAACATTTTATTAACACTAACTCTTTCTTTTTATATAAACAATATATTCTTTTTTTTCTAATTTATTCTTTACAATATCACATTAATACTAATACATAAAACCATTTTATTTAAAATATCTAATTTAAACTTTCTTTTCTATATACTTAATTCAATTAATTTAAAACATTTTTTGAATACATATTAAAACACAAATACATAAAAATATATCTTTTTTATTACACAATATAATTAAGATTGAAAGCATTTTTTCCTTTTCTTTTAATAAAAATATACTTTTTGTACATAACAAATGAAAAATACATTTTGATACATAATATAATTGAAAACATTTTCTTTTCATTAAACCTTTCTTTTTATACATATCAAAATACAAGATTACAAGACTAATTAATTAAATAGACGTTTAATTTTTCTTTAGGTCAAAACAAATACCTAACAATACCTTCTTAAATTCATATTGTCGCACATGTAAATAATCACTTACACAATACATCTCATACTTACACAATACATTCACATTGCCCCTATACACATTTGCTTATACATTGATATTCATTATTTACATTTGATCGCAAATTCGATTTGGTTGTAACTTATTGGATACTATAGGTCTCATCCCCATTTGTGAATATTGTACCTCCACTCCCGGATACTATTTTGTAATAGCGTAGACTTTACATTTTCGCAATTTACCGCTTTCAATTATACCATGGTTAGACCTAGGGTTTGCATGTACATAAAATCAAACGCTAGATAACCTAATACAAGACAGATACATGAAATCAATACACAATCACACTTGCACCCCCTAGGGTAATCCCACGTGTTGCCTTCCAAAATAGGCCATGCTTGCACGTCGAGTTTCTTTGACAAAACGAATTCAAAATGATCATAGTCCCTCGATAACACTTTCAAAATATTGCCTAAACAAATGATCAAGTCCCTCAAAGCAAATTGCCAAAGACACTTGGCACCATTGCATTCATGGTCCATACGATGACCCGCGCCCGTCCCGAATAAACTTCCTAAATGCAAGATTGTCCACCAAATTCAATGGTGGAACAAAATTGTTAAAAAGGGTTAAAACATAACAAAAAACCTTTGAGTACAATAGGGTAGATAAAACTCTTAGTTACTTGAGATCAACTTGCAAAAACACTTGCCTTCTTTTCAAAAAACCATAATCCACGACACTTTCAAACAAACTCTCAAAAACATTTGAAACATCTTTTCGAAAAGATCTACACTTTTGTAAAACACTCAAACACGAGTCAAATACATTGGTTGCCTAAGACAAGGCATCTCTTCAAAAACATTTTCAAAAACACATACACACACACCATTTTCAAGCAATCGAAAATCAAGGCAAGTGATCTAAAAAACCAAGTAACTAAGAGCCCATGGATAACCATGGATGAAAAGGGTGCTAATACCTTCCCTTTTCATAATCTACCCCCCGAACCCACGAAATATCTCAAAAGGTTTTTGTTGTGCTTTTTTAACCTTTCCTTTAGGATAAAGTAAAAAGTCGGTGGCGACTCTTGCTCAACCGCACAAGTGCGAATACAAATGCAAAACCACAGTCAGTTCTCCCACCGTATCACAGAACTGGCGACTCTGCTGGGGATTTCTTTTAAAGTGGGGTTACCTTAGGGTTTAGATCACTTTTACTTTCTTGCTTTGATTGACTTGATTGATTTATCTTTTTGGGTCCTTGTTTGGGTTTGTTATAAATCCTCCACCCGGATTTGGGGCACCTTCTTAGGTAAATAGAAAAAAAACTGTGAGGGAACTGTGCGGGGTATACCGACATGGTTGAAGCAGTAAGCTATGTTAGTGTGACATATTTGTGAGTACCGGTAACCCTTGAGTTCAGTCAAGGAGAGTACGGGGCCGCTGAGTGATGTCGTGAAGCACTAACGAACTCTTAGAACCTTAATTGACCATCTTAGCCTTTTTAGGGGTAGTGAGATGACTGACTTTGGTGCAGTCCGGAGTTGGTAGATCCTCGATACTACACTCTTTTGAGGATTGTTTTCTTGGAATATTTCGGTCGCCAGTAAGTGGCTAAACCGAAACGATGAACACAGAAAACAATCCAATGATATTGAGCTCCTTAGAACCCGGTTTCTATTTTAGGACAGGATGAGCCAACTAACTTCAAGAGGGTAGTACCTGAACCTCATGCAAGCCTCAACCTAAGGACTTGTTTGCTTTGTGTGAATATGTTTGCCTCTATATACGCTCACTTGCATGTACATAACATCATGACATCATACCATAGCATTTTCAATAACCATTTCAAGGATCTCTAGGGTTCTTTTGATGCAGGGTCACGTTGAACCAGACGTCTACCAAGGGACAGGAGGTTTCTCCTCTAAACAAAGTTCTCCAATCAAAGTTCAAGAACAACAACTTGAATCAGTGGCTATGACCCACTTGACATGGTGAGCTTGATTCTCGTGGAAAGACATCCACCGATACAAAGTTCTCCAGTCAAAGATCAAGTGCAACAATTTGAATCAGTGGCTATGACCCACTTGACATGGTGAGCTTGATTCTAGTGGAAAGACATCCACCGGTGCAGAGATCTCCGATCCAAGAGCAGAGTTCAACCTCTAACATTTTCTTGTGTTCACCCCGAGAGATCCTTGAAAGCATGCATCCACATATCATGCATCGCATTTTAACAGTCTTTCCTTTTTCAGGTTTCCTTACTCTCATGCTGTTTATTTCAGCAAGAGATTGCGCTAGAAAGGTCTGTCAAAGACATCCAAGACCAGACTGCTCAGCTGCAGGAGATGTTCCTGAACTTGTCTCTGGGGCAAGAAGAGATGAAAGCTCTCCTCACCAAGGGCTTGGAGAATTCCAACAATGCCAGGAGTGACCAGCTTGCGGAGCTGCGGTTTGATCTGACAACCTTGAGGACTCAAATGATGGGAAAGTTGGTGGGCCAGATGGCTCTCATCCAAGACCTATCTCAAAGACAAGAGGAACTCAGAGTTCTTGTCCGCCAATTGCTTCCAAACAACCAACTGGGGCAAACATCTGAGGTCGAAGAGCAAGTCACCGCTCAGCCTCTATCCACTCAGGAAGACAAGGGGAAAGCTCCTTTGCTTGCTTCAGGGTCACAAGCCCATCAACAACCTCGCCAGCGTCAACGGGGTAATCGGCGTAAACAAGAAACATCGGGAAGACAGTTTACGGAGACTGAAATACCATCATTTTTCATACTTAAGCGCCTGATGGAGGTCAACTTGCTTACCTTAAAAGACCCTCCTCAGAAGCCCAATATCTCCTCTCCTGACTATCATCCCGACGCATTTTGTGTTTACCATTCCTACAGCCCGGGACACGACACCAACGACTGTTGGGCCTTGAAGAACAAGATTCAAGATCTGATCGACATTGGGGTGTTGGAATTCATGCCAGACGGTGAGATGAAAATCTTCCGTTAAAGGGTTCTCCACTTGAAGTGACGAAGCTCAAGCTGAAAGACTTTTGCTTCTTTTTGAATTTTCAAAGTTGTAATTTCTTTTGTTGTCAAACAATTATCTGTTGATGTTAAACTCTGTTTTCATTAATGCATTGCATATGTTTGTCTTGAATTCATCCATTTGTTTCACTACTCTTATGCTTTTCTTTATGATATTTGACTCTTGATAAAAAGCTGTAAGCCTTTAGAGGGAGGATGACGAAACAATACCATGATCTTATACAGTATGCTTTTGAACAGACCTTGCTGATGATGTACATGCATTTCTTTCAATTCCCAAACACTGGAGTTATAAGGAAGTTAATCCCTAGTCAACCCCTTTGAGCCAAAGAAGTAGGAGTTTTCTGCTCTAAACGATCAAAACCTTTGATATAAACCTGGGGCAGGGTAGTATCTCAGTTAATTCAAAAGAAAATGCGCATTGAAGTTGCAAATTCTCAGTTCGTAATACAACGAGCGACTTCGAAAAAGAAAGCATTCCTGGGGAATCAAAAGACAAGGGTGGTTCCCTATCACATAGACAGTCAATCTCTCAAAAGAGAAAAGCCCGCCGAGCCAAAACCTATAAAGGAGGCTTAAGAAAGCTGGGGCATCCCGCTGACAGAAATCCCGAAAAAGAAAATGGTAACAGTCAGGCAAAAGTTAGGGATAACAAATTAAAATCAAAATAGTGAGGTCATTACAAAATCCTCAGCAACATGAAAAATGTTGAAAAAGAAAAGAAGAGATGATGACTGTCTCCCCAAATTCAAACTGGTGAACCATCGCCCAGAAGTCGTCTGAAACTCAAAACAGAGTATGACGCAATTAACTGAGCTTAGGTTGGAGAACATCACGAAGAGCGGGTGGGTACAAATATACTTTGAGCCTTTATCCTTTGTTTCTTAAACCGTGAACCAGGCCACGTTACAACCCTTCAAAAGTCCTAATTGAAGCATGGGTTAGTTCGAAAGCATACTGTTACAAAAGGTATCCTGACTCCTGTAAGGCTTTACTCTAAATCTTGTGTTGATTTGTCTTATAAAAAGTTTTCTGCTAAAAAACGCATTTTTCAAAACTTCGAGACAAACATAAACTTCGCATTACTTGAATATCATTGTCTGCAGTTGGCTTTTTGTTTGACAGCGAAGAAATTCATACAGCGAATGTTCGGAGGAACGAAAACTCTCTCAGTATGTAAAAATCACTTCAAGAGGATAACACTTCCATTACAAACCTCCTATCAACAAGGGGCATGACATGTCACAATTCAATTAACCCGGGGCAGTCCAGTCAAGGTCCAACAGATCTTTCAAAGTTCAGTTAACCTGGGGCAGTCCAGTCAAGATTTCAAGAAATCTCTCAATGTGTAGAGTAATCTGATTCAAGACTCCTTCATCACCACTTGGGGCATTCGAATGTCAAAAGTGTTCAACAAATTAACTATTACAATTCCAGATTCGACTCCTGTATCCAGCCAGGGCATATCCATCAACTATCACATTTCCAGACTCGATTCCTGTATCTAGCCGGGGAACGTCTGAAGAGTTTGAAGATTCGATTCCTGTATCCAGCCAGGGCATATCCATCAACTATCACATTTCCAGACTCGATTCCTGTATCTAGCCGGGGCACGTCTGAAGAGTTTGAAGATTCGATTCCTGTATCCAGCCAGGGCATATCCATCGACTATCACATTTCCAGACTCGATTCCTGTATCTAGCCAGGGCACGTCTGAAGAGTTTGAAGATTCGATTCCTGTATCCAGCCAGGGCATATCCATCGACTATCACATTTCCAGACTCGATTCCTGTATCCAGCCAGGGCACGTCTGAAGAATTCCAGATCAAGACCTGTAACAAGCCAGGAAATTATCTACATCACCACTTGGGGCATTCGAATGTCAAAAGTGTTCACAAACCGATGCAGTTTTACACGAGCTCATCATCAGGAAGCCCTACACCGGTTCCTCTTCAAGACTTCCGAAAACAATTTATGGATTCTTCCCAACAACGGATGTTAATCTATCAGCTTGTTCAGATGCAACCCTTGAAAACAGTTTACGGACGCTTCCCAACAACGGACGCTGCTCTATTGCTGATTCAATCTCAAGACTTCTGAAACAGTTCACGAGTTCTCCAAGTAACGGATGTTAACCTATCACTTGTTCAGATTCTTCTTCAAGACTTCTGAAAACAATTTATGGATTCTTCCCAACAACGGATGTTAATCTATCAGCTTGTTCAGATGCAACCCTTGAAAACAGTTTACGGACACTTCCCAACAACGGATGCTGCTCTATTGCTGATTCAACTTTAAGATTTCTGAAAATAGTTCACGGGTTCTCCAAGTAAACGGATGTTAACCTATCACCTGTTCAGATTCTTCTTCAAGACTTCTGAAAACAGTTTATGGATTCTTCCCAACAACGGATGTTAATCTATCAGCTTGTTCAGATGCAACCTTTGAAAACAGTTTACGGACGCTTCCCAACAACGGATGCTGCTCTATTACTTATTCAACTTCAAGATTTCTGAAAACAGTTCACGGGTTCTCCAAGTAACGGATGTTAACCTATCGCTTGTTCAGATTCTTCTCAAGCTAACTCCACTCAGAGTCAAGCTTCATTATCCCCAACAAAGCTAAAACTTCAAATTATCAATCCCCAGCAGAGCCAGACCATTGAACCTTCTCCCTACAGAGTTTTAGGAGAGTAAATCTTGAGTTCCCCAGTGAAGTCGCCAGAGTTACTTCCCACCGAGCTGAAGATTCTCAATCTTTACCTCCCCAGCATGAGTCTACTAGTTTGGAATTCCCCAGTAGAGGTCATCAGGAATTTTCTTCCCCAGCAACAGCCAAGGATTTATTTTCCCGGCAGCAGTCAAGATGCTTTTATCTTCGGCTATTTCAGATTCATTTATCCTCAGCAAGATAGCTCATCAGCTTACATGCGCATTCATCACATTCATGTCATAAACATTGATGCCACATACATTGCATCATGCATCATAACATTGCATACAACTAACCCTCTATCTTTTCAGGTAAGAGCAGTCGACAAACACAGATCATCTTCCGAGATTCATCCAGAAATAGTTCAGATGTGACCCGGACACGGCGACATTCTGATACTTATTCCAGATCCATTCAGACGCATCATCAGGAAACCCTACACCGGTTCCTCTTCAAGACTTCTGAAGACAGTTTACGGATTCTTCCTAACAACGGATGTCAATCTACCAACTTGTTCAGATGCCAACTTTTGAAAACAGTTCACGGGTTCTCCAGTAACGGATGTTAACCTATCACTTGTTCAGACTCTTCTCAACTTTTGAAAACGGTTTACAGACGCCTCCCAACAACGGATGTTGTTCTATTGCTTATTCAATCTCAACTCCTGAAAATAGTTTACGGATTCTCCAGACACGGACGTCAATCTGTTGCTTATTCGGACTCCTAATTCGGAGATGTTCCGAAACATGGATGCCCTTCTGATACTTGTCCACTCACCATTGACAAACAGTTCAATATAACCAGATGGCATCTATAAGCCCATCCTCCTACCAGCAGTAACCAGATGGCATCTATAAGCCCATCCTCCTACCAGCAGTCACCAAATGGCATCTTTAAGCCCATTATCAGATGGCATCTCTAAGCCCATCCCCCGAAAAGATTCTATCACACCAGATGGCATCTTTAAGCCCATCACCAAATGGCATCTGTAAGCCCATTCACCTCTACCATCACATCGCCGAGTGCAAATTTTCTGGGCACTTTAGTGTCCAATCTTCTTTTACCTTCAAGTCGCGAAAGGCAAACTTGCCAATCTAACTCTTCAGGTCCAAGAAGATTGAACAGGGGCAACTGTTGTACCCCAAAATTTGCACTCGCATTTTACCACAAGAAATCTCAGCTTCAGGCATTTCCTGATTTTTCAAATTGGCTCAAGAATCGGTCAAACAGACTTTTCTCGTCAGTCATACAAAATTAGGGTTTTATTGATTTTTCAGGGCTCTGGATTGTTTCACACAATTGGCTTAGGGTTTTGGTTGATTCTGGCTCAATTGTGATCAGGCGAATGCTCTTTGGCATTTAATCAGGAATTAAGGTTTTTGTGGGCACGTTCTCAGAAGAATTTAAATTCCACAGCACTTTGCAAGTTATTCCGAGATTCGGGTTGAATTCGTATTGTGTTGATTTAATCAGTAAAAGAGACAGTTGGTTTGAATTCACGTTGTTTTGTTCGAGCCAGTCAAAAGAAATATGCAGTATTGGATTTACAGTGCTTGATAAGAAATCAGTAAGAAAGGAATGCGTCTGATCAGTTTTTGCGTTTGACTGTGCGTTGCTTTAGATGATGGAGGCGCCAAGTTCATTTATTTTGATCAACGAAGAATCAATGTTTAGTTGATTATTTATTATTCTAAGGATTAAATATCTGAAATTTAATTTTCATTTATTTTAATTTAAGGAACTATAAATAATAAGTAAATAATTGAAAAAGGGATAAAAAAAATTAAATGGATCAATAGAATTTTTATTTCATATTTAAACATTTGTTACAATTATTATTTAGATACAAGTATGCATTTACGAAGTATTTAAAATAATAATAGTTTACAATGATTAAATTGAAAATAAAAACTATCCTATTTTTCTAAATATTTTCTAAGTCCCTAATTCTTCAGTCTTCACTTTGCTCCTCTCCATCCAAATATTCATCTGCAAAAAGAAAAGGAAAAAGTCAGTGACTGATAAATAAATAAAGACAGATAAAATTGCAGTCATCATTAAGGGCCACTGATTGGGATCAGTTAACCCTCTCTGCAAATCACGGGATTTCTCCCGGTTCACAAAGAGGGAAGAATTTTATGCAAAGTTGAGAAAAAATGCAAAGTGTCAAAATGCATAAATGCAAAATGTCAAACTGCATAGTTCAGAAACAAGTTCAAACCCAACTGAAAAAAATGCAAAGTGCAATTTACTGTCAAAATGCCAAGAAGTCTACTCAAAGCTGTCAAGTTACTGCACAAGGATATCAAAGAAGATAAAAAAGTACAAAAGTTGTCAAAGAAAAGATAAAGAATGCAGAGGAAATCCATTATGCAAGCAAATCTATTCATATCATCATTTCCCATAAGGGTGGCCCTTTCAGAAAGTACAGCAGAAAACATATTTTAACATATTTAACTGTACTAAGGGAGAGAAAAAGAAGAGGAAAGTAAGCAGGTTTTTTAGGCTTTTAGGCAGGAAGACAGAAAGACAAAAACAAAACACAGTGGATAAGGCAAGGAGGTAAAAAAGGCTATACAAGACAGCCTACCAGTTATAACCAAAAAACTCCAACAGAAAACATATATCAGGAGGCCTTAACCAAGTCAAACAAAAAAAAGCAAAAAGCAAAAAGATCATACCTGCCTGAAGCTTTGAAACAAAAACAACTAGAACCAAGTTCAAAACTATAACATAGAAACCTGCATTAGCTCAAACCAAATAACATAAAAACCTGCCATCTGCACTAAGACAACCGGCCTAAGCACAAACTGATAAACCAAACCATTACCCTGTCTAAACCTGAAACCTGCATATGCCAAACCTGCTGAAGCACACCACCCTACTGTCAAGCCACTCAACAGCCAAAACATAAACCAAGTCCAATACCATTACTACTGTCAAAAACAATATGGCCTAAAACTCAAAACTGTCTAAACCTCATACCTGCATTAACCTAAACCAACATACAAACCTGCAAAGAGTTAAAAACTTACTGTCTGCATTGCCACAGCCTACCAAAGCATCACCAAAATCTTGGCCTAAACATCAAAAACATGTTCAAGGCCAAATCTGAAACCAACTGTATAAACCCTATCAGAACCTAAAACCTTTCCGATTGCATCAAACTTTTCAAAACATCCAAACCCCACGAGCCCTCAGGAAGATAACATCATTGGGCAATCAGATAAGCAACATAAGCAAGCAGAACAACACAGGAAACGAAGAGACAGTCAAGGAAGAAACATGTCAAGATAGGCAACAGAAGAAAGCGTACAGAAGCATCAAAGACAACAAGCATACAGTGACAAAGAAGAAGAAGAAAGAGGTGAACATCAAGAAATAGAGTTTTCAGTTCAATCATCATGAAACCCTAGGCAAAAGAGGTAGTACAAAAATACCAGGGAGCTCAAAGCGTAAACATCAACACCCTCCGCTCGTCAAGCCTCCTGAGCACTTCCATTTTCCTCCTCCCCTCTGTCAAGGTAGTTTTCGTTTTCTCCTTTCCTTTCATACCTCACACAAGACAAGCAAAAACGCATTAAAACATAGAATCAGACTCAACAAATCAGAGAACCTTAACATGCAAATCTAAATGTTTAACGAATTTGAGACATGCCGTTACCTTGGTTCACCGTTGCCTAAGCGAACGTGAGGAGGAGGACGAGTTAGTGCTGGTGGCTGAGGCAAAAGATTCACGCTGAGCACTCAGAAGCAAACGAGGAAGATGAAGATGAACGAAACCACCATGAGCGCCGCTGTACACAAACCCTAGAATTTGTTCCCAAATGAAAACACAAATGAAACCCTAAAATGGCTTGAGCCTGAACGTGGGCCTTGCCCGTTTCTGCATACCTAAAGCCCATTAAAATGCTTACCCCTTTTTAACAAACATTTTATTAACACTAACTCTTTCTTTTTATATAAACAATATATTCTTTTTTTTCTAATTTATTCTTTACAATATCACATTAATACTAATACATAAAACCATTTTATTTAAAATATCTAATTTAAACTTTCTTTTCTATATACTTAATTCAATTAATTTAAAACATTTTTTGAATACATATTAAAACACAAATACATAAAAATATATCTTTTTTATTACACAATATAATTAAGATTGAAAGCATTTTTTCCTTTTCTTTTAATAAAAATATACTTTTTGTACATAACAAATGAAAAATACATTTTGATACATAATATAATTGAAAACATTTTCTTTTCATTAAACCTTTCTTTTTATACATATCAAAATACAAGATTACAAGACTAATTAATTAAATAGACGTTTAATTTTTCTTTAGGTCAAAACAAATACCTAACAATACCTTCTTAAATTCATATTGTCGCACATGTAAATAATCACTTACACAATACATCTCATACTTACACAATACATTCACATTGCCCCTATACACATTTGCTTATACATTGATATTCATTATTTACATTTGATCGCAAATTCGATTTGGTTGTAACTTATTGGATACTATAGGTCTCATCCCCATTTGTGAATATTGTACCTCCACTCCCGGATACTATTTTGTAATAGCGTAGACTTTACATTTTCGCAATTTACCGCTTTCAATTATACCATGGTTAGACCTAGGGTTTGCATGTACATAAAATCAAACGCTAGATAACCTAATACAAGACAGATACATGAAATCAATACACAATCACACTTGCACCCCCTAGGGTAATCCCACGTGTTGCCTTCCAAAATAGGCCATGCTTGCACGTCGAGTTTCTTTGACAAAACGAATTCAAAATGATCATAGTCCCTCGATAACACTTTCAAAATGTTGCCTAAACAAATGATCAAGTCCCTCAAAGCAAATTGCCAAAGACACTTGGCACCATTGCATTCATGGTCCATACGATGACCCGCGCCCGTCCCGAATAAACTTCCTAAATGCAAGATTGTCCACCAAATTCAATGGTGGAACAAAATTGTTAAAAAGGGTTAAAACATAACAAAAAACCTTTGAGTACAATAGGGTAGATAAAACTCTTAGTTACTTGAGATCAACTTTCAAAAACACTTGCCTTCTTTTCAAAAAACCATAATCCACGACACTTTCAAACAAACTCTCAAAAACATTTGAAACATCTTTTCAAAAAGATCCACACTTTTGTAAAACACTTAAACACGAGTCAAATACATTGGTTGCCTAAGACAAGGCATCTCTTCAAAAACATTTTCAAAAACACATACACACACACCATTTTCAAGCAATCGAAAATCAAGGCAAGTGATCTAAAAAACCAAGTAACTAAGAGCCCATGGATAACCATGGATGAAAAGGGTGCTAATACCTTCCCTTTTCATAATCTACCCCCCGAATCCATGAAATATCTCAAAAGGTTTTTGCTGTGCTTTTTTAACCTTTCCTTTAGGATAAAGTAAAAAGTCGGTGGCGACTCTTGCTCAACCGCACAAGTGCGAATACAAACGCAAAACCACAGTCAGTTCTCCCACCGTATCACAGTACCCCAGATCCGGGTAGAGGATCAAAACAAACCCAAACAAGGAACCAATAATGTAAAGCAAGCAATTCAAACAAATGAAGGGAAGTAAATGTGATCTAACCTTAAGGTAACCCCACTTTTAAGTATTCTCCCCAGCAGAGTCGCCAATTCTATGATGCGGTGGGAGAACTGACTTGATTATTTTGCGTTTGTGTTTGCAAATGTTGCGGTTTAGCAAGAGTCGCCACCGACTTTTCTTTTATCCAAAAGGAAAGGTGAAAAAGCACATGAAAGACCTTTAGAGATGTTTTCTTGAGTTCGGGGGGTAGATTATGAAAAGGGAAGGTATTAGCACCCTTTTCATCCATGGTTTTCCATGGGCTCTTAGTTGCTTGCTAGATCACTTGCTTTTGTTTGAATGTGTGCTTGTGATGTGGGTTTTGAAAGTATTTTGAAAATGTGACTTTGTAATGATTCTCGTCTCTATAAGAATGCATACAAAGTATTGTTTTGAAAATAGTTCAAAGAGGTGTTTGTGGGACGTGTTTTTGAAAGTGTTTTTGAAAAGGGTTTTTCTTTGTAATGGCTCTCATTTCTATAAGAACGCGTACAAAGTGTTTTTCCTTTGAAAATATTTCAAATGAAAGTGTGGGTGTATAAAAATATTTTTGTTGTGAGCAAGCGAGCAACTAGGAGCAAATCTACCTATTCAAAATGGTCTTAGATGTTCTTTTCCTCCTCCTTTAGACGTTGTTATCTTACCATTATTTTGGTAAGAAGCCTCATCTTTGGATGTGAAGGGACGAGCGTGGGACATTTGTATAGTCATAGTAGGCAACCTGTGGTACGGTGGGAGAACTGACTAGTGTTTCGCGTTCGTATTCGCACTTGTGCGGTTGAGCAAGAGTCGCCACCGACTTTTTATTTTATCCTAAAGGAAAGGTCAAAAAAGCACAGCAAAAACCTTTTGAGATATTTCATGGGTTCGGGGGGTAGATTATGAAAAGGGAAGGTATTAGCACCCTTTTCATCCATGGTGTGATCGGTGGATCTGGAATTGACTGTTTAACGCTGGTTCGCGAAATGTCGCGGAAGCAAGAGTCGCCACCGTCTTTTATTTTCTCCAAATGGAAAGGACAAAAGCACAGAAAAATTCCTTAAAGAGATTGCTCTCGGTTCGGGAGGCAGGTTATAAAAAGGGAAGGTGTTAGCACCCTTTCTATCCATGGTTATCCATGGGCTCTTAGATACTTGCTCACTTGTGTTTTCAAAAGGTTTGTTTTCTTTTCAACTGTGGGTTTTAAAAAGTTTCTTTGAAAATTTCAGTTCGACTCTTGTATCAGTCCTCAAGAGTGTTTGAAAAGTTGCTTTTGAAAGCTTTTTGAAAAGGTGTCGGTGTGAAAATTATTTTTGATTTGTTTTGAAATTAGAGCAAGTATCTACGAGAACCTACCTACCCTAAGGAATTCGTCTGTGTAAATGTCCTTTAAAGTAGTGCCATCCCACCATTGAGAGGTAGGTAGCACCACCGTTGGAGGTGTTCGAGTCAATTCGAGGTTCGGGACATGGTGATCACCAGAGCAATGGGAAGACACCTTAGAAGCTACCCTCATGCCAGGTTCCCGGATCATGAGGACTTACTAAGACATCCTCTACTCGACGATCACCTTTCGAGGCAAGGCAACAGTGAGGCGTACCCTAGGGGTGGTGTGTGCGATTTGTGTGTCGTTTTCATTTGTATTTGTCTTGTCATATGATTGGTGTTCTGCGCTTGTTTTTATTATGGCCATTCATTCTTGCATGCTTTGTTTAACAGTTAAAAGAGTGCGGAAAAGTAAATCTAAAGCTATTACAAATGGCGCGGGTCCACATCGCCAAAATTAAACCGGACCCGATTTGACGGAAAATAAATAAAGCAAATAAAGTAAAGAATTGGAAAGTACGAGAAGTAATTACAAGGCTTCGGGAGAGGTACATAATTATTTAACGACATAAAATAAATATGCGAAATTAAATCGAAACGAGGGCGTTGGACCCTTTTGCAAAATTAAATTAATAAGGAATTAAAATTAAAATTAAAAGAAAATGTTTTTGGTATTTTTATGTTTTTTAAGATTTAATAGAAAAAGAATTAATTAAAACTAAAATAAAATATTAAACCTAGTTCTAATTATTTTTTAAGTTATTAAGAAAAATATTGAAGTTTTTAACCTAAATTAACCCTAATTTATTTACAAGTTTAATTATTAAAATAAATAAAAGAAATAATATTATTGGGAGAAAAGAAATTAAAAAGGAATAAAATTAATTAAATCTAATTCTATATTATTTTGTATTTTTGTTATTAAAAGAATTAAAATTAAAAACCCTAATTTAAGCTAATTAATTTACATGCATTTATTTACAAGAAAATATTAAAATAAAATATTCATTATGTTTTTTTTTATTTTTTTGAGTTTTTATGTATTTTATAATTTATGAAAAAATATTAAATTGATTAAAAGAATAATTAAAAGAAAATAATAAGAAGAAATTGAGAAAATTGCAAACCAAGGGGGTGGTAGTCCCAAATTAGGAGGTATGATTTTGAATAATCTGGCCCATTAAGGAGCTGGCCTTTATTGACTTCCCAGATGGCATGCTGCAGCGTTGACTTATGCTCATGGTATGCTTTCAATCTATGCCTTTGACTGGATCTCAGCGTGCACGTGGATGACTGGATGATGAAGTGTATGGTGCGTCTGCAGTATGGAAATTGCATAGGAACATATATGGCAAAATAATATGGGAAATTATACAGACCTGGGGTTCGAACCCAGGTCACTAGCATCACCAACCCACACCTGTGCCACTAAGCCATGTCAACGCATTTGATATATAAATAACAAATAAATAATAAAAAGAAAATGTGAGTTAGTGCTTGGAAACGCGCGCGAATTTCAAACCAGCGTATCACTTATTGACAACACATCATCTTCTTCGCGTGTTTTTATTTTTTCTGAAACTACAAAACATAGGCCACGGTTTTACCACCGTTTCAGAATGGGTCTTTTGGGAAAATAGCGATTAGGCTATCCTTGAACATAAATTAGGCGCGAGGGTCCTATCTTCTTCGCCTCCATGCGCTGAATCCAATGATGGTGGTCTTGAGTCTTAATTTTTCCTCGTTTGAAAATCCCCAATTCCAACCTCTGAAAACCCTAGAAAATAAACATGGCAAAATCGCGTATAGCACAGAAAAAAGCAATTGAATATATGGGTTAGCTTCAAAACATCATAATGAACATGAATCAATGAATAAATTTCACAAATAATGCATGGAATATGATATACGATTATGAGTTTTTTTCTGTACAGTTTTGATTCAATATACCAATTCTTGGAGTTTGAATGGATGTTAATGATTGGAATATGTTCAGGGAGACTTGAGGAAGCTAATGGAATGAGAATTGCGCTTTTAATCCACCTCTAAAGATGATTTCAGAATTGACTTTTTAGGCAAAAATTCCAAGTTTTGCAAATGCTTTTAGGCGCAGCTTTGTGTCTGGCATGATTAGGTTTATGATCAGGCATATGTAGTGAAGGCATTAGGTTAACAAAACTCAATCAAATCCAATGCAATAATGGTTTTTGGAAATTTGATTTTAAGGATCTTTTTCATATCTTTTTCATGTGTTCTTTGTGTCAATTAGGATCCAATCACTCCAAATCTTTCCACATTTAGCTAAGCACGAAATATTGAGTCTAAAACATGTATAAAAGGATTGGTTAGGTCAAGTTAGATATTTTTCATATATTTAAATGATTTAAATGAATTAATATAAATAATAATTCAAATAAATAAATAAAAAATGAGAAAATACTTCCCTTTGGGCCAAGTGGTCGTGCACATGCTTAGAATGATGAATCATGGAAGAAAAATGGACCCATTAGCAATTTTAGGTCATTTGAATCAATGTTGACTTTTCAAAATATCCAAATATTTCCCAACTTCCACAAGGCATAACTTGCTCAATTTTTAATCTTTTCTCATGTTCTTGGACATTTTGGAAAGGTCTTTGAGTCCTATAACTAATGCCTTTGGTCCCATGTCATTTTGATTTACCAATCGCAAGTTATGGCCTTTGACTTAAAGTCCCTTTTTGTTGACTTTTGAAAATGACCTATAATGTTGAAATTGATAACTTTTTGTGAGAGCATTTCTTGGACTTGAAGTATGAAGATGAGTTGTAGGAAATGTCTTTCTCTTCAAAATGAGCTTTGGATGGAATTTTTCTGATAATCCATGTGAAAGTTATGCCCTGGTCAATTTTAGTTGACTTTTTCAGCTGTCCAAATAAGGAAACTTTTGCATCTTGATGATTTTCTGAGCCAAATTTTGAGAATCATGATCAAGCATTGATCAAATGATGTTTGTGGCTTCAAAATGATATGGTGACCAAAAATTTGAACTTTTGACTATCAAATGACCATTTTGCCCCTACAGTTGACTGTAGTGCAATTAGGGTTTTTGACTGTGCAATTTTGTACTGAATGCCTTGAAACTTGATATGAGGATATTTGACCATATTTGTAGGCATATGAGACTTGATTGGGTCCTTGAAAACTTCCTTTTCTTGATCAGACTCAAAACCCTAATCTTGACTGTATAGGAAACCTTTGCACTGTGCAACCCTTGGGGAGTTTTGTGACTTGGCTTGGCAATTTCTTGAAGAATATGGGAGGGCAAATTTTGGGGTACAACAGTTGCCCCTGTTCAATATTCTTAGACCTGAGGATGCAGATTGGCGGACGTGCCTTTCGTAATCCGAGGGTAGAAGATGATTGGACACTAGAGTGCCCAGAAATTTGCGCTCACATGTTAGCAGTGTGATGGGGGGAATGGGCTTATAGATGCCATTTGGAGATTGCTGGATAGGATGATGGGCTTATAGATGCCATCTGGATGTTGATTGCGTAGGAGATTCCTTAGCGAGAACCTGCATACCTGCAAAACAGAAAATGAGTACCTGACACGTTGCAGGAGCTGATTTTAGATGCTTGGCATAGATATGTCCTGACTGGTTACAGGAGCTGAATCTGGAGCTTCAAACGGCGATGAATGAACCAGGGATGGTTACTGCCTTAATATGAACGGTAAGGGAACCTTGGGCGACTTTAACTTCAACAACGCTCGTTGAGAAAAATCTTGGATGTCTTCTACTGGGATAAGAATCAGGGAGATCTTAGGGTCGATCTGACTGAACCAGAGGAGGCCTTTGACTGGATGAGAATCAGGAAAATCTTAGGGTCGATTTAACTGAACCGGATAAGGTCTTGGAATATCTTCAACTGGATAAGCATCAGGGAGATCTTAGGGTCGATCTGACTGAACCAGAGAAGGCCTTTGACTGGATAAGCATCAGGAAAATCTTAGGGTCGATTTAACTGAACCGGACAAGGTCTTGGAATATCTTCAACTGGATAAGCATCAGGGAGATCTTAGGGTCGATCTGACTGAACCAGAGAAGGCCTTTGACTGGATAAGCATCAGGAAAATCTTGGGGTCGATTTAACTGAACCGGACAAAGTCTTAGAATATTCAACTGGATAAGTGTCAGAACGTTGCCATATCTGGTTCACATCTGAACTATATCTGGAAGGAAATCTGGAAGCAGTATCAGAACGTCACCATTTCTGGGTTACATCTGAAACTATATCTGGAAGGAAATCTGGAAGCAGTATCAGAACGTCACCATTTCTGGGTTACATCTGAAACTATATCTGGAAGGAACTCTGGAAGCAGCATCAGAACATCACCATCTCTGGGTCATATCTAAAGCTATATCTAGCAGGAAATCTGGAAGCAGTATCAGAACGTCACCATATCTGGTTTACATCTGAAACTATATCTAGAAGGAAATTTGGAAGCAGTATCAGAACGTCACCATATCTGGTTTACATCTGAAACTATATCTAGAAGGATATCTGGAAGAAGTATCAGAACGTCGCCATCTCTGGGTCATATCTGAAACTATATCTAGAAGGATATCTGGAAGCAGTATCAGAACGTCACCATATCTGGGTCATATCTGAAACTATATCTAGAAGGAAATCTGGAAGCAGTATCAGAACGTCACCATATCTGGTTCACATCTGAAACTATATCTAGAAGGATATCTGGAAGCAGTATCAAAACGTCACCATCTCTGGGTCATATCTGAAACTATATCTAGAAGGATATCTGGAAGCAGTATCAGAACGTCACCATATCTGGGTCATATCTAAAACTATATCTAGAAGGAAATCTGGAAGCAGTATCAGAACGTCACCATATCTGGTTCACATCTGAAACTATATCTAGAAGGATATCTGGAAGAAGTATCAGAACGTTACCATATCTGGTTTACATCTGAAACTATATCTAGAAAGAGTTGCGATAGTTGATAGTAATCATTTTGGTATTGATCTTTTTCCTGAAACGACAAAACATAATTGTATGCAAAATCATGATGCATGAACTGTATGTCTTCAAAATTAATGAGATTCGTGTAGTATGATGCATATTCATGCTATAATGTATGAAGATGTAATGTTCATGAATGTATTGTTGTCTAAGAAAATAAATCCTTGACGGATGCCGGGAAGTCACTCCTGGGCTGATGTTGAAGAATAGGTTTTGCTTCCGCCGGGGATGATAGTTGCAAGAATTCCGATAGGAGAAGATAACTCTATTGGGGAATAAACTTGGCGAATGAATAATTCTGCGGGGAGAAAAGATACTCTAGTAATCTTGCTGGGGAGCAATACTCTGTGGGAAGAGGGATGCCTTGTTGATTGTTGATAGTAACTTGCTGAGGATATCCTTGTTGTTGGAAGTGTTGATAGACTTCGCTGGGGATACGAAGGCTTCGTTGACGACGCTCTTTCCGTGGCTTTTTGGCTGAGGATAACCCAGTTATATCCTGGTAGGGAAATAACTCTTTGAATAAAGTCGGGCGACGCGTTCGCGCTCTGCGAGGATAAGCTTCCAAAATTAACTGGGGATAAGCTTACGGCTTGGGGAAATGGATTCCAACTTTCCTGGGGGAGCTGGATTGGACTCTCCTGGGGAAGTATTGAACTGTATTGGTTATGTTCTTCAACGGAACCTACCCTGATACCTTGGAGGATAGAACAATCAGATTGCTTAGACCACTCTTTATTGCCCCTGTTTCAGTGGTGGGAGAGGCAGACCGATGAGGGGTGCTGATAATTGTTGAGGGTCAAACCTTCTTCAGGTAGGCAGGTGACAAGATGACAGGACATAGTCGTACGCTTTGATCCCTAACTTTTTCCTAGACTGCCCTTCCGGGTTTTCAGTCCACCGGGATACCCATTTGCCCAAGCCGCCTTTTCAGGTTTTCAACTTGCCGGGTGTACAAATTTTTTCTTTTCATCCCTTATTTTTACCCGAACCCTTTTGGTTCGCCGGGAAGCCCTTATTTTTGCCTAGGTGTGTCAACCTAGCGGGTCTTTGATTGTGCGTAGTATTTTTTTTCGACTATGTCCACGCTCTCAGAATGTAGGGAGTTGCCCCTGTTAGCAGTGTTTTGTCATGCCACCAGAAGGTATTTGATCAGGCAAGATTCGTTGTTGGAATTCCCCAAGTGACTCAGGCGGAGATCTGCCCCAGGCTGATAGGCTTTTTTTGAGAGATTCTCCGAATCTTGACTTAACTGCCCCAGATGATGGACAATAGTCATGCCATGCCCCTTGATTGGAGATACTCTTGTTCATTAGACTTTCGTCATGCGAATTTCTATGCTGTTCAAACAAAAGTCATATGCAAACAAAGTTATGTTAAAAATGCAAAGCCTATGTCTGTCTTGAAGATTTTGAAAATGCATTCTTTTCATAAAACAAGTGAATGTTTGTAAAACGTGATGTCAACTCTGTATTTTATCGCAAGCCTTAAGGAGTCAGGATACCTTTCGTAACAGTATGCTTTCGAACTAACCCATGCTTCAGCTAGGACTTTTAAGGGTTATAACGTGGCCTGGTTCACGGTTTAAGAAACAAAGGATAAAGGCTCAAATTATTTGTACCCACCCACTCTTCGTGATGTTCTCCAAACCTAAACTCAGTTGATCATACGTTAGACCTTGTTTGAGTCTTTGCTCGGATTTTCCGATGATGATTCGGATATTGATGATTTCTTGTGAATAGGCAGTCATTTTTTGTCGAGGGTTTATAAGACCTCTTTCTTTTTTTCTTTGACTTTGTTATCCCTTTCTTTTTTTCCTGAACTGTTTCCTTTTTTGGAATTACAGTCAGCGGGATGCCCCAGTTTTGTAAGTCTCCTTCATGGGTTTTGACTTAATGGGTTTTTCATTTTTTGAGATAATGACTGCCTGTCCTTGTGATTTATTCAGAACCATCACTGTCTTTTGTTTTGTAAGGACCCCTTTGGTGCCATTTGTTATGCACTTGGATCAACTGAGAGAACTACCCTGCCCCAGGTTATGATAAAGGGTTTCAATTTTCGAAAATAAAAACTCCTACTTCTTTGGCTCAGAGGGGTTGACGAGGGATTATCTTCCTTATAACTCCAGTGTTTAGGATTTGAAACAATGCCTGTACCTCATCAGCGGGGTCTGTTCGAAAGCATACTGTAGATTGTGGTATCGTTTTCGTCATCCTCCCTCAAGAGGCTTAGAATTTTAGATCCAGAGTTGACATCAGAAAAAATATGAAAAGAAATTTGAACATAATGAAAACAATTGTATTAATTCCCAAAACAGACGTATGCGATGCATTGATAGAATAAAAGAGTTTGCTATGACATTAATTGTTTGTATAAGCAAAGAAAAATACAACTCAAAAATTCAAATAAACAAAAGGCTTCAATGATTGGGCAACGGAGCAGTGATTATGTTCGGAGTCTCAGGCACTTCAAACTGAATCTCCCCGGCGTCGATCATGTCTTGAATCTTGTTCTTGAGAGGCCAGCAGTTGTCCGTAGTATGCCCCGGGCTATCAGAATGATATGCGCACCTATCATTGGGATGATAGTTGGGAGCAGAAGTGTTCGGATTCCGAAGAGGAGCCCTTAAGGTGATCAGCCCTTCCTTCAACATTTGTTGCAGTGCTTGATCCAGCGACATGTTGATTTTGGTGTACTGTCGTTTCTCCTTACGCTGCTGCCCCTGTCCTTGTTGAGCAGGTCCAGGATTGGAGATTTGGATTGCCCCTACCTCATGACGGCTCTTTTTACCGTGCACAACATTGGATTCTTTCTTTCCATGATGAGGCTTTTTATCAGAAGGTGCAGCCTCTTGAATTTTCCCAGACCGGATGCCAGCTTCTATTCGCTCTCCAGTCAAGATAAGATCTGTGAATCCAGCAGACGAATTCCCAATTAGGTGGTTGTAGAATGGACCAGACAGGGTCCCCAAGAACATATCGACAAGTTCCCGATCAGTCAGAGGTGGCTGCACCCTGCCAGCCAGGTCTCTCCACTTCTGAGCGTACTCTTTAAAACCTTCGCTTGCACCTAACGACATACCCTGGAGTTGGGTACGCGTAGGAGAAAGGTCGGCATTATATTGATACTGCTTGTAGAAAGCAGTAGCCAACTCCTCCCAGTTACGAACCTTGGTCCCATCTAGCTGATAGAACCATTCGAAATGAGTCCCTGAAAGACTCTCCTGGAAGAAGTGGATCCACAAATTCTTGTCCACCGTATATGGTTGAATCTTCCGAACATAGGACCTGAGATGTAACTTGGGACAAGACGCCCCGTCATACTTGGTAAAGGATGGTGCTTTGAACTTCCGAGGAATAATCACACCAGTTGACAAACCCAGATCTCCAAAATCCAGCCCAGGTACCTGTTGGATCTCCATAGCATTCAGCCTATCCTCCAACTGTTTGTACTTGTCTTCGGCAGAAGGGTATTGTTCGTCGTTGAAATCTGTCTCGTTGTCGGAGACCACTGGACTGGGAACCCTTTCCTCTTGATGACTACCTTCCCTCACAGATGGAGTTGTCCTCTCAGTTTCAATCTGCGGTGTGTTCCTAGATCTGCGTCTAGGGCTGAACAAAACAGTCCTCTTCTTCTTCTTTTCCTTCTTCAAGAGCAGAGCTTTCAGATCTTGCTGCCCCTGGGTCAAATTCATGATCAGCCCTTGGAACTGGGCGTTCTGAGCCTGGAGTGCCTTGATAGTGTGCTCGGTTGAAGATTCAGGATTCATGACGAGACTGCTGAAATAAACAGCGAAGAAGGTAAGTAACCTGCAGAGAAAGGGTACCTGTTATGCAATGATGTGTATGATATGTATGCAATGATTTCAAGGATCTCGCAGGGTAAACAAGAAAATTGTTAGCATCGGAATTGGTAGCTTTGATTGAAGGAAGCCCATGCTGTTGAGGATTCTTCTTGAAGGGTCAAAGGCTCACCATATCCAGTGGGTCATAGCCCCTGACACCCTTGGCTAGAGGAAAATAAATCCTCTTTGCCCCTTGCTAGATGTTTGATTCATCATGACCTGCATCACAAGCCCTTGAGATCCTTGAAATGGGTTAGGATGTATGCAATGGTATGATGTCATGCTATGCATGGGGTGATGTAGGTAAACCCTGTTATGAGTCCCAATTAAGGACTATAAACAAACCCTGCAAGAAATTCAGTATACTTTGTTATGAGTCCCAATTAAGGACTATAAACAAAACCTGCAAAAGACCTAGTAAACCCTGTTATGAGTCCCAGTTAAGGACTATAAATGAAACCTGCAAGAAGCTCAAGTGTCAGATAACAAGCATGCAAGTAGTCAAGTTGGAAGGCACACAAGTCACACAAGAGAAACCCTTAGAGTTTAGGCCAGCATGGGGTCTGGGTATTACCCTCTTGAAGTTGGTGGGCTCAACCTGTCCTATTAGAAGTAACCGGGTTCTAAGGGTCCCAATATCACCGGATTGCTTTCATTGTTCATCGTTTCGATTTAGCCACTGAACTGGCGACCGAAATATTCCAGGAAAGCAATCCTCAATTGAGTGTAGTATCGAGTATCAACCAACCTCGGACTGCACCAAAGTCAGTTATCTCACTACCCTAAAGAGGCCAAGATAATTCAATTAAGGTTCCTAAGGTCTGTTGATGCTTCACGACACCACGCGGAGGCCCCGTACTCTCCTTGACTGAACTCAAGGGTTACCGGTACACACCAAAGTGCCACATCAACGTAGCAGACTGTTTCAACCATGTCGGTATACCCCGCACAGTTCCCTCACAGCCTTGTTGCTACTTTCTAAGAAGGTATCCCCAGATCCGGGTTAGGATCTATAGAACTCCCAAGCAACCCACAATAATAAAGCAAGCAAAGAAGACAATTGAAAACACAGTGATCTTAATCCTAAGGTACACCTCACTTTATAAAGGATCCCCAGCAGAGTCGCCAGTTCTGTGATCGGTGGATCTGGAACTGACTGTTTAACGCTGGTTCGCGAAATGTCGCGGAAGCAAGAGTCGCCACCGTCTTTTATTTTCTCCAAATGGAAAGGACAAAAGCACAGAAAAATTCCTTAAATAGATTGCTCTCGGTTCGGGAGGTAGGTTATAAAAAGGGAAGGTGTTAGCACCCTTTCTATCCATGGTTATCCATGGGCTCTTAGATACTTGCTCACTTGTGTTTTCAAAAGGTTTGTTTGCTTTTCAACTGTGGGTTTTAAAAAGTTTCTTTGAAAATTTCAGTTCGACTCTTGTATCAGTCCTCAAGAGTGTTTGAAAAGTTGCTTTTGAAAGCTTTTTGAAAAGGTGTCGGTGTGAAAAGTATTTTTGATTTGTTTTGAAATTAGAGCAAGTATCTACGAGAACCTACCTACCCTAAGGAATTCGTCTGTGTAAATGTCCTTTAAAGTAGTGCCATCCCACCATTGAGAGGTAGGTAGCACCACCGTTGGAGGTGTTCGGGTCAATTCGAGGTTCGGGACATGGTGATCACCAGAGCAATGGGAAGACACCTTAGAAGCTACCCTCATGCCAGGTTCCCGGATCATGAGGACTTACTAAGACATCCTCTACTCAACGATCACCTTTCGAGGCAAGGCAACAGTGAGGCGTACCCTAGGGGTGGTGTGTGCGATTTGTGTGTCGTTTTCATTTGTATTTGTCTTGTCATATGATTGGTGTTCTGCGCTTGTTTTTATTATGGCCATTCATTCTTGCATGCTTTGTTTAACAGTTAAAAGAGTGCGGAAAAGTAAATCTAAAGCTATTACAAATGGCGCGGGTCCACATCGCCAAAATTAAACCGGACCCGATTTGACGGAAAATAAATAAAGCAAATAAAGTAAAAAATTGGAAAGTACGAGAAGTAATTACAAGGCTTCGGGAGAGGTACATAATTATTTAACGACATAAAATAAATATGCGAAATTAAATCGAAACGAGGGCGTTGGACCCTTTTGCAAAATTAAATTAATAAGGAATTAAAATTAAAATTAAAAGAAAATGTTTTTGGTATTTTTATGTTTTTTAAGATTTAATAGAAAAAGAATTAATTAAAACTAAAATAAAATATTAAACCTAGTTCTAATTATTTTTTAAGTTATTAAGAAAAATATTGAAGTTTTTAACCTAAATTAACCCTAATTTATTTACAAGTTTAATTATAAAAATAAATAAAAGAAATAATATTATTGGGAGAAAAGAAATTAAAAAGGAATAAAATTAATTAAATCTAATTCTATATTATTTTGTATTTTTGTTATTAAAAGAATTAAAATTAAAAACCCTAATTTAAGCTAAT
This sequence comes from Vicia faba, assembly GCA_948472305.1. Taxonomy (NCBI): domain Eukaryota; kingdom Viridiplantae; phylum Streptophyta; class Magnoliopsida; order Fabales; family Fabaceae; genus Vicia; species Vicia faba. The sequence continues at coordinate 294,590,186 of OX451740.1, read as the reverse complement.
TAATTTACATGCATTTATTTACAAGAAAATATTAAAATAAAATATTCATTATGTTTTTTTTTATTTTTTTGAGTTTTTATGTATTTTATAATTTATGAAAAAATATTAAATTGATTAAAAGAATAATTAAAAGAAAATAATAAGAAGAAATTGAGAAAATTGCAAACCAAGGGGGTGGTAGTCCCAAATTAGGAGGTATGATTTTGAATAATCTGGCCCATTAAGGAGCTGGCCTTTATTGACTTCCCAGATGGCATGCTGCAGCGTTGACTTATGCTCATGGTATGCTTTCAATCTATGCCTTTGACTGGATCTCAGCGTGCACGTGGATGACTGGATGATGAAGTGTATGGTGCGTCTGCAGTATGGAAATTGCATAGGAACATATATGGCAAAATAATATGGGAAATTATACAGACCTGGGGTTCGAACCCAGGTCACTAGCATCACCAACCCACACCTGTGCCACTAAGCCATGTCAACGCATTTGATATATAAATAACAAATAAATAATAAAAAGAAAATGTGAGTTAGTGCTTGGAAACGCGCGCGAATTTCAAACCAGCGTATCACTTATTGACAACACATCATCTTCTTCGCGTGTTTTTATTTTTTCTGAAACTACAAAACATAGGCCACGGTTTTACCACCGTTTCAGAATGGGTCTTTTGGGAAAATAGCGATTAGGCTATCCTTGAACATAAATTAGGCGCGAGGGTCCTATCTTCTTCGTCTCCATGCACTGAATCTAATGATGGTGGTCTTGAGTCTTAATTTTTCCTCGTTTGAAAATCCCCAATTCCAACCTCTGAAAACCCTAGAAAATAAACATGGCAAAATCGCGTATAGCACAGAAAAAAGCAATTGAATGTATGGGTTAGCTTCAAAACATCATAATGAACATGAATCAATGAATAAATTTCACAAATAATGCATGGAATATGATATACGATTATGAGTTTTTTTCTGTACAGTTTTGATTCAATATACCAATTCTTGGAGTTTGAATGGATGTTAATGATTGGAATATGTTCAGGGAGACTTGAGGAAGCTAATGGAATGAGAATTGCGCTTTTAATCCACCTCTAAAGATGATTTCAGAATTGACTTTTTAGGCAAAAATTCCAAGTTTTGCAAATGCTTTTAGGAGCAGCTTTGTGTCTGGCATGATTAGGTTTATGATCAGGCATATGTAGTGAAGGCATTAGGTTAACAAAACTCAATCAAATCCAATGCAATAATGGTTTTTGGAAATTTGATTTTAAGGATCTTTTTCATATCTTTTTCATGTGTTCTTTGTGTCAATTAGGATCCAATCACTCCAAATCTTTCCACATTTAGCTAAGCACGAAATATTAAGTCTAAAACATGTATAAAAGGATTGGTTAGGTCAAGTTAGATATTTTTCATATATTTAAATGATTTAAATGAATTAATATAAATAATAATTCAAATAAATAAATAAAAAATGAGAAAATACTTCTCTTTGGGCCAAGTGGTCGTGCACATGCTTAGAATGATGAATCATGGAAGAAAAATGGGCCCATTAGCAATTTTAGGTCATTTGAATCAATGTTGACTTTTCAAAATATCCAAAAATTTCCCAACTTCCACAAGGCATAACTTGCTCAATTTTTAAGCTTTTCTCATGTTCTTGGACATTTTGGAAAGGTCTTTGAGTCCTCTAACCAATGCCTTTGGTCCCATGTAATTTTGATTTACCAATCTCAAGTTATGGCCTTTGACTTAAAGTCCCTTTTTGTTGACTTTTGAAAATGACCTATAATGTTGAAATTGATAACTTTTTGTGAGAGCATTTCTTGGACTTGAAGTATGAAGATGAGTTGTAGGAAATGTCTTTCTCTTCAAAATGAGCTTTGGATGTAATTTTTCTGATAATCCATGTGAAAGTTATGCCCTGGTCAATTTCAGTTGACTTTTTCAGTTGTCCAAATAAGGAAACTTTTGCATCTTGATGATTTTCTGAGCCAAATTTTGAGAATCATGATCAAGCATTGATCAAATGATGTTTGTGGCTTCAAAATGATATGGTGACCAAAAATTTGAACTTTTGACTATCAAATGACCATTTTGCCCCTACAGTTGACTGCAGTGCAATTAGGGTTTTTGACTGTGCAATTTTGTACTGAATGCCTTGAAACTTGATATGAGGATATTTGACCATATTTGTAGGCATATGAGACTTGATTGGGTCCTTAAAAACTTCCTTTTCTTGATCAGACTCAAAATCCTAATCTTGACTGTATAGGAAACCTTTGCACTGTGCAACCCTTGGGGAGTTTTGTGACTTGGCTTGGCAATTTCTTGAAGAATATGGGAGGGCAAATTTTGGGGTACAACACATGGTTATCCATGGGCTCTTAGTTACTTGGTTTTTTAGATCACTTGCCTTGCTTGAAAAACGGTGTATGTGTGAGTGTTTGTTGAAAATATTTTGGAAGAAGATGCCTTGTCTTAGGCTAACCTTGTAACAATTCTTTACTCGAATGTTTTACAAAGGCGTGTATCTTTTCGAAAAGATGTTTCAAAATGTTTTTAAGAGTTTGTTTGAAAGTGTTGTGGATTGTGGTTTTTGAAAAGAAGGCAAGTGTTTTTGCAAGTTGATCTCAAGTAACTAAGAGTTTTGTCTACCCTATTGTACTCAAAGGTTTTTGTTATGTTTTAACCCCTTTTAACAATTTTGTTCCACCATTGAAATTGATGGACAATCTTGCGTTTAGGAAGTTTATTCGGGACAGGCGCGGGTCATCGTATGGACCATGAATGCAATGGTGCCAAGTGTCTTTGGCAATTTGCTTTGAGGGACTTGATCATTTGTTTAGGCAACATTTTGAGGGACTTATGATCATTTTGATTTTATTTTGCCAAAGATTCTCGACGTGCAAGCATGGCCCATTTTGGAAGGCAACATGTGGGATTACCCTAGAGGGTGCAGGTGTGATTGTGTATTGATTTCATGTATTTGTCTTGTATTAGGTTATCTAGCGTTTGATTTTATACATGCAAATCCTAGGTCTAATCATGGCATAATTGAAAGCGGTGAAATTGCGAAAATGTAACATCTATGCTATTACAAAATAGTATCCGGGAATGGGGGTACAAATTTATGAATGGGGATGAGACTTAGGATCATAGTGTCCAATAAATTAACCGAATCGAACCAATCAAGTGTAAGTATAACGAATGTCAATATGAGCAAACGTATTATGTATCAAAATGCCAGTGTATTGTGTAGGTGTATAGAATTATTTACATGTGCGATAATGTGGAATTAAAGTATATTAGGGTATTTGTTTAATTAATCTCGTATTTTGTATTTAGATATGTACAATAGAAAATGTTTTAATCGTATGTTCAAGTTTTAATTAAAAAAAAAATATACCATTGTTTATTATATAAAAAGGTTTTAATTAAGTGTTTAAGAGTTTAATATTAAATAAAAAATATATTTTATCTATTATGTATAAATATATATTTTAAAAAGAAAAAGGATATTTTTCAATTTTAACTATGTGATAAAAAAAATGTATGATATGTACAAGATTATATTTAAATTAAACGTTTTTAAAAATTATGTACAAAAGAAAATAATGTTTTAATTAAATGAAAAGAATGTTTTTTCAATTATATTGTAAATATTAAAAAATGTAAGAAAATGAAAAATGTATTTTATATTAATATGATTTTGTAAAAGAAAAAGAGAAAAAAGAAATATTGTTTATGTAATATAAAGAAAAAGGGTTAGTGTTAAATAAAACGTTTTGTTAAGGAAAAAAAATCTTAATGGGCTTTGGTCAATGCAGAATGGGCGAGGCCCGTTTGGGGGTCAGAATAATTTAGGGTTTCAGGTTTTCATTCAGTTAGGACAAAAGGTTTAGGGTTCGTAGCGCGCCGTTCACTGAGGTTCATCGTTCTTCTCTGCCGTGGCTACTGGACAAAGTCTCTCCGCCTAAGCTACCAGCGACCTCCACCTCTTTCTCCTCCCAACGACGTCATCAAGGCGATCGACCTAAGGTACAAATGCTCTCCTAATTTCGTTAGGGTTTTTACGATTTTTGTGTGTTTGTGATTTTTGATTATTGGCTCTTACTCCAATTTACTGTCGTGTTCTTGAGGCATGTGGTAGAATTAAGAGAGGAGGGAAGACTACCTGGATGGATGGAAGAAAGAGGAGGAGGGTGCTCAGGAGGCTCAGCGCTGGAGGGCTTGTACGATGAAGCTAGCTTTAGGAAGACACTTGGTACTTCTGTATCTCTTTATCTACTTTGCCTGCTTATTGAGTTTTGGTGATGATTTTGAACTGAAAAACCTTTCTCTTCTTTCTTCTTCTCTTCTGTCCCTTCGTGTTGTTGTATGCCTGTTCATGTTGATTATGTTGACTTGAGTGTTGTTGCTGGCCCTCTGAGATTGATATGCTTTTAGTGTTTGATCTCCTACCTTGTGATGAACTCAGAGTTCTGAGGGTTTTATGTTTGGGTTTGGAAATAGTGTTTTGCTTATGATGAAAAGCTTCTGAGTTCACTTCTTTCCTCTTCTCTATTGCCCACTTCGCCTTTGGATGTGTTTGCCTATGATGAAGAAATTCTGAGGCCTTAATGCTTGATGTTGTTTTGGTTTTTGGTTGGTAACTGGCTTTGGCTTTGATTGTCTGGACAAAAGGTTATGGTTTTAGGCCATGGTTAATGTTGTAGGCAAGCTGTGCTTCAGGTTTGGACTTATGCAGGTGGTACGGGTTTATCAGGTTTGAAGGCTAGGCCAGGTTTTGATGGTTAGGCCTCTGGTATGGTAGTTCAGTTTATGTGTTTGTATACGTTTTTGGTTAAGCTGATATGGTTGTTCAGGTTTTGGATGATTTTTGATGTTTTGGCTCTTTGATATCAGGTTCTGAGTTTTGAGATGTGTTTTTGGTTTCAAGTTTGAATGCTTGGGCTTAACATGGTTTTGGTTGTTAGGCTTGACATGTTTACTGGTTAGGCTTCAGTTTTTTTTTGTAACTTGTCGTTTTGGTAAAGCTGGAACAGGTTTGAGGTTTGTGAACGATGTAGGCAAGGTGTGTTCTTTTGCCAGCTTTGGAGTTGTATGTTTATATCTTTGTGATATTGGTCTCTTGGCTCAATCAGGTTTTCTTTTAAGCTCAGTATATTTTCTTTTGTTTTTTGTCCTTTTTTCTCTTGGTCTTTGGCGCCTAATACTTGTTCAAACCTTGGTATTTCTTCTTGATCCAAGTTGCTGGGTAGTTTTGCAAAGTTTTTTGGCACTTTTCTGTTTTGGTAATTGACTCTGCTGTGTACTTCTGCCCAATTTTGAGTAATACTGAATTAATGCTTCTTTTAGCCTTTGCCTTACTGTCTTATTGCAGTTTGTATTTTCCATGTTCTTCTATGTCTCAAGCCTAAACCTGTAAGCCTAAACACTTTTCTCTCTCTTTTTCTCTCTCCAGTACAGTATTTAGCATATTATATTGCTTGACATGTACTTTTTCTGAAAAAGTAATGGCCTATGGAAATGATGAAGCTGGAAATGGTTTTCTTACAATACATGTTACCTCTGCATTCTATATCTTCCAGATTTTGTGCTTCTTGATATATTCTTTTTGCTAGTTTGGGTAGCCTTGTAACAGCATTTTGGCAGAAAGTTGAATTTGGTCTTTGTTTGGCAATTCGGTTTGTAACTTGGACTTTGGTTATTTGCCTATGTTGTCTTGCTTTTGAACTATGCAGTTTTGACAGTTTGAACTGTGCAATTTTAATTTTGTGCATTCATTTAATTTGCAAACATTTTCACCCTTCTCTGTGAACCGGGAGAAATCCCGTGATTTGCAGAGAGGGCCAACTGATCCTGGCCGTTGCTTTTAATGATGAGTCTAAATTTATCTGTCTCTTTAATTTACTCATCTGCTTCTTGACTTTTCTCCTTTCTTTTGCACGTAAAAAAAAAGGATGGAGAGGAATAAAGTGAAGCAAGAAGAATGAAGAACTAGAAATAAATAGGATAATTTTTATTTTATTTAATATTTAAATTAATGTAAACAATTGTTTGTAATTTAAATTATAAACAACATTTGTACAAATAATTCAAATATCAATAAAATCTTTATTACCCAATTAATTCTAATTCTCTTTCTTTATTGTTTATTTATTTATTTAAAAACTCTTTTGAATTAAAACAATTGAAAAATAAATTTCAATCATTTAATTTAGAATAATAAATAACTTAAATAAAACAATGTCTTAGTAATATTGATCAATTAAACCTGTCTCTTCCAATATCCAAAGCAAAGCAGCAGTTAACCAAAATAAACTGATCAAACGCATTCCCTTTTCACTGATTTGCAACAAACACTGTGAATCCAATACTGCATACTGTTTTTGACTGGCTCAAACAGAACAACATGAATTCAAACCAACTGCCTCTTCCGCTGATTAAATCAAAACAATGCGAATTCAAACCGAATCTCGGAATAACTTGCAAAGTGTTGTGGAATTTTAACCTTTCTGGGAATATGCCCATAAAAACCCTTAATTCCTGATTAAATGCCAACGAACATTCGCCTGATCGCAATTGAGCCAGAATCAACCAAAGCCCTAAGCCAACTGTGTGAACTGTTCTAGAGCCATGAAAACCAGTAAAACCCTAATTTTGCTTGACTGACAAGAAAAGTCCGTTTGTCCGATTCTTGAGCCAGTTTGAAAAATCAGGAAATGCCTGAAGCTGAGATTTCTTGTGGAAAAATGCGAGGGCAAATTTTGGGGTACAACAGTTGCCCCTGTTCAATCTTTTTGGACCTGAAGAGTTAGATTGGCAAGTTTGCCTTTCGCGACTTGGAGGTAAAATAAGATTGGACACAAAAGTGCCCAGAAAATTTGCACTCGGCGACATGACGGTGGAGGTGAATGGGCTTAAAGATGCCATTTGGTGATGGGCTTAAAGATGCCATCTGATGCGAGAGAATTTTGTCGGGGGATGGGCTTAGAGATGCCATTTGATGACGGGCTTACAGATGCCATCTGGAATGAGTATCAGGAAGGTGTCCATGCTTTGGACCATCTTCGAACTGGGGGTCTGAATAAGCAATAGATTGACATTCGTTGTTGGGAAGAATCCATAAACTGTTTTCAGAAGTCTTGAAGAAGAGTCTGAACAAGCGACAGGTTAACGTCCGTTACTTGGAGAACCTGTAAACTGTTTTCAGAAGTCTTGAAGTTGAATAAGCAATAGAGCCGCATCCGTTGTTGGGAAGCGTCCGTAAACTATTTTCAAAGGTTGCATCTGTACAAGCTGATAGATTAACATCCGTTACTTGGGAAGAATCCATGAACTGTTTTCAGAAGTCTGGAAGAAGAATCTGAACAAGTGATAGGTTAACATCCGTTTACTTGGAGAACCCGTGAACTATTTTCAGAAATCTTGAGATTGAATCAGCAATGGAGCAGCATCCGTTGTTGGGAAGCGTCCGTAAACTAATTTCAGAGGTTGCATCTGAACAAGCTGATAGATTAACATCCGTTACTTGGGAAGAATCCATGAACTGTTTTCAGAAGTCTGGAAGAAGAATCTGAACAAGTGATAGGTTAACATCCGTTTACTTGGAGAACCCGTGAACTATTTTCAGAAATCTTGAGATTGAATCAGCAATGGAGCAGCATCCGTTGTTGGGAAGCGTCCGTAAACTAATTTCAGAGGTTGCATCTGAACAAGCTGATAGATTAACATCCGTTACTTGGGAAGAATCCATGAACTGTTTTCAGAAGTCTGGAAGAAGAATCTGAACAAGTGATAGGTTAACATCCGTTTACTTGGAGAACCCGTGAACTATTTTCAGAAATCTTGAGATTGAATCAGCAATGGAGCAGCATCCGTTGTTGGGAAGCGTCCGTAAACTAATTTCAGAGGTTGCATCTGAACAAGCTGATAGATTAACATCCGTTACTTGGGAAGAATCCATGAACTGTTTTCAGAAGTCTGGAAGAAGAATCTGAACAAGTGATAGGTTAACATCCGTTTACTTGGAGAACCCGTGAACTATTTTCAGAAATCTTGAGATTGAATCAGCAATGGAGCAGCATCCGTTGTTGGGAAGCGTCCGTAAACTAATTTCAGAGGTTGCATCTGAACAAGCTGATAGATTAACATACGTTACTGGGGAAGAATCCATGAACTGTTTTCAGAAGTCTTGGAGGATAATGGTTTTAGTCTGTCGACTGATCTTACCTGAAAAGGCAAAGAATTAGTTGTATGCAATGTTATGATGCATGATACAATGTATGTTATGTGCTATGCATATAAATGGATGCGCATGTAAGTTGGAGAGCTGTCTTGCAAATGATAGATGAATCCGGGATAGCGGGAGATAGAAGTATCCTGGCTGCTGCTGGGGAACAAGGAGGTTGGGTTGTATACCCATCTTCTGGGGAATTCCTGAAGTCTTCTACTGGGGAGTACCAATCTAGTAGACTTAATGTTGGGGAGGTAAGACTGAGAGTCTTCAGCTTGGAGGGAAGTATCTTTGGAGATTTCACTGGGGAACTCAAGATTTTTCTTCCTAAAACTCTGTGGGGAGAAGGCTCAATAGTCTGGCTCTGCTGGGGATAAGTTTGAAGCTTTAAACTCTGAGGGGGAATGAGTTCTGGAGGATTCTTCGGCTGGGGCTAACAAAGATAAACTCCTCTGGGGATTGTGTTGATAAGTTGTGCTGGGAGACTTGATGAACTCCGCTGGGGACAGGAAGAACTTTGGCGAACGCGATCTTCCGTGGTTGTTAGCTGAGGATAACCCAGTTATAATCCTTTGTGAGGAATATCTTTGGATAAAACTTGGGAGGGACGTCCGTAATCTGCGGGGAAATATCCTTCAGAACCTTACTGGGGATAAGCTTCGAGAACCTGTTGGAGATAAACCTCAGGGTTTGCTAGGGATATGGATTCCAAATCTCTCGGGGGTTTCCTTCGAAAGGGTGTCAAGATATCCATATGTACCTTCATCCTATCAGTAATTTTTTTTTCTTAGGTTCATTTAGGAAGTGATTATGTTTCAAATGCATATGCCTATTTAACAAAACATTGGACGTTTCTCAAAATAAAACAAGTAGTGTAAGAGAAAAAGAAAAGGGAAATGACACAAATTTTTGGGAAGAGTATTTGTATTGATTTTCTTTGAGTATATTTGTACAAAGGAGACAATCATCCTAGTAAGAGGATTCTGTCGTAAATATTGAAAGATTTATACAAAATAAAGGATGGCTATGTGAAATAATTCCATGGGATTCCATTCCGCTATAGCTTTCACAACTTTGAATATCTGTCCATTCAATGCTTCGTTTGACGATGGCTGGATTGGTCAGAAACCTGGAACCGATTGATGAAGAGATTGTCTTTGAAGTGATCCGACGAGACATAGTCATACGCTTTAATTCCCTAACTTTTGCCTGAATCGCCCTTTCGGGTTTTCGATTCACCGGGAAACCCCTTTTTGCCCAAGCCGCCCTTTCGGGTTTTCGACTTGCCGGGTGTACGGATTTTTTTGTTTTTATCCCTAATTTTTGCCTGAACCGCCCTTTCGGGTTTTCGGTTCACCGGGATGCCCATTTTTGCCCAAGCCGCCCTTTCGGGTTTTCGACTTGCCGGGTTTTTTATGCGTAGTATCTTTTGACTATGTCTGCGTTTGCCGGGTGCGGCAAATCGTCGCCGTCCACGGTGGTCAGAATCATTGCACCACCAGAAAATATGCTCCTGATCACAAATGGTCCTTCATATGTAGGAGTCCATTTGCCCCTGGGATCACTTTGCGGCAAGATAATCCGCTTGACTGCTAGATCTCCGACTTGATATACTTGACGTCTGACTTTCTTATTGAAGGCCTTGATCATCCGTTTTTGATACATCTGACCATGGCATATAGCCGCAAGTCGCTTTTCGTCGACCAGATTGAGTTGATCAAGCCGGGTTTGCATCCAATCATCTTCATTCAAACCTGCATCCTTCATAATCCTTAGGGAAGGGATCTGGACCTCCATAGGCAAGACAGCTTCCATGCCATAAACCAAAGAAAATGGGGTTGCCCCAGTTGAAGTACGTATCGTCGTACGGTATCCATGCAGAGCAAATGGTAACATCTCATGCCAGTCTTTGTAAGTGACTGTCATTTTCTGAATGATCTTCTTAATGTTTTTGTTCGCAGCTTCAATAGCACCGTTCATCTTCGGCCGATAAGGAGATGAATTGTGATGATAAATCTTGAACTGCTCGCACAATGCAGTGATCATTGTGTTATTCAGATTTGTACCGTTGTCTGTGATGATCCTGTCTGGAACACCATACCGACATATGAGATTTTGCTTGATAAAGCGGGCAACCACATTTTTGGTAACAGAGGCGAAGGAAGCTGCTTCGACCCATTTGGTGAAATAGTCAATGGCAACCAGGATGAAGCGATGTCCGTTGGAAGCCGTGGGCTTGATCTCTCCAATCATATCAATGCCCCACATTGCAAAGGGCCAAGGAGCAGTCAGGACGTTGAGAGGAACCGGAGGGATGTGGACTTTGTCAGCATAGACTTGACACTTGTGGCAAGTACGGGAATGTTGATGGCAATCAGCTTCCATGGTAGACCAGTAATAGCCTGCCCTTAGGATCTTCTTAGCCATTGTGTGCCCGCTCAAGTGAGTGCCAAATGGGCCGCTGTGTATATCAGTCATGATTAACTCTGCTTCAGCTTTATCCACACATCGGAGTAATACACAATCATGGCTTCGTTTGTAAAGGATGCCGTTGCTCAGGAAGAACTTAGCGGCAAATTTCCTTAAGAACTTCTTGTCATTCACGGAAGCTCCTTCAGGATAATCTCTAGCCTCGAGATACCTTTTGATTTCATGGAACCAAGGTTGTTCCACTACTTTTTCGGTATTAATCTCGTGGCAATGTGCCGGTTCATCCATTCGCTTGATGGTGATTTGGGGAGCCTCATTATCCCAGTTGAATTTAAACATGGAGGACATTGTGGCTAGAGCATCGGCTAGCTGATTCTCTTCTCGCGGGAAATGCTCGAAGGTAATTTGCTCGAAATGAGGCAACAATGTCAGGACATGTTCTTTGTATGGGATAAGATTAGGATGCTTGGTATCCCAGTCTCCTTTGATTTGGCTGATGACCAAAGCCGAGTCCCCAAATACGATCAAGGATTTGATCCCCAAGTCTATAGCAGCCTCGAGACCAAAGATGCAAGCTTCATACTCAACCATGTTGTTTGTGCAGCTGAAGCAAAGTCGGGCCGTGAAAGGTGTGTGACAACCTTCCGGAGAAATGAGTACTGCGCCAATACCGTTTCCAAGCGCATTTGAAGCACCATCAAAGTACAGGATCCATCGAGATCCCTTTTCGGGTCCGTCATACGGTCTGTTATTTTTAATGTTGTCCAAATTCATGATGTCCTCGTCTGGGAAGTCAAATCTCATGGGTTGATAGTCTTCGATAGCCTGATGAGCCAGATGGTCAGCTAGTACACTCCCTTTTATAGCTTTTTGGGTGGTGTACTGGATGTCATATTCAGTTAAGATCATTTGCCATCTAGCTATCCTTCCAGATAAAGCGGGCTTCTCGAAGATATACTTGATAGGATCCATTTTGGATATCAACAAGGTAGTATGAGTCAGCATATACTGTCTTAGTCGGCGAGCAGCCCATACCAAAGCGCAGCAAGTTTTCTCGAGCAGTGAGTATCGAGTCTCACAGTCGGTAAACTTTTTACTAAGGTAATAAATAGCATGCTCTTTTCGACCAGACTCGTCATGCTGGCCCAAAACACACCCCATTGAGTTATCCAAGACGGTCAAATACATGATCAATGGTCTTCCTTCGACGGGTGGCATCAGAATAGGAGGTTCTAGCAAATACTCCTTGATTCTATCAAAAGCAGCTTGACAATTGTCGTTCCATTCAACTACCTGATCTTTCTTCAAGAGTTTGAAATTGGCTCACAGGTAGAAGTCAGATGTGAGATGAATCTGGCAATATAGTTTATGCGCCCCAAGAATCCTCTAACCTCCTTTTCAGTACGGGGAGCAGGCATCTCTTGTATTGCTTTTACTTTTGCCGGATCGACTTCAATGCCTTTGTTGTTTACAATGAATCCCAGGAGTTTACCAGACCTAACTCCAAAAGTGCATTTGCTTGGATTCAGCCTGAGCTTGTATTCTTTTAACCTGGAAAACAGCTTCTCCAAATGTTCAAGGTGATCTTCCTCTGTTTGTGACCGAGCTATCATATCGTCTACGTAAACTTCAATCTCATGATGTATCATATCATGAAATAAAGCCACCATGGCGCGTTGATAAGTTGCCCCTGCGTTCTTCAGCCCAAACGACATCACCTTGTAACAGAAAGTGCCCCACTGTGTGACAAAAGTTGTTTTCTCCATATCTTCGGGGGCCATCTTGATTTGATTATAGCCCGAGAATCCATCCATGAAGGAAAACACTTTGTGCTGAGCTGTATTATCGATCAAGATGTCAATATGAGGTAGCGGGAAATCATCCTTAGGGCTGGCCCTATTCAAATCCCGGTAGTCCACACACATTCTGACTTTGCCATCTTTCTTCGGTACTGGCACAATGTTAGCGACCCATTGAGGATAGGACGTAACAGCAAGAAAGCCAGCATTGAATTGTTTCATTACTTCCTCCTTGATCTTTTCGGACATGTCAGGCCTCATTCGGCGAACTTTTTGCTTGATTGGTGGGCAATCCTCTCTTGTGGGGAGACGGTGAACCACGATGTCTGTGTCTAGACCCGACATGTCTTCATAGGACCAAGCGAAGATTTCAACATACTCATTCAACAACTGTATCAGGCGTTTCTTGACATCCAGTTTCAGATTGGCACCCACTTGCACCTCCTTCCGGTCCTCCTCGGTTCCCAAGTTAACAGCTTCCAATGGCTCTTCATGCGGTAAGATGGCCCTTTCCTCTTGTTGCAAAAGTCTGGCCAGTTCCCCTGGTACTTCACAACCTTCGTCATCTTCATACTCGGCTAGATTGACCAGATCCTCAGAGTTATTGAAAGATATAGCAGAATAGTCACCCATGGAATCCGGAGTGGATGGGTACCTGCATTGGTGAGTGTGGGTGTGTGTAAGGGATAGCCATCCTTAAACAAAAATGCAAAAGGAAAGAAAATGAACACAAGCAGTTTATCAAATGAAAAACGTCCAATGAATCATTAAACATGGCATATGGATATGAAAAATAATCAAAACCCTTACAAGTGGACCTACATGCCCCGGGCAAGGCAGGAGGTGCAAAGATAGTGTACGGATTGTTTAAAAGCAAATATTACAGACCAAATAAGAAATGTTTAACAGATAAATTACTGATGAATAAAAGTGATGGGGACAAAGTCTTTTGCCTCCCAATTGCTCAATCCTCCTTCGACAGTTGGGTAAACCCACTCTTCAATGTTGCTCTCCCTGTCTTCATCTTCCAAGGCGTTGATTCTGTAGGGAGAAATTTTGACTGGCGCCCTTTCAATCTTCGACCGACGCATAGCTTTCTGGCCAGCGGCTGTGAACCCTAATCCAAACTTGTCAGTCTTGTGCGGAAAGTCGGGTAACTGCCCCCATGCTGAATTCTTCCCTTCTTTGACTGCAGCCCTTGCATCCTCCAAAGATGCCATCCTGGCCATTTGTCTTGGTGTCTCAGCTGCCAATTTTGCCATTGCTATTTCAGGAAGAACTTCTTCGAAATGTTGAAACAGTGTCTCAATGAACTCTCCTTCAACCTCCACATACCGGAAAGAATTTAAGTGGCTAATCATGTACTCTTCTTCGCCGTGGACAGTGATGATCTTTCCCTTGACAGGATACTTCAGCATCTGATGCAAGGAGGAGGTGACTGCCCCAGCATGGTGTATCCAAGGTCTACCCAACAGGCAGGAGTATGATGGACGGATGTCCATTACATAGAAAGTGGACTTAAATACCTCAGTACCTACCTTGATGGGAATTTCAACCTCTCCGTGGACCATTCTCTTCGACCCATCGAAAGCTCTGACGACAATATCACTCGGCTTCAATTCCAACCCTTCGCAATCTAGCCGGTCCAGGGCCTTCTTAGGTAAAACATTCAGCGATGAACCGGTATCAACCAATACATGTGCAAGGGTGGTTCCGCGACACTCAATCGAAATATGCAAAGCATCATTGTGGTTTCGGCCCCTGGGAGTTAGGTCGGCATCAGAAAAACCTAATCCATTGTCCGCAGTCAGGCTGGCCACGCAATGTTGGAATTGATTCGCAGAGGTTTCCTGGGGCACATGAGCTGCCTTCAGAAACTTAATCAAAGCTTGAGCGTGCGCTTCTGAGCAAAGCAATAGTGCCAGCATGGAGATCTTGGAGGGGGTTTGCCCCAATTGTTCCACCACATCGTAATCACTTCTCTTGATTATCCTCAAAATCTCGTCCATTTCCTTCTTGGAGGCTTCCGGGATCACCAAGGGTTGAGCCCTCGTCCTGACGGGCTCATCCTGTATTCCTTTTCCTTTATCAGCAATGGTAAGAGAGACAGCACTAGGGACAACAACTTCTTCAATCAAAGGAGTTCCGGCAGAGAGCTTTACTGGTGCATGGATGACTTCTTTAGCTGATGAGGGTCCAAAGACTGCTCTTGGAGGGGCAATCTCTGGAGAAAATATTCTCCCGCTCCTGGTGATTTTGCTGGTGCCCACAATGTTACTAATGCTGGCTCCTTCATCATCCGACCTTTCTTCAATTACTTCGACTTGCTTGATACCATGGTAGTAGATGTCACCACCATAGTTCCAAGGTATCGACTTCTCAGAAACATAGGGAACAGGCCCCGACATTGTTATCTTCAAAGGTATAGATTTTGCAGCTGGTGTAATCTTAACAGGCTTTTTAACGGCCTTGGAAAGACTGGCGTGAATGGTTATGATTGAGACATCTTCAACATGAACTGGAACAGCAGAAACTTTTTCGAACAAGATTTGTCGGCTATCCATAAGGCTTTGGATGCCTTTCTTTAGTAGCGGACAATCAAACGGCAGAGAGTAGCAACAGTAGCAGTCTTTCTTACATCCCGGGAAGATCCCGGCCCTTAACAAATTCAACTTAATGGTTAGCAGCGGAGTAGTCAGATCACTGACATCAGCAACATACAAATCTTCTTCAATGGCATTGACATTTCGGCCGTGCTTCGGCATAGGTGCAGATATCACATTGGGCTTCTCTGGAGCATCAAACTCTACCTCCTTAGCCTCTATCAGGTCTTGGATCTTATGCTTGAGTGCCCAACAATCATTGGTGTCATGTCCAACACTGTCTGAATGATAGGCGCATTTAGCGTTGGCATGATAATGCGGGGAGGACGTATTCACATTCTTTGGTGCCTCCTTGATGGTGGCAAGGTTCAACTTCAGTAGGTGGGGAAGTACTTGCGCTGGAGTCATATTAATACGGGTGAACTGTCGTTGTGGCCGTTCCTCCTGTTGTTGATTTGGTCTGGACTGGTTATAACGAGGTTGCTCATTCGGAGTGTTTTGAATCATTACGGCCCCCACAGTTGGCCGACGCTCCACCTTCCCTGCTCTTTTCTGAGAATAGACCACAACTGTCTCCTGCTTAAAAGGTTTCTTCTCAATGCTTGCAGCAACACTCTTCTGAATCTTTCCTGACTTGATGCCAGCTTCAATTCTTTCGCCCGTTAAGATCAAATCGGTAAACCCCGCGGAAGAGTTACCAATCAGATGATTGAAAAATGGCCCAGATAGGGTCCCAAGAAACATATCAACGAGCTCACGATCGGTTAAAGGGGGCTGCACCCTGCCAGCCAAATCCCTCCATTTTTGTGCATATTCTTTAAATCCCTCGCTTGTTCCTAGTGACATACCCTGAAGTTGGGTACGAGTAGGAGCAAGATCAGAATTATACTGGTATTGCTTATAGAAAGCGGTGGCCAAATCTTCCCAATTTCTGACACTAGTTCCTTCTAGCTGATAAAACCACTCCAACTGAGCTCCCGACAGGCTGTCTTGAAAGAAATGAATCCAGAGATTCCTATCTGCCGTATAGGGTTGAATCTTTCTCACGTAGGACCTGAGGTGCATTTTGGGACAGGACAGCCCATCATACCTTACAAACACTGGCACTTTGAATTTTGGGGGAATTACAATCCCGGCAACCAAACCCAAGTCTTCAAAATCCAAACCCGGTACTCTTTGTAATTCCATGGCGGCCAATCTGTCTTCTAGCCCCTTGTACTTATCATCAGCTGGAGGGTATTGCTGGTCAGAATAATCTTCCTCCTCTTCAACCTCTTCCTCTTCCGCATCAGACTCGGAAGGCACCACAACTTGATCTCTTTTACTAGTCCCTTCATCAGAAGTAGGAGGAAATTCCAGCACTCTCCGAGCTTCTCCGTTGAATCTTCTCCCCAAAGTAGCCACTCCAACCCTCTTCTTCTTCTTCTTCTTCACTGGGTCCTTATTCTCCAATTGAGTCTTGATATCCTCCTGACCTTTAGTCAAGGCCAACAGGAGTTGCTGGAACTGGGCGTTCTGAGCCTGTAGGTCTTTGATTGTTTGCTCGAGATCCATCTTACTGAAATAAACAGCAGACAGATAAGGAAATCCAGAGTGAGACCTGCTTATGCACATGATGAATGGTATGCTTATGTATGTAATGCATTCAAGGATTTAGAACATTCAAAATTGTTTCAGACAAAGAAGAACGCACGTCATATTAATAAGAAGAAAGTTGTTAGTACATAAATGCCCCGTGGGCCAAATATTACAAAATAAACTTCTTAAGGCAGAAAGACATTGCGCATCCTCTTTGGTGTGATGTAGGTGTTGAGGACCTCTTGCTCGTGGAGTCGGCGGGTAAGCTCTAGAACCTTCTTTTCACTGGCGTAGTAGCTAGCTTCAAAAGTGTTTCGTTCCTCCTTGAGCTGAATCCAACTTTTCTGCATTTCCTCCCACGATGTAGGCATGTCTGGATGCAGGATGGTGTAGGGAACCTCTCCTTCATTGACGGGCTCTTTAATCACTGGGAGTACATGAGGATAAGGCATCATTATACTTTGGGCTCGGGCTCGTACCCACTTGAGATAGGGCTCAAGAGGGATGGAGTTCTTGTGTCCCAGAGTCTTGCTATCAACCTTGTTGAGTTTTCCCCAAGCTCTGATGAATCTTTGGCGAAGTCCTTGCGCGTCGTTGTCGAAGTCAAAAACTAGGCTAGGAATCAACATATCATGAGGGCCATCCCTCCGTGCATATCCAAATTGCCTTAAGTCTAGGCAAGGGTTGTAGGTGATACCTCCCCTAATTCCAAGTAAAGGAACATTAGGAAACTCTCCGCAACGATCGACGATGATGACATTTTCTCTGGACCGAGAACACCAACGTACATCAGAGTGAGTAAGAGTCATCAACCGTTGGGACCATCTTGTACCCTGGTCATTCTTCAAGACAGATTGCGGAAGGTGCAAAATAAACCACCTTGCAAGGATATAAGTACAGCACATGAGAACACCCCTATTTCTCATTGTTCGTGTGTAAAATGAGTGAAGGATGTCCCCAAGCAATGTTGGTATTGGGTTCCTAGACAAGAAGATTTTGACGGCGTTGACATCCACCAGTTGGTCAGGATTTGGGAACAAGACCAACCCATAAATAAGGAGTGCCACAACCTCTTCAAAGGCTTGTAGATCCAATGAATTCCAACATTCTTGTGCCTTCTCAAACAAGAATTTTGCTAAGAATCCTTTGACGCCGCTTCTGGTTTCCCAATGCCCCTTGATTTCTGATGGTTGTAGATGTAATGCTCGAGCAACATCTTCCGGCTTTGGTTCCTTTTCCGTACCGTTGAAGGGTAGTTGATTAAGGATAGGAATTCTCAGGAGTTGAGAAAACTCCTCCAAAGTGGGTACCAACTGATAATCAGGGAAAGTGAAGCAGTGGTGGAGAGGATCAAAGAACTGGAATAGCACTTTCATCATGTCTTCTTCAATGTTGGTGTTGACTAAGCTGAGCAGTCTACCATGTCTGTCACTGAAGGATGAGTTTTCTGGAATTCTTGAGGTGAGCTCCTTGAGTTGAGGAGAGATTCTCACAAGGTTGACTTGGATGGTATTTCTGCGAGGAATTTCCATGACCTATAAAACAAGAACAAAGATGAAGATCCAAACCCTTGACATGGTTAGTGAATGCATATGATGCTTCATGATGTTTATGATGTATGCACAGAACATATGTACAAGCAAATCACACCAAACCCTAGTTTCAGGCTTGCATGGGGTTTCATAGGTAAGTACCCTCTTGAGTGTAGTTGGCTTAAAAACCTGTCCTATAAATAGTAACCGGGTTCTAAGGAGCTCAATATCACTGGATTGTTTTCATTGTTCATTGTTTTGGTTTAGCCACTTAACTAGCGACCAAAATATTCCAAGAAAACAACCCTCAATGAGTGTAGTATCGAGTATCTACCAACTTCGGACTGCACCAAAGCCGGTCATCTCACTACCCCTAATAAAAGGCCAAGATGGTCAAGTAAGGTTCTAGGTCATTAGTGCTTAGTGACATCACTCAGCGGCCCCGTACTCTCCTTGATTGAACTCAAGGGTTACCGATACTCACAAATATGTCGCACTAATATAGCTATTGCTTAGACCGTGTCGGTATACCCCGCACAGTTTCCACAACGTATTGCTATCTATGAATGTTTCCCAAAAATCCGGGTGGAGGATTGTAAACCCAAACAATAAAGCCCAAGTATAAAGCAAGCAAAGCAAACAAAATAATCATGCAAGAAAGTGATCTAAAAAACCCTAAGGTAACCCCACTTTTCAAAATTCCCCAGCAGAGTCGCCAGTTCTGTGGTACGGTGGGAGAACTGACTAGTGTTTCGCGTTCGTATTCGCACTTGTGCGGTTGAGCAAGAGTCGCCACCGACTTTTTATTTTATCCTAAAGGAAAGGTCAAAAAAGCACAGCAAAAACCTTTTGAGATATTTCATGGGTTCGGGGGGTAGATTATGAAAAGGGAAGGTATTAGCACCCTTTTCATCCATGGTTATCCATGGGCTCTTAGTTACTTGGTTTTTTAGATCACTTGCCCTGCTTGAAAAACGGTGTATGTGTGAGTGTTTGTTGAAAATATTTTGGAAGAAGATGCCTTGT
Source organism: Vicia faba (assembly GCA_948472305.1). Lineage (NCBI taxonomy): Eukaryota > Viridiplantae > Streptophyta > Magnoliopsida > Fabales > Fabaceae > Vicia > Vicia faba. The sequence goes on along the minus strand of OX451740.1, from coordinate 294,570,982 downwards.
CTTAGGCTAACCTTGTAACAATTCTTTACTCGAATGTTTTACAAAGGCGTGTATCTTTTCGAAAAGATGTTTCAAAATGTTTTTAAGAGTTTGTTTGAAAGTGTTGTGGATTGTGGTTTTTGAAAAGAAGGCAAGTGTTTTTGCAAGTTGATCTCAAGTAACTAAGAGTTTTGTCTACCCTATTGTACTCAAAGGTTTTTGTTATGTTTTAACCCCTTTTAACAATTTTGTTCCACCATTGAAATTGATGGACAATCTTGCGTTTAGGAAGTTTATTCGGGACAGGCGCGGGTCATCGTATGGACCATGAATGCAATGGTGCCAAGTGTCTTTGGCAATTTGCTTTGAGGGACTTGATCATTTGTTTAGGCAACATTTTGAGGGACTTATGATCATTTTGATTTTATTTTGCCAAAGATTCTCGACGTGCAAGCATGGCCCATTTTGGAAGGCAACATGTGGGATTACCCTAGAGGGTGCAGGTGTGATTGTGTATTGATTTCATGTATTTGTCTTGTATTAGGTTATCTAGCGTTTGATTTTATACATGCAAATCCTAGGTCTAATCATGGCATAATTGAAAGCGGTGAAATTGCGAAAATGTAACATCTATGCTATTACAAAATAGTATCCGGGAATGGGGGTACAAATTTATGAATGGGGATGAGACTTAGGATCATAGTGTCCAATAAATTAACCGAATCGAACCAATCAAGTGTAAGTATAACGAATGTCAATATGAGCAAACGTATTATGTATCAAAATGCCAGTGTATTGTGTAGGTGTATAGAATTATTTACATGTGCGATAATGTGGAATTAAAGTATATTAGGGTATTTGTTTAATTAATCTCGTATTTTGTATTTAGATATGTACAATAGAAAATGTTTTAATCGTATGTTCAAGTTTTAATTAAAAAAAAAAATACCATTGTTTATTATATAAAAAGGTTTTAATTAAGTGTTTAAGAGTTTAATATTAAATAAAAAATATATTTTATCTATTATGTATAAATATATATTTTAAAAAGAAAAAGGATATTTTTCAATTTTAACTATGTGATAAAAAAAATGTATGATATGTACAAGATTATATTTAAATTAAACGTTTTTAAAAATTATGTACAAAAGAAAATAATGTTTTAATTAAATGAAAAGAATGTTTTTTCAATTATATTGTAAATATTAAAAAATGTAAGAAAATGAAAAATGTATTTTATATTAATATGATTTTGTAAAAGAAAAAGAGAAAAAAGAAATATTGTTTATGTAATATAAAGAAAAAGGGTTAGTGTTAAATAAAACGTTTTGTTAAGGAAAAAAAATCTTAATGGGCTTTGGTCAATGCAGAATGGGCGAGGCCCGTTTGGGGGTCAGAATAATTTAGGGTTTTAGGTTTTCATTCAGTTAGGACAAAAGGTTTAGGGTTCGTAGCGCGCCGTTCACTGAGGTTCATCGTTCTTCTCTGCCGTGGCTACTGGACAAAGTCTCTCCGCCTAAGCTACCAACGACCTCCACCTCTTTCTCCTCCCAACGACGTCATCAAGGCGATCGACCTAAGGTACGAATGCTCTCCTAATTTCGTTAGGGTTTTTACGATTTTTGTGTGTTTGTGATTTTTGATTATTGGCTCTTACTCCAATTTACTGTCGTGTTCTTGAGGCATGTGGTAGAATTAAGAGAGGAGGGAAGACTACCTGGATGGATGGAAGAAAGAGGAGGAGGGTGCTCAGGAGGCTCAGCGCTGGAGGGCTTGTACGATGAAGCTGGCTTTAGGAAGACACTTGGTACTTCTGTATCTCTTTATCTACTTTGCCTGCTTATTGAGTTTTGGTGATGATTTTGAACTGAAAAACCTTTCTCTTCTTTCTTCTTCTCTTCTGTCCCTTCGTGTTGTTGTATGCCTGTTCATGTTGATTATGTTGACTTGAGTGTTGTTGCTGGCCCTCTGAGATTGATATGCTTTTAGTGTTTGATCTCCTACCTTGTGATGAACTCAGAGTTCTGAGGGTTTTATGTTTGGGTTTGGAAATAGTGTTTTGCTTATGATGAAAAGCTTCTGAGTTCACTTCTTTCCTCTTCTCTATTGCCCACTTCGCCTTTGGATGTGTTTGCCTATGATGAAGAAATTCTGAGGCCTTAATGCTTGATGTTGTTTTGGTTTTTGGTTGGTAACTGGCTTTGGCTTTGATTGTCTGGACAAAAGGTTATGGTTTTAGGCCATGGTTAATGTTGTAGGCAAGCTGTGCTTCAGGTTTGGACTTATGCAGGTGGTACGGGTTTATCAGGTTTGAAGGCTAGGCCAGGTTTTGATGGTTAGGCCTCTGGTATGGTAGTTCAGTTTATGTGTTTGTATACGTTTTTGGTTAAGCTGATATGGTTGTTCAGGTTTTGGATGATTTTTGATGTTTTGGCTCTTTGATATCAGGTTCTGAGTTTTGAGATGTGTTTTTGGTTTCAAGTTTGAATGCTTGGGCTTAACATGGTTTTGGTTGTTAGGCTTGACATGTTTACTGGTTAGGCTTCAGTTTTTTTTTGTAACTTTTCGTTTTGGTAAAGCTGGAACAGGTTTGAGGTTTGTGAACGATGTAGGCAAGGTGTGTTCTTTTGCCAGCTTTGGAGTTGTATGTTTATATCTTTGTGATATTGGTCTCTTGGCTCAATCAGGTTTTCTTTTAAGCTCAGTATATTTTCTTTTGTTTTTTGTCCTTTTTTCTCTTGGTCTTTGGCGCCTAATACTTGTTCAAACCTTGGTATTTCTTCTTGATCCAAGTTGCTGGGTAGTTTTGCAAAGTTTTTTGGCACTTTTCTGTTTTGGTAATTGACTCTGCTGTGTACTTCTGCCCAATTTTGAGTAATACTGAATTAATGCTTCTTTTAGCCTTTGCCTTACTGTCTTATTGCAGTTTGTATTTTCCATGTTCTTCTATGTCTCAAGCCTAAACCTGTAAGCCTAAACACTTTTCTCTCTCTTTTTCTCTCTCCAGTACAGTATTTAGCATATTATATTGCTTGACATGTACTTTTTCTGAAAAAGTAATGGCCTATGGAAATGATGAAGCTGGAAATGGTTTTCTTACAATACATGTTACCTCTGCATTCTATATCTTCCAGATTTTGTGCTTCTTGATATATTCTTTTTGCTAGTTTGGGTAGCCTTGTAACAGCATTTTGGAAGAAAGTTGAATTTGGTCTTTGTTTGGCAATTTGGTTTGTAACTTGGACTTTGGTTATTTGCCTATGTTGTCTTGCTTTTGAACTATGCAGTTTTGACAGTTTGAACTGTGCAATTTTAATTTTGTGCATTCATTTAATTTGCAAACATTTTCACCCTTCTCTGTGAACCGGGAGAAATCCCGTGATTTGCAGAGAGGGCCAACTGATCCTGGCCGTTGCTTTTAATGATGAGTCTAAATTTATCTGTCTCTTTAATTTACTCATCTGCTTCTTGACTTTTCTCCTTTCTTTTGCACGTAAAAAAAAATGGATGGAGAGGAATAAAGTGAAGCAAGAAGAATGAAGAACTAGAAATAAATAGGATAATTTTTATTTTATTTAATATTTAAATTAATGTAAACAATTGTTTGTAATTTAAATTATAAACAACATTTGTACAAATAATTCAAATATCAATAAAATCTTTATTACCCAATTAATTCTAATTCTCTTTCTTTATTGTTTATTTATTTATTTAAAAACTCTTTTGAATTAAAACAATTGAAAAATAAATTTCAATCATTTAATTTAGAATAATAAATAACTTAAATAAAACAATGTCTTAGTAATATTGATCAATTAAACCTGTCTCTTCCAATATCCAAAGCAAAGCAGCAGTTAACCAAAATAAACTGATCAAACGCATTCCCTTTTCACTGATTTGCAACAAACACTGTGAATCCAATACTGCATACTGTTTTTGACTGGCTCAAACAGAACAACATGAATTCAAACCAACTGCCTCTTCCGCTGATTAAATCAAAACAATGCGAATTCAAACCGAATCTCGGAATAACTTGCAAAGTGCTGTGGAATTTTAACCTTTCTGGGAATATGCCCATAAAAACCCTTAATTCCTGATTAAATGCCAACGAACATTCGCCTGATCGCAATTGAGCCAGAATCAACCAAAGCCCTAAGCCAACTGTGTGAACTGTTCTAGAGCCATGAAAACCAGTAAAACCCTAATTTTGCTTGACTGACAAGAAAAGTCCGTTTGTCCGATTCTTGAGCCAGTTTGAAAAATCAGGAAATGCCTGAAGCTGAGATTTCTTGTGGAAAAATGCGAGGGCAAATTTTGGGGTACAACACAACCTATGGGATGTTTTAGCAATGTCATTTAGGGACTAGATTGTTTACCGAAGGCAACATCGAGTGTCATCGAGGGACTACGATCTTTTATCGAGAGTCTTTGCTAAAACGCCCATGTTCGAGGGACATGACTAATTTCCGATAGGCAACAAGTAAGGTTACCCTAAGGATTCTAGTGTGAAAGTGTGTTTGATTGCATGCATTTTTGTCTTGATTGGGGTGATCTATTTGTCAATTTCATGTCTTGCTATACACGCCTTAATTACTAGCATTTATATTTGAAAGCGATAAATTGTAGAAATCTAAAGTCCTACGCTATTACAATATTTTAGGGATGAGGGTACATATTTATGAATGGGGTTGCAAATAAAATTAAATCCTAAGTTACTATTACAACCATATTGAAATGTACAATATAAGAAAGAAAAATGACTTGTTTAGAAGATGTTTTTGTCTTAATGAAAAAAAGAAATAAATTAATTAATGAAAGAAAATATTTTTATGTCTTTTATGTTAATATAAAAAATGATGAAAAGGGAAATAAATGAAAGACAGAAACAGCGTGCTACTGCAAGCAAAATAAACAAAGATCAGAAGTTCTGAAGCCAGGCGCGTGATGACTCAGAAAGGAACGTCAATGGAATCAGAAGTTCTAGATTGGTACACTCTGAGGTCCTACAAGACACATTAGAGGGAAAACACAGAAGTTCTGGATTGCTATGTGCTGAACTTTTGAATGTTAGAACAGTGAGAAAACCTTAGAAGCTCTGGGCGTGTCAAAACAGTAGGAAGAACTCAGAAGTTCTGTATGGTGCTAAGACAGTGAACGAACAATCAGCAGTTCAGCGTGTTATCAACGCATGATCAGAAGTTCAGTTTGTGTTAACAAGTGAGAAAATCATAGAAGTTATGTATGTTAAAACAGTGAGGAGAACTCAAAAGTTCTGTGTTGTGCTAAAACTGTGAGTGAACATCAGAAGTTCTATGCAATTTATTCAGTTCTTATTAAACAACAAATTAGAAGGAATCAGCACAACAGTTTATAGAAGTTCTAATCCTAAATCTGAGTCGAGCCCTAATCAAGAAGCTCTGGTCCATAGTTTTTCTACTTATGCAATGATGTGGACAACATTAATTATGATATTTACATATTAATGATGTTCTGAATAAAAAAGATGCAAAGTCGGAAAGACATACCTTGAATCTGGAGTATGAGCTTAGAGGTTTGAGCTGCTGCCTTCAGATGTTCTGGTGTCAGCGCGAGTGACGGAATAGTGGTTGTGTTCTTTGATTCAAAGGGGAGGAACAAAAGGTTTTGTTTTGGATTTGCAAAGGTCTTCCCTGTTTCCTGTTCTCTCCTTTGGCCAATCTCTCTCCAAAAGCCAGCCAGCCCCCCTTTGCAAGTGTGATGGAGCAACTTATTTATAGGTGGATTTGTTGTGTTTTTTTTGGGGGGGGGGGGGGGGGGGAACAAATGTGATTTGAACCTTTTTGGCATTTTTTCCCTTGCCTTTTGATCACAGTCTTCGTATGCTAGTTTGGTGCAATTATAGGATGCAGGCGTAGGTTGAATTAGTTGTTGGTTATAGGTCTGCAATGGGTTGTATAAACAAGGTTTTGGGATTTGGTCAAGTTCTGACCAAAGCGTTGAATATAACCTTCATATGCTAAAGCGCTGCCTTGTTCTTGAAACAAGCATGGTGGTTAGCAACTTTTAGCCATGCTTAAGCTGGATTTGTCAGCAGGAATTAAGGAAAAGCAAAAGCAACACATGGGCCTAGCACACTTTTGCACCAAAGTTTGCTATCCCAAGCCAATAGAGGTACACGTGGGGGAAAACCCTTGGATAAAGACTCAAAAGTGGTTGTGAGCATTAAATGATGATGAGATTGATAAACCCAGAAATCTTGTAACATGATATTCAGCATCATTGCTTAATTCTAGATCAGAAGTTCAGCTTCAGCGTAACATCCAACCTCTGATCTTTAAATTCCTTGCTCCAAAATGTTCTGAAGGAGTTCTCATACTTTCTAGGAAGCTTGCAGCACGTTTCTTAACCTTCTTTGAATTACCCTGGAAAACTCTGACTGAACCTTTATGAAAACTTTCCCAGAAGTTCTGACCAAACTCTGTCTTGAAAGTGTCCAGAATTGCTGAGTGTTTCAGTTTCAAGGACGTGTCTTTGAGAAGTTATAACTTGGAATCCCAACATTTCTAAGAGAAGTTCTGTTCTGCAATGTTTTAGATCTTGTTTAAATCTATAACTATTGAATCAGAAGTTCTTCCAAAATCAGCTTGCATCATGGTGAAAATTCGGCCAGAAGTTCTGAGCTTGTCATGTTTTCTTAAACACTTAGAAATTTTTTAAGTATTTAGGATTTTGACTTCTCCAAAGTAGTTTTCACTTTTGAATTTCTTGATGAAACAAACTTCATATTTCAACACGTCTTGATGAAGTATGATTCTTGAATTTTGATTTTGATCCAAAAGTCAAAGTTTGACTTTTTAGTGTGCAAATGACCATTTTGCCCTTGTGAGTGATTTTCTTGGAAAATTTGTAGTTCAAGGCTTGGAATTGGATGGAAGTAAACTTGAGGATCTAGGGTGATTCTTTGAGAAATGAGAGGGCAAATTTTGGGGTACAACACTATAGATACTGAATTAAATTCTCTTAATAACCGAAAACTATTTGGCCCTATTGTGGCTATACCTAAAGGTGTAAAACCTGTTGGGTATAAGTGGGTTTTTGTGAGAAAGTGAAATGAGAAAAACGAGATTATCAACTACAAAGCTCGTCTTGTTGCACAAGGTTTTTACCAAATACCAGGGATCGATTATAAGGTAACATATTCTCTTGTTATGGATGTCATTATTTTTCATTATTTAATTGGTGTATCAGTATTTAATAATCTTGATATGTACCTTATGGATGTTGTTACTGCTTATTTGTATGGATCATTTGATAGTGATATATACATGAAAATCCTAGAATGATTTAAAAGGCCCAATACATCAAAACCGAAATAAATGTATGTGATTAAGTTGCAAAGATCATTGTATGGGCTAAAACAATCAGGACGCATGTGGTATAATAGACTAAGTGAATATTTTATTAAAGAAGGATATGATAATAATCCCATTTACCCTTGTGTTTTTATAAGAAAAGCAATATCTGGATTTGTAATAATTGTTTTTTTATGTTGATGACTTAAATATCATTGAGACTAATAAAGAAATCAAAGAAGCAAGAAATTATTTGAAGAAAGAATTTACCATGAAAGATCTGGAAAAAACTAGATTCTGCCTTGGTTTACAGATTGAGTATACTAAAAATGGTATATTGGTACATCAAGAAAATTATACATAAAGGGTGTTGAAAAGGTTCAACATGGACAAGGAAAACCCTTTGAGTAGTTTAATGATGGGTAGGAAACTTAATATTGAAAAGGATCCTTTTAGGCCTAAGGAAAGTAATGAAGAGGATCTTGGCCCAAAAGTGTCATACCTCAGTGCCATTGGGGCACTCATGTATCTTGCCAACTATATAAGACCTTATATATCTTTTGCAGTGAATTTACTAGCAAGATTCAGTACATGTCCTACAAAGAGACATTGTAAAGGAATAAAACAAATATTTTGATATCTCAGAGGTACATTTGATCTTGTTTTGTTTTATTCTAACAATAAAAAACTAGTTTTGCTTGGTTATGCAGATGCAGGATATTTGTCAGATCCACATAATGCTAAATCACAGACTGGATATGTGTTTACATATGGTGCCACAACAATATCATGGAGATATCAAAAGCAAACACTTGTAGCAACTTCTTCAAATCATGCTGAAGTAATTTCCCTTCATGAAGCAAGCAAAGAGTGTAGATGGTTAAGATCAGTGACTCAATATATCCAAGGAGCACCTGGTTTAACAACAAATAAAAATCCAACAACTTTATATGAAGACAATGTTGCATGTGTTATCCAGATGAAAAAAGGTTACATCAAAGCTGATAGAACCAAGCACATCCCTCCAAAGTTATTCTCATTCATACAAGAACTCGTAAGAAACAAAGAGATTGATATCCAATACATTTGTTCGAGTGATAATATGGCATATCTCTTCACAAAGGCACTTCCCACGTCAGTTTTCAGGAAGCACTTACAAAATATTGGAATGCGACACCTTCGAGATCTTTGAAGAAGAACTAATGTGTCCTATTGAGGGGGAGCATGATGTTGTAGTATTTTTCCCTTATTAAGGTTTTTATCCCAATGGGTTTTTCCTAATAAGGTTTTTAACGAGGCAGCAGGTGTTCCCATAACTATCCTTAACAAGACTTCAATAGAGCACCATGACAAATATTTCAAAAGAGGGAGTGTTATAATAATAAGAAATTATTAAATTTACTATTTGAAATATCTTGTGAATAGTGAATCTATCTTATTTATAAGATATTGTCAACTTGGCACAGTAACTTAAACTTTAAATTTACAATTCAAGTGTTATATATACCATGCATTGGTTTATGTAAAGACATTCGGAAATCTCAAAGATAAATAATATAGTCTCTTCTGTCTCTATATTTTCTTAGTTTGTTTCAAATATTCGTTTTATCTCAACAATTTTTAAATTTTGAATAAATTAATTTTTTTAAACTATTAGAATTAATTTAAAAATTTAACTATTCTTTCATTCAATTATTTTCAAATGTAGTTAAATTAACGATTATTTTCTTAGTTTGTACTGATGTTCCTTGAGTCAATCAAGGATAACATTAGGCTTCCGCGTGCTGTCATTACACTAACTGACTTTTAGAACCTTAATTGACCCGTCTTGGCCATTAGAAGGTAGTGATATAGCTTGCTTTGGTGCAATCGAATATTGGTTGATACTCGAAACTACGCTCATTGAGATTTGACTTTCGGGATGTTTTGGTGGCAAGCCAGTTGTCATGCTAAAGTAAAGCATGCGAGAAAGATCGGTGATATGAGATTCCTAGAACTCGATTACTATTTTAGGACAGGTTGAGCCAACTTAACTTTAATGGGGAAGGGTACTTACCTATGGACTTCATGCAAGCCTCTAAACCTAAGGCTCTTGTGTGACTTGTGTGTGTTTGCTACTTATCTAACATGAACATGACATCATAACATAACATTTTCACTAACCATCTCAAGGATCTAGAGATTTATCGTTGTTCTTTGTTGTAGGTTATGGCCTATGCTCGCAGAAACACTATCTGGGTCAACTTTGTAAGGATACCTTTGAAGCTTAAGCAGTTAGTCTCAAAGGTTCTTGAAAACTCTCAGTTCACCAAAAGGCATGGTTATCTACTCAGTTTGGTTACCTAGGGTGTGATACGGTGGGAGAACTGACTTAAGGTTTTGCGTTTTGCGTTTGCAAATATTTCAATTTAGCAAGAGTCGCCACCGACTTTTTATTTTATCCTAAGGAAAGGTCAAAAAGCATAGGAAAGACCTTTGAGATGTTTTCTTGGGTTCGGGGAGTAGATTATGAAAAGGGAAGGTGCAAGCACCCTTTTCATCCATGGTTATCCATGGGCTTATAGTTACTTGTTTAGATCACTTGCTTTGCTTTTCAATTGTTTGAAATGGTGTTTTTCAATTGTTTGAAATGGTGCTTTGTGTGTGGTTTTGAAAGATGTTTTGAAAAGAGGCCATCGTTGCGCGACCTTGTAATGATTCTTGTTTGAATGTATACAAAGGTGTTTTTGTCTTTTGAAAAGTTTTCAATGTTTGAAAGTTGGATTTTGAAATTGTGTTGTGAAGTGTGTTTGAAAATAGCAAGGATGTTTTGCAAGCTTTTGATCAAGTAACTAAGAGCTATCTACCCTATTTTACTCAAAGATCTTTCTTATGTTTTTAACCCTTTTAACAGTGTTGTTTCACCATTGCATTTGATGAACAACCTTGTGTTAGGATGTTAAATGAGACAGGCCGTGGGTCATCGTATAGACCATGATAGCAATTGTGTCAAGTATTTTTGGCAATTTTTCTTGTGGGACTTGATCATTTTTGTTTAGGCAACCAAGATAGCATCATCGAGGGACTATGATCTTTTGTTTTGTTTTTGTTTTGCCAAAGTACTCAACATGCATACCATGGCCCATTTTTGAAGGAAACAAGTGGATTTGTAACCCTAGGGGTGCAAGTGTGCATTGTGTTTGTTTTTCATGCATTTTTGTCTTTGATTAGGTCAAACTGTTTGTTAATTTGATTTTGGCATGCAAACCCTAACTCTCTAATCATGGCATAATTAAAAGCGTTAAAGTGCGAGAATTTAAATTCTAAGCTATTACAACATGATTATGGGGATGGGGGGTACAATTTTGAATAGGGGGTATTTGACAAGAAATATAAACCCTAGATTACTGTTACATCCAAATTGAATATCAATGCAACAATATTTAAATGTACAATTATTCAAATAAACAAAATAAATAAATGTTAAATAAAATGTATTATGCAAAAAAGAATTTTTTATTTTGTTTATATATATATATATATATATATATATATATATATATATATATATATATATATAATA